>OX596076.1:92132716-94532716 GCA_951394005.1 Protophormia terraenovae
TTTCACCTCATTTGTAGCCTTGTTTTTTTTAGTTTTTTTTTAAAACTTACTTATAGACAGGGTGAGCATTTCAATAAAAAAGACAATTTCTTTAACACGTTTTATACGAATTGGGATTTTTGGTATTTTCATGTAAAAATGTGGGAATTTTTTAATTTTATGACTTTAAGATAAGTTTCTACATATTATACTGTAATTTCAATAAAATATCACTATTCGTTTAAATTTTATTAAAGTTTAAATATTAATTTTGTACTTAAAAAAACTCCAAAATTGCAAAATTTTAAGTCCTTCAAGAAATTCTGCTATCAAATTACATTCCCCAAACTTTTTTTTATAAATGATCAATCCATATTCTAACGTTTTCTTAGAAAATAAATACTTGTATAAAAAGTATAGTCTTTTTATTTTTATTTATATTTTTGCTTAAAACTTAATATAAACTTGGCCTCCTCTAGCCAAATTAAGCCATTTTATTGAGATACCTCTAACGGTTCTTTAGTTTTTTAATTAATTCTTTAGAATTAGTTGGCTTATTAGTTACAGAATTAAACTAGCATTTTAGTTACTTTTTATTATAAATTAAGGGAACCGAATTACGTTACCAAACACAAATATTAAAATATATTTAATTTTAGTTCACTAGTTTTAAACTTTATTCTTAAATTAAGATTTTTTTAGTACCTTAGGAGTTCTGAATCTTTTATAATCACATACATGATCCTTTTTTTCTCTGTGGCCCACCTCTGTTAATTCTACAACACTTTGGAAATGTCCTTTAAATAAGTGACACAAAAGAAAATCTACACAAAATAATAAAGAAGAGTCATAGTGATTCCATTGAATTTAAATCAAAAAACACACTCCAAAACCCAACAACATTCTCATAAACACAACAATTCTTTAATCCTCTCTTAATAATATAAAATCCAAGAGACTTTATATTGCGACTGCTAAGAGCATGTTAAATTGTATGGAAATATGTACATACTTACACAACAAAAATCCAATCAAATCGAATCAAACAAAACCGCTCTGAAAAATATTTTTTTTAAATATAAAAATTTCTTTATAATTTTGCATCACCTGAAACCACTTTATACGACGTAATAAAAAATGTCATTTTGACACTTTTGACATGCCATAAATAGTGACAGCAATTTAATTGTCAGTCATATTCAAATAAAATTATAAAAAAATCTAAAAAATAAATATGCATTTGCGTCATGACAGAGAGCGGTCAAGTTATTTATACGTTGATTTTTATAATATTTTTATATAAAATGACAAACCATATTTACATACTAATACAGACATTTTTTTTCATATCAAACATTGTTGTTATTTTTTTTACAAATACATATACATTTATATTGATTGTCATAAATATTGACAGAGTATCTCAGTCATCATATCTCGACACTCATTTAAATCTCACTTTGTACTTCAAAATAAATCTTATGTATGAAAGAAAAAAAAAAAAAATGTGAAAAAAATCACACTGAAAATCATTTTTAAGTCAAGTTTATTACACAGCCCAAACAAGCTTAATGCGATTAAAGATATTATTCGTACAAATACCTGAAACTCATACAATTTATTTTTAGTTCTTGTTTTTTTTTTTTTTATTATTTAATTCAACACATTATAATTTTGTAAATGCAAATGGCAATTTAAATAATATTAAGAAGAAAAAAAATTAAGAGAAAAATGTCATGACTTTGCTCTATACAAAATACTTTTGAGTTGTATACATAGATAGACGTAAATACGTTTTTGTTATTTAGAAAAGTGACATTTAGAGTCTCGTTAAAGCTTTTTACATATTTAGAAAATTATATGGTCAGATTATTTTATTTGTCTAGGTTTTTGTTTTGTAGTAATGCAGAAAATTTTATAAGAGATTTTAGACGATTTGAATTGTCATTTGTTAAATGGGACATTTAATGTATTTACATATATTTAGGTAAAATAAAATATGTGATAATAGCTTTAGAAGAATTATAAGTAATTTTATTTTTTTTAATTATAGTTATAAATTATTGGATGTATGCTTTAATTTCCATTATTTTATATTAGATTGCGGTAATAGTATTTTAACCAAATGGTCCATTTTGACAACTATGTCACTTGAAAGGACTATCATTAGGTTGTCTTATTCAGTATTTGCTATTCTTTTGCAGCGTTAAAAAACAGTTTTTTTAAGTTTTTGGAGAGTTTAGTACCAAAAACGGTGCATTTGCGAGAAGTTTTACTGCATTATTTTTTTAAGCAAATGGCTGCAAAAAGCCCTAACATTTTCATTAGAATTATGCTTCAGCTAAGCTACTTGTTTAAACTACCGATTTCGAAAGAGCATCCCGGAAAAGTTTGAAGATGAAGAACTGAAGGCTTTACTCGATCAAGACTCGTGACAACTGTTTAACAGTTTGACGGCAGACCGTTAATTTTTTGGCCAATTTTTTGTAGGACCAATTTGGATTTTTTTTTTTTAATTTTAATAATATTAGCATTATGATCAAACTCACAGCAAATCAACATGGCACAGTGGTTCCAAAACGCTTTTTTTTTTTTTTTTAATAATTCTGTAACTATTGAACCGTTAGAGATATCTCAATAAAATTTCACATGGTCAGAGCTGAGGTATTTTCAGTTGATTTGGAGGAGTATAGGTTCCTAGGTTCAAGGGGGGAAGTGGGTGGCCCTTGAAAGTTAGCCATCAAAATTCATTTTTGATATGACAGAAAAGTAATTTTATATATAGATAGTCCTTGTAAATCTCTACAAAAAATACGTTTGGGAAAGGAACTCAAAATTAACATCTATGTAAAATTTGACACTGGCAACATTCTGTGATACTTTTGGTACAGTTCCTAAATGTTTCATGTATAACTACACTTAACTTTTGCATTTCTTGAGCTTGATTGAAAGCTTGATTGAAAGCTCTTATCTTGTTCTTTTCAAAAATGTATACTACTTCCCCTAAAGAGTTTAAGAAAGGAACTTAAAATTGACTTATCTAAGAAATATGTCACTGTTGACACTTCTGACGAGTGTCTATGCTCTATATGCCATTGCACTTAACTTTTTTATTTCTCCAAGTATATCAACCATTTATAGATCGTTTGAAAACCCTTAAATATCTCTTTCCAATGATATATAATGTGTAGGTTATCTCATTTAGTTTAAGAGATATTCGGGTTAAAATAAATTTTTACCTCATTTTTTAGCCTCGTTTTTTTTTTTTTAATTTGGCGGGATTAATATTGTCCCTATTTTTTTTTAAATATTCGCCAGAAACTTGTCCTAAAATCAGAGAATTAAAAAAATTATCACTTTTTTACATGGAAATACCCAAAATCCCAATCCGTATAAAACGTGTTAAAAAAAATTGACTTTAATTTGGCTAGAGGCCAAGTTTCTGTTTGGGTATTAAGCTAAAGTATAATTTTTTTATACAAGTATTTGGTATCTAAGAAAGGGTTAGATTATGGAGATTAATAATTTATAAAAAGAGTTAGTGGAATTTAATTTGATCGCAAAATTTCTTGAAGGACTTAAAATTTAAAATTTTTTTGAGTAATATTTAAACTTTAATAAAATTGAAATGAATTTAAATTGATATTTTATTGAAATTTCAGTATTTTATGTATAAACTTGTCCTAAAATCAGAGAATTGAAAAAATTCTCACTTTTTTACATGAAAATACCCAAAATCCCAATCCGTATAAAACGTGTTAAAAAAAATTTACTTTTATCATTGAAATGGTCACCCTGTCGTTATAAGGGGGCCTCCGTCAGAAAATACTTTTTGGGTGTAAACCTTACATATAAAGTCGATCCCAGCTTTGAAATTTGAGAACATATCAAAAAAAGAAAAAAAAAAAAAATTCCAAAATTTACGAAATTTGGATAGGGCTTGTGGGCAGACCTTTGCCCAAACTCTCCCGGATTTAATTTTACTAAAAACTGTAAAAAAAATCCAATTAATTAAGTCAAATAATTAAGATTGAATGAATTAAAAATTTAAATGAGAAATAAAGTCTTACTTAAATTTGATTCTTATTTTAGTTTTATTTGAATATATTTATAAAGTTTTAATGCAAAATTAAACAACTGTGTTAATTAAAAAATGCATGGTAATAATCTTGTTTGTGAATGCTTCCAGAATCGTTGAGAGTAGATTAAGCAACGATTTCCAGACATTTAGAAAAATTTCGATTCATCCAAAAGCATGCAAATTGGGTGCCATACAAACTTAAGCCAAGAGTCAGAGAGTGGCGATTTCGAATGCAATAGAAAGTGGTACAAAGTACCAAAAATCGTAAATGAAGCCTAGATAATCTGGATAATTGACACCAAAGCCGAATGTCTACATAGCCAAGGTTATTTTTTGTATTTGGAGGGATTTGTAGCCCCCGTACAAAATAAATATTGAAAGTCGCATATTCAAAGAATTATTACAGCAAATTTTTTGAGATTTTTTGGAAATAATTTCCTTATTAGGCTCTATAACTGAGTTAAAAAAGGCAGCAAAGATCACTCAATTATAATTAATATATGTCTTCAGAGAATGTGCTTTTTATTTTTAAGTTAAATAAAAAATTTGAAAAAAATGTAAACTTTAGACTTTAATTAGCATTTCCCAAAATGCACCCAGTATTATTGCAATACCCTTTCATATCGTCATACTCGTCAGTGTCTGAAAAAATAATGGATTACAGAAGGCCATTTTACTATATTTTTTTTAACGGAGGAGCTACTAAAATATAAGATAAAAATACAATATTTTAAAGCTAATGCATTTTTCGCAGGGCTTTGGAAAGGTCTAATAATATTTATGGAATAATAAATCTATTAAAGCAATATAGGTAGTTTTTAAATATACTGAATGCATACTGAAATTAAAGTTAGAAAAATTCTGAATGACATTATTTTGAATGCAAAATCACATGTTGAAATAAAATGTAGTGTCTTGAGTTTAAAAAATTACTTTTATCAATTGAACTGAAAAGAGAACTAAGAAGATCCTTTGTTGCTACCCTATAGACTTCTTAACACCTACATTCGACAAATCTGTACATATAGTATATCATTATATTCTTCTAATTTCAGAACAACTTCATCACCACACCCAAATAACCTACTCCCAAATCAAGAAAAAAAAAAAAAACGTATAAAAACGTTTACAAAACAAATCATAAAACTTCACAACGAACAAAATGCTGAATATTGAATCAAACAATAGATCACAACTCATGATACAACTAAATACAGCTCAAAATCTGCAAGAAAAAGAAAAACGACAACAAAAACATTTGCAACAACGAATATTTCTAGTCTTAAATAAAATTGCTAACAGCAAACAGCATATTAATGAATATTAATCAGGAGAAGCAACATCATCAACAGCATCAACACCACCACAACCAACAACAGCAACAACACACCAACGGATTCCAGCAGCGACACACAAACGTTACAAATACAACAGCACAACATTTATCATCAGCACAAAACCCTACAACAACTACTACAGCAGCAGCAAGTCTACCGTTACCACCACCCTTGCATACATTGTCTGACTTGGATTTGGAATATTTAAAAAAGGCACATGCTCATGCACAAGCAACTTTTGCCTATAGCTACGAACGTCATCAACAACAACAGCAATTACAGCAGCATCAGCAACAACAACAATTAGCAAGACGCACGAACTTGGAACACGAATATATTGGCAAGTGTAGCAACGCCTACAATATACACAATTTACCCGTTGCTAGCAATAGTTCAGTTGCATCTATGGTAATGTCACCAAGTAGGCGTCCATCGCCACCCCGAGCTGCTGCACATCCCATGAATATGCATCTGAGTGCTATGGCTCATGCTCAAATGCAATTCCAATTGCAACAGAAATTATCAGCCGCAGCAGCTGCTGCTGGTACTACAGGTCATGCTACACATGCTGGTCTGGCACCTCCTGGCCACATAAGTAATTATTTTCGTAATCCTGCCTCGCCTGCTGGTGGTGGCGGGGTGAGTTCGGCCTCGTCTGCAGTGACGGGTTCCCATACAACGCTTAGTTCTAGTGCTTCCAGTAACTCATCAAACACCTCGAATACCCAAACAACACCCATATCGACCGCTCACAATCCCTTAAGTCATTTACAGAATATGCAACCATTTGATTTTCGTAAAATAAATTCTGCTGCTTTGGGAGCATTTCCGGGACTTCCACCACCAGCTCGCCTAAGTCCCAGTGAACTGGTACATCATCAACATTTACAACAACAGGCAGCTCAACAAGCGGCAATGTTGGCTCAAGCTAGGAGGCGCATTAATGAAGCTACCACTCCTTCGGAGAAGAATGCTGCTGTAGCCGCCGCAGCAGCCGCTGCTGCTCAAAGTAATCAGTTCTTTAATGCTATGGCTATGTCGGGACATCCCTTGCCCTTCCATTTGCCTCCTCCACCGCCTATGCCTCACTTACACCCACCTTCTCCCAGTTCCTCTGGTAATAGCTCAACTGGTACTGTTTTGCCAGCTGGCTTGACTAGCAATCAAGTGGCAGCTATAGCTGCAGCAGCGGCAGCTTCTGGTAATCCTATGCCTCACGGTCTACTCTCCTCGCATTTCCCCGGTCTTAATCCCAGCTTGGGAATGCCAAAACCTCCCATACGTTCAAAAACCCCTGAAATGGATAAACCAAAAAATACAGATATCAATCATTTACGTGATTCATCTGCCTCCAGACGCACACCACCCATACGTAGTGCCTCACAATCATCTCTGTCTACCCCATCAGTAACACAGTCATCTTCCTCCTCAATTAACAATTCTTCGAGCAATTACCAAAGTCAACGAGATCTTAGGGAATCGACCAGTAGTCAAAGAAATTCCATGTCACACGATTCTTCCTCTACACACAGTCAAAGACTTTCGCGAATATCTTCTACTGGTGGTTTAAGATCAAGTCGAAAGACACATTCGCCCGGTAAAAGACAATGGGGATCGCTGCCGGCCAATTTGGGTACTCAGTTTATAAATCCTGTTACGGGTAAGAAGAGAGTACAATGTAATGTTTGCTTGAAAACATTTTGTGATAAGGGGGCCTTAAAGATCCATTTCTCCGCGGTACATTTAAGAGAAATGCACAAATGTACAGTGGATGGTTGCAATATGATGTTTAGTTCTAGGAGGTCACGTAATCGCCACAGTGCTAATCCCAATCCGAAATTGCATTCTCCTCATTTACGTCGCAAGATATCACCTCATGATGGTCGTAGTGCTCAACCACATCCGTTGTTGCTGCAGCCACCCAATGGTTTGATGGCTGGTTTAAATCCCTTCGGCAGTTTCCCTATGTTAACACCCCCACCAGATATGAGACATCATCCTATGGGCTCTCTGGGTGATCCAAAACATAACCCAGATTATATGCAAAGAGCTTATATGGACAATGCTCTCATGCATCGCTATGAGGGAAGACAAATGTCTGGAGCAGAAGTAATGGGTGACGATGAGGAAGATGATGATGGCATGGATGGTGGAATTCATATAGGCGATATGGATGACGATGATGATGACGACGATGGTGAGGGCATAGTTGTAGTGGGAGATGAGGGCGATAGTATGCTTGATAAAACAAATTCCGAAGATTTTAGTATTGAAGATAATGCCGCCGAAGAAACAACCTCCACCTTAGGAGATAATAGTCGAGATCATTTCGATAGATCCACAGATACCAAAACTCCTGTTGATTACTATAAAACCAAAGAAAAACCCTTGGACTCGCTTAGGAAAGAGGATATAGAAGATGATGGTCGTAGCACAGCAGAACGTCACAGCACAGAGAGCAATGATGATACACTCAGCGTAACAGATTCTTGTAGTTTAAGAGAGGATTATGAAAGTTCTTCCAATGCTTTATCCCTGCAGAACTCTGCCAACGGCAGTGCCCATCCCATGAGTTCATCTAGCAAACGCAAACGTAAAAATCAAAATCCAGTACGTTGTGCTATACAATCAAATGAAAATTCCTGTGATAATTCCAATGATTATGATGTTGCTAATGATTTATCAATGAAGTGCAAAGCAAGGGAACAGGATTCAATTAAAGAGGAGAATCGAGAGGAGAGTATGTCCTTGGATTTAACCAAGAGAACGAGGAAAACGGAGGAGCAAACAAATGAGGGAGCTAAAGTCTTACCTTCACCACCTTTGACTCCGAGCACAGGTACCACTGAAACTGCCAGACATACATTAATGGTTAGTACTCCGGTAAAATTGGAGCCTCGAGAAGTAGAAGACGAAGAACAAAAACAATTAGAGAGTCCAAAGCATACAAGTCCTGCTCATGCCGAGGAACAACAAGAACACTCCTTAGACTTGTCCTCCTCCCAAAAGCATAATCTTAAAGAAGACTCACCCGTGAAAGAAAATGGTTTAGCTACTGGTTTGTTAATGCCAGTTATTAAGGAAGAACCCAAAGATATTTGCTCCTCACCTACTCCCAGCAGCTTCCCAGAAGAACCTGAAGAAGAAAATCGTTATTTAAGAATCAAAAAAGAACTAATGGAAGATAATTTCAAAATAAACATATCAGCAGAAGACAACAATAATCTGCCCGAAAATTTAACCACCAAAAACTGTAATCAAACAGAACAAACTAAATCTCTGACAACAATCACGGAAGAACATAATGGTGCCGAATGTATAGTGGAAGAAGCAGAAGTACCCATTGACAAAGACAATCCCTTAAAGTGTACCGCCTGTGGGGAGGTATTCCAAAACCATTTCCATCTTAAGACTCACTATCAAAATGAACATTTAAAATTACATCACAAATGTAATATTGATGGTTGCAATGCAGCCTTTCCTTCTAAAAGAAGTCGTGATAGACATAGTTCTAATTTAAATTTACATCGTAAATTATTGTCCACTAGCGATAATCACAATTTGGATCCTCTACCAGAGCCTATGAATTTAAATAACAACAAAAATTTCCCATCTTCACCTACCAGTAATATATCAACTACATTACAAGCTGAGTTCCTGGCTAGATTATATGCAGGAGCTCATAGTTTACCGCCTATTAATTTTGAGGCTCTTAAACAACATTTTCCAGCCTCACCCACCACACTACCAGGATTTCCTGATGCAACAACCGCTGCCTTTATGAGTGATCCCAGATTTTTAATGCAACATGGTGGTAATCCTTTGCTATTCCCTGGCCTACCAGGACTACCAGGATTTCCCCATTTATCTCCCCACCTACTGGCCGCTTCCTCCTTCAATGGTCTCAATCCTTTCTGTAGAAGACCTTCCTCAGAATCACATTCACCACACTCGGTAACACCACCAGTAGCACCACCACATTCACCCTTAATCGGTAATCAAAAATCTTCCACAATGTTTTCATCGAATGAATTAGAGTTAAGAAATAATTCTTCATCACCTGTAAATGAATCTTCCGCTCAAAATCAAAATCAGCCCCAACATCATCAGCAACTGCAGCAGCAGCATTCCCATCATCAGTCTCAACATTTATATGGAGCTGCTAGTAATGCAAGTATTGGTGGTAGTAGTAATAATAGTAGTAGTTCCTCTCAACATCAACTTCTTCAGAGTCAACAACAGCAACAACATCATCCATCTCATACTCCTGATCGTATATCATGACCCCCATTACCAATATCATCTCATTATCCAGCCCATATGCATCATTATTCCGAATTAATGGCATACAGACAGTAAGTTAAAATCAATGAATGAATAAAATTAATTTTAATTTAGAGATACATTTTATCATTTAAATAAGGTGCAATATGTGTTACGCAGATTACTATAGGAGTAAACTTTAGATAAAATCAATAAATTCCAATTTAAGATTAAGAGAAATTTAAATATTTCACAATACAATCCATCGCAATTTTAAATTGTTTAACCGATTAATCTGTGTATTTAAAATATATAAATAAAAAATTAAAGGGATAGTTCAGCTCACTTAAATTCTATTAAATAAAAAATAGTATTATGAAACATTTTAAAGTATCTTAAAAGAAATTATGGATAAAATTCATAACCTTAAAATTAAATACATAATAAATCAAATATAAAAAATATTCACAAATAACCAAAATACTCAAAAATTTCAAATAAATTGTTACAAATATAAAAAAAAAAATCAATAACAAATGTACTCGTATCAATCAAATTGAAACTTAAAACACATCCTTAGGTTTTTTCTTTCACAAAAAGTTTGTTATATTAAAAAAAAAAAAAAAAAAGAAATAAATAAATTGACCTCAATCAAAAGTGTTTTGAATAGTTTTGATTAATATAATTATTTGTACATTTCAAACAAACAAAAATAATACAAATTTATTATTTTTGGTATAAATTATGGCCTCTCATATTTACAAATAATTAAAAAATAATATCCAAAAGAACACCACCTCCGAAGATGGCATCAATTTTTAATACATTAATTTTTGTTTTATTTTTGTTTGTAATAAATTAAAGATTTTAATTCCTTTTCTTTTCGCTAAATTAGTAAAATCATTAAAAACATAAATTTAAGATGTAAGAAAACAAAAAAGAACACATTTAAAGAAAACAATAATTATTTAAATAATAAATAAATTTAAATTCTTTAATGAATTTCAATAAATCTTGTAATCAAATATTGCAAATCTAATTTAAAAGTATAAGTTGAAAATAGTATATAAATAAATAAAACAGAATATTGAAGAAAATAATTAGTTAAAATATTAATTATACATTTTATCATTATTATTTATAATTTATTATTAAAATAATTAAAATATAAATATGATTGTCTTAGCATGTAGTAGTTTTTAAGTGTAATAAATTTATATATTTAGTAAATATTATTAATTATTTAAAAAGAATTATATACATATAAAAAATATGCAAATAAATAAAATTAAAACATCATAAGAAATAGTTTTAAAATGTTTATCAAATAAATGAATAAAAATGAAAATAATAAAAATGAAATTATAATTCAAAAATATCAAAAATTCATATGAAGTTTAATTACTAAAAGGAAATGATAAGAGAAATTTGGGTAAGTAAAGTTAGCTAATGGATCAATATCACGAATTGGAATAGATATAAAAAAATTTTTGTTCAAAAATAAAAGCGGATTATGTACAAAATGATCGATATTAAAAAATTGTTTACAAGTTACTAATGATTTTCTATAGAAAATTATTGAATACAGTTTTCTAAAAAAAAACAATAGCGAATGTTATATTCGGCTCGGCCGAATCTATATACCCATCATCAACTTTTTCAAATTTTACATTATATGGGAGGTAGGTGGTAAAGTGGTCCGCCCACGCGCATTTTTTGTTTCCGAATTTACATTGTTACTTGAACTATTTGAACACAATTTCGTTGAAGTTTCACCTTATACGGGAGGTGGGCGGTAAAGTGGTCCGCCCATTTTTGGTTTCCAAGTTTATATCGACCCTCAAACTATTTTTACAAAATTTCGTTATCGTACATGCTTTTCTTTAAGAGATATCTGCAGAAAAGTGTGAAGCGGACACCCTGTGTTTCTAGTTTTTATTTATTAACCGATTTTTCCCATTTTCAATACCAAACACACCTTATATAAATATTTGTGCCAAATTTCGTCCTCCTACGTTGCCCTGTTCGAGCCCTATCCTACTTTCAAAAGGCAGACAGACGGACATAGCTAGATCAACTCAGAATCTAACCAGGATCCAGAAAATATATACTTTGTTGGGTCTTATATTATTCCTTTGACATGTTACACATGGAATGACAAAATCAATATAGCCCCCTTTTTGATGGTGGGTATAAAGAGTATAGAGTAAACAATTTTCTAGAGAAAATCATAAACAGTAACATATTTTTAAAGAAAATGTAACAGCAACAAAATTTTAAAGAAAATTATTAATAGAAATAAATTGTTTCAAGAAAATATAATCAGCAGGAAAATTTCTATAAAAAATAAAATTTTTAATAAAAAACGAGAGAAAGGGATATAGTCGGTCAGCCCGACCATATGATACCCTACACCATGTGTACCAAAATTCGGGAAGGGGCCAATTATGAACTTATACTTCTATTAAGGTAAAATAAAAAATACTAATACAGAACATTACATAGATACTAAGATTCATATGTATTTATGAACTCTTGGGTGATTCTCGAAATTGTGTCTTATATGGGAGCTATGGAAAATTATAAACCGATCTTCATAAAATTTTTCACTGTCATTTATACTTATAAAAATATTATTTGTGTTAAATATTAAGTTAACACTAAAAATTTTATGGGATTTATGAACGTTAAAGTGATTTTCGAAAGAAGTGTTATTATGGGAGCTATGGTCAATTATGGACCGATCTTTACGAAATTTGGCATACGGATTTATACTTAAATAAAACTTATTTGTGCTAAATTTCATTAAAAATATTTCTATTTTTAAGGTATTTATGAGTGTTAAAACTCTATTCCGGGACCAGGTGAAATAATGGGCCGATCATGACCAAATTCAATAGGCTTCGTCATTGTGCAATCATATGCACCATGCAAATTCATTAAATTATCTTCAAAATTGCGACAGCCAGCCAGCCAGCCAACCGACCAGACGGACGGACGGACGGACATGGTTAAATCGACATAGAAAGTGATTCTGAGTCGAACGGTATACTTTAAGGTGCGGATCGGAAGATTTTTTTCTCTGCATTACATAATTTGCACAAACACATAGTACCCCAACCTATGGTGATGTAGAGTATAATCATTAATAGAAACAGACTTTCTATAAAAAAAAACTTATTAATAACAACAGACTTTCAATGGAAACTTATTAATAGCAACAAACTTTCTATAGAAACTTATCAATAGCAACAGACTTTCTTAGAAACTTATTAATAGCAACAAACTTTTTATAGAAAATCGTTAATTGCAAAAAATTTTCTATAAAAAGTTATTAATTGCAACGAATTTTCTATTGAAAATCATTAATAACAAAAAATTTTCTATAGAAAATTATTAATAGCAAAAAATTTTCTATAGAAAATCATTAATAGCAAAAAATTTTCTATAGAAAATCATTAATAGCAACAAATTTTCGATAGAAAATCATTAATAGCAACAAATTTTCGATAGAAAAGCATTAATAGCAACAAATTTTCTATATAAAATTATTAATTGCAACGAATTATCTGCAGAAAATAAAATAGTAGTAACAAATTTCTATATAAGTTGATTAATAGCAAACAAATTTCCTATAAAAAATTATTAATTGCAATAAGTTTCTTATTGAAAATCTTTAATATCATTAATAGAATTTTTTTAAGAAAATCATTAATACCAAAAATAAAAAATTTTATACAAAATTATTAATAGGAAAAAATATTTTATATAGAAAGTTATTGAAAGAAAGATTTTGCAATGGAAAATTATTACTAGCAAAAAATTTTTTAAAAGAAATTATTAATAGCAACAATTAAAAAAAAAAAAAAGTTTCTATAGAAAATTATAGCATGAGTTTTATATAGAAAATGATTAACAGCAACAAAACTTTAATAGAAAAAATGTTTTATAGGAAATATAAACAGCAAAAATTTGTCTATAGAAAAATAATACAAAATTTTACTAAGGAAAATTTTTTAAAGAAAAAAACTTTCAATGGAAAATTATTAATTCCTTCGGAAAATTTTAAATAGCATCAATTTTTTTTTAAATTTCTAGTAGCAACAAAACAAAATTATTTGTAGCAACAATATTTATATGGAAAATTAATAATAGCAAGAATTTTCTATAGATAATTATTAATAGCAAAAACATTTTGTATAGAAAATTCCTAACATGAAAAATTTTCCATACACAATTATTAATAACAAAATATTTTCTAAAGGAAATTATTAATAGAAAAAATTTTTCAATGGAAAACGATTAATAGGTATACATTTTTAAAAGAAGGTGATTAATAGCAAAAAATTATCTATAGAGAGTAGGGTGATCGATTATTCGACTTTTTTGAGAAACCGGTTTTCGAATAGTTCGAATAGTTGGTATTTTAAAAAAACCGGTTGCACTTTTTGAAATTCAGAAAAAACCGTTTAACCGGTTTTTTGCAGAAGTTAATATTTGTGTCAAAAGACTACATTTCTTTAAAAAAATCAATACTTATAATTAAGTTAAAATTTATTAAATACAAACGTAAAAGCCTAACAATGTCAGGAAAAATAATATAATAATGAACATATGCACAAACAAATCCGAAAATTAAAATAAAAAAATATGAACAACATTTATACACCTTCCTCTCCCTAATCGAAGTCAATTATTTGAAACCATTCAAATTTATTGGAATTATATTGATTAAAGTTTTAAATTCGTAAACCTTTCAAAATAAAAAAAATTGTCGTAAATGCGCTCCCTGGCCGAAATACAGAATCAGTTTTTTATAGGATTTGGAGAGTAAACAATAAGTATAGCAACTCAAAAGTTCTTAATACCAAAACAGACTGGCACTGTTAGAATTTGTTGAACGAATAGTTTTATAAGTATGCCGATTTTTAGTTTCTTACATCGTCTGGGAGCTTCAGAAAGCTCTGGAAAGGAAACATTGCTCAGGAAAGATATATTTAAATCCATATATATATATATCCACTTATTATCGCTCCCTGATAGAGATTTCAAAATCTGGCTCCGTCAGGATTTGTAGGACGAATAGGTTTATAATTAAGCTGATTTTTCTATGTCTTCTAGCATAAACAGAAACCATGGCTTAATATGGAGATAGTATATTAAGTCTCAATTGAAACGATTCTGCAGGTGAAACTTTTTTAAAAAATAAAGGAAATATTGGATCAAAAAAATTAAATACAGGATAACTATTAATTATTTATTTGTTTAATATTACAGAATAAATTCCAATTTAGACTTAAACTATATTTTAAAAACATAAGAAATCAGAAATATTTAAAAAATTATACCTAAATTTTCAAAAATCACTATCACTATTTAGTATATGTTTTCTGAAATAGAATGCTATTTTTGAAACCGGTTTTTTGTGTTTGTGTTTTATTCGACATTCGAAAAATTTACTGAAAAAACCGGTTTTAAAACCGGTTGGAAAACCGCGTCGATCACCCTAATAGAGATTAAAAACAGCTTATTTTATATAGAACAATATTACAGTAAAAAGCGTTCTTTAAAAAATTATTAGTAGGCAAAATTGTCTTTAGAAGGGAAATGAAAATGATCTGTAACAAAAATGTTTCTTTAGAAAATTATCGGTAACCGAATTTTCTTAAAAAAATCAAGGTTTAAATATGCAGTTTTAGCTAAAAAAATTTTCACTTACGACTGTTCAATAAATATACAAATGTTTCATTTATGCAATACACAACAACTAGAAATATCCACACTATGACATCGTTATACTACTAAATTTGTGACGCGTCTCTGCAATTTACAGCAGCAAAAGCAAACCATTTCACACGAAGTAAAATACATATATTTCTGTAGAGTTGCGCACGCACAATTTTGTTGAACCCATATTGCGCAGTATTATTTATTTTCGTTTTTATTTTACTGCTATAGTACAATGTATAGCAGCCTTTTTGTTGACAATTTCATTGCTGCTAGACATTCTTGTGTGAAAGATAAAAAACATAAACATACTTACGAACATACGCACTACATATATACAAACGTAGATACCAACCAGTGTTGCCAGTTTAGCCTTTTTAAGGCTAAATCTAGCCTTTTTATTTTGCTTTTAGCTTCAAAATGTTCGTTTTAGCTTCTAGCTTTTTTTCTAGCCTTTTTTGATTCTTAACATAGCTTTAAAAAGGCTAAAAATTTTCAAATTTTATTTAAAAAAAATCACAAATTTTAGAATTTTTGTGTATTAATTCGCACAAAAAATATAAATTTTTTATATTTAGTGAAAATTTTCGACTGCGGCGCTTCATTCTAGGAGAAAATTATAATTATTTTTTAAAAACTTTATTATCCATAGGAACTATTTATGTTAAATTTATAAATTCACTAATATTTCTTCAAGAAATACCAAAAACTAATGAGAAGTAACAAATAAAAGTGCTTTTTAATAAGACAATATATTAGCTTTTTTTCTGGCTTTATTTTTTGGGTCATTTAGCATTTTCTGACCTTTTTTAAAGTCCAATTTAGCTTCTTTTTTTCTCAAGTCCTGGCAACACTGATACCAACATACAATATGTACATTGTGCTACATTTCAACCCTTATGTGTTTTATTTTACACACAAAGCAACGAAAGTGCAAAAACAAGACTGCTAAACTAACTACTATAGTAGAAAAATCAAAGCGCAAATTTTCAAATAGAGAAAAATATCCAGCATAACAAAGAAAACACTGACTGGTGTGTAATATATTTTCGGCAAAATTCTACGAGCACACTGCAGCACGAGGTTGTAGTTTATATATTTGACAAACAAGTTGAATACTGTTTAAGTATGTTGCTTTATATTGTAAACAAACGCTGCAATTTTTAGTATACCACATGAAAATAATGTTGCAGTTTGTAGTAGTATGGAACACAAAATGTTAAATAATGAATATATTTTTTTGTATGGCGTTTGTTAGTAGTTGATATTTATAATAAATGAGAGCTACTATAGTAGAAAAATTAAACCTTGAAAAAAATAGCGATAAATAAAAATATTCTATAGAAAATATCTATAACTTTCCAGTTATAAAAATTTTATACTTTCTCTAAAAGTTTGTCCACAACTCTTTCCAGAAAATTATCTTACATTAACATTATTTTTGTTTTTTATTATTATATATATATATATAATATTAAGATATTATTCTCTAAAAAACTATCGGTAACAGACATTTTTTTATTGATAAATGTGGATATGTGGAAATGGAAATGGATTATCTAAAACTAAAAATTTAATATAGAAATTTATCGGTAATTAAAATTTGAAAAATATTTTAAATTGATATTTTTTTTTTTTACCAAAAATTATGGACATAAT
Source organism: Protophormia terraenovae (assembly GCA_951394005.1). Taxonomy (NCBI): domain Eukaryota; kingdom Metazoa; phylum Arthropoda; class Insecta; order Diptera; family Calliphoridae; genus Protophormia; species Protophormia terraenovae. The sequence goes on from OX596076.1 coordinate 92,149,763, forward strand.
GATAAAATGGTAACTTTTAAAATCTATTAATATATTGAAGGAGAGGTGAAAGCTTATAAATTTGACCTTTCAACCTACAATTAAGCCTTATATTATTCTCTGTGAGGGAGTGAGAAATCGTTAGTCTTTACAGAAAATCCTAAGATAATTGCAAAATGTAAATGAAATCTGGTCCTTCCGAATAGGTTTAGTCTAAGCAAAGTGGTTTTGGTATATGAAAAAATTCTAAAGCTGTGGAATTAAATTTACCCAAGTGTTAAATGAAATACTTTCTGAAATCCTTAATTTTTTTTTAGCGAAAAATTCCACATTTTATTTGTTTGGAACTTTCTAGTGTATTGGAAAACTCACGTTTGAAATTCTTCCACAAGCACCCTGTTTATTTGCACTTAATTTTTTAATTAAACAACTTTATTACTTAAATAAACTCATACACTAGCCGTGCATGAAACAGCAAACAAATAAATAAATAGAAAAAAATTATATAAACAGAAAAAAAAGTTGCATGTAATATAATGAAAACATTAACAGCAAATTACTGATTATCTGCATATTCGCTGTATTGACCCTGTGACCTCTATGTTTTATAAGCGCAAAAAAAAAAAACAAAATCAACTAAGAAAAATAAAACAATTTAACAACAAGCAACCAAAAGTAGGTGCATGCAATCAAAAGAACCGCTTAAAACAACATCAACAACATTAATTTTTTTAATACAATCAAATTCGTAACTTTCAACACATTTGTCAAAAATAAAAATGAATTCAAAATGATTCAGTTGTAGCCTGCTTTTAATGTTACCCCTTAAAGAGCAAAAAGAAAAAATATGTATCGACAACATATTTAAAGATTTCAAATTGAAGTTTTATACATTTTTATGGTAAATTTTAACAGATCAAAGGCTAAATTGGAGTGTTTTTTTGCGCTTTAGATTAAATGTATGTAAGTGTTTTTGTTGATTGTTTAAATGTTGTGATTTTTTTTTTTTTTTTTTTGGATTTTTATTTTTTGCAAACATTGTATCTACAATTCATTTGAAATGACCTTTGTTTGTTAGATTTAAGTTTTTTGGCTATTTAATGTTGTTTCCTTTGTTTAGTGTATATTTTTCACTAATCAATCGTACATCAATAAAATAAAAATAATATTTAAAGTTGAAAAGTGACCAGAGGAGAATTTATAAATACGTGGAAATGAAAGAAGTATATGTATTTTACATTCAAAGCATTTAAAGATAACTATTGCGAATAATTTATTACACATCTTCACATCGGTAATAAAACTAAGCTTTTTTGGATCTGTTTCTTTCAATGAATTTTCTGATCTATTGAATTTTGAGTTGGGGTACGTGAGGAAATCGTGAGGATTATTTATTTAACCTGTTTTTTTTAGCATCTTATAAAATTACGAGCATATAAGTCTGCCAATGCCAGGAAATATAATGTTATAATATCCAGTTCTATCATTTCAAACCTTATGCGTTTTATCGTAATTGCAAAAAAAAAAAAAAAAATTATTTGAAGCCCAATTTTTCAAATACAGAAGAATATCTAGCACAAAAAAGAAAATACATCCTATTGTGCAATATGTTTTCGGCAAAATTTTGTAAGAACAACACAGAATCGAATTTTAATTTTCTACGTCAACTGTAAGAAAGCTCTGGAAAGAAAAATCACGCTTAAGAATTTAAATATAAAAGTTGTGTATCTCCAATCCCTGATTGAAATTTCAAAATCTGCCCGCGGAAGGGTTTGTAGGACAATTCGTTTTATAAGTAAAATGAATTTTAATTTTTCACGTCGCACATTGGAGTAAAAGGTGACGAAAATGGCGATTAATGCTGAGAAAGTTCATGTCGATATATTAATGATCACGTTTTATTTTATTTTTTTTTTTTTTATTTATGCATAACTCAGGGAAAGGTGATATCAACACTTTAATGATCACGTTTAATTTTCATATTTATTAGTAAATAAAAAAAGGCACTTTTAGAATTATAAGATGTTCTTTGGCAGAATGGTAATGTCCGTCCGTTTATACATTTGGGTTAAATAGGTCGAAAATGGCACCTAATTCAGGGAAAGATGATATCAATACTTTAATAATTAGATTTAGTTTTAATATTGGTCAAGAGTAAAAAAATAATATATTTTGGGAATTTTAAGACTCTTTAGAGAATTCTAGTGTCCGTCCTTCCATCCATCCGTCTGTTTATTAATTTTTGCAAACTTGTCAATTCAAAATCGTTCATTTTTTCCACTCAATAAAGATATCGACTTTAAATTTATTCTTTATTCGATAACCAACATTGTTCTTTAATAAACTGAAGAAGATATGATAAAATCGGTTGAAAATGTTGGGATAGAAAAGAAAAAGATTTGACCAACATCTTACAAAGTTGAAATTGTCGAAGGATATGTAAGAGAAATAGTACATGCAAGCATGTTTTATAAAGGACTTTAGGTGATATCAAAATCTTGAAAAACAGGTAAGGAACAAAAATTCCCTAGAGGTTAAACATTTATTATATTAATAACCTACAGTTCCACTTCTGAAGAGTACATAGGAACCAACCATTAGATTAGAAGTAACAGATTTATTTTGATTCTACTCCACTGTATAATGTTTGATAAAACAAAGACAATGTCTGCACTTAAGCTGTAGTTGAAAATTTAATTTTTTACTGTTTTTCAAAAACTTTTTAATTTTGACAGTTTCTTACAAGAAAACAGCACAACCTAGCTTAAAGATTTTAATTGCTGTTGATATAAAATTTTATCTATATTTATTTAATGCCCAACTTTACTACAAAAAATTAAAATTCAAAATTAAATTAATGGAAAATTTCAACACTTTCTACCCAACGAGCGTCGTCTGGGGGCTTAAGAAAACTCAGGAAAGAAATGCAAGTGACACATAAATCCGCTTGTTTCCGCACCCTGATGGAACTTTAAACATTTGGTTACATTAGAATTTTCAGGAGAAATACTTTTATAAGTAAGCCGAATGCTCTAGAAAGAGAAAATATGCTTTGTAAATAACACATAAGGAGTGCGTTCGAAAAAGTCTTATAACATATATAAAATTCAATAATTTGGAAACGGTTGATCTTAGAGTTTTCAATATTTTTTTATTTAATTGATTTTATATGGCAGATCACAGAAAAATATAACTTTTATAGTTCTAACCATTACTAATGAACTCGTGGATCTTTTTTTTAACTCTTCCATTAGAGACTTGATAGTTGTCTCAGTCACTTTTCTGCCCATCTCCTTTTAAAATCTTCGACATTTTGGGATATGCCTTTTGTCCTCATTGATTCTCTTTTCACAAAAGCCCAATATCTCTTCACTGGTCTTGGCTCTGGACAATTTAGAGGATTGACCTCCCATGGTACAAAAACTATGTTATTGTTTTGATAGGACTCCGGAGCATTCTTACGTAGTGATATGATGGCAAATAGGGCCAAAAATATATGGACACATTGTTCTCTCTTGTGAAAGGTAGAAGTCTTTTTTGCAAACATTCTTTAATGTATTTTTAGTTATTTATACACACACAAAAAGGATTAGTTCAAAACTATTACTATTACAAAAATTCAAGAAATGTAAACAATATTACTTCTCAGTTTTTAAAAATATGTATATCTAAAATATTTTCTATATTTGTAACAACATTAGTGTTCCTAAAATAAAACATGTAATACCACAAGAAACAATATAGTTAGATTAACCAATTATTTGGTAATTAATAAATTCGAATTAGGCAACTAAATTTAGTTCTACTAAATGTATCTAAATTAAACGTATATTAGTAGCTGTAACAAAAATTCGTTTACATAATGTATTTACAGTTCTAGTTCTTAATATTCGTTCAAATATTTTAAAAATTCGGTTATGATTAAAGAAGAGCATTCGGTTCGAACAAACGATAAATTATTTTTGACATTGTGTATAATCAAATATAGAAAATTAAAATACAAAAATTTAAATAAAAAGAAAACAATAAAATAAAAAGCAATGAAAACAAAAATCTCTGGACAAATGTGGGTAAATGCAAATGCTACCAGTCGTTTGAATGCTTCATATAAAAGGACGGTAAGTTCTTATTGTCGTTATATGTGCAGAATATATTTATTATCATATGTACATATATCGACAGAATTTTTCCGGCCAATTCTAAAATTTCTTTAAGCATTTGGATCCGTGGTGCTTAAAAAATATGAAACCTTCGTGGGTATACAATACAAAATATCAAAAAATATAATTACGTAATAAATTGTTGACAACTACGTAAACATATTGTTGATTCAGATTTGGTAACCGAATTAGTAGCTTTCAATTCAGTTATTTCCAGTAATATTTTCGTTTCTGCTAATCGAATTAATTTAAAATCAATTACTCTTAAAGCAATATTGAAGGTACGTTGAACGAGATATTCGGAAACTGTAACTAATTTGTGGGATAGTAGATGGGACCGAACAAATTCGATTGGCAATAAATTCGGTTGCCACAACGAATCTGTTTTCTCTGTGTAGAGCACACTGTAACCAATGACTTGCTTCTTTGCCGCAACTGCAAAAATCTTGCTAAACCAGGAATTCTTTAGGAAATTTCGTCAGCTTTTCGGTCCTAAACTTATCTTCAACATATCCTCCAGCATCAGCAACATAAAAATTTTGACTCGGAAGTTGAGAAAAATATACCAGTTCATACGTTTCGTCGATCTTTATACAACATGAGTATTTTTGTAAGAAATTTTGTTTTAATTTCCATGCCCTATTCTTGGGTTCTAAATTTTTTCCAGCATTCCTGTCTGGAACTTTTTATACTTATATGTTTTCAACTCCGCATTAGCTTTAACTTTTCGCACCAAATAGTCAGAGCATTGTGCTAATCGGGCTGTTTTTCTACCAGATGTGTTTGGAGTTTTTTTCAATATGCTTTCAAATTTCTTGCCTTTCCAATATCATGTGGACCTTTTTTTCTTTCCGAACCAGGTTTCCTATCAATGGTCAAATTCTCCTGATACTGTTTAAAACCTTTGGAAACAGTTTGATTGCAGACATTTAATTCTTTGGCCAATTATGTGTAGAACCAATTTGGATTTTTTGAAATTTTTTAATAATTTTTAGCACGTACATCTTTTTGGTCACTCATTTTGATCAAACTCAAAACAAATCGACTGGTTGTCATTAAAAATTACAACTCACATATTTTTCAATAGTAACAAGATCAAAAAATAAATATTGATCTCGAAAAAATTTATGAAGCAAAAAAAAAATTTGACTCCGTACACATAAGTGTATATAGGACGAATAGTTTTATAAATAAGCCAAACGTTATCTGGGAGCTTCAGAAAGCTCTGGAAAGAAAAAACAAATGATTACATACTAAGTATTAATGTAAGTACTAAGTTCAGACCACAACCTTACTAAGACAACCTTTTTATCTTTGTATTTTTTCAAACAACGAACATCTCTCTGGTCACCTCAAATAATATCAACAAATTACCAGTTGAGTATTGTAGATGTAATTGTGTGTGTGTTTAGAGATTTTCTCTCCTATAAAAGTCATAAATTTATATGAACAGAAAAAAAAACTAAAACAAATTGGCAATCGAAGTCAAACGAGCAAAAAAAAAAAAAAAAAAAATGGTAAATAAATAAAAAATTCAAACAAAAAAATTATTATTTTTTCACTACTTGTAATCAAATATTGCATAATAATGGTAACATCATATTGATGTTGTTATTGTTTTTGTATTTGCATTAGTAGTTTAAATACGTATACGGATGGATAACTCTGATCTAAGTAGTTGTTGTTGTTTTTGTAGCCTATAATCTACTTTATATATGGATTGTGGTCTATGATGTGGTTATTATATATATATTTTTTTCTTTTTTGGTGTTCAGGTGTGGCATTTGTATAGAAAAAAGAAAACAAAAAATACTTGCACATACACAATCAATAATAATATCATTTCATTTATTTGTCTGGCTTTATTTTTTATTATTTTAAACAGTGTTTTCTAATACAAAAAATTTGTTACAAATTACAAATGTTTTTTGTTGAGAGAGGGGTAACACAAAAAAATATTCAACCTACCGCAAGGCATAACAAGGCGTTACCACCACAAAATTTAATTTAGTTTAGCGTTTTTTAATGTTTCAACAAATACAATTTGATTTTTAATTTAATTTCATTTATTGGTTGATTTTATGGATTATAGCCTTTTTTGTATTTATTTACGGTGAAATCTGCTTTTTGAAACTACTAATGTCTGTTGAAACTTAAATGTTTGTGATGAAATGAAGTAATTTGTTATAAATATTGAGAATAAAATAGTGGTTAATAATTTTAAAAAATGGAACAAAATTAAAAATTAAATATAGCATAAAAAATTAATAAAATTTTACGTTATATGGAAGGTGGGCGGTAAAGTGGGCGGACTACGCCCATTTTTTTCTTTCGAGTTTACATTGATCCTTGAACTATTGTACAAAATTTCACCTGACATGGGAGGTTGACATTTCACCTCATATGGGAGGTGGTAGTAAAGTGGGCGGACCACGCCCATTTTTGGTTTCCAAGTTTATCGAACCCTCGAACTATATGTACAAAATTTCGCTATCGTATATGCTTTTGTTAAAGAGATATCAGCAGATGAATCTAAAACGGACACCCTGTGTTTCTTGTATTTAGCCCATAACTTTTGTTTATTTTTAATCCCATTTTATTTTAATGTCCATTTTTAATCCCAAACAAACTTTATATAAGATAAATATTTGGTCCGTCTGTCCGTCTGTTGAAAGCAAACAGATGGACGGACATAGCAAGATCGGCTCAGAATTTAACCAGCACCCAGAAAATATATACTTTATGGGGGTTTTAAATGATTCTTTTGATATGTTACACACGGAATGACAAAATCAATATACTCCCCATCTTTTTGATGGTGGGTATAATGATTAAGAGAATAGAAATGCCTTTATCATGGAACTAATTAGAAGATACATTTTTGTCATTTGTTTTACAATTCTTTAACATTTTATATCATTTCTAAAAGCATTTTGGAATTTGAATATCTTGGCTATCAAGCCGTTATACAGTGGGTCCAAACGCAAATTTTATTGTAATAAATCTGTAGCCTTCTCAAATTTTACGTTATGTGGGAGGCGGACGGTAAAGTTTGGTTTCCAAGTTTATATCGACCCTAGAACTATCTGTATAAAATTTCGTTATCGTACATGCTTTTGTTTAAGAGATATCAGCAGAAAAGTATGAAATGAAGCTACAACGGACACCCTGTGTTTCTAGTATTTTGCCCATAACTATATTTGATCCAAATTGTATCTCCCTAGGTTGTGCTGTTTGAGCCGTATCGTGCTTTAAACAGTCAGATAGACAAGCAGACGGATGGACATAGTTAGATCGACTCAGAATCTAACCAGAATCCAGAAACTATATACTTTATGGGGTCTTAAATGATTTTTTCGACATGTTATACATGGAATGATAAAATTAATATACCTTCCATCTTTTTGATGGTGGGTATAAAAAGGTTTTAAAAACTCTCATTATGATTATTCTTGATAGTCAGTCTCAGCTTTGCTCATAAATAATCCGTACCTGATGCAAAACTAAAAGCAGATTCGAATTTAGCCTGTCAAAGTCCATCTAGCCCATCTATTTTTGTTTGAAGGAGGGCAAAAAAAATATTTTTTGCCGAGTTTTTGTTAAATAGAAACAATGAAGATATAAAGGAGGATATTTATAATGGGATTAAGAAATAATAAAAAAAAAACAAATAAATATATATCGTAATAAAAGAACGCCCAAAAATATACCAAGTGTCCTCCGATTTTTATAAAATTTTATACGTATAAGGTCTATGGGTGTCTATAAATATTTCCGTTTTCAGATTCGCTAAATTCAGAAAATTCGCGATTTTATTTCGCTTTTTCACTTCTGAAAAAATCTAAAAAATCTCAAAATTATACAACTTTGAATACAAATATTTCTGGGAAGGCTTTGCAGAAAGTTGTGATTTAAACGGCGTTTGAATTGTAATTATGTTAGCTTAAACATGAATATTTATAAATAAAAAATATTTTTTAAAAATGCATTTTAATGCAATTGCATTTTTTAAATGCATTTTTTCTTTAAATATGCTATTCAAATTTGTTAATTTTTTAACATAAATGAAAAGTTTGGAATCTTTACATTAAAACAAAAATCTCTAATTTTTGGGACGGACACATGTACTGTGCATAATTTTCCCTTTTCTTCAACTAGTTTAAATTTTTTCATATAAAAATAAAATTTTTCTGGTATTATGAGTATTTTGTTAAAAAAAATTTATTGTGTTATTTTTTAAAAAATCCTGAAAAATAGTAAAACTTTATGTATCAAACTATTTATTGTTTTAAGTTATAATAAACAAAGCATTTTTAAATACACTTTTGAAAAATTAAAATTTAATAAATTCGGAACTAACAAAAATGCATCTAAAAACTGCATTTATATTTTTAAAATATTATGGATCGAAGACGTGGTTTTTGAAATGCTGACTAAATTACACAAAAACTATACAATGGCCTTTTAAATACTTTTGAAATTACAAAAATCCATCAATAACTTCAAGAGATATGAATATTTAAAATTGCATACTTTTCATATTTTGTTAACTTTTATACAAATTTTAAAGAAAATTTCAAAAACAAGAAAAAAATTTAATTTTATATGAAAAATTTTAAACATGTTTTTATAAAAATTGGATTATGCATATAAGATTTTCGCGTCCCAAAAATTTTACACTTTTATTTTAATGTAAAGATTCCAAACTTTTCATTTATGTTAAAAAATTAACAAATTTTAATAGCATATTTAAAGAAAAATGCATTTGAAAAATGCAATTGCATTAAAATGCATTTTTAAAAAATATTTTTTATTTTTAAAATGTTCGTCATAAAGCCGCCATATGCGAAATTTTAAGGCCGTTTAAATCATTAAAATTCACAAAGTCTTTCCAGAGATATTGCTATTAAAAGTTACATACTTTTGAAATTTTTTTCATTTTTGAGAAAATTAAAAAGCGAAATTAAATCGCGAGTTTTTGCAATTTCGCAAAACTGAAAACTGAAATTAATAAAAGGCTTAATGGAGTTTATGTATACAAATTTTTATCGAAATTAAAAGCCATCAAGTAAAAAAATATACCTTTTCGGGCGTTCTTTCCTGGAATGGTCGATATATATAAAATTATATGTTTGAACTAAGAAAATATGATAAAAAAATGTTAGTAAAATCTTAATATTCTGCGAATGAAAAGTGACATAATAATTATTTAAATGAATATTGAAGGTCATAGTATGCCTCTATTATAATTTGAAGTTTAAGAAAATTAACTTCAAATTATAATAGAGGCATACATGATTTAAAATTTTGATAATAATATTGAAGTAAATACGAAATTTCAGAGGTGTTTTAAAAATGGACCAGCTCACGTAAATCTTAACATTGAGATGTCATATTTTGGGAATCATATAAAAACATATTAATCTTCATTTCTAGAGCAACTTTGCAACTTTTTTTCGTGAGGCACTTTAATATACATATTTCTAGCAGTAGAAAAGGTTAATAATTTCTAAGAAAATAAAAATATCACAAATTTTAAAGTATTTATGTTATCTTTACACAAGGCTATACAATTTTATAATTTCGTTTTTAATGACAGTATCATTATCATGATTTACTGTATTTAATTATTCACAAACCAACTTAAAATTCTAATTATAAGTTTTCTATTCAAATGTGATTATTTTCAAATAAAACAAGAAAATTTACAATAAAAATTAAAAAAAGGAATACATGCATACATACCATTTTAGTGTTTCCTTCCGGTGGTTTCCTTTAAATGTCCTTCCTGTATACCGGAAAAGAGACTGTAAAGAAATAAAGAAAACAAGTAAGTATTAGAAAATATGTGGACATAGATCGAAAGCAAGAAAATTACTTTTATGTGGTAAAATAAGAAAAAGAAAAAGTATACAATATTGGCAAAAGAATATACCACAAATTATGTTTGCTTCAGTATACCAGCAATAGAGGCAAGAAAAAAAAAAAACATAACAACACCAGCTACAATAATAAAATAGATAAAAAGCAACAACTCTTTCTCTTTAATGTTGTTCAACTTCTATATACTCTATGTTCTGGCTGCTGACGATGGGTTGATACACTTGCATAAATAAATTGTGGTATTGCTGTTTTTGTTTTTGCTATTGTTGTCGTTTGTTGTAGTATGTGTGAGTGTGTTTTTTTTAACAAATGCAGGATCAATAGACACCTATGGCGTTAGTCACAACAACCAGCTACATCCTTGTACAATAATACAAAAACAAAAACAACAACCAGTGGATAAAGAAAATTTACAAAATAACAACAATATTGTAACAATATACATTGTTAGTACGTGAAGGAGTGAGAAAACATGTATTAGTTTATACATTCAATGTGTTTTGTTTTTGTATAGAAAAATGTATTGGTTTGTGGTTGTTTTGTTTCTTTTTTCTCGTGTTTGTTTTGTTTTAGAGAATTACAAAAACGGATGTGGCCCCCGAGGGTTACAAATGTTTGTTGCATATAACAAGGCGCATAGATGCATCTACAGAAACTTAGAGCTGTAAGCGCAGACCAAAGGCACGATATAGATTTTTTCTTTTTGAATTTATAAAGAGATATAATTTGTAAAATTAAATTTTCGGTATTGTCAAAAGATTATTCTATCCTAAGTATATTTTTTGGCATATATCATTTAATATATATTTAAGTTGTGTTTCAAAAGGGTTTTAAAAATTATTGAACATGTATTAACTTTAAATCGATAACGTTTTTTGGTCCCGACACGTATACTTTACATGAAATAAGGATCTTCATAAATATTAATCATACCATCATTTGTAAATGGTAACAGAAAATAACAAAATGAGAAAAATTATAATACTTTTATGAATATATCTAACTTTTTATTAATCTCGGTATGTGTCATTTAAAAAAGATTCCTAGCAACTGATTCTGTTGTTGGTGGTCAGACCCCTAAGATAATTTTTAGATGAGACCGGGTCTAATAGCTATCAATAAAGTAGAGAAGAAAGCAAGAGTAGTTTAGAAGGTGAAGACATAAATTTATATGAATGCCAATGCTAGAATGGCCTCAAATTTAATAAATTCAATTATATTTTTTTATATTTTTCTCTAAAACCTCCACAAGTTTGTCCCTCTCTGTGTCTAAATTCGAAGATAACACCAAAAAAACTATTAATACATATAAACATGTTTTATTGTTGCCATACATAAAATTAAACGTCAGAAACGGAACTCATTGTCTTATGTTTTGAATTTATGGTCTTTTATTTGGCGTCCGGGACACTTTGTTTTTCCTATCAGTACACACACATGCAGTTTATAGAAAGTGTATAGAATAATTGTTGTTATATATAACTCGGTTAGTACATATTTATTTATGGACGTATCCATGTGGATACATCAAGAAAGAGAAAAAAATACAAAAAAAAAAAAAAAACAAATAAATTTAAAAAAATATTTTAAAATACAGTGATGGACAAAAAATATAGACAATATTCAGTCGGTATATAGAACTTACAATCAATGGAAAAAATTGCTAAATTTGCCAACTGAAAATCTTAAAAAAAAAAGACAAAATTAAAAACTAGATTATAGACGACAATATATACAAGACTATATTATTACCAGGGCAAGTTTTTATATGCACAAAAAAAATTGAAATATGCGCTTGAAAAAGCACAAAAAAATGGTGTAATATGCACAGATATATGCAAAAATAGCATGAATATGTATATAAAAACCTACCAATTTAAGCATTTTTTATATATTAATGTGTAGAAAATATGCATTTTTTAACTTTTAATCTCTAATAGATTTCGATGTTTATAAAAATATGTTTATATAATTTTAAGTATCATATTTGAAGCTTCCGAATTTTTTTCTTTACAATATTTACAATGTGCTCAAAATACTCACAAAAAAATTTTAGAAATCATTTGATTGAACTCCAAAAAATCACCAAAAAATTGTGTTTTTATTAAGAAAACTAACTTTTGTATCCATTATATGCAAATTTATGCAAAGATTTAAAATATAAGCAATTTTTGTTAAATTCTTTTGAAATATGCAAATGCTTACTTTCCGAGCGAAAAGCTTGAAAAACTTGCCCTAATTATTACTATAGGCTAGACTATAGACTATACTATACTATAGGCTAGACTATAGACCAGGGGTTCTCACAAGATCTTGCTTCGCGACCCCTTCTTGACATTGTAATGGAAGCGCGACCCAATTCAACTTTGACAAGTTCAAAAATCAGGTAAAGATAAAATAATTTAAAAAATAATATTGTAATTGCGACTTTGTTTTTGCTTCATACGATCTTGAATATTATGATACTTCTTCGGATAATGCATCAATATCATTATCTAAAGGTCGTATCTTTTTTAATGGACAAAAAAGTATTTCCACATAAAAATCTATTATTCTAATAGTTTTAAGGCTCCGGAGAAAACAAGCGGATATACTTTGCTGTATTTCAACTATTTAAAATACTTTTAAGTCTGTTGATTTAAAATTAAATTTAACACATGAGTTACGTTTTAACTCTTTTTGAAATGAATCTGTTACTTTATCGATATTCATATTGAAAATATTTTTCCGTTTTTAAATTATGGAGTTGCTTAAGCAAATTTTCTTTAAATAGCCCGGAAACTTTTATGCGAAATAAAAGTTTTTTGTACTCAGAAGTCGCATCATTCGACAAAACTTTAACAATCTTATTCAACAATATGTTATTCTATGGTTAAAATTCGGAAATTGTATTAAAACAACTTTGCAAATAAAGGTCTTGGCATATTTACAAAAAAAAAAGAAGGATTTCATATAAAAAATCGATAGTTTCATCAAATTTAAGTGAACTATTTATCTTTTTAATTAATTGTCTTTCCTACCTCATCGTAAAGTTTCCTTTGTATTGTGTCTTTCTTTATTTGACCATTGTTGCACAATACTTTCAATTGAAAGTTCCTTAATTAGCTGATTCTTAAAAAAATTTATTTTAGAAAAAGTCTTTACGCTTGTCTTTAATTTGGGGATGTTTTTTAAAAATATGTCTTTCCATTTTTAAATATTTTCAAGTTTTCATTGGAATTTTTATTTAAGATCTAATTTTGTAAAACGAAACGTTTTAAAACGTTTAAAATTTGTATGAAGAATACTGGGAAATTTTTTAAAATCTCAATTATTTACATAAATTTTGCCGTGTTCAAGAATATTTTTCAGGATCTCTTCGCAACCCCCCACAAAAGTCCTTACGGACCCCTTGTGGGTCGCGGACTCCCATTTGAGAACCGTTGCTATAGACTATACTATAGGTTAGACTATAGACTATGCTATAGGCTAGACTATAGACTATACTATAGGCTAGACTATAGACTATACTATAGGCTAGACTATGGACTATACTATAGGCTAGACTAGATTATAGACTATACTACAGGCTAGACTAGACTATAGACCATACTATAGGCTAGACTATACTATAAGATAGACAATAGACTATACTATAGGCTAGACTATAGACTAGTTTATAGGCATAACTAACTATATAGGCTAGTGTATTAAATGGACTACATGCACTTTTATCCCTCACAGTATTCTGCTTAAGTCGCAGTTTGAATGCATGTGTGGTTTGATTATATTGGTTTTTAACAGTACCTAAACTTTTATTTTTGCTGTAATGTAATGTTGTTATTGCAATTACATTTTACCGCACAAAAATAATACTTGTAATAATACCAAAAAAAAAAAAAAAAAAAAAAAAAACACAATAACAGCAACAACGTTTGGGTTTTTACCAAACGCTACTATGTAATATTAGTGAATAAAAAAGGCATAAAACTAAAGAAAAATTGTAACGTACGTGTTTTACACTAGTATCTGTTAGACTACCTTCAACTATACGTATTCTTCACAATATTTATAAATATACATGTTCGAGTGTACTATAGTTCAGGGAGTATTGGGTATTTGTGTGATACGTGCTTTATAGTCATACTCATACTACTACACCATTCGTAGGTGATTATTTTACTAATTTTTTCTGTTTTTATTTTCAATATCACTTTGACTTGGTATTGGAAACTAAAGAAAACTTTAATAAAAAAAATACAAAAAATTGCTAAACAACGTCAAACCACATTTTGTTTTGCCAAACTTGCCACTAAGCAAATAAATTACTCTATTTTCATTTGGCTTTATTTTTATCTTCCTTCCTATATTGTATAGTGTTGTTATTTAGAATGGTTGCAATTGTTGTTTCCATCGAGAGTGTTGTTAACTTATTTTCCATTTGTTGTGCAATTGTTGATGGTCGATTGCACTTTAGCTTTATCTATAATATCAATGTGAATGCATACACATTTAAACATACTTATATGTAAAATCACCCTCACTTATTGTACATTATTTTATAGTAAGTTTTATTAACATTTTAACTTTTTAGTTTAACATTGAATTTTAAACATCTTAAAACATTAAAGGATTTAATTATTTCGAAAGACTAAGGAAGATTAATGTCAATATATTTCAGTCACTAATTTGTTTACTCGTGTTATTTAAATATTAAGTAATTCAAAAATAGCTGTTCTTGCAAATGAAATTTGTATATTTGAAGTTTAAATATTCCTTTATGAGAATTCTCATAACATGCACTATGCAGCAGAGATAGAGCCAAAAGGGCAAAAATCTGTGATTACTCATATTTCCTACTAAAAATCGATTTTTATATGAAAAACATAAAAATCAATTTTAAAGCTAAACCAGTAGAGATAGAGCCAAAAGGACAAAAATCTGTGATCACTCATATTTCCTACTAAAAATCGATTTTTATATGAAAAACATAAAAATCAATTTTAAAGCTAAACAAGTTGAGATAGAGCCAAAAGGACAAAAATCTGTGATCACTCATATTTAATACTAAAAATCGATTTTTATATGAAAAACATAAAAATCAATTTTAAAGCTAAACCAGTGGAGATAGAGCCAAAAGGAATAAAATCTGTGATCACTCATATTTCCTACTAAAAATAGATTTTTATATGAAAAACATAAAAATCAATTTTAAAGCTAAACCAGTGGAGATAGAGCCAAAAGGACAAAAGTCTGTGATCACTCATATTTCCTAGTAAAAATCGATTTTTATATGAAAAACATAAAAATCAATTCTAAAGCTAAACCAGTAGAGATAGAGCCAAAAGGACAAAAATCTGTGATCACTCATATTTCCTAGTAAAAATCGATTTTTATATGAAAAACATAAAAATCAATTTTAAAGCTAAACCAGTAGAGATAGAGCCAAAAGGACAAAAATCTGTGATCACTCATATTTCCTAATAAAAATCAATTTTTATATGAAAAACATAAAAATCAAGTTTAAGGTTAAACCAGTAGAAATAGAGCCAAAAGGACAAAAATCTGTGATCACTCATATTTCCTACTAAAAATCGATTTTTATATGAAAAACATAAAAATCAATTTTAAAGCTAAACCAATAGAGATAGAGCCAAAAGGACAAAAGTCTGTGATCACTCATATTTCCTAGTAAAAATCGATTTTTATATGAAAAACATAAAAATCAATTTTAAAGCTAAACCAGTAGAGATAGAGCCAAAAGGACAAAAATCTGTGATCACTCATATTTCCTAGTAAAAATCGATTTTTATATGAAAAACATAAAAATCAATTTTAAAGCTAAACCAGTAGAGATAGAGCCAAAAGGACAAAAATCTGTGATCACTCATATTTCCTAATAAAAATCAATTTTTATATGAAAAACATAAAAATCAAGTTTAAGGTTAAACCAGTAGAAATAGAGCCAAAAGGACAAAAATCTGTGATCACTCATATTTCCTACTAAAAATCGATTTTTATATGAAAAACATAAAAATCAATTTTAAAGCTAAACCAATAGAGATAGAGCCAAAAGGACAAAAGTCTGTGATCACTCATATTTCCTAGTAAAAATCGATTTTTATATGAAAAACATAAAAATCAATTTTAAAGCTAAACCAGTAGAGATAGAGCCAAAAGGACAAAAATCTGTGATCAATCATATTTAATACTAAAAATCGATTTTTATATGAAAAACATAAAAATCAATTTTAAAGCTAAACCAATAGAGATAGAGCCAAAAGGACAAAAGTCTGTGATCACTCATATTTCCTAGTAAAAATCGATTTTTATATGAAAAACATAAAAATCAATTCTAAAGCTAAACCAGTAGAGATAGAGCCAAAAGGACAAAAATCTGTGATCACTCATATTTCCTAGTAAAAATCGATTTTTATATGAAAAACATAAAAATCAATTTTAAAGCTAAACCAGTGGAGATAGAGCCAAAAGGACAAAAATCTGTGATCACTCATATTTCCTAGTAAAAATCGATTTTTATATGAAAAACATAAAAATCAATTTTAAAGCTAAACCAGTAGAGATAGAGCCAAAAGGACAAAAATCTGTGATCACTCATATTTCCTAATAAAAATCAATTTTTATATGAAAAACATAAAAATCAATTCTAAAGCTAAACCAGTAGAGATAGAGCCAAAAGGACAAAAATCTGTGATCACTCATATTTCCTAGTAAAAATCGATTTTTATATGAAAAACATAAAAATCAATTTTAAAGCTAAACCAGTGGAGATAGAGCCAAAAGGACAAAAATCTGTGATCACTCATATTTCCTAGTAAAAATCGATTTTTATATGAAAAACATAAAAATCAAGTTTAAGGTTAAACCAGTAGAAATAGAGCCAAAAGGACAAAAATCTGTGATCACTCATATTTCCTACTAAAAATCGATTTTTATATGAAAAACATAAAAATCAATTTTAAAGCTAAACCAATAGAGATAGAGCCAAAAGGACAAAAGTCTGTGATCACTCATATTTCCTAGTAAAAATCGATTTTTATATGAAAAACATAAAAATCAATTTTAAAGCTAAACCAGTAGAGATAGAGCCAAAAGGACAAAAATCTGTGATCAATCATATTTAATACTAAAAATCGATTTTTATATGAAAAACATAAAAATCAATTTTAAAGCTAAACCAATAGAGATAGAGCCAAAAGGACAAAAGTCTGTGATCACTCATATTTCCTAGTAAAAATCGATTTTTATATGAAAAACATAAAAATCAATTCTAAAGCTAAACCAGTAGAGATAGAGCCAAAAGGACAAAAATCTGTGATCACTCATATTTCCTAGTAAAAATCGATTTTTATATGAAAAACATAAAAATCAATTTTAAAGCTAAACCAGTGGAGATAGAGCCAAAAGGACAAAAATCTGTGATCACTCATATTTCCTAGTAAAAATCGATTTTTATATGAAAAACATAAAAATCAATTTTAAAGCTAAACCAGTAGAGATAGAGCCAAAAGGACAAAAATCTGTGATCACTCATATTTCCTAATAAAAATCAATTTTTATATGAAAAACATAAAAATCAATTCTAAAGCTAAACCAGTAGAGATAGAGCCAAAAGGACAAAAATCTGTGATCACTCATATTTCCTAGTAAAAATCGATTTTTATATGAAAAACATAAAAATCAATTTTAAAGCTAAACCAGTGGAGATAGAGCCAAAAGGACAAAAATCTGTGATCACTCATATTTCCTAGTAAAAATCGATTTTTATATGAAAAACATAAAAATCAATTCTAAAGCTAAACCAGTTGTGATAGAGCCAAAAGGACAAAAATCTGTGATCACTCATATTTCCTACTAAAAATAGATTTTTATATGAAAAACATAAAAATCAATTTTAAAGCTAAACCAATAGAGATAGAGCCAAAAGGACAAAAGTCTGTGATCACTCATATTTCCTAGTAAAAATCGATTTTTATATGAAAAACATAAAAATCAATTTTAAAGCTAAACCAGTGGAGATAGAGCCAAAAGGACAAAAATCTGTGATCACTCATATTTCCTAGTAAAAATCGATTTTTATATGAAAAACATAAAAATCAATTTTAAAGCTAAACCAGTAGAGATAGAGCCAAAAGGACAAAAATCTGTGATCACTCATATTTCCTAATAAAAATCAATTTTTATATGAAAAACATAAAAATCAAGTTTAAGGTTAAACCAGTAGAAATAGAGCCAAAAGGACAAAAATCTGTGATCACTCATATTTCCTAGTAAAAATCGATTTTTATATGAAAAACATAAAAATCAATTTTAAAGCTAAACCAGTGGAGATAGAGCCAAAAGGACAAAAATCTGTGATCACTCATATTTCCTAGTAAAAATCGATTTTTATATGAAAAACATAAAAATCAATTTTAAAGCTAAACCAGTGGAGATAGAGCCAAAAGGACAAAAATCTGTGATCACTCATATTTCCTAATAAAAATCAATTTTTATATGAAAAACATAAAAATCAAGTTTAAGGTTAAACCAGTAGAAATAGAGCCAAAAGGACAAAAATCTGTGATCACTCATATTTCCTACTAAAAATCGATTTTTATATGAAAAACATAAAAATAAATTTTAAAGCTAAACCAATAGAGATAGAGCCAAAAGGACAAAAATCTGTGATCACTCTTATTTCCTACTAAAAATCGATTTTTATATGAAAAACATAAAAATCAATTTTAAAGCTAAACAAGTTGAGATAGAGCCAAAAGGACAAAAATCTGTGATCACTCATATTTAATACTAAAAATCGATTTTTATATGAAAAACATAAAAATCAATTTTAAAGCTAAACAAGTTGAGATAGAGCCAAAAGGACAAAAATCTGTGATCACTCATATTTCCTACTAAAAATAGATTTTTATATGAAAAACATAAAAATATATTTTAAAGCTAAACCAATAGAGATAGAGCCAAAAGGACAAAAGTCTGTGATCACTCATATTTCCTAGTAAAAATCGATTTTTATATGAAAAACATAAAAATCAATTCTAAAGCTAAACCAGTAGAGATAGAGCCAAAAGGACAAAAATCTGTGATCACTCATATTTCCTACTAAAAACCAATTTTTATATGAAAAACATAAAAATCAGGTTTAAGGTTAAACCAGTAGAAATAGAGCCAAAAGGACAAAAATCTGTGATCACTCATATTTCCTAATAAAAATCGATTTTTATATGAAAAACATAAAAATAAATTTTAAAGCTAAACCAATAAAGATAGAGCCAAAAGGACAAAAATCTGTGATCACTCTTATTTCCTACTAAAAATCGATTTTTATATGAAAAACATAAAAATCAATTTTAAAGCTAAACAAGTTGAGATAGAGCCAAAAGGACAAAAATCTGTGATCACTCATATTTCCTACTAAAAATCGATTTTTATATGAAAAACATAAAAATCAATTTTAAAGCTAAACCAGTTGAGATAGAGCCAAAAGGACAAAAATCTGTGATCACTCATATTTCCTACTAAAAATCGATTTTTATATGAAAAACATAAAAATCAATTTTAAAGCTAAACCAGTTGAGATAGAGCCAAAAGGACAAAAATCTGTGATCACTCATATTTCCTACTAAAAATCGATTTTTATATGAAAAACATAAAAATCAATTTTAAAGCTAAACCAGTAGAGATAGAGCCAAAAGGACAAAAATCTGTGATCACTCATATTTCCTAATAAAAATCGATTTTTATATGAAAAACATAAAAATCAATTTTAAAGCTAAACCAGTTGAGATAGAGCCAAAAGGACAAAAATCTGTGATCACTCATATTTCCTAGTAAAAATCGATTTTTATATGAAAAACATAAAAATAAATTTTAAAGCTAAACCAATAGAGATAGAGCCAAAAGGACAAAAATCTGTGATCACTCATATTTCCTACTAAAAATCGATTTTTATATGAAAAACATAAAATCAATTTTAAAGCTAAACAAGTAGAGATAGAGCCAAAAGGACAAAAATCTTTGATCACTCATATTTACTACTAAAAATCGATTTTTATATGAAAAACATAAAAATCAATTTTAAAGCTAAACCAGTTGAGATAGAACCAAAAGGACAAAAATCTGTGATCACTCATATTTCCTACTAAAAATCGATTTTTATATGAAAAACATAAAAATCAATTTTAAAGCTAAACAAGTTGAGATAGAGCCAAAAGGACAAAAATCTGTGATCACTCGTATTTCCTACTAAAAATCGATTTTTATATGAAAAACATAAAAATCAATTTTAAAGCTAAACCAATAGAGATAGAGCCAAAAGGACAAAAATCTGTGATCACTCATATTTCCTACTAAAAATCGATTTTTATATGAAAAATATAAAAATCAATTTTAAAGCTAAACAAGTTGAGATAGAGCCAAAAGGACAAAAATCTGTGATCACTCATATTTCCTACTAAAAATCGATTTTTATATGAAAAACATAAAAATCAATTTTAAAGCTAAACCAGTTGAGATAGAGCCAAAAGGACAAAAATCTGTGATCACTCGTATTTCCTACTAAAAATCGATTTTTATATGAAAAATATAAAAATCAATTTTAAAGCTAAACCAGTAGAGATAGAGCCAAAAGGACAAAAATCTGTGATCACTCATATTTACTACTAAAAATCGATTTTTATATGAAAAACATAAAAATCAATTTTAAAGCTAAACAAGTTGAGATAGAGCCAAAAGGACAAAAATCTGTGATCACTCGTATTTCCTACTAAAAATCGATTTTTATATGAAAAACATAAAAATCAATTTTAAAGCTAAACCAATAGAGATAGAGCCAAAATGACAAAAATCTGTGATCACTCATATTTCCTACTAAAAATCGATTTTTATATGAAAAATATAAAAATCAATTTTAAAGCTAAACCAGTAGAGATAGAGCCAAAAGGACAAAAATCTGTGATCACTCATATTTACTACATATTTCCTACTAAAAATCGATTTTTATATGAAAAACATAAAAATCAATTTTAAAGCTAAACCAGTAGAGATAGACCCAAAAGGACAAAAATATGTGATCACTCATATTCAATACTAAAAATCAATTTTTATATGAAAACCATAAAAATCAATTTTAAAGCTAAACCAGTGGAGATAGAGCCAAAAAGACAAAAATCTGTGATCACTCATATTTCCTACTAAAAATCGATTTTTATATGAAAAACATAAAAATCAATTTTAAAGCTAAACCAGTAGAGATAGACCCAAAAGGACAAAAATCTGTGATCACTCATATTCAATACTAAAAATCAATTTTTATATGAAAACCATAAAAATCAATTTTAAAGCTAAACCAGTGGAGATAGAGCCAAAAAGACAAAAATCTGTGATCACTCATATTTCCTACTAAAAATCGATTTTTATATGAAAAACATAAAAATCAATTTTAAAGCTAAACCAGTAGAGATAGAGCCAAAAGGACAAAAATCTGTGATCACTCATATTTCCTACTAAAAATCGATTTTTATATGAAAAACATAAAAATCAATTTTAAAGCTAAACCAGTGGAGATAGAGCCAAAAGGACAAAAATCTGTGATCACTCATATTTCCTACTAAAAATCGATTTATATGAAAAACATAAAAATCAATTTTAATGCTAAACCAGTAGAGATAGAGCCAAAAGGCAAAAATCTGTGATCACTCATATTTCCTACTAAAAATCGATTTTTATATGAAAAACATAAAATCAATTTTAAAGCTAAACCAGTAGAGATAGAGCCAAAAGGACAAAAATCTGTAATCACTCATATTTCATACTAAAAATCGATTTTTATATGAAAAACATAAAAATCAATTTTAAAGCTAAACCAGTTGAGATAGAGCCAAAAGGACAAAAATCTGTGATCACTCATATTTCCTAATAAAAATCGATTTTTGTATGAAAACCATAAAAATCAATTTTAAAGCTAAACCAGTTGAGATAGAGCCAAAAGGACAAAAATCTGTGATCACTCATATTTCCTACTAAAAATCGATTTTTATATGAAAAACATAAAAATCAATTTTAAAGCTAAACCAGTTGAGATAGAGCCAAAAGGACAAAAATCTGTGATCACTCTTATTTCCTACTAAAAATCGATTTTTATATGAAAAACATAAAAATCAATTTTAAAGCTAAACAAGTTGAGATAGAGCCAAAAGGACAAAAATCTGTGATCACTCGTATTTCCTACTAAAAATCGATTTTTATATGAAAAACATAAAAATCAATTTTAAAGCTAAACCAATAGAGATAGAGCCAAAAGGACAAAAATCTGTGATCACTCATATTTCCTACTAAAAATCGATTTTTATATGAAAAATATAAAAATCAATTTTAAAGCTAAACCAGTAGAGATAGAGCCAAAAGGACAAAAATCTGTGATCACTCATATTTCCTACTAAAAATCGATTTTTATATGAAAAACATAAAAATCAATTTTAAAGCTAAACCAGTTGAGATAGAGCCAAAAGGACAAAAATCTGTGATCACTCGTATTTCCTACTAAAAATCGATTTTTATATGAAAAATATAAAAATCAATTTTAAAGCTAAACCAGTAGAGATAGAGCCAAAAGGACAAAAATCTGTGATCACTCATATTTACTACTAAAAATCGATTTTTATATGAAAAACATAAAAATCAATTTTAAAGCTAAACCAGTTGAGATAGAACCAAAAGGACAAAAATCTGTGATCACTCATATTTCCTACTAAAAATCGATTTTTATATGAAAAACATAAAAATCAATTTTAAAGCTAAACAAGTTGAGATAGAGCCAAAAGGACAAAAATCTGTGATCACTCGTATTTCCTACTAAAAATCGATTTTTATATGAAAAACATAAAAATCAATTTTAAAGCTAAACCAATAGAGATAGAGCCAAAAGGACAAAAATCTGTGATCACTCATATTTCCTACTAAAAATCGATTTTTATATGAAAAATATAAAAATCAATTTTAAAGCTAAACCAGTAGAGATAGAGCCAAAACGACAAAAATCTGTGATCACTCATATTTACTACATATTTCCTACTAAAAATCGATTTTTATATGAAAAACATAAAAATCAATTTTAAAGCTAAACCAGTAGAGATAGACCCAAAAGGACAAAAATCTGTGATCACTCGTATTTCCTACTAAAAATCAATTTTTATATGAAAACCATAAAAATCAATTTTAAAGCTAAACCAGTGGAGATAGAGCCAAAAAGACAAAAATCTGTGATCACTCATATTTCCTACTAAAAATCGATTTTTATATGAAAAACATAAAAATCAATTTTAAAGCTAAACCAGTAGAGATAGACCCAAAAGGACAAAAATCTGTGATCACTCATATTCAATACTAAAAATCAATTTTTATATGAAAACCATAAAAATCAATTTTAAAGCTAAACCAGTGGAGATAGAGCCAAAAAGACAAAAATCTGTGATCACTCATATTTCCTACTAAAAATCGATTTTTATATGAAAAACATAAAAATCAATTTTAAAGCTAAACCAGTAGAGATAGAGCCAAAAGGACAAAAATCTGTGATCACTCATATTTCCTACTAAAAATCGATTTTTATATGAAAAACATAAAAATCAATTTTAAAGCTAAACCAGTGGAGATAGAGCCAAAAGGACAAAAATCTGTGATCACTCATATTTCCTACTAAAAATCGATTTATATGAAAAACATAAAAATCAATTTTAATGCTAAACCAGTAGAGATAGAGCCAAAAGGCAAAAATCTGTGATCACTCATATTTCCTACTAAAAATCGATTTTTATATGAAAAACATAAAATCAATTTTAAAGCTAAACCAGTAGAGATAGAGCCAAAAGGACAAAAATCTGTAATCACTCATATTTCATACTAAAAATCGATTTTTATATGAAAAACATAAAAATCAATTTTAAAGCTAAACCAGTTGAGATAGAGCCAAAAGGACAAAAATCTGTGATCACTCATATTTCCTAATAAAAATCGATTTTTGTATGAAAACCATAAAAATCAATTTTAAAGCTAAACCAGTTGAGATAGAGCCAAAAGGACAAAAATCTGTGATCACTCATATTTCCTACTAAAAATCGATTTTTATATGAAAAACATAAAAATCAATTTTAAAGCTAAACCAGTTGAGATAGAGCCAAAAGGACAAAAATCTGTGATCACTCTTATTTCCTACTAAAAATCGATTTTTATATGAAAAACATAAAAATCAATTTTAAAGCTAAACCAATAGAGATAGAGCCAAAAGGACAAAAATCTGTGATCACTCGTATTTCCTACTAAAAATCGATTTTTATATGAAAAACATAAAAATCAATTTTAAAGCTAAACCAGTTGAGATAGAGCCAAAAGGACAAAAATCTGTGATCACTCATATTTCCTAATAAAAATCGATTTTTGTATGAAAACCATAAAAATCAATTTTAAAGCTAAACCAGTTGAGATAGAGCCAAAAGGACAAAAATCTGTGATCACTCATATTTCCTACTAAAAACCAATTTTTATATGAAAAACATAAAAATCAATTTTAAAGCTAAACCAGTAGAGATAGAGCCAAAAGGACAAAAATCTGTGATCACTCTTATTTCCTACTAAAAATCGATTTTTATATGAAAAACATAAAAATCAATTTTAAAGCTAAACAAGTTGAGATAGAGCCAAAAGGACAAAAATCTGTGATCACTCTTATTTCCTACTAAAAATCGATTTTTATATGAAAAACATAAAAATCAATTTTAAAGCTAAACCAATAGAGATAGAGCCAAAAGGACAAAAATCTGTGATCACTCTTATTTCCTACTAAAAATCGATTTTTATATGAAAAACATAAAAATCAATTTTAAAGCTAAACAAGTTGAGATAGAGCCAAAAGGACAAAAATCTGTGATCACTCGTATTTCCTACTAAAAATCGATTTTTATATGAAAAACATAAAAATCAATTTTAAAGCTAAACCAGTTGAGATAGAGCCAAAAGGACAAAAATCTGTGATCACTCATATTTCCTAATAAAAATCGATTTTTGTATGAAAACCATAAAAATCAATTTTAAAGCTAAACCAGTTGAGATAGAGCCAAAAGGACAAAAATCTGTGATCACTCTTATTTCCTACTAAAAATCGATTTTTATATGAAAAACATAAAAATCAATTTTAAAGCTAAACCAGTTGAGATAGAGCCAAAAGGACAAAAATCTGTGATCACTCATATTTCCTACTAAAAATCGATTTTTATATGAAAAACATAAAAATCAATTTTAAAGCTAAACCAGTTGAGATAGAGCCAAAAGGACAAAAATCTGTGATCACTCATATTTCCTAGTAAAAATCGATTTTTATATGAAAAACATAAAAATAAATTTTAAAGCTAAACCAATAGAGATAGAGCCTAAAGGACAAAAATCTGTGATCACTCATATTTCCTACTAAAAATCGATTTTTATATGAAAAACATAAAATCAATTTTAAAGCTAAACCAGTAGAGATAGAGCCAAAAGGACAAAAATCTGTGATCACTCATATTTACTACTAAAAATCGATTTTTATATGAAAAACATAAAAATCAATTTTAAAGCTAAACAAGTTGAGATAGAGCCAAAAGGACAAAAATCTGTGATCACTCTTATTTCCTACTAAAAATCGATTTTTATATGAAAAACATAAAAATCAATTTTAAAGCTAAACCAATAGAGATAGAGCCAAAAGGACAAAAATCTGTGATCACTCTTATTTCCTACTAAAAATCGATTTTTATATGAAAAACATAAAAATCAATTTTAAAGCTAAACAAGTTGAGATAGAGCCAAAAGGACAAAAATCTGTGATCACTCGTATTTCCTACTAAAAATCGATTTTTATATGAAAAACATAAAAATCAATTTTAAAGCTAAACCAGTTGAGATAGAGCCAAAAGGACAAAAATCTGTGATCACTCATATTTCCTAATAAAAATCGATTTTTGTATGAAAACCATAAAAATCAATTTTAAAGCTAAACCAGTTGAGATAGAGCCAAAAGGACAAAAATCTGTGATCACTCTTATTTCCTACTAAAAATCGATTTTTATATGAAAAACATAAAAATCAATTTTAAAGCTAAACCAGTTGAGATAGAGCCAAAAGGACAAAAATCTGTGATCACTCATATTTCCTACTAAAAATCGATTTTTATATGAAAAACATAAAAATCAATTTTAAAGCTAAACCAGTTGAGATAGAGCCAAAAGGACAAAAATCTGTGATCACTCATATTTCCTAGTAAAAATCGATTTTTATATGAAAAACATAAAAATAAATTTTAAAGCTAAACCAATAGAGATAGAGCCTAAAGGACAAAAATCTGTGATCACTCATATTTCCTACTAAAAATCGATTTTTATATGAAAAACATAAAATCAATTTTAAAGCTAAACCAGTAGAGATAGAGCCAAAAGGACAAAAATCTGTGATCACTCATATTTACTACTAAAAATCGATTTTTATATGAAAAACATAAAAATCAATTTTAAAGCTAAACCAGTTGAGATAGAACCAAAAGGACAAAAATCTGTGATCACTCATATTTCCTACTAAAAATCGATTTTTATATGAAAAACATAAAAATCAATTTTAAAGCTAAACAAGTTGAGATAGAGCCAAAAGGACAAAAATCTGTGATCACTCGTATTTCCTACTAAAAATCGATTTTTATATGAAAAACATAAAAATCAATTTTAAAGCTAAACCAATAGAGATCCAAAAGGACAAAAATCTGTGATCACTCATTTTTATATGAAAAATATAAAAATCAATTTTAAAGCTAAACCAGTAGAGATAGAGCCAAAAGGACAAAAATCTGTGATCACTCATATTTCCTACTAAAAATCGATTTTTATATGAAAAACATAAAAATCAATTTTAAAGCTAAACCAGTAGAGATAGACCCAAAAGGACAAAAATCTGTGATCACTCATATTCAATACTAAAAATCAATTTTTATATGAAAACCATAAAAATCAATTTTAAAGCTAAACCAGTGGAGATAGAGCCAAAAAGACAAAAATCTGTGATCACTCATATTTCCTACTAAAAATCGATTTTTATATGAAAAACATAAAAATCAATTTTAAAGCTAAACCAGTAGAGATAGACCCAAAAGGACAAAAATCTGTGATCACTCATATTCAATACTAAAAATCAATTTTTATATGAAAACCATAAAAATCAATTTTAAAGCTAAACCAGTGGAGATAGAGCCAAAAAGACAAAAATCTGTGATCACTCATATTTCCTACTAAAAATCGATTTTTATATGAAAAACATAAAAATCAATTTTAAAGCTAAACCAGTAGAGATAGAGCCAAAAGGACAAAAATCTGTGATCACTCATATTTCCTACTAAAAATCGATTTTTATATGAATAACATAAAAATCAATTTTAAAGCTAAACCAGTGGAGATAGAGCCAAAAGGACAAAAATCTGTGATCACTCATATTTCCTACTAAAAATCGATTTTTATATGAAAAACATAAAAATCAATTTTAATGCTAAACCAGTAGAGATAGAGCCAAAAGGCAAAAATCTGTGATCACTCATATTTCCTACTAAAAATCGATTTTTATATGAAAAACATAAAATCAATTTTAAAGCTAAACCAGTAGAGATAGAGCCAAAAGGACAAAAATCTGTAATCACTCATATTTCATACTAAAAATCGATTTTTATATGAAAAACATAAAAATCAATTTTAAAGCTAAACCAGTTGAGATAGAGCCAAAAGGACAAAAATCTGTGATCACTCATATTTCCTACTAAAAATCGATTTTTATATGAAAAACATAAAAATCAATTTTAAAGCTAAACCAGTTGAGATAGAGCCAAAAGGACAAAAATCTGTGATCACTCTTATTTCCTACTAAAAATCGATTTTTATATGAAAAACATAAAAATCAATTTTAAAGCTAAACAAGTTGAGATAGAGCCAAAAGGACAAAAATCTGTGATCACTCTTATTTCCTACTAAAAATCGATTTTTATATGAAAACCATAAAAATCAATTTTAAAGCTAAACCAGTTGAGATAGAGCCAAAAGGACAAAAATCTGTGATCACTCATATTTCCTACTAAAAACCAATTTTTATATGAAAAACATAAAAATCAATTTTAAAGCTAAACCAGTAGAGATAGAGCCAAAAGGACAAAAATCTGTGATCACTCTTATTTCCTACTAAAAATCGATTTTTATATGAAAAACATAAAAATCAATTTTAAAGCTAAACCAGTTGAGATAGAGCCAAAAGGACAAAAATCTGTGATCACTCGTATTTCCTACTAAAAATCGATTTTTATATGAAAAACATAAAAATCAATTTTAAAGCTAAACAAGTTGAGATAGAGCCAAAAGGACAAAAATCTGTGATCACTCGTATTTCCTACTAAAAATCGATTTTTATATGAAAAACATAAAAATCAATTTTAAAGCTAAACCAGTTGAGATAGAGCCAAAAGGACAAAAATCTGTGATCACTCATATTTCCTAATAAAAATCGATTTTTGTATGAAAACCATAAAAATCAATTTTAAAGCTAAACCAGTTGAGATAGAGCCAAAAGGACAAAAATCTGTGATCACTCATATTTCCTACTAAAAACCAATTTTTATATGAAAAACATAAAAATCAATTTTAAAGCTAAACCAGTAGAGATAGAGCCAAAAGGACAAAAATCTGTGATCACTCTTATTTCCTACTAAAAATCGATTTTTATATGAAAAACATAAAAATCAATTTTAAAGCTAAACAAGTTGAGATAGAGCCAAAAGGACAAAAATCTGTGATCACTCTTATTTCCTACTAAAAATCGATTTTTATATGAAAAACATAAAAATCAATTTTAAAGCTAAACAAGTTGAGATAGAGCCAAAAGGACAAAAATCTGTGATCACTCGTATTTCCTACTAAAAATCGATTTTTATATGAAAAACATAAAAATCAATTTTAAAGCTAAACCAGTTGAGATAGAGCCAAAAGGACAAAAATCTGTGATCACTCATATTTCCTAATAAAAATCGATTTTTGTATGAAAACCATAAAAATCAATTTTAAAGCTAAACCAGTTGAGATAGAGCCAAAAGGACAAAAATCTGTGATCACTCATATTTCCTACTAAAAACCAATTTTTATATGAAAAACATAAAAATCAATTTTAAAGCTAAACCAATAGAGATAGAGCCAAAAGGACAAAAATCTGTGATCACTCTTATTTCCTACTAAAAATCGATTTTTATATGAAAAACATAAAAATCAATTTTAAAGCTAAACCAATGAGATAGAGCCAAAAGGACAAAAATCTGTGATCACTCGTATTTCCTACTAAAAATCGATTTTTATATGAAAAACATAAAAATCAATTTTAAAGCTAAACCAATAGAGATAGAGCCAAAAGGACAAAAAATCTGTGATCACTCATATTTCCTAGTAAAAATCGATTTTTATATGAAAACCATAAAAATCAATTTTAAAGCTAAACCAGTTGAGATAGAGCCAAAAGGACAAAAATCTGTGATCACTCATATTTCCTACTAAAAATCGATTTTTATATGAAAAACATAAAAATCAATTTTAAAGCTAAACCAGTTGAGATAGAGCCAAAAGGACAAAAATCTGTGATCACTCATATTTCCTAGTAAAAATCGATTTTTATATGAAAAACATAAAAATAAATTTTAAAGCTAAACCAATAGAGATAGAGCCTAAAGGACAAAAATCTGTGATCACTCATATTTCCTACTAAAAATCGATTTTTATATGAAAAACATAAAATCAATTTTAAAGCTAAACCAGTAGAGATAGAGCCAAAAGGACAAAAATCTGTGATCACTCATATTTACTACTAAAAATCGATTTTTATATGAAAAACATAAAAATCAATTTTAAAGCTAAACCAGTTGAGATAGAACCAAAAGGACAAAAATCTGTGATCACTCATATTTCCTACTAAAAATCGATTTTTATATGAAAAACATAAAAATCAATTTTAAAGCTAAACAAGTTGAGATAGAGCCAAAAGGACAAAAATCTGTGATCACTCGTATTTCCTACTAAAAATCGATTTTTATATGAAAAACATAAAAATCAATTTTAAAGCTAAACCAATAGAGATCCAAAAGGACAAAAATCTGTGATCACTCATTTTTATATGAAAAATATAAAAATCAATTTTAAAGCTAAACCAGTAGAGATAGAGCCAAAAGGACAAAAATCTGTGATCACTCATATTTCCTACTAAAAATCGATTTTTATATGAAAAACATAAAAATCAATTTTAAAGCTAAACCAGTAGAGATAGACCCAAAAGGACAAAAATCTGTGATCACTCATATTCAATACTAAAAATCAATTTTTATATGAAAACCATAAAAATCAATTTTAAAGCTAAACCAGTGGAGATAGAGCCAAAAAGACAAAAATCTGTGATCACTCATATTTCCTACTAAAAATCGATTTTTATATGAAAAACATAAAAATCAATTTTAAAGCTAAACCAGTAGAGATAGACCCAAAAGGACAAAAATCTGTGATCACTCATATTCAATACTAAAAATCAATTTTTATATGAAAACCATAAAAATCAATTTTAAAGCTAAACCAGTGGAGATAGAGCCAAAAAGACAAAAATCTGTGATCACTCATATTTCCTACTAAAAATCGATTTTTATATGAAAAACATAAAAATCAATTTTAAAGCTAAACCAGTTGAGATAGAGCCAAAAGGACAAAAATCTGTGATCACTCATATTTCCTACTAAAAATCGATTTTTATATGAAAAACATAAAATCAATTTTAAAGCTAAACCAGCAGAGATAGAGCCAAAAGGACAAAAATCTGTAATCACTCATATTTCATACTAAAAATCGATTTTTATATGAAAAACATAAAAATCAATTTTAAAGCTAAACCAGTTGAGATAGAGCCAAAAGGACAAAAATCTGTGATCACTCATATTTCCTAATAAAAATCGATTTTTGTATGAAAACCATAAAAATCAATTTTAAAGCTAAACCAGTTGAGATAGAGCCAAAAGGACAAAAATCTGTGATCACTCATATTTCCTACTAAAAATCGATTTTTATATGAAAAACATAAAAATCAATTTTAAAGCTAAACCAGTTGAGATAGAGCCAAAAGGACAAAAATCTGTGATCACTCTTATTTCCTACTAAAAATCGATTTTTATATGAAAAACATAAAAATCAATTTTAAAGCTAAACAAGTTGAGATAGAGCCAAAAGGACAAAAATCTGTGATCACTCGTATTTCCTACTAAAAATCGATTTTTATATGAAAAACATAAAAATCAATTTTAAAGCTAAACAAGTTGAGATAGAGCCAAAAGGACAAAAATCTGTGATCACTCATATTTCCTACTAAAAACCAATTTTTATATGAAAAACATAAAAATCAATTTTAAAGCTAAACCAGTAGAGATAGAGCCAAAAGGACAAAAATCTGTGATCACTCTTATTTCCTACTAAAAATCGATTTTTATATGAAAAACATAAAAATCAATTTTAAAGCTAAACAAGTTGAGATAGAGCCAAAAGGACAAAAATCTGTGATCACTCTTATTTCCTACTAAAAATCGATTTTTATATGAAAACCATAAAAATCAATTTTAAAGCTAAACCAGTTGAGATAGAGCCAAAAGGACAAAAATCTGTGATCACTCATATTTCCTACTAAAAACCAATTTTTATATGAAAAACATAAAAATCAATTTTAAAGCTAAACCAGTAGAGATAGAGCCAAAAGGACAAAAATCTGTGATCACTCTTATTTCCTACTAAAAATCGATTTTTATATGAAAAACATAAAAATCAATTTTAAAGCTAAACAAGTTGAGATAGAGCCAAAAGGACAAAAATCTGTGATCACTCATATTTCCTAATAAAAATCGATTTTTGTATGAAAACCATAAAAATCAATTTTAAAGCTAAACCAGTTGAGATAGAGCCAAAAGGACAAAAATCTGTGATCACTCATATTTCCTACTAAAAACCAATTTTTATATGAAAAACATAAAAATCAATTTTAAAGCTAAACCAGTAGAGATAGAGCCAAAAGGACAAAAATCTGTGATCACTCTTATTTCCTACTAAAAATCGATTTTTATATGAAAAACATAAAAATCAATTTTAAAGCTAAACAAGTTGAGATAGAGCCAAAAGGACAAAAATCTGTGATCACTCTTATTTCCTACTAAAAATCGATTTTTATATGAAAAACATAAAAATCAATTTTAAAGCTAAACCAATAGAGATAGAGCCAAAAGGACAAAAATCTGTGATCACTCTTATTTCCTACTAAAAATCGATTTTTATATGAAAAACATAAAAATCAATTTTAAAGCTAAACAAGTTGAGATAGAGCCAAAAGGACAAAAATCTGTGATCACTCGTATTTCCTACTAAAAATCGATTTTTATATGAAAAACATAAAAATCAATTTTAAAGCTAAACCAGTTGAGATAGAGCCAAAAGGACAAAAATCTGTGATCACTCATATTTCCTAATAAAAATCGATTTTTGTATGAAAACCATAAAAATCAATTTTAAAGCTAAACCAGTTGAGATAGAGCCAAAAGGACAAAAATCTGTGATCACTCATATTTCCTACTAAAAACCAATTTTTATATGAAAAACATAAAAATCAATTTTAAAGCTAAACCAATAGAGATAGAGCCAAAAGGACAAAAATCTGTGATCACTCTTATTTCCTACTAAAAATCGATTTTTATATGAAAAACATAAAAATCAATTTTAAAGCTAAACAAGTTGAGATAGAGCCAAAAGGACAAAAATCTGTGATCACTCGTATTTCCTACTAAAAATCGATTTTTATATGAAAAACATAAAAATCAATTTTAAAGCTAAACCAATAGAGATAGAGCCAAAAGGACAAAAAATCTGTGATCACTCATATTTCCTAGTAAAAATCGATTTTTATATGAAAAACATAAAAATCAATTTTAAAGCTAAACCAGTTGAGATAGAGCCAAAAGGACAAAAATCTGTGATCACTCATATTTCCTACTAAAAATCGATTTTTATATGAAAAACATAAAAATCAATTTTAAAGCTAAACCAGTTGAGATAGAGCCAAAAGGACAAAAATCTGTGATCACTCATATTTCCTAGTAAAAATCGATTTTTATATGAAAAACATAAAAATAAATTTTAAAGCTAAACCAATAGAGATAGAGCCAAAAGGACAAAAATCTGTGATCACTCATATTTCCTACTAAAAATCGATTTTTATATGAAAAACATAAAATCAATTTTAAAGCTAAACCAGTAGAGATAGAGCCAAAAGGACAAAAATCTGTGATCACTCATATTTACTACTAAAAATCGATTTTTATATGAAAAACATAAAAATCAATTTTAAAGCTAAACCAGTTGAGATAGAACCAAAAGGACAAAAATCTGTGATCACTCATATTTCCTACTAAAAATCGATTTTTATATGAAAAACATAAAAATCAATTTTAAAGCTAAACAAGTTGAGATAGAGCCAAAAGGACAAAAATCTGTGATCACTCGTATTTCCTACTAAAAATCGATTTTTATATGAAAAACATAAAAATCAATTTTAAAGCTAAACGAATAGAGATAGAGCCAAAAGGACAAAAATCTGTGATCACTCATATTCAATACTAAAAATCAATTTTTATATGAAAACCATAAAAATCAATTTTAAAGCTAAACCAGTGGAGATAGAGCCAAAAAGACAAAAATCTGTGATCACTCATATTTCCTACTAAAAATCGATTTTTATATGAAAAACATAAAAATCAATTTTAAAGCTAAACCAGTAGAGATAGACCCAAAAGGACAAAAATCTGTGATCACTCATATTCAATACTAAAAATCAATTTTTATATGAAAACCATAAAAATCAATTTTAAAGCTAAACCAGTGGAGATAGAGCCAAAAAGACAAAAATCTGTGATCACTCATATTTCCTACTAAAAATCGATTTTTATATGAAAAACATAAAAATCAATTTTAAAGCTAAACCAGTAGAGATAGAGCCAAAAGGACAAAAATCTGTGATCACTCATATTTCCTACTAAAAATCGATTTTTATATGAAAAACATAAAAATCAATTTTAAAGCTAAACCAGTGGAGATAGAGCCAAAAGGACAAAAATCTGTGATCACTCATATTTCCTACTAAAAATCGATTTATATGAAAAACATAAAAATCAATTTTAATGCTAAACCAGTAGAGATAGAGCCAAAAGGCAAAAATCTGTGATCACTCATATTTCCTACTAAAAATCGATTTTTATATGAAAAACATAAAATCAATTTTAAAGCTAAACCAGTAGAGATAGAGCCAAAAGGACAAAAATCTGTGATCACTCATATTTCCTAATAAAAATCGATTTTTATATGAAAAACATAAAAATCAATTTTAAAGCTAAACCAGTTGAGATAGAGCCAAAAGGACAAAAATCTGTGATCACTCATATTTCCTAATAAAAATCGATTTTTATATGAAAAACATAAAAATCAATTTTAAAGCTAAACCAGTTGAGATAGAGCCAAAAGGACAAAAATCTGTGATCACTCATATTTCCTACTAAAAATCGATTTTTATATGAAAAACATAAAAATCAATTTTAAAGCTAAACCAGTTGAGATAGAGCCAAAAGGACAAAAATCTGTGATCACTCATATTTCCTACTAAAAATCGATTTTTATATGAAAACCATAAAAATCAATTTTAAAGCTAAACAAGTTGAGATAGTGCCAAAAGGACAAAAATCTGTGATCACTCATATTTCCTACTAAAAATCGATTTTTATATGAAAAACATAAAAACCAATTTTGAAGCTAAACCAGTGGAGATAGAGCCAAAAGGACAAAAATCTGTGATCACTCATATTAACTACTAAAAATCGATTTTTATATGAAAAACATAAAAATCAATTTTAAAGCTAAACCAGTTGAGATAGTGCCAAAAGGACAAAAATCTGTGATCACTCATATTTCCTACTAAAAATCGATTTTTATATGAAAACCATAAAAATCAATTTTAAAGCTAAACCAGTTGAGATAGAGCCAAAAGGACAAAAATCT
The DNA here is from genome assembly GCA_951394005.1 of Protophormia terraenovae. Classification (NCBI taxonomy): domain Eukaryota; kingdom Metazoa; phylum Arthropoda; class Insecta; order Diptera; family Calliphoridae; genus Protophormia; species Protophormia terraenovae. The sequence goes on from OX596076.1 coordinate 92,184,942, forward strand.
GTGATCACTCATATTTCCTACTAAAAACCAATTTTTATATGAAAAACATAAAAATCAATTTTAAAGCTAAACCAGTTGAGATAGAGCCAAAAGGACAAAAATCTGTGATCACTCATATTTCATACTAAAAATCGATTTTTATATGAAAAACATAAAAATCAATTTTAAAGCTAAACCAGTTGAGATAGAGCCAAAAGGACAAAAATCTGTGATCACTCATATTTCCTACTAAAAATCGATTTTTATATGAAAAACATAAAAATCAATTTTAAAGCTAAACCAGTTGAGATAGAGCCAAAAGGACAAAAATCTGTGATCACTCATATTTCCTACTAAAAATCGATTTTTATATGAAAAACATAAAAATCAATTTTAAAGCTAAACCAGTTGAGATAGAACCAAAAGGACAAAAATCTGTGATCACTCATATTTCCTACTAAAAATCGATTTTTATATGAAAAACATAAAAATCAATTTTAAAGCTAAACAAGTTGAGATAGTGCCAAAAGGACAAAAATCTGTGATCACTCATATTTCCTACTAAAAATCGATTTTTATATGAAAACCATAAAAATCAATTTTAAAGCTAAACCAGTTGAGATAGAGCCAAAAGGACAAAAATCTGTGATCACTCATATTAACTACTAAAAATCGATTTTTATATGAAAAACATAAAAACCAATTTTGAAGCTAAACCAGTGGAGATAGAGCCAAAAGGACAAAAATCTGTGATCACTCATATTAACTACTAAAAATCGATTTTTATATGAAAAACATAAAAATCAATTTTAAAGCTAAACCAGTTGAGATAGTGCCAAAAGGACAAAAATCTGTGATCACTCATATTTCCTACTAAAAATCGATTTTTATATGAAAACCATAAAAATCAATTTTAAAGCTAAACCAGTTGAGATAGAGCCAAAAGGACAAAAATCTGTGATCACTCATATTTCCTACTAAAAACCAATTTTTATATGAAAAACATAAAAATCAATTTTAAAGCTAAACCAGTTGAGATAGAGCCAAAAGGACAAAAATCTGTGATCACTCATATTTCATACTAAAAATCGATTTTTATATGAAAAACATAAAAATCAATTTTAAAGCTAAACCAGTTGAGATAGTGCCAAAAGGACAAAAATCTGTGATCACTCATATTTCCTACTAAAAATCGATTTTTATATGAAAACCATAAAAATCAATTTTAAAGCTAAACCAGTAGAAATAGAGCCAAAAGGACAAAAATCTGTGATCACTCATATTTCATACTAAAAATCGATTTTTATATGAAAAACATAAAAATCAATTTTAAAGCTAAACCAGTTGAGATAGAGCCAAAAGGACAAAAATCTGTGATCACTCATATTTCATACTAAAAATCGATTTTTATATGAAAAACATAAAAATCAATTTTAAAGCTAAACCAGTTGAGATAGAGCCAAAAGGACAAAAATCTGTGATCACTCATATTTCATACTAAAAATCGATTTTTATATGAAAAACATAAAAATCAATTTTAAAGCTAAACCAGTAGAGATAGAGCCAAAAGGACAAAAATCTGTGATCACTCATATTTCCTTCTAAAAATCGTTTTTATATGGAAAACATAAAAATCAATTTTAAAGCTAAACCAGTAGAAATAGAGCCAAAAGGACCAAAATCTGTGATCACTCATATTTCCTTCTAAAAATAGTTTTTATATGAAAAACATAAAAATCAATTTTAAAGCTAAACCAATAGAGATAGAGCCAAAAGGACAAAAATCTGTGATCACTTATATTTCCTAGTAAAAATCGATTTTTATATGAAAAACATAAAAATAAATTTTAAAGCTAAACCAGTAGAAATAGAGCCAAAAGGACAAAAATCTGTTATCACTCATATTTCCTAGTAAAAATCGATTTTTATATGAAAAGCATAAAAATCAATTTTAAAGCTAAACCAGTAGAGATAGAGCCAAAAGGACAAAAATCTGTGATCACTCATATTTCCTAGTAAAAATCGATTTTTATATGAAAAACATAAAAATCAATTCTAAAGCTAAACCAGTAGAGATAGAGCCAAAAGGACAAAAATCTGTGATCACTCATATTTCCTAGTAAAAATCGATTTTTATATGAAAAACATAAAAATCAATTTTAAAGCTAAACCAGTGGAGATAGAGCCAAAAGGACAAAAATCTGTGATCACTCATATTTCCTACTAAAAATCGATTTTTATATGAAAAGCATAAAAATCAATTTTAAAGCTAAACCAGTAGAGATAGAGCCAAAAGGACAAAAATCTGTGATCACTCATATTTCCTAGTAAAAATCGATTTTTTCCTAGTAAAAATCGATTTCAAAAGGACAAAAATCTGTGATCACTCATATTTCCTAATAAAAATCAATTTTTATATGAAAAACATAAAAATCAATTTTAAAGCTAAACCAGTTGAGATAGAGCCAAAAGGACAAAAATCTGTGATCACTCATATTTCCTACTAAAAATCGATTTTTATATGAAAAGCATAAAAATCAATTTTAAAGCTAAACCAGTAGAGATAGAGCCAAAAGGACAAAAATCTGTGATCACTCATATTTACTACTAAAAATCGATTTTTATATGAAAAACATAAAAATCAATTTTAAAGCTAAACAAGTTGAGATAGAGCCAAAAGGACAAAAATCTGTGATCACTCATATTTACTACTAAAAATCGATTTTTATATGAAAAACATAAAAATCAATTTTAAAGCTAAACCAGTTGAGATAGAGCCAAAAGGACAAAAATCTGTGATCACTCATATTTCCTACTAAAAATCGATTTTTATATGAAAAACATAAAAATCAATTTTAAAGCTAAACCAGTGGAGATAGAGCCAAAGGGACAAAAATCTGTCATCACTCATATTTCCTACTAAAAATCGACTTTTATATGAAAAACATAAAAATCAATTTTAAAGCTAAACCAGTTGAGATAGAGCCAAAAGGACAAAAATCTGTGATCACTCATATTTCCTACTAAAAATCGATTTTTTATATGAAAAACATAAAAATCAATTTTAAAGCTAAACCAGTGGAGATAGAGCCAAAAGGACAAAAATCTGTGATCACTCATATTTCCTACTAAAAATCGATTTATATGAAAAACATAAAAATCAATTTTAATGCTAAACCAGTAGAGATAGAGCCAAAAGGCAAAAATCTGTGATCACTCATATTTCCTACTAAAAATCGATTTTTATATGAAAAACATAAAATCAATTTTAAAGCTAAACCAGTAGAGATAGAGCCAAAAGGACAAAAATCTGTGATCACTCATATTTCCTAATAAAAATCGATTTTTATATGAAAAACATAAAAATCAATTTTAAAGCTAAACCAGTTGAGATAGAGCCAAAAGGACAAAAATCTGTGATCACTCATATTTCCTAATAAAAATCGATTTTTATATGAAAAACATAAAAATCAATTTTAAAGCTAAACCAGTTGAGATAGAGCCAAAAGGACAAAAATCTGTGATCACTCATATTTCCTACTAAAAATCGATTTTTATATGAAAAACATAAAAATCAATTTTAAAGCTAAACCAGTTGAGATAGAGCCAAAAGGACAAAAATCTGTGATCACTCATATTTCCTACTAAAAATCGATTTTTATATGAAAAACATAAAAATCAATTTTAAAGCTAAACCAGTTGAGATAGAGCCAAAAGGACAAAAATCTGTGATCACTCATATTTCCTACTAAAAACCAATTTTTATATGAAAAACATAAAAATCAATTTTAAAGCTAAACCAGTAGAGATAGAGCCAAAAGGACAAAAATCTGTGATCACTCATATTAACTACTAAAATTCGATTTTTATATGAAAAACATAAAAATCAATTTTAAAGCTAAACCAGTTGAGATAGTGCCAAAAGGACAAAAATCTGTGATCACTCATATTTCCTACTAAAAATCGATTTTTATATGAAAACCATAAAAATCAATTTTAAAGCTAAACCAGTTGAGATAGAGCCAAAAGGACAAAAATCTGTGATCACTCATATTAACTACTAAAAATCGATTTTTATATGAAAAACATAAAAACCAATTTTGAAGCTAAACCAGTGGAGATAGAGCCAAAAGGACAAAAATCTGTGATCACTCATATTAACTACTAAAAATCGATTTTTATATGAAAAACATAAAAATCAATTTTAAAGCTAAACCAGTTGAGATAGTGCCAAAAGGACAAAAATCTGTGATCACTCATATTTCCTACTAAAAATCGATTTTTATATGAAAACCATAAAAATCAATTTTAAAGCTAAACCAGTTGAGAAAGAGCCAAAAGGACAAAAATCTGTGATCACTCATATTTCCTACTAAAAACCAATTTTTATATGAAAAACATAAAAATCAATTTTAAAGCTAAACCAGTTGAGATAGAGCCAAAAGGACAAAAATCTGTGATCACTCATATTTCATACTAAAAATCGATTTTTATATGAAAAACATAAAAATCAATTTTAAAGCTAAACCAGTTGAGATAGTGCCAAAAGGACAAAAATCTGTGATCACTCATATTTCCTACTAAAAATCGATTTTTATATGAAAACCATAAAAATCAATTTTAAAGCTAAACCAGTAGAAATAGAGCCAAAAGGACAAAAATCTGTGATCACTCATATTTCATACTAAAAATCGATTTTTATATGAAAAACATAAAAATCAATTTTAAAGCTAAACCAGTTGAGATAGAGCCAAAAGGACAAAAATCTGTGATCACTCATATTTCATACTAAAAATCGATTTTTATATGAAAAACATAAAAATCAATTTTAAAGCTAAACCAGTTGAGATAGAGCCAAAAGGACAAAAATCTGTGATCACTCATATTTCATACTAAAAATCGATTTTTATATGAAAAACATAAAAATCAATTTTAAAGCTAAACCAGTAGAAATAGAGCCAAAAGGACCAAAATCTTTGATCACTCATATTTCCTTCTAAAAATAGTTTTTATATGAAAAACATAAAAATCAATTTTAAAGCTAAACCAATAGAGATAGAGCCAAAAGGACAAAAATCTGTGATCACTTATATTTCCTAGTAAAAATCGATTTTTATATGAAAAACATAAAAATAAATTTTAAAGCTAAACCAGTAGAAATAGAGCCAAAAGGACAAAAATCTGTTATCACTCATATTTCCTAGTAAAAATCGATTTTTATATGAAAAGCATAAAAATCAATTTTAAAGCTAAACCAGTAGAGATAGAGCCAAAAGGACAAAAATCTGTGATCACTCATATTTCCTAGTAAAAATCGATTTTTATATGAAAAGCATAAAAATCAATTCTAAAGCTAAACCAGTAGAGATAGAGCCAAAAGGACAAAAATCTGTGATCACTCATATTTCCTAGTAAAAATCGATTTTTATATGAAAAACATAAAAATCAATTTTAAAGCTAAACCAGTGGAGATAGAGCCAAAAGGACAAAAATCTGTGATCACTCATATTTCCTACTAAAAATCGATTTTTATATGAAAAGCATAAAAATCAATTTTAAAGCTAAACCAGTAGAGATAGAGCCAAAAGGACAAAAATCTGTGATCACTCATATTTCCTAGTAAAAATCGATTTTTTCCTAGTAAAAATCGATTTCAAAAGGACAAAAATCTGTGATCACTCATATTTCCTAATAAAAATCAATTTTTATATGAAAAACATAAAAATCAATTTTAAAGCTAAACCAGTTGAGATAGAGCCAAAAGGACAAAAATCTGTGATCACTCATATTTCCTACTAAAAATCGATTTTTATGTGAAAAGCATAAAAATCAATTTTAAAGCTAAACCAGTAGAGATAGAGCCAAAAGGACAAAAATCTGTGATCACTCATATTTACTACTAAAAATCGATTTTTATATGAAAAACATAAAAATCAATTTTAAAGCTAAACCAGTTGAGATAGAGCCAAAAGGACAAAAATCTGTGATCACTCATATTTACTACTAAAAATCGATTTTTATATGAAAAACATAAAAATCAATTTTAAAGCTAAACCAGTTGAGATAGAGCCAAAAGGACAAAAATCTGTGATCACTCATATTTCCTACTAAAAATCGATTTTTATATGAAAAACATAAAAATCAATTTTAAAGCTAAACCAGTGGAGATAGAGCCAAAGGGACAAAAATCTGTGATCACTCATATTTCCTACTAAAAATCGATTTTTATATGAAAAGCATAAAAATCAATTTTAAAGCTAAACCAGTAGAGATAGAGCCAAAAGGACAAAAATCTGTGATCACTCATATTTCCTACTAAAAATCGATTTTTATATGAAAAACATAAAAATCAATTTTAAAGCTAAACCAGTGGAGATAGAGCCAAAGGGACAAAAATCTGTGATCACTCATATTTCCTACTAAAAATCGATTTTTATATGAAAAGCATAAAAATCAATTTTAAAGCTAAACCAGTGGAGATAGAGCCAAAAGGACAAAAATCTGTGATCACTCATATTTCCTACTAAAAATCGATTTTTATATGAAAAACATAAAAATCAATTTTAAAGCTAAACCAGTTGAGATAGAGCCAAAAGGACAAAAATCTGTGATCACTCATATTTCCTAGTAAAAATCGATTTTTATATGAAAAACATAAAAACCAATTTTAAAGCTAAACCAGTAGAGATAGAGCCAAAAGGACAAAAATCTGTGATCACTCATATTTCCTAATAAAAATCAATTTTTATATGAAAAATATAAAAATCAATTTTAAAGCTAAACCAGTAGAGATAGAGCCAAAAGGACAAAAATCTGTGATCACTCATATTTCCTAATAAAAATCAATTTTTATATGAAAAACATAAAAATCAATTTTAAAGCTAAACCAGTTGAGATAGTGCCAAAAGGACAAAAATCTGTGATCACTCATATTTCCTAGTAAAAATCGATTTTTATATGAAAAACATAAAAATCAATTTTAAAGCTAAACAAGTTGAGATAGAGCCAAAAGGACAAAAATCTGTGATCACTCATATTTCCTACTAAAAATCGATTTTTATATGAAAAATATAAAAATCAATTTTAAAGCTAAACCAGTAGAGATAGAGCCAAAAGGACAAAAATCTGTGATCACTCATATTTCCTAATAAAAATCAATTTTTATATGAAAAACATAAAAATCAATTTTAAAGCTAAACCAGTAGAGATAGACCCAAAAGGACAAAAATCTGTGATCACTCATATTTCCTAGTAAAAATCGATTTTTATATGAAAAACATAAAAATCAATTTTAAAGCTAAACCAGTAGAGATAGAGCCAAAAGGACAAAAATCTGTGATCACTCATATTTCCTAATAAAAATCAATTTTTATATGAAAAATATAAAAATCAATTTTAAAGCTAAACCAGTAGAGATAGAGCCAAAAGGACAAAAATCTGTGATCACTCATATTTCCTAATAAAAATCGATTTTTATATGAAAAATATAAAAATCAATTTTAAAGCTAAACCAGTAGAGATAGAGCCAAAAGGACAAAAATCTGTGATCACTCATATTTCCTAATAAAAATCAATTTTTATATGAAAAACATAAAAATCAATTTTAAAGCTAAACCAGTTGAGATAGTGCCAAAAGGACAAAAATCTGTGATCACTCATATTTCCTAGTAAAAATCGATTTTTATATGAAAAACATAAAAATCAATTTTAAAGCTAAACCAGTAGAGATAGAGCCAAAAGGACAAAAATCTGTGATCACTCATATTTCCTACTAAAAATAGATTTTTATATGAATAACATAAAAGCCAATTTTAAAGCTAAACCAGTAGAGATAGAGCCAAAAGGACAAAAATCTGTGATCACTCATGTTTACTACTAAAAATCGATTTTTATATGAAAAACATAAAAATCAATTTTAAAGCTAAACAAGTTGAGATAGAGCCAAAAGGACAAAAATCTGTGATCACTCATATTTCCTACTAAAAATCGATTTTTATATGAAAAACATAAAAATCAATTTTAAAGCTAAACCAGTTGAGATAGAGCCAAAAGGACAAAAATCTGTGATCACTCATATTTCCTAATAAAAATCGATTTTTATATGAAAAACATAAAAATCAATTTTAAAGCTAAACCAGTTGAGATAGAGCCAAAAGGACAAAAATCTGTGATCACTCATATTTCCTACTAAAAATCGATTTTTATATGAAAAGCATAAAAATCAATTTTAAAGCTAAACCAGTAGAGATAGAGCCAAAAGGACAAAAATCTGTGATCACTCATGTTTACTACTAAAAATCGATTTTTATATGAAAAACATAAAAATCAATTTTAAAGCTAAACCAGTTGAGATAGAGCCAAAAGGACAAAAATCTGTGATCACTCATATTAACTACTAAAAATCGATTTTTATATGAAAAACATAAAAATCAATTTTAAAGCTAAACCAGTTGAGATAGAGCCAAAAGGACAAAAATCTGTGATCACTCATATTTCCTACTAAAAATCGATTTTTATATGAAAAGCATAAAAATCAATTTTAAAGCTAAACCAGTAGAGATAGAGCCAAAAGGACAAAAATCTGTGATCACTCATATTTACTACTAAAAATCGATTTTTATATGAAAAGCATAAAAATCAATTTTAAAGCTAAACCAGTAGAGATAGAGCCAAAAGGACAAAAATCTGTGATCACTCATATTTCCTACTAAAAATCGATTTATATGAAAAACATAAAAATCAATTTTAAAGCTAAACCAGTAGAGATAGACCCAAAAGGACAAAAATCTGTGATCACTCATATTCAATACTAAAAATCAATTTTTATATGAAAAACATAAAAATCAATTTTAAAGCTAAACCAGTAGAGATAGAGCCAAAAGGACAAAAATCTGTGATCACTCATATTTCCTACTAAAAATCGATTTTTATATGAAAAGCATAAAAATCAATTTTAAAGCTAAACCAGTAGAGATAGAGCCAAAAGGACAAAAATCTGTGATCACTCATATTTCCTACTAAAAATCGATTTATATGAAAAACATAAAAATCAATTTTAAAGCTAAACCAGTAGAGATAGACCCAAAAGGACAAAAATCTGTGATCACTCATATTCAATACTAAAAATCAATTTTTATATGAAAAACATAAAAATCAATTTTAAAGCTAAACCAGTTGAGATAGAGCCAAAAGGACAAAAATCTGTGATCACTCATATTTCCTACTAAAAATCGATTTTTATATGAAAAGCATAAAAATCAATTTTAAAGCTAAACCAGTAGAGATAGAGCCAAAAGGACAAAAATCTGTGATCACTCATATTTCCTACTAAAAATCGATTTATATGAAAAACATAAAAATCAATTTTAAAGCTAAACCAGTAGAGATAGACCCAAAAGGACAAAAATCTGTGATCACTCATATTCAATACTAAAAATCAATTTTTATATGAAAAACATAAAAATCAATTTTAAAGCTAAACCAGTTGAGATAGAGCCAAAAGGACAAAAATCTGTGATCACTCATATTTCCTAGTAAAAATCGATTTTTATATGAAAAACATAAAAATAAATTTTAAAGCTAAACCAATAGAGATAGAGCCAAAAGGACAAAAATCTGTGATCACTCATATTTCCTACTAAAAATCGATTTTTATATGAAAAATATAAAAATCAATTTTAAAGCTAAACCAGTAGAGATAGAGCCAAAAGGACAAAAATCTGTGATCACTCATATTTCCTAATAAAAATCGATTTTTATATGAAAAACATAAAAACCAATTTTAAAGCTAAACCAGTAGAGATAGACCCAAAAGGACAAAAATCTGTGATCACTCATATTTCCTACTAAAAATCGATTTATATGAAAAACATAAAAATCAATTTTAAAGCTAAACCAGTTGAGATAGAGCCAAAAGGACAAAAATCTGTGATCACTCATATTTCCTACTAAAAATCGATTTTTATATGAAAAATATAAAAATCAATTTTAAAGCTAAACCAGTAGAGATAGAGCCAAAAGGACAAAAATCTGTGATCACTCATATTTCCTACTAAAAATCGATTTATATGAAAAACATAAAAATCAATTTTAAAGCTAAACCAGTAGAGATAGACCCAAAAGGACAAAAATCTGTGATCACTCATATTCAATACTAAAAATCAATTTTTATATGAAAAACATAAAAATCAATTTTAAAGCTAAACCAGTTGAGATAGAGCCAAAAGGACAAAAATCTGTGATCACTCATATTTCCTACTAAAAATCGATTTTTATATGAAAAATATAAAAATCAATTTTAAAGCTAAACCAGTAGAGATAGAGCCAAAAGGACAAAAATCTGTGATCACTCATATTTCCTACTAAAAATCGATTTATATGAAAAACATAAAAATCAATTTTAAAGCTAAACCAGTTGAGATAGAGCCAAAAGGACAAAAATCTATGATCACTCATATTCAATACTAAAAATCAATTTTTATATGAAAAACATAAAAATCAATTTTAAAGCTAAACCAGTTGAGATAGAGCCAAAAGGACAAAAATCTGTGATCACTCATATTTACAACTCGATTTTTATATGAAAAACATAAAAATCAATTTTAAAGCTAAACCAGTTGAGATAGAGCCAAAAGGACAAAAATCTGTGATCACTCATATTTCCTAGTAAAAATCGATTTTTATATGAAAAACATAAAAATAAATTTTAAAGCTAAACCAATAGAGATAGAGCCAAAAGGACAAAAATCTATGATCACTCATATTCAATACTAAAAATCAATTTTTATATGAAAAACATAAAAATCAATTTTAAAGCTAAACCAGTTGAGATAGAGCCAAAAGGACAAAAATCTGTGATCACTCATATTTACAACTCGATTTTTATATGAAAAACATAAAAATCAATTTTAAAGCTAAACCAGTTGAGATAGAGCCAAAAGGACAAAAATCTGTGATCACTCATATTTCCTACTAAAAATCGATTTTTATATGAAAAACATAAAAATCAATTTTAAAGCTAAACCAGTGGAGATAGAGCCAAAGGGACAAAAATCTGTCATCACTCATATTTCCTACTAAAAATCGACTTTTATATGAAAAACATAAAAATCAATTTTAAAGCTAAACCAGTTGAGATAGAGCCAAAAGGACAAAAATCTGTGATCACTCATATTTCCTACTAAAAATCGATTTTTATATGAAAAACATAAAAATCAATTTTAAAGCTAAACCAGTGGAGATAGAGCCAAAAAGACAAAAATCTGTGATCACTCATATTTCCTACTAAAAATCGATTTTTATATGAAAAACATAAAAATCAATTTTAAAGCTAAACCAATAGAGATAGAGCCAAAAGGACAAAAATCTGTGATCACTCATATTTCCTACTAAAAATCGATTTTTATATGAAAAACAAAAAAATCAATTTTAAAGCTAAACCAGTAGAGATAGAGCCAACAGGATAAAAATCTGTGATCACTCTTATCTCCTACTAAAAATCGATTTTTATATGAAAAACATAAAAATCAATTTTAAAGCTAAACCAGTAGAGATAGAGCCAAAAGGACAAAAACCTGTGATCACTCATATTTCCTACTAAAAATCGATTTTTATATGAAAAACATAAAAATCAATTTTAAAGCTAAACCAGTAGAGATAGAGCCAAAAGGACAAAAATCTGTGATTGATGCCACTTATAACGTATGGGTTAGAAGTATATAGTGGTACTTCACTGGGAAATATCTCTAAAATAGAAAGATGTTTTAACAGAGTGATACGTTTTGTTTACGGTCTTAGGATTCACGATCATGTTTCAGAATATATATATGACTTTTTAGGTTGCAATTTTAGAAGCTTTATTAATATTAAATTACTCTGTCTTTTTTACAAAACATTTAAATTTGATTCTCCACGTTATCTTGTATCTAGATTTATTTTTGCACACTCTTCAAGGACTCATTCATTAGTCTGTCCGCGATTTAATACAATTTTTATGCAAAGGTCTTTCGTAGTTCGTGTCATAAAATTATGGAATATGGTATTACCATATGATAAAAGAAATTTTTCTTTTTCAGTTCCTAATTTTAAAAGCTTAATTTTATCTATCATTAATAACTATTAAACCACTTTTTTTTAGGGGGGGTAATTTTATGTATGCAGTATATTCGTGATAGAATAACATTGAAAATGTTTGTATAAACTTAGGTAATAAATAAATTATTTAAGAATTGATATTTAGAAATAAGTACCAATTTAATATAAAATTATAAATGAATTATTGTCATATTTTTAAGCTGTAATCGATTGGCCTCAACTGGCTTCAAGATTATCAATAAATAAATAAATAAATAAATAAATAAATAAATAAATATTTCCTACTAAAAATCGATTTTTATATGAAAAATATAAAAATCAATTTTAAAGCTAAACCAGTTGAGATAGAGCCAAAAGGACAAAAATCTGTGATCACTCATATTTCCTACTAAAAATCGATTTATATGAAAAACATAAAAATCAATTTTAAAGCTAAACCAGTTGAGATAGAGCCAAAAGGACAAAAATCTGTGATCACTTATATTAACTACTAAAAATCAATTTTTATATGAAAAACATAAAAATCAATTTTAAAGCTAAACCAGTTGAGATAGTGCCAAAAGGACAAAAATCTGTGATCACTCATATTTCATACTAAAAATCGATTTATATGAAAAACATAAAAATCAATTTTAAAGCTAAACCAGTGGAGATAGAGCCAAAAAGACAAAAATCTGTGATCACTCATATTTCCTACTAAAAATCGATTTTTATATGAAAAACATAAAAATCAATTTTAAAGCCAAACCAATAGAGATAGAGCCAAAAGGACAAAAATCTGTGATCACTCATATTTCCTACTAAAAATCGATTTTTATATGAAAAATATAAAAATCAATTTTAAAGCTAAACCAGTTGAGATAGTGCCAAAAGGACAAAAATCTGTGATCACTCATATTTCCTACTAAAAATCGATTTTTATATGAAAACCATAAAAATCAATTTTAAAGCTAAACCAGTTGAGATAGAGCCAAAAGGACAAAAATCTGTGATCACTCATATTAACTACTAAAAATCGATTTTTATATGAAAAACATAAAAATCAATTTTAAAGCTAAACCAGTTGAGATAGAGCCAAAAGGACAAAAATCTGTGATCACTCATATTTCCTACTAAAAATCGATTTTTATATGAAAAACATAAAAATCAATTTTGAAGCTAAACCAGTGGAGATAGAGCCAAAAGGACAAAAATCTGTGATCACTCATATTAACTACTAAAAATCGATTTTTATATGAAAAACATAAAAATCAATTTTAAAGCTAAAATAGTGGAGATAGAGCCAAAAGGACAAAAATCTGTGATCACTCATATTTCCTACTAAAAATCGATTTTTATATGAAAAACATAAAAATCAATTTTAAAGCTAAACCAGTAGAGATAGAGCCAAAACGACAAAAATCTGTGATCACTCATATTTCCTACTAAAAATCAATTTTTATATGAAAAACATAAAAATCAATTTTAAAGCTAAACCAGTTGAGATAGTGCCAAAAGGACAAAAATCTGTGATCACTCATATTTCCTACTAAAAATCGATTTTTATATGAAAACCATAAAAATCAATTTTAAAGCTAAACCAGTTGAGATAGAGCCAAAAGGACAAAAATCTGTGATCACTCATATTTCCTACTAAAAATCGATTTTTATATGAAAACCATAAAAATCAATTTTAAAGCTAAACCAGTTGAGATAGAGCCAAAAGGACAAAAATCTGTGATCACTCATATTTCCTAGTAAAAGTCGATTTTTATATGGAAAACATAAAAATCAATTTTAAAGCTAAACCAGTAGAGATAGAGCCAAAAAGACAAAAATCTGTGATCACTCATATTTCCTACTAAAAATCGATTTTTATATGAAAAACAAAAAAATCAATTTTAAAGCTAAACCAGTAGAGATAGAGCCAAAAGGACAAAAATCTGTGATCACTCATATTCAATACTAAAAATCGATTTTTATATGAAAAACATAAAAATCAATTTTAAAGCTAAACCAGTGGAGATAGAGCCAAAAGGACAAAAATCTGTGATCATTCATATTACCTACTAAAAATCGATTTTTATATGAAAAACAAAAAAATCAATTTTAAAGCTAAACCAATAGAGATAGAGCCAAAAGGACAAAAATCTGTGATCACTCATATTTCCTACTAAAAATCGATTTTTATATGAAAAACAAAAAAATCAATTTTAAAGCTAAACCAGTAGAGATAGAGCCAACAGGATAAAAATCTGTGATCACTCTTATCTCCTACTAAAAATCGATTTTTATATGAAAAACATAAAAATCAATTTTAAAGCTAAACCAGTTGAGATAGAGCCAAAAGGACAAAAATCTGTGATCACTCATATTTCCTACTAAAAATCGATTTTTATATGAAAAACATAAAAATCAATTTTAAAGCTAAACCAGTTGAGATAGTGCCAAAAGGACAAAAATCTGTGATCACTCATATTTCCTACTAAAAATCGATTTTTATATGAAAACCATAAAAATCAATTTTAAAGCTAAACCAGTTGAGATAGAGCCAAAAGGACAAAAACCTGTGATCACTCATATTTCCTACTAAAAATCAATTTTTATATGAAAAACATAAAAATCAATTTTAAAGCTAAACCAGTTGAGATAGTGCCAAAAGGACAAAAATCTGTGATCACTCATATTTCCTACTAAAAATCGATTTTTATATGAAAACCATAAAAATCAATTTTAAAGCTAAACCAGTTGAGATAGAGCCAAAAGGACAAAAATCTGTGATTACTCATATTTCCTACTAAAAATCGATTTTTATATGAAAACCATAAAAATCAATTTTAAAGCTAAACCAGTTGAGATAGAGCCAAAAGGACAAAAATCTGTGATCACTCATATTTCCTACTAAAAATCGATTTTTATATGAAAACCATAAAAATCAATTTTAAAGCTAAACCAGTTGAGATAGAACCAAAAGGACAAAAATCTGTGATCACTCATATTTCCTACTAAAAATCGATTTTTATATGAAAAACAAAAAAATCAATTTTAAAGCTAAACCAGTAGAGATAGAGCCAAAAGGACAAAAATCTGTGATCACTCATATTCAATACTAAAAATCGATTTTTATATGAAAAACATAAAAATCAATTTTAAAGCTAAACCAATAGAGATAGAGCCAAAAGGACAAAAATCTGTGATCACTCATATTTCCTACTAAAAATCGATTTTTATATGAAAAATATAAAAATCAATTTTAAAGCTAAACCAGTAGAGATAGAGCCAAAAGGACAAAAATCTGTGATCACTCATATTTCCTACTAAAAATCGATTTTTATATGAAAAACATAAAAATCAATTTTAAAGCTAAACCAGTAGAGATAGACCCAAAAGGACAAAAATCTGTGATCACTCATATTCAATACTAAAAATCAATTTTTATATGAAAAACATAAAAATCAATTTTAAAGCTAAACCAGTGGAGATAGAGCCAAAAAGACAAAAATCTGTGATCACTCATATTTCCTACCAAAAATCGATTTTTATATGAAAAACATAAAAATCAATTTTAAAGCTAAACCAATAGAGATAGAGCCAAAAGGACAAAAATCTGTGATCACTCTTATCTCCTACTAAAAATCTATTTTTATATGAAAAACATAAAAATCAATTTTAAAGCTAAACCAGTAGAGATAGACCCAAAAGGACAAAAATCTGTGATCACTCATATTCAATACTAAAAATCAATTTTTATATGAAAAACATAAAAATCAATTTTAAAGCTAAACCAGTGGAGATAGAGCCAAAAAGACAAAAATCTGTGATCACTCATATTTCCTACTAAAAATCGATTTTTATATGAAAAACATAAAAATCAATTTTAAAGCTAAACCAATAGAGATAGAGCCAAAAGGACAAAAATCTGTGATCACTCATATTTCCTACTAAAAATCGATTTTTATATGAAAAACATAAAAATCAATTTTAAAGCTAAACCAGTAGAGATAGACCCAAAAGGACAAAAATCTGTGATCACTCATATTCAATACTAAAAATCAATTTTTATATGAAAAACATAAAAATCAATTTTAAAGCTAAACCAGTGGAGATAGAGCCAAAAAGACAAAAATCTGTGATCACTCATATTTCCTACTAAAAATCGATTTTTATATGAAAAACATAAAAATCAATTTTAAAGCTAAACCAATAGAGATAGAGCCAAAAGGACAAAAATCTGTGATCACTCATATTTCCTACTAAAAATCGATTTTTATATGAAAAACAAAAAAATCAATTTTAAAGCTAAACCAGTAGAGATAGAGCCAACAGGATAAAAATCTGTGATCACTCTTATCTCCTACTAAAAATCGATTTTTATATGAAAAACATAAAAATCAATTTTAAAGCTAAACCAATAGAGATAGAGCCAAAAAGACAAAAATCTGTGATCACTCATATTTCCTACTAAAAATCGATTTTTATATGAAAAATATAAAAATCAATTTTAAAGCTAAACCAGTTGAGATAGAGCCAAAAGGACAAAAATCTGTGATCACTCATATTTCCTACTAAAAATCGATTTTTATATGAAAACCATAAAAATCAATTTTAAAGCTAAACCAGTTGAGATAGAGCCAAAAGGACAAAAATCTGTGATCACTCATATTTCCTAGTAAAAATCGATTTTTATATGAAAAACATAAAAATCAATTTTAAAGCTAAACCAGTTGAGATAGAGCCAAAAGGACAAAAATTTGTGATCACTCATATTTCCTAGTAAAAATCGATTTTTATATGAAAAACATAAAAATCAATTTTAAAGCTAAACCAGTTGAGATAGAGCCAAAAGGACAAAAATCTGTGATCACTCATATTTCCTACTAAAAATCGATTTTTATATGAAAAACATAAAAATCAATTTTAAAGCTAAACCAATAGAGATAGAGCCAAAAGGACAAAAATTTGTGATCACTCTTATTTCCTACTAAAAATCGATTTTTATATGAAAAACAAAAAAATCAATTTTAAAGCTAAACCAGTAGAGATAGAGCCAAAAGGACAAAAATCTGTGATCACTCTTATTTCCTACTAAAAATCGATTTTTATATGAAAAACAAAAAAATCAATTTTAAAGCTAAACCAGTAGAGATAGAGCCAAAAGGACAAAAATCTGTGATCACTCTTATTTCCTACTAAAAATCGATTTTTATATGAAAAACAAAAAAATCAATTTTAAAGCTAAACCAATAGAGATAGAGCCAAAAGGACAAAAATCTGTGATCACTCATATTTCCTACTAAAAATCGATTTTTATATGAAAAACATAAAAATCAATTTTAAAGCTAAACCAGTGGAGATAGAGCCAAAAAGACAAAAATCTGTGATCACTCATATTTCCTACTAAAAATCGATTTTTATATGAAAAACATAAAAATCAATTTTAAAGCTAAACCAATAGAGATAGAGCCAAAAGGACAAAAATCTGTGATCACTCATATTTCCTACTAAAAATCGATTTTTATATGAAAAACATAAAAATCAATTTTAAAGCTAAACCAATAGAGATAGAGCCAAAAGGACAAAAATTTGTGATCACTCTTATTTCCTACTAAAAATCGATTTTTATATGAAAAACATAAAAATCAATTTTAAAGCTAAACCAGTGGAGATAGAGCCAAAAAGACAAAAATCTGTGATCACTCATATTTCCTACTAAAAATCGATTTTTATATGAAAAACATAAAAATCAATTTTAAAGCTAAACCAATAGAGATAGAGCCAAAAAGACAAAAATCTGTGATCACTCATATTTCCTACTAAAAATCGATTTTTATATGAAAAATATAAAAATCAATTTTAAAGCTAAACCAGTTGAGATAGAGCCAAAAGGACAAAAACCTGTGATCACTCATATTTCCTACTAAAAATCGATTTTTATATGAAAACCATAAAAATCAATTTTAAAGCTAAACCAGTTGAGATAGAGCCAAAAGGACAAAAATCTGTGATCACACATATTTCCTAGTAAAAATCGATTTTTATATGAAAAACATAAAAATCAATTTTAAAGCTAAACCAGTTGAGATAGAGCCAAAAGGACAAAAATTTGTGATCACTCATATTTCCTAGTAAAAATCGATTTTTATATGAAAAACATAAAAATCAATTTTAAAGCTAAACCAGTTGAGATAGAGCCAAAAGGACAAAAATCTGTGATCACTCATATTTCCTACTAAAAATCGATTTTTATATGAAAAACATAAAAATCAATTTTAAAGCTAAACCAATAGAGATAGAGCCAAAAGGACAAAAATTTGTGATCACTCTTATTTCCTACTAAAAATCGATTTTTATATGAAAAACAAAAAAATCAATTTTAAAGCTAAACCAGTAGAGATAGAGCCAAAAGGATAAAAATCTGTGATCACTCTTATTTCCTACTAAAAATCGATTTTTATATGAGAAACATAAAAATCAATTTTAAAGCTAAACCAGTAGAGATACAGCCAAAAGGACAAAATTCTGTGATCACTCATATTTACTACTAAAAATCAATTTTTATATGAAAAACATAAAAATCAATTTTAAAGCTAAACCAGTTGAGATAGTGCCAAAAGGACAAAAATCTGTGATCACTCATATTTACTACTAAAAATCAATTTTTATATGAAAAACATAAAAATCAATTTTAAAGCTAAACCAGTTGAGATAGAGCCAAAAGGACAAAAATCTGTGATCACTCATATTTCTACTAAAAATCGATTTTTATATGAAAACCATAAAAATCAATTTTAAAGCTAAACCAGTTGAGATAGAGCCAAAAGGACAAAAATCTGTGATCACTCATATTTCCTACTAAAAACCAATTTTTATATGAAAAACATAAAAATCAATTTTAATGCTAAACCAGTTGAGATAGTGCCAAAAGGACAAAAATCTGTGATCACTCATATTTACTACTAAAAATCAATTTTTATATGAAAAACATAAAAATCAATTTTAAAGCTAAACCAGTTGAGATAGTGCCAAAAGGACAAAAATCTGTGATCACTCATATTTACTACTAAAAATCGATTTTTATATGAAAACCATAAAAATCAATTTTAAAGCTAAACCAGTTGAGATAGAGCCAAAAGGACAAAAATCTGTGATCACTCTTATTTCCTACTAAAAATCGATTTTTATATGAAAAACATAAAAATCAATTTTAAAGCTAAACCGATAGAGATAGAGCCAACAGGACAAAAATCTGTGATCACTCATATTTCCTACTAAAAATCGATTTTTATATGAAAAACATAAAAATCAATTTTAAAGCTAAACCAATAGAGATAGAGCCAAAAGGACAAAAATCTGTGATCACTCATATTTCCTACTAAAAATCGATTTTTATATGAAAAACATAAAAATCAATTTTAAAGCTAAACCAATAGAGATAGAGCCAAAAGGACAAAAATCTGTGATCACTCATATTTCCTACTAAAAATCGATTTTTATATGAAAAACATAAAAATCAATTTTAAAGCTAAACCAATAGAGATAGAGCCAAAAGGACAAAAATCTGTGATCACTCATATTCAATACTAAAAATCAATTTTTATACGAAAAACATAAAAATCAATTTTAAAGCTAAACCAATAGAGATAGAGCCAAAAGGACAAAAATCTGTGATCACTCATATTTCCTACTAAAAATCGTTTTTTATATGAAAAACATAAAAATCAATTATAAAGCTAAACCAGTAGAGATAGACCCAAAAGGACAAAAATCTGTGATCACTCATATTCAATACTAAAAATCAATTTTTATATGAAAAACATAAAAATCAATTTTAAAGCTAAACCAGTGGAGATAGAGCCAAAAAGACAAAAATCTGTGATCACTCATATTTCCTAATAAAAATCGATTTTTATATGAAAAACATAAAAATCAATTTTAAAGCTAAACCAATAGAGATAGAGCCAAAAGGACAAAAATTTGTGATCACTCTTATTTCCTACTAAAAATCGATTTTTATATGAAAAACAAAAAAATCAATTTTAAAGCTAAACCAGTAGAGATAGAGCCAAAAGGATAAAAATCTGTGATCACTCTTATTTCCTACTAAAAATCGATTTTTATATGAGAAACATAAAAATCAATTTTAAAGCTAAACCAGTAGAGATACAGCCAAAAGGACAAAATTCTGTGATCACTCATATTTACTACTAAAAATCAATTTTTATATGAAAAACATAAAAATCAATTTTAAAGCTAAACCAGTTGAGATAGTGCCAAAAGGACAAAAATCTGTGATCACTCATATTTACTACTAAAAATCAATTTTTATATGAAAAACATAAAAATCAATTTTAAAGCTAAACCAGTTGAGATAGAGCCAAAAGGACAAAAATCTGTGATCACTCATATTTCTACTAAAAATCGATTTTTATATGAAAACCATAAAAATCAATTTTAAAGCTAAACCAGTTGAGATAGAGCCAAAAGGACAAAAATCTGTGATCACTCATATTTCCTACTAAAAACCAATTTTTATATGAAAAACATAAAAATCAATTTTAATGCTAAACCAGTTGAGATAGTGCCAAAAAGACAAAAATCTGTGATCACTCATATTTACTACTAAAAATCGATTTTTATATGAAAAATATAAAAATCAATTTTAAAGCTAAACCAGTTGAGATAGTGCCAAAAGGACAAAATTCTGTGATCACTCATATTTACTACTAAAAATCAATTTTTATATGAAAAACATAAAAATCAATTTTAAAGCTAAACCAGTGGAGATAGAGCCAAAAAGACAAAAATCTGTGATCACTCATATTTCCTACTAAAAATCGATTTTTATATGAAAAACAAAAAAATCAATTTTAAAGCTAAACCAGTGGAGATAGAGCCAAAAGGACAAAAATCTGTGATCACTCATATTTCCTACTAAAAATCGATTTTTATATGAAAAATATAAAAATCAATTTTAAAGCTAAACCAGTTGAGATAGAGCCAAAAGGACAAAAATCTGTGATCACTCATATTTCATAATAAAAATCGATTTTTATATGAAAAACATAAAAATCAATTTTAAAGCTAAACCAGTTGAGATAGAGCCAAAAGGACAAAAATCTGTGATCACTCATATTTCCTACTAAAAATCGATTTTTATATGAAAAACATAAAAATCAATTTTAAAGCTAAACCAGTAGAGATAGAGCCAACAGGATAAAAATCTGTGATCACTCTTATCTCCTACTAAAAATCGATTTTTATATAAAAAACATAAAAATCAATTTTAAAGCTAAACCAGTAGAGATAGACCCAAAAGGACAAAAATCTGTGATCACTCATATTCAATACTAAAAATCAATTTTTATATGAAAAACATAAAAATCAATTTTAAAGCTAAACCAATAGAGATAGACCCAAAAGGACAAAAATCTGTGATCACTCATATTCAATACTAAAAATCAATTTTTATATGAAAAACATAAAAATCAATTTTAAAGCTAAACCAGTTGAGATAGAGCCAAAAGGACAAAAATCTGTGATCACTCATATTTCCTACTAAAAATCGATTTTTATATGAAAAATATAAAAATCAATTTTAAAGCTAAACCAGTAGAGATAGAGCCAAAAGGACAAAAACCTGTGATCACTCATATTTCCTACTAAAAATCGATTTTTATATGAAAAACATAAAAATCAATTTTAAAGCTAAACCAGTGGAGATAGAGCCAAAAGGACAAAAATCTGTGATCACTCATATTTCCTACTAAAAATCGATTTTTATATGAAAAATATAAAAATCAATTTTAAAGCTAAACCAGTTGAGATAGAGCCAAAAGGACAAAAATCTGTGATCACTCATATTTCATAATAAAAATCGATTTTTATATGAAAAACATAAAAATCAATTTTAAAGCTAAACCAGTTGAGATAGAGCCAAAAGGACAAAAATCTGTGATCACTCATATTTCCTACTAAAAATCGATTTTTATATGAAAAACATAAAAATCAATTTTAAAGCTAAACCAGTAGAGATAGAGCCAACAGGATAAAAATCTGTGATCACTCTTATCTCCTACTAAAAATCGATTTTTATATAAAAAACATAAAAATCAATTTTAAAGCTAAACCAGTAGAGATAGACCCAAAAGGACAAAAATCTGTGATCACTCATATTCAATACTAAAAATCAATTTTTATATGAAAAACATAAAAATCAATTTTAAAGCTAAACCAGTTGAGATAGAGCCAAAAGGACAAAAATCTGTGATCACTCATATTTCCTACTAAAAATCGATTTTTATATGAAAAACAAAAAAATCAATTTTAAAGCTAAACGAATAGAGATAGAGCCAACAGGATAAAAATCTGTGATCACTCTTATCTCCTACTAAAAATCGATTTTTATATGAAAAACATAAAAATCAATTTTAAAGCTAAACCAATAGAGATAGAGCCAAAAGGACATAAATCTGCTATCACTCATATTTCCTACTAAAAATCGATTTTTATATGAAAAATATAAAAATCAATTTTAAAGCTAAACCAGTAGAGATAGAGCCAAAAGGACAAAAACCTGTGATCACTCATATTTCCTACTAAAAATCGATTTTTATATGAAAACCATAAAAATCAATTTTAAAGCTAAACCAGTGGAGATAGAGCCAAAAGGACAAAAATCTGTGATCACTCATATTTCCTAGTAAAAATCGATTTTTATATGAAAAACATAAAAATCAATTTTAAAGCTAAACCAGTGGAGATAGAGCCAAAAGGACAAAAATCTGTGATCACTCATATTTCCTACTAAAAATCGATTTTTATATGAAAACCATAAAAATCAATTTTAAAGCTAAACCAGTGGAGATAGAGCCAAAAGGACAAAAATCTGTGATCACTCATATTTCCTAGTAAAAATCGATTTTTATATGAAAACCATAAAAATCAATTTTAAAGCTAAACCAGTTGAGATAGTGCCAAAAGGACAAAAATCTGTGATCACTCATATTAACTACTAAAAATCGATTTTTGTATGAAAACCATAAAAATCAATTTTAAAGCTAAACCAGTTGAGATAGACCCAAAAGGACAAAAATCTGTG
This sequence comes from Protophormia terraenovae, assembly GCA_951394005.1. Classification (NCBI taxonomy): domain Eukaryota; kingdom Metazoa; phylum Arthropoda; class Insecta; order Diptera; family Calliphoridae; genus Protophormia; species Protophormia terraenovae. Next base: position 92,208,091 of record OX596076.1, read on the forward strand.
ATCACTCATATTCAATACTAAAAATCAATTTTAAAGCTAAACCAGTGGAGATAGAGCCAAAAGGACAAAAATCTGTGATCACTCATATTAACTACTAAAAATCGATTTTTATATGAAAAACATAAAAATCAATTTTAAAGCTAAACCAGTAGAGATAGGCCCAAAAGGACAAAAATCTGTGATCACTCATATTCAATACTAAAAATCAATTTCAAAGATAAACCAGTGGAGATAGAGCCAAAAGGACAAAAATCTGTGATCACTCATATTAACTACTAAAAATCGATTTTTATATGAAAAACATAAAAATCAATTTTAAAGCTAAACCAGTTGAGATAGAGCCAAAAGGACAAAAATCTGTGATCACTCATATTTCCTACTAAAAATCGATTTTTATATGAAAAACATAAAAATCAATTTTAAAGCTAAACCAAAAGAGATAGAGCCAAAAGGACAAAAATCTGTGATCACTCACATTTCCTACTAAAAATCGATTTTTATATGAAAAACATAAAAATCAATTTTAAAGCTAAACCAGTTGAGATAGTGCCAAAAGGACAAAAATCTGTGATCACTCATATTTCCTAGTAAAAATAGATTTTTTTATGAAACACATAAAAATCAATTTTAAAGCTAAACCAGTTGAGATAGAGCCAAAATGACAAAAATCTGTGATCACTCATATTTCCTACTAAAAATCGATTTTTATATGAAAACCATAAAAATCAATTTTAAAGCTAAACCAGTTGAGATAGAGCCAAAAGGACAAAAATCTGTAATCACTCATATTTCCTACTAAAAATCGATTTTTATATGAAAACCATAAAAATCAATTTTAAAGCTAAACCAGTTGAGATAGAGCCAAAAGGACAAAAATCTGTAATCACTCATATTTCCTACTAAAAATCGATTTTTATATGAAAACCATAAAAATCAATTTTAAAGCTAAACCAGTAGAGATAGAGCCAAAAGGACAAAAATCTGTAATCACTCATATTTCCTACTAAAAATCGATTTTTATATGAAAACCATAAAAATCAATTTTAAAGCTAAACCAGTTGAGATAGAGCCAAAAGGACAAAAATCTGTGATCACTCATATTAACTACTAAAAATCGATTTTTATATGAAAAACATAAAAATCAATTTTAAAGCTAAACCAGTAGAGATAGAGCCAAAAGGACATAAATCTGTGATCACTCATATTTCCTAGTAAAAATCGATTTTTATATGAAAAACATAAAAATCAATTTTAAAGCTAAACCAGTTGAGATAGAGCCAAAAGGACAAAAATCTGTGATCACTCATATTTCCTACTAAAAATCGATATGAAAAACATAAAAATCAATTTTAAAGCTAAACCAGTAGAGATAGAGCCAAAAGGATAAAAATCTGTGATCACTCATATTTCCTACTAAAAATCGATTTTTATATGAAAACCATAAAAATCAATTTTAAAGCTAAACCAGTTGAGATGGAGCCAAAAGGACAAAAATCTGTGATCACATATTTCCTACTAAAAATCGATTTTTATATGAAAACCATAAAAATCAATTTTAAAGCTAAACCAGTTGAGATAGAGCCAAAAGGACAAAAATCTGTAATCACTCATATTTCCTACTAAAAATCGATTTTTATATGAAAACCATAAAAATCAATTTTAAAGCTAAACCAGTTGAGATAGAGCCAAAAGGACAAAAATCTGTAATCACTCATATTTCCTACTAAAAATCGATTTTTATATGAAAAACATAAAAATCAATTTTAAAGCTAAACCAGTAGAGATAGAGCCAAAAGGACAAAAATCTGTAATCACTCATATTTCCTACTAAAAATCGATTTTTATATGAAAACCATAAAAATCAATTTTAAAGCTAAACCAGTTGAGATAGAGCCAAAAGGACAAAAATCTGTGATCACTCATATTCAATACTAAAAATCAATTTTAAAGCTAAACCAGTGGAGATAGAGCCAAAAGGACAAAAATCTGTGATCACTCATATTTCCTACTAAAAATCGATTTTTATATGAAAAACATAAAAATCAATTTTAAAGCTAAACCAGTTGAGATAGAGCCAAAAGGACAAAAATCTGTGATCACTCATATTAACTACTAAAAATCGATTTTTATATGAAAAACATAAAAATCAATTTTAAAGCTAAACCAGTAGAGATAGAGCCAAAAGGACATAAATCTGTGATCACTCATATTTCCTAGTAAAAATCGATTTTTATATGAAAAACAAAAAAATCAATTTTAAAGCTAAACCAGTAGAGATAGAGCCAAAAGGATAAAAATCTGTGATCACTCATATTTCCTACTAAAAATCGATTTTTATATGAAAAATATAAAAATTAATTTTAAAGCTAAACCAGTAGAGATAGAGCCAAAAGGACAAAAATCTGTGATCACTCATATTAACTACTAAAAATCGATTTTTATATGAAAAACATAAAAATCAATTTTAAAGCTAAACCAGTGGAGATAGAGCCAAAAGGACAAAAATCTGTGATCACTCATATTTCCTACTAAAAATCGATTTTTATATGAAAAACATAAAAATCAATTTTAAAGCTAAACCAGTAGAGATAGAGCCAAAAGGACAAAAAATCTGTGATCACTCATATTTACTACTAAAAATCAATTTTTATATGAAAAACATAAAAATCAATTTTAAAGCTAAACCAGTTGAGATAGTGCCAAAAGGACAAAAATCTGTGATCACTCATATTTCTACTAAAAATCGATTTTTATATGAAAACCATAAAAATCAATTTTAAAGCTAAACCAGTTGAGATAGAGCCAAAAGGACAAAAATCTGTGATCACTCATATTTCCTACTAAAAACCAATTTTTATATGAAAAACATAAAAATCAATTTTAAAGCTAAACCAGTTGAGATAGTGCCAAAAGGACAAAAATCTGTGATCACTCATATTTCATACTAAAAATCGATTTTTATATGAAAAACATAAAAATCAATTTTAAAGCTAAACCAGTTGAGATAGAGCCAAAAGGACAAAAATCTGTGATCACTCATATTAACTACTAAAAATCGATTTTTATATGAAAAACATAAAAATCAATTTTAAAGCTAAACCAGTAGAGATAGAGCCAAAAGGACATAAATCTGTGATCACTCATATTTCCTAGTAAAAATCGATTTTTATATGAAAAACATAAAAATCAATTTTAAAGCTAAACCAGTAGAGATAGAGCCAAAAGGACATAAATCTGTGATCACTCATATTTCCTAGTAAAAATCGATTTTTATATGAAAAACATAAAAATCAATTTTAAAGCTAAACCAGTTGAGATAGAGCCAAAAGGACAAAAATCTGTGATCACTCATATTTCCTACTAAAAATCGATATGAAAAACATAAAAATCAATTTTAAAGCTAAACCAGTAGAGATAGAGCCAAAAGGATAAAAATCTGTGATCACTCATATTTCCTACTAAAAATCGATTTTTATATGAAAACCATAAAAATCAATTTTAAAGCTAAACCAGTTGAGATGGAGCCAAAAGGACAAAAATCTGTGATCACATATTTCCTACTAAAAATCGATTTTTATATGAAAACCATAAAAATCAATTTTAAAGCTAAACCAGTTGAGATAGAGCCAAAAGGACAAAAATCTGTAATCACTCATATTTCCTACTAAAAATCGATTTTTATATGAAAAACATAAAAATCAATTTTAAAGCTAAACCAGTAGAGATAGAGCCAAAAGGACAAAAATCTGTAATCACTCATATTTCCTACTAAAAATCGATTTTTATATGAAAACCATAAAAATCAATTTTAAAGCTAAACCAGTTGAGATAGAGCCAAAAGGACAAAAATCTGTGATCACTCATATTCAATACTAAAAATCAATTTTAAAGCTAAACCAGTGGAGATAGAGCCAAAAGGACAAAAATCTGTGATCACTCATATTTCCTACTAAAAATCGATTTTTATATGAAAAACATAAAAATCAATTTTAAAGCTAAACCAGTTGAGATAGAGCCAAAAGGACAAAAATCTGTGATCACTCATATTAACTACTAAAAATCGATTTTTATATGAAAAACATAAAAATCAATTTTAAAGCTAAACCAGTAGAGATAGAGCCAAAAGGACATAAATCTGTGATCACTCATATTTCCTAGTAAAAATCGATTTTTATATGAAAAACAAAAAAATCAATTTTAAAGCTAAACCAGTAGAGATAGAGCCAAAAGGATAAAAATCTGTGATCACTCTTATTTCCTACTAAAAATCGATTTTTATATGAAAAATATAAAAATCAATTTTAAAGCTAAACCAGTAGAGATAGAGCCAAAAGGACAAAAATCTGTGATCACTCATATTAACTACTAAAAATCGATTTTTATATGAAAAACATAAAAATCAATTTTAAAGCTAAACCAGTGGAGATAGAGCCAAAAGGACAAAAATCTGTGATCACTCATATTTCCTACTAAAAATCGATTTTTATATGAAAAACATAAAAATCAATTTTAAAGCTAAACCAGTAGAGATAGAGCCAAAAGGACAAAAATCTGTGATCACTCATATTAACTACTAAAAATCGATTTTTATATGAAAAACATAAAAATCAATTTTAAAGCTAAACCAGTAGAGATAGAGCCAAAAGGACAAAAATCTGTGATCACTCATATTAACTACTAAAAATCGATTTTTATATGAAAAATATAAAAATCAATTTTAAAGCTAAACCAGTAGAGATAGAGCCAAAAGGACAAAAATCTGTGATCACTCATATTAACTACTAAAAATCGATTTTTATATGAAAAACATAAAAATCAATTTTAAAGCTAAACCAGTGGAGATAGAGCCAAAAGGACAAAAATCTGTGATCACTCATATTTCCTACTAAAAATCGATTTTTATATGAAAAACATAAAAATCAATTTTAAAGCTAAACCAGTAGAGATAGAGCCAAAAGGACAAAAATCTGTGATCACTCATATTAACTACTAAAAATCGATTTTTATATGAAAAACATAAAAATCAATTTTAAAGCTAAACCAGTGGAGATAGAGCCAAAAGGACAAAAATCTGTGATCACTCATATTTCTACTAAAAATCGATTTTTATATGAAAACCATAAAAATCAATTTTAAAGCTAAACCAGTTGAGATAGAGCCAAAAGGACAAAAATCTGTGATCACTCATATTTCCTACTAAAAACCAATTTTTATATGAAAAACATAAAAATCAATTTTAAAGCTAAACCAGTTGAGATAGTGCCAAAAGGACAAAAATCTGCGATCACTCATATTTCCTACTAAAAATCAATTTTTATATGAAAAACATAAAAATCAATTTTAAAGCTAAACCAGTTGAGATAGAGCCAAAAGGACAAAAATCTGTGATCACTCATATTTCCTACTAAAAACCAATTTTTATATGAAAAACATAAAAATCAATTTTAAAGCTAAACCAGTTGAGATAGTGCCAAAAGGACAAAAACCTGTGATCACTCATATTTCCTACTAAAAATCGATTTTTATATGAAAAACATAAAAATCAATTTTAAAGCTAAACCAGTGGAGATAGAGCCAAAAGGACAAAAATCTGTGATCACTCATATTTCCTACTAAAAATCGATTTTTATATGAAAACCATAAAAATCAATTTTAAAGCTAAACCAGTGGAGATAGAGCCAAAAGGACAAAAATCTGTGATCACTCATATTTCCTAGTAAAAATCGATTTTTATATGAAAAACATAAAAATCAATTTTAAAGCTAAACCAGTGGAGATAGAGCCAAAAGGACAAAAATCTGTGATCACTCATATTAACTACTAAAAATCGATTTTTATATGAAAAACATAAAAATCAATTTTAAAGCTAAACCAGTAGAGATAGAGCCAAAAGGACATAAATCTGTGATCACTCATATTTCCTAGTAAAAATCGATTTTTATATGAAAAACAAAAAAATCAATTTTAAAGCTAAACCAGTAGAGATAGAGCCAAAAGGATAAAAATCTGTGATCACTCTTATTTCCTACTAAAAATCGATTTTTATATGAAAAATATAAAAATCAATTTTAAAGCTAAACCAGTAGAGATAGAGCCAAAAGGACAAAAATCTGTGATCACTCATATTAACTACTAAAAATCGATTTTTATATGAAAAACATAAAAATCAATTTTAAAGCTAAACCAGTGGAGATAGAGCCAAAAGGACAAAAATCTGTGATCACTCATATTTCCTACTAAAAATCGATTTTTATATGAAAAACATAAAAATCAATTTTAAAGCTAAACCAGTAGAGATAGAGCCAAAAGGACAAAAATCTGTGATCACTCATATTTACTACTAAAAATCAATTTTTATATGAAAAACATAAAAATCAATTTTAAAGCTAAACCAGTTGAGATAGTGCCAAAAGGACAAAAATCTGTGATCACTCATATTTCTACTAAAAATCGATTTTTATATGAAAACCATAAAAATCAATTTTAAAGCTAAACCAGTTGAGATAGAGCCAAAAGGACAAAAATCTGTGATCACTCATATTTCCTACTAAAAACCAATTTTTATATGAAAAACATAAAAATCAATTTTAAAGCTAAACCAGTTGAGATAGTGCCAAAAGGACAAAAATCTGTGATCACTCATATTTCTACTAAAAATCGATTTTTATATGAAAACCATAAAAATCAATTTTAAAGCTAAACCAGTTGAGATAGAGCCAAAAGGACAAAAATCTGTGATCACTCATATTTCCTACTAAAAACCAATTTTTATATGAAAAACATAAAAATCAATTTTAAAGCTAAACCAGTTGAGATAGTGCCAAAAGGACAAAAATCTGCGATCACTCATATTTCCTACTAAAAATCAATTTTTATATGAAAAACATAAAAATCAATTTTAAAGCTAAACCAGTTGAGATAGAGCCAAAAGGACAAAAATCTGCGATCACTCATATTTCCTACTAAAAATCAATTTTTATATGAAATACATAAAAATCAATTTTAAAGCTAAACCAGTTGAGATAGAGCCAAAAGGACAAAAATCTGTGATTACTCATATTTCCTACTAAAAATCGATTTTTATATGAAAACCATAAAAATCAATTTTAAAGCTAAACCAGTTGAGATAGAGCCAAAAGGACAAAAATCTGTGATCACTCATATTTCCTACTAAAAATCGATTTTTATATGAAAAACATAAAAATCAATTTTAAAGCTAAACCAGTTGAGATAGAGCCAAAAGGACAAAAATCTGTGATCACTCATATTTCCTAGTAAAAATCGATTTTTATATGAAAAACATAAAAATCAATTTTAAAGCTAAACCAGTAGAGATAGAGCCAAAAGGACAAAAATCTGTGATCACTCTTATTTCCTACTAAAAATCGATTTTTATATGAAAAACAAAAAAATCAATTTTAAAGCTAAACCAGTAGAGATAGAGCCAAAAGGACAAAAATCTGTGATCACTCATATTTCCTACCAAAAGCGATTTTTATATGAAAATCATAAAAATAAATTTTAAAGCTAAACCAGTGGATATAGAGCCAAAAGGACAAAAATCTGTGGTCACTCATATTTCCTACTAAAAATCGATTTTTATATGAAAAACATAAAAATCAATTTTAAAGCTAAACCAATAGAGATAGAGCCAAAAGGACAAAAATCTGTGATCACTCATATTCAATACTAAAAATCGATTTTTATATGAAAAACATAAAAATCAATTTTAAAGCTAAACCAGTGGAGATAGAGCCAAAAGGACAAAAATCTGTGATCACTCATATTTCCTACTAAAAATCGATTTTTATATGAAAAACATAAAAATCAATTTTAAAGCTAAACCAATAGAGATAGAGCCAAAAGGACAAAAATCTGTGATCACTCATATTTCCTACTAAAATCGATTTTTATATGAAAAACATAAAAATCAATTATAAAGCTAAACCAGTAGAGATAGACCCAAAAGGACAAAAATCTGTGATCACTCATATTCAATACTAAAAATCAATTTTTATATGAAAAACATAAAAATCAATTTTAAAGCTAAACCAGTAGAGATAGACCCAAAAGGACAAAAATCTGTGATCACTCATATTTCCTACTAAAAATCGATTTTTATATGAAAAACATAAAAATCAATTTTAAAGCTAAACCGATAGAGATAGAGCCAAAAGGACAAAAATCTGTGATCACTCATATTTCCTACTAAAAATCGATTTTTATATGAAAAACAAAAAAATCAATTTTAAAGCTAAACCAGTAGAGATAGAGCCAACAGGATAAAAATCTGTGATCACTCTTATCTCCTACTAAAAATCGATTTTTATATGAAAAACATAAAAATCAATTTTAAAGCTAAACCAGTAGAGATAGAGCCAAAAGGACAAAAATCTGTGATCACTCATATTTCCTACTAAAAATCGATTTTTATATGAAAAACATAAAAATCAATTTTAAAGCTAAACCAATAGAGATAGAGCCAAAAGGACAAAAATCTGTGATCACTCATATTCAATACTAAAAATCAATTTTTATATGAAAAACATAAAAATCAATTTTAAAGCTAAACCAGTTGAGATAGAGCCAAAAGGACAAAAATCTGTGATCACTCATATTTCCTACTAAAAATCGATTTTTATATGAAAAACAAAAAAATCAATTTTAAAGCTAAACGAATAGAGATAGAGCCAACAGGATAAAAATCTGTGATCACTCTTATCTCCTACTAAAAATCGATTTTTATATGAAAAACATAAAAATCAATTTTAAAGCTAAACCAATAGAGATAGAGCCAAAAGGACATAAATCTGTTATCACTCATATTTCCTACTAAAAATCGATTTTTATATGAAAAATATAAAAATCAATTTTAAAGCTAAACCAGTAGAGATAGAGCCAAAAGGACAAAAACCTGTGATCACTCATATTTCCTACTAAAAATCGATTTTTATATGAAAAACATAAAAATCAATTTTAAAGCTAAACCAGTGGAGATAGAGCCAAAAGGACAAAAATCTGTGATCACTCATATTTCCTACTAAAAATCGATTTTTATATGAAAACCATAAAAATCAATTTTAAAGCTAAACCAGTGAAGATAGAGCCAAAAGGACAAAAATCTGTGATCACTCATATTTCCTAGTAAAAATCGATTTTTATATGAAAAACATAAAAATCAATTTTAAAGCTAAACCAGTGGAGATAGAGCCAAAAGGACAAAAATCTGTGATCACTCATATTAACTACTAAAAATCGATTTTTATATGAAAAACATAAAAATCAATTTTAAAGCTAAACCAGTAGAGATAGAGCCAAAAGGACATAAATCTGTGATCACTCATATTTCCTAGTAAAAATCGATTTTTATATGAAAAACAAAAAAATCAATTTTAAAGCTAAACCAGTAGAGATAGAGCCAAAAGGATAAAAATCTGTGATCACTCTTATTTCCTACTAAAAATCGATTTTTATATGAAAAATATAAAAATCAATTTTAAAGCTAAACCAGTAGAGATAGAGCCAAAAGGACAAAAATCTGTGATCACTCATATTAACTACTAAAAATCGATTTTTATATGAAAAACATAAAAATCAATTTTAAAGCTAAACCAGTGGAGATAGAGCCAAAAGGACAAAAATCTGTGATCACTCATATTTCCTACTAAAAATCGATTTTTATATGAAAAACATAAAAATCAATTTTAAAGCTAAACCAGTAGAGATAGAGCCAAAAGGACAAAAATCTGTGATCACTCATATTTACTACTAAAAATCAATTTTTATATGAAAAACATAAAAATCAATTTTAAAGCTAAACCAGTTGAGATAGTGCCAAAAGGACAAAAATCTGTGATCACTCATATTTCTACTAAAAATCGATTTTTATATGAAAACCATAAAAATCAATTTTAAAGCTAAACCAGTTGAGATAGAGCCAAAAGGACAAAAATCTGTGATCACTCATATTTCCTACTAAAAACCAATTTTTATATGAAAAACATAAAAATCAATTTTAAAGCTAAACCAGTTGAGATAGTGCCAAAAGGACAAAAATCTGCGATCACTCATATTTCCTACTAAAAATCAATTTTTATATGAAAAACATAAAAATCAATTTTAAAGCTAAACCAGTTGAGATAGAGCCAAAAGGACAAAAATCTGTGATCACTCATATTTCCTACTAAAAACCAATTTTTATATGAAAAACATAAAAATCAATTTTAAAGCTAAACCAGTAGAGATAGAGCCAAAAGGACAAAAATCTGCGATCACTCATATTTCCTACTAAAAATCGATTTTTATATGAAAACCATAAAAATCAATTTTAAAGCTAAACCAGTTGAGATAGAGCCAAAAGGACAAAAATCTGTGATCACTCATATTTCATACTAAAAATCGATTTTTATATGAAAACCATAAAAATCAATTTTAAAGCTAAACCAGTAGAGATAGAGCCAAAAGGACAAAAATCTGCGATCACTCATATTTCCTACTAAAAATCGATTTTTATATGAAAACCATAAAAATCAATTTTAAAGCTAAACCAGTTGAGATAGAGCCAAAAGGACAAAAATCTGTGATCACTCATATTTCATACTAAAAATCGATTTTTATATGAAAAACATAAAAATCAATTTTAAAGCTAAACCAGTAGAGATAGAGCCAAAAGGACAAAAATCTGCGATCACTCATATTTCCTACTAAAAATCGATTTTTATATGAAAACCATAAAAATCAATTTTAAAGCTAAACCAGTTGAGATAGAGCCAAAAGGACAAAAATCTGTGATCACTCATATTTCATACTAAAAATCGATTTTTATATGAAAACCATAAAAATCAATTTTAAAGCTAAACCAGTTGAGATAGAGCCAAAAGGACAAAAATCTGTGATCACTCATATTTCCTAGTAAAAATCGATTTTTATATGAAAAACATAAAAATCAATTTTAAAGCTAAACCAGTTGAGATAGAGCCAAAAGGACAAAAATCTGTGATCACTCATATTTCCTAGTAAAAATCGATTTTTATATGAAAAACATAAAAATCAATTTTAAAGCTAAACCAGTAGAGATAGAGCCAAAAGGACAAAAATCTGTGATCACTCTTATTTCCTACTAAAAATCGATTTTTATATGAAAAACAAAAAAATCAATTTTAAAGCTAAACCAGTAGAGATAGACCCAAAAGGACAAAAATCTGTGATCACTCATATTCAATACTAAAAATCAATTTTTATATGAAAAACATAAAAATCAATTTTAAAGCTAAACCAGTGGAGATAGAGCCAAAAAGACAAAAATCTGTGATCACTCATATTTCCTACTAAAAATCGATTTTTATATGAAAAACATAAAAATCAATTTTAAAGCTAAACCAATAGAGATAGAGCCAAAAGGACAAAAATCTGTGATCACTCATATTCAATACTAAAAATCGATTTTTATATGAAAAACATAAAAATCAATTTTAAAGCTAAACCAGTGGAGATAGAGCCAAAAGGACAAAAATCTGTGATCATTCATATTTCCTACTAAAAATCGATTTTTATATGAAAAACATAAAAATCAATTTTAAAGCTAAACCAATAGAGATAGAGCCAAAAGGACAAAAATCTGTGATCACTCATATTTCCTACTAAAAATCGATTTTTATATGAAAAACATAAAAATCAATTATAAAGCTAAACCAGTAGAGATAGACCCAAAAGGACAAAAATCTGTGATCACTCATATTCAATACTAAAAATCAATTTTTATATGAAAAACATAAAAATCAATTTTAAAGCTAAACCAGTGGATATAGAGCCAAAAGGACAAAAATCTGTGGTCACTCATATTTCCTACTAAAAATCGATTTTTATATGAAAAACATAAAAATCAATTTTAAAGCTAAACCAATAGAGATAGAGCCAAAAGGACAAAAATCTGTGATCACTCATATTCAATACTAAAAATCGATTTTTATATGAAAAACATAAAAATCAATTTTAAAGCTAAACCGGTGGAGATAGAGCCAAAAGGACAAAAATCTGTGATCATTCATATTTCCTACTAAAAATCGATTTTTATATGAAAAACATAAAAATCAATTTTAAAGCTAAACCAATAGAGATAGAGCCAAAAGGACAAAAATCTGTGATCACTCATATTCAATACTAAAAATCGATTTTTATATGAAAAACATAAAAATCAATTTTAAAGCTAAACCAGTGGAGATAGAGCCAAAAGGACAAAAATCTGTGATCATTCATATTTCCTACTAAAAATCGATTTTTATATGAAAAACATAAAAATCAATTTTAAAGCTAAACCAATAGAGATAGAGCCAAAAGGACAAAAATCTGTGATCACTCATATTTCCTACTAAAAGCGATTTTTATATGAAAATCATAAAAATAAATTTTAAAGCTAAACCAGTGGATATAGAGCCAAAAGGACAAAAATCTGTGGTCACTCATATTTCCTACTAAAAATCGATTTTTATATGAAAAACATAAAAATCAATTTTAAAGCTAAACCAATAGAGATAGAGCCAAAAGGACAAAAATCTGTGATCACTCATATTCAATACTAAAAATCGATTTTTATATGAAAAACATAAAAATCAATTTTAAAGCTAAACCAGTGGAGATAGAGCCAAAAGGACAAAAATCTGTGATCATTCATATTTCCTACTAAAAATCGATTTTTATATGAAAAACATAAAAATCAATTTTAAAGCTAAACCAATAGAGATAGAGCCAAAAGGACAAAAATCTGTGATCATTCATATTTCCTACCAAAAGCGATTTTTATATGAAAATCATAAAAATAAATTTTAAAGCTAAACCAGTGGATATAGAGCCAAAAGGACAAAAATCTGTGGTCACTCATATTTCCTACTAAAAATCGATTTTTATATGAAAAACATAAAAATCAATTTTAAAGCTAAACCAATAGAGATAGAGCCAAAAGGACAAAAATCTGTGATCACTCATATTCAATACTAAAAATCGATTTTTATATGAAAAACATAAAAATCAATTTTAAAGCTAAACCAGTGGAGATAGAGCCAAAAGGACAAAAATCTGTGATCATTCATATTTCCTACTAAAAATCGATTTTTATATGAAAAACATAAAAATCAATTTTAAAGCTAAACCAATAGAGATAGAGCCAAAAGGACAAAAATCTGTGATCACTCATATTTCCTACTAAAAATCGATTTTTATATGAAAAACATAAAAATCAATTATAAAGCTAAACCAGTAGAGATAGACCCAAAAGGACAAAAATCTGTGATCACTCATATTCAATACTAAAAATCAATTTTTATATGAAAAACATAAAAATCAATTTTAAAGCTAAACCAGTGGAGATAGAGCCAAAAAGACAAAAATCTGTGATCATTCATATTTCCTACTAAAAATCGATTTTTATATGAAAAACATAAAAATCAATTTTAAAGCTAAACCGATAGAGATAGAGCCAAAAGGACAAAAATCTGTGATCACTCATATTTCCTACTAAAAATCGATTTTTATATGAAAAACAAAAAAATCAATTTTAAAGCTAAACCAATAGAGATAGAGCCAAAAGGACAAAAATCTGTGATCACTCATATTTCCTACTAAAAATCGATTTTTATATGAAAAACATAAAAATCAATTATAAAGCTAAACCAGTAGAGATAGACCCAAAAGGACAAAAATCTGTGATCACTCATATTCAATACTAAAAATCAATTTTTATATGAAAAACATAAAAATCAATTTTAAAGCTAAACCAGTGGAGATAGAGCCAAAAAGACAAAAATCTGTGATCACTCATATTTCCTACTAAAAATCGATTTTTATATGAAAAACATAAAAATCAATTATAAAGCTAAACCAGTAGAGATAGACCCAAAAGGACAAAAATCTGTGATCACTCATATTCAATACTAAAAATCAATTTTTATATGAAAAACATAAAAATCAATTTTAAAGCTAAACCAATAGAGATAGAGCCAAAAGGACAAAAATCTGTGATCACTCATATTTCCTACTAAAAATCGATTTTTATATGAAAAACATAAAAATCAATTATAAAGCTAAACCAGTAGAGATAGACCCAAAAGGACAAAAATCTGTGATCACTCATATTCAATACTAAAAATCAATTTTTATATGAAAAACATAAAAATCAATTTTAAAGCTAAACCAGTGGAGATAGAGCCAAAAAGACAAAAATCTGTGATCACTCATATTTCCTACTAAAAATCGATTTTTATATGAAAAACATAAAAATCAATTTTAAAGCTAAACCGATAGAGATAGAGCCAAAAGGACAAAAATCTGTGATCACTCATATTTCCTACTAAAAATCGATTTTTATATGAAAAACATAAAAATCAATTTTAAAGCTAAACCAATAGAGATAGAGCCAAAAGGACAAAAATCTGTGATCACTCATATTTCCTACTAAAAATCGATTTTTATATGAAAAACATAAAAATCAATTATAAAGCTAAACCAGTAGAGATAGACCCAAAAGGACAAAAATCTGTGATCACTCATATTCAATACTAAAAATCAATTTTTATATGAAAAACATAAAAATCAATTTTAAAGCTAAACCAGTTGAGATAGAGCCAAAAGGACAAAAATCTGTGATCACTCATATTTCCTACTAAAAATCGATTTTTATATGAAAAACAAAAAAATCAATTTTAAAGCTAAACGAATAGAGCCAACAGGATAAAAATCTGTGATCACTCTTATCTCCTACTAAAAATCGATTTTTATATGAAAAACATAAAAATCAATTTTAAAGCTAAACCAATAGAGATAGAGCCAAAAGGACATAAATCTGTTATCACTCATATTTCCTACTAAAAATCGATTTTTATATGAAAAATATAAAAATCAATTTTAAAGCTAAACCAGTAGAGATAGAGCCAAAAGGACAAAAACCTGTGATCACTCATATTTCCTACTAAAAATCGATTTTTATATGAAAAACATAAAAATCAATTTTAAAGCTAAACCAGTGGAGATAGAGCCAAAAGGACAAAAATCTGTGATCACTCATATTTCCTACTAAAAATCGATTTTTATATGAAAACCATAAAAATCAATTTTAAAGCTAAACCAGTGGAGATAGAGCCAAAAGGACAAAAATCTGTGATCACTCATATTTCCTAGTAAAAATCGATTTTTATATGAAAAACATAAAAATCAATTTTAAAGCTAAACCAGTGGAGATAGAGCCAAAAGGACAAAAATCTGTGATCACTCATATTTCCTACTAAAAATCGATTTTTATATGAAAACCATAAAAATCAATTTTAAAGCTAAACCAGTGGAGATAGAGCCAAAAGGACAAAAATCTGTGATCACTCATATTTCCTAGTAAAAATCGATTTTTATATGAAAACCATAAAAATCAATTTTAAAGCTAAACCAGTTGAGATAGACCCAAAAGGACAAAAATCTGTGATCACTCATATTTCCTAGTAAAAATCGATTTTTATATGAAAACCATAAAAATCAATTTTAAAGCTAAACCAGTTGAGATAGTGCCAAAAGGACAAAAATCTGTGATCACTCATATTAACTACTAAAAATCGATTTTTGTATGAAAACCATAAAAATCAATTTTAAAGCTAAACCAGTTGAGATAGTGCCAAAAGGACAAAAATCTGTGATGATTCATATTTCCTACTAAAAATCGATTTTTATATGAAAAACATAAAAATCAATTTTAAAGCTAAACCAGTGGAGATAGAGCCAAAAGGACAAAAATCTGTGATGATTCATATTTCCTACTAAAAATCGATTTTTATATGAAAAACATAAAAATCAATTTTAAAGCTAAACCAATAGAGATAGAGCCAAAAGGACAAAAATCTGTGATCACTCATATTTCCTACTAAAAATCGATTTTTATATGAAAAACATAAAAATCAATTATAAAGCTAAACCAGTAGAGATAGACCCAAAAGGACAAAAATCTGTGATCACTCATATTCAATACTAAAAATCAATTTTTATATGAAAAACATAAAAATCAATTTTAAAGCTAAACCAGTGGAGATAGAGCCAAAAAGACAAAAATCTGTGATCACTCATATTTCCTACTAAAAATCGATTTTTATATGAAAAACATAAAAATCAATTTTAAAGCTAAACCGATAGAGATAGAGCCAAAAGGACAAAAATCTGTGATCACTCATATTTCCTACTAAAAATCGATTTTTATATGAAAAACAAAAAAATCAATTTTAAAGCTAAACCAGTAGAGATAGAGCCAACAGGATAAAAATCTGTGATCACTCTTATCTCCTACTAAAAATCGATTTTTATATGAAAAACATAAAAATCAATTTTAATGCTAAACCAGTAGAGATAGAGCCAAAAGGACAAAAATCTGTGATCACTCATATTTCCTACTAAAAATCGATTTTTATATGAAAAACATAAAAATCAATTTTAAAGCTAAACCAATAGAGATAGAGCCAAAAGGACAAAAATCTGTGATCACTCATATTTCCTACTAAAAATCGATTTTTATATGAAAAATATAAAAATCAATTTTAAAGCTAAACCAGTAGAGATAGAGCCAAAAGGACAAAAATCTGTGATCACTCATATTTCCTACTAAAAATCGATTTTTATATGAAAAACATAAAAATCAATTTTAAAGCTAAACCAGTAGAGATAGAGCCAACAGGATAAAAATCTGTGATCACTCTTATCTCCTACTAAAAATCGATTTTTATATAAAAAACATAAAAATCAATTTTAAAGCTAAACCAGTAGAGATAGACCCAAAAGGACAAAAATCTGTGATCACTCATATTCAATACTAAAAATCAATTTTTATATGAAAAACATAAAAATCAATTTTAAAGCTAAACCAGTTGAGATAGAGCCAAAAGGACAAAAATCTGTGATCACTCATATTTCCTACTAAAAATCGATTTTTATATGAAAAACAAAAAAATCAATTTTAAAGCTAAACGAATAGAGATAGAGCCAACAGGATAAAAATCTGTGATCACTCTTATCTCCTACTAAAAATCGATTTTTATATGAAAAACATAAAAATCAATTTTAAAGCTAAACCAATAGAGATAGAGCCAAAAGGACATAAATCTGTTATCACTCATATTTCCTACTAAAAATCGATTTTTATATGAAAAATATAAAAATCAATTTTAAAGCTAAACCAGTAGAGATAGAGCCAAAAGGACAAAAACCTGTGATCACTCATATTTCCTACTAAAAATCGATTTTTATATGAAAAACATAAAAATCAATTTTAAAGCTAAACCAGTGGAGATAGAGCCAAAAGGACAAAAATCTGTGATCACTCATATTTCCTACTAAAAATCGATTTTTATATGAAAACCATAAAAATCAATTTTAAAGCTAAACCAGTGGAGATAGAGCCAAAAGGACAAAAATCTGTGATCACTCATATTTCCTAGTAAAAATCGATTTTTATATGAAAAACATAAAAATCAATTTTAAAGCTAAACCAGTGGAGATAGAGCCAAAAGGACAAAAATCTGTGATCACTCATATTTCCTACTAAAAATCGATTTTTATATGAAAACCATAAAAATCAATTTTAAAGCTAAACCAGTGGAGATAGAGCCAAAAGGACAAAAATCTGTGATCACTCATATTTCCTAGTAAAAATCGATTTTTATATGAAAACCATAAAAATCAATTTTAAAGCTAAACCAGTTGAGATAGACCCAAAAGGACAAAAATCTGTGATCACTCATATTTCCTAGTAAAAATCGATTTTTATATGAAAACCATAAAAATCAATTTTAAAGCTAAACCAGTTGAGATAGTGCCAAAAGGACAAAAATCTGTGATCACTCATATTAACTACTAAAAATCGATTTTTGTATGAAAACCATAAAAATCAATTTTAAAGCTAAACCAGTTGAGATAGTGCCAAAAGGACAAAAATCTGTGATCACTCATATTTCCTAGTAAAAATCGATTTTTATATGAAAAACATAAAAATCAATTTTAAAGCTAAACCAGTTGAGATAGACCCAAAAGGACAAAAATCTGTGATCACTCATATTCAATACTAAAAATCAATTTTAAAGCTAAACCAGTGGAGATAGAGCCAAAAGGACAAAAATCTGTGATCACTCATATTAACTACTAAAAATCGATTTTTATATGAAAAACATAAAAATCAATTTTAAAGCTAAACCAGTAGAGATAGGCCCAAAAGGACAAAAATCTGTGATCACTCATATTCAATACTAAAAATCAATTTCAAAGATAAACCAGTGGAGATAGAGCCAAAAGGACAAAAATCTGTGATCACTCATATTAACTACTAAAAATCGATTTTTATATGAAAAACATAAAAATCAATTTTAAAGCTAAACCAGTTGAGATAGAGCCAAAAGGACAAAAATCTGTGATCACTCATATTTCCTACTAAAAATCGATTTTTATATGAAAAACATAAAAATCAATTTTAAAGCTAAACCAATAGAGATAGAGCCAAAAGACAAAAATCTGTGATCACTCATATTTCCTACTAAAAATCGATTTTTATATGAAAGACATAAAAATCAATTTTAAAGCTAAACCAGTTGAGATAGACCCAAAAGGACAAAAATCTGTGATCACTCATATTTCCTACTAAAAATCGATTTTTATATGAAAAACATAAAAATCAATTTTAAAGCTAAACCAATAGAGGTAGAGCCAAAAGGACAAAAATCTGTGATCACTCACATTTCCTACTAAAAATCGATTTTTATATGAAAAACATAAAAATCAATTTTAAAGCTAAACCAGTTGAGATAGTGCCAAAAGGACAAAAATCTGTGATCACTCATATTTCCTAGTAAAAATAGATTTTTTTATGAAATACATAAAAATCAATTTTAAAGCTAAACCAGTTGAGATAGAGCCAAAATGACAAAAATCTGTGATCACTCATATTTCCTACTAAAAATCGATTTTTATATGAAAACCATAAAAATCAATTTTAAAGCTAAACCAGTTGAGATGGAGCCAAAAGGACAAAAATCTGTGATCACATATTTCCTACTAAAAATCGATTTTTATATGAAAACCATAAAAATCAATTTTAAAGCTAAACCAGTTGAGATAGAGCCAAAAGGACAAAAATCTGTAATCACTCATATTTCCTACTAAAAATCGATTTTTATATGAAAACCATAAAAATCAATTTTAAAGCTAAACCAGTTGAGATAGAGCCAAAAGGACAAAAATCTGTAATCACTCATATTTCCTACTAAAAATCGATTTTTATATGAAAACCATAAAAATCAATTTTAAAGCTAAACCAGTAGAGATAGAGCCAAAAGGACAAAAATCTGTAATCACTCATATTTCCTACTAAAAATCGATTTTTATATGAAAACCATAAAAATCAATTTTAAAGCTAAACCAGTTGAGATAGAGCCAAAAGGACAAAAATCTGTGATCACTCATATTCAATACTAAAAATCAATTTTAAAGCTAAACCAGTGGAGATAGAGCCAAAAGGACAAAAATCTGTGATCACTTATATTTCCTACTAAAAATCGATTTTTATATGAAAAACATAAAAATCAATTTTAAAGCTAAACCAGTTGAGATAGAGCCAAAAGGACAAAAATCTGTGATCACTCATATTTCCTACTAAAAATCGATATGAAAAACATAAAAATCAATTTTAAAGCTAAACCAGTAGAGATAGAGCCAAAAGGATAAAAATCTGTGATCACTCATATTTCCTACCAAAAATCGATTTTTATATGAAAAACATAAAAATCAATTTTAAAGCTAAACCAGTTGAGCCAAAAGGACAAACATCATATTTCCAACTAAAAATCGATTTTTATATGAAAAACATAAAAACCAATTTTAAAGCTAAACCAGTTGAGATAGAGCCAAAAGGACAAAAATCTGTGATCACTCATATTTCCTAGTAAAAATCGATTTTTATATGAAAAACATAAAGATCAATTTTAACGCTAAACCAGCAGAGATAGAGCCAAAAGGACAAACATCATATTTCCGACTAAAAATCGATTTTTATATGAAAAACTTAAAAGGCGATTTTATAGAAACATAGAAACCTTGTTTCCCTCTAAAAAAAACCCGGTGCGCTTTGCTTCCACTTTTGATGGCATATTAGATGTTAACTATATATGGGGCTACTACTCCCCGTCGATTTATTATTTCTGTTGCTCCCCAATCGTCCTAATTTATTTTATTAATTCAATATGATAAGAAAGTATTCCCTACAAAATTTGAGGTCTTCCCTCATATTAGTTGACTAGATATCCATTAAGAATAATTGCTTTGAATACATTGTCCTATCCTTTTCATTTCTCTCTTAAATTGTATTAAATATAACACTAGGCGACAGTACTTTGGAGGTCGAATCATTCCATCTGTAATGGATAGCTCTTGATATGTGTAATAAACCCTTCAAAGGATTATTCGCTGGTATGCACAATTTTTCTTTTATGACATTCTAAACTTTACTATTTTTGCACCAAGGTAGTTTCAGATAAATCGAACAAAATAATAATAATGTCGATTAAAACATTCGTTTAATAGGACAAAATGTTCCACAGATATTTTCTTCATCAAATTTTATAAAAAATATAGACTTCATAAAAAGTTAAAACCTTTGTTATCTTAGTTTTTTAGATGTTCGATGATTAGTATTTTCAAAAGTTTACGACTTGTTTGCATGATTTTCAATTGTAATTTTGAAACTTTAAGAAAAAATCCAATAAGGTGTAAAACTATTGTACTACATCTTTCAATGAAAGACATTTTTTGATAGATCATACTTCCAACAACATTATAATTTGCTTGCCCACGGGAAAGCTTCACTAGTATGATTGTATTAGTTGTAAGTGGTATGTTATTGTATGTAAGTATGTAAGAGAAAAGAAGAATCCAAAAAGAACAAAGAATAAAAAAATCATAAATAAGATTAAATAATGTTGATATGAGAATTGGATAAATTTGTCCTTCAATCATGAAGAATATGTGGTGTATAAAACCACAAATACACTGAAGGAAATTTAGGCTCCATAACAGAAATAGAAAAATTCACCAAAAATTAGTAAAATTACAACTGATCTAGCAAATTTGTATTAACTTTCCCTGTTTGATTTAGATATATGTATCCAACAACGAGGATTGTGTTACTATTTAGAAATTAATTTTATTTTGAGAAAAACGAAATAATATGAAACTTTCTTATCAACATTAGTTGATATATTTTACTACACGGTTTATATTATAGTTGGTTTCTCGTCCTTCATCTTTTAGATTAAATTGAACACTATATACTGCAACTATATTTTCTTCTTTTCAGTGTATTTAAACACTTGTAGTTAAAATTTTGAAAATCTATTCTATAAACGCCTTACCCAAGAGCTTTAGTTTAAATTTTTTGTTTTGCTTAAACATTGAAGTCACCAAGAATCATAGCAACAACAAACAGTAACTACAATCATAACAAAATATTTTTATAAGTATAATCATCATCGCCCTCATCTTTATGTGGTTTGTTCGTCAACCAAGTCTGCGTTTCTATCGTCTGTAAAGTCTCCAAAATAAGTAAAATAAAAGAAAATAAAGAAGGAACAAATATAATTTAGTTGCTGGCGGTCAATTGACGATATACATTGCAATCAATTGCATTTAAGAATACATTGAACTAAACAACATTCTTAAGCTGCAAAAAAATAAAGACTAAGAAAATAAATGAACTAAAAAAATGAGCAACATTTTAATCTGATAACAATGGATCGAAAGGGGCGTTTAAGACACGACTTTTGTGGCTTTAACAGAAGACAACGAAATTGACTTAAATGTAGTGTGGTTGTTGTTGTTGGTGGTGGTATATGAAACCAAAGAGAAAAATTACTCATGTTATTGCTGTTGGTGCTGCCAATGATGCTGACGACGATTATAATAACTATGCCGAGCATGATGACGACGTCGACGAAGAATGTTTGTAGAGGACATGCGACATACCAGTGATTATTGTTACCAGATCATACTTAATGCCTCCAAATGTAACAAATCATAAAAATGCATCTTAAACCAAACACACGACAACACAATGGACCTAGCAAGTGCTTAGAGCACATTTTTTAAAGGCTTTGTAGGAATTATGAAAAAAATGCATTGTCAATGTATTAGTAATAGTTATAAAATGCTTATTTTTTGTTTTGGTTTTAGTTTTTAAAATTTAAAAGGGTGATTATGAGGGCAACTTTTAAAATTGAGATTAAAAAAATATATACCATGAAAATATAAATAACACAAAGCTAAAATTAATAATATTAGCCACAGTAATGAAATAATATAAATTTGAAGTATTATTTTAAAAAATTTTGATGAAATGCATTCTCGAAATAAACAAAATAGGGCTTCATTATCAAGATAGTTACTGCAGTAATCCTTGTAGCGAATACCAATAAATATACTCCTACAGAATCTCTTGGAAATCTCTTCTATCAACAAGGACATTTCGTCAGTTACTTATGTGTGAAGCTCAGAGGAGTTTAAACAATGTAGAAGTTGCAATTCAGCTTTGCCAGTTCTATCAAAGGCATACGCTTCACGCAACTGAGTGGTTTTTGACTTTTAATAATTACTACTAGTTACTACACTCATTACTTATTAATGTGTTACCATTATTTTGTGTAACTTAATAGCGGGCTAAATTGCAAATTCATTTAGTTCTGTATAGCGTATGCCAACAAACAATATGTTAGCGGTTCCACACCATACTAAACGCTTGTTTTTCTTTCCAAATTATTTCAAATTTCTATGTGAAAATTTGCACACACAAATTAAATGTGGACTTTGTTTAAAGTAAAACTATCGTAGAAATCTTAAATTCAAATTCATTGTTAAGTGTTTTAAACTAAATTAACAATGTCAAGAGTATTGACGTTCCTGTATCAAAATTATAGGCCTTCATCTTCATAAAGACGACTACTCTTCAGTATTTTCAAATCAGAGGCTACACTTAACCAATTCCCTTCAATTTTTCAGGGAAGACCATTTCAGGAATCTAATCCAAGAATAAATTAAATTCGCATAAATTCTCTGAAAATCTGCTTTGTCTTAAATCAAATGTCTGTCGTGGAGTTGTTCTATCAAAGCATATCTTGGACTTAAGCCTCAGGTAGATCGACTATATCCTCCTCTCCCAAACAAGACTGGAAAAGCATAGTATATAAGAGGACTTTTAATCTGCCTATAAGACCAATTCTTCGACCAAGCAAAAAACCTAGTTCCTATAAAATTCAAAGTAACTTCATCTGCCAAATGCTATGATGTTACTCAAGTTCGGAACGTAATTCCTGCCATTTCGACAGACATTTATTTCTGCACTTGATCTTTAAACAGTCCGTCTTGAAAGTATTCGGCCAAATGTGCCAAATGGTCTCATCAAGGCTCCAAAATTTCTCTTAGTTACCTCTTCCATATTTTCTTCTTTTTCTTTTCGGCAAAGTTCTTTAGTGTCTTTTCTTATGGAATGAAAAATCCATTTCCATTTTCTTCTCAGCAGTTTGTGAAACCTTGGAATTTTGAGTTCAATATTCCGGTAGTTAGCCAAGTTTAAAGCCGAGTATTAGAATGGGTAAATAATTATATTTTAATATATAGATAAATAAATGTTTTCAATTTTTAATTTGATGTCCGCTTTCGAAAAGTAGTAGAACTTATCCACAAACTCAACCTGTTCGTTACCAATATAAAATAAAAACGTTTTTTTATTACCACATTCATTCGGAGTGACTACGGTGCACAGTGGTTCACAGTAACTAAAGAACCGATAGAGGTATCTCAATAAAATTTCACATGATCAGAGCAGAGGTGTTTTCGAGTTAATTTGGTGGAGTACAAGTTTCTAGCGGGTCAGGGGGGAAGTGGGTGGACCTTCAAAGTTGGCCGTCTCGGGTTTATATACTTTTTTTAAATCGCCAAAAATTAATTTATGATATGACAGAAAAGAAATTTTTTTACATAGATAGTCCTTGTAAATCTCTACATGTGTAACTTTTGAACCATTAAACATATTTAAATAAAATTACACACAGTTATTTCTGAGCTGTTTTCTAATTGTTTTGGAGGAGCACAAGTATCTAGATGGTCTGTGGACGAAAGGAGAACCTCCGAAAGTGGTCAACCACTTTAATTATTTATTATATAATATCCGCGGTTACCCATTCCGAAGGTCCTCCCCCCTGCTCACAGAGCAGCTAGAAACCTGTGCTCCTACAAAACAATTGGAAAATACCTCTGTAATAACTATGTGAAATATCTTTGAAATATATTTATCCATTCAAAAGTTAAACAAAATTATTTAAAACAAGCGCAAATGTTATATTCGGCCCGGCCGAATCTATATACCCACCATCAACTTTTTAAAATTTTACGTTATATGGGAAGGGGTGGTAAAGTGGGCAGTATAGTGGGCAGATCACGCCCATTTTTTGTTTCCGAGTTTACATTTTTCCTTGAACTATTTGAACACAATTTCGTTGATTTTCACCTTATATAGGAGGTGGGCGGTAAAGTGGGCGGACCACACCCATTTTTGGTTTTCGAGTTTATATTGATCCACAAACTATACGTACAAAATTTGGTGTCGTACATGCTTTCGTTGAAGAAATATCAGCAGAAAACTATAAAACGGACACCCTGTGCTTCTAGTTTTTAGCCCATAACTTTTTTGTCAACCGATTTTGCCCATTTTCAATCCGAAACAAACCTTATATAAGACAAATATTTGTGCCAAATTTCGTCCCCCTACATTATCCCGTTCGAGCCCTATCCTGCTTTCAACAGACGGACGGACATAGCTAGATCGACTCAGAATCGAACCACGACCAAGAAAATATATACTTTGTGGGGTCTTAAATGATTCCTTTGACATGTTACACACGGAATCACAAAATCAATATACCCCCAATCTTTTTGATGGTGGGTATAAAAACACGTTGAAACTGCTATGCACTTATGTATATAGAATGGTGCAGCACACATTTACTATAGAAATTAAGGAAAATGTGTACATTTCGCTGAAGGGAGGTCAAGTTTTAGTTAGTTTTTAAATGATTGTGTAAAGCATTTGTGGAAGTATTTGGTGTCATTGGAAAGGTTATTTCTTGAAAAATAATAATATATAAATAAAAAAAGTGTTCAAACTAAATATTTTCATTAAATTTATCAAAAGACGAAAAATGTTTCTATTTAGTGCTATTTTTAAAAAAAAAATTTAATATTTGAACTTAAATAAAATCTACATTAAGCTTTCATTGTGAAAATTCAGCACAATATAAAAAAATGTGTCCTTAAAAGAAGAGAATAAATAGATTTCCATTTTCTTACTCCGAAATACCCAAAACTCTAGTTCGGGGAAAGCTTGCTTCAAAAATTTATTTTTTTTTTATTGAAATGGTCACCCTGTCATTATAAAGGGCCTCCGTCAAAAAATACTTTTTGGGTATATACCTTACATATAGAGCTCAAAAATCAAAATAATCTTAAGTCGATCCCAGCTTTGCTGTTTGAGAACATAACAAAAAAAGAAAAAAAATATTTCCAAAATTGACAAAATTTGGTAGGATTTGTGGGCAGACCTTTGTCCGAAACTCCTCTGGATTTACTTTACACGCATTAACATTAAGATTTCTTTTGAAAACATTAAAAAAAATGATAAAGCCCAGAACAAAATACAAATTTTATCACTGCATAAATGTTGCCACCTTTTAGGAAAAAAAACCCAAAAAATGTAAAATTTTTTTTAAGTTCCAACTTTAGATTAATATAACCTTTTAACGGATTCATATATTTATATGATTCTTGCAGCAATATTATTTAGAATTTTGTAAGGAATCTGGCAAATATTTTAGAATTTCTAGGGGCAATATTAAGCCCACCAAGTTAGAAAAACTTAAAAAAACGAGGCTAAAAATGGGGTAAAAATTTATTTCGACCCGAATATCTCTTAAATTAAAAGAGATAACCTACACATGTAAACGTATTTTTTGTTGAGGCGAATACGTAGTATTATTAGCTATTCATCAGTGTTAGTGGGGGGCTGTACATCTTTTCTAAATAATTTTAAATATCAAACTTTCAATCCGATATAGGGTAGAATTTGGAGCATTCAACATAGGGGCACATTCGTTTTTGCTAAATAAGGAGTGCGTTCGAAAAAATCTTAACATATATAATATTCAATAACTTGGAAACGGTTGATCTTAGAGTCTTTACTCTTTTTCTATTTATTTGATAATTTATTGCAGATCACAGAAAAGTATAATTTTTATAGTTATAGCCAATTATGAACTTGTAGACCATTTTTAGTTACCCTTCCGTTAGAGATTTAATAGTTGCTTCAGTCACTTTTTTGGAACAGTGCGAACATCTTCTTTTAAAATCTTCGGTATTTTGGGACACCTTTTTTGTGCTCTTCAATTCACTTTTCACAAAAACTCAATATCTCTCCACTGGTCTAAGCTATGGACAATTTGGAAAATTGACCTCTCTTGGTACAAAAACTACGTTATTGCTTTCTTACCGTAGTGACATGATGCCAAATCGGGCCAATAATATGTGGACACGTTGTGCTCTCTTACGAATGGAAGAAGTCTTTTTTGCAAATATTCCATTATGCATATTTTGGTATTTATAGATCCGAATGTATCAAATGACTTTCCTGTTTTGCCGCAACTGCAAAAAGCTATACCATACCAGGAATTTTGTAAGAATTTTTTTCTGTTTTTGGGTTCTAAACTTATCTTTAAGATTGCCTCAATCATTAACAATAAAAAGTTATGACACAGAAGCTTCGAAAATTCTGCCAGCACATACGTTTTTTCGTCAATTATACAACTTCAGTATTTTTGTATGAAATTTGGTTTTAATTTCCGTGTCCTATTCTTGGCTTCTAAATTTTTTGCAACATTCCTGTTTGGAACTTTTTGTACTTTATATGTTATCAACTTTGCATTAGCTTTAAATTTTCGCACCAAATAGTCAAATCACTGAGATAACTCGTTTGCTTTTCTACCCGATGTGTTAGAAGTTCCTTTCAATATGCTTTAAATTTCCTGGCCTTCCCAATATCATGTGGACCTTTTTTTCTTTCCGAACGAGATTTCATATCAATGGTCAAATTCTCCTGATTATAATACCATTATAAACAGTTTGACGAAATTTAATTCTGTGGCCAATTATTTGTAGGACTTATTTCGATTTTTTGAAACTTTTTAATAATTTGTTGCATGTACATCTATTATGTCACTCGTTTTGATAAAAATTACGACAAATCAACATGGGTGTTATTAAAAATAATAACTGACGAATTTTTCCATGACAACTGGATCAAAAAAAAATTTTGAAAATTGATTCCGAAAAAAGTTATGAGGCAAAAAGTGTCTTAAGATTTTTTCGATCGCACTTCTTATCTTGAAAATTAAGTAAATTTTTGTGCTAATATTTTATTTTCATATATGAAAGATCTTTCATCTATCAAATTTTGAAGTTTTCAACGTACATTTGTTGGAAGGTAGACGTGATTAACTGTTTTTTGAATACTCTTCTAAATATTTCACTATTGGTACTTTCTCATAAATTTTGGAAGTTTTAATAAATTCCTTTAAAGTGTGAAAAAAATTATCACGTGTGCGCAATACTCCTCCTGGGGTACATTCGCCAAACTGCTGGTAAGCCGATTTAGCTTATCATACAGGAACGTTGTAACCAGATACGAAGCTCTTAATATCTCTAGATCTTTCACTGTACATATAGACTCTCTAGTGTTAATTAAATTCAAACAAAAATCATAAAGTTATTTTCTTATGCATAGATTTTGTGTCGCCACAAAATTTTTGTTTGTTTTTTTCAAATGCTGTATTAAACTAAAGTAAAAAAAACCATCATATATAGGAAGACGATTCTGCCCCCATCACTTAGCGAATCTACCCCATGGGTAGTGACGAATGCTCCCCCGTCTACTCTACACTTTTGCAGATAACAGAAACATTTGCAATTTATATTCATTTATATATCGACCTATTATGTTGAAACAATTATACGCTTAACAAAAATTTTATATCAATCTCAGAATGAGATCGTCGGAAAAGATAATCATGTTTCGTATTTTCTTTTTTTTTAAACACATTTTTCAAATATCAAAAAAAAAAAAAAAAAACAAAAGCATTCATGCGCATCGAATATACCACCTTTATCTGACGAATATAGGTGGTATATCGATGGGTTTCTGTGGCAGCCGGCTAGCCGTCGCTATTGTTTCTTTGGAGCATCGTCAAAATATGCATTACTTTACGGTTCTATCTTTATTACAAACGAATGTGATTCGTTGAAATTTGTAAACTTGTTTAATCAATCTCTTAATCGTATTACGCATTAAAATTAAAATTAAAATTAAATAAACTTTCTGGAAAATCCAAGTCTAATACTCATAAACCTCCCTTAACCTATATTACACTACTAACACTATGCAACAGTATTTTTGGGGGCGGAATTATTCCAATTCAATTGATTTTTCGTTGGTAGGCAAAATTTCTGTTTTATGACCACTTAAACTTTTGCACCGAGGTAGTTTCCGATAAATCGAAAAAATAATATCAATATAGTTCGAAGCTAAAATAATATTGCATGAATGTTTAGAGCATTTAACGGGGAATATTTCATTAGAACTTTAAATTCATTTATCTTAACTTATAAGGGGTCATTTCTAGTCCGTTTTTAGGAAATGACATGAAGGTCGATTTAAACTTGAGTTTAATGGGTTAAAATGTTCTACAGATATTCTCTTCGTCAAATTTTACTAGGGGCCTCCAAAGATAAAAAGTTAATCCGACTTATCATATGTTGTTAAAAAAGATAACCGCGAATTATATTCGGCCCGGCCGAATCTATATACCCACCATCAACTCTTCCAAATTTTATATTGGAGGGGTCGTTAAAGTGGGCGGACCACGCCCATTTTTTGTTTCCGAGTTTACATTGGTTCTTAAACTATTTGAACACAATTTCCTTGATTTTCACCTTATATGGGAGGTGGGTGGTAAAGTGGGCGGACCACTTCCATTTTTGGTTTCCAAGTTTATATCTATCCCCGAACTATACGTACAAAATTTCGTTGTCGTACATGCTTTTGTTGAAGAAATATCAGCAGAAAAGTATAAAACGGACACCCTGTGCTTCTAGTTTTTAGCTCATAACTTTATTGTTTATTAACCGCCCATTTTTAATACCAAACAAACCTTATATAAGAAAAATATTTGTGCCAAATTTCGTCCCCCGACGTTGCTCCGTTCGAACCCTATCCTGCTTTCACCAGACAGACAGACGAACATACTGACGGACATAGCTAGATCGACTCAGAATCTAACCAGGACCCAGAAAATATATACTTTGTGGGGTCTTAGATGATACCTTCGACATGTTACACACGGAATGACAAAATCAATATACCCCCCATCTTTTTTATGGTGGGTATAAAAATTGTGGAATTTTCCCACATTTCTTATATAAACTCCTTAAACTAGGCAAAGAAATATAAAAAAATTTAAAGTTTTGTACAAATCGTTAACAAAATTACTTAATAATAATTTCATCAATTTCATTTTTTTTTTTTTTTTTTTTTGATAAATGCTTCAATGTATGAACTTTGAACCTTCGATGACCCCTAGTGAAATTCGAAGTAGAAAATTTCTTTAGAACATTTAAACCCATTAAACTCAAGTTTTAATCGACTTTTGCTGAATTTTGTTTAAACAGACTAGAAATTACCTTATATAATCAGAGATAGATGAATAGAAAGTTCTAATGAAATATTGCCATTTAAATGCTCTAAACATTTATGTTAAAATATTTGAGTTTCGCAATATAATTATATTATTTTTATTCTATTTATCTGAAATTACTTTGCTGCAAAAATAGAAAAGTTTATGTGGTCATAAAACAAAAATTTTGGCTACCAGCGAAAAATCCTTAGGAGGGTTTATTACACATATCAAGAGCTATCAATTGCAATCGGAATGATTCCACCCCCACGCAATGATCCTCAATTTGTCGCGTAGTGTAATACAATACATTGATTAAATATAGACCATCTCTTAAGCGCTGGTTAAATTCATTACTATGCTGCAGTTATTATGGATTTAAAAATGTAATTAATAAAAATGTTTAAACAATTAAAATCTATAAACATTTATCTACTTCCATATAAAAATAGTTCATATTACAGCTCATACAGTTTCCAAAAACCTCAGATGAAACTAATAACAAGGCAAAAAAAAACCTCCTGCCAAATATTTAAAAATTAATAAAACAGGTTCAGTGGGTGTGTAAATAAAACTGAACTCTAATGCTGAACTAAGCTAAGTTTTGTCGTGCTATTAAAACCAAGTACAATAACAAAAAAAAAAAAAAAAAAACTGCCATAATCACACATTTACCGATGTGTGTTGTGCTTTTGTTTGTATCTATGAGAATAATAACAAAAATATAAAAAAATACTCATTGTTAAAAGGCGGAGCAGGTGGTTTGTTGGTGGTTCATGTTAAATTTTGACTGGCTTTGATTTCATTTTCAATCTTTCATACTGTCCATTCTAAATAAATGTTTGCGTTTTTTTTAGCCAGTAAGTTTGTTTTGTTTATTGAATGGCTAAAAAAATTAAAAAACTCAGTCTATGATTCTACTATGTGTAAAAGTATCTCTGCGATGTTGTTTTTCTGTTATACTGCTTTTTTTTGCGATTTTTTGTTCAGATCATTGGTTGGCTTATTACGTACGTTTTGTTGATTTTGTTGGTACTAGTTGTTGTTTTCTGGTGGCTTTAGGTGAATTGTGGTTTACATTTTATTATTGATGGCAATTCTCGATATAAAAGACTCATTCATACACAAACACACAAGAACTACAGACAAAATATATTGTATTACAAAAAGTAACAAAATAAAAACAACAATAAGTATTAACTGAAATAATAACATTCAATTGCACTTTACTTTTATCGTATAAAATCATTGTAGCAATAAAAGCAACAATAGCAATAAACACACTACGAAAAACAAAATTGCAAAGAAAACAATACAAATCACTAGACCAGCTTCAGTTTTAGGTTGAAATTCTTAAAAAAAATTGGTAGTAACAGAGTTGCCATTATTAATTTTGGAGAGAAAGAAAAAATATATATTGATAATTTAATAAGAATAGACATGTATACCTTAGGAATGCACTTAAACGTGTACAGGAGGTAGGCCGTTATCAATCTAAAAATAGAAAAGCTATCAGAAGAACTGCCGTCAAGGAACCAAGTAATGATGCCGAACTAAAAAGTATTCTTTCCTATAACAGTTGGGCTAATTAATTTTAAGTCTTTAATATTTGTTTGAATAAAATATTTCCTCTTGAATTAGCTCCCACAAATCTCTAATGGCAATCCTTAAAAATTTTGATTCGGTGGACTTTTTGTTTTTTTGGCAATACATTTTACAAGTTTCAGTAGCAAATTGATTTTGTATTCCATAGATTTATTGTTGCTTTATTTATTTTTTTGCTTTGTTACTTTTGTAGTACTGTCTTTGGCCAGTTTTTGTTTTGGCAGTTGTTTAGTTTGGCCAAGACTGATGTGATTACAAATTCGTTGAATAATTGACTTGATACCAAAAGGATAACTGACATTTTAGCTAAATATTTGCCTCCAGTGATTATTGAATCATTTATCATTTATTTATGTAGCAAATTTTTTTTTTTTTAAACTGAATTGATTTTTTGTAAGTAAGAAAATGTCAAGAATTTTTAAAGCTCAAATCTATCATAGGAAAAATTTAAGTAAAAAAAATCTTTAAAAGTGGTTCCATAATCAAACTTTTTTTCTCCAGTGCAAATGCATTTACATATGTTTTTTTTTTTGTCCTTTAAACATATTGCACAATTGTTATTTTTCATTATCTCTTCAATCTTTGTGTACAAAAAGGATCACAATAAAACTTTTGAAATGCAATTATTGGATGACGAAACTACAAAATAAGTTTTATTTCATTGGGGGGTTAAATTAATACAAAACATATAGTTAAAAAGTTAAAATACCAGCCCATGTAACAAACAATGATTTGTACGAGGTCATGGTGGAGGGAAAAGAAAAAAAAAAGAAAAAACGGAAGTTAAAACAACGCCATATTGCAATTGGTTTTTTGTAGACCTAAAATAACAACATATTAACAGGCTTCTTTTTATTAAAGTAATAGTTTTGCCAAACACACTATTAAAAACAAGAGATACAAAGTTTGGCAAAAAAAAAAAAACAAAGGTTGTAACGGAACTACAAACTTTGTGCACTTTGTAAATGGCGTTTAAAGTGCAAAAGTCGCATATTTTTAGTTTAACCCTTTTGTATGAAATTTTAAATTACCTATATGTGTATTAAAAATACCTGCTAGGAGGGTGAATTCACAAGTTTTCTTGTTAATAACTTAAAAAAAAACTAAACACTAGGACTATAATAGAAAAAATAATAAAGTTGTAACCATCAATCACTAGAAGAGGAATTTTTATTATAATCTTTATATTGGTTGTATAATGATAAAAAGTGAAACAAATTAATGAGCTTCATCTAAACATATTTATATTATATGTACATTCACGCAGGGCAAAAACATGGTTAGTGATCATGCTGCACTATAACTATTCAATGTTTGTATAGTTATTTTTCATTGATTTTAATAATACCGTGTTCATGAAAGTAACGTTTTTGTTTCTAATTTAAAATTTAATGATTATCCACAATAAAATTTTAATATGGTTGACTGCAATAATAATATGTATTTAAATGTTTCTATATGAAACCATATTTTATGAAAAATCCAAAAATTTAGTCAATTCCACAACCATTTAGCTAATTATAAAAATTTGGTTAAATCTACAACCATTAAGCCAATATTTTTATTTGCTATTAAGCCATATTTTGTTTGTGCTATGTTTTCCCCAAATGTAGAATATTTGTTTAGACTATGATTTGATTTCTCACAAGTATTTAATTTCTACCTTTAATCATATTTTTTTGCTACGTAACTATTGAGTACACATTTTTGTGTATCAGTTCAGTAGTTTGTTAGTTTTCTATTTAATATTTTAATTGTCATTTACTTTATATATGAATAACTACAAATTGGCAAGGTTTGTGTATAGTCAGTATCATGAATGTACTATATATGGTGGTACAAATTATTATAAATATGATAATATGCGAGTATATATATGATAAAATGGAATTAGAACATGACAATTTGAAATTTTAATATGACAAAATGGAATTATAATACTATTATATGGAAACAAAATACGACAAAATGGAATCAAAATATATTATAATGGAATTATAACATGATGTAATTAAATTACGTTATTATAAAAGTATCCTATAAATTGATAAAATTAGTTTATATATATGATAAAATGGGATTATTAAATGATAAAATCAGAAGCAATATTATAAGAAAAATTTATAAACATTATTAAATCGAATTATTAAAGGATGTAAAAATTATAAAATTACATACAAATATAAAGATTTTTAACTGTAATCATATATTAAAATCATAGTATGTTGCACTTAGTTTATGGTCTAGAAACAAGAAACGTATTTTTTCTTTGCGTATACCTTTAATCACATTTAGATCTTAACATAATTCTAAAATACACTTTGAAGTAGAACCTTATTTATTCTTAAATAACCTTAAATTGTAGTATTTATTAAGTCCCAAAAAGTCTTGCATCTTAACCCAATATTTTTTATATTGTTTGTTTTTGATAAATTGCGGAAAATTTGTTTATGAAGCTTTTAAATGATTTTAATTATAGACAGACATTTATTTTATAAAAAAAGTCATTACAAAAATCTTGCTCATAAATCTTGCTCTCTTACATTCGTTTTTATCCGGGCGGGAAGCAATTTAGTGTAAAATCGATATAAATGTATTTTAAGGGGTGCATACATATTAAACTTAATATTTCTTTATACACCATCTTTCGAAATATGTAAAAAAAAACAAGCGCGAATATTCGGCCCGGCCGAATCTATATACTCACCATCAACTTTTTCAAATTTTACGTTATATGGGAGGGGGCGGTAAAGTGAGCATTAAAGTGGGCGGACCACGCCCATTTTTTGTTTCCGAGTTTACATTGGTCCTTGAACTATTTGAACACAATTTCGTTGATTTTCACCTTATATATGAGGTGGGCAGTAAAGTGGGCGGACCACGCCCATTTTCGATTTCCGAGTTTATATCGATCCCCGAACTATACGTACAAAATTTCGTTGTCGTACATGCTTTTATTGAAAAAATATCAGCAGAAAAGTATAAAACGGACACCCTGTGTTTCTAGTTTTTAGCCCATAACTTTTTTGTTTATTAACCCATTTGCCCATTTTCAATCCCAAACAAACCTTATACAAGACAAATATTTGTGCCAAATTTCGTCCCCCTACGTTGTCCCGTTCGAGCCCTATCCTGCTTTCAACAAACGGATAGACAGACGGACAGACGGACATAGCTAGATCGACTCAGAATCTATCCAGGACCCAGAAAATATATACTTTGTGGGGTCTTAGATGATACCTTCGACATGTTACACACGGAATGACAAAATCAATATACCCCCATCTTTTTGATAGTGGTTATAAAAAACAATATTTTATAAACAAAATTTGAGAAAAAAGTAAAAATAGTACTAAATTTTTGTAAAAATAGCTATTTTTACACCCACCAACACAAAGGTGCAGGTATAATGATTTTGTCATATTCATAAAGAATATATTTTCTGGTTCCTGGTTAAATTCTGAGTCATCTAGCTATGTCCGTCCGTCCGTCTGTCTGTTGAAAGCTGGATAGGGCTCGAACGGGACAACCTAGGGGGGGTGAAATTTAGCTAAAATATTTATCTTATATAAGGTTTGTTTTTTATTGAAAATGAGCAAAATCGGTGGATATTTAACAAAAAAATTTTTTAAAAAACTTTTTAAAATTGATAAAACATTTGCTTTAATATTTCTTTTGCAAACATTAAAAAAAATTTATAGCCCATAATAAAAAAACAAAATTTTAAAAATAAGAGAAAAACTCATATCTCTTAAACTAAAAGAGATAATCTACATATATAAGCGTATATTTTGTAGAGATTTATAAGGACTTTCTATATATAAAATTTCTTTTCTATCATGTCTGATTTTTTTTTTTTAATTACATACCCGAGATGGCCAACTTTGGGGGTCACCCACTTCACCCTGACACCCTAAGAAGCTCCACTCTTCATAAATACCTCAGCTCTGACCATGTTAAATTTTGTTGTGATATCTTCAATAATTCACAGAATTATTTGCAAAAAAAAAAACGTTTGCTGTAAACTGTAATTTGATTATAAGGTTAAAATGGACAGACAGAAGAACAGCCATCGGAAAATGTACTCAGAATCACTTTTAATATACACTAGGGGCTAGGGGGTCTGAAGGTTTTCCAATAGTAATGTAGGCTACAAAATTAATAAACGTCTTCCACCAAATGTTTACTGTGAACATCTTAAATATTCATATAAAAAAATCTATTTCGATAAAAAATAAAAAAAAGCAAGTAAGAAAATATAGTCGGTCAAGGACGAACATATGATACCTTACGCCATTTTATATGTCCATGGAAATTTGGGGAGGGGCCTTATTTTAAGTGTAATGTATACTAAGTTCATACTAACATTTGTATGGTATTTTTACATTTTGAGTAATTCCCACATATAATATTAACATTTCTATGGGATTTATGCACGTTAAGCCAGCCGACCATACGAACGGACGGACATTGTTAAATCGACTCAGAAAGTGATTCTGAGTCAAACGGTACACTTCATGGTAATATTAAGAAGATTTTTTCTATGCGTTACAACTTCTGCACAAACACATAATACCCTACACCACCATAGGTGGTTTATAATTTCAAGAGAGATTCATGTATCTATATAATTTTGTTTCTATCTATGATAAATATAAATGTATCTAAAATCATATAAATGTGTAAAATATCCATTTTAATCTACCCTCGTTTAATAAACAAAAAAATAAATAGTTGATATCTTTAACTAATAGGGATATAATGCAATTTAAAATTTTAAAACATTTATTACAACCATACAATCGTTTGTCGTTGCAAACATTAAAAATAACAAAAAAAAAAAAACAACATTCCACAACCACTACAACGGAAGTTGGCCATGTTTAAGACACATTTATTCCGAAAAATAACAAGAATACAACATGTCTTTTATATGAAAATATTGTTTCCTTATATTTTAAAATCCTTGCAAGCGAATACATAGTCAAATAAATAGTGAATCTATTTAAAAAGGTGATATAACAACTAAAACAATTGGCCAGAAAGAAAAAAAAAAAAAAAAAATAAAGTCCTTGTTGTTAACAATTTGTACTCGTATGTGGTTGGTTTCAAAGAAATAGATGTCGATGTTGTTATTGTTGCTTATAATTACCATGCAACTTGTTAGCAAGAAATAAACAGCTGTAATTATTTGTAGCCATTATTTCTATGTTCATACAATACAATGTACTCGTACTACACCATTTAAACTTACCATAATATTCTGTTACATTATAATGCAAGTACAAGTAAAATCTATTGCAAATCTAGTCTTTGTCTGTCTTTTCATTTTGTCTATTCTACTTATATTCATGTGTATGATTGGGTATGTTTGTCTGTATTCAAAACAATTTATCAACTAATTATCTGATTCGATTTTCTAAGGAAGTTTGGCAATTTATTTTTATAGTTTCATATTCAGGGTGAATTTTGTATTATGTGTTGCATAAGTGTGTATGTGTGTTTTGCTTTTTGCAAATTGCATTTTGTATTTTAGAAAATTTATAAATTTAAATGCAATTTAAAGTTTTAACGATTTTTTTTATTGCATGTATAGGTGCAAAAAATTGTTACGAATTTAATTTGTTAATATTATAGATTTTGTTGATTTAAGGATTATTGCTTGTTTATAAAATGTTTATGTTGAAATATGTTATGACATGTTTATTATTTCTAAAATATCGTCAAAATTTATGTTTGTATGTATGCATTAAAAAATAAATATATTTTTACTTCCTTATTCATAAAAAAATTTTTAAATTTATCAAAGCTTTATAGAACAATTTTCTATACAAACTTGATTAATAAAAAGTTGATAAATTTTAAAATTTTATTATGCATTAGGCAGTTAGTCTATATTTCAAATATATGTATTTGATAAAATTTGTTAAAAATAAATTCAATAAATAAATTTCATAAAAAGCCTCAAATGCAGTAAAATGATAATAAGGACTGCGGACGAAAAAATTCCTACATACATATCTATCTATATATATATATAAATTAATGTGTGTTTGTTTGTATGTATGTATGTTTGTTTGAAGTCTATAGCCGCCTAAACGGCTAAACCGATTTTCTTGAATTTTTCACAGTGTGTTCCTTCCAGGAATATAGGCTACTTTTTATTTTGAAATTCCATGTGGGCGAGGTGCCACGCCCACTTAATAAATAACTATTAAAAGTTGTATATCTCGGAAATTGGTAGTACTAGAGTCCTCAAATTCTGCACGAACAACTTTGACACCTATTTGAACATTCTGGAAAAAAATAGGCGAACTAGCAATAGGGGGTATGGTACATCCCACACCTAAAATTGCTTGCCAATACCAAATGCCGTAAATTTAGGAAACTATAACAGTTATATTTCCCAAATTTTGTACAATAAACTTAAGTGTCAATGTGAACATTTTGTGCAAAAATGGGCGAAAAAGAAATAGTGGGCGTGTTATCTCTCATACAAAGTTAATACCAAAATTTTTATAACTGGGAAACTATAAAAGTTAGAGAGCACAAATTTTGTACGACTAGCATTAGCTTCAATATGAATATTTTGGACAAAAATTGCTACACTAGCAATAGTGGGCGTGGTACCTCCCATATAAAGAAAATATTAAATTATCATATCTGAGAAAATATAACAGTTAGAGTTCTAAAATTTTGTCGGAGAAGCTTTGGTATCAATATTAATATTTAAGAAAAATATGAGCGGACTAGAAGTAGGGGGCATGGTACCTCCCATATGAATTAAATGCAAAAATTCGTATATCTGGGAAACTATTGGAGTTGGAATGCTTAAATTTTGCAGAAAGAATTTTGACATCCATGAAAACATTCGTCTAATAAATTAGCGGATTATGGGGGTGGTCTATACCATAAAAATTAAATACAAAAATTAGTATATTTTTTTAATCCTTTAATTACTATGTATTTCATTTAGGAGGGTGGCGAAGCACACCTGGTATTAGCTAGTCTGGTTATAAAAATTAAACTAAAGATCGATTTTTTTATTTTTGCTAAGGTTTTAGTGTCCTTTAAATGTTTTTTAAATAATATCTTAATATCTTAAAATGCCACAATGATTTTAAAATGTAATTTGGAAACCTTCTTTAATAACGCGATACTCTAACTTCACTGAAATAATGTTGCGAGTGTGCCTCGCGAATAAGGCACATCTTGGAGCCATTCACATTTTTTCTCTCCAAGTTTGGGTATCTCCTACAGCATTTCTGTTGAGGGCACATTAACGAGATATATATAAAATGATGCATAATTTCAGGAGCTATTGGGCTCCATTTTGAATTTTGCAATACATGAAACGGCGTAAAATTCCTGGTGAAAAATCTGCAAAATTTTAAAATTTTTTAAAATTTGGTTTTACGACTTTTGCACAACATAATTTGACACTGGTTAATTTCACGCTAATTAAACACATGCTGGTCTTTTTTTACAAGTGTTTAAAGCCTACATTAGAAGAATTGAAGACTTTTGCTAAAATCCGCGATTACAGCAATGAAAAGAAAGAAAACAAATTTTTAGTTTCAAACACTTTTTTAAGATTTTTTGACTTTGAGTGCCAGCACCACATGGAACTGATTTAGGTCTTGAATTTTTGTTCTGTCACACCATTAAATGTTGTTAACATAATTGCATCAAAGTTATTTAAAAAGCTAAGAAGTTAAAAAAATATTTGAGGTTTAAGGTCGGTTTCATAAAGGTAAACGTAAAAGGAGAATTGCCCATATGTATATCAAAACTAGGAAAAGTGTACATTTTTTTTTATAATTTTCTTGTCATAATTAGCTCATTAGTACACTTTTGTATTTATAATAAGCGCGAATGTTATATTCGGCTTGGCCGAATCTATATACCCACCATCAACTTTTTTAAATTTTACGTTATATGGGAGGTGGGGGGTAAAGTGGGCGCACCACGCCCATTTTTGGTTTCCGAGTTTATATCGATCCTTTAACTATTTATACAAAATTTCGTTGTCGTATATGCTTTTGTTTCAGAAATATCAGCAGAAAAGTAGGAAACAGACACCCAGTGTTTCTAGTTTTTAGCCCATAACTTTTTTATTTATTAACCGATTTTGACCATTTTTAATACCAAACAAACATTATATATAAGATAAATATTTATGTCAAATTTCGTCCCCCTACGTTGTCCCGTTCGAGTCCTATCCTGCTTTCAACAGACGGACGGACGGACGGACATAGCTAGATCGACTCAGAATCTAACAAGGACCCAGAAAATATATGTATACTTTGTGGGGTCTTAAATGATTCCTTCAATATACAACAATCTTTTTTGGTGGTGGGTATAAACATTTTGTTTAACGTAAACTTCAATCCGTTTGAGAGATAATGGGCTCTTGTGAAAAGAGATTTGTAAAGCATAAATAAGGTGTCCCAAAATATCGAAGAAATAATTTATAAGGGAAGGATTACCAGAGTTCACAAGTTGTAGTTAGAACTGTAAAAGTCATATCTTTTCTGTAAACTTTAATATAATATCAATTAAATAAGAAAAATCAAAACTCTAAGATCAACCGCTTCTAAATTATTGAATTTTATAGATATTATATATTTTTCCGATCTCACTCCTTAAATAACTGCTTATTTTGTACTTAATTGATGCCATTATTAATTACTTCTAAAAAAAATTAAATAAGTATTTTATGTATTTTAGTACAAAAAAGGCTTCTTCATTCAACGAGAATTACTTTTTATAACAATTTAAAAGTATTTTTATCATAATTTAAAAAAATCTTCAATAATATTTTTATTATAAAATTACATAAAATTAGCTTTAAGCAAAGAATTTTAAAAACGGTGACTAAGAAAACATAAGTAAAACAAAACAATCTGCCAATGACAATCAGGTGCTAAAGATAATTACTTAGGTAGATCTTTCTTAACGCTAAATACAGTCGAACACCATTATAACGAACTCGAAGGGACCGACATATTTAGTTCGGTTTAAACGTAGTTCGTTATATCCGTAAAATTAAAAAAAAAATTGTTAACAGAATACACTTATTTCATTACAATACTAATATTTATTTATAGTTTTCCATGAAAGAACGCCCAAAAATATACCAAGTGTCCTCCGATTTTTATAAAATTTTATTGGTATAAGGTCTATGGGTATCTATAAATATTTCCGTTTTCAGATTCTAAATTCAGAAAATTCGCGATTTTATTTAGCTTATTCACTTTTGAAAAAATCTAAAAAATCTCAAAAGTATACAACTTTAAATACAAATATTTCTGGGAAGGCTTTGCGGTGTTTGAATTGTAATTATATCAGCTTAAACATGAATATTTTATAAATAAAAAGTACTTTTTAAAAATGCATTTTAATGCAATTGCATTTTTTAAATGCATTTTTCTTTTAATATGCTATTCAAATTTTAAAATTTTTTAACATAAATGAAAAGTTTGGAATCTTTACATTAAAATAAAAATCTCAAATTTTTGGGACGCACACATGTACTGTGCATAATTTCCCCTCTTCTTTAACTAGTTTAAATTTTTTCATATAAAAATTATATTTTTCTGGTATTATGAGTATCTTTACGTATTTTGTTAAAAAAAAAAAATTATTGTGTTATTTTTTAAAAAATCCTGAAAAATAGTAAAACTTTATGTATCAAACTATTTATTATTTTAAGTTATAATAAACAAAGCATTTTTAAATACACTTTTGAAAAATTAAAATTTAATAAATTCGCAACTAACAAAAATGCATCTAAAAACTGCATTTATATTTTTAAAATATTATGGATCGAAGACGTGGTTTTTGAAATGCTGACTAA
Source organism: Protophormia terraenovae (assembly GCA_951394005.1). NCBI lineage: Eukaryota > Metazoa > Arthropoda > Insecta > Diptera > Calliphoridae > Protophormia > Protophormia terraenovae. The sequence continues at coordinate 92,249,383 of OX596076.1, forward strand.
ATTACACAAAAACTATACAATGGCCTTTTAAATACTTTTGAAATTACAAAAATCCATCAATAACTTCAAGAGATATGAATATTTAAAATTGCATACTTTTCATATTTTGTTAACTTTTATACAAATTTTAAAGAAAATTTCAAAAACAAGAAAAAAATTTAATTTTATATGAAAAATTTTAAACATGTTTTTATAAAAATTGGATTATGCATATAAGATTTTCGCGTCCCAAAAATTTTACACTTTTATTTTAATGTAAAGATTCCAAACTTTTCATTTATGTTAAAAAATTAAAAAATTTGAATAGCATATTCAAAGAAAAATGCATTTAAAAAATGCAATTGCATTAAAATGCATTTTTTAAAAATCTTTCTTATTTTTAAAACGTTCGTCGTAAAGCCGCCATATGCGAAATTTTAAGGCCGTTTAAATCATTGAAATTCACAAAGTCTTTCCAGAGATATCATTCATTTCATAAAAAGGCAAATCGAGATTAATTATATTTTTTATACCAATTTAATGTTTTTTTTTTATTACCGTGTTCGACTGCACTTCTATCAAATGACACAACACTATGTATAAATGATTACTTCTTCAATTCTTTTATTGTTAAACAATTCTTTAAAGGTTTTTAAAGATTGAATCATATTTACAAATTTTGAGGACAATCAAATTCCTATTCAGTTTTTAAACATTTCTATAGCACAAAACAAATCTGCACTTTAAATGTTTGCATAAACAAATTTGAAACAAGTAAAAAAATTTTATAAATACAAAGTATAAAAAATGTAATTTCTGCATAATGCTTATTGCATAAATAAACAAAATGTATGTAAAAAATATATGTATAATTGAAATAAATGGCTTGGAAAAAAGTATTTACATAATTTAAAATATCAACTATATTTATGAATATTTTCATAAATTTTTTCAATACATATTAATAAAATGAAATAAAGAGAAGGGAACTGAAAGAATAAAGGAAATTCATAAACATCTGATTTTCTAAAAATTCCTTGAAGCTAAAAGAAATTAACAGTTTGTAGAATAGAAACTGCCTAAACTTAGTTACAAAAGTCTATGAATTAAAATATCAAGCACAAATATTGATGTAAATTTAAAAAAAAAAAAGACCCTTACATATAAATTTAAAAACACTTTTTTTTTTAATTTCTTAATTTATTGTTTTATTTACTTAAATTCTATAAGATATTTACAATATTTCTTTAACATTATTTAAATTAGCGCGTTCTACGCATTCAAAGTCTTTGGAATAAATAATACAATTCTCCTTCCTTCTCTCATTGATATTCTATGTCAAACATTTAAAAGATCACTTTGTGATATCCTTTGAAGAATTTCAAATGAGTTCTGGCAGAGTTTTGGGAATTACATGGGAATGCCACCCTGTTGTATGAGGTATTGTTGATGATAGTGCAAATGTTGCATTTGTTGTCTTTGTTGGTGTTGATGATAATTGGACCAGGCTGCTTGTTGTTCTCGTTGACTTTGCAGTAAGGCAGTTTGTTGAGCCATTCTAATTTCTTCGGGGGTAGGGAAATAGACAGCATTTGGAGTGTAATGGTGAGCATAGGCCATGGCATTTGACATGGTTTGATGATAGGGATGATGACCATAAGCAGCACCATAGTGTAATGAAGCCTTTGAACGTATAGCACCAGTACCAAAAGAACGATTGATCATGGCATTATTGCTACGTCTTAAGCGGCCTGTAGTTTCACCAATTGTTAAATCTTCGGCAGAGGGATCCAAAGCCCAGTAGTGACCACGGCCAGGATCATCTAAAGCACGAGGAACTCTTACAAAGCAAGGATTCAAACTTAGATTGTGACGTATGGAATTTTGCCATACACTTTTATTCTTTTGGTAATAGGCAAAATTCTCGGCTATCCATTCACAAATGCCACTAAGAGTTAAACGTTTTTCAGGACTGCTTCTGATAGCCATGACTATTAAGGCGCTGTAGGTGTAGGCTGGTTTTGCATCTGGTGATTTGCTGCTGGTAGATGAAGAGTCATCACTTGATAATTCCTCAGAAGTTTGTGATACCGAAGGACTAACTGGAGCACTTGGTATGTATGAGTTAGTATCTGTTTCTTCCAAACAAGTTTTAGTATCCGATAATAAGGAACGTATGGAGAAGTTTGATTGGAATACAGGAGCCATTGTTATAATATTAATTTGATTTAATTTTCTATTTGTTAATTTTAAAATTCTTTGTTAGCGTTTAAATGATATGTGTGTGTTCTCTGTGATTGCTGTGTTGAGACTGATGACATTTCTCGGCGACACTTTGGTATAAATACGGCATCTTGTTTGCTTAGTTTCGACAAAAGCCCCTGAACAAATCCTTAAAATTTACAAATGTTTTTAATCAACGGATATAGTATTTTAATTCGATGATTTGTTTAGCATTTTCCAAATCTCTTTTTCTTTCGATGTGTATGCGCGAACATGAACGCTGATACTGGATTAATGAATCCACGTTTAACTCTTGATGTTCTGAACTAAACTGAGCTTAAGACGCACACACAGACATTTTGAGAGAATTTTGTATAAGAAGCAGCTCCTTTATCAAATCCACAAATTCGGCCCACAATCCGCCTTCTTGTAATCTACCTGCATGTCAACTTGGTTTGTCGATTGAAAATGGAATTTCTTTACCCTTTGATCGCCAAGATCAATGAAAGCCTTAGGATTCATTCATTGATCCCATACTCAAATGATTTGTAATTTTCAACAATTTTCAAAACTTGTCCCCTGCCTTTACCTGCATTCAGTTGCTTTTGTTCGATTGTTGTCATTTAATTTTGTTAAATTATTAAATCCGGTTCCTTTAATCGGATTTTAGCGTCTTTTTCCGTTTTAATCTTTCCCAAATATTCTATTCGTCGCTAAATGTGTCTGTCTGTATATCTATCTTGCTTTATCCTGTTTTAATCAGGTACTAGGAATTTTTTCTTTGCTATACGCTTTATCCCCGTATGATGTTTTGAAAGGGTTAAACGCGTGAGCAACATTTTCAAAACGAAAGAGTTTAAACGATTTTAGATGGAAATTTTTGTATATTTTCTATGTTCGTTCATTTGCATACTTTACACAAATCCCCTGGTGATTTTATCCAAACAATAGTTGAGTATTTTACTAAAACAATAGAACTAATATCTGCTAATTTAAGAGTTTTGCTTGAAAATTATTTTGTTTTGTTTCGCGATACTTAGAGCATAACAATAGAATTCTGGCGAAGTTTTTCCTTATTCTTTGTTTTGCAGAGTGAGAGGATCATGAGTGTCTTTAAGACACTTTAAAAGGGTTAAATAAAGGCTGTAGTTTTGTTTTCCTAAATAAAAATAGTCTATTGAAAATGTTGTGATAATCGTTAGTAATTTGAAAACAAAATAATGTATGATAGATATGAGCTTATGAGCAGGATTTTTTATAAAAAAAAAAAAAATTAGAGGAATATTTATTGTATTATTGATATTAACCTATTTTCTATAATCACTTCTAAATTTATGAAATACATCAGTTTATTGACAATTTCATAATTAGCATTAGATGTAAAATTTGTTTTATTAAGCGTTTATAAAACAAAATTATATGAATATTAGAAGATTAGAAGAACGAAAAAGTACCACAAAATCCCCTATTATGGATTTTCATTCACTTACGACCTTATATCTTTAATTTCATGTTTCCAGCTTCAATATTTTAGAGAATTCAATATATTTAGACATTGGAAGAACAAAAAGGTACCACAAATCTCCTGTTCTGGGTTCTCATTCACTTAGGACCATATATTTTTAATTTCATATTTGTAGGTTCAATATTATTAAAAAATCAAAAAGTACCATTGGAAGAACGAAAAAGTATCACAAAGTTTCCCTCTTCAATGCTTACTCACATAGGACAATGTGTCTTTAATTTTATGTTTCTAGGTTCAATTTTATAGAAAACTCAATAAGTACCATTAGAAGATCAAAAAAGTATCACAAATTCCCCTCTTGTGAATTCTCACTCACTTAGGACTACATGTACTTAAGTTCATGCCTCTAAGTTTAATATAATAAAAAACGCATTATTTAATTTGAATAAAATTAAATTAAAGATTTTATCCCCTTTTTGGTACTTTTTATTCCCCCCGAATGTAACAAGGATTGTATTCCAATGAATTTCTAAATTGTACTGGGGTCTAATGGTAAAATATTCATATGTATTTTTCAGCTAAAAGAAAAAAAAAAAAAAAAATTTTGTGAAAAAAGTACCAAAATCGGGTAAGATTTTTACCCCTTAACCGTTCGAATTTCCAAAAAGTACCAATCTTGTGTTCGCAAATTTTCGATAATATACTAATTTGATGCACATTTTATTTCTATGCTTACTGGATTAAAAGATAGATAGGGTTCCGAAAAAGTACCAAATTACAGTTTTTACCCGTTTTCTCCCTAAAAGAGACGAATTTCAAAAAAGTACCAGACACCTATCTGATTGTTTTTTAAATGAATAATATACTAATTTGATGCACATTTTATGTCTATGCTTACTGGATTAAAAGATAAATAGGGTTCCGAAAAAGTACCAAATTACAGTTTTTACCCGTTTTCTCCCTAAAAGAGCCGAATTTCAAAAAAGTACCAGACACCTATCCGATTATTTTTTAAATGAATAACGATAACAAAATAAATTATTTTCTCATAGGATATGACTCTCACATATACATAATGTACTTACACATACATATATTATATAGACCCGTCAATTGTTTAACATAGTTTTTCTAATAGTGATGACTTTAATATTTGATATAGCATTTTTCAAACTTGTTTAAAATGCAGATAGAAGTATCAATTTTAAGTTTGAATTCAAATTGGGAATCATTTGAGAAAAACGTACTTCCTCAACTATATATCGAATGTAATTAAATAATTCTTAAACCCAAAAATAAGATTAAAATTAAGTATTTGAAAAATAGTTTATTCTTAATTTGATATTAAATATTGTTATCAAACTATTCTTAAATATATTAAAAAAATAATAATATTTTAACTGTTAGAAAGAAATAAATACAATTAAATAAACAAATTATATACAAGAATTCACAAAAAATAAAAATATAAATTATTTTACATACCATGTAGTGTGACTACATCCACATTCGAAAAATGTTTGAGAATTACATTTAACAATGATTTGATAATAATAGCATTTGTCAGTTTGAAAATGAAATTCCTTTTTAGTTTAGAAAGCTTTTCATTTTAAATCTTTCTTAAAGAATTGACATTTGAGAAAGGATTTGATTTCAAATCATTCTCAAACTCTTAGAATAAGCAGTGACTTTCAGATTTTTGCAGCACAAATGTCAGAAAAATAGAGCGAAAATTCAAAAATTATTATTCTTAGTTGTCAATGGAATAATATTAGATATTATAGTCCTGTTGAAGTTATTCTCGGAAAGAAATTATTAGATATTTATTTTTCGTCTTTGGATGTAATATAATTATCCCAGAAAAACAAGAACTAATAGAAATTGCTTAAAAAGGACTTCAAAACCAATGGTTCTTTCCAGGCTTTAATATACCCACCATCAAAAAGATAGGAGTACAGGTTCCTAGCGGGTCGAAATAAATGTCTACCTTATTTTTTCTCGAAAAAAAATTTATAATATTCTCTTTACAAAGAAGTTAAGAAATAATTTCCACCATATTCTTAATTTTCTTATAAATCCTTATGAATGTTTAAAGTCAACTTTTATAACTTATTATAACCATATGATTACGGAATAATTTTAAAAGTTGTATGCTTTCGAATTGTGCTTTCTATAAGTATTTTTATGTAATAAAATTAAAAAAAAAAAAAAAATAAATAAACTCAACTTCGACAACTGAATGCCAATTGAAGTCATCGATGAATGGATAATCTGCAAGTGCGAAATAACCAATAATTTAAAAAATATTGTTGAGAAGTTATAAAGAAAGAGTTTTAAACATGTTTTTTGTGTTGCAAGTATTATATGTTGCATTATACATATTTTTATTTTTTGCTTTTTAAACCAAAAAAAAAACATTTAATTTACCGAAGAAAAATAATTTCATTGGTAATAATTTTGTTGTTGCAGTTTTAATTTAGTGTAATGCAACACAATATTACTGCCAATAACAAAAACAACCAGAAGAAGAGAATAATGACAAAAAACAGAAAGTTTGTTTGGACAGAGTGGAGATGAGAAGATGGGATCAACTTAAATAAATCGATGTGTGCAGTTAAAAACGAGACAGGATCATCAACACGGCTAATAACCAAATCATATACATATACACTGATAATCTCATACATGTACAAGTGTGTACTAACATTTAAAGATATTTATACTGGGGATAATAAGTATAAAGCTATGTTCACATTTGTCTAATATTTGGCCAAATGTGTTGATCTTGCAAATGTTTTGTAAGAAAAATCAGCGTCAAACAAGATTCAGTAAAATGTCAGCTATGATTAATGATAAGTAAAAAATATTTTACCAACAAATTTTAATAATAAAAGAATTTTTGTTCACACTTTTAACATTTTATAACGGCTATTAGGAAATGTAGAGTAAAGTTTACCTTATCCATATTATGAACAGTGTAGTGATATATTCGTTACATTCGTCTGTACTAATAAATAAATTCTTAAGCTGTTTTTACTTTTACATACGACTCAAAATAATCGCAGTAAGCAACAACAACAACATGTTATTTGCTGCATTTGCAACATATCGGCCTCATTCACTCACACTAGTTGGTTAGTATAAGTTAAGAGACAGAGAGTAGGCTGGTACAAAGAGTAAGGAAAGAGTAAAGTAGCGTTAAGAAACAATTACCAACTTTACATGAAAATTAATGCAACGTTCAATAATTTCGCTTAAGATCTAAAGATTTCCCCGTATTAAAGCGTATAAGACAATAAAAAAGACCCTTGTTTTTTAGTTTTTTTTTTATAAAAGGAATTTATTGGATACACATTACACATGAAGACACAAAATAACGTAGAATTTGGTGAAAATAATGTTACACATGTTAGTTATTTAAATGTTGATGATTTGGAACTCTTTTTTCCATGTGGAAAGAAAGAAAATAAATTCCAATTATAGTTTATTTTTTTAAGGATAATTTTATGTTCCATTTTTTTGTTGTTGTTACTTGAACATAAAAAGCAATTATATGCAGGTGATAGCTTTTAACTGCTTAAAATTTTATAATCTATATTGTTGTTAAAAAAAAAAAAAAAAAAAATAAATAAATAAATAAATAAAAATAAAAAAGTTCTAGTAAAATTAACATTTCCTTATTTATGTCGATTAAGAAATAACAAAGAAATTTTAAAGATTATAAAGCCTTTTTGTTTTAGGCATTTACAATTGTGATGGCCACTTGTTTTAGTTTTGTATAAAAATTTTTTTTAATAGACACAGGGTGATACACCCACGATATGTCAGATAATAGAAACATTTTATAAAAATTTAACCTATGACTTATTTTTACGAGCAATAAGGCTATTCAATAGATGTTGTCAAAATAAAAGATGATTATTTATGGGATTTTATTTAGTCTTGAAAATTCTAATAACTTGTTTAAAAGAAATTACTATAACTGCTGGAAACTGACTAAATGTTTACAGGTTTACCTAAATTAAAAACATGATACAATATAGGAAAACAATTTTCAAAAAGCTGGCATGAAGAACCATAATGTAAAAATGTTCCAAATAGGAACATATGAAAAAATGTGAAGTTAAAAAGAAGGACGACTTTCTGACGGATTTTTTATAATACCCTTGTCAAGCATAAACGTTAATTGTGTTTTGATATACTTTAATCATATAGTCCGCTTAGATGTATTGGTGAACTAATGCAGTTTTTATCTTAAAGGTTCATTGGATTTGGAATATGTTAGTAGCTTTAAACTCAAATTTTCGGCAAAACTATAGACTGGAACTATTGTGTGACAATGATGATTTGAAGTCTGGTAATAATTTGTTTTAATACACTACCCTTATTAACGTGTGCTGGAATTCATTGAATTTGGTATTAGAATGGGCTATTTTTTATAAATATACTAGGATGTTAAAAAGATATGTAGAAACAATTGTAATACAAAGGTTCATAACCAATTGCTTTTATTCCAGAACTTTGTGTGACGTAAGCTCCATACAAACCTGATACAAGCCATGTTGAAAATGCCAATAGAATATGTAGGATGTAAATTTATATACATATGTACATTTACATTTCATTATATTGTAAATGTTTTTAGATTTTTTTAAATAAACTGCCATAAATATAAATTGAAAATTTATTTATGTAATTCACAATAGTAATTGACATTTTAAATACTGTTCGACCAAAAGTTTTTTACTGTCTGGAGTATCATATAAATTCGGTAATCTCAATTAAATTATGAGAAATTACTCCGAACTGACAAAATTCGATTGGACTACTAATGTGTTTTCTCTGTGTATGAAATTAATGCATAAACCTAATATCAAAATGTCCAGAATTGTTTCCATTTTAAAGGAATTGGACCTTAGTAAGAACGACATTTAAAGGACAAAAAATTAATTATTCCTTTACATTTAAAACTTGAATATAAAAGCCTTTAATAAAAGAAATCCCGCATTGGTTTAATTTTTACAAGCTAAATTGTATGTACTCATTTTTTATTTATTTTTTTTTTTTTAAGGACTTCAAAGTTTCAAAAAATAAGCAGCTTTTAACAAAATATATAAATATTAAACCTAAATTCTGTCCACCCAATATAGATGTCAAATGAATGCTATGAATCTCTGCAATATAACAGATGTTTTTGTTTCATTGTTGCAGAACAAAATGAAAAAATAATTCTTTATATAAGGTGTGTAATTAAGTAATAAATACAATATTACAGGAATAAATTTTCAAAAAGATATTTTCTTAAATTTTTGTACCGGAATATTAATATAAAAAATTTTATTACATTGCAGGGACTCGTAGCATTCATTTGACACCTATATTGGTGTCATATTTTATAATAATCCTAAAAATGGCGCAACTTTCGAAAATTTGAAATTCTTTCGAGAGGAAATAAGACATCCTGGAGCAAAAGTAGTTACACAGTTTTGTCATGGATCCATATAATGATTTTGTCATGGCTGATATATACTCGAAAATAAATAGTAAAAGTTATCATTTTCAAATGGATATTTTATTAAATTTCTTTGCTGCAACATTTAAATAAAAAATGTTGTTATATAGAAGGGATTTTTAGCTTTTATTTGACACCCATATTAGGTTAATTAATATAAAATAAGTATTGTATAAATTGTTTCTTCGAAACTTTATAATACTTGATATTTGACGTTCTAGACAAAAATTGATAGCCTGTTTCTCCATGTCGAACGAAAATCTAGGCGAACGAAAGCAAAGCGAAAGAATTTGACAAATTTTGGGTTTCTCTAAGACAACGGTTCTCAAATGGGGTTCCGCGACCCACAGGGGGTCCGCAAGGGCATTCATGGGGGGTCGCGAAGTCATCTTGAGAAATATTTTTTAACACAAAATTTTTTAATGTAATTATAATTTAGAAATTTATATAAAAATTCGAATGAATGCTTGACACTATTAAGAAATGGAATAAGAGAGTAAAGATTATTTTATAAAATGAGATCTTTTAGGAAACATGGAACACTTTTATTTGAGTAAATCAGTTTTTGACATGAAACCCTAAATTTTTTGTAGAATTATTTTATAAAGTTGAATGGCTTTCCGAATTTCAATCATAGAATAATATCTGTGCAGATAGATTGTTAAAATTTTCTTGAAAGATTCGGTGCGACTTCTTACTGCTGAGTGATCAAAACATTTATTTCGCAGAGAAATTTTCGGCTATAACAATAACATTTTTTTTATAATTTGAAGACGGAACAATTCTTTTAATATGAATAACGATATTTAATATTTCATATTTATGTACTTCAAAAGGAGTTAAAAAAGTATGTATTTCATGAAATAAATTTTATTTTGATTTCAAACCATTTTTTTAGAAGTACAGAAAAGTTTATCCGTATGTGAGTCCGAAGCCCTAAAAATATTAGAATAATTTTCATCAACAAATATTTTAATGTGAAACTATCTCCTTTCTTATGCAAAGATATCATGAACCAAAAACAAGGAACTGAAAAAGTCATAAATATAACATTGTGTTGTAATTGGTAGGATGTTCTTGTATACTTTGTGTGCATTAAGTACTTCTCATAAAACTATGTGTATAACATCTTTTAATAAAAATTCAGTTTTATTCTTATTAAAATATAATAAAAATGTTTTAAAATTAGCGAAATTTTAATTTGTAGAAATAATTAACATTTTTTGCGCTAAAAATTCATTTATTTTCACTTTTTAGAAGGAACATCCAAAAAAGTTCAAAATATGCGATTAGTTCTACTTTTGAAGTGGTGAGAATGATTTTTTTAGAAGCATTTAATCGTTTTTATGTTGGTTTATTTTATATTTATAAGCCAATAAAAGTTGGCGTGGGTCGCGCTACCATTGATATGCCAAAAAGGGGTCGCGAAGCAAGTTCTTGTGAGAACCCCTGCTCTAAGAGTTACTTACGTCTTTTCACATTGTTTTTGTTATATTTTTCTTTCAAAGTATTTTTTATCGTAAAAATATTCGTATATTTCGTAATATTTCGTAAACATTTTTTTAAACATGCAAATAAAATAATATAAACAAATAAAAATAAAAAACAAACAAAAAAATCTAAACAAAGATATCAAGAGGATACGTTTTCGTTTGTCGTTCGACTCATTGATCGCATAAAAGTGATTTAGAGAAACCCAAATCAATTTTCGTTCGCTTAGAAGGCGAAAGATAGCATTTGTTCGACGTACAGAAACAGGCTAAAAGTTTATAACTTCATTGTCTTAGAGACGTTTGCATGTGATAAAAATATGCAATCAAAACTTAATACTTAATAATATTTTTATATTTAATCTTAATACTTTAAAGAGTTACAAATGTTTTGAACACTTCAAAATTTTACTATTATAGATCAGCATTAATGTAGCAAGAGTTAACACATAGAAAAAAGGCTTCTTACAAAAGGAATCAAGATTTGTACAGAACCAACTTAACTTTCTTTGAAAGACACTGGTCATAGAATCAGTATAATGTTGTAATGAGGAGAAAATATTTCTATTACATACAAGCCATGAATATAAAAAAAACAGTATTAAGTGAATACCACCAGTAACAAAACTCACCCACAGACAATTATCAACATTATTAAAATGGGCGACAACGTAAAAATCAAAATGAACAAATTTCCGCCATATACATAAACTCGACAAATCTTTGACGATGATGTTGACGTTGAAACGCATTGTCAAAAGCAAAAGTTTTTGGTTAGGTTTTTTTTTTTTTTTTGTAGCCAACTGAAAATGTGGCATGTTCTACAAACAAAAATTCAAAAATTTGTTGTGTATGACTGAATTTCTGGTTGAATGACGTACTCTTTGGCAGTATGTACGTACTACTACATTGTGTTAAGATAGAAAGAGTACAACATACATACTTATATACATATATTGCTTGTAGCAATATTTACAACACCAACAACTAACAACAAGCCAACTGTTTTGCTATATAGTTGCTGCAACTGATTTTAAATTTTGCCTATTTGATAGCAAAGTTTTGTGATTTTAACATCAGAAGCTATAGCATTAGCGCGAGTAAGGCTTACTAAAAAATAAATAAGTCCGTTCATTCGTCAGTAGATCTATACGTCTGTCTGTTTGTCTTTACGTCTAACTAACTTCGGGTGTATTGTTGTGTATTTGAGTAAAAGGAGTGTGTTGTGTTATAAGTAGTGATTTTCCATGGAAAATCTCTTTGGGTGTTTACAGAAAGTCATTTGTTTCCCAGAAGGTGGATGTTTAAAGTAGATGTGGCTGACGCGGACATTGTGACTGACTTAGCTGACTATTTGGTGGTTTTAGAAATTGTTGCTATTTTTTGGTCTTCAATTTTTAACTTGCCTCTATACCGAGTACATGCTGATTTTGTTAAATTTGTTGTGGTTTAAGACAAAATATTAAAAACGAAAAATATACATGCCATACATATGATTAGTATTTAATGCTATAATAGCCTTGAAAGGAATTTCTTTTTCCTCCCTCTTCTTCTTTGATTTAAGATAAAAATCTTAAATACAATTTAAGTATTGATTGGGTCTTTTTACCATAGAAAATTTATCATTACTATGATTTGGAGATAAAAAGAAATGAAACTGAATTTTATTTTGATTTATTGAGATTTGAATTGTTATTTAAGGAAGTTAGTGAAAGTAAATTAAGTTATTTAGGATTTGAATTAAATGATAGTATATATGAAAGCTACCAAATTAAAAAATATGGTTGTTCAATATTAAATAATATGTAACAAAATTAATTGCATGTATAAGAAAATAAAATAAGGATGAAAAAAATAGTAATAATTAAATAACATTTTATAAAAATAATACCTATCTTGTTTGAAGAGGTTCCAATAAAAAAAGGACCACAATTTGTTGACATATTATTTCTCATAAAGATATTAAAATCTGCTGTTTTTTATACAAGGTTTTAATTAAAACAGGGAGTTAATAAATTATCACTACTTACTATTTGTCAACAAAATTAGATTTTTCACATAAAATCATATAAAAACTAAAACAAAACAAATTTTGGTCCTCCTTCAAAAATAAATTATGTGGACTAAATGGAATTCCGCATGCAAAACTTGAATCTGCTTTCAGTTTTTTTTCAGGTCGAGATTTTTTTTATGGGCGTGTCTAATATTACGACCTAAATAAGCCAATTACTCAAGTATATTTCACTATAACTCGAGAAAGGTATGCGCGATTTATACTAATGATACACCAAAATATAATTGTAATAAAATTGGCTTTAAGTCGTTCTACTATCAAATTTTTATCCTCTCAATAGTTTAGGAGATATTTCGAAATAAGTGTCCGAAAAAAAAAAATTTTATGCAAAATTTTTTTTACTAAAATTTCTTATTAAAAGTGAAAGCATCAAAAATATTTCAGTTTATCTTCTTGATCTCAAAGCTGGTAATACTACGAGTAAATAAAGCCACAAATCTTGAATTTATTCACAGTTAAGTTAAAATATCCATGCATACCTACAGTTAAGTGGAGATACACTATTGGGCAAAAAAAATGTTTTTTTTTTCGTCTTAAATAAAAAAAATGGATGGAATTTAACGTGCTAAACCAGAATCAGGTTTCACTTTTTTTCTATCACGTACTGCTTTTTTATGGGCATGACTACTATGACCCCGCCTTAAGACAGTAACACTTGTATAACTCGAGAACGGTTTGTCCAATTAAGATAAATTAAACTCCAATAGATAGCGATTTAAAGTATCTTTGAGTTGAATTTACACAATTTATTCTTCAGTAAATACTTCCGCAGTTATTCGGTAGTTAGTAAGGAAAAAATTAAAAAAATAGTTTTTGAAAAATTGTAAAAATGTTGATCCATAACTCTGAAATTCTTAAGGGAATAAAAAATATTGTTGACATACCTTAAATAAAAAATTCTTCTGTATCTTTTGGTGTATCATTTATCAAAATCTTGTAAACGGTTCTTGAGATATAGTCTAAATTGGAGCATACCATTCTTGTGACCGCTGAATAAAGTGATGATATTAGCCATGCCCATAAAAAAAATCAGCACGTTTTATTTCAATATATTTTTAGTACGCATCTTTTGGTGTATCACTTATGTCAAGCGTACACACCGTTCTTGAGATAAAGAAATATACTAGAGTAATGGCCTTAGTATGGGCGAAATATAAGACACGCCCATAAAGAAAAATCCAGACGTGATGGAAAAAACTGAAAGCAGATTCGTGTTAATCAAATCAAAATGCATCAAGGATTGTTTTTGTGTATTTTTTTTAATTTGAATTTGATTAGTTTTATGAAATATAAAAAAATACTTTACGTAATTAAAGTTTTGATCAATTTAATTCTTATACATATGTAAATGTATACATCTAATATTTTAAGTTAACAAAACTTTGTTTTACTTCAACTAAAAAACTCACCTTAAATATTTCGAACATTTCATTTTGTTAATTCCTTTAAACGACCGTACCGATTACCGTTTTATTAAAAATAAATACCTAGAATGGCAACATCACGCATTCTTCACTTTTGTTTAATTTACATTTTTTTGTAAACAACTAACAACAAACACATATACACACACTTTATTTACTTATTAATTTTTGCTTTTCTTTTTCTCTTCAAAAAATATAATGCAAGAAAAAACAATAACAAATTTCTTCTAAAGAGCTTTTTTTAATGTCGAACGAAAACAAAACAACTAAACACCGTTAAAAACAACAATAACTTATGAAATTTCATGCATTAATTTGCATTTCTTGTATTTTACAACTTTTTACTATTTTATTAAAGAACCAATTAAACATTTAGTTTTGTAAAACTTTTTTTTATATATTTAAATTAATTGAAGTTTAAGGTATATTTTTACACTAATATTGTTTTGATTTTAGCACTTTAACTTTATTAATTTTTCATTTAAAGACGGACGAGTGTACTTAAACGACCGATTTTATTAATTGTGAAAGATAACTAAATTTATGCTAATGTGTGTAGAGTTACCAGAGGGATTAATATGATTGTTTAATTGTGGGAAAGAAATGGAAGAAATAAAAATTGGTGTTTTGAATTTAAGATTATTGGGAACTAATCAAGATTACTGGAACTATTAAGATTACAATATATTTTTTAATGTTAATCAAGTTTTTTTTTTTTGGTGTTGACGGCATTCGGCCTGAATTAAGGACTTTTTCCTCTGGGTATGTCGAACACCGGCTTCGCTAAATATTTTTTTTTTTCGAATATCTAAAAAAAGTTCCGCCATTTTTATACAAAATGTCAATTTTGTTCACAAGGATTTAATTAATATGGTCATGTTATATATCATTAAAAAGGTATTTGTAAAAGGCATCTATAATATTAAGACCGGACAATTACTAATAAAAATATTCATAGAAATATATTGAAATTTTAAAGGCTTATAACTCGTAAACTGAGAAAGAGCTAACAAAATTTGGTATAAATAGACCAGCCTGCTTCAGATCCGATTTTTTATTAAGAAACTCGTATCAAAAAAAATTTAGTTATAAAAAAAGCTTTTGGACATACTACAGAGTTAAAAACCCTTCCGCCCGGTCGAAGGCCCGCTATTAATAAAAATCATATCCACAAAAAAAATTCACTAGAGATTACAAAATATTAAAAAAAAATGTGTTTGTGAAACTTTTCTATTATTTTTATTTTATTTTTATAAATTCACCATTAAGAGCTTCTAATTGACACCTTAATATAAATAGTATAGGAAATATTTACGATTTTAAGTGAGTTAGGGAGGTAAATGATTACCCAAAATTTTTTACATCATTATAATCCCAAATAAAAATTCAGGAGTATTAAAATTATTTTGAAATCAAGAGTTCCGGTAATCTTGATTTATGCCTATCATTGTTTTAAGGAATAATAAAAAATATTGTTTGCCATTTATAAGGGCTAATGCGAGGACGAACATTTTGAATACATATCTTTAAATTAAGTAACTTTTCATTTAATCTGGGAATAACGATACCTAAAGAAAATGTCTATGCGTTATCGAACAGCTTTTCAGGAGAACAATCTATTTAGCTTAAATTGAATGCTCTTCAGCTTCAATTTATTTGATTTTTTCAACATTGCTGAAGATAATGATGTAACAATTATTGTGCAATTCAATAGTTTGGAAGTTATAGGGCTTTAAAAATCGTACTTCCCTAAAAAAAAACAATTTTTTTTCAGTACCACCTTTTTTGGTATAAAAGTCAATCACATAGCCATTTTAATACTTTCGGAACTGATTTAGATATTTGTAAAAATTCACATAGGCCTTTATTTTGCCTTAATTTGCTTTTTCTGCCATAACATATTAACTTATGCGGAATAAAATTGCAACAAAATTAAAAATATTCAAATTTCTCCAAAAATTAACATAAATCTTATACTTATTTTTTTAAAAGATGACTTTTTATGTGGTTTTTATATACCCAATATTTGCGCAATTCTGCAGCAGTTTTGAAGGACTTTTTTCAGGAGTTTAAAAACTCTATGTTGGAATTTCCCAAACTGTCATTAAGTTTTTATATCTTAGTTTGCTACGTAATTTTATCGGAAAGATTCTACAAACTCTATTCAAATTGGTCCAAAAATGACAGAGGTCAACACTAAAAAAGTAACTGAAAATACGTTGCAGATATTGTAGGTATAGTCATCCCCATCACCAGAAAGAAACATTTCGGTTTTTTTTCCATCACATCACTTTTTTAACCCATTGAGAACCAAAAAATAGAGTTAGCAGTTTTTCGGTCTAGGTAATAGGTAGAGGAAATTAGTTATTCATGTTTCATTTAACTTCATTATATATGTATATTCAAGGGAGTAAGAAATAAACAAAACTATGTAATTTTTTTTTTTTTTTTGAATTTTTTTTTAACTTTGTTATTTTATTTAAACCTGGATTTTTATTATTTTTTAATTGTTTTTGGTAACTACGCAGTTTTTGTCGATTTTGAAATTTTAAACATTTTTACTAGTTATAGCAAATACAAATTTCCCCTCTACATCCACTCCTTACCCCTGATTTTTCATAGTTTTATGTGGGTTAATTGTGAAGTTCTTGATTATTACAACAAAAGTCTTCTAGGAGCTATGTGTGACAAGTTAGAGACTTGACTAGTACTACATTTTTGTAGCCCCATGTTTTGACCATGAAACTTGAATGACTAATTTCCTATACCTAGAAAATTTTATAATCCTAAAATTGTTCAGAGAAACTATACTATATAAAACCTAAGGAATAATACTTTTGCAGAATTATTTGCGTATAGATTTTTTTGCGATTTTGTTGACATGTGTTATTAGTCGATTTTAATTTAAATTTATTTGAAGATATTAAATTTTTACACTTTGTTTTAATTTAGAGATTTTTCAAATTTTTCAAATTCATCCTGTCATTATATACGGATATTAAAGTAGTCTATAAAACATGCATCTTATAGACTATAAGATATGAATTACTGAATAATATATCTCGATATTTCTTTTTACGAAACCCTTCTCCTCTGCATTACACAGCTTAATATATTAATAAAAAATTCAGTCAAATACAAATTTTGAAATATCAAAAATTCACTGATCTATAAAAACTTTTAATCTATTAAAAGGAAAGAATTCAAATATGGAGCATATAAAAAAAAAAAAAAACACTTTTAATTAGTTAAATTGGTTAACACAATTCATGTTTCCTTTATTTTTTCCTGTTATTGGGTTATTATACTGGGAGATTGCTAACAGATTTACTTTTTAAAATATACAGTTTTATTATTTTGACAAAAAATTAATACATATGTCTTGATGAAATCTTTTATCCTGCTCCTCACTAAAATCATCGGTCTAAATGCGAGTACAGGACGTAAATTTTTATGCTCATATTGCTCCTTAACTCTTGCAAGTTCGATACCATGCATTCAACAAGTTCAACATGGTCGGGTGCAATAAAATGTTGGTTTCCGAATTAAGCAATTTTTTTCGTTTAAACGAGATATTAAGTTATTTAGTTCTTTATGTGATTAAATTCTTGAGGTTCTGAAAGGCTTTATTTGTGCTGTACCTCTCGTATTATTAATTGAGGTCATTGTGCAGAAGATAAGTTCCGATATGACCATTTACTTTTATTTCCACGGTTAATTCCGTTTATTTTTACAACGAAGAAGTAGCAGTCGTCATGATGGTTTCGAAGTTCTCGCCAAATCAGGGGTATTACGAATATTATTGCATTTATTTTTCCATTATATCGTAGACATAACATGATTGTGGCATACAATATGAGGAACCCATGGCTTGTCCTGATTTTAAAGTATTAATTAATATTTTTCAATATGAGGTGGAAACATAAGAAAAATCACAGGAAAATTTTTTTTTGCCAGTATTGTCTTCCGAAAAAATAATACGAGATTTAAGTTAATTTTTGGAGAAATTAATAAACTTTTTAATTTGTTCCAATTTTATTTCGCTTATTTTAAATTACTAATTTTCTACATATCAATGCATTAATTTTACATTTTTACAAATATTAGAAATTTATTCCTTTGGATCATGAATGACACTAACAATAAGTCATTCTCTAGCATTTAATAACAATTTAAAATACACATGCTCACAATTATCCTTAATGATCTATCTCTTCCAGTTTGTCAAATAGTTACGAACTAATAAGAGGTTTTCATACGACAAGAGACGCAAAACATAGCAGATCATCTGTTGATTCTTTGTCTTGGCTCATCCAGTGAGACATTAAAATTATCTTAAGGTAACGTCAACAAATCAAATCATGTTGTATGTGGCAATTTGTTGTTTGTTGGTCAAAATACAAGAAAAGAGTATATAGTTAAATTATTATAATGCCAACAACAAGAGTCAACTTTTTGAGACACATACACACTTTGATGTCAGTCATATGATATACCCAGAAGTTTTATTAGTAATAAAATACTTTAGAAATTAATCTGAAGGACTTTTAGATAATATAAAAATGGTTATAATTCAAGGAGAAACAGCAAATTAGCAAGCGTTGTAAAAATGAGAATAACAAAGGTGTCATATTTTGAGCTTCCTCCTCTACTCCTAAGAGGACTGTAAGGCCCACCACTTGCAATGCCTACACACAATTTTATGTTAATAGTATCAGATGATTTGAAACTGCTGATTGCTTTTCCGCTTCATGAATTATACAGTCTATCTAAACTACTATTCTCTAGATTACTAGTAACCAGTAAAGTAAATGTGATATATATAGAAAATGTCCCTGAAATCTATTAGCTGACTGTGACTCTTGAAAACTTTTTATACTGCAGGGTATGTATGTGCAACATTTAAAAACAACATTTACGTGAAAAAAAACAACGAAGAATCAGATACAAACAACAATTTAAACTGTCGTTGTTTAGAACCAATTTTATATATTTATGTATTTTTTTCTGTTTTCAACCAATTAAAGTTGTTCGTTCATATGAAATGCGTTGATATACGTTTTTTTATTTCAAACGAAATCTGTCTGTATTGGGGTGACGTTGATGCAGAACAGGACTTAAACGGAGCTTAAGGAAAGAGTGTAAAATACATGCTGTAGGAAGGTAAGTCAACCGCCACCACCATCACCAATCCCATCATCTAGATCATCTCCAGCCATTTAAATTGGTTTATATATAGTACCTGATATACAAACAAATATACATGTGTATTTGATTGTAGATTACTGGCCACGTTTAAATGAGAGCCAATTTAAACTTGGGCAAAACAAAAAATACAAAAAAGTCCTTATCGTCGTCAACTGTCGCTGAGCTATATCTTTGTAAGTGTGTGTTTATTTGTTCTTTTTTTGCCACAATTTTAATGATACGGGATCATTTATTATATTTTTAGATTCCGCCAATTTATAAATCAAATCAAGGGATACTCCTACCTGTCAGATAAAAGTTATATGGCTATTTGTAAAATTTAATTGTGGAGACAAAATTAGTTTCTTTAATTTAAAATTGCAATTTTCTAGTAAGAATGAATTTTTAATAATTGTTTTTTAACATAGCAATAGATGCAGCTAAAATCGGTTAATATGTATTTGGCAAAATTTGTCAGATTGTACAAACAATTGAACAAAACTTATTTTTCTAAATAATAATAAAACGTTTTCAATATAAAAATCTATATATTGATTTTCTTCTTTAAATATTTTATTTTTCATATTGCCCCCAAAACTTCTGTCAATATTTTTTCCTGTCTTTTCGTTCAACATGCAACATCACGCGTGTGGTTTCAAAGTATAAGAATAATATTATATGACAGTTATGACAAGTTTCCCTTAAAGTTATTTAAATTTTTAATTTCTTCATGCAATTGAATCGTGATTTAAATATGGGGAATTCAAAAATACAAATACATACAGAAATACATTATAAGAACCCAACAAACAAAAAAGTTTGACAAATGTTGATTTCTAAATATATATAATATTTAATAGCAAAATCTTACTTTGAATCTTAATAAAATTTGGGCTAAAAATTTCCCTGATTATTGACAATTCTATTATTCACAAGTTTTTATTAAATGACTTAGAGGTAAAACGTTTAAGTAAAAGTTAGTTTTCAGATCATTCTTAATTTGCAATTAAATTTGTGTGTTTGTTGGGAACATTGCCACCATCACAACTACTATTCTGCCATCAGAGGTTTACGTTGAAATGGAGACAATAAAAACATTTTTTTTTTTTAAAGCAACACCAATCTACAATGGATGGTATTGCTGTTGTATTTTTATGACAGCATAATGAAATCAACTCCCCTGTTGACGTTGTGGTTGCATATAAATTGCAATATTGACAACAGCAACAACATTAAATATAACGGCATAATGGCGAACAATTGTCAGTTGTAAAGGTCAAAGATGACATTTCGATTATTAATTGCTATTGAAAAGCTATTAAAAAAAAAAACTGTACATCGCAACATTGAAAATTTCGAATGAATAATAAAATAAAATTTTATTAAATATTAACATTTTGATTATTTTGCAATTAAGCTTTTTAAGTAAGCTTTTACATATCAGAGATTTTAAGTCCCTATAACTTTGCTCCTGAGGAGTTCTTTTGGATCCACCATCAAAACATAAACTAAAATACATGCATGCCATTAGCTGATATTAAATATTTCCAAAATATTAGGATTCAGGGCCATTATAGTACTGCTTGATTAGAGGCGAGTTTAAGCATGAAATAAATAATTAGCCATTAATTAATTAATTAATTTTATATTAATTATTATATACTAAACTCATATTCATTTAAAAGGGATAACAAAGAATGTGGTTGCCTATTAATTACATAGATAGATACTAAAAGCAACTGCAATAACAATGTTCTTTAATTAATAGCTAGATTCACAAACACTTTTTTATTAAAAAATTTTACCAGCAGTTTGTTTAGTGGCAATTAACCGCTTTTTGACAGTAAGATTTATTGGTGTATAGTCACCTGCAGCTCTCCATCGGTCACCAATGAACATATTGGCAATTGCCACTTTACTGACTTTATGGTAAGCGAGAAGAAGATGAAAAGAGGACTAATTGCAACCAGCTTACAAAAGTTACACTTTGTGGCCGTTAAGATGATTGTGTGTATAAAAATAGGGCCACCTCGTAATCGAGGAAGTGCCTATTGTCTAGTGTTTATAAACCGGTTAACCGGTTAACCGAAAAATCGTTTTTTTCTTCAAATTTCGGTTATTTGCGAACCGGTTAATTTGAAATATCCAATTCGGTCAACCGGTTTACCCGGTTTTTCTGTGTCGGTTAACCGGTTTCAAAAATTTGCTAAAAATATCACAAAATTTCGTCCTTTAGTTGCTTTTTTCTGAATTTCAAATATAAGAAAATATTTTTAAACTCCTAAAAATGCTTGCTGTTTGAGTTAACAAGTAGCCAGGTGATATTATTTACTTGTTGGAAGTTGACTCTTTTAAAACTGTATGTATAATAAATCAGATAGATAAATAAGCATTCCATTTACAAAAACTTTAATTTCGTGCGAATGAAATTTTCCAAAAGAAGAAAATACTTATGTAACATTACACCTACTAATGTATAGCTTAAGATAAAAAGAAGATTTTATATAGGGTAATAGGAATAAAGACTTCAAAAGTAGAACTAAATAAGTGCAGAAAATGTAATTTTAAGTGATTAATAATCTTCTAAAAATTAAAAACAAATTTCTTTTTAGCAGGAATAATGTTAATTATTTTTTTGCAATATTATGCAGATATTTTTATTAAATTTTTTTATAAAAATTATATAAATTTTTCCTTGAGAGAAAAACTTTAAATGCGGTGCATATAAATCATAATATAAAGTACATTATCCTAGGTCTAAAGCTTCCTTTTTGTAAAATTTCGATTATTTTATTTTATTTTTAACCTAGAAAAATTAAAAAAAAAAACAGAAAAAATACTTTATAGAATAATTTTAGATCATTAATAAGCTTCAAAAGCTGTGCTAAAATATGCCATAAAAGTTGTTTTTATAAATTATATTAAAACTAGTCTAAAGGCTGAAAAAAAGTATTATAAATTTTCGATGTAAATCAATCGCAATTTATAAAGAACAGTGCAGTGCACTGTTTATTATTTGGTGCATGGTTAAACCAATAAGTTGAAACACTTTTTTAACCAAAAATATTTTTATTAAGCTTCAAATTAGACCAATTATTAAAATGTTTAAAATTTTTTCAATTTTCTTTTTAATTTTTCTGATTTGTTGTTTTTTGTCAAACATATTTTAAAAAATTTCACAATACAAATTTATATGTGTAAATATGGAAGGGATTTCGAAGCAACTTGAAAACAAAATATCATAAAAATACCCTGCGATAATCCCCAATGTAAATAGGCTCTTATATAAATGAAATTGTCTTATGACTTATTTAAAAAAAGTATGAATTTTGCAATAACTGGATAAATATGCACAAGACTACATTACTAAAAACTGAACTTTGCAAATTTTATAAGAAGGTTAAATAATAATTAAATCGCTAATATATCCACGCATACTTAACATATCGCGATATTTTTTATTCGTATTTAAGATACGCCATTGTGGAGTACATAAAAGCAATAATTTTTGATTTAGGACTATAAATATAACTTTTTTTCATAAATTTTTATCTTTAACCTCCATAAAATTGATGCCGTTCGGTAAAAGTCATTCACGTGCACAGATCTGTGTTCACTAGAGCAAAGGAATATTGGCACTAGTTTTGACGTGCTATTGAAAAGTTTTTTTTTTTTTTTTTTTTTTTTTTTGAACCTCAAATGTAAATGAGTTTGAGGAATTTCCTATATGTATTTGTTATAATAAAAAATATTTTTTTGGCACAAAAAATTTTTTGTGTACGGATTTTTATTAAGAAACGGTCTTTGATCTGATAAAAACAGCAGTTTTTGCATTGTAATTTATTGATTATAGTGTAACTAGAAAGTGGACGCGAAAGAACAGCTGTTTTACATTTTTTCATGGACATACCTCGAGAAATTGTTAAATTGTTTTTGTATTCGTATGCATTTTTTTTACTCTTATTCATTTTATGTTCATAGACTTTTGACATATGTGATGTAGTTTTACAATAACAAAATACAAGCTATTGTTGTTTTTGTAGATCTGCGGCCACATTCTAATTACTCTATGCTATTGACTAAACAATTATTCTTCAATAAGTTTTTCTAGTTATTTGGAAGTTCTAAAGTATAATTTTATACAGCTTAAGTATAAAAATTATACTAATTTTTTACTGTCCTGAAATGTTGCTCAAACACTGTAGTTGTTTTTATAGATCAGCAATGAATTGCTATTCAAAACTGCACAGTAGATTCTTTCGCAAAATAAATTGTTATAATTCTGGATCTTCTAAGCCGCTAGGCCACTCGTAACAACAGTTTGGGAAAAGTTAGGCTTTCGAAGTATGTTACTTAAACACAGGCACCGCTACAATGGGCCAAATGCAACCACCTCGAATGTGAAAAACATATCAAAGCTTGCTATTTTACAAATATTAACTGATTTTAAATATTTTTATACCTACCATCAAGAAGATGGGCGGTATATCGATTTTGTCATTCCGTGTGTAACATGTCGAAAAAATAATTTAAGACTCCATAAAGTATATATATTCTGGGTCCTGGTTAGATTCTGAGTCGATCTAGTTATGTCCGTCCGTCTGTTGAAAGCAGGATAGGGATCGAACGGGACAACCTAGATGGACGAAATTTGGCTCAAATATAAGGTTTGTTTGGAATTGAAAATGGGCAAAATCGGTTAATAAACAAAAAAGTTATGGGCTAAAAACTAGAAACACAAGGTGTCCGTTGTAGCTTCATCTGCTGATATCTCTTTAAAAAAACATGTGCAACAACGAAATTTTGTACAGATAGTTAGATGGTCGATATAAACTTGAAAACCAAAAATGGCCGTGATCCGCTCACTTTAAACCCACCTCCCATATAAGGTGAAATGTCAACGAAATTTCGTACAAATAGTTCAGGGATCAATGTAAACTCGGAAGTAAAAAATGGGCGTGGTCACCCACCTTACCGCCCACCTCCTATATAACGTTATATTTGGAAAAGTTGATGGTGGTTATATAGATGCGGCCAAGCCGAATATAACATTCTCGCTTGTTAAATTTCAGTGTTCTACTAAGCAAGATTAATAACTATCTAATCATATTGGAAAAAGTTTTGCAAAAAATTGAGAAACGCTTTCGACTGTGCTTTTGTTATATACTCCAGCTAAAAATATTACACATCCTAAGTCCTTTTCTAACCCCAATGTGCAATGCATAAGTTACACATACTACTATAACCAATTTTGAATACAAGTTCAATAGCGGAGCTATAGATCTCACACTAACGTAGAAAATGTTTAATCACTTTCCACATTTTAGTTTCTTATACCATTTCAAAGATTAAAATCTTCTGGAAGAACATAATAAGACCTAAAAGGAAAGACGTCCACGTATGTACTATTTATCTCTTATAGTTTTCGATTTATTTGCAATTGAAATTTTAAGCTATCGCAGTTTTGCAAGATCATGGTCTCCTTATTTCTAAAAATATCGCAACTTATCCTACCGATTTTGTTAGCAAATAAAAAACCGATTTGAAGTAGTTATATTTACCTAGTTCAAAAATAAACAATTTATTACAAAATCTCTCAAATTTTACCTATTTTGTATAAAAGTTTTCAGTTTATTATATATGTTCCAAACTCCCAAGGCACGAATTTACAAACAGAATGAAACAACTGTTGTTATATTGAATCATATCTCGAAAAATACTTGTTAAAAAAAAAATGTAGAAAATTTTAATTAAAATATTATTGAAGTAAGTTAATTTTTAATACACTCAACAGTTATAGAGATATTAAGTCCATTTTTCATTTTTTTTTTAAATTATACAAAATTTAAAAGAAATGTTTTTTTTTTTTTTTTTTTGCAAAAAATCATATAAATTTTGAAATGTCAAAAATTTAAATTTAACTAGACATACTATTTTATTTAAATCAATACATAAATGTTAATTTTATTCACAAATTATTGAAAATATTTATATACAAATTACATAGAAAAATTAAAAAAAAAAAATAATAATAATTTTGTGATCCGAATGCTGAGTAAAGAATTTTTTACAAATGTGAGTTATTTTACAATTTTAACGAATTTATATTTTAATTTTAATATTTTCTAACATTTCATTTAAAAGGTTTTGCCTCTAAAAACAGTCTAATAATTAACCCATTAATGCCCACTGTGGCAACGTGTAAGTTTAAAACTATATTGTCAAAAAACGGAATAATATAAACTTAAATTTTGTTATGAATTGTGAAATTTAATATTCGTCCTGCATCATCAAATGTTTTTTCTTCACTTTCTCTCCTGTTATTGCGGTAAAAAGTGATTTTGTAAAGTTCATTATTTGAAAGCTTGCAAAAACTCTATTTTAACAGCAGAAGGTTTGCTAAAAGGCTTATTAATTATGTACAAAACATTTTAACGAAAAAATGTCTTTGTATACTAAAAGAAAACACATCAAATTTGTTTATTTGATTGTTTAAAAATATATAAGGTGTGTCCGATAAAAATTAGAAAGTGGAAAAAGAAAGCGTTACATATTATGTAACACTGGGTCATTCTCAGTACTTTTTGGCCCCTTCTATTTTCAATACAAAAATCACTAAATGACAAAATTTTTTTTAAATAAATATACTATTTGAGCAGTAAACATGGTAAATTGTTGAAACAAGTTATTATAGCACCATTCTCTTTTATTCTCTCTGTATGAAAACGCAGATCATGAGGACGTCGCGATCCTACATCAAACAGAGGAGGGCATTTCCGGTAACCGGAGGTAGTCACTTCGCTCTATATATGAATTAAGAAAAAAAAATTAAGTGATTAATTACTATAAGTTGGCTAGATCGCCGTGGGCATTAATGGGTTAATAAAATAGTGTTTTGCGTATAGAATATTATACTCTAATAAATTTCTTTATATGAACAATTTAAACTTCATTTTATGAAGTTTCATTGTGCATTTCTATTTAAAAATTTCCAATATTATGAATGATTGCCGCATACAACATTTATGATCATAACTATTTAGCAAAATAAACAATTTTTTACTACTGACCTAAAACAAAAATTTCAATGAGAACGAAAAAATTCATTCTTGTCAAGGTTGAAAAGTAATAAAAAACTTTAATCTAGACTAAAGAAAAATTAGTAAACAAAACAGGTAATAAAAGGTACATTTTAACAAACAATACAGGTAATTGCCAAGAAACGATTAAGCATCACTAATATTAATATTAAAGAAAATACATTTCTAGGGATTTTTACAAACTTACAAGAAATACATATAATCATAATAAATTCCATGGATTCTTGATATCCATCTACACACACACATATAATCTTAAACTATTGCGAGAAAGACAATTTAGAATTAATCATTTGACGAACGGATAAAATATTAAATCTAGAGTAGAAATTTCTAGTACTAGAGATCACATGATTAATATTTAATCATAGACTTTTGTGATATGTTCAAGAACATCAACTTGCCACTATAATAATGACCAAGTGTGGAGAATAACAGTTGGGTTTTTGAATTGTTTGTAATCTATAGTGATTAACTTGTTAACAAAAGCCAACTCAAACTAAACGAGAAACGACAAAAAGGTGAAACATAGAATTAAGATTAAAACGATTTAACAATTGAATTAAATTTATAATCTGGTATACTAATACTCATATACAAACATTAGTAATACCATACAGTTGCCATACAATATGAGCTGATTTAAAGTGAATATATTTTCAATATAAGAAACTTAAACTACTGAACCAACCAGCCAACATTCCTTTATAATGATCTTAATAATAATCATGTGGTAAAGTGCAAAATTATATATACAAATTATAAAAAAAAATATCAGTTTGTTGTTAATTTTCTTAAGTTTTTTTATTTTATTTATTTTTGTTGGAGCGTCACCTTAAAAGTTAACGAATCACAAATAACCAAAAGATCAACATTATAATGATTTTTGTGCCAAAAAAAAAAAAAAAAAAAAAAAAAAAAATCGTCAAAATGTCTGTTGAGGTTTTTATGTGCTTCATTTTGTTTTCTCAAGAGACATCTTTGAGGCACGCATATTTTAAGATGGTTTTTTTGCTGTGTTTTGAAGTATAATTATCTCCCGCATATAAATTATAAGTTTTTTTTTTAATTCCATAATTTTATATATTTTCACATCAAGATTACCCTACATTTTTTGCTGAGATAATGTTTGTTGAATGAAGAAACTTGAATTTAGATTTGGTCTGGAAATATTCTTTACACCATCGATTTATACAAAATTTATATTAACTTTTAAATAAATCACTTTTTTTCATTGACTATAGTACCGAAAATTTCCTTTCCAATATTAATATTATACATCAAACTATAGCTGAAGAAAAATTATTACACCTATATTTCGACATCATGTTGTAGTTTATCCAAAATGTTGCAAAATTTGGAACAAGTTTTTTTATTTAAAAAAAAAACAACATACCGAAATAAATCAAAAATAATATGAATTCAATGTCAAAAAATAAATAAAATAATAAAAAGTATGTAAAAAAATACAAATTTTCCGTGTAAGAAAATCGGCCTTAAATTTTATGCTTCTGTAATCTGCTGAAAATTTCGGAAAGTTTGTTATGTGGTGAGCATCATCATTCTCTTCAAAGGTTTTCCATTTCTTGAAAGAAGACATTCAACCGATAGTTGAGGAATTGCAAGAAAAACATTACAAAAAGAGCATTTAGATGGGTCTGATTTCTCATATGAATACCTAGAATTAAGTAATGTCTTCTCACTTTTAGACGTGCTAGCATAAAACATTGGCTCAAGATAATGTTGTATATAGGCCTTGTAGTTTGTGGATGTTGTTTATTAAACAGGTTCAATAATACTTTGGGAAAACTTCAAAATTAGAAGTATGCATAAATATAAAAATTATGTCCGGTGAGTAGAAATAATTTCCATCAGCATTTTTCTAAAATATAATCAATTGATAGATAACTTCTTGTAGATCCTCAAACTACATTCAATAGTGACAACAGTATCCACGCTATTGTTTTCGATTGGTCTTTGAGAAATAGAAATGTTGTTATTCTTTAGTAGAGAATAAAATAATAACAATTAATATGTATTGAGAACTGATCATGAAGCAATTACTATGCTCTTGCTGCCATTCCTGAACAGTTTTATTATATTATTTATTGAATTTTATAGTATTTTAGAGCTTTTTTTCTCAAATTAAAAATTTTAAAATGGGTTTTTTATTTATCTTGTATCTTTTACCACCAAAAAATATGAAACATTTACAATTTTATAATATTTTTTCATTCATTATTTGTAATCTTAAATGTAACTAGCTCCTATCGTTTTTACTAATAATGACTTCAGCAATGCTAAACAATCAGTAGGTTTTTGAACAGCATGGAAGTAATTAGTTCTTGTAATGAAATCTACGCAATGACTTCCGAAACTGCATTCATTTAATAATATAGGGTAAGTAGTTGCCTCTAATGTCATCACCGTGTTAAAATAATGAGTTATTCAGCTAATGTGTAAGTAGTGAAGAACCATTATATTAGCTTCTTAACTCATTACAAGGCAATCAAAGTTTTTACTGGGTTATAACACTTAAAATATTGATAGGTAAAGAAAATTGGAAATATTTGTGAGGATGCTCTCAAAAATCATTTATAATTCCGCCGTTCCTAAACCGATTTTACGGAATTTCAATACCAAGATTTTCAAGATTATGTCCCACATATGTGTTGAAAAAGAAATATAAATATTGGACTATGGGCTTAAAAAAATTAATTTCAACATACAGATGAACAGACATATCGTCCCTGCGCTGACTAAATTACCTATGTAAAAATTTTGAATTTTTTTTAATTGCTGCATTTAGAACCCCTACTGGTCATACATAAAACCACCAAAGCATTTGCCGATATTCTGGTTTAGGATTTACAAAATAATATAATTAATACTATGTATAACATAATACTAATATTATAAAGAATTTTTGTTTTATTTTTTTGGAAAATTTTTCTGAGTTCATTAACAAATTACTGTTTAGTAGCATGTTCTAATCATCTTAGAAAGTTGAAACTTACCCAATATATTACTAATAATACCTTCTTCCATAGCTCAAACTTAAATTTAAATAAACTTAAGAACTTACAAAAAGATAAGCAAAAACGTATCTTAAAAAAAATTACGCCACAAAATTACCCATGTAACGTTTTCTCCAAAATTCGCCAAAAAATTCGTTCTTTTTCATAATGCGCATAATTTGTGTTATTAAGCCTATTCATAAACGATAAAATTTAGTAAAAATTTTGCGAAGTAACGAAAAAACTGCGAAATTAAACAGTTTTTTAGCTTTCCTGAAAAGTTATTGAAAATTACATAGGTAATTCAGTCAGCGCAGGGTCGATATATTTTCAAAAGTTATTTTTAATCTCAACAATCAAGAATACTTTAAATTTTACGATCCTGGATGTATATTTTAAGACTAGTAGTCATTTAGTGCAAGTTTTGAGAACACTTCAAGGGGGAGTAGTAGCCCCCATTTAAAGTAAATTTTAGATATGCCATCAAAAGGGATAGCGAAGCACACCGGGTTAAGCTAGTATTTTATAAAAATGAAGTATAAGGTCGTTTGTTTGTGTATCAATCACGTCTAAACGGCTGAACCGATTTTTACGAAATTTGGCATACAGATAGTACCAGTGCCGGAAGTGGTTATAAGCTATGTTAAATCTCGATTGAATTTCATGCCAACTTTTTACTCCTACTTTTAAAAAACTCAATTTTTTAAATTTTGCACATTATTAATGAACCTATTTAGATGAAATTTGACAGACAAATAGTTCGATCTTGATCGTATGCCACGTCCACATTTTACACCCACTTTTTTAAAACTCTGAAACGGCTTAACTTATTAGCTTAAAATTTTCGCAGCATCATCCTGTGTGTCCCTTAATATCTTATTTTTCGATCGGAGCACGGAGACTGGTACCCCACAAACAAAGCAAAAACTCATTATGGTATATCTAAGGAACTATTATGGTGAAATCATATCACATTGATTAAATGAAAATAGATAGCTAGCCCCCATACAAAGAAAATATTAATTATCCATCATCTAATGGAGTATTACAGTGAGTGTTAAGTAAAAATTAATTTTCGGGTATTCATTTACCTCCCTAATTCACTTAAAATCGTAAATATTTCCTATACTATTTATCCGATTGCAAAGATTAAGGTGTCAATTAAAAGCTCTTACTGGCGCATTTACAAAAACAAAATAAAAATAATATAAAAGTTTCATAAACACAACTTTTGAAGTATTTTATAATTTCTTGTGGAATTTTTTTTTTTTGTGGAAATAATTTTTTTTAATAGCCGGCCTTCGGCCTGACGGAAGGGTTTTTAACTCTGTGGTATGTCCAAAAGCGGCTTCGCTAACGAAATTCTTTCTTTTTACCCAACTTGTTTTATAACGAAAATTTTTTGATACGAGTTTCTTAGGAAAATTCGATTTTCAAAGCCCTATAACTTCCAAAATATTTATTTGCGGCCAAAAATTTACATCATTATATTCACCGTTAAAAGTACTATCAATGGCAAAAAAAAAATAAAATAAATCGGAGCTAAATTAGGGTGGTCTATTTATACCAATTTTCGTATTAAATTTCAAATAGAGCGGAGAGTTGCAGGGGATGTAATAGCCCTCATTTAAAAAAATATTGGTTATCACATCAAATAGGAAACAAAGTGCATCAAGATAATAAACAATTAAAAAAATAATTTAATATTTCGTATTTGAAATATAAGTTTTGTGTATAGAATTTGAAATTTAAATATCACAAAATGTTGCTTTTGAGCAAATTTTCTAATTATGAGCGTATAAACCTGCCAATATGCACAAACAAATCCGAAGATATTAAAAAAAAATATATATGAACAATATTTTGACGTTTCCCCATTCCCTAATCGAAGATATGGATTTGAAACTGTTAGAATGTGTTGGGATGATAGTGATAAAGTATTAAATTAATTAACTTTTCAAACGTACAAAAAAACAAAAAATAAAAAATACATTAAAAAATTTAAATCGCGTATCTCCGCTCCCGAACTTTAATTTTTTTACCAATTCTTAGGAAAAGCCCAGAAAATAATTAAAATTCTGTCTCCGTTAGAATTTGTAGGGCGAAACGTTTTATAAGTGAGCCAAATTTTATAAGATGACGTAGAAAAGCATAAAACTATTCGTTCTACAAATCCTAATGGACCCAAATTTTGAAATCTTTATCAGGAAGTTGATTTACGCGGATTTATTTTTTTATTTTATTTAATATATGTATCTTAAAGTCAGTTTTGGTTTTAAAAAGTTTATATTCAAATACTTATTGTTTGCTCTTCTAATTTTATTGGAAATATATTTTTTAATTCCTTCAAGAAGCGGAAATATTTGTTTGTTTTTTTTTTTTTTTTTTAATAATATAGTGCATTCAAAATTCGTTGTTAAACTGTTTAGTCACAAATACATAATTTTAGTATAACTATTTAGGTACAATATAAATATTTAAAACAGAAATCAAAAAAACTAATGATATCTCAAAAATTACCACCATTGCTCATCATCATCACCCAAGATGATGTTGACGTTATGAACAAAAAAAATAATAATGAAACCAAACAAGAAAACATATAAACATACCAAAAAGATCATCATCAATGATGATCAAAACAAAAAAGAGTTCGTCAACAACATCAAAAAACGTCAAGACAGAAAAATAAGACAAAAGAAAAAATCTGAAAATCAAAATAATGGTTTTTGATGAAAAATATGTGGCATACAACATAGTTTAAATACGTTTTTAAGACAAAATATGCATCATCCATGTTGTGTGTGTATTTAGGTATCCACACAGATAGATCTTTATGTACTTAAGTTGGCCTCAAGTTAAATTATGATCGTTTGTCATGCGCCGCAGAGACTTGATCTTATTTATGGTTAAAATCCAACGATTTACGTGTTAGGAGGGGATATTTTTTTCTGTTTAATATGATTTAACTGCATTACAGTTAAGATTTTCAAAAAAAAAAAAAAAAAAAAAAAAAAAAAAAAAAAACTGAACAAAAACAAAAAGAAAAAAAGACACAGAAAAAATGATTATAACTGAGTGAGTGAATTAGTATGTCTGAAATATTTGAAGCTTAATTAACGTGTCGCCGAAATTTTTGTTTTGGGAGTTGCGTGAGCTTAAGGCAAACAAAATATCTTTGTGCTTTTTTTGTTGTTGATTTCATTCGTTTTTCATAAATATTATTCATCAAGTATGTTGACTTAATGATTGAGTTAAAACAATAAAGTTAATTTGTTTAAGAATACCCTATAGCATATATAATTAATATTTAAATTAACTGTAGGGTTGGTTTCTCAAAAAACTAAGTTGACACTCAAACACTTCTTAAATGAAGGAGACAGTTAATTAATTATATAGATGAAATATCACCTATTGCCTTCAAAAAAAAAAAAAGATATCTTATAACTTAATTTTGTCAAAGGAATTCCATATGAAATTATTATGAAGTTATTAGCTTAATATCCTTGCCTTTATATATTTTTTAATATAAATCTTTAGAGTAGGGTACTCAAGAGTCGACCTAATATCAATTCAGTTTTGTTGTTTTAAATGATTTGTCGAAGACACAAAAAACGACAAATAATTAAAATGACATTATGGCTCGAGGCATTAAAAAATGATTTCGTTTTTAAGATGAGTTTCCAAAAAAAGTTTCTCTCTTTAGGAAACAAACACGAAATAGAAAAAACACGTGCTAATGCATTTTTAACACAAAAAAGTAAAACTCTTTTCCGTTTCCTCTAACAATTATTGCAAAATTTGTAGCAAACAAACAACAATTTTTTTCTCTATCAAATTTAATTAAATTAAATTTTTTTTAGTAAATCTAATAAATGACAAAATCTCATGTCTAAAATCGCATAAATCAAATTTTCAATGTTGTTGGCTTTTTTATACAGTTTATTAACTGGCAGCCTCCTCCTCTGAATTGAAATTAATTATTATTTAAAGCAAATTGCCTTAAAACGTTGCATTGTCTAAATAAAAAAATGTATATAGTGAAGGTTGTTTAAATTTAAAGTTTAGCAGCAGGGCTTTTTGCTGGCTCATCATAATCGCCATTTGCCAATAGTGTTTTATATCTTTTTATTATTTGCCAAAGTTGTTAAAGTGTTTTTAAGGTTTTTTTGTTTTTAAAATTTTGTCTCAAGTAGTTAAAAACACTTAAAAAAATCTGTTGTAATCATACCTACTTACTTAACTTAAAACTATTGTTGCAGCTTGTTTTATCCTTCTCTTTACCCCGTTTGTTGTTAAAACAATAAAGTTAAACTGAAGAAAAGTATTTTTTAAGCTATGGCACTTTCAAAGTGCTGCTAAGCGAAAATACAAAATGAAAAAAAGAAATGATTTAGAAAATTAGACATAATTCGTGTTGGAGATTAATGCAATTTGAGAAAGTGCAACAGAAATCAAGTGTTCAAGTAATTGATACCATGCAACAAGCAACAAACACCAACCCACTACAACTCGTCACAACACCAGACTAAATGGTTGAAAATCATGCAGATTTAAGAGGGGTATGCACGATAAGAAACGTTTAGAGAAATTAGTAGAATATAAGTTATATTACAGAGTCATAACAAGTAGTCTTCACATCTAAATAACCATAATTTTAGACTGCGAAAATGTCTTTTTCTATCTGAAGACATTCTAAATGAATTCAAGAGTTCTCAAGCTAAAGTTTCAAAAGGATCAATTATTATAATAATCTTCTCTAAAATATTAGCATTTGATAGATAATGTCATTAGGTTTAGGGTGTCAAAAATATTAATCCCTTGTCGCGCAACAGAGATTGAAGTCATTATTTTCTTCCTCATAAGTGGAGGATTATTTTGTAAAACCACGACTATCGACAAATCTTAACAAGGACTGACTGACTCCAAGGTGGAAAGGCTAAAACACAAAATTTTTTTCTTTTTGGAAATTTTGTTGTAAAACATACAAATTATAAATTTTTAGGACATAGTGGTATTCAGGATCACAGTGTTCAATTAATCGATCTTGCCGATCAACAGCACTTAGATTAGACTATTTATGCAAAAAACAGCGTAATAAGTCGCTTTATCCCATAAAGCACCATATTGAAACATATTTCGAGTTAAGTCCAAAAAATAGTCGCGTGACATTATAAATAGTTCTGATCCTGTAAAGATGAATCAAACATAGAGCCTGCTTATTCCTACATTGTCAATCTATAGTCGGCACTGGAATATTTTTCGAAACATAGAAATAAATTTATTGTTACACCTTTCCCTTAAAGACTCTCTAACGTAAATGAAGATGAAGTAAATCTTTATTTGGATCTTTTAAAATTCAGAGTCATAAACTCCATCTGCAGTATCATTATTCATGCAATCTATACTAGAGTACGTGGTAATTGGCGAATAAATTTTAATACAATTCCAGAGATGCCAAAAAAGTGCTTGAACCTTGTAGTGGCCAAATACTCATATTTTTGTTTTGAGTTACAAGGCCGTCGATGCACTTTGGTCTTTTTGACAAAGATTGTAACACAAACGAAAACAGCGTAGTCTTCTCTAATAAGAAAGTCGAATATAACCACACGACAGCCTTTTAAAACAAAGGACTACATATATCAGCTTTAGGTAAAAGGTGTCGAATATGTCGATTAATTCATGGAAAGGTGATATCAATATTTAAATGATCACGTTCTATTTGTTTATTTATTATTAGGTAAAAAATGCATTTTTAAAATTATAATAAGTTTTTTGGCAGAATGGTAATGTCCGTCCGTCTATACATTTGGGTTAAATGGGTCGAAAATGGCGATTAATTCACGGAAAAGTGATACAATACTTTAATGTTTAGACTTAGTTTTAATATTGGCCAAGAAGTAAAAAAAATCATAATGTCCGTTCTTCCGTCCGATAGATATCGACTTGAAATTTTCTTTACCCGATAGAAAATTTTGTTCTTTAATTGTTGAAATTTCAAATGAATATATCTCGAAGAATATATAAGAGAAATAGTAAATTCTAACATCATTTCTAAAGGACTCGATTCTGCCCCACTGTTTAATGTTTGATAAAGCAATGGTGTGGAAAACATCTTATACCAAGGCAAAAGACTTCTGACCTACTAGTCTATCATCCTTCCTTCTGAACATAGGAACATTGATGGAAACTGCAGAGCAAAGGTATAGGGACATATAGGCGCCACCCGTGAGTAATGTAACATATGTCTTTCTCTCACAACGAACATACAACTTATATCACAAAAATTCTATCTAAAAGCCATGTACTGATGGATAATAAAGATCTTTCTGTTCGGAGACAAGAAAAATTTGGTCAACAAATGTTAAAATTACCCAGATTACCTCCTGGTATATATGCCAAGAGACTAGGGCTACATTACATTTTTGTAGAAGTGGTATTTGCGAAGAAGAAAAGGAGGCGGCTAAGTACTTTTTCTGTCATTGTCGAGCATTTGGGAACCTTACACATCCAATTTTTGGGCAACGAAAACTCGTGGACAAAATCTGTCTCTCAAAAAGTGATATGAAATAAGTCAACAGCTTCATCAAAACCATCAAACGCCAGGATAAACATGATGGTCAACAATATTGGATATTTGGCGAAATGAGAACAGACGGTGTCATAACGGTACTTAATGCTGGACACAAGTAAGCTATGCCTTTTGGATGGCTAACAATTAAATCTTACCTAAAGTAGTTTGCAGTAAATAACGTCTACTCGGTGTGTCTCAACAGAAATCAAAACATGGAGACACGATAGTCGCAATCGTTTCCGTTTCCACCTCTGTTAACCACGACTTAAAAAACAAATGGATGAAAAAGATGAGATCTTAGATGAAGAGCAAATGAAGAATACGTGCAGTGCTTTATTTGGTCCAGGGCTAAACATGAAAGAGCCACGCAATATTTACAGAAAAAGAAGTCAATAAAACAGACTTCCAGTAAGGAAATATTGTGAGGCATACGACAAGCTAATATTTATTAAAAAAGTGCAGTGTAAAAACATAATGCGCAAACTGGATGGTAAATCTAAGGAGTGCGATCGAAAAAATCTTAACACACGTTGATTTGTTGTGAGCTTGATCAAAATGAGTTGCGGAAAAAAAGTACATGCTACAAATAATTAAAAAAAAATCAAAAAAATCCAAATAGGTCCCACAAATAATTGGCCAAAGAATTAAATGTCTGCCGTCAAACTGTTTTCAAGATTATTAAACAGTATCATTGATAGGAAACATGGTTCGGGAAGAAAAAAGGTTCACATGATATTGGAAAGGCCAAATGAAAGCATATTGAAAAGAGCTCCAAAAACATCTGGTAGAAATGCAGCCCGGTTAGCTCAGAGCGAAAAGTTAAAGCTAATGTGGAGTTGAAAATAGACAAAGTACAAAAAGTTCCAGACAAGAATGCTGCAATAAATTTACAAGCCAAGAATAGGTCACGGAAATTAAAATTAAATTTCATACAAAAGTACTCATGTTCTATAATGGACGACGAAACGTATGTGCTGGCAGAATTTTCGCAGCTTCTCTGCAAAAATTTTTATGTTGCTAATGTTTGAGGTAATATTGAAGATAAGTTTAGGTCCCAAAAGTAGACAAAATTCCCCAAAAAAATGCTGGTATGACAAGCTTTATATAGTTGAGGCAAAACAAGAAAGTAATTTCCCAGCAGTTTATTTGGTGGCGATTAACCCGCTTTTAGACAGTAAGTGTATAGTCACCTGCCGCTCTCCATCGGTCAACATTGAGCGTATTAGCAATTGGCACTTTACTGACTCTAAAGTAAGCGGAAAGAAGACGAAAAGAAGAATCAAAAATTTTTAACTGACTCATTGTAACCAGTAAAGTGGTTGTGTGTGCCCAAAGGTTACACTTTGTAGACGTTAAAGTGACTGTGTATGTAAAAAAGGACCACCTTTTGGTCATTGAAGTGCCTATTTGTCATTTAATTGATCCTTCGGTAGTCGTGGAGGTGATTGTGTGTGCAAAAAAGTGATACTAGAAAGTCGTTTAGGTGGCAATAGACTTCCTCCTAGGACAAGCCCATGTTAAAGTGACTAGTCACGTAGCTAATAAAGTGACTAGTGGTACGATAATGTAGTCGGTTAGGTAACTTGTACGCAACTGCCACCATTGACTGCAGGGTTGTTACAGTCGGCTCTTTAAATATCGAAATATACATTAAAGAATGTTTGCAAAAAAGGCTTCTTCTTTTCATAAGAGAGCACAATGTGTCCACAGATTTTTGGCGCGAATTGGCATCATTTCACTACGGTAAAAAAGCTCTGGAGTGGTACCAAAACAATAATATAGTTTTTGTACCGGACAATTATACAAATTGTCCGGAGCTAAGACCACTGGAGAGATGTTGAGCTCTTGTGAAAAATGAATTACAGAGCACAAAAAATATGTCCCAAAATATCGAAGATTTTAGAAGAAGATATGCAAACTGTTACAAAAAAGTGACTGAAACAACTATCAAATCTTTAATGGAAGGTTTACCAAAAAAGGTCTACGAGTTCATAAGTAGTGGCTAAAATTATAAAAGTTATATTTTTCTGTGATCTGTGATATAATAGCAATTAAATAAAAAAAGAATGAAAACTGTAAGATCAACCGTTTCCAAATTATTGAATTTTAGATATGGTAAGATTTTTTCGAACGCACTTCGTACAAACCGGCTTTATCAAATTATTTAATAGGGAATAACTCTAAACCCATAATATATGATCTATAAAATAAACGATGAGGTGCAAAACTGCACTATCATGTGACAAGGGCCGATTCCAAATAATGATATTGTCGAGAATAATCTCCAAGAAATTTAATAAACGGTTTAATGTTTTAAAAATGTCTGTACTATAAAAAGCTATACCGATAATTCAACGATTAATTGTTTTGAATCGGCCAAAAATGTCTTCCAATCTTCTATGTATACAGAAAAAATCTTAATATTCTCCATAATAAAAAAATTCGAACTCAAGAGCGTATAACATGATATTATCTTCTATATCAAAATAATTTTAATCTATATTGTAAAAACTCAAACTTTCTTACTTTCAATCACTAAACAACATGTTCAATAATGGCAAATAACAAAGAAAACAGTAAAACTAACAACAACAACTAAAAAGAGTAATAATAACAATAATTTTTTGCAACATTCATGAGCAAAAGGTTAATGAATATTATGTTCCGCTGTCTACCAACAATGACTCCCATTACAGCTTCCGACAGAGAATCTGTTTTTCTTTTACCAACTGTTGGAAATATATTTAAAGCCTTCAACCATCTATATAACCAATAAGTTCACATACTCATTTAATTTTTACAAAAAGAAAAAAAAAAAAATAAAATAAAAAACAAATAGTTTGGGTTGGCAACATGCTGCAACATCAAGTAAGTATATGCTGCAAAAACATATATACAGCAAAAAAATAAAAAAAAAAAAAAAAAACTTTAAAGAGCACTAGTATGAATACTTAGTTGTCGTACTCGGTATAACTGTTGAGTGTAGGCGTAATTGTGTTTTTACGATTATGTTGCCGCATTAAAACAAATAATACTCGTTGGGTACTTACATTTTAAGCCGGGTTTTGTTTTTTCTTCATTTCTTTTGTATGTGTTTTTGGAATAATGTGAGTAGTTTTTATTTTTTGTGTTGCCATCCTTCTTCAGTAGTAGTTTGTTGGCTGGTAGTTGGAAATGGTAGTCATCGTCTCGTAGTAAATTTACTCAAGACGCACCCTTTGAAACCCACACCACACCATTTTTATCCCATTCATACTTTAACTTTTTTTTTCTTTGTGGCAAAAACTGTTGTTACATTTGCCAGTTGGATTTAAAGATGTTGTTTGTTGCTTGAAATGCTATGAAAGCATTTTGTTTTTCAATTTTATGCTAATTAGCTTGGAATAAAATTTAGGAGCTTGACTTAGTTAGTGTTAAATGTTTGTAGGGAGAGCAAAAGAATGAGTTTAAATTATGCAATTTATAATATGCTTTGAAGATATTTAAATAAGCGATAGAGATGTTAACGATTTGGGTTAAATAGATAATGTTTATATTGGATAATTTTCAAAAACGTTATTAATTTAACGAAGAATGGAAAAAATAATAAATATGCGATTCAAATGTTGTGATTTAAGTTATCGACCACCTGATTATTCTACATCACTTAATTTGTTTAATTTCTTTATGCTACTTTAAACTTGTATTGGATATACATTCTTACTAAAATGTTATGTAGAATTGATGTATAAAAGAAATTTTTTATAAATCAATTGGATTCGTCTCTGCGCAAAATGGCGCTCAAAATGTGCGTTTTTAGCCGAAGATATGCAGGCGAAGGAGTTGGAATTTTAAAAAACAAAATACGCCATTATTTTTACGGATGCAAAAACCTTCTAAAAAGGTATGATATCTCAAAATCATAATTTTGAAATTTACCCTAATGTATATAAATAATAATTTTCCTATTAATAGGCACAATATTTGATTTAAGTGGAGCAAGGGCATAGCTAAAATTTGTTATGTTATCTTTTAATTGTGACAAAAAAAACAATATTTAGTTAAATTTGTTTACTTTGTTAATATTATTTTTTTAATACTCCATCGAACTCATGTACGCACTATATTGAGTCCGAAAATATATATTTTTCCCTTCTTAGTGGTTTTTTAGTGTTAAATCTATCTAAATCTGTTTTTTGAAACTTTATTAGAAAAAAGCTATGAGAAGTAGTGAAAGAATAGTATTTTTTTTTAATAGCCGTTTTTATACTAATTTCAGAGTGCTACTTTCAACATTTTTCACGTCTATATGAATTGAGATAATCAAATATTTTTTCAGCATATTATTTCGGAATGTATTTAAAATTATAAAATATTTTTAGACATATTTTTTCTTATATACCTCAGGTCTTATTTTCGAAAAACAAAATAAAGTCGAGGCAAAAAATCAAAATTCAAGCGTAAATATCTTTTTAACTGTTATAGATAATATTGATGATACTTTTACATACTTTGGATAGTCAATTTTGGTACCCTGTAGCTTGTCCCGCATTAGCAAGATAACTTTTCTGAAAGCCTAGGTCCTCTTTTTTATTATTATTCTCTAAAATTTAATTAGTTGGTACAAAAATATTAACAAATAAAATAAATAAAAATTTTCTTAAATTTGCTAATGTAAATGATTCATTTATTAGGAAGGATTTATGGGAACCAATATAATATTATTTTATTACGAAACAAACCCTACAAATGGCCTAAATAATTAAATAGTCAAACTAAGAAACCAAAGACATTTTTGATGAATTCATACAAAATTAAATTTTATATATATTGTAGATAAGTTCACAAAGGAACCTATGAGTTTTTTTTATAACAAGGTAAGATAAATAACTTATTTTGGATTGAAAGTCATACAAAATTACATACAGGTAACCCTGTAAAACAAACAATAGTGACAAACTTTGAATTGCGAAAATTAAGGTAGCGTATTGGAAAGAATTTATTGAAAAAATAGATTATTTAATGAAATAATGGCTACAAAATAAAAAAATGTAAATTATAAGCGAAGTGTTACATAATTGCTTAAATATTTTTTGTACGATTAAAAAAGAGGAAACGGCAAAATATGTAACAAGATTATAAAACTTTAATAAAAGTACAATAAGAACAATCCCAAAAATATGTATATTTAAATAAGTATGAATAAGTACCTATACATATAATCAGACTTAATAGGTAATGTGTACTTGATTTTCTTAATATGCCACCAATATAAAATTAATGTAATTTTTACTAATTTCTTTTTAATTAAAAATTTAATTTTTCATCAGAAAAACCATAAAAACTGCTCATTAATATATAAAATACGTAGTTTTACATATTGACGATTTCAAATATTTGATTTGACGATTTTGACGATTTTTTTTCTCCAAATTTAACGATTTTGCACAAAATTTATCTGACAACTATGGATACAGATTTATTACCAAAAATTTTGCATTTGGCCCTACTCTGGACTGTCAGTTACTGAAAAAGTGGTTCAAGTTTTACTCAAGTTGTCAGGATATAGCGGAGGCACTAAGCATGAACCACATAGTGGTTTTCAATCATTAGAAAACCATTTCAATTCAGAAAGCTCAATATATGTTTCAAATCTTAAAAAAAAAAAAAAGTGAGTTTTTAATTAATAAAGAGCTACACGGGAGTTTTTAATTTTTTATTCCCAGATCTTTTATTACCCATCTCCAAATATATCTTTCTGAGATCCAAACGCATTGTTGTAATGGTCTTTTGTCAGAATAAACTCGAGCTATGTATCAGAGTCTATTGACTCTAAAGAGACATAAATCGATCTCGAAGGTTTGGGTATAAATATATTCTATATTTTAAATACTTTTTATTACTTTTTGTCTCCAAATAATTATTGATGACAAAGATCAATTACACGGGGTAACACTAATTCTGCGGCACGGAGTTTCTCAGTCAATTCGGATACACTGTATTAATAAGTAAGTATTCACTTTTTATACCCTACACCACCATAGGTGGTTGGGGTATTATGTGTTTGTGCAAATATTGTAACGCGGAGAAAAAAACCTTCCGACCCCCACCTTAAAGTATACTGTTCGACTCAGAATCACTTTCTGAGTCCATTTAACCATGTCCGTCCGTCTGTCTGGTCGGCTGGATGGCTGTCCATGTAAAGCTTGTGCGCAAAGTACAAGTCGCAATTTTGAACATAATTTGATGAAATTTGGTACATATAACTTTTTTGCACAAGGACGAAGTCTATTGAATTTGGTCATGATCGGCCTATTATTTCACCTGGCCCCCATACAAATGTCCTCCCGGAATAGAATTTTTACACTCATAAATACTTTAAAAATAAGAATATTTTAATGAAATTTGGCATAAATAAGTTCTATATAAGTATAAATTCGTATGTCAAATTTCATCAGATCGGTCCATAATTAAACATAGCTCCCATATGAACCTTTCTTCCGAAAATCACTTTAACGGGCATAAATCCCATAAAAATATTAGTATCGACTTAATATTCGACACAAATGAATTTTTTAAAGGTATAAATAACAGTGCAAAATTGTATGAAGATCGGTTCATAATTTACCATAGCTCCCATATAAGACCCAATTTCAGGATTCACCCAAAAGTGCATAAATACATGTGAATATTAGTATCGATGTAATATTCTGTATTAGTGTGTTTCACTTTACACTTAATACAAGTATCGGTCCACAATTGGCCCCTTCCCAAATTTTGGTACTCATAGACAATGGAGTAGGGTCAGGCTTGACAGACTATATCTTCTTTTCTCGTTTTGAATTGACTCTAGTTCACGCGATAAATCGCGATTTGTAAAATTAAGGAGGTTACACAATATATTGAAGTATATCTCAAAAACTACTTGTCTGATTTTATTCAAAAAAATATCAAAAAATTCTAATTAAAATTATCTTTAAGCCCTTTTTAAACTACTTTTAATACGATCAATAGCTATGAATTTAATTAAGCCCATTTTGTGAAAAAAAATTAAATTTTATACAAAATTGCGAAGAAAAAAATTTTTCAAAAAATCATAAAAATTCGAAAGTGTAAAAAATTCAAATTTTATATTCCTTAATCATAATAAGAAATTTGTTGCAAATGAAATAAGATACTTTTGATTAAAATCAATACATACGTTTTGATTTTATTCACAAATGAGTAAAAATACTCATTAACAAGTTATATAGAAAAATTATAAAAATATATTTTTTAGCTCACACTTAGCCATTTATAGATTATTATCATAACATATTTCTCTTTGGTATTCGAACAAAGATCGTGGTTTAGGACGTTTGATGGAAGTATCATGATACACATGATCCGAAATTGAGAGACTGATATGACCATTATTGTACAAACAAGAGAGCCGATGTAATTGGCATCCAACAAACTATTTATGAAGAAAGAGTCTAAAGCTTTAATGGAATTGAATTAAATTTAAATCTTTAGAGATTTCAAGGTTTGAAAATAAGCGGTACTTTATTATTTTCAGAAAGAATCAGTTTAATAATTTTTTCTCAAGTATACAATCGAAAAAAAAAACAATTTTCATGGATTCCTTAGAATACATTATTTTATATAACACCCAAAAACGTAATATGAAATGTCAATTGTACATTATTACCAGTAAAAAGATAATCACAAATTTTGTTTTTAAAATTTACGCACGATTTTCGACAATTCACATGATTAAAGCCACAAATAATGGAGGAATATAAATCAAGACATCATGAAACAAAAGTGAATAAAGAACATAACAATTGAGGCCATAATGATGGATTAAAAAGACAAAACAAAAACAGAACTTTAATAAAAAGAGGCACAAACAAGGCTTAAAACACAATCAATAATATCAAAAACAATGTAAGTATTTTTTAAGGAACAAATGGATTTGAACAATACGAAAACAAGTTGATTAAAAAATTAAACAAATTATAGCTGTAAGAAAACGAAATTACAATGATATTTATTGAACAAATATTACGAAAAAAAAACAGGAAATAAGTTAAAACAATATAAAAACTGTTACATTAAAGGTGTCCTTTTGTGGTGTGTATTCGTATAGATACAAAAAAAAAAAAGATTAATCGGCTGCCTCCATATATTGATGAGTGCTGTTTTTTTTAAATATAGAAAATTTGTGGCAGAGCAATTTGTTGGTTAAAAGAAAAACGTAGAAAATTAGTTAGATTTAAAATCTTAGCGGGATATAAAAAATAAACAAATATTCGATCAATACTGGTATGTTGCGGGTTTATTTTTCTATTAAATAAACAATTCCCGAATAATGAACAACCACCAGAAGAAAAAAAAAACATAATATAAAACGAATGAACTTGTAATCATCATTTATTTGTAGTCTGGGAGTAATTTTTTGGTCATCTATTGATTGCAGCTTTGTAATATATGCATTTATAACACAATAAGAATGATGATCATGATGATGTTGATCATCACACAACGATCATGGACATTCTAAACTTCATTTGCACTCCGACTGTGTGCATTGTCGATGAGAAGAGGTATTGAGACTTTTTTTGTATTGATCGTATTTAAGTACGCAATTAACCCTTAAATGTTAGAGATTGACTTGAAATTACTTTTTACAGATTTGACCAGAAACTGTTTAATTTTAAAGGATTGATATTACAATTTTATTGTTTTAAATCAAATATTTTAAAATAATATAAGCAGTGAATTTCCTTGCTTTATTGAGTTTATCAAACAATCTTATC
Source organism: Protophormia terraenovae (assembly GCA_951394005.1). Taxonomy (NCBI): domain Eukaryota; kingdom Metazoa; phylum Arthropoda; class Insecta; order Diptera; family Calliphoridae; genus Protophormia; species Protophormia terraenovae. The sequence goes on from OX596076.1 coordinate 92,294,208, forward strand.
CAACTTTTAAGGGTTAAACACAAACGTGTAGTTTTTTTTCTTTTTAATTTTTATTGAAAGTAGGCCTCTATCATCCAACCAATAACAGCAGAAATCATAACAGCCATTTGGAAAGAGAGTTTGCCACCTTGTGGTGTTGGACCATCACAATGTGATTCGTCACAGCTTCAAGTTACTTTTTTTACAACAAATTTTTGAAAGATTATGTGCGTTAGTTGTGTTTCTTTTTTTTATTTATCTTGCCTTTCATACAACAAACAATTCCCAGTATGTTACTTTGATGGGCTTTTTGACAAACGTTCCATTATATGAAATTTAATGTTACCATGTCTCACATGTTTAAGTTTACATATTCAAACATTTGGTCATTATAAAACATCGTCAATCAGTTTATATGGCGGTTCGTCATTTATGTTTAACATTTTAGTTTGAGTGAAATCCCCCTTACGCCTTTAATAACCATGGCCCTTTTTTTTGTACGCCACCCCACATGATGATCTTCATCATGTGATCTTTTTGCCTTGATCTTTGATTAAGTTTTGTTATCGACTTTGTAGATTTGATTTTGTGTCTTTGCCAACCTTTCGAAGTTGGCGACGATCATGAATCAATACAACATGTTGTTCAATTTTTTTTTTTTTTTGGTTTGTTAATTCAAAATGACGATGATGATGAACAGCAGGCGCTCAATTTGATAAATTACTTTCATAATACTTTTTAAGCCTATTTTTTGAATAATATTTTTTATTTTTAATTTTTGCTGTCCCAGTATTTGATTCTTTTATTTTATGGATAATTATTTTCGAATGACTCGTCACTAGTTGGTGTTTTTGCTACGCATTTGTAAAGTGCGTGTGATTGTTTTTTATTTATAAATTTTAAATTGATTTATTATTTTTTATATAAAATGAAATTGCTTTATTTAAATTTATAGAAAGCGTTAAAATTGTTATAGGTTTTTTTTTTTTTTTTTTGTTAATTGAAATATAATGCAAATTTACTACGGTGCAAAAATTAAATTGCTTTTAATTTAGGTCAAAGTTCAAAATATAATAGAAACTACCATACACGAGCTAGTAATTACTGTGGAAAATTCTGTATTTTGCTTTCACAACAACTACATCGTTATTTAATAAGGAAAGTTCGTCAGTTTCTTTTTTAACTTGCAGTTCCATGTCAACGAGCCAAACAAATGATGTATACATTTAAAGCCAATTTTAAATTTCGCAATCATTCGGGAGGCCTTTTAAACTATGTCTTATCTTATTCAATGTCTTTGATAGGATTTTTAAATAAAACATTAGTTGATATATCACTCACAAATCATTTAACAAACATCTACCCATTCCCGTTGAAACACCCTTTTGGGCAATCTTTCAAAATGGTCTAAAGAAATTGGTGTTAATTATAGGAAGATTGAACTCATTATTATGATGATAAAATTTATAAAATAAGGACTGCGCACGAAAAAATTAGTGCATATAATTCAGCTTATAAAATGAAACTAATAAGTCAATCTTCTTGAAATTTTGTTTCGTTAAAGACTGTAATATTCAAGTTTATAATTTAAAAGAATATTTGTTTATTCGTTTTTACTAAAATATTAAATATTTTCTGGAATACCCTAAGTATAAATTTTATTGCGTTTTTGGTTACATTTTTGTCGGAATGGGTCCACTTCTTTTTAAACTCTATTTTATTTGTTACTTAGCTCAGTTTTCTTCATTTTTTTTACTGGAATCCAATATAATTTAGTGAGTTTTGAACAGTTTAGTTTAGTTGTGGAATTTTTGACCAGGACGTTGTAAAAAGTTCGACAGTACGTACCTTATATTGCCCTTAAGATGCATTTATATTTTTGAAAAAAAAAAATAATAATAATAATCTCAAAAGTTTTCGTTACCCCATTTGCCTTCACATTTGTTCTAGCGTTCTTATTAGCAACCTTTTTTTAATTTGTAGGTTATCTTTTTGAAAATTATTTGATAAAAAATATTGAGAAATTTAATAATTAAGTCGCATTTCATCCAGAGATATACGGATTTCCTTTAAAATACGTATTATTTTGTCTGCGATCCATTACTCTGCTAATAAACTTTTTCTTCGGTTGTTAAGGTTCCTTTCGGTGACCATGAACTATTTGTATTTTTTATGACTCCAAAAACTGCAATTCCTAACTCACCTGCACTCCTAGAAAATATTTATATGGTCAACATGTATTTTGGTTATAAATTTGAATTATGCTCTTCCATGAATTTTGTTAAATTTTAATTTTAAGAAAAACTATTTTACACGCTTTAACGGTAGTAATTTTTTTTACGTAAGCTAAAAGTTATAGGTCTTAAAGCGTGCATGGATTTTTTCGTGCGCAGTCCTTAGTTTTAAAGTTCAATCTAAACATCGTTTATGTGGTCTAACTCGGTTTTTTATTCGATTAATATTATTCGGTATTTTATTCGAATATTTGTTTTTAAGAATATATTATTTTTTCTTTTAAAAAAATTTTATATAAAAAATTATAATCTGTTTTTATTCGGTTTTTAATTTTTTAATCGAAATATATTATAAGGTTTTTTATTCGAATAATTTTGTAAAAAAACGCTTTTTTATACGAAAAGTTTTATCCGGTTCTTTTTTCGAATAATAATATACGGGTTTTAACTTAATTACTATTATTCGGTTTTTTATTTGTATTATTGTTTTTTAAGACATTTTTTTACGAAAAATGTTATTCAGGTTTTTATTCGATTTTTATTTGAATATTTATCCGGTTTTTTATTCGAACAATTATATGGTTTCTTTAAAAAATCTATGTTTTTATGAATTTTTTCGTATGTAAAGGTAAGAAATTGTTTTCCAAAATTCTTTTTACATATTATTCCGATTTTTTTCGAATAATTATAACCTGTTTCTCTATGTTGAAAATCTAAGCGAACGAAAGCAAGTCGAACGAATTCGAATCATTTTGGGTTTGTCTATTTCGTACGCTTTCGTTCGCATGAAGTTACGTCCATAGAGTAGTATATAGAGACGAAATTCTCGATTGACATTTAAACAAAATTGTTGTTTTGTAAACAAAAGTGTGTTTGTATTTTCTTTTGGCAACAACAAAATGTATTTAATTATATGTATTTTGTTGTTGCATTATTTAGGTTTTTGACAATTAGTTTCGTCTCTTATTACTCTTTGGTTACGTCTTTTCACATTGCTTTTGTATTATTTTTTATTCAGAGTAATTTTTTCTTTTTTTTTAAATATTAAAAATACTACTAAATTGTTTAAACATAGATGCAACCAAATAAATAAACAAAAATAAATAAAAAAGGAAAAAATAATAAAAACAAAAATTTTTGAAAATTTTTAATTTTTTAATTGGATTTGGAAGCAAAATCCTCATTTTTCAATACGGTGAATTTCCTAATGAATAACAAACAAGACTGAGGAACATTTGCAGTGTCCAGGTGGGTAATTTTCTTATTTTTCAATGAAAAATTCAACCAGTCGAAAGCAAAATAGCAAGTGACCGATTTTGACATTTTTGTTCGTATCGTTCGACACACAGAAACCCAATTTTGTATGAAAACACTTACGTTTTCGTTCGACTCATTGTTTGCATAGAAGTGTGTTAGAGAAATCAGTTTTCGTTCGATTAGAAGTCGAAAGAAAGCATACGTTCGACATAGAGAAACAAGCTATTAATCGGTTATTTCATTGGAAATTATGCGGGAATATAACATTTTCAATAAAAGAAATATAAGAATAAATGAAATATAAAAATAAGAAGTTTTTTCAAAAAAATTTGTTTTATTTCATGAGAATAAGTTTTTTTTATTATTATTCGGTTTTTTTATTCGAGCTATGAACTATGATAAGCTATTATCGATCAGTTCCTATTTTTGACCTACATTATATAAAGTCATTGTAAAATAAGTAGATCGGTGAAGACCGACTATATAAAACCCTATACCATAAAAAAAGTTTAAAAAGTAAACATTTTTCTTCAAATTTTTATTATCTTAATCGACTCTGAACATGTCCTCTTAGACCAGTTCTGTACCCTGTCCTATGACCTGTCCCAAGGGTCTAATTTTCTACCTCCAATAACAACCCCATGTAAAAGTGGCATGTTCCTACCATATAAAGTTCCGGAACTGGAACCGGTCACGTGACTAGTTTTGAACCGGTTGTCTTTCCTCTAGGGTTATTATTGACTTTATAAGTTCGTTATTCTGCAAAAAACATAAGCGTACCTAGCAAACCAAACAAAATTAATGAATTTTTCTGATATATATGAATTTACAAGCTATTGTGAAATATGTTATCTACTTTTAAAGTTGATATTTAAAGTAAAAAAACTGAACTAGTTTTTATCTGCAAAAATATTAGCACTATTAAACGAGAGAAGAAGATATAGTCGGTCAAGCCCGACTATATGATACCCTACACCATTTCGATCCACATAATTTTTTTTTTACACATTTGTACAACTTACTTGTGTTAAATATTAACATAATACTAACATTTGTATGGGATTTATGCACGTTAGTGATTTTCGGGAGAGGAGTTTGTATGGGAGCTATGGTCAGTTATGGACCGATCTTCATGAAATTTGGCAGACGGATTTTTGTTGATATAAAACTTATTTGTACTAAATTTCATTAAAATTTTCCTATTTTTAAAGCATCTTTAAGAGTTAAAACTCTATTCCGGGAGGACATTTGTATGGGGGCTAGGTGAAATAATGGGCCGATCATAACCAAATTCAATAGGCTTCGTCCTTGTGTTGAAAAAAGCATATGTACCAAATTTCATCAAATTATCTTCAAAATTGCGACCTGTACTTTGCGCACAAGCTTTACATGGACAGCCAGCCAGCCAGCCAGCCAGCCAGCCAGCCAGCCGACCAGACGGACGGACGGACGGACGGACGGACATCGTTAAATCGACTCAAAAAGTGATTCTGAGTCGAACGGTATACTTTAAGGTGGGGGTCGGAAGATTTTTTCTCTGCGTTACAACTTCTGCACAAACACATAATACCCCAACCACCTTTGGTGGTGTAGGGTATAAAAATGCATGATATACCCAGCATATTATGACAATATCTGTATAAAATGTGAGCCCGACGAAAATTAGAAAATGGAGAAAGAAAGTGTTATGTATTTGTAACACTGGGTCATTCCCAGTACTTTTTGGCCTACTCTTTTTACAATATAAAAAGGACTAAATGAAAACATCCTTTTTAATTAAATGTACTATTTGAGCAGTAAACTTGATAATTTGTTCAAGCAACTGGTTATAGAACCGTATTAGTTTATTACTTGCAGTTTGTATATTGTTGATATAAATAAAAAATTTGCCCTAGGACCTACTTACACATCCAGGCGTAGATTTATTTATGTATATCTTTATTCTAGTGCCACCTATCAAAATGAAAACGCAAATGATGAGGAAGATGCGATCCTAGATGTAGTCAGTTGGTCTCATATATGAATTTAGAAAAGTTTTTCAATACAATTTTCAGTACAATTGTACGATTTCTTAAATATATAAATTTTATGGTGCATTTTTTTTTTTTTCTTTAAATTAAAATTTTGCTTACATAACCCATGAGATTTATGTAGAAAATACAGGGCCCAAAATTAGTGAATAATGCCCACTAATACGTATATGTAAGGGCTTCGTTACTAAACCAAATATGAACAATTTTTCAACGTCAAGGGGTTTGTATGCCTCAGTTGACATGTTGTTCAAAATTTTAAATCTCTAAGTTGGTTAGATTTCCGTGGGCAATAATGGGTTAAATTAAAGAGTTATAGCGCAATAAAGATTTAAGTTACTTTTAAGATCTTTTTTAAGCAAAAGTTAAATACGACTGGCCAGTTTATGACTGATTTACCCAACTTTTGCACACATATTAATTTTTAACCCAATCTACTATAAATAAAAATTTTGTTTTCATGGGTAGTCTAGTATACACTTCTTAGAGAGCAGACGCTGCTAGTGAATCTACAGTGATATAAGTTGCTGTCTACATGACATGTTTCTTGCTGCAACTTTGAATTCATATACAGGAAATGTAAAGAAAACATCAAAGCTTAGTATTCCCATCTCCTCTCCCGCAAAAGAATAAAGAATTGTAGCAAGTAACAGTTTGTGTGTGACTTATTTAAATCCAAATCCGCTCTTGACATAGAAGTTAGAACTTAAAGAACTCATAGTTCCTGTTCTTTGAAATATCATGATCCTGACCTTTAACAAAGAATGATTTGAATTTGTACGAAATTTTCCACACAGTTAGTATCATGAACATTTTGATACGCACGAGTGAAGTCACTGATGTATGAATATAGTAATGTTATATATACAAAAGTATAATGGTTTCATATTGTTTATTGAAAAAGTACTGCTTCCAATCTAGTAAGTCGTAATGAAGTTGTTAGTATATTTGTCGTAATATTTTTTTCGAAGATGCGTGCTTTTGTATCCTGTAAACTGAATTATCGTCATCACAGTTTAGCAATTTTTTTAGGGGAAGAATTTAAATTATATTATATGTTTAATTCCTTAACAGAAAATTCTAAAGACATAACAGAGGTTTCGTTAACAAATTATATTCTGGCGTCAAATATGGAAAACAGGTGCGATATCAGGCGGTAAAAATATCTGATTGCAGTAATATTTAGGTTTATCTTTGTCGCTGATATTCCAAGAACCTACTCCAATTCCAAAACCACAATTAAAAGTATAAATAACACTCTTCACGAATATTCAGTTAATGACAGTTTACAATGACTTCAGAGATTAGTTGGGATTTGCATAGCCTTAACAAATCCACTGTTATAATCATCAACAAACCTGTTGCCGGCTTAATACTTTTTAAAACTTTTTTTTACTTAATTTTATTATTGTTATTACACAGAAAAAGGGAAAAATGCACTTCAATTACGAAATTTGTAATATTAATTAATTTTTAATTGATTTTGCTCCAATCATCAAAATGATAATATTAATAACTAGAATAATTGATATTATTATTACTTCTTTTGCTTAAATAGATGCAATTAGCTGAAAATTTTTGAAAATTTACTTAAATTTATTTTATTTCTGTACTTTTATAGACAAATATATTTTATTAACAGCTGTCAATTTATTAAAAAACAAAACTGAAAATCAATTAGAAAATTAATTATATTAATAAATCATATATTTAAATTCCAATATAAAGTTAATTAATAATTTTATTAAAAAATTATTTGAAATATTTTTTTTCTGTGTATTATTATTAATTTGTATTATTTTTTATTGACACATTTAGATGTTATATTTTTATTTCATATAGTTCAAATGTTATGACCTCACCACATTTTATCAGAATTTTTTTCTTTAATACAAATTAATCAATTTATGACTCTTTTTAATACTTCTAAAAAGTCGAATTATATTTTTTGCACCCCCATTGTAAACCATTCATTATAAAACCAATTGGCCATGTTTGATCACATGAAAAACCCCACTTTAATGAGATTTCAAGCAATTTAAGTCAAAACAATTTTAGCACGGCTGGACATCGAGAAAATACTTCAACAAATGAATAAAATGAACAAAAAATATAAAGACAATACATTAAAAAAATAAAAAATATTCAATTGCAATACATTGGTAAGCAAAATATTGCAAAGCAAACGACACAACAACTGCAAATAATAACATTTTTTCTGAACAAATGCCATACTAAATGTATGAGAAAATACTCAAAACCCTAACAACAACTTTATGAAAGAAACACGTACCATTAACAACATTACTGCAAACAAACCAAGAAAGTTATAAAGATGAACAGAAAAATAAAAACGGAATTATCATGTACTATGTACTTGATCACATTTATACATATAAGAAGTCCCAATGTCGTAGAAGGGGCTGAATTGAAATGATACTCATGTAAACAGTTTCACAAGTATGATTGGTAAAACTTAAGTAGAGAAAGAATTAAGAATAAACATAATCGGCGGCTTTGTGGCGTCTCCAACACAGTTCGCGTTAATAACAACACAACGTGAGAGCATGTTGCGCAAACTCGTCGCCAACTTTACAAAGTCGCAAGTATTTCCTCCCTGTCCCCCTCTACAACAAACAACATATAAACATATATCGAAAGTTAAAAAAACAAACAACAACAACTTGCAACAGCTTTAGCTGTTAAATAAGCAACATTCAATACTTTACATTTGTGCCCTGGACATTGAATACATTTGATACAACCAAATGATGTTGATGATGACAACAACATTGAGTTGGTTAAAAATGTCTTTGTGGCAGCAGCAAAAGAGAAAAAAAAAGAAAACAAAATTGTCGATTGCCGCTCGATTTGTTTGTTTTCATCGTTTTTGTTTATATGGTTTGCAGCAGCAGCATCAAACAACATTTGTTGTGGAAAAAAAATTAATAATTTCTTGTCATTTGGTTTGTCTTTGTACTTGCAGTTGTTGTTTGTTACTGCAACATCTATAAAATACAACATTTTGCAAACTGCAACAACTTCATACATGAGAACATGTGATGAAAAGGGAAATATATATTTAAGTACATACATTCATACATACATGCATTTATATTTGTTTGTAGCAGTAAAATAGATATGAAAAAAGAAATCAATACATTTTAGAGATCATATTATAAAATAATAATATAAGCGATGCCACATTTTTTTTACATATGAAAGGAATAGATTATTACAATAATTTTAAGTTTAATGTTAACGGTTTATATGTATGTTTTAATATGAAATATAAATGGTCACAGAATAAGCTTATTTTCTTAAAAATATCTGTATTTACTGAATTAGGGAGAATTTTAGTTTTCATTGAAATTTTCAATAAAAATCGATTTATGGTATGAATCACATATGATTTATGGTATGAATCACATATTAAGCTTATTTTCTCAAAATTCGCAATATTTACCGAAATGCAAAGAATTTTGGTTTTCTTCACTTTAGATAACCATTTTTAATAGGGATGATTATTATATTCATTTTCATGAATATCCGAAATTTGGTCAAATGCTATTAACTAAGTTAAAAAAATGTTAATATTATTAATAAAAAAAAACTTATAAGAAACTTTCTAGATCATTTCTTAGTAAATTATGCAAATGTTTAATAAATATAACAAAGACCAGGGTCCTCCGATGGCCTAGTTGGTATTGAGCTATTCTGTCAGCTTGGGTGTTGTGGGTTAGATTCCCACCAGAGACTCTGGTCTGTTTTACTTCCACGAGCAAAGGTCGAGCAATTGTATTGAAATCATTCAATAAATAAATAAAATAACAAAACACAAAATAATGCTTCAGTCTTTGTTCGCATAAAAACACATATTAAAGTGTAAATTAATGTCTCACTATGTCACAGAAAAAAGTAAAAATGGACTTCAATTACGAAATTTGTAATATTAATTACTTTTTAATTGATTTTGCTCCAATCATCAAAATGGTAATATTAATAACCAGAATAATTGATATTATTATTACTTCTCTTCCTTAAATAGACGCAATGAGCTAAAAATTTTGGAAAATTTACTTAAATTTATTTTATTTCTGTACTTTTATAGACAAATATTTAATTTTTCTTAATATTTTATTAATAGCTGTGAATTTTATAAAAAGCAAAACTGAAAACCAATTAGAAAACTAATTATATTAATAAATCATATAATTAAATTCTAATATAAAGTTAATTAATAATTTTATTAAAAAATTATTTGAAATATTTTTTTCTGTGTGTCGAACGAAAAATTAGCTTCGAGAATTTATACGAAAAACAACAAATAAATATTATTTTTTATTTTTTTGTTTCACATACACATAATTAGTCTAAACGACTCACTAAGCGGCATTTACCCTGAAAATCTGTCCAAAAAGGCAAAAAGGAATTTAAAGACATTTAAGAAACTGAGTATGCAGTTCGATGGACAACAAAATTCTGCATTATATAGTGAATTTTCACGACTTTAAGTTGAGATTTGTAGATTTGAGACGATGCCAAAGTCAGGAAAGTGAAGAAAATTAAATGTGTTTTTGGTGTTTTTTTTTTGAAATTTTAACTGGTTTATATGATATTTTTTGTGGTTAAACGAATAGAGGTTTTATATTGGTTTTATCTTATAATATTATTATTTGAAAGGTATGAGCAACTGCTATTTTCAGTTTTATATATATATATATATATATATATATATATATATATATATATATATATCGACCATTCCAGGAAAGGTCGCCCGAAAAAGTATATTTTTTTACCCGATGGCTTTCAATTTTGATAAAAATTTGTATACATTAACTCCATTAAGCCTTTTATCAATTTCAGTTTTCAGTTTTGTGAAATTGCAAAAACTCGCGATTTAATTTCGCTTTTTAATTTTCTCAAAAACCAAAAAAATTTCAAAAGTATGTAACTTTGAATAGCAATATCTCTGGAAAGACTATGTGAATTTTAATGATTTAAACGGCCTTAAAATTTCGCATAGTGCGGCTTCACGACGAACATTTTAAAAATAAAAAAGATTTTTTAAAAATGCATTTTAATGCAATTGCATTTTTCAAATGCATTTTTCTTTAAATATGCTATTAAAATTTGTTAATTTTTTAACATAAACGAAAAGTTTGGAATCTTTACATTAAAATAAAAGTGTCAAATTTTTGGGACGCGAAAATCTTGTATGCATTATCCAATTTTTATAAAAACATACTTCAAATTTTTCATATAAAATTAAAATTTTTTCTTGTTTTTGAAATTTTCTTTAAAATTTTTATAAAAGTTAACAAAATATAAAAAGTATGCAATTTTAAATATTCATATCTCTTGAAGTTATTTATGGATTTCTGTAATTTAAAAAGTATTTAAAAGGCCATTGTATATTTTTTGTTTAATTTAGTCAGCATTTCAAAAACAACGTCTTCGATCCATAATATTTTAAAAATATAAATGCAGTTTTTAGATGCATTTTTGTTAGTTGCGAATTTATTAAATTTTAATTTTTCAAAAGTGTATTTAAAAATGCTTTGTTTATTATAGCTTAAAACAATAAATAGTCTGATACATAAAGTTTTACTATTTTTCAGTATTTTTTTAAAAATAACACAATAAATTTTTTTTAACAAAATACTCATAATACCAGAAAAGTATAATTTTTATATAAAAAAATTTTAACTAGTTGAAGAAGAGGGGAAATTATGCACAGTACATGTGTCCGTCCCAAAAATTTGAGACTTTTATTTTAATGTAAAGATTCCAAACTTTTCATTTATGTTAAAAAATTAACAAATTTGAATAGCATATTTAAAGAAAAATGCATTTAAAAAATGCAAATGCATTAAAATGCATTATTAAAAAATGTTTTTTATTTATAAAATATTCATGTTTAAGCTAACATAATTACAATTCAAATGCCGTTTAAATCACAAATTTCTGCAAAGCCTTCCCAGAAATATTTGTATTTAAAGTTGTATACTTCTGAAATTTTTTATATTTTTTCAAAACTGAAAAAGCGAAATAAAATCGCGAATTTTCTGAATTTAGCGAATCTGAAAACGGAAATATTTATATACACCTATAGACCTTATACGTATAAAATTTTATAAAAATCGGAGGACACTTGGTATATTTTTGGGCGTTCTTTCATGGAATGGACGATATATATATATCATATATTAATGTTAAAATTATTCGTTCAAAATTTAAAAATAATAAAAATTTCACGTTTTTTAACACCAACCAAAAAAAAAAAAAAAATAGGATTTTAAAGGTGAAAGTAGTTTTTAGCAAGGGCCGTAATGATTATGAGTTTTAAAATAAAAATCAACAAATAATCATTATTTTTTGATTTTTATTTTTTCGCTCAACTTTTAATGATTATTTTTGATTTTTATTTTTTTACTCAACTCATAATTTTTATTTTTTTATTTTTTTTGCTCACAATATAAAACTTAGAACTTGGTCGCAGAAACTGGCTCATTTTCAAACTGTTTTGCGTAGTCTAGCCGCTAGATTAATAGCAGATATTAATGGTTAGCGTCTATCCACACGAGAATTGTACCCAGCTTCATGCAGCACTCTGCGTACAGTTTTAGAATGTACGTCCTTTCTACACAGAAAAAAATATTTCAAATAATTTTTTAATAAAATTATTAATTAACTTTATATTGGAATTTAATTATATGATTTATTAATATAATTAATTTTTTAATTGGTTTTCAGTTTTGTTTTTTAATAAATTGTCAGCTGTTAATAAAATATAAAGAAAAATTAAATATTTGTCTATAAAAGTACAGAAATAAAATAAATTTAAGTAATTTTACAAAAATTTTCAACTCATTGCATCTATTTAAGGAAAAGAAGTAATAATAATATCAATTATTCTAGTTATTAATATTATCATTTTGATGATTGGAGCAAAATCAATTAAAAATTAATTAATATTACAAATTTCGTAATTGAAGTCCATTTTTAATTTTTTCTGTGTAAAATCTTCTTTTATATCTGCCACATTCTGTGTCGATGTAATTTTTGGATCAACTTTAACTTTCCGTGCTATTTGATTGCGTTCACTCTCGGTTAATTTACGTGGGCGACCTCTAGACTTGCACTCTTAAAATCTGTTTCATCTTTGAAATGATTTATGATTGTGCGAATAGTAAAACGACTTCGATCCATTAATTCACCAGTCTTAGCAAAAGATTTACCTTGATTATGCAAATTTAAAATTATTTTACGTTGTGATTCTGTAGTTTTACTTTGTTTTGGGATCATTTTTAAGTTAGAAAATCGTCTTATTTCAAAAAGTAAAAATAGTTGGCGAAACCATGGTGCAGCGTTTGATAAATGTCAAAGAAATTTAAAATTCGCTATAGCTACTTTTGCAAATACTTAATAGTTATAGAAAAATAGTAAAAGAATAAATTTATTTGTTTACCTTTTCAATATATAAAATTTTTGTATTAAAATAATCTGGCAACTTTAATTCAATTCCCAAACTCCTCAAATGACACAAAACGAAATGCAATTCCTGAAATCAGGAGCGAAAATACATTACAAACCAACATATTTGTGATTGTGTTTTCGGAGACGTTCACAATGAACAAAAGGAACCCAAACAACAGAACCTAGTTAAAAATGATAAAGTAAGTAAAAGGGTCTACTGAAGTGGTTATTGGTTGTATGTAAGGCTGGTGATAATAAAAAAGAAGGCTTAAACTAAGTAAAGGAACAAGCAACTTTAAAAATTGTATCTCTAAAGGTTGGCAGCACATGTGAGTGTATGTAAATTATGGATTTTATTTATTATTGAATTGTTACTGTTACGAGTGTTTGGAAAATAAATACGAATGATGTTCTTTATCCCACAGTTGAGAAAGTATGCAAACACATACACATTTGTTGGCAAAATTTAAAGACTTCTTTTAGCTTTGGCTTGTGGGCAATCAAAAATTTATTTACTTAGTTTGTACGAGTAGTGTGTGTATAAAAGAAAATGTTGTAATATTCAAATTATATTTTTTTAAGTGTTTTATTTACGCCGACTTTGGTCTTGATTTCACTTTAATGTTTATTTTTCATTTGTTTTTATATTTTTTGTAACAAAATTTTAGTTTTTTATTACTGCATAAATGCATTTTATAAAATATATGCAAACTTTGTTGTGTGTCATTGTTTTGTAGGATTGTGCCTCTTATATGTTGTTTGGAAATTTGACAAATGTTTTAGATTTTTCTTTTCTTTTTTGATTTTATAATTTATTGTATAAAAATTATTTTAAATCACGCGATTTCTATTAAGGAGTTTGTTTTATTTTTTTTATTTGTATGCAGTCCAACACTTTGGAATTAATTTGGCTGTTTTTGGGTGAAAAATGTTTTATTGTTTACAGAGAAAAATAAAATTTTGTATACAACTTTTACTTGACAAATAAATTTTTTGTCTTTATAAACATGGTTTATACGTAGCTCTTATTTTCCAATAAAAGTATAAAGTGTTGCCGTATAATATTTATAAACTAAGTAATAGTCCTTTAACTACAATTAAACGTTCCCTGCAATCAAAGGTGACTGTCCGAAACCGGTTACTTGACTGACGAAATTGGGTCACCACTAGTCACTTTACCTATCACCTGACTAGTCACTTTAACATGGGGATGTCCTAGGAAGGAGTGTATCGCCACCAAAGGACCAAAAGGTGGCGATATAGTGACTAGTACGAAAAAGTCAATTCATACTAGTCCTTTTACTGGTGAAATTGAGTCAGTCACCTGACAATCTTTTTAACTGGTCACTTTACTAATCACCTGACTAGTCACTTTAACATGGGGGTGTCCTAGGAAGGAGTGTATTATATTTTTATTTATATTTTATTATTTATTAAAATCTTTTCATTTTATTTTCATATTATTTTATATTAATCAATTTAATTCAATTTAATATTTTTACATTTTTGTTTATGGCGCACCCCCGGCTCGAACTCACATCGTTATGTTTTATAGTCATAAGCGCTAACCACTCAGCCACACTGCATTCTTACATACATTGCACTATTTGTTGTTTTAATGAGCATGTTGATTTATTGACCCTTTGTGAGCGTGAGGTGGCTATTGCTTCCACTTTATATACCCTTTGGAAGTCGATCCTTTTACTGGTGAATTTAAGTCAGTCACCTGACAATCTTTTTAACTGGTCACTTTACTAATCACCTGACTAGTCACTTTAACATGGGGATGTCCTAGGAAGAGGTGTATTGCCACCAAAGGACCAAAAAGTGGCGATACTAGTACAATAAAGTCAATAAAAAAAAAAAAAAAACACAAATGCAGAATAATTGATTTTTTTATTAATTGTAAAATCCTAATTAGCAAGACTAGTACCGCAATTCCGTAACTTTTTTCATTTACTACCGATATCGTTAATTAACGAAATTTTTCGGTTGTTTTTGATTTTGCTATTCTCTACTAAAGTTAGCGATTTTTTTTCGTAAGTATATTTTAACGACAAATATCGATAGAAATGATAGAACGTCATTATTTGAAAAAAAAAAAAAATTAAATTTTAATTGGATTTTTATTTAAAAACAAAACAATTGTCTTGAAAAAAATATGAAAAAAGTGTAAATATTATATAAATGTGTGCAGATTTTTCCAACAATTAACCAATATGAGTATATGTATGGTATGTTGTTGGAAATATTTTTAAAATTAATTTAATGTTAAATGTTTCTTTTATTAGACCCGTTCATTAAAAATTTGCTTTAAACTTTAAAATAACATAACTATGGAAACTTATGTTTAAAAACTCGATAATATTTTTTCGTTTAAACAGATTATTCAAATATTTTATTTCATCTAAAAATACCAACTCTCACAAAAGTTCTAATATTTAAAAAATTAAATTTTTTTTGCAAATAAATTAAAATTTTTTAAAAAGGAGAAATTTATAATAAAAATCAAAATTTTTAAAAAATTCTGAAATTTTTCTTAAAATTTAATTTTTTATTAAAAATTTTATCAAAATTCTGTATTTTCAGTAAAATAAATTTTTTCACTAAAAAAACTTTCACTAAGAACTGAATGTAATTAAAACTTAATAACAAATCAGTTTCAAAATTCTAAAAACTCAGTTATAAACTCTCATTTGAATCTCTACATTTTTGCTAAATTTCAGTAAAAACATTTAATAAACGAAAACTTTAACGAAAAAAGAATCCACGCTCACCAAAGGGTCAATAAAGTATAAATCGCCACTTCCACGCTCTCAAAAGAGTCAATAAATGGTACTATCGCCACATCAGCGCTTTCTAAAGAGTCAATAAATAGTGCTATCGCCACCTCAACGCTCACCAAAGGGTCAATAAGGTATAAATCGCCACCTCAACGCTTTCAAAAGAGTCAATAAATGGTGCTATCGCCACCTCAACGCTTTCAAAAGAGTCAATAAATAGTGCTATCGCCACCTCCACGCTCACCAAAGGGTCAATAAAGTATAAATCGCCACCTCAACGCTTTCAAAAGAGTCAATAAATAGTGCTATCGCCACCTCAACGCTTTCAAAAGAGTCAACAAAAGGTGCATTTGAATGAGTCAGGTGGGTAGTCACAAATGGACTTTACTGTGCTAAAGCGGGTGAATTGACACCGAAAAAACTGCTGGGTTCTGGGAGAAACCTTGAGTTGAAACCATACTTTTCAATAATAAAAAAATAGCAGTTGATTTTAACACTGAATCATGGAAGATGTTTTCAAGATCCTTGTATTCAAAATATTTTCGTTTAAAATTTCTTTCATACTTCTATATTATATTTTTCTATAAATTTTTAAAAACACATCAAATATGAATAAAAATCGTTAATTTCTCTGTAAACTTCTAAAAAAAATTGCCCTTCAAATTTATTTCAGTCTACACGTCAAATATCACAAAGACTTTAACTCACACTTAAAGCAAAAGTAAAGAGGACATTTTGTAAAACAAACCAAAAACTTACTCAGAAAAAAAAACACATAAAAACTTCAGTGACACCAGCAAAATTTCATGACAAAGTTTCTTTAAATGCCGCAAAGCAATTTGCCATAATTACAGGTAGTTGAACGAAAAATAAAATGCATAAAAATGGCGTGTTTCCTTAGAAATCTAAAAAAAAGCAACAAAAAAAATTTACAACAAAGTCCTCCAACAAACTAACATAAAAACGAAAAAAAGGGTTAAATAAAAGTTTTGTGACAATAATTATATTAAAGGCAAATGAAAAAATAAAATAAATGATTAAATGGTATACGAAAATTATAGGTTTTCTTGGGGAAAAAATATAAATTACAACATACAACAGCGGAATAAAAATTATAAATGAAAGGGTATTCTTACTTAATAAACGACACTTGAAAATGTCAGCCATTTACACCAAAAATAAAAGGGTTAATTTGAATTTTTCTTTGTAGCCTCAAAATTAAAAATTAACTAAAATAAAATAAAGAACTTTTAAATATTTATAATACCTAAACAAATCAAATTATAAAACTTTGTTTAGTCAATTTACTTTTAAGCCTTAAAATTGTCATGTTTAGAAACTTTATTATATTCATTTTAAAAGTGACAGCTTCAGCTGTCTGTATGACTTTTGTTTTATATGTAATAGTATGTGTCTGTTTGAATCCAGAAACCTGCTTTAGGATTCATTCCTTCTTTAATAATTTACTTTTTAGTTTATGAAATGACAGACTAATGTTAAATGAGAAAATGTTTAAATATGTGTGCATATTTTTCAAAATGTCATTTTGTAACATTTAACATTTTTGTGCAACGTAAATTCTTGCTGACACAAGGAAAAAAGGTTTTAAGGGTTGCCAAATGTAATTTTAAAATTATTATTTTATTTTATCTTTTGACCAAGGTACGGAAAAATTCGGATTACGAATTTAATTTTCAGTTTTTATTCGCTCTTTTTAATATAATTCGTAAGTTTAAAAATAAAATTCACTTTTTGGATTAAATTTGTATTCTTTACTTTTTTTAATTTGAGTTACGAAAATAAACTAAAAAAACTCTTTTTTTAAATTTGTATTTATGTGGAAGATCGTTATTTTACGATTACAAACGGTTCGGTCGCTACACAAATGATGTGCGCAAAAAAGTGGTTGAAAAATAGTAAAAAAAAAAAAAATTGGTTCGTTGTGTGCATGTACACTTATACATACATGTAGATGTGTATAAAAAATACTTTTTTAGCGGTATACTGTCGTTTAGAAAAAAGCCTAACTATAAAACTGCAATGATTTTTGTTGTTTTAAATTTGTAAGTTTATATGTATGTATGCATACAAACTCAATTAACTATTGCCATAAACATTTTGTTGTTGTTTCATCTTAACAAAAAGAAAAAACCCAGTGGTAAAAAGAAGGGGTAAAGAGCCCTTCTGGACATAAAAAAGGCCTTCTTTTTTATGTCCAGAAGACCTTCTCCCTGCATTCCATGTTCGTTTCATTTTTACACGCGATGTCATTGGGAGGTAGGCCTTACACATTCGCGACCCGATATAGCCCATCTAGAAGACCTTTTTATTGAAAACTGCAAGCAGGCCTTCTGTAGAAGTACTAAAAAGAGTTCTTCTACAGAAAGCCTTCTACAGGTCTACACTATTTAATAAAATATTTTTTTATTTATATAAAATATATATTTTTTTATATTAAATTATTGTAAAATGTTTAAAACTTAAAAAAATAAAATTCAAGACTAAAAAAACATTTCTGTTAACTTTTGACAGAACATCTTAAGTCGATATAAGACAAATTATTTGAAAATGACATTTGTATAGAATTTGTTTATTTTTTTTTTTTATTTAATATTCCTGAAAATACTTAAAATTTTTGTTAAATTATTTTGTCAAAAATATAAAGATATAATATAAAGTTTTTAATAAAATACTTATAATAAAAACCATAAATAAAAAATATAATTAACTTAGAAAATCACATCCTATTCAAACAAATAATTGGAGACAACTAAATGATTTATCATTATTTTTTTTTGGAATTTCAGCTTTGAATTTTGATATTGTTTTTGTAACGGTTTCTGCTCGGTTTTGTTTTTTCAAATGCTGTAGTCTTTCTTTCCTTCTAAGAGAAGGGAATTAAAACAATGTACTTTTTATAAATAGATTTGTTGTTGTTTAAAACAAGATATATTTAAAAAAATACAACTTCTTACGGTCCTTCCAAGAGAAGCGAAGTCGAAAGGTCTGTCGGATCTTTTAGAAGGCAGGGATGAGGCATTCATGAAGGCCTTATTAGGGAAGGCATGTTAGCATGAGCAACTGCATCTGAAAAAAGGCCTTCTAACAGGCCTGCGCTGTAGAGGCCTCGCAAATTTTACCGCTGGGAAAGAAAAACATGCAGTTATAAACACACAAGCGCATGTACAAATGTCTTTTACATCCACACGTCTTTCTTTCAACATAAGACAACACAACATAAGACAACACATCGTTGTACACGACTTCATTTCGATTAATTCGTTTTGGGTTAATTCCTGAATAATATTTTTATTTTCGAAAATAAAATTTTTGATCTTCGAGCAAATTTAAAAATTAAATTTGCAAACAAAAAAATAAAATTCGTTCTAAAAAATTAGGATTAAATTCGCTGTTAAAACTTTTGTTCCGAACGAATCAAAAAATGAGCGTTCTACCTACCCTGCTTTTGACAACTACATATTACTTGTTAATACGATTTTGATTGTTTTATCATTTTAATGATTTGAAATTTACATTAGTTATATCCAAATAAACAACACAAGCTTTTGGATTTCAACATATATAGGCTAAATAAAGTAAAAATTTCGATACAAATTCGGGTGAGCCTCTATATAGCCCTATTCAGTTATTAGGTTGAATTTTAATTTTAAAATCATCTCCGTGATGATACCTTTTAGAAAAATATAAAATTATTATTTGTTCTTAAAGAATATTTTATTTAAGAAAAACGATAGAGAAACTATAGTCAATCAAGACCGACCATATGATACCTACACCATTGTGTATGAGCTAGAAATTAGACCTGTGGCCAATTGTACATCATCACTTTTACTTAATGTTAAATAAATTATACAAATACAGAACAATGCAATGATACTAACATCTATATGATGGCCTTTAGGGCGATTTCCAGAAGTGGGTTAATATGGGAGCTATGGTAAATTATGGACCGATTCTTATAAATTTTGTCAATACTGTTTCTACTTATATAAAACTTATTTGTGTCGAATATTAACTTGACACTATCATTCTTATGGAATTATTCATGTTAAAGTGATTTTCGGAAGAGGGGATTTATATGGGAGCTATGGTCAAATATGGACTAATCTTGATGAAATTTGGCACAAAGATTGACACTTATACAAAACTGAGTTTCATTGAAATATTGCTATATTTAAGGCATTTATGATCAATAAACCCCAATTCCGAAAGGACATTTTTATTTAGGTTAATTTTGTGTCTATATGTAATTTCCACGAAAGACGTCGATCTAGATGCGTACCAAGATATGGATTCGTCTATTAGTTGGCATATTAGAAGTGTATATTAAATATTTAAAAACATAACATTTTTGTAGTCAACCATATTAAAATTTTTATTGTATGTGAATATAAAAAAAAAAAAAAATGAAATTAAACTAAAACATTGTTAACAAGAACTCAGAGTTTTTAAAATTAATGAAAACTAAAAATGAGAACATAATGTTGTTGAGATGATAATGCCGTAACCATGTTTTTTCTCTGCGTATAGTTTCTTCTTGACTAAAAAATACTAAAGTCAGATTTGTTCAGGAAATGGTCCCACAAATAGTTCAAATTTTAAAAACAACTTCGTTCTTTGTGCATTACTTTGTAATCTTGCATTAATTCGGGAAAACATCTTCCTAATATAGAAATAATCTTGAATTTATTGAAATTGTTTCCATGTTTCAAATAAATAACTTCAGTATATAATGAAGATGGTCATAGGTATATTACCTTACACATCTAGCTAAAGTAGGATATATATTTTGCTTAAGCAAAATTAATTCCTGCTATTAAAGTAATATTCGTTGAGCTGGCAACCCTCCAGTTCATATCCGTTAATGGAGAAGATGAGCAAACTAGTTTTCTGCACTGATTTATTTCATTTATTCTTATACTTTTTGTGGTCTGCAATCTTCATATGAAAAAGTTCTTCTGTTCATCTTTATACAGCCTGACAGGTTAGTTCTTGAAGAGAATCCATCACAGTTCCTTAGTGAGATAATTTGTGTGGAGACCACACAAAAATTATGAAATTTGTGGATTATGCGTTGATGTTCCAAGGATTATGACTACAGCAAACGGCACCAAACAGACAGACAGTTATTAAATAATAATTTCACATTTTTACTGTCCCATGGCTGAATGTGTCATTAAGTTAAAAAATAAATAAATTAACAAGTTTAAGATTTAAGAGATACTTATTTTACTGGTGTTTTTTCTCCTTTTTTTCAAAAAGGAAATAACAATCAGGTGGTTATTTTATCAACTTCATGGTTAATTTTTCCAGACAAAAGACCATTTGTAAACATAAAAATTATTCGTGCTTTTATTTTGCATTATTGACAAACATTCATCATACCGGGTTAACAACAACAGCAGAAAAGAAAAAATAATAAATTTCAATATTTTTAATAATTTATTTTGATTTGTAACAAAACAATATTTAAATTGTTTGAGTGTCTCTAAATTATGTTGTATTGTTGTATAAATACATTTTTTTTTTTTTTTTTTGTTATTCCTCAATGTTTGTTTCCGTCCTTCTGTCTGTCTTGGGTCAGTACGAGTACCGGAGTCAGTATTTTGACTTTAAACAAGTTGCCAACCGAACAAATACTTTTAAATTGATTTAAAAAATGTCTTCTAATTTATCATTCCACTCGCTGTCTGTCTCTGACTGTGTCGTATTCCCAATAGTTGTAGGGTATTTTTTGATTTGTTTCGATTTGAGGCCGTCATTTTAATAAATGTCTTTCTTTTTTATTTTTGATCGCTATTCAACAATGTAGTTATTTTGACTGTGGCGTGTTTGCTGTTTTGTGGTGCTTAAGGTTTGTTAAGGCTTGAATGTTAGTTATTATTGGCCTTTAATTGTTTGTTTATTTAAAGGCCAAAATTGTTTATATTCATTTGTGTATAGTGTTAATGTTTATGAGAGTATATACAATAATTTTTGAAAATTACCTATAAGAATTTCAATTATATGTAAAATATTAATGTGGTTCCATAAAATATGGTCCAAAGAAAGTAACGAAAAATTATAAAAGAATTAAATACTTCGCCTTACTTTAAATTAAAGAAATTAAAAACTTACACTAAAGACCAAATAAGGCTGTACAAAATAGAGAGTATAAAAATGATGTGTCTGATATTGTTATATCGAAGAAAACGACACAATTGGCTACAAAAGTTGTGAAACCGTCCATTTTTTGCCAGAACAATTCGTTTAATATATAATATTACGTTGTAGCCTTAAATATGCAATATAAAATATTTTTGGGACCGCTTAAAGCCCAAACTCTACATGGATAAGTCTGCTAAAGTTGAGTACTAGAAAGCCAAAATTACTCTTGTAAGTTGTCAAATACTTTTTAAAATGTACGGAGATATTGGAAGCTATGAGATTTTTGTTTTGAATATGGTCTCGGATTTTATTTTTGGGTATAAATATAATCCTCTGACCTTTTATAACGATTTTAAAGATTTTGAAATTTCGATTTTTTTTATAGAATTTTAGCTTTTATAATTAAAATTAGATTTTTCTTTTTTCTTACATTTTTAAAAATTTATCAATGAAATTTTCTTATTATCTTAAATAATGTTAACTTATAAATAATTTTTTACTTAATTTCTTTACGTTTACGTAATTTATGCTGTTAAATTGAAATAAAAAATTTATTAAAATTATTTCGAAATTTGGTAAGAAATTGTGAAAGGAAAAAATATAATTTTGAAATTAATATAGTATACTTAACATCCACAAAATGACAGTAATTTAGATTTTTTTTTAATTTTATCCCTTCGCTTCATTCTGTAACGTCCCCTGAGGAAGGAGGACTTGTTCAAAAATAGTCACGTAACATGTTCTCAGGGCCGGTAACCGGTTCCAGTTTCGTAAATTTATATGATAGGAACCTGTCACTTTTACATGGGATTGTTATTGGAGGTGGCTTATTAGCATCTTAGGACAGGTTATAGAACAGGTCACAGGATTGGTCCAAGAGGACATTATCAGAGTCGATTAATATAATAAAAATTTGAGGCAAAATTTTTATAATTTTCTTTTTTTTTTTTTAATTTATACCTTATTATTTTTATTTTATAATTTTTCGTTAATGTCGACGGCGAAGTCCGTGAATAACAGTTATTTTGTTATTCTTATACCCACCATCAAAAAGATGGGGGGTATATTGATTTTGTCATTCCGTGTGTAAAATGTCGAAAAAATCAGTTAAGACCCCATAAAGTATATATTTTTTGGGTCCTGGTTAGACTCTGAGTCGATCAAGCTATGTCCGTCCGTCTGTCCGTCTGTTGAAAGCAGGATAGGGCTCGAACGGGACAACGTAGGGGGACGAAATTTGGCACAAATATTTGTCTTATATAAGGTTTGTTTGGGATTGAAAATGGGTAAAATCGGTTAATAAGCAAAAAAAGTTATGGGCTAAAAACTAGAAACACAGGGTGTCCGTTTCATACTTTTCTGCTGATATCTCTTAAACAAAAGTATGTACTACAAATAGTTCAAGGACCAATGTAAATTCGGAAACAAAAAATAGGCGTGGTCCGCCCACTTTACCACCCACCTCCTATATAACGTGAAATTTGAAAAAGTTGATGGTGTTATATAGATTCGGCCAAGACGAATATAATATTCGCGCTTGATATTTTTTGAATTTATGATATTATAAATTAATAAAAATATGTACATAAAAATATGATTTTTAAATTCATAAAAACTACAAAATAACTTTTATTTTGGTGTATTTAAATTAGTTGTCCGATATTTGGTTACAACTTCTTTTTGGTTATAAATTAAAAAAAAAAAAACAGTTATTTACAGTCCCTGGTTGTAAGCAGAGAAAAAAATCTTTTTAATATATATATATATATATATATATATATAAAAGAGTACCACCCTTGATTGACTGACTGACTTACTTGATGATTCATAACCGCACTGCCCAAACGGTTAAAGCTAGAAAGATGAAATATGGACTGTAGATTGTTCTAGATACAAAAAAAGTTGAATAATAATCGTTGTTCATTTAAAATATAATCGGATCGGTGTCTGGTACTTTTTTGAAATTCGGCTCTTTTAGGGAGAAAACGGGTAAAAAATGTAATTTGGTACTTTTTTGAAACCCTATCTATCTTTTAATGCAATAAGCATAGAAATGAAATGTGCATCAAATTAGTATCTTATCAAAAGTTAGCGAATACAAGTTTGGTACTTTTTGGAAATTCGAACGTTTAAAAATCGTACCTGCTTTTGGTACTTTTTTTCACAAAATATTTTTTTCTTTTTACTGACACATACATATGAATATTTTATATGGGAACATTAGATCCCAGTACAATTTAGAAATTCATTGGAATGCAATCTTTGTTACATACAGGGGGAATAAAAGGTACCAAAAATGGGATAAAATCGGGAAATTAAATTTTATTTAAATTAAGTAATGCATTTTTTATTATATTAAACCTAGAAACATGAACTTAATTACATGTAGTCCTAAGTGAGTGAGAATTCACAAGAGGGGATTTTGTGGTACTTTTTTGTTCTTATAATGCTCTTTTAATTTTCAATAATATTGACCTACAAATATGAAATTAAAAATATATGGTCCTAAGTGAATGAGAATTCATAACGGGGGACTTTTTGGTACTTTTTCATTCTTCATAGTACTTTTTGAATTTTCTACAATATTTAACGTAGAAATATGAAATTAAAGACACATGATCCAATATGGATAAGAATGCAAGAGGGGGGAATTTGTGGTACTTTTTCGTTCATCTAATGGTAATATTTGAATTTTCTATAATATTGAACCTACAAATATGAAATTTAAAATATATTATCTTAAGAGAATGGGAATACAGAAAAGAGAATTTATGGTACTTTTTCGTTCTGCTATGGTTTTTATTCAAAAAAATATACGCTAACGAAGTAGCGGGTATACTGCTCATACAACATATAATTACTTGATAAATTTGATTATTTTTGGATCATTGAAAATGTTTCGATATTCCAGTTAGTCTTAAAGAAAAGGGATTAAAAAAACTACTAAATTAGTAGAGAAATTAGTTTCTGTTTCATAATTATAAATAAAATTTTTTAAATATAATCATTTTAATAATATTCAAATTTAAAATATCAAAATTTTTAATTTTTCATTTATGCTTTTAGCCAACAGAATAAAATAATTTTGCTAAAATTTAAAATTTAATTTTAAAATTTTAGTTTTTTTTTAGCTTTTTCACATATTCAAATTATAATTGTTTATAATTTCAAGGAAATGAAAATTTGAAAAAGAAAACTAAAAATTTATGAGAAATTGAATTTTTATTACTAAAAAATTTTAACTAAAATTATATGAGAAATTTAACAATATTTACTAAAAAAACTGGAAATAAATTTTTTTATTACAAAAAGCAAATTCTTAGAATTGTTTAAAATAATTGAAAATGATCTTATTAAACCAAATAAGAACTAAATTTAACTGCACTTGTTGCCGAAATTTTCTGGTTAAAATGGTTGGAAAAATATATAAATAAGCCACTTGTTTTTTTTTTTTTTTCTAGTTGTAGTTGTGTCGCCCTTAAAAAATATGTTGCATCTTAAACAAATTAGACAAAAAACTCAAACATATTTGTCTAGTAGAATTTATTTTTAATATTTGGTGATTAATAGTTAATATTGCACAAAATTTTAGTATCCAAAATTTTACCAAAAACTTCATTAATTCTCAAAAATATGATGATTTCCAAAAAATTTAAAATTTCACTAAAAATCCAAAATTTCGCCAAACATTTTAAATTTTACAAAAATATGAAATTTCGACTAAAAATACAAATTTTACCAAAAATACACAATATCGAAATGTCACCAATAAAATCCAAATTTACCCCAAAATTTGAAATTTCACTGAAATCTAAAATAATAAAATCCCATCCATATTCCGAAATCTTATCGAAAATTACATATGTCATAAAAAAATCCGAAATTTAGCAAAGCCCCATAAAAAAAGCTTATATAAATTAAAAGTATTTTAAGTCGGCAGTTTTTAATTTTTCTAAATCGATCAAATAATTCTGGATTTATAGTTAAATATTTGTTTGACTACCATATTTGACATGCTATAAAAAATCAGTGATAGACAGTTCACACATTCTTTTTTTGCATGCCAACAAATTTTAATAAAAAGACTTTGTGAGGCAAAATTTGGAAACACATTCGATAGTCTCATTTAATATGGCGTCTTATATATTTCATCAAACTCTTTTCAACTGTGAAAGAGAGAAAAATCAAACCAAAGTTATCATAAAATTATTTAAAAGAAGTCTGACAGATACATTTAAAATTCGATATATGATTTTATGATATTACGATTCCACGACAGATTTTACAAAAATCTGTATTCATTCTTAAAAGGATTGCACATTAACATTGGTTCCATTTCAGTTAATTTATTGAGAAAAATATATAAAATACATAAATATTTATTCTAATAACATGTAAATAAATTTTAATTATGTATAATGTAATAAAAATTTCCTTTTGGCAGCCAAAAGTTTAAGTTTAAGTTTTAGTAATTTTAGTTTACATTTTTTAGTAAAAAAAATCATTTCTCACAAAACTAAAATTTTCATTTTTAAACTTTAATTTCTCATAAATTTATAATTTTCAAATTTTTATTTCTTTGATAGTAAAATTTTCTAAGCTAAAAAAAATGTATACTAAGATTATTATTTTTATTAAACTAAAAGCAATTTGAAATATTTTATATTTACAAAAATATTTTTAGTTTAATATAAGCGACAGTTAAATAAATTTTCATATTTGAAATTACTTTTTTTTTAAAACTAAGACTAAACATATTACTGTTTAGTTTTTAGTAATCAGAAAAATAGTTAATACATAATTTTAATCCCTGATTCATACCTTAAAAAAGAAAAGAAAAAATACAAATAAATACAGCATTGTATTCAAAATAATCTAAGAGAAGAACAAATTCTTTTATTGAAAAAAAAAAAAAAAATATCAAAGTAATATTCGTCAAATATTCAAGGTATATTTATACCTTTTGCAAAGCACAATATTCTTGCTTTTAAGATTTTAAGTGTTAAAATTTATTATTTCAAAAATATATCTTAACACCTTTTTTCTAGAAATCATTAATTTTATATTACAAAAAATTCATGTTGACACTTTTGGGTAACAAAAATAAAAAATAAACAAAAATCATTTAAAAATATTTTCCATCATTGAAAAAATAAGTGTTGAAAATTGTTTATCTCTCTTAAAATAAGAAACCCAATATAATTTAAAGTATGTATATAAAAATAAATAAATCATTACAATATAAATAAATGATTAATGTTTTTTCACACACTTTTTTATGAAACAAAATAAAAAATAACAAAAATCTGATAGTCTTTAAAAAACTATTTATAGTTTTGCAAAACAAAGCTCGTGTACACGATTAAACAAAACAAAGGAAAATACACGAAACATCAAAGATAGAATTTAAAAAAAAATTTATATTGACATGATGAAATAATAAATCAAATGCAATAAAAGAATATGAGACATGAATAGAAATATTATAAAAAAAATAAGAATTCGATTACTGAATAAAATAAATAATATCAAAAAAGAGACCAATTTATAAATATGTATATACCCTGGTGGTCAATATGATCGTTTGATGATTATTATACGGGAGTCGTGAGGAACATGAGAAATTCTTGCAAAAAATACATTTGGTTTTTTTTTTTTTTTATAATAAATAACTAACAGTTGTGTGTTTTGATAGCTACAACATAATTACTTTTTAAGCAATCCTCGTTAATTTTAACTTTATTACTCTATGCCGTAAAGTCTATAAAAATTAAAAAGACAATCTTGGACAGCAAATAATAAAATTTTCATTGGTAAAAAAATAAATCGAATACAACAATTAAATATCAATGTGTTGATTTAAACTATATTTAATGATTTTCATACTCTCATTACATTCAACAACTTCTCTATTTGTTGGTAATTGTTTTGTAATTTTAAATACTTTTGTTTCAATTTATTTTCCATTTTCAAATGTCAGTGTCAAAAGCCTTTTAATGATTTATTATACCCTTCACCACAGGTGTAAAGGGTATATATAAGTTTGTCATTCCGTTTGTAATTTCCACAATTTTCGTCGGAGAGCAAAAAAGTTTATATTTTCGGAATCCTTGTAAGAAGCGATGACGATTGGACCATGTCCGTCCGTCCGTCCGTCCGTGTGTCGGTTGAAATGGCGTTTATGAAGCCCACCGATAACTGACATATATATTATGTATGTCAAACGATCGGAAATGCTTTCGAGAATTTTGCTATTGGAATTCAGCAAGATAGGTTCATACAATGCGGAGATATGTTCAAAAAACCGGTTTTTTGAACCGGTTTTCCAGTTTCTGAAGCCTCTGTATACACTACGGACTTCGTTTTTACAAAGAATTCTCGGACATTTTTTTCTGAATTTTTGTTCTGAAAAAATGAAATAAATCGGTTCAGTAATAACTGAGATATCGGACAAAACGCATTTTTTATTTTTTGAAGCCTTGGTTTAAGCTATAGATTTTTATTTTTATACAGATCGGTCGCAAATAATTTTATAAAATTTCAGTTTTTTGAATCAGGAAGATCGGTTTATAAATGGTGGAGATATGCTTTAAAACCCGGTTTTTAGAACCGGTTTTTTAGTTTCTGAAGCCTCTGCATATACCAGGGACTTCGAATTTTTAAAGGGGGCTCGAAAATTATTTTCTGAATTTTTGTTCCGAAAAAATTAAATAAATCGATTCAGTAATAACTGAGATATCGGGGAAAACGAATTTTTTATTTTTGAAGCCCTTGTTCAAGCTACAGATTTTTATTTTTATATAGATCAGTTATAAATATTTTTATAAAATTTCGGTTTTTTTAATAAACCAAATTCGTTCATAATCAACAGAGTTATGGCCCAAAAACAAATCTGTTAAGAATATAAATACACCAACAAACATGTATATTAAGCATTGTAATGACTATTAGTGACGTTTTTTGTTTTTTGTATAGACAAGTAGTTTAGTTATCAACAGCAGTAATATGATGAATAACAGTGTTGTTGTTGTTCTTTGTATATGCAGTCTGTACAAAAATAAATAGATATGGAATTGTAGTTGTTTATTTTTAAAAACTAAAACATATCTGTTAAGAATATACATAAATACATACACAAACATGTATATTAAGCATTGTAATGACTATTAGTGACGTTTTTTGTTTTTTGTATAGACAAGTAGTTTAGTTAGCAACAGCAGTAATATAATGAATAACAGTGTTGTTGTTGTTCTTTGTGTGTTCAGTCAGTTTGTACATACAAAAATAAATATATATGGAATTGTTGTTGTTTCTTTTTTAAAAGCAAAGCCTGTTATGATTGTTTTTTTTTTTTTCATATTCAAATTTTCGTAGTTTGAAAAAAATTTAGATTTAGAAAATATGCAAGCATACGTTAAGGCGAAAATTTTATTAATTGTCGGTAATATGGTAATATGATGTCGATAAGATGGTAAGCTGGTAATATGGTGAAGGGTATCAAAGATTCGGCACAGCCGAATCTTTTTTGAATTTCATTTTTTTCTCAATTTTGTATTGGACTTTTGTCATGGTTTGTTCAATTGTCAAGTACTTACAAAGACACCTAAAAAGCCTTAACGAATTTCTTTTGATTTTGTCACTTTTCATTTTATATTTTTAAAATAAATGACTATTTCTTCTCTGTGTCCAAATTTGATCATCTTTTTCTTCATCTGTTATTGTTATTTTTGAAATGGTCGGTAGATTTCTTTTGTTCAAAATAATCTCTTCTTTTTTTTTTTTGGTTACTTCCAACATTTTGTCATAACACTTTACGACTACCATAAATACGCTCGTTTGTGTTTGATGTTTAAAATGTTTGAATGAACTAAAATAAAAAAAAGAAGGTAAAATAAGTGACAAATAATTTTGATTGATTAGATTTTAAATTCGATGTGATGTTTATGATCATTTTTGTTTTTTTCATCTGCTGTGGAATGTTTTTCTTTGGGGTTAAAAATATGTATTTTTTAATGTTTGATTTGATTTGTGATATGTTTTGTATTCAGAAGCTGTTTAGTAGTCTTTTAAGCCGATTATCAATGGGTTTGACTTCAATATGATATTGTCTTCTTTTTTCTGCGTTGTTAATGATACATATGAGTATTTAAATATATTTATATATTTTTTTTTTATTTAATTAAGTTTGTCATATAATAAGATTTATGTTGAAAAAAAAAAAAAAAAACAAGCGAGAATGTTATATTCGGCTTGGTCAAATCTATATACCCACCATCAACTTTTTCAAAATTTTACCTTTTATGAGAAGTAGGCGGTAAAATTTGTGGACCACGCCCATTTTTTGTTTCTGAGTTTACATTGGTCCTTGAACTATTTGATCACAATTTCGTTGATGTTTCACCTTATATGGGAGGTGGACAGATCACGACTATTTTTGGTTTCCGAGTATATATCGTTCCTCCAACTTTTTGTACAAAATTTCGTTTTCGTACATGCTTTTGTTTGAGAAATATTTGCAGAAATGTATTAATTAAAGTTACAACGGCCACTATAGTTGTGTCGTGAACGATGTTGTATGGTTATTTCTTTCTGATTCATATCGTTCATTTTTGCATTATTTTTTATTGCTTCAGACAAAATTTATTGATTTTATTAATTATATTTTTATTATACTTTTATAAATAAATGTTAAAAACAATTCAAATTAATTCTTATCTATTCATTTTTGCTCATAAAGTGTTCTAAAAACAAATGAAAAAATAGTTTCAGTTTCAGCTGTTACCACTTCATTCAAACATTAATCGTTCAAACTCTATTTCATTTGTTCTCTATACACTCACATACTCATCGTTCAGAGTCTGATTAATGTTAAAAAATTAACAATTCTGACCAACTCTAACAGACACAATGTGTTTGTAGTATCTGGCCCTTAAATTGTTTGTTTATTAACCAATTTTGCCCAGCAAACTTTATATAGATAAATATTTGAGCCAAATCTTGTTCCTCTAGGTGGTCTCGTTCGGGCCCTGTCCTGCTTTCAAGAGACAGACAGACGGACAGACATAGCTAGATCGACACAGAATCTTACAAGGGCCCAGAAAATATATACTTTATGGGGTCTTAAATGATTTTTTCGACATGTTACACATGGAATGACAAACTCAATAAACCCCATAAAAAATATAGACTGACGGAATGTTGTAAATTTTTATATCTATAGCTAAACGGAAAAAGGCCCTAACTAACACTAAAAATTTTGAGCAGCGCTCAGTCAGTAAGTTCACTGATTACATGACAAATAAGGTTTGGGAGAAAAAATTTCAAGACCGAGAAAGATCGTTAGCTACATTTACAACTGTACCATATATCAATCACAATAATGGCAAGAACCTCTAGTAACTAATAAGCAGCTAGCTTTTGTTGAGATAATTTTATATTATTACGAGCAGTATACCCGCTACTTCGTTAGCGTAGATTCTCTTAAGAAAACCCATAATATTATTATAAACTCAAATTGTGTTAAGTTTTAATTTTATAACGATAAATGTTTGAACAATATTTCTAATAGCATAAACACAGTGAGCTTCGCTACCCCATTGTATTGATATGAAATAAAAGCATCGGAATAAAATTCAAAAACAGACAGACTAACAAACACAGATTTACTTTTATATAGATAATATTTAACACTATCTTGCAGTACTCCTACATAGATCAGATAAAAACTTTGTAGTCTTTTCATTTAGAAAAAAAATAAATAATGAAAAACCAAAAGTTAATTTACCCATAAAATTCAACTATGATTCCTATCACCCGAGGGAACAGTTGTAATATTGGCGTTCTGTCAGTATTCAGAACAATAAACTTTTAAATATTTTAGTTACAGGTTTCTTACATTTTTATTGTTCAAAGGTTTGTGGATTCTAAACACAGAACGATATATCTTTAATTCCACGCATAAAATCATCTTTTCTGGACTCTTGTTCACTTAGAACAAGAAAAGTACCACAAATTCTCTTATTTAAATTTTCATTCACTTTTATTCATATTTGTACATTCAATATTATATAAAATTCAAAAAGTACAAGAAAAGTACCACAAATTCTCTTATTTAAATTTTCATTCACTTTTATTCATATTTGTACATTCAATATTATATAAAATTCAAAAAGTACGAAAATTAGAAAATTTAAAAAGTACCATTAGAACAATGAAAAAGTCCAAAAAAAGTATGGATTCTCATTCACTTAGGATCATATATCTCTAATTTCATATTTGTAGGTTCAACATTATAGAAAATTCAAAAATTACCATTAGACTTAGGACGATTTTATCCCCCTTTTTGGTACTTTTTATGCGCCCTGGATATAACAAAGATTGCATTCCAATGAATTTCTAAATTATACTGGAATCTAATGTTAAAATATTCATATGTATGTATCAGTAAAAAGAAAAAAAAAAAATATTTTGTGAAAAAATTACCAAAATCAGGTATGATTTTTACCCCTTAAACGTTCGAATTTCCAAAAAATACTGAACTTGTATTCGCCAATTTTTGATAAGGTACTAATTTGATGCACATTTTATTTCTCTGTTTACTGGATTAAAAGATAGATAGGGTTCCAAAAAAGTACCATATTACAGTTTTTACCCATTTTCTATCCAAAAGAGCCAAATTTCAAAAAAGTACCAGACACCTATTCGATTATATTTTTAAATGAATAACGATATCTATTCAACTTTTTATACCCTACACCACCATAGGTGGTTGGGGTATTATGCGTGTGTGCTGATGTTTGTAACGCATAGAAAACGTTATCCAATGTCCGTCCGTCCGTCCGTCTGGCTGGACGGCTGGCTAGCTGGACGGTTGGCTGTCCATGTAAACCTTGTGCACAAAGTACAGGTCGCAATTTTGAAGATAATTGAATGAAATTTGGCAGGTGGGATTTTTATGACACAAGGACGAAGCCTATTGAAATTGGTTATGATCGGTCCATTATTTCACCTACCCCCCATACAAATGTCCCCCCGGAATTAAGTTTCAACACTAAAAAATGCCTTAGAAATAAGAAAATTTTAATGAAACTCGGTACAAAGAAGTTTTGTATAAGTATCAATCTTTGTACCGAATTTTATGAAGATCGGTCCACGATTAACCATAGCTCCCATATAAACCCCTGTTCCGAAAATCACTTTAACGTGCATAAATGCCATACTAATGTTAATATCAAGTTAATATTCGACACAAATAAGTTTTATATAAGTAGAAACAACATTGCCAAATTTTATTAAAATCGGTCTATAATTTACCACAGCTCCCATATAAACCCACTTCCGAGAATCGCCCTAAAGTGCATATTTGTATATTTTATTTTACATTTAGTAAAAGTGTTGATCTAATATAGGTCTCCTCCCCGAATTTTTATGGTCATACATAATGGTGTAGGGTATTATATGGTCGGTCTTGACCGACTATACCTTTTTTTCTCGTTTTAATATCTATTTGTTTGGGAGATATAAGGTTACCGATTTTACCCGTTTTTTAACCCCTAAACATTCGAATTTCCAAATATCCCATCTTAGTAAATCTATTCGGTAGGAGACCAATCTACAGCACATAATTCATCTTTCTAGATTTAACCGTTTGGGCTGTGCGATTATGAATTACCAACTAAGTCAGTCAGTTAATCACTCAGACGTTACACTTTTATATACATAGAAGATAGATTTTTTGACTAAATAACTACATACTTTTATTCGAGTTTTTATTGCAACTGGTTTCATTTAAGGTGCCACTTTCATCACATCTCTGCCTAAAACTAACAATAGACGTATTTAAACTCTACCCTAGTAAAAAAATATATATTAACTCTATTGCGAGACAAAGATAAATGCGGTAATGACAGGGTTTTAGAAAATGATTCACTCACTAACAGCAAGAAAAATATACTTTTCGTTTTAATTTGAAATTTTAGCAAACATTTTTTTTTTTTTTTCTAATTATATGGTACATTTAGCAAAAGGTTATTAGAAGTTTATGCGATCATGTATAACACATAAGAAACTTTAACAGTCTCATAAACTTTGAATTCATGGCATGTGTTTTAAATAATTTTTTTCTTTTGCGAAAATAAAATTAAACATATTGTATAATAACATGAGACAGTTAATAAAATTAAATACAAATTAAAACAGATTAAAGCAGTAGATTAACAGAAATCTGTTTTTTTATTCAGCATAAATTAACACAGCGATTAATAATTTTTCTTTACAGAAAAATAAATTCTTACAAAAAACGCATATTAATATTAAATGAAAACTAAAATCACCTGTTTATTTAAAACAAATTTACAAGAACTCTAATCTAAATAAAAATCACACATTTATCTTTTAATCTTGATTCTCGTAATTATAAATAAATATTAATCAATTACAAACAAATGTACACACCTTTTTTTCTTAAATATTATACTGTCACTGCATGTTATCCAAAAGTTATTTTTTCTTTTTCTTTGTCAATGTCAAAAATTTTATTTAGATGCCTGTAGTTTGATTTTGTAATAAATTTTCTTTGGTTAATTTTTGAGTGTGCCAAATGTGATGTCCTGTTGTTGGGATAATGATGCTGTTTTTTTTTTTTTTTTTTTCCTTTTTGTTCACGGGGTGATGACCATCGTTTTGTCAATTGATGATTTGTGTTGTGTCCATCATTGAATTGTATGAACTCCAGCAGATGAATTTCCATCAGATTATTAAATACTTGTTGTAGTTTGTTACATTGTATGTGACTTGGTGATTTTTAATAAATTACTTGATGTTTTTGTTATAATATCATTAATTTTATTGGTATTCTTTTGTCATATTGAGAACAATTGACTTAAAAATTCATATTGAAATTGATAAAAGAATGGATGAATGATTAATTATAGATAATTTTTAGAGGAGTGAGTGTTTTTCGAAGTGACATGAAATAGATATTAAAAATTATAAATTTTTGAGTTATGGAAAACTACTTAGCTTGATGTTAAATAATAAATATTATTTACTTTCTCTTTTTTTGGAACAACTGTTAAGATTTATACCTAAAACTATACGAATTATTATAACCTACACCACCATAGATGGTTGGGGTATTAGGTGTTTGTGCAAATATTGTGACGCAGAGAAAAAATCAAATTATTTTACACTTAATACAAGTATCGGTCCACATTTGGCCCCTTGGTACACATAGACAATGGTGTAGGGTCGATGTCCGTCCGTCTGTCTGGCTTTGTGCACAAAGTACAAGTCGGAAATTTGAAAATATTTTAATTAAATTTAGCACGTGGGACTTATGATACAAGGACGAAGCCTATTGAAATTGGTTGTGATCGGTCCATTATTTCACCTAGCCCCCATACAAATGTCCTATCGGAATAGAATTGCAATATTCAAAAATGCCTAAATATAAATAAGAATATTTTAATGAAATTCGGTAAAAAGAAGTTTTGTATAGATATCAATCTTTCTACCAAATTTCATGAAAATCGGTCCATAATTTACCATAGCACCCATATAAGGCCCACTTCGGAAATCGCCCAAAAGTCATATTAATGTTAGTATCAACGAAATATTATGCATTCGTATATTTTATTTTACACTTATTAAAATATATCGGTCCACAATTGGCCACAGGTTTTTTTGAGTTTTGGTGTAGGGTATCATATGGTCGTGATTGACTGACTATATCTCTGTTTCTCGTTTTATTTTAATCTTGAAGGCTGAAAAATAACAATTTTTTTTATATTAAATTTTATTGGATAACAACTAAAAAGTCCCACAAAATCCCGTTATATAAATGATACTGTTGTAATCGTTGATAGCCGATCTTCCAAAATTAGTAATAAAATTTTACACTAACATACTCCTTTTCGATTCACAAAGCAATTACTTGCCATATGTCAAAGTATTTCTCGCCAAAACAATTTTGATGTTTTGCGGCTTACATCATAACTTACGTGATTTTGAGTTTACTTCTAGAAATATTAATACAAGGTAAATTAAAAATTTTGATGTCGAATCAATAAAATTATTTTCAAACAAAATAATTAATAAAAGTAGAATAAAATCTCCGTTTTTATATATAGAAATTTTTGCTTAAAGGTGACTAAACACTTGTGTCAGGCCCAGTAAACATATCGAAGGCTAGAGATCTTCGAAAAACTACTAATCCTTATGAGGTACTGATTGCAGTCGAAATACAAATGCGTTTAGCAGGAATGCGCTCATCTACTTCAACTGTTGGTAAATTTATAATACTATCGAATCCTAACCGCGAAAATGTTTAAAATGTCACAAAATGTCCTTGATTTATATCAGAAATAGGCGTGGCAGTAGTCCGATCACGCCCATTTTCATTAAACCAACTTAGTGTTACGAAAATGTTTGTGCCAAATTTCATCAATGTAGCTTCCTTAATTTCAAAAATATAGACTTTTGATCACTCAGAATGCGAAAATCTCACGGTAAGAAAGCTCTGGAGTGCACAGAAATTTTTTGGAAATAAATCTGTAACTTCTGATGGTCTGGTTGGATTTGCATGAAATTTGATATAGGCATAGCAGAGGACTGTACAATGTTAAGTTTGGAAGGGGTACCGAACAGACCTCTCAGGGGCTTACCAAAAGGGGCTTAAAGTTGCGTACCTCTGACATACAATTTTTGTTTCTCGTCCGATTTCCGATATTTTTACAGCTTATTGTAGGCACTGATAAGATCCACAAAAAACATGCCCTATTTACCTCATTTAATTTTTGAGTTATTTGCATTTGAATTTTTAAGTACCTCAATTTTTCATGTTCTTGGTCCAGTTTTTTTCATATATATTCTAGTCTTCCCGAACGCTTTTATTTGTTTTTTCTTTAGCAAATTAGAGAACAAAATTATTTATTGAATAAAAAAAATTTGAAGTCGATATCTTTACCGAGTCCAAATTTCGGGATTTTCGAAATTTTTTCAAGAATTGTGGGATTCGTTTTACAAAAATCTTAATAAACAGCAAAAAATATGATAAAATCAGTTGAATATGTTGGGATATATATGGAAAAGACTTGATCGATATCTTGCAAAGTTGAGATTGTTAAAATTTCAAATGAATATACGAAGAATGTATAAGAAAAATAGTACATGCAAGCATATTTTCTAAAGAATTTATTAAGGACTTTAAGGTGACATACAAATCTTAAAAATCGGGTAAAGAACAAAAATTTTGTTGTGGTTAAACCTTTTCTATGACATTAGTACCTTATTTTGAACCCTCATAGCTCCGATCCTGAAGCGTATATGGGATGCTGCTTCTAAACTCAAAATTTTATTGTCATCCGCTACGCTTATGTGATTTCATGCAAATCCAACCAGCTGATTAGAAGTTACATATTTATAACGATTCTGCCCCAGTTTTTAATGTTTGATGAAGCAAAGAAAATTTCTGCACTTAAGATGTTTTTGTATGAAATCTACTGGATTTTTTTCGAAAAAAGTATAATTTCTCAAATCGGGCTATATATGCGCGCGATTTTTTTTTTTCACAATATTAAAGGGCACAATGAGTACTATTTTTCAGAAAGTTTTCAGAACAAATATCCTGTAACAATTTAAGTTGAAAATTAGTGTATTTTAGGACAATTTAAAAAAAAAATAAAAAAAAAAATATAAGGACATAATATAATCTACAAATACATGAAGAAATGTACACTTAAGTTTATGGTTCCATTTTAAATTTTTACTTTAAAAGACTTTTTATTTAAAATATAGTAAAAGTTGATGAAAATTTATTTTTTTAATCTTTTCCAAAAATGTAACTTTGACAGCTTTTTATAAGAAAACAGAACTTAGCTTAAAGATTGTAATTGATTTTATTTAAATTTCAAAAATCAAATAATGGATGACACCTCAGTGTTGAAGGATCTATGTCATAAATTTAAAATACTATAAAATTGCGTTCTTGGCGTCAGCTTAGTTTATGCAATAAGTACAATAGAAATTCTAGAACTACGCGGGCATATGCTTAAGTTCTTAGGAATTTTTTTTAATCAAAAACACCTTTTATTTAAAATATTACAATTTCTAAAAATTTTGTTAAAAATATTCATAATTTAATTTCATAAAAACTCTTATTTAAAATATGTAGGTATTGTATTCCATTCAATTAAATTGTTAAATTATAAATGTTATCGATACTTTCATTCAAGTTAACAGAGTTTTAATTTTGTATTTAACAATTTATGATATATTAACGTATCAAATAACATTACAAAAAAAATAATAATAAAAAAAATAAAATAAAAAAAAAATAAAAAACTTTTCAAAAGGAAACGTACATTTTAAAATGCATTTGAGTGCATTGGGTTTGGTTGAGAATATATGGTTTAAACACTGCTAGTGGTGGTATGTTGGGGTGTCAAAAAGTTGTCGAAATTTTTCAACAAACATATTTTATGATCATGTTTCATATATTTTTTTCTGCTCACTTTTTTTTTCAAACAGTCTATAATAAAGGAAGAAGATGCCTGACCAAAAATAAATATTCGAACAGGCGAACATTTTGCTCTACACACAAGTAGGCGGACATTCAGGTGAAGTAAAGAAAGAGATCCTGTAGCTTTTTGTTTTTCTGTCGGTGTTGTTTTAGTTAAAGTTACAGGGAAAAGTGTGTTATTGAATCGCGAAACGACCTACCGCATGTTGTGATGAGTAAAGCGAAAATATTGTGTATACATTCACTACGCATCTGTGTGCATCAAACAAGTGAGTAAGTAGTACTTTTAATGGCTACGCAGCTAGCAAATTGTACAAATCTTTTAATTGTTAACATTAATTGATTTAAAACTGTGGAGGATTTATAATGTGAGGGATTGTTTTAAGCGCAGGAGTTCATTTGATTTTGCTTGTCTAGGTCATCAGTGTCTCGATTTTTGAAGCTGTAGTGGAAAACATGATTAGTTGTGTTTAAAAGTTATGTTTTATTTAATTGATTAGTGTTTTAGTATCTAGGTTTAGTTGTTACTAAGATTAGAGATTGGAAATTTAATGTAGTATAAGGTTACAGTGTGGA
The DNA here is from genome assembly GCA_951394005.1 of Protophormia terraenovae. NCBI lineage: Eukaryota > Metazoa > Arthropoda > Insecta > Diptera > Calliphoridae > Protophormia > Protophormia terraenovae. Next base: position 92,333,236 of record OX596076.1, read on the forward strand.
AAACTGAAGATGCTGAAAGAAAACAATGGGAAGGAAACAAGGAAGCTCTAAAAATGGTCAAATGTCTATAACTTTTTAGATTGTGTACAAATTAAAAAAAAAAAAACATTATAAAAGTATACTTTAAATAAAATATCTTAATTATTATCATTTCAATAAGATAAGATTAATCTAAAAAAAAGCTATCTGAACCTGAAGTATATCATATTTGTACTAACTGTGCAAATTCCAAATTGATATGGACTACATTTAAGGACAACTTCAAAAATGAACTATTAACGAAGCTTGTTTGATGTAAGAGAAAACTATTTCGCAGAAATATATGTCCAATTGTTTAGGAAGCTTAAGTTTGAAAACCACTTGTATATCATTTTCATTATAGCTGTTAAATTAACCCTAGAATACTAAAATATGTAAATTTTTTGTGTACTTTTTCTAAAGTAGGACAATATGTTCACAACTATATGTGTGGATGGTTTACAGAAATATGCAATTGAATGTAAATTGTAGACACAAAAAAACTTTTTTCACAAAAAAAAAAAAAAAAAAATCTTAGGTATTCAAAAAATTTAGATGATAGCTTTATGTATTTTGTTAATAGATTTGATTACAAAAGCTTAATAAAAATAGTTAAACATGTAAATATTAACAAACAAAAAAGTAATTTTTATGAAAAGTTTGTAAAAATTAGAATATAAAATTAGTATAATTTTGCTGCCATTCTGCAGCACATTTTTCTATTCCCATTAAGGAGTGCGTTCGAAAATAACTTAGCACACGTTTTGCCTCATAACTTTTCTCGGAAGCAATATTTAAAATTTGTTTTGATTTAGTTATTTCTGAAAAATATGTCAGTTATTATTTTTAATGACAACCATGTTGATTTGTTGTGAGTTTGATCAAAATGAGTGACGAAAAAGATGTACGTGTTATAAATTATTATTAGTCGAATATTAGTAGTCGAAGTACTTTTTGGTCGTTTTCGACAATCATAAAACAAAATTTGAGAAAACGACAGGTTTTCACGACTACGACACTCGTAATAAGGGTGATTAAAAAAAATCGAAATTTCTCCTACAAAAAATTGGGCAAAAAATTAAATATCTACCGTCAAACAGTTTCCAATGTTACTAAACAGTATCAGGAGAATTAGACCATTGATAGAAAATCTGGTTCGGGAAGAAAAAAAATGTCCACATGATATTGGGAAGGCCAGAAATTTTAAAGCATATTAAAAAAAACTCCAAACACATCTGGTAATTGAAAACATATAAAGTCAAAAAATTATTTTTATTAAATTATTATAAAGAAATTAATTTTTGACTTTTATATAATAAATTCTAAATGACTTCCCAAAAAGTGTAAAATATACACTTAGTTTAAGTAGTTAAAGTAGTGAAAATTGAATTTAATAGTACCTCTTATAGGGAGTTTATTTTAAAAGAAAATTAAATAAATACCAACAAAATTTCAATCGAGTTATGTAATCTAGAAATTATTTCATTATTGAAAAAATCATTGGACCCCCTCCTAAAAGTATACCGTTCAACTCAGAATAACTTCCTGAGTCGTTTTAACGATGTCCGTCCGTCTCACAGTGCTTTGATCCCATACAACGATGGGACAAAAATAGAAGGAGTTGTCGTAGAAAATTGAAACTTGGTACACGAATTACCTTAGGCTTAGTATGAATAAATACGAAGTTTTTAAAAAATTGTTTATAAGTCTTCTAATTTATGTTTTAATCGGAGCAAAGACACGCCCACCTCCCATATATCCTAAATCTAAAAAACGGATTTACTGCTTGAATACTGGTCGGAATTCCACCAAATTTTGTGATTGTAGGTAAATATAGACTATTTACGATTTTACCAATTTTTATTTAAATCGGAACAAGAACACGCCTACCTCCCATATATCCTGAAATGAGAAAAACGCATTTCTGGCTAACACACCGTTTTTAATTTTATAAAAATAGAAGGAAGTGTCGCAGAAAATTGAAACTTTGCACATATATTAATTTAGATACAGAGTAACTATATCGGAGTAAGAACACGCCTACCTCTCATGTATTCTGAAATGTGAAAAACGCATTTTCTTTCAAAAAACTGGTCAAAACAGTATCAAAATTTACGATAGCTATTGGAAATAGGTTTTTTATAGGTCAGACAATATTATATTTAATAGGAGCAAGGGCAAACCTACCTCCCACAAGCCCTATCATTATTAAATATTAATTTAATTTCTGCACCCATATTTTATGTTGAGTAAATCATTAATTTGCCTAATTTCGACCGATTTCCGGTCCAATATTGCTATATTTTTTTAGTTTTAAATATTTTATTAAATATAAATATTTCAACTAAAGAATTTTTTGACCTTTGTGTAATAAAAGGAAAATTTATAAATTTTTTGAATTATTTTTTTTTTTAGTTGTGGCAAAAAATAGGAAGAACTTTTTCTTTAATATAATAAAAAACAGTACTAAATTTTAGATTCAAGCAAAAAAAAAATTGTACAATTTTTTTTTAATACACCATCGAACTCACGTAATTTTTGTATTAACATCTAAAAGTTCTTTATAATTAGCGCCATCTGGAGGATTTCTAACGTAATACATTAGGCCCAAAAATTTTATTTTTCTAAACCTTAGTTGTTTTTTAAATTTTGGAATAATTTCTATAATTATTTTATTTTAATTTAGCTAAATAAATTACGTCAACATTGAAGACACTTTGAAATTAAAGTAAAAACGGAAAATAAGACACTTTTTCAATTAAACTTTTTTTAAAGTTGTGGCAAAAAATAGGCCCTAACTGTTTTTTAATCCATTAAATAACTATAAAAGCTTACATAAACTGAAAAAAAATTGTATAGTTTTTTTATAATTTTTTTATATCCTTCACCAAATTTAAGGAATTTTCAGGTTTTGTGTAAAAAATAAGTGTGAATTTGAGCAATCATATTTATACATTCTAACACTATATTTAAAAAATGATAATCATTTTAATTTACCAATATTCTGAGGTATTAAAAGAACAAAAGGTGGACACATTTCATCAAAAAAATAATTTTTTACGATTTTTTTCTTAAAACTGTTTAAAACGATCTTTTTGGTTCATTAATATTGGCTTAAAATTCTCCGACTTTAGCGCCCTCTAGTAAGCACAAAAATAACTGTATTCAAAAAAAATCTTTTAAAATTGTATGATTTATATTGTGGCCTTTCTAAAAATGTATATTTCAACTCAATTTGAAAAATGTTTTTATTTTGATTTTTGTCTATGGGACAAAGCACTGTGCATCTGTCCATCTGGTTGGCTGGCTTTCTGTCCATGTAAACCTTGTAAACAATTTAAAGATTGCAATTTTGAAGATATGTATATTGATTGAATTTGGCACGAATAATTATTTTCGCAAAAGGACGAAGCGTATTGAAATTCGTTATGATCAATCCATTATTTTACTTAGCCCCCATACAAATATCGTCCTAGAATAATACTTAACTTTAATTTAATTAGGCACAGAGAAGTTTTATATAATTATAAATCTGTGTGCCATATTTCATAATAATCGATCAATAATGGGTCATAGCTCCCATGTAACGTGCATAAATTCCATACAAATGTTAGTATTAAGTTAATATTCGACACAAATAAGTTTTATATATGTAGAAAAAATACTGCCAAATTTTATGAAAATCAGTATATTATTCCCATATAAATCAGTACACACAGAAAAAAGTTTTGTTGTAATTCGGTATTTTTTATTAAATTTTAATAAGATGAATCGAAATTGTATTATAATTTTTAAAAAAACTAAAACTGTAGAAGTTTTTCTTTGTTTAGCATTGTAAAAACATTATTGGGATTGAATTAAGGTTATTAGAATTGAATATCTTTTGTTTCAGTCGGTTTTTGTCGTTACTAAACTTAATATAATTTATTTGAAAATTACAATCGAATTAAATTCAGCAACTTTTGTTTTACTTTCAAATATTGGTGATTGCAACCGAATAATTCTAATAAAAAATAAATTCTGAAAAAATATTCAAACAAAATTGACAATCAAGAATAATTAAATAAATTAGAAATACAAAAATAATTTAAATTGTTTTAAGGCAAATATCAAAAATTAATTTTAAATATTAATATTGTTCCAAGATATAAAGGTATGTATTAGGGTGATCGATTATTCGACTTTTTTGAGAAACCGGTTTTCGAATAGTTCGAATAGTTGGTATTTAAAAAAAACCGGTTGCACTTTTTGAAATTCAGAAAAAACCGGTTAACCGGTTTTTTGCAGAAGTTTATATTTATATCAAAAGACTACATTTCTTTAAAAAAATCAATTCTTATAATTAAGTTAAAATTTATTAAATACAAGCGTAAAAGCCTAACAATGTCAGGAAAAATAATATAATAATGAAAATATGCACAAACAAATCCGAAAATTAAAAGAAAAAAATATGAACAACATTTACACACCTTCCTCTGAATAATCGAAGTCAATTATTTGAAGCCGTTAAAATTTATTGGAATTATATTGATTAAAGTTTTAAATTCGTAAACCTTTCAAAATAAAAAAATCGTCGTAAATGCGCTCCCCGGCCGAAATACAGAATCAGTTTTTTATAGGATTTGGAGAGCAAACAATAAGTATAGCAACTCAAAAGTTCTTAATACCAAAACAGACTTTTTGGTCCCTGGTACTGTTAGAATTTGTTGAACGAATAGTTTTATAAGTATGCCGATTTTTAGTTTCTTACGTCGTCTGGGAGCTTCAGAAAGCTCTGGAAAGGAAACATTGCTTAGGAAAGATATATTTAAATCCATATATATAGATCCAGGTATTTTCGCTCCCTGATAGAGATTTCAAAATCTGGCTCCGTTAGGATTTGTACGACGAATAGGGTTATTTTTAAGCTGAATTTTAATTTTCTATGTCTTCTGAGAGCTTTAGAAATCTCTGGAAAGAGAAAAAATTCTTAGAAAAAGACACATAAATCCTCTTATATTCGCTCCCTGATAAAAATTTCAAAATATGGCTCCATTAGGATTTGTTGGACAAAAAGTTGTATAATTAAGCCAAATTTTAATTTTCTACGTCTTTTGGTAGCTTTAGAAAGCTCTGGAAAGAGAAAAAATGCTAAGCAAATTATATATCTAGATGACTAGAAGATAATTATGTTTCAAAATTGTAGAAAAAATCATCTAAATTTTAGTTAGCATAAACAGAAACCATGGCTTAATATGGAGATAGTATATTTATTAAGTCTCAATTGAAACGATTCTGAAAGGTGAAACTTTTTTAACACAACACCTTTAAAAAATAAAGGAAATATTGGATCAAAAAAATTAAATTGGTTCATACAGGATAATTATTAATTATTTATTTGTTTAATATTACAGAATAAATTCCAATTTAGACTTAAACTATATTTTAAAAACATAAGAAATCAGTCTTTATGAATATTTAAAAAATTATTTCTAAATTTTCAAATATCACTATCACTATTTAGTACATGTTTTCTGAAATAAAATGCTATTTTTGAAACCGGTTTTTTGTGTTTAAAAAAACCGGTCTATTCGACATTCGAAAAATGAACATTTTGAAAAAACCGACAGCACATTGACTGAAAAACCCAGTTTTAAAACCGGTTGGAAAACCGCGTCGATCACCCTAGTATGTATGCGTGTCTTTTCAATGTTGTGTTCTATTTATATTAAGATAATTTTAATAAGTTTGGTGTTATTTAGTTTTCCTTAACGAAGTCTTCAAACTTTCATTCTCATTATATGGGCAAATAATTTTTATAAAGAAACCAGACGTCTTTGGAGTAATTTTATGATTATCTTGGACAACCTAACAACTTATGTACTATATATGGATAACAGTATGAAACAATTGTAAGTATAATTTACCAATAGCACCGGCTGCACCCATTATATAAAATAAATTTTCTTCTCAACAGGACCAGTGCATGTCTTCCAGAACAAAGAAATTTTACATGTCCACAGATTAATCTCAATCAATTAATAAAAAATGGAAAAGCGTAATTCTGAAGTATGATGGAGGCAGATTTGTTGAATTTACTACAAATTGTTCCTAGTCTAAAAATTCATTCTTAATTCGTATTTTTTATAATTGTATTTGTGCTTTTAATACTATAAATAAATCTGAAAAGAAAACTAAAAATGTTTTACTAACATACATAAAAAACTAAAATCGTTCCAACTGATATTTTCTGTTCCCATCATCGAATTGTTTTTTATGATTCAATTGTGCGTACAGTAAATTCAGCAATCGAATAGTAATTGTAATCGAATTTGAGTTAGTACTTGGAACCGACAAAATTCGATTGGCAAAAAATTCAGTTGCCACAAAGAATCTGTTTTCTCTGTGTACATAGCTCCCATATATATGTAAACCCAATTATGGGAATAGCCCTAAAATGCATAAAATCATATAGATGTTAGTAACAACCATTATTCTGTATTTGTATATATTAATTGTCCACAGGTACAAATTTGGAATTTTTTGAGACATATTTCGGAAAAATCTAAACTTTTTCTTCGACGAAATTTTTTTTTAATTTTGCATAGATTTTGTTTTTGGTACACGTTTTTCGTTTCTTATACCCGATCTCTATATTTTTCAATGAATTTGCCGTGAGTTATTTGAGCTAGATGAAATATTGTTTTTGGGTGAATTATTTCAACCCAGCAAAAACTTTTGAATTCGAGTAATGGTTACATAGTAAGTAGTGGTCATTACAAATGTCATTATTTTAAACAGTCGAATAACTATTTACTGGTGAAAACTTCACCAACTACTTATTTAGGTCAATATTTTAATTAAACTAAATTTTGAGCATATAAAAATTTGAAAAATAACTACCAATATTCAACTTTTTTGGTAGCTGAACTAGTGAATTTTTGGGCAACTCGAACAAAAGTAAGTAGTTATACAATCTAAAAGTAAGTAGTTTCTACTTTTTTCAATATTACAAGTAAAGTTTTTTCCGGAAGTTAATCTCTTTCTAAGTAACAATCTTAATTTGGTATATTTTGTTACATCTATTCCAAATAAACTATATTACTAACATAACTCAAACTGAATATCCCAAATAATAATAAAACTACCTGAACTTATTACAAAAAACCTTCCACATAAAACTGATAAGAAGATTTGGTAACAACGTTCGAAAGATTTTTTTGTAACAAAAAAGAATTTTTAGAAAATAAACTTAATGGGTGGAGAAATATGTTTACGTATAAAAGTGTCCGCCCTGATAAATCAACAAAACAAAAACAAGACACATATAACCCTTTTTGATTGTTAATGCAACATTGAGTACGCAGTTTGTGTGGTTCGTGAAGTACCAAAGAAAGAAACCTCATGTTTATACACTTTTGACATTTGTAAGGTCTATTAGATTTCGTTTTGGGTAACAACTTACATTTATGCAAGTATTAAACATGTGTATGTGGTATTTCTTACGCCTGTCAATTTAAATATATCCTTTGACCATGAAGGGATTTTTTTCTTGTATTTTTATTTTATCTTATTCCAGTTGGACTTTTAAGAATTTTTGGAGAAAACTTTTTGACATTATGGTTTTAACGCTTCAGCAAATTTCTTAGAAGTTTAGAATTTACAAAATATTGTTGTAAAGCTTTATGTCCTTTTCATAAGTCAAAGTATTGAAAAAGGATTTCCAATTATTTGTCTCTGTTCGAACTTTGAAGTGATGCAAAATAGATTTTTATTTTCCTTTTCTTAAGCTTCATTTTATATTTATTTGAAATGGACATTTGAGATGGATTACTGGTGCTTTTTGTTAAAAGGTGCAAAACCATTTATTATGGTTGAAAAAAAAAAAGCTTTTAAATAGACAACCTGTAAAGGATTTTAGTGTTTTCTTTAATATTTTGTTTTTTAGCTCTGTGGTCTTATCAGTTTTGGTCCTTTATTTCTTTATAAGTATTTGATTGTTTGCATGTGAAAAATATTCAGAGGGGACATTGTTTCATCCTTTATTTGATAAATTACCTTCTAATAAATGTTGAAATGTTTAGCAATACATCACTTTTTTATGCTATTGATTAAATTTGATAGAGTTTGTGCAAATTTAAGTGGAGAATAATGCATTTGAAAGGATTTAAATTTTGTTGATTTTAAATAGGAATAACTGTTTGATTTAGAAACAGAAGAACAAAATGGGAAGATTAAAAATATACGCTTCAAAAACTTCTTTTGCTCGAAATTCACGTAGCACCCATGGAATTTTGCGTAGCCCAATTTTAAGCATCCGACATTTAAGACTGCTAAGAGATCCTTGCGTTATCAAGTCTGAGGTCTTTAGTCAATATCCGGTTCAAAGGATCATCGATAAGTTCTTAACAGTATATTTAGAGGCATTTAACCCGCTTTTAGGCAGTATGATTCATTGGTGTATAGTCACCCGCCGCTCTCCAGCGGTCACCAATGATCGTAATTGCAACTTTACTGATTCATTGTTACCAGTAAAAAAGTGGTGTATGTACAGAAGTGATAATTTGCAGCCGTGGAGTTAATTGTGTATGCAAAATATAGTCACCTCGTAGTCGTGAAAGTGCCTATTGTCACTTTATTGACTCTTCGGTAGTCGTGGAGGTGATTGTGTGCAAAAAAAGTGACACCATGTAGTCGTTGAGATGGCAATAGACTTCCTTCTAGGACAAGCCCATTTTAAAGTGACAAGTCACGTAGCTAATAAAGTGACTAGTGGTACCCTAATATAGCCAGTTAGGTAACTTGTACGCAACAACCACCATAGACTGGTGGGTTGTAATCGATAATTGCCATTGTTGACCCGTTTTTTTTGGTATCAAAGTAAACTTTGTGAACTGTATCGCAAAATACTATTTTAGCATTCATGATATATTTTTCCATTTAAAATTCTTTAAAACCGTAATATGGCACCGATCTTGCACTGCTGTAATTTGGAGGAGTTCAACACCAGTAATTTGGGTCAGGTTTATTTAAGAAGTGATTGCAGCATCCGATTCGAAGTATCATTAACAAGTTGCAAACGTTTGCTTATTGAAACTAGTTATTTTATTTCACTATACAACTTGAAACGTTTTCATCTTAATTATAATTTCCTATTAATTCTGTCATGTTTTTCAGATTATCTTCTAGCAAACAGACAAAAAAAAAAACTCCAAAAGATGCTCATTAAAATATACAGCCCAGCTGACTAAATTAAAAGTTTCTAATATAAAATAACAACATTATAATTACAAGTATCATGTTCTTTTAAACTAACAACCAAAACAAAATTATATAAAAAAGGAAAAACAAACCAAAAAACTAAAAACACGGCTTATTAACATTCATAATTTAGTTTGGTTGACCAAAATCCCTTAAACGACAAGGATCTTACTTGTTTTCGTGGACATTAAAAAGATGCAGATGCAATTTTCAAGTTCTTTAACACATGGACATATGCACTCAACAGTTTAGATTATCTGCAAATACTAAAACCCCGAAAAAAACCTAAAAAGTTAAACAAAAAATCCAAAAGGAAAAAATAAGCTAAACTAAACTAAAACCCCCTGTGGTGTTAAAGACATTGGCGCCTCAGGCCATTGGCAACGGTTCATGGTCTTAAACTTAACACATGGAGTTAGTTGGCTTAAAAGCAGCTCTAACTAAACGGTTTATAGCAGAAAACTTAAGGACAGTGGAAGTGCTTATTTTTGTAGCCCTGCGTGAAATGTAATCATTTTTGTTCCTTTTAACTTATTTTTTCTTTTTCACAAAAATTTCGTTATTTCATTTTACCGAATTTCAAAACTAAAACACTTTAAGTTAAAGTTTTTTTTTTTTTTTTTTTTTTTTTTTGTGTATGTAAGTAGGTACTGTGCTCATCTTCCAGTTTAAATGAATCTGACGACAGGATGTACACAAATGATCAATGCCCAACATTTGTTTATGGAGACTCAATTATAAATTAAGCTCACAACAAGAGTCACATGAAAAAAACAGCAACAACTACATAAGAGATAAAAATTATATTTATTTTCTTATTCTTAGTTATAAAATGTCCAAATGTATATTGTGTTGCAAGTTGCAAGTGTGTTTATTATTTACATACATGTTGCTACAATTTCTGCTGTTCTTTTTTTGCAACTTAACATTGATTTGTGTATTTTGTTTGTTGTTCAATGCGACAAAATATTTTACAAACATAAATTTTATTTTCAATATTATTATCAAAACCCACCGCTGTGCTTTAAATGGGGCTACAAAACAGATGAAATTATTCATTCACATATTAAATGGTTATTTTAAGATCTCAAGAGAAACTAAAGGTGTGAACATTTTTCATTTAAATACAAACCATAGGAATAAATCATGTGAAAAATAAACAAATACGAAGAATGAAATTAAAAACTATACTATAATATAAAAAGGAATTTCAATCGATATTTAAGTGGAAATATGAATGATCTGAAATTATCATTGTTAAAACCCCCTTAATTTCCTATTTTATGAGTTTCTCATAAATGTATGACTGATTACAGATTTCAAATCGAATTTTGAGTGGAAATGTGGGTGATCACCGATTTTCCGTGACTTATTAAATTTTAAAGTGGCATAGTTGCGGTTCTATAAAAGACATTGATATCAATCCTTTTCTATATAACGAAGAATCAGCTAAACAATGTAATATAGATGATAAAATCGAGTTTGTACTTTTTCTGATTTTTTTTTTTTTTTTTTTTTTTGAGATACTATAAATATTTTATCTGTAATAAAATCTTTGTTAGCAAAGATATAATAACGAAATTTTGGCTAAATATAGACTATATCGTATAAAATGAGAAAGTGAAAAAAACTTTAAGATTTTTGTAAAACAAATCCCACAATTCCCCAAAAAACGCCGAAAATCCCAAAAATCGGTTTTTTTTCACATTTTCGGCTATAAAATCACATTTCGGCTATAAATTTTATAGATGAAAATGTGAAAAAAAAACGATTTTTGGGATTTTCGGCGTTTTTTGGGGAATTGTGGGATTCGTTTTACAAAAATCTTAAAGTTTTTTTCACTTTCACATTTTATACGATATAGTCTATATTTAGCCAAAATTTCGTTATTATATCTTTGCTAACAAAAATTTTATTACAGATAAAATATTTATAGTTTCTCAAAAAAAAAAATCAGAAAAAGTACAAACAAACACTTTTTCGAAGTCCCGCAGATTTTGATTGAGAACTTTTGAAAACATATCATAGATTCCCAAACTGCATTCCGCTTGCCGATTCGTCCTTTGGGATTTTAGAAAATATAGACTAAAATCAAAACTTTCATATAAAATGGGTCATATTAGGGAGTGTGTGTATCTTGACCACTTGAGTTATTGGGCTTTATTTTTTATTTTAAGGTCATCTCTGTAAAGATACCTTTCAGAAAAGTATAAAATTATTATATGTTGTTAAATAAAATTTTATTTTAGAGAAAAAAGAGTTTAGATACTTTTTCGGCAAAAAAAAAAGTCTTAATTTTTGAAATTTTCAAATTCAAAATCGTTTATGTTTGGACTCGGTAAAGATATCGACTTCAAACTTCTTTTTTTCAATAGATAATTTTGTTCTTTAAACAACTAATAAAATCGGTCGGAAATACTAGGATTAATATTAAATTACAAGACAAAGAACATGTAAAATTTACATAAAAATTCTAACACAAATAACTCGAAACTATAGGAGACAAATAGGACATGCAAGCATGATTTTTGTAGGTCTTATCAGGGTTTACAGTAATATGTATGTAAATATTTGAAATCGGACGAGAAACACAAATTTGGCAAGCGATTACAAACTTTTTATTTAAGAGATATCCTACTTGGAGCTGAGGGGTCTGTTGGGCCCCCCTCCAAACTTAACATTTTTCACTCCTCTGCTATATCTATACTAAATTTTACGCAAATTCAACCAGCCGATCAAAATTCACAGATTTATTTCCAAAAATTGTCAATTCTGCCCCATTGTGTATTGTTTTTTAACTCTTTCGATGGCGTTAAGAAGATGAAAAAATATAAATCGGATAGGAAACAAAAATTTGGCAAAATTTTTAACATTTTCTAAATGAGGAGTATCCTTCTTTGAGCTCCAATAGCTCCGCTCATTATTTTACACTCCTCTGCTACACATATGTAAAATTTTATGTAAATCCAACCAGTCTCACGTTGAGGTAAAACGTGTCAAAAGTGGCGCTTAATTGAATTTTAAAATTAAAATTTTTGTAATAAAGTTGGTTACTGAATAAAAATAGACAAAATCATGTATCAATATCAATTAAAATCTTTAAGTTTGTTTGTGTTGTTTTCTTATAAGAAGCTGTCAAAGTTATGAATTTTTTTACGTTTTTCAAAAATAGTACAAAATTCTATTTTCATCAGTTTTCAGTGTATTTATTTTAAATAAAAAGTCTTTTAAGGTAAAAAATTTAAAATGAAACGATCAAATTCAAATATTTAAGTGTACTTTTCTTCAAAAATTTGTAAATCATATTTTGTCCTAATATTTTTTTGAATAATGTCCTAAAATACACTAATTATCAACTTTCATGGAATGCAACTTAAAATGTTACAGAATGTTTGAGAAAAAGCTTAAGTGCTTAAAAGCTTAAGTGCAGACATTTTCTTTGCTTTGTCAAACATTAAACAGTGGGGAAGAATCGAAATAAATCTGTAACTTCTAATCGGCTGGTTGGATTTACATGAAATTTCACATAAGCGTAGCAGAGAACAGTAGCATTTTGAGTTTAGAAGCAGGATCCCATATACGATTAGGAGCGGAACTATGGGGGGTTCAAAATAGGGTACTAGTGTCATGGAAAATGTTTAACCACTAGCGAATTTTTGTTCCTTACCTGATTTCCAAGATTTTTATATCACCTTAAAGTCCTTAATAAATCCTTTAGAAAATATGATTGCATGTACTACTTATCTTATATATTTTTCGAGTTATATACATTTGAAATTTCCAAAATCTCAATTTTACAAGATCTTGGTTAAGACTTTTCCATATATAGCCAAATATTTTCAACCAATTTTATTGCAGTTGTTTAAAAAGCAAAATTATCTATCGAATAAAGAAAATTTTGAGTCGTTATCTTTATTGAGTCAAAAGTTACACGATTTTCAATTGGAAAGTGTAAAAATAACATACAAAAGGACGGACGTTAGAATTCTCTCAAAAAAATCTTAAAATTCGAAAAATATTTTTTTCCACTTCTCGATTAATATGAAAATCAAATGTAAGTATACAAATTTTGATATCACCTTTTCCTGAATTAAGTGGCATTTTCGATCCATTTAACCCAAATGTATAGACGGACGGACATTGCCATGCTGCTGCGCATTTTTTTTACTAACTATGTGTAATAAATAGAAAAAATGGAACTGATCATAAAAATTGTAATATCACTTTTTCTTGAATTAAGCCTAATTTTCATCCCATTTAACCCAAATGTAAAGACGAACGGACGAACATGACCATTCAGCCAAAAAAACATCTTATAATTCTAAAAATTTATTTTTTTACTTACTAATAAATAGAAAAATTAAACGTGATCATTAAATTGTGCATATAATTCTCTGAATTATGCATAATTTAGTGGCATTTTCGACCCATTTAACTCTAATGTATAGACGGACGGACAGACATTACCGTTCTGTTAAAAAAAAATCTTAAAATTCTACAACTGATTTTTTTTTTGCTCCCATAAGAAACTCTTACTCCGGCTAGGTGAAATAATGGACCAATCATAATCAATTTGCTGAAGTGTCAAATTCAAACAAATTTCATAAAATTATTTTAAATATTGCGACCTACAGTTTGATTGATGATGACAGACAGACGGACAACATTAATTTGACTCAGAAATTGATTCTAGGCCAATTGCTATACTATACATTAGACTTATATTTTTTCCTCAAAAATCCCATTGTTTCCAATATGTAAACGATTACAATTATTTTATGTTTTTTAAACAAAAATCTAATTCATAGTCATGATGTCCTCCCAATTTATTTATTTTTCTTTAAAACCCTTTAAATTTAAGCGATTTCAGTTATTTTAAATTTATTTTTGGATATAATTATGAATAATAACTTTTTCCTTAGTTATAAGTTTCCAAGAGCTGATAAATAAACTTTTTTTGAGGTATTAGTTTTATTTGTTTTTTTTATTTTTAAATATTTATTTCCCATTAAATTTTTGTTATTTAATAAACCATTAGAAATTGAAACTGTGATAATTGAAGTAATTTAAGTTGCTATATCATTATATTTTAATAACAATACATAAATAAACCGAAAAAAACTAACAACACTGCTGGCAACAATATTATTACAATAAACTGCATATAAAAAATAAGCCGCAGCAATGTAGGAATCAAAAACGTCAAGGATGATGACGGGGAAGTATATGTTCACACGCATGTGCAGTAATTTGCATAAATTAAGAAAAAAAGAAACAAGTAACCATAACCGTAGTAGTAAACTTAATACGAGACAAGTATGTATGACTACTTGCAACAATAATAACAAGCATTCAGTGGAGTATCAACAAAAATGCATGCAACAACAACTACAAAATAACATAACTCGGTGAGCAACATCTACAAATAAAATAATAACAACAGAATAAGAAAAAAATGCCAACTCAATTATGTGTGTTGTTGCAATTTCAATGAACTTGCAACATGTTTCATAATTGTTTTTTTTTTTTTTTTGCCATTTGTTTGTTTTGTTTAGATGACGACTATAATGAAGATGATGATTAGCTTGTTGATGTTTTCTAGCCAGATTATTATTAATTTTTATTCTGTTTGTTAAAGTTATTTTTTTTAGTGCTGCAAGTTACATTCTTGAAATGAGAAATTCACACGCATTGTACAAATCAATTATTTAGTAGGAGCGTCACTATAATGAAAGTTTAATGCTGGAACCAAAACTAACCAACCTTTTAATATCAGTTATTAAGATGGAACAGTGTGTTGGGAAATATTTCTAGCGTTTTTTTTTAAGACTGTGTCTATGATTGAATAAATTTCTGATTACTTATACAGGAGAGAAGAAAAAAAAAATACAACTAATGGAAATGTGCTGCGACACATTAATTTTTTATTTACGCTAGTGTCCTATAAAAGGCCATAAACTTTGCTTTCGTGCCGACTAACATACTATGGTCCTTAAATCCGAAAATATATAACGGACTGCATTATTAATATCAGGAATGATAACTCGAGGAACTCTAATTTGATAGGGCAATTGCAAAAAGGAAAATCACCATGAATTCTGTTGACATCTGTTACGCAATAGAAAATACGATTAAATTTTTTTCCCTTTTGGAATTGACTTAAAAAAGACCCATTTTTTCCATTCAAAAATACACAAGGATATGAATATGAAAAGAAAAGATAAGAAAAGAAAGAAAAAATAGTTTTATGAGCGATTTGAAGATATGAATTATTATACAGAGGCAGCTTGAATTTAACATCAAGATCAATTTTAAATCATCTCTATATTTTTTTCTTTCATCACTATTTAAACATGTTTTCTCGTATCCTTTGATAAAGCGAGTGGCGAAAGTGTATCTATCAAATAACTTTAGATGAGAACAGCTTACAGGATCATAGAAGATCAACTAGTGGACAGGAACTTACATACAAAGAAAAACATGGTTACGACATTGTCACTACAATAATACTATTTTATCATTGTTATTTTAACGAATTTTAATAATAGTATTATTAAAATAAACTATGTTCATGGTAATAATGTTTTTGTTTCTTTTTTATCATTATATTTTAATATTATATAAAAAATGTTATATATGAAGTTTACTAAAAAAAATGTTATGTTTTTGAATATTTTTACCAGAAACAAAATTTTATTAATATGAAAAATATTATTATTTCTACAACTATTATATATTATTAATCTCTTTCCTGCTTTGTTTTTACAAATATGGTTGACAAATTCAAAATTTGTTTGTTTTTGAATCTATTTTGTTTTTAAAGTTTAGGGTGGGATAATATGATAAAATGAGATAATAATATGGTCAGATGGGATAATATTATGATAAGAATATGATAAAATATAACACAAATATGATGAAATGGGATAATAATATATGATGGAATAATACTATAATCAAATGAAATCGTCATCTTATACACAACAGGCTAAAGTATGGTCTTAAATTCAATAATAGTTCGAAGATTCTCCTTCTTATTTTCTAACCATTCAATTGAGCAGAGTAAGAAAATCGAATATAATTTTCTTTTACTAAAAATAATTTATTCTTTAGGAAGACTCCAATTTTGTAAGCTCTTTGAGAACTTTTTGCCAAGGTTCTTTAAATAAAAGATGCAATAGAATCAACAAATTAGAACTAAATTATTTACTATATCTATCCTTTTCGTTGTTCTTAAGCCATATTTTATTTTCAAACCATATTAATAACAATAAAATAATACTAATTATTTGCTTTTTACAAATATGGTTGAAAAATTCGTAATTTGATTGTTTTTGAATCTATTTTGTTTTCAAGGTCTGGAATGTGATAATAATATGATAAGATAGAATAATATGATAAAATGGGATAATAATATAATTAAATGGAATAATATGATAAAATGGAAAAAATAATATGATAGAATGGGATAATGATTAGCAATATACCAAAAAAAAGTACTTTTTCATTTTCAAGCTATGAATGCCGAATGATTTTGAATGCTTCGGGGGTAGAGTCAGCTACCTTAATATCTAATTAGGGTGTCCCTCACTTGTCCTAAAACGGAAATATATGGTGGCCCTTAAAACTTGAATTTTTTTACTTTTTATGAATTTAATGCATTATTTGTGTTAACAGCTACAAATTCAATATTTTTATTAGTTGGATAGTTAGTCTGGGTAGTAGTCTTTCACTTATTATTGTTGCAATAATACACTGAGAAAAACAAAATGGCAACAACAAAACATGGAAGTAAAAAAATACTAATGATAACATTTAACGCGGCACAAATTGGACTCAATGTTATGCCTTGAAAGTAAACATAGTTGTTGATGACATTAATATCTAAAATTCTGCGGTGGTGCATTCACATTTTATCAACAGAAGAAAGTAGTCTGAGTCTTGAAGCTCAATTCCCATTAGATAGTGCCATTACCTTCTTCATTGGCATGTGCATGCAAAGTTTAATCACTGTTCTGTCACACTGTTCGCATATATAAGTATATAGTTATTTTAAATTTAAATAAAAACCTCTGGCTGACTATTAATGAAAGCCAAAGTCGTTCCGGCCAAAAAATAAAGTGAGGAAAATAACAAGAGGTAAGTATGATTATGATGACTTATTTAGAGATGAAACATAAATTTAGTAACTTCTGGAGGCAAATTTCATATATTGAAATACAAGTACGCGTTAACAGGTTTACATGATGAGTAAGTAACATTAGCTTCTGGTCTTCCTGTGTACGCAATTGCACGCACTAGAAAAATCAAAGAATCTTTTGATGCAATCTAAGAACTTAGGAGCAATAAGGTGGCCAGAGTTTTGGGTAATTATTAATAATATTGAACAATATTAATTACTGTCTTAAAATATTAGTAATATTTTAAATAAACTAAGCTCCAATATATAAGAATTTGAATATAGGAAAATGAGGAGTACACAATCTCTGCATTCTTACTAAAAACAATTTAGTTCTTACTAAAAAAAAGCCTTTATTTTCATATTTAAAGATTGCTGTTAAAAAATAATAATATGTCCAAAATGATAACATTCACAAACAAATTACTAATAAAAATTAAATTATTAATATTTCCCATGTTATTAAACTTATTCCCAAGTAAATCACATAAAATGGTCAGCTCTTTCAGTTTCCTTTCTCGTGTTCCGCAACATGATCAAAATGAGTGAAGTATAGCATAAGAGCGCCAACCGTTTGTAAATTGAATAATTACACTAATACTTCATAAATAATTAATGTTTTATAAGTAAATGCATATTGTATATGCAGCATACTAACGCTGAAGATCTTTAAAAAAAACGCCACTGTATCGGCACTTTATTTGCTTCTTCAATTTTTGCAAATGCGGCTCAATTACTTGTTGTTCTCTGAGCTTTAGTTGTTGTTTTGTTTTTACGAGTATTATAGCCTAAAGCGTGTGCGCATGATCGCATGAAGTATGGAGGCATCTTTTAAAGTACTGCTGCAAGAAGAAAATAAAAAACAAAAACTTTGAAAGATTTTGGTATAAAACAAAAAATGCAACTGTAGTTGAAGCATCTGTTCAATGGTGGTTTATTATTTAACATAAATATTTTTATTTTGTTAAAAATACAAAAATCAAACAAAATGCAACTAAAACAACAGCATGTTCGATTAAACAATATAGCGCGTGAAAAACATATTTTTCAAATTTTTTGTTGTGGAGGACAGTGTTGCCAGAGAGATATTTGAGATATTTAAATAAATTTTTAAAAGAAATTGGTTTAATTTAAAGATTAATTCAAAGATTATACATTCTGTAATCTAACCACTGAATTGAGGGGATTGGAAGCAGAGAATCATATGTAGGCTTCAATATTTTAATGACCTTTCATACTGACATTAGGATAAACTTTAATTTCATTTTTTTCGCTAGAAATTATTTCACCTTCAGGTAGACTCCAATTTCGTAATCCCTTCATGGAAGCAATAGAATACAAAAATTGAAACTTAATTATTTGCTATATCATTCTACCAAGGCGCCTAAAAATACATTTGCTGTCTTCAAAAGTTGAAATGGAACTCATAGAATGTATATAAGGAAATATTTTATGAAATGATTTCTGGTTTGGTAACTTTTTCTGATCGTTTTCTATTCGGTGACATGAATCTTATATCATAAATCGTTAGTGTAAAGTATATCTTTTGTTCGGTATTTTGGGACACCTTTTTTGTGCTCTTGAATTCACTTTTCACAAGAGCTCAATATCTCTCCACTGGTCTAAGCTATGGACAATTTTGAAAATTGACCTCTCTTGGTACTAAAACTATGTTATTGATTTGGTACCACTCCAGAGCTTTCTTACCGTAGTGACATGATACCAAATGGGTCCAAAAATATGTGGACACGTTGTGCTTTCTTAAGAAAAGAAGAAGTCTTTTTTGCAAATATTCCTTTATGCATATTTTGGTATTTATAGATCCGAATGTATCAAATGACTTTCCTGTTTCCCACAACTGCAAAAAGCTTGTTATACCATGAATTTTGTAAGAAATTTTTGCTGCTTTTGGGTCTTAAACTTATCTCCAACATTGCTTCGAGCATTAGCAATAAAAATTTGTGAGACACAAGCTGCGAAGATTCTGCCAGCACCTACGTTTCTTCGTCAATTATACAGCTTGAGTATTTTTGTATGAAATTTGGTTTTAAATTCCGAGTCCTATTTTTGGCTTGTAACTTTTTTTGCAGAATTCCAGTTTGGAATTTTTTGAACTTTACATGTTATCAACTTTCCCATTAGCATTAAATTTTCGCACCAAAAACACTGAGAAAACTGAGCTGATTTTCTACCAGATGTGTTTGGAGTTCCTTCCAATATGCCTTCAATTTTCTGGCCTTCCCAATATCATGTGGTCCTTTTTCTTACCGAACTAGGTTTCACATCAATAGTCAAATTCTCCTGATACTAAACATTAGAAACGGTTTTACGGACGACATTTAATTCTGTGGCCAATTATTTGTAAGACCTATTTGGATTTTTTGAAATTTTTTAATAACTTGTAGGACGTAAATCTTTTTCGTCACTTATTTTGATGAAAATAAGGACAAATTAACATGGTTGTTATTAAAAATAATAACTGAAGTATTTTTCCATGATAACTAGATCAAAAAAATTTTGAATATTGATTCCGAAAAAAGTTATGAGGCAAAATGTGTGTTAAGAATTTTTCGATCTCACTCCTTAAGGTTCCAATTTGAAATTTTATATCCATATGGAGATAAGTTATGTCAACAATATATAATTTTTTAAGAATTTTAAAAATACCTGTTTTTGAAATATAATAATTTGAATTTTTGTATGTCCAACTTTGACCTTTGTACTTTTAATGTAAAAAGTTTTGTATATATCGTTATGAAGGTAATATCTTCGTATTTAATATGAAGCAACAACTAGAGATCTACTGTGTGTTTGTAGGAAGTCATTAGAAGTTAAATAAGTATTAATTTGTAAAGTTTTTAACGTTTTTTCGTTTGTAGTTTGTGTTTGCTTGTAGAGAATTTCATTGAAATCAGAGGTGTCAAGTCCGATTGCTGTCCGTTTTTACATGGAATCACTCTACATAATTTAGAGATCATAGAAACTTATCTCGATGAGATTTTAAATCGAGACAGTCTAGCAAATTAAACACAATTTGGTTCAGAATTACATAAGGTGTAAACAATCCCACCAGCACACTAGGAACGCTCTTGCCAAGCGACATCAGCTCTTACGATTTCCCTCGAGATAAGATAGAAACCACATGGTACACAGAAAAAATATTTCAAATAATTTTTTAATAAAATTGTTAATTAACTTTATATTGGAATTTAATTATATGATTTATTAATATAATTAATTTTCTAATTGGTTTACAGTTTTGTTTTTTAATAAATTGACAGCTGTTAATAAAATATAAAGAAAAATTAAATATTTGTCTATAAAAGTACAGAAATAAAAAAAATTTAAGTAAATTTTCAAAAATTTTCAGCTCATTGCATCTATTTAAGGAAAAGAAGTAATAATTATATCAATTATTCTGGTTATTAATATTATCATTTTGATGATTGGAGCAAAATCAATTAAAAATTAATTAACACTACAAATTTCGTAATTGAAATCCATTTTTACTTTTTTCTGTGTATATAAGAGTCCTAATAAAGTTCTCCATTAGCACGCAAATTTTATTCCAAGTTATTTTGTTCATGTTTTCTACTAATTTAAAATTCAATTTAAATGAAAAATTAAAACTTGATCGACGCACAGTGTTACATTTGGTAGTTTTAGAACGACAAAAATCCAGTTTTGGAAATATTGGTAAGAAATTGTATATTCTATTAATTGACAAGGCCGTAAACACTCCCACTAAAAATGGGCGGGAAGAATGACTGCCACTCCCATACTGAAAAAATTACTTTATTTGTATGAATTTCGGACATATTTATGTAAATTTTATTAAAATAAAGGACATTTTAAAAGTAGGCGTGGCAAGATTTAATCACACCAATCTTAGTGTAACATTTTCATAACAAATTTTCAGCCATTACCTTCAAATGTTTAAACAATTCTTCAAAAATTGCTAATATGAGGTACCGCACATTTTTTCTAATATTTTAAAAGATCGCAAAAAGTCGCAGCCAAAATTCTCAAATATAATTTAATAGATGTTCTTTTTTACAACAATCGTATTTTTAGATTGGAACTCGTTGGAACTTTTTAGTTCCAGTCCATTAAAAATAGAATTTCTCAAAAACTATATTTTTTAATATTATGATTTCTTTTAAATGAAAAACAATATATTCAGTATTGATTTTTTAACTTAGCAAATTAAAACCCACCACCTATGGTGGTGTAGGGTATAAAAATTAATCCTCCCCACTCGGCAACCCTCAACTAAGGATTTAATTTAATATGAAAAACAACCGAAAAAATACGAATAAAAAAGTGTTGTATATTTGTAAAGCAGGCGCTAATATTACCCTGCGGCAATGATACGCGCACTTGCACTTTTTTTCATCAGTCGAAACTTGCTAACAACAAAAAATAAAATTTAAGCTCATCATCATCATCATTTACCTCTTGATTCACTTTGGTGGTATCATCACCATTTCAATTTTGTTTTTGTTTAAATAATATCTTCTTCTTTTTCTTCTCCTTCTTCTTTATACCTGTTCAAGTGCAGCAACAATGTGTAAGTAAATATTATTACCACACTTTTTTTATTTTTTCCTCAATATTGTTGCTGTTATTTTTATGTTCATTTTCATATTTTCTGGGTGGTTTTTCTATATTTGACTTCAATGCATATAACATGCAAGTTGCAAATGTAAGTTTTTTTTTTTCATTTCCACAGCCTAGTTGGTCTTTTGGTCTAAGTTGTGGTGGCAGAGTCTGTCTGTATTGTATAGTCTAGGCAACTAGGTTTAAGCGTTTTTTGTTTTTTGCTTTTTTTAGTTGTTTTTATTAACGTTTGCGCTTATTGTTGTTTAGCATATGTAAATTATGCTGTTCATTGCATGTAGTCGTGTAATCCATCGTCATCATAATTGAGTTGTCATCCAAATACATATTAAAACATTTTAGAGGTTATGTGAATTTTGTTTAGCAAAAAAATAAAAAAAAATAAATTAATAATCTTTGGTTTTTTTCTGCGGTTATATGTGATTAATTTGTGTTTGGAGTTGTGTTAAAGATGAAATATTTGCTTGAAAATAACGTGACATATAAGAAGAAATTGTTTTATTGCCTTTGGCAAAAGTTTGCATAAATGTATTAAATTGAAATAAAATGTTAAATAAGTAATGTAACTTTTTCAGGAGACTTTTGTAATCTTAGAGAAATTCACACATATTACGTTTACACTTGCAACACGCTAAGTTTGAGTGTGTGAATTTTTGTCCAGTGGGCTTATGAAAATTTCATACGAATTTTATAAGTTTTTCTTCTAATTGGCATTTTGACGGTTTTTTATTTGCATTTTAATAAGTATTTTCTTTAAATCCTTTAAAATATGAATTTATTTTGATATTTTGTTTAAACGTTCTAAATAGGTGATGACATTGTAAATTGTATTATCATATTGTAATATAATTTTAGAACGGTGGTGTATGATATGATTTAAGACAAACAAATAAACGCTTTTTATGGTATTATTATATTTAAATTACTTTCCCCACAGAGGCTTTGGAGAAATATTAAAAGCATTTCTTTTTTTCCTCCATAAAGAAGTTGTGTGAAAAAAATCTTTTGAATCAAATCTAAAATGAAATGAAATCTAGGGCCTTTTTGGAAAAGATTGGAATTAAACTCTTATGCTGCCATTCAGTATAGATTACTTTAGTAATGAATTTGCAGATGAATTAGTCAAACCAGGCCAGAAAGCCACGAGTGGAAACATATTTCGAAACTGATGGCTGATCGGGGAATATACGATATATTCATTCGCTTAATACATTAATACTGTACCTCCGCAAAGAGGTGCAGGTGTTTACAGAGAGTCATAGGCTTTATGGCCCCAACTAGATATAATGGTGAGTCTGATAGTAAGAATAGAAATAATTAGAAGGCAGAGTTTTCTGAGCCCAAAAATCTGTACTTGGAGTGTGAACAAAAGTTCATAATGGAATGAACTTTAGAAGGTTTCATAATAATAATAATAATGATAAATAAAAAACTTCACGTTGAGATTCCCAATTGACCATTTGAGGAGCCAAGTGCAGAATATACATATAAGAGATTTCTACGGGTCGTTAATGAAATAGAATAAAACAAACTAAGCCATTATCTATTTACGCATTAAATCTGACATCATTCGAATGTCGGCAACTACTTTGCTTAGTGATACAAATCCGAAAAAGTTCAATAGATTTTCCGCATCAATGTCTTGGTTTATTGGCATAAATTTGAGGCTATAGAAAATCACACGAAAAAGCTATCGAAATCAAATCATATAATTTTGGTAGCCAATTCACGGCACCTTCATAATAGACGAGCGTACAAGCCTGCCTTCGCCAGGAAATATAATATTACAGTAATAAAAATATTCACAAAAAAATCCGAAGATCTTTAAAAAAATATATGGACAACATTTTAACGCTTTTCCTTTCGCTAATCAAAGTTAAAGATTTGAAGCTATTGGAATCTGATGGGATAATAGTGACCAGTGTTGCCAGTTTAGCCTTTTTAAGGCTAAATCTAGCCTTTTTATTTTGCTTTTAGCCTCAAAATTTTCGTTTTAGCTTCTAGCTTTTTTTAGCCTTTTTTGATTTTTAATATAGCCTTAAAAAGGCTAAAAGCATACTAAATTTATTTTAACAGAATCATATATTTAAGCATTTTTGTATATTAATTCGCAGAAAAAATCTAAATTATTTATATTTAGCGAAAATTTTAGACTGCGGCGCATCGTTTCACAAAAATATTATGATTAATTTTTAACAAACTTTATTACCCATAGATACTATTTAGGTTATATTTATAAATTCTCTAAAATATCTTTAAGAAATACCAAAAACTAATAAGAACAAAAAAATAAATGCAGCTTTTTTCTGGCTTTATTTTTTGGGACATTTAGCCTTTTCTAACCTTTTTTAAAGTCTAATTTAGCTTCTTTTTTTCTCAAGCAACACTGATAGTGACTAAAGTATTAAATTAGTAAACTTGAATGCCAGCCATCTGCTCAAAACGTGAAATCAGTTTTCGATATTTTGACAATGAGTATAGCAAATCAAAACTTCTTAAAATCAAAACAGAATTCTGAAAAAAAATCTCGGAAATCTCAGCTCCCTGATAGAAAAATTTAGCTCCGTTAAGATTTGTAGGATGAACATATTTATAAGTAAATCCATTTTTAGTTTTTTTTTACCACGCCTGGGAGCTTCAGAAAGCTCTGGAAAGAGAAAAATGCTAGAAAAAGACACATAAATCCGATTATCTCCGCTCCCAGATAAAAATCTGGCTCCGTTAGGATTTGTAGGATGAACATATTTATAAGTAAACTCATTTTTAGTTTTTTTTTTTTTTTACCACGCCTGGAAGCTTCAAAAAGCTCTGGAAAGAGAAAAATGCTAGAAAAAGACACAAAAATCCGATAATATCCACTCTCTGATAAAAATCTGGCTCCACTAAGATTTGTAGAACAAATAGTTTTATAAGTAAGCCAAATTTTTATTTTCTGCGTCGTCTGGGAGCTTCAGAAAACTCCGGAAAGAGAAAAAATGCTTAGAGAATGGCACATGAATCCAATTATCTCTGCTCCCTGATAAAAATTTCAAAATCTGGCTTTGTGGTACAAAAAATTCTATAAGTAAGCAAAATTTTAATTTTCTACGTCGTCCGGGAGCTTCAGAAAGCTCTGGAAAATAAAAAAAATGCTTAGCAAATTATGTACATAGAAGATAAACATAACCTCCCGTTGCTCATGTAGAATGTCATAGTTCCTTCTATGTGTGGCATGCTCTGCTGAATTAGTTGGATCTTTTGCAGTTACAGACGAAAGTCCCGATGCAAAATTTACCAAGTTGAAATCTCTGAGAGTACAAGTTCTTGTGCACAGCAATATTTTCGCCAATTTGACGTTATTATTATGGGTTTTGCCCGATGTTTTACCGAATCAGTATTTTTCTTTACAATTTGACCACAAAATATTGGCGAGTAAACTTTGAACATCAACGTGACGACAGTAAAACATGGGTGCAACGTTTGTAATAATGAACCCTTATCGAAGTTATTGTGATTCTGCATCAATGACAGAATAAAAAGAAAAAAATGTCTGCCATAGATTGTCAATAGCGACAGATAGATTGTCACCTTTTAATAAAGTACTATATGCGTTATTGCCAGTTAGAGCCATAAAAGTTAAATACAATAATAAGAATTGTTATGTTTCTCAAAAGATTAATATTTTAAATAATTTCTAGAGGACTTCGCTGTAAGCTACAATTAAAATTTAAATGAATTAAAAAAATTAATTCCTTAATATACAGAGCATTTTGTCAATTTTGGCATTTCCTTTGATTTATTAAGTTCTAGTGTTGGTAATTAATCCTGAGAATAATGAGAATAGTTTGCGAACTGATTTATTTGTTGTTCACGCTAATTACCAAATCGTAAACTAAGGAGTTTTTGGTCAACAATAAATTTTCTTGAAAAATCTACAAAACATACGTGCATAAGTTTTAGCCATAATGAATATAGGTGGCCAGACTGGTAAGTAACTAAGAAATTAAATAATACAAGCTATTCTAAATTCTAAACTGAACCATTCGAAAAAAAATTATTTTGGTCTTCAATTGAGGTGCATTAATATTAAGACTTTAAATAGTAAATTTTTTGTCTATTAAGCATATTTTCCTTGCCAAATTTATTTACTAAATTTGCACCTATAAAAATCACTAATTTAACACATTACTTTATCACAAAATTTATTAAAGATTTTCCAATAACTTAAAAATTAAACATCGCTTTCGTTTCCCATCAAATGTACACAACAAAATTTATATCCTGTCATTTTTACCAAAAACTACAAAAAATAAGTCTTCGTCAAAAGTTTCCTAAACAATGGTTACACACACACACAAATATTCATTGATTTATTTCTAGTTATCAATGCCAATATTGGTTTTGTCTCTAAGGATTTCAATGGAAAAGAAAAAAAGCACACAATAAGCAAGTGACTAATCAAAAGAGAAAAAAAAGTAAAAATATATCCAGTTACATCATTATCAGGGATGGGTTGAGCTAAGGCAATGAGTGGTAGTAAAAAAATAAATAGAAAAGGATAAATAACATTGAATATTCATTTACTAACTCAGTTCAAACTACAATAAATTGTTTGTATAAATAAATATTCTTATGCGAGAGTAAGTAAATATTTAATAAGACACAATGACGGAATTACACAAAAACTATTTACCAAGATTAGAAATATTAAAATTATACCAAATAAATAATGCAAGAATTACACAAAAAGTTTGCTTAGAGGACTTTTGGATAATGAAAATACATGATACTTATAAACTGATGTGAGGAAAAACAAAAATCCGGACTGGAGATTTGAAAGGGTCACTTTTCTAATTTGTATCCTTTTGTTATAAATAAAATGATTTCATTATGAAATTTACGGTATTAAGTTTAAATATATTTAGATACTTATGTATACATATGTATATGATAAGATGTTCAGGAATTCGTATAAATAATTCGTATAATTAGGGCTGTCCAACATTGTCTGAAGAAAACTAAAGTGTATCATACATTTAAACATACACAGAAAAAAATAAAAATGGACTTCAATTACGAAATTGATTATATTATTATTATTTATTTTTATTATTTTTTTTTTTTTTTATTTTACTCTAATCATCGAAATGATAATATTAATAGCTAGAATAATTGATTTTATTGTTACTGCTTTTTCTTAAATAGATATAATGAGCTGAAAATTTTTGGAAATTGTTATAGGATCATCGATATATATGTGCTACACGGTCATTTATCCTGTTCCAATCATCACACATTGAAATAATAGGGGTCGAAAATATCGATTAATTCAGTGAAAGGTGATATCAATTTTTTTAATGATCACGTTTTCCTATTTATTAGTAAGTAAAAAATGCATTTTTAGAATTATAAAATGTTTCTTGTTTGAACGGTAATGTCCGTAGTTCTGTCTATACATTTGGGTTAAATGGGTCGAAAATGCCGCTTAATTCAGGAAAAGGTGATGTCCTAATTTTGATGATCACGTTCTATTTTTTCTATATATTTGTTAGTAAAAAAAATACATTTTTAGAATTCAAAAATAATTTTTGGCAAAATGGCAATGTCCGTCCTTCCGTCTATACATTTGGGTTAAATGGTTCGAAAATAGCATTTAATTCAGGGAAAGGTGATATCAATACTTTAGTATTTAGAGTTCGTTTTTATATTTTTCAAGAAGTAAAAAATAATATATTTTTGCAATTTTAGGAGGTTTTTAAAGAATTCGAATATCTGTCCTTCCGTACGTCTATTTATTAATGTTTGCAAACTTGCCAATTCAAAATCGTTTATTTTCTTTATTCAATAGAAAATTTTGTTCTTTAATAAACTCCAGAATATATGATAAAATCGGTTAGGATATAGTATATGGAAAAGACTTGACCAACATCTTGCAATGTTGAGATTATTGAAATTTCAAATGAATATATCTCGTAAAATATATTTGACAGAAATAGTACATGCAAGCATGTTTTCTAAAAGATTTACCAAGGACTTTAAGGTGATATAAAAATCTTGGAAATCGAATAAGGAACAAAAATTCGCTAGTTGTTAAATATTTTCTATGAAAGCTCCTGAAGCTTTTAAACTCAAAATGTTACTATCCTTTGCTACGACTATGTGAAATTTCATATAAATACAACCAGCCGATTAGAAGTTAGAGATTTATTTAGATTTTGCCCCACTGTTTAATGTTTGATAAAGCAAAGAAAATATCTGCAATTAATCTGTTTTTTGTATTAAATCTACTGGAGTTTTTTCGAAAAAAAAGAAATAATAATAATTTCTCAAATCGGGTTATATATGCGCACGATTTTTTTCATAATATTAAAGTGGACAATATGTACTATTTTTCAGAACATTTTCAGAACAAACATCCTGTAACATTTTAAGTTGTATTCCATGAAAATTTAAAATTAGAATCCATTAAGACAATTTTCAAAAAAATACCAAAAATATTAGGACAAAATATAATTTACAAATACTTGATGAAAAGTACACTTAAATAACTGAAGTTTATGATTCCATTTTAAATTTTTAATTTAAGAGAATTTCATTTAAATTTTAAATTTGGGAAAGTTGTTCTAAATGATATCCCCTTTAGGTAAGCTTAAATGTGTCTCACAAAAAGGAACTTTGGAACACCCTAGTAACTATGTTTGCAGAGCTGATAAGCCGCAATAAATTAAATGACAACTAAACAAATAACTTAATTCAGTTGGTTTAAATATTTGTAGTATTCCCAGAAAAGAACATTTTCATCACTTCAAAAGTAAAACTCAATATTAGCTGGATATTCCACAATTTTAGCTGGATATTCCACAATTCACACGCAAAGAAAAAATATGGTTCCTGTGACCATAAACTAAGAGCAACATACTATGATTGTAATATATGATTCCAGGTTACAATAAGTATATTTGTACGTAATCATTATTATGATTCCAATTTATAATTTATTAGTAAAGTTCATAACCTTATTAATAACTTTTAGTAAGTTTTATAACCTTTTCTTAAGTATTGCTTTCAAAATAATAATTCCATGTTATCATATATATAAACTAATTTCACCATATATATAATTCAATTTTATCATATATATTATTCCATTCTATCATATATATGAACTAATTACATCATAAGTATAATTCCATTTCTTTCCCATGTTATCATATATATAATACCATTTTATCATATATATGAATTAATTTCATCATATATATAATTCCATTTTATCATATATATGATCCCATAATTTCATATATATATTCATTTGTACCACGATATGTGGTACATTCATCATACTGATTAAAAACAAAACTTGTCAATTTGTATTTGTTTATATATAAACTAAATGAGAATTATAACTACTGGACTGATACACAAAAATTTGTATTCAAAAGGCATTAAAATTTAATGGCTTAATGGTTGTAGAATTAACCAAATTTGTAAAATGAAATGAATGGTTATGTAATTAACTAAATTGTTGTAGAATTGACTAAATGTTTGGATTTATTCATAAATATGATTTCATATAAATATATTTAAATACATATTATAATTCAGTGAACCATATTAAATTTTTGATTGTGTGTAATCATTAAATGATTAAACAGAATCATAAACGTTGCTATCATGAACACAGTATATTTAAATCAATGAAAAACGGCTATATAATCATTGAATAGTTGTGGTGATCATGCTGTAACCATGTTTTTTTTTTTTTTTTTCTGCGTGTTTTACAATTTTTTCATTGACAAACCTCGCGGAACATTCAAATTGTTTTTGTATTCATATGTAAAATTTTTTTAGAAGTTTTTTACTCTTTCTCCCCTTCATTCTCTCATTTTCTGTTCATAGCATTTTGACATTATGTGCAGTAGTTTTACACTAACAAAATACAAGCTATTGTTTTTGTAGATATGCGAGCACTTTCTAATTACGCTATGAACTATAATATTTAATCTGAGTAAATTCGTTTAATGGTTGGATATCGTATTTAATTCTTCGTTTTGAGTACACAAATTACATTATTTCAGTTTTGTACTAAATAAAAATAAGTAACTATAAAAAATTTTAATTTTAGTACTCTGATAATGAAAAAAGTACTATTTGAAATTAATTTTTCATTTTCCATCCCTGATTCTTACTCAATTGTTTAGCTTCGTAAACATTCGTGTTGTGTATGTGAAAATGCCGAAATCACTCGGCTCCGGAGTGCTATGGGCGACTTTGCTTGCTTTAAACCATTATTTATTTTATTTAACGAACGTGTTCCATAAAACAAAGTACTAATAATTTTAATCTATGAAAATTTAGGTAAAATTTTATGACTGTATTGGTGTTAATATATGGCAATACATTGTTTCAACTTACTTTACGTTAAGTACAAATTCGTTAAAACAACGAACTTTTTATATCCCTTTTTGGTTCAGTGTAATGAAGCTTAAACTTCTCTTACTGCTTAATTTTGACAGGATATACTTATTTATTATCCTACAATAGTGACTAATTTAGATACTGTATGATTTTACCGATCTTATATTAACAATCAATTCCAACACAATTCGTTATGTTTTTCAGTAAATTGCCTTCAACAGCCAACCTACCACAACCCAAAATCTAGCACAGTTTAACCATATAGTCCTCCATCAGTTCATTGAAATACATTTGCAATTTATCACCATTTCAAATTAATTTTTTTTAGATTAAGATCTACAAAACTTCCACTGAAATATGCAATATTCCACTGAAAATTAAAAAGACCTGAGGATTTCCATTCCTGTATAACAAAGTTATTTAGACAAATAGATACTGAGTCTAAAAACAAATTATTCAAATCTTCGTAACACTCTGGATTCTAACAGATAACAATGACTAGCATTATAAGAATAATTTTAATATATTCCCTAGAGGTACCCTATAAGCTCTTCTATAAAATTCCATCCATAGTTTTGCTATGTTGGTAAAATATAAAGGGAGTTTTCAATAGATGTACGTCGATATTAATTTTTTTCTGATATATCGGAGGAGTATATCAAATCTGTTCAAATTATTTTGTTACAACCGATTCAAAAATCTATTGAATGTCAAAAGAATGTCAACTTGGCCGATAACACTTTCGATGTTCTTGAAATTGATCAAGAGAAACTCAGTTAGTTGATTCATTTTAGTGTAAAAAAGAAAAGGCATGGGCTTTCGTAGATTTCAATATCCAGACTAAGATCTACCTGTTCCAACAAGAGGCTCTGCCTGCAACAGAACGAAGTTTACAATTCGCATTCCTCTAGTTTAGGGAATTTTAAGAGCCACAAAATTATAATATGTCCAGATATTAGGCAGATCATAGTAATGTAAAAAAAAAACATTATTTCATAGTCTTAGTCAAATTATTTTTCCTTAATATACCAGGAAATTTAATAAGTTCATTAGTTTCCAATGTTTTTATATAGATACACCTGCTTTAATAAGAATTGACAGCTCTGCATTTCAGTCATTAAGTTGTCTAATACCTCTTCATATATATACATATATTCAAACCTAAACACTTTGTCTACATACATTGGTTGACAGTTTACTCAAACGAATACATAAATTATAAAGCTCCGCCCATACTCCATTTACAACCCAAATTGCGTCTTACTTTTATTTCTATGTTGAAAAATTTTATAGCAAACGTTATACACATAGACGGTTGGACAGACAGGCGGACATATAAGTTTATTACTCACATAACTTTGACATTTTGTTTTATAGACCCGACTAGATTGGTGACGTTTCATATAAATTGTTAAACTTAAATGCACAAAAAAAAAAAGAACCCTTTTTTACCTTAGCTAATAACTAATACTATTAAAAATGGTTTAAAACTATGAACATTTTAATATTTTATGAACATACACACCAAAACATATTGTCTCGTATTTTATGACAGACCCATTTTTACATGACCAAACATAGACGCCACATATGTATGCTCCAACAACCACAAAATATAAAACATCTTTTAAAATTGCCCTAAAAAAAAAACAACAAAATCAAATGACATGGTTGACAGGCTGAAAGTGGGTGTCCTTTCGTGTGGCCCATTAAAAGTATTCTA
The DNA here is from genome assembly GCA_951394005.1 of Protophormia terraenovae. Classification (NCBI taxonomy): domain Eukaryota; kingdom Metazoa; phylum Arthropoda; class Insecta; order Diptera; family Calliphoridae; genus Protophormia; species Protophormia terraenovae. Next base: position 92,365,413 of record OX596076.1, read on the forward strand.
CACACACTTACATACATATAGCGAAGGAAACATGCATGTTGTTTTGTAGTTCCCAGTGGTTTGTGGTCTTAAACGTGTCGTCATCTTTTTCAATGTCTTAAATGTCGTTACGTCTTTACAATTTTCTTTTTGTTGTTGTTGTAGCAGTAGTTGTTATTGTGGTTATGACACGAATATGTTTCCGTTGTTTGTGGTATTGAATCTTTTAGGAGTCCTAAATATTGTTGCTGGTTGTTAATGTTTGATACATGGCATGGTTGACAATCCTTAACATACTCAAACACGCAATCACCATTACAAAAATTATGCCCATGTATATATTTATCAGGAAAATACAAATGTAAAATGTACTTTTAGGGAATCACTAATGTGTTAATACAGTGTGATAAATATATAAAGTCACAGAATAAAAGAAAGGTGTATGAAATCTTAGTTTCCATATCTAAAGATTCTGAAACCACTTTATTATACCCTACACCACCAAAGATGATTGGGGATATTTGTAACGCACAATTATAATATCCTAACACCCACCTTAAAGAATACCTATAGACTCAGAATCACTTTCTGAGTTTATTTAAAGATGTCCGTCCGTCTAACTAGCTAGCGTCTAACAACATAGACGGCTGGCTGGTTGTCTGATCATGTAAACCTTTTGCACAATGTACAGATCGGAATTTTTAAGATAATTTGATGAAATTTGGTACATAGATAACGCTATTGAAATTGGTCATGATAGGTCCATTATTTCACCTCGCCCCCATACAAATACTCCCCGAAATTGGTTTCTAACACTAACAAATGTCTTATTTATGTCACTATTTCAATAAAATTCGGTACGAATGGGTTCTATATAAAGATAAATCGGAGTACAAAATTTCAGGAAGATCAGTCCACAATTAGGCATAGCTCCCATAAAAAATCGCACATTAATGACATTATCATGGTAATATTTGACACAAATAAGTTAAATATAAGCAGAATACAGATTAACTAATTTCATAAGGATCGGTCCATAAATTGCCATAGGTCCAATATTAGATTCAATTCAGAAAATTTCGGAATTTTTTTAAGTGCACAAAAGCATTGGTGTAGGGTATCAAATCGTCGGACTTGACCGACTATATCTTTTTGATTAATAACTTAATTTGCTGAGTTTTATTTAATGGACTTTTACAATAATTTAGTTTTTAGTTTTTATTAAAAATTTTGTATTACAAATTTCATGTTCAATTGTTTGGTTGTTTCATTAAACAATCAAAACAAAGAAGAACAAAATTAAAACATACCAAAAAAGTAGTCGCCAATTTACTAGTCATTACGACCATTTTTTCTTCAAATATTGAAGTTACGAGTATTAATTATCCATTCGTTACATTATATGAGTATCGAATGTGTTTCGTTTTGGTTTAAATGTTCTGTTGGTTTTTTGTTGTAAGTAGTTGCATGAATGTTAATATGTGTGGGGATATTTAATAATTTAAATTTTGACATTTTGTTGAAGCATTAATAATTTATTACAGTTTACAGGCTTACAAAAGATCACTGAAAGAAAGAAATGGGTTGTATTTAAAAATTCTTGTTTGTTGAAGAAAATTATACTTCTCTGCTCAGTAATTTTAAAACTGTATTGCGCATAAAAATAGCCATATACTTGCGCCAAATTTAAATCACTTATGTTCGTTAAATCACTATTCCGGGATGTCATTGATATGGTAACTAGATGAAATAATAGACCGATCAAAATAAATTTTAGTTTCGTCCTTTTGTCAAAATAATTATTTACTCTAAATTTCAGCACGATATATTCAAGCTGGTGATCTGCACTTTGTTCACAGACACCAAACCGTTGACCTACATAGTTAAATTGACTCCCAAAGCTTTTCTGAGGGTCAAAAGAATTTTCTACTAAAAACTTCAGCACAATCGCATATTACTCCATCTGAAACAAAACCTAACCTTCACTTATGGTATTAAATAAAGACTGAGTCATAAACAAGAGAGTTGAATCTATTAACGTTACATTAATTCTCTTTTTTAGCCGATCAAAATGAATTCAAGTTATTTGATCGATAGAGATTATAGTGATGGTGGTAAACCCACTCCAAAATGATTGGTCAAGCCTGGACAACTCCTCGTTGAGCTAATAGATACTTACTGCATACATATTTCTCTATATCGAAAGTAAAATTCGTTTCAAATAAATTTATAAAATCTAGAGCAGGGTTTTCCAGAACTTCATGCTTCACAGACCCTTTTAGAAATTTTTCAATCGCTTACATCTCAAAAACTATTAGGTTTGGAAGAAAAACAAATGGAAATTTGTGAACATTAATATTACCATCTAAAACTTGACATTTATGGAAAAGCTCAAAAATCTTAAATTGGTTATGTCTTTGAAATTAGAAAATCTATGATCACTTATATGTATTTTTATCCTAAATTCAAATTTTATGTGAAAAAGACTAAAATGCTTAAACTGCTTATGTCTGAGAAGCTAAGGGATTTTGAAGGAATACAATGAAATTTAAGAATACAAAACTGGAAAGTTTTTAATGAAGACACTTTTTTTTAAATGTTATTTAAATAACAATATAAACATATTTTATTAACAACTCTTCTTTCATTTTCTTCAATTAATAAAATTGTATTACGCCGTTGAGATTTAAAACTTGTCCATCTTATATTTTTTTCGCAAACGAAGAAAAGTTTGCTGATGAATTAATAATATTCTAGCTGGAACAACCATTTTTATGAACCCTATACAAAGCCGAATACACAAAACAATAAATGTGCGTTAGTCGATAACCGGGTACCCAGGCACCTTAGTGTACTTCTTACGTTGATTTTGTACAAAAAATTATATTTATTTCTTACTGTTAATTTCACAGTGCACATAACGGCAACTATATGGAGACCTTTGACAAATAAATCAAAAATCATGTAATCAAATTGACAATTTATTATTTTTTTATGTTTAAACATTTTTGAAAGCAAAAAAGTAACATAAATATCCAGAATTATCCATAGCATTTACATACACCTTAAAGATCCGAATGTCCATTTATATATACCATTTTAAAATTTTGCAATTTTTTGCAAATTTCAATTTTAAACCACTTTGAAATGTTTGATGGATCAGTGAATTTTTTAGACCTGCAGCTCACAATTTTGAAAATAATTGATTTTTTTTGACACAAGAACAATTATTTTTAAAATTGTTATGATCGGTCCATATTTTTACCTAGCTCCCATACAAAGATATTCCCGGAATAGAAGTTAAATGATGCAATATGACGTATTTTATAGTCAGAACCATAAACCACTATATCAAATTTCAAATGAATTGGTCCACACTAGACTACAGAGTCCACATAAAGTACTTCCGAAATTCTCTTAAAGTGCATAAACCACATAATAATATTAACGTTTGGTTCAAACAACTAGCTTTTATTTATAAGATTCAACAATTTTAGGGGCATCAAAAACGGAGGCAACACAGTGGTATGCATGGATAAAATAAATTTTTCTCAAATTTGGAATTTCCTTTTATGTTTAATAAACTTCAGAATGGTAAAATTTTTGGCATGTATTTACATTTTTTTTTTTTTTTTTTAATTATTGAATAATAAAATAATATTTAAAAATTTCATATTCACCAAAGAATAAAATGAAGAAAATAATAAAAACTTTATGTATATTTTCATTATTTTTGCATTAATATTGTTCGGTGGGTTATGTTATTAAAACATATTTAAAATCTAGATAAAATTATCCTTTCAACGATACCAATCACTTATGTTATAATATCGCGGTTTATTTAATGACACTTTTGGAATATTTTTGCCCCTATGTGCAGTGTAGCAAGATGAAATTGCACAATAATTCCAACGTAAAATGAAAACGTGTTAGTAGTCTAGCAAAACTCCCAAAGGGTTTTTCAAAGTTGATTCGAATTTCGGTTTTATGGCCTCTTGAAGTTCGAATTTTTCGGAAATGGAATTGTGATTGGAAATAAAAATTATATTCGCACTTTATTATATGTTGTTGTTATTTTAGAGACTACTAGCATTATTACACTAATTTTTTATGGATGCCACTCCTTTTTAACGAAAGACTTGTTGGTCGTCATATTCCTCTTTCTGAAGCTTCTAAAGTATATCCAAAATTGCTTACTTATGAAACTAATTCAGCTTCACTTTTTAAAGGAGATATTTTAATTTAAATTAGGAGGTTAAGTTGCAATAGAAAGTTATGTGAAAGGAATGTTAAACTACATTTTCCAAAAGAATATGTTTTGTTTTTGAATAATTTAGGTTTTGTTAGAATTAATTAGGTTTTTTCTCTCACTTGAAATAAAAATAGTAAGAAAGATATAGTCGGTCTTTATATGGGAACTATGGTAAATTATGGACCGATTTTAATAAAATTTTGCATTGCCATTTTTACTTATAAAAATTTACTTATATCGAATATTAAGTAGATACTAACATTTTTATGGGATTTATTGAGGTTAAAGTGATTTTCGGAAGAAGGGTTTATATGTGAGCACACGGATTTATACTTATATAAAACTTATTTCATTAAAATATTCCCTTTTTTAAGGTACTTGTGACTGTTAAAACTCTACTTCGGGAATAATTTTTTGAGATATAATGACCCATCATATTGACTAGCCAGCCGGCCGATCAAAAAAGCTAATATTTTTTATTTAAAACTTATTTTTATGTCTTATATTTTTGTTGTTCTCATATGTTTTAGATATATATTTTTTACAGATATTGTAATAAAGTACAGTTGCTAAGAAAATATCCAATGAAAAACTTTCCACAAATTTCGAATAAAAATTTGGGTTATGTTTTATAGAAAAATTACCTATTGTTTTGAAGTTATATACTTCATTTCCAAATTTTTGGCTGATTTTTCGATTTTATAAGATTTTTTTTTATGAATTCATAAATAGTTTCTATGGTTAATGAAGTTTTTTAAAACCTAATTGTTATAATTGATTTAGTCGATATAATTAGTTAAGTTATATTAATTAGGAGAATGGATGATTTTTCTTGAATCGATTTTTTTGTACGAATTAGTACACAAAAATTATTAAATGGATCATACTGTAAAAATGAAATGAGACAATTTAAAAAATCAAAAAAGGCTGGAAAAAAGCTAGAAACTAAACCAATAATTTTGTGGGTAAAAGCAAAATAAAAAGGCTAGATTTAGCCTTTAAAAAGCTGATTACCAATATGATCACAACTGCAGTTGATTTTGAATCTAATTGTTTCTCTTAATGCAGTTTATGGGTAAGAATAAAATAAGAAATTTAATTGACTTCTATATCGGGATTTAAAGAAGTCTTTCTTTCCCATTTGATATAAGTACTTCAACATATAATAATTTTAGACCACATAAGCTGATTACAACTTAGCTATATGCATAATAAATTCTTTGTGGTATCTTAGCAATTATTAAAAGTCTTTTTATCCCACTTACACTTCATTAATATACCAAAAATTAGAGCCTTTTATTTTTACCCTACAACATAAGTTCAACAATGCCTTAAGCAGATTTTTCATTAAATTTTAAATATATTCGTAAAATCTAAGTGAATTGTAATTTGTGTTTCACATACTAACAGATCAATCACGGGATATGGTAATGTGGTTAGAAATGATTGTCGGTTGGTTTGGCTACTACTAGTACTCGTTCATTGCATGCAAAACACAAATCAAATCTCCATCAAGAGGTTGACCAGTAAAGGCGACAGGAACATCTACATATACTAATTCCCAAAAACTAAGCAACAAACAAAAAAAATATATGTATAATGCCATAACAAAAGTTATACAAAGATGCTGCTAAGCGTAAATTACAGTCATCAAATTAAAGATACAAAATAAAAAAAAAATTGTAATTCAAATAAGATGAAGACAAGGAAACCATGAAATGAAAAGTTTTTAAAAAAACAGTAGCATCCTGACAGTAGCTGCAACGAAACATTAAAATAATTTGGATGCGGTTTTTTTTTATAATATTAAGTTAAGCTAGTACTTCAAGTTAGGACATATAAAACATAAACACCCAAAACCAAATCACAGCCTCTTGTTTGAAGATTCTGTTTTTTCTTAGTCGAAATTAAGAAAAACAAAATGTTCATTAGACAATTGTTGGTTTTTTTGGGATTTTGTGGTATGATTTTTTTTTTTTTTTTTTGTTTGCTTTGCTACTTGCTGTATTGATTACTCTACAGGACAGTCAGTATGGCAAATGAAAGACATCATAGTAATTTGTAAATCTCATGTGGTCATATACCACTTAAACATCAATCCTCTGTTTCAGTCGTCTATCCAACCAATCATTCAACCATCCACCTTACTAAGACGACTAACTTGCATATTTAATACTTTAGCTTCCAATATCTTATCAAGTGGCCAAGTGTAAGAAGTTCAAAGCGAGAAAAAAAACAATCATGCAGCAGCTACTTAATGATATGCCACACAGTTAATTTTATTTTCTTTTTTTTATTTTTTTCTGTGTTTAGTATCCTCTTTTATCTTAAAGCCTGAGAAAATTTTCTTTTCTTAATAATGTTTATGTTTTTTCCTTGATTTGGTTCTGATGTGCTCAGTATGCTGATTCTGATGATGTCCATACAAATGTGGAAATGATTTAATGTTTGACTTCTCGTATGAGTATGTGTGTGTGTGGTTTTACAGTGGTATTATGATGGGACATCATTGATGACCAATTTGTATTAGGCTTTCTTTTTGCTTACCAGTCAATGTTTGTTATTGAAAGCCAGTCAGCTAAGTTAACTTAGCCAGCCGACTTACCGTTTGTTGCATGTAATTTTTTTTTAACATATTAAGGTGGCCAGTTGAATTTTTAGAGAAAAGTATTTATGATCACTCGATTTTTTCAATTAAAGGTTTATTACCGGGACATAAACGAAGCCCTTAATTTAAAATATCAATTTTTAGTAAGAAATATTAGTGATCACAAATCGAAGTCCTTTTTCCATTTAAAAGCTTCTTTACCGAGATATTAACGATTAAAAATAGTTTCGATTTTTCATACAAAATATCGATTTTTAGTAAGAAATATAGTGATCGCCTTTTTCCGTTTAAAGCTTATTTACCAAAATATTAACGATTTAAGATTTCATTGGTCAACAAAAAAATTCTCCCCCTTAGACGAATAGTTGGACATGATGCATTTTGATGTGCTAAACACGAATCTGCTTTCAGTTTTTTTTCCATCAGGTCTGGATTTTTTTTATGGGCGTGTCTAATATTTCGCCCATAGTAAGGCCATTACTCTAGTATATTTTCCGTAGATGCGGACTAAAAATATCTTCAAATTTCACAAACTTAATTTTTTTAAGTGCTCAATAGTTTCGGAGTTACTTTGAAATAAGTGTCCGAAAAAAATCATTTTCATGCAAAATTAAAAATTTTTTTGTTACTAAAATTTCTTTTAATAAATGAAAACATCTAAAATGTTTCAGTTTATCATCTTTATCTTAAAGGTAATGCTGCAAATAAGATAAGGCATGTATCTTCAAAATTGATGCAGAAATCTAAATTTTATTCATAGTTGAGTAAAAATACCCATGTTACATACAATTGAGTAGAAATACAGTGGGCCAAAAAATTTTATTTTTTTATTTTTCTTGAAACAAAAATAGGTGGACTAGGTTGATTCTGACGAGTTAAACAAGAATCTGCATTCACTTTTTTTCTATCACGTACTGATTTTTTGTATGTGCATGACTAATATCATCACTTTATTCAGCGGTCACACTATAAAAAACAAAAATAGGTGGACTAGGTTGATTCTGACGAGTTAAAGAAGAATATGCATTCACTTTTTTTCTATCACGTACTGATTTTTTTTTTTTTTTATGTGCATGACTAATATCATCACTTTATTCAGCGGTCACACTATAAAATTCGAGAATGGTTTGTCAAACTTAGGCTATAACTCAAGAACCCTTTACACGATTTTGATAAGTGATACATTAAAAGATGCATACAAAAATTGTCTTCAAGGTATGTCAACAATATTTTTCATTCGCTCAAGAATTTCAGATTTATGGATCAAAATTTTCACCACTTTTCAAAAAAATAAATTTTAAAATTTTCGGTACTAATTACCGAATAACTACGGAAATATTAACTGGACAAAAAATTATATAAATTCAGCTCAAAGACAATTTAGGACGCTATATATTAAAGTTCAATTTATCTTAATTGGACAAACTGTTCTCGAGTTATACAAGTGTGGCTACCTAAAGGCGGGGTCATAGTAGGCATGCCCATAAGAAAAAAATCAATGCGTGATAGAAAAAAAGAAAAAGCTGATTCTTATTTAGCACGTTGAATTCCATCCAATCCACCTATTTTTTTTATTTAAGATGAAAAAAAAAAATTTGTTTTTGCCCACTAGTGTATTTCTTCTTAGCTATAGGTATGCATGGGTATCCTAACTTAACTGTAAATCCAATCAAGATTTGTGCATAAATTTTTATGATACGTGGCTTTATTTACTCGTAGTTTTGCCAGCTTTGAGATAAAGATGATAAACTTAAATATTTTTGATGTTTTCACTTTAAAAAAAAAAGTTTTAGGAAAATAAAGAAATCTTAAATTTTACAAGACACTTTTTTCGAAATATCTCATAAACTATTGAGCGGATAAAAATTTGATAGTAGAGTGATTTAAAGCTAATTTTATTCCGCATGTCTTGGTGTATAAATCTTGCATACCGTTCTCTAGTAATAGTGAAATATACCTGATAGAAAAAAACTGAAAGCATATTCGAGTTTAGCATGCGGAATTACATCTACTCTACATATATTTTTTAAGGAGCTCGAAAAATTTTTTTTTGTCGACCAGTGTTTTTAGTAGGAAATATTAATGATCACAAATCGTGGCACTTTTCCAATTTACGATTTTTTTCGATACCATCTTTCTGTTTAGGCCCATTGCTCCTAATATCTGGCAAAGTTATCACAAATTCAAAGCATGAGTTAAAATTAAAATCATCCTTAAAATGGTCTTCCTAATATTAGTATTCAAACAGCCAAAGACTGAAAAACACCATGCAAATACAGCAACTGCAGCGTTAACCCAAGCAGCAAAAAGCTAAATAAAAAACGCCAAGTAAATTCAAGAAAAGTAAAAAAAATAAAAAACAACTAAAAATTCTCATCGTACGCAAATGTAAAAAGACCAGAAGCCATTCATTTAAGTAATTACAATTAATAAAAGGGAGTTGCTCACTTAACCAAGGATTGATCTACGGCTTTAACGCTTTTTATTTCAGATTTTATGCTTATTGTTTCAACAATATCAACAACATTACCAATTTTTCATAAACCAAGAAGTTTCTCCAAAATTCTTCTATACTAAACAAGTCTGGCAACGTGGTTTAAAACAGATTTTTAAATTATAGTTATACAAAGAGAGGATTTTTTTTTTTTTTTTTTTTTTTTGGAAGCATAACCAATTTCGTTACACCAAACTCTAATATTAAGAAACATCAATGAATTGACTTTTTTGACTTTGTGGCTCATACATAGTCTTTTATTTTTTTCAATAAAATTTTTCACGATGATCTCATTCATATTTGTAGTTATTTGGTATAGTATAAAAAAAGAAAAAATTCTTAGAATATTCACATCGAAATTTATTTATAATTACAAGTATACTGCGGATTTGATCTGCTATTTTAAATTGTTTGGTAGATCAGTGTATTAGCAATCATCCAAAGCAACTAATCAATTTGTTCTTTTTTTTTTTTTCATTAATATGGGGTTTTGCGTTTGGCCAAGATCTTAATTTGAGTGATATGAGTTAAATGCGTTATTTAGCTTGAACTGCACTTATGGAATGTATGCAACCAACCATCATTTGCATCTTGGGGGCTCATTATGATTGTCAGTTATTTACGTTTTAGAAATAAGTAATTTTATGTTGAAATATAATTTAGGTCGTGGGAATATTTTCTTCATTTTTTACAAAACAAAGATTGTTGGAGGAGAATTTATATACTAAATATTAATTTGTTAATTTGGGTTTTAGTTATATGATTAATTTAAAACATAGTTGTAAGAATGTGAATCCTCGCTTTAAATTGTGAATTAATCTAATTAAGATGTTAGTAAACATGTTAAAACATTTCCAATAACATGTATGAATATAAAATTTTGATCCACGTACTAATATCACTGATATTAGTACCTTAATTTCACTGCTAACTCCTTAGGCTTCTGTAAATATTCAAGTGGTATACTTTTACTCCTCTTTATTGTTGCGGAGTTTTAACCCCCGGGCATGTACACTGTCCCTAGGAAAGCTTTTTTCGAGATTTCGATGTAGGATGACCCCCAAACGATTTTGCTTTGTACGAAAAAATTATTTAAACAATTTTTAAAATTTGTCTTCAGTTCCCTACCAACGATTGAAAAATAATGGGTCCCATACACTTTGGTCAAAAAAAGTTTCGATTTTTAAAATTGAATTTTTAAAATTGGTCTTCAGTTCCCTACCAACGATTGAAAAATCATGGGTCCCACACATTTTGGTCAAAAAAAGTTTCGATTTTTTAATCGAAATGGGTAAAAGACTTTTTAAGGTATTTTTATAAACAATTTTTGGAAAAAATTGGAAAATTATATATTATTAACAGTACTTACTACAATGCAAATTTTTAATATTTTAGCCATAAAGGGAACAAAATTATAAAATTCTTATCCATTTTTTAAGAAAAATACCGACATTTTTTTTTACATGATGTAAAGCATGTAAACGAAAATTTTTTACATTTTCAATTGCATATGTTCAAGCTACAGTAAATAGTATTGGAAAAATATAAAAGGTTTCTGATTCTGTAGAGAATATATATACATTTACATTTTGAGTTTCGAGATATCAGTCAACAAAATATCTTAAAAATTGCAAAACATCAGAAAAAAACTTTGGACAAATTTCTTTAAAAAATGTGTAAACGAAAAATTTTTTACATTTTAAATCGTAAACGTTGCTTACAGCATCTGAAATAGATCGGATACTTTTCTGAATCTGCGAAGTCCAAAGATTTTAAATATGTAATACTTTTTTATTAAATAAAAAACTATTAATTCATAATCTTAAAAATTGTAAAATAAAACAAAATTAATTTTGAGCAAATTTTTTTGAACCAACCAACTTCAAGTCAAAAGTACAACTTTTTAGATATAGATCGTATAAAGAGGAGTGGTTGAATTTATAAAATATCCTTTAAACTTTATCCAAACGTGATAAAGATTATGCAAATTATGTGCCACCATAATAAAGCTTTATTGAAAGCATAAAATTCAATAATTTGGAAACGGTTGATCCTAGAGTTTTGATTATTTTTTTATTAATTGATACTACACTACAGATTACAAAAAAATATATTTCTTATACTTCGAGCTACTACTTATGAACTCGTAGACCTTTTTTGGCAACCCTTTCATTAGAGATTTGATAGTTGGTTCAGTCACTTTTTTGGAACAGTCTCTTCGATATTTTGGGACTCCTCTTTTGTCCTCTTCGATTATCTTTTCACAAGAGCCCAATATCTCTTCACTGGTCTTAGCTCCCGACAATTTGTCCTCTCTTGGTACGAAAACTTTGTTATTGTTTTGGTACCACTCCAGAGCTTTCTTACCGTAGTGACATGATGCCAAATCAGGCCAAAATTATGTGGACACATTGTGTTCTCTTATGAAAGGAAGAAGATTTTCTTGCAAACATTCTTTGATGTATTTTTCGGTATTTAAAGAGCCCACTGTAACAGATGACTTGCTTCTTTTGTCACAACTGCATACACTTTAAGAAATTTCGTCAGTTTTTCGGTCCTAAACTTATATTCAGCATATCCTCCAGCATCAGCAACATAAAAATTTTGACAAATAAGCTGCGAAAAATCTGCCACATGAGTATTTTTTTATGAAATTTGATTTTAGTTTCCGTGCTCTATTCTTGGCTTCTAAATGTTTTGCAGCATTCCAGTCTGGAACTTTTTGGACTTTATATGTTTTCAATACCGCATTAGCTTTAACTTTTTCACCAAATAATCTGAGCAATGTGCTAACCAGGCTGCTTTTCTACCAGATGAGGTTGAAGTTATTTGCAAAATGCTTATCATCATATCATTTTGATCAAACTCACAACAAATTAACATGTCCTTGGTAAATAAACAACAAAATAGTCTTAGATCAAAAAAAAAAAAATCTATATTAAGCACCACCTTTATGTTTAAATATTTTTAGATTACTATAACTAAAATTGTGTTACTTCTGGAGAAAAAAGGTAATCTTTAGAACTGCGAAATATTATTCAATTACAAATCGAGCTATCACAGCTTTCAACAGAAGATTAAATTCGTCTACCTAATATTAAATGAGATTTTTCTTATGAACTCAACAGGATTTAGGAACTATAGTATACTTCAACTTATCATTTGGAAGTTTATAGTTGCCTCTTGAATCGTCATTTTAAATTAAAAATAATTATAAAGAAACAAAAAATCGATATTTGAAAAAAAGAGTTTGATTCATATTTTGCTCTCAAATTCAGAAATGCTTATGTAGTATCTAAATGTTTTCACTAAGTTTTTATAAAACTACAGCCAAAAAATAATGAGAAGACATTAAACATAACGGCAACGCATACGCATAATCCGTCTACTTAATTTTAATCAAATTATAAAAAATCACTAAAAAATATCAGCCATAACAAATTTGCATAAAATTTTAACAAAAACTATAAACGTTTAACTAAATACTAATATTTCCCATCATTTACATACACACATACGTATGCTTGTATATAAACTAAAATTTCATTTGAATTTTTCATTTAATTAAAACAAATTTGCCCATCATTAAAGCCATTAAATCGATAGTGAAGGCCATTCTGCTAAAAAAAAAAAATAAGTCTAAAAAAACTAACAAACATTATAAGACAAACAACCAAGAGGCATATTAAATTAGATTCCCTGATTTTAGGGTCAAGGCTTAAGACAACAGCAGCATAAACAAAACACACACACAAAGGAGAGAGTAAAACAAAAGTTGCATAAGATTAGCTTTGAAATGAACCTTCTCCTTACACCCAATAGGGATCGTGCATAATTTGGCACAAATTGTAAGCAAATTATTATTGGCATATTAGGCTTGATGATGAACTTATTTTTATAAAAAAAAAAATAAAGAAAAAGCAGTAGCTATTTATGATGACCAGAAGACACGATCAACTAAATATTTAACAAAACGACAATGTCTAGACGTTTAAGAAATTCATTTGAATATTTTGTTTTTTTTAATTTGATTGCTTTGTGGTTTAGTTATAAAAAAGTGACAAGAAAAGGAAACATTAACAATCTATAAGAACAATAAATTGTTGATATAAAAAATTAACTGAAACTTATAATAAATCATTTTATTAATCTAGCGGTCAACATAGAAAGCTTTGTAATATTTCAGACATAAACCTTATGTAACATCTGGCAACTCGTCAACACTATATAAATTAGGTATTAGCGTGTTCAACAGCCAATGACGAAAACGTTTTTGAATGCTAGCTACACAGCGGTAGATGTCGCATGTATATTTATCAACTTGGTAGCACTTTATATGTGGCTTCCGTTATTGCAGTTAAACTTGAAATCTTTTTGGCATTACTGCTCCAAAGAATAATTTTATAAAACGGAATTTATATTATAAACGTTAAGAAAATTCGGTATTTTCCAAAAAATCTGATCATTTTCATAAAAGATTTTTTTTTTTTTTAACACTAGAAACGATCTTTTTATGGATATTTTTCGAATTATATCTCCGTTAGAGGTTTTCTCCATTTTTTTTTTTTTTTTCAAATTCCGTTAGTTATTGTTTTCGAATATTACTTATCTTATTAAATATTTGTCCTTTGCGACTAAGTGATTTGATGATGTTTTTGATAAGGTAAAGTTACATGTAAAGATGTGGCATGACAGTATTCTGTGAGCTTAGAAGTAGTGAAAAGGAAGAGTTTGGTTTTTCACAATATATGATATCGTACGGTGCGTTATTTCCTTCCAATCTTAGGTGCCATTTATAAATTAGAACTTTCATTATTATGTGCTTGGTTAATCCTTTAGACTGAAGATAAATATTTTTAACAAAAATTATTTTCGTTAAGCTTCTAATTACATTATTCATTTAAATGTTGGTTAGCCGGTTTGACCGGTTTTTATGAAGACGGTAACCCGGTTTTTTAAGTCGGTTTTTTATAAACACTATTTATTAATTACCAAATTCGTCAATACAATTAAATAAGGCTCAAAATAGAATTTTTGTTGATTAAAAAATAGTTACCACTAAACAATTTTTTTCAACAACCGAATTGTAATACTCAATAAAAATGTTTTTATATTAAATATAGTTAAATATAGTTTAACAATGAAATTTTCCTACTACAATTATATTTTTATTATTTATTCATATTTATACCTTACACCACCATAGGTGGTTGGGGTATTATGCGTTTGTGCTGTTGTTTGTAAGCCACAGAAAAAATTATCGGACCCCCACCTTAAAGTATACCGGTCGACTCAGAATCACTTTCTGAGTCGATTTAACGATGTCCGTCCGTCCATCTGGCTGGCTGTCTGTCCATGTAAACTTTGTGAACATCGGTCCATAATTGACCATAGCTCCCATATAAATCCCTCTTCCGAAAATCACTTTAACGTGCATAAATCCCATACAAATGTCAATATAAAGTTCGATACAAATGAGTTTTATTTTATTTATTTTTGATAGAAATAACAGTGTCAAATTTTATGAGGTTCGATCCATAATTTATAATAGCTCCCATATAAACCCACTTTCGGGAATCACCGTAAAGCGCATAAATTCATATAAATGTTAGTATTAATGTAATATTCTGAATTTGAACATTTTATTTTACACTTGGTAAAAGAATCGATCCACAATTGGCCACAGGTCTAATGTAAGACCCCACCCCGAATTTTGGTACACATACATGATGGTGTAGGTTATCATATGGTCAGGTTTGACCGACTATATCTTTCAATCTCGTTTTTATTTATTAATATTTTTCATATGAAGAATTTTGGACCATTTAACTAATATACATTATTAAGTTAAAAATTACATAAGTGTAAGTAAGTATAGAATTATCAAGAGCAATCTTTAACAAACTTTTATGTATATATAGTTGAACTTCAGATGCGTTATTGCGACCAATGATTGCACTTCCAAGTGCAAATGGTTCTTCAGACATGACTTCTCCGCGGAGCGATTCTATAGTTAGCTATGTATTAGTACTTTTAATTGTAAATTAAGCTTGTATGGTTACCAGCTCCATTTTTATTCAGGGACGATCAAATTTTTAATGTTTAAACCAGGGATGGAATATTAATAATTTTTGTATCTCCAAAAATATTTCAATAGTTGGTACTATTTTGTCATAGTACTAAATACAAATTTTCGGTTTACTCGGAGTATTTCTGAATAATTTTCCAAAATTATTGCCAGTTTAATATCATTCCATAAAATTTATCTATTATTTAAAGCAGATATGTAAATAGGCTGAAAAAAAAGGTGAAGTAAGTATCCAACTTATATTTTAGTCCATAGTTTTCTCCAAAAAATATTTAATATTTGTGTTGAATTTAATTTAAAATTTCAATTATTTCCAAAAAAAAAAAATGCGTGTTGCATTTTTATTAATATTATATCCATGCCGGTTACAGCATAATCATACAACTATTCAATGTTTGTTTTTCATTGATTTTATTTTTTAACGTTTATGTTTCTTTTTTATAATTTAATGATTATCCACAATCAAAATTTCAATATGGTTAACTGCAATTATAATATGTATTTAAATGTTTTTATATGAGAACATGTTTTAAAAAAAATCCAAAAAATTTATTAATTCTGGAACCACTTAGTTAATTTTAAAGCCAAATTTTAAAAAATTAGTTAATTCAACAACCATTTTAAGCCTTATTTTATTTGGTACAACTTTTGAATGTTTGTTTTTTGAAAAGTTTTATGTTTTTCTCAAATATACAATACAGTGCAAGCTCGATTTTCGCGACTAATTAAAAACAAGACCTGTCGCGAAAATTGAGATTTTGAGCTTTTTTGGCAAACCATTTTTTAAAATAACAGCTGAATCACGTAGTTCATATAGTGCTGTTGTCGGCTTATAATTTTCCAAATTTTATTGTATGTACATAGATGTTTATTGATGTTATACAATCGTCCACTTTAATTTTGTTTTCGTCATGACTACTATCGTATAAATCCTCTGATTACGTATCTGATAATTCCATTTGCTCCTCATTACTTTTCACATGAAATTCTTCTTGAATCCTGTTGTTTATGTCATTCGTGAAAATATGTTCCATACCAATTTGAGCTACAAGTGTACTAATAGTTGAAAGATCTTCATTTTCTTCCTGAATTATATTTTTTAAAATATTTAAGGGCATGTTATCCTCTTCACTCCATTCACTACCGAATTCGAACAAGGCGTTCCATGATTTTTGAATATTGGACGCTGATATTTTATCTCCGGACGTAGCTAGAATCTGAACTCCATTTTTGAGATTGAAGTTTTTTAGTTTGAGCTCCAAATTTGTTTCCTTCTCGCCAAGCAGGTGGGTGAGCAGTTGTTTTTAAGAATTTAATTTGACGAAGCTGATACTTTGATCTAACGGTTGAATAAGCGCAGTGTAATTGGGTAGTAGATTAATTGCTATAATTAAACCGTCATCACTTTTTGGTTCCTCAACTGGGGAGCAAATTCGTGATGGAACCAGTCCTTGAATATAAATGATGTCATCCAGGCGTTATTACTGGAGTTGTATATTTCAGTTTGTTTGTGCCATTCGCTTTGTTTAGGGTAAAAAAGCTATCGCTATTTACATATTTTTCTTCCGGGAGCCGTTTTCTCATTACATGTGACAAGAGTGTGATTTGGAAGCATCCTATAATATAAACCGAATTCGTCGGAATTGTAGATTTGGTGAAGAGTAATCCTTAAACTCTTTCAGAAATGGATCAATAAGATGAAGTTTCGAAGACAATTTCTCGCCCGTAAGTTTTAAAAATCTAATTCCATGTCGACGCCAAAATTTCTTCAACCGTTCTTCACTGCCATTGAAACCTGAAATTTGTTAAATTTTGGAATACAAATGATTGGTTTTTGATCTTGATATTGGAACATTTTTCCCTTTGTTTTACAAACCACTTATAATGATTTTTTTCCATTCTTGGGTACTCAGCTTTTTTTAAGGTGCAACGTTTGCCAGTGCCACTTTCTGTTGTACGTAAGAACTTTTTTAATGAATTGCTTTATAATGTGGTAAACCGAAGACTTATGCAACTTGTAATTCACGCAAATTGAATTGATGGAATCTCCACTTTTATTTTTTTTTTTTTAAATCTCTAATTTTTGAGAAATCGTTGGCTTTAAAATATGTTGAACTTTTCCCATATTAACAGATGTATTTATACAAATGACACGAATAAAATTACAAAATTGAAGATCAAAATCATCCAAAAAGGTTAATATACCAAAAGACAAGGATTTCTCTTTTTTGGTTATAGACCTTGTAATCAAATTAAAAAAAAAAAAGATAAAAGTCGCGAAAATATAACCCATTTTTCCAAAACTGTCGCGATTATAGAACCTGCATTTGTAAAAATTAAGCCGTCGCGATAATGTGTAGTCGCGGATACCGAGCTTGCACTGTATTTGTTTCAGACTATAATTTGATTTCACACACACGCAAAGAAAAAATATGGTTCCAGTGACCATAAACTAAGAGCAACATACTATGATTGTAATATATGATTCCAGGTTACAATAAGTATGTTTGTATGTAATCATTACTGTGATACCATTTTATAATATATTAGTAAGGTTCATAACCTTATTGAAGAGGACTCATTAACTTTTAGTAAGTTTTGTAACCTTTTCTTAAGTATTGCTTTAAATTTAATCACGTTTTAATCATTTAATAATTCCATGTTATAATATATATAAACTAATTTCATCATATATATAGTTCCATTTTATCATATATATAAAATAATTTTATCATATATATAATCCCATGTTATCATATTTATGTTCATTTGTACCACGATATGTGGTACATTCATCATACTGAATAAAAACAAAACTTGTCAATTTATATTTGTTCATATATAAACTAAATGAGAATTATGACTACTGGACTGATACACAAAAATGTGTATTCAAAAGGCATAAAAAGTTAATGGCTTAATGGTTGTAGAATTAACCAAATTTGTAAAATTCATAAATATGATTTCATATAAACATATATAAATACATATTATAATTCAGTGAACCATATTAAAATTTTGATTGTGGGTAATCATTAAATGATTAAACAGAATCATAAACGTTGCTATCATGAACACAGTATTTTTAAATCAATGAAAAACGGCTATATAATCATTGAATAGTTGTGGTGATCATGCTGTAACCATGTTTTTTCTCTGCGTGAAGGTATTGAATTTTTACCTTTAATCATATTTTTTGTTTCTGCATAACTATTGAAGCTGTGAGCAATAAGTGGAATGACCAGAATATTTGAGATAATAAAAGTGCATACTTATTCTTGTAAATAGAAAGGTAATAAACTTAAACTTTCAAGTAGCATATGCACATCCTTTATATAATCTTTTATATAATTTGTCCATAAAATAAGTCGAACGACATCAATTCACGATAACAGATCATAGTGATGTGTAAGATCAAAGAACTTTTAGATGTAAAAAAGTAAGTTTTGTTAAAAAAAAGTTAGAAAAAGTATTTAATTTCCTAACTTAGGGCGACCGCTGAATAAGGTGGTAATATTAGTCGAGGCCATAAAAAATTAGTAAGAGATATAAAAGAAGTGAAAGCTGATCCTTGTTTAGCTTGTCAAATTGCATCTAGTCCACATATTTATGTTTAAAGAAGAAAGAAAAAACATTTTTTTGCCCACTAATGTATTTTACCAAATTGTAGGTATACTTGTTAGTTTTCACTTAACTGTAAATTAAATCAAGAGTTGGACATCCATTTTGAAGATATATGGCTTATTTTATTTTTAGCACTACTGGCTTTATACTAAAGATAAATTTAAAACTTATATTAAAGATGAAATATTTATGGCGTTTTCATTTTTTAAAAGAATTTAAAAAATCTTCAATTTTTCACTATTTTTTCTGACATTAATTTCTACATAATTTCGAAAATATTAAATAATTATTTTTAAAATGATCATTTATATATGTACGTAAATCGTGTAAACCTTTTGTGAGTTATGGTAAAATAAATCCGTTTAATGAAGTTATTATGGGCGAAATATTTGACACGCCCATAAAAAAACAGACCTAATGAAAAAAAAAAACAAAATTAAAGCAGATTTGTGTTTAGCACATCAAAATCCATTAAGTCTAACTATTCGTCTTTAGGAGAGAATTTTTCTGCCGACCAGTATAATCAGCCTAATATTATTGCATTGAAGAGGACTCTTAAAATTTCAAAAATCTGCAAGGTATCTTTAAGATATCTCACATATAAATTGACAACACTGTACCACATGCTTTATATTCCCAATTGATCCCAGCTAAAGCTCTTTCTTCCTCGTCTCACTATTATTCAACAATATAAACAAAACAAAAACAGAGAAGAAGAAATAAAACAACAAAAGAAAGATCTCAAAAACCAGTCTTTATAAGTATTTGCCATAAATATCTGTATGTGTGTATTGTATGATATACTCGTGTTTATGTATGAGTGCTCAAAGTATCGAATATTTTGGTTAGATCAAAGCTCTACTTCAGCATTCAGTCTGCTCTAAGCATTCTACAGGTTTGCATTTAAAAAACGGTTAACAAACAATGTGCAGTGTGGCTGATTGCACTAGAAAAAGATTAAAGATAAACTCTAAATGAAAACGAACTAAAAGATACATTTTTATTTTAAACGAAAAACTTCAAAAAATCAAACTATATTTACTTTTAATAACCGCAAGACATAAATATTTCATTAAATTAAATAAATATTTAATTAAATGTAAATTAAATCAATTAGTGTGCAAAAATTTGATATTAATTAATTACAAAGCATTAAATAAAAATCAAGTTTTTATTGATAAAAATCTTTGAAATTTCGCGTATAGTTTGAGTTTGGTTTGTTTCTCTGTGTATACGGAAGCGCAAAATTTTTTGTATGAAGAAACAGAAATCTAACCAACTAACAACAGCAACAAAAAAGCATCGATCGTTTGTATTAACGCTATTTGTGGTTCGTTCAAATTAAGTAAAACCAAACTAAAAAAAAAAAAAAAAACAAACAAAAACCACCAACAACAGCAACAACAAAATCAAACAAATATAAAACTTCTACTCAAATTGGAACCGGTTTAAATTTTGTATTGTATTTTTTACATCTCTGTTGAATGTGTGTTTTTTTCTGTTATAGTGTTGAGTAAGCAAAAAAATTATTTAAACCAAACAACAACAAATGAAATATTGTTTGTGTGGGAATATATTTTGTTAACGTGCTCTATAATCAAAATGCAGTGATTCTTTTTATTTTTATTACATATTGTTGTTGTTCATGTAAATGTGTAAGTGTATGTGCATTTTTTGGTTTTTGTTAGTGTAACAATAAAATTAAAAATTTCAAAATCAAAACAAAGTAAACAAATGAAGTTAAAAGTAAAAGAAATGAAGTAAAAGATACTTTTAAACAAACAGTCACAATGAGGTGGCTTAATGCACACAGTTGCATTGCAGCAATGGATTGTAGGAAAGGTAAGTGTAAAAATACAACTCTGTTTTGAAATTATCCAGAATCTTGTAAGAGAGGGAAAGAAGAAAGTTTAAGAAAAAAACGGGATGATCTTATCGTTATGTTAGTTTAAAAGAAAAAAATCACGTTGGCGTTTAGTGTTGGCCACATTTTTTTACGATACTGTACATAAGAAATGTTCTATTAAAAACAATTCTTATAATTAATTATTGGGTAAAATTTAATTTAAGTAAAATTTACTTTTTTCGAAATATAACATTTGTTTTATTTGAATATGATTTTTGGAAGATATGTATACAAATTTCAATCACTTGTTTGCTTTTAAGACTTAATGTGCGTAGAAAATAGTGACCAAAATATTTAAGTAAATTTAAAAGAATATTTATTTTAAATTTGGGTCAAAAATATTTATTTGAAATTTGAAATCTGTAAAAAAATTATATATGGGCAATGAAAACTGATTTAAATCCTTAATAAGTTTTGTGGTAATGATATTTTAAACTAATAGAGTGTAAAATTTTAGCACAATAGGTTTCTCTTTATAACCATGATTGTTGTTCAAAATTCAAGAATATAGAAAAACTGATAAAAACTACCTAAGGTTTTACCATTCTTCTACAGTTTTTGTTCGCGCGTTTATACTTTTTGCTCTTACTCTATCATTAGTAAAGTAATCGGACTTTGTACATAAATTCCGCACCATCTTTGATGTTGTGCAGGCTTTCAACAACTAAATACAGGGTAGTAAAGTTTTGATGACAAAATTTTTTCGTTTTTTAAATTTTAGAGTCTACCGAATACAAAATTTGGGATAGGGATTGATACTTGTTGTAATTGTGCGTATTTTGCGCTATATCCCGTTGATGTGCCCGAAATATTCAACGTAGTAGATAGTCTCAAAGTTTGGAAAACACGAGCGAAAATTTTTCAGAAAGTCAGTTTTTCGCGAGGCACATTCATATTTTCATATGGAATTGCTTGGATTACTGCGTGAACTTAGTTTTTTGTCATTTTACATAACAAAATCGGAGGAGCATTAAAAACAAATTTAATACAAAAACTTTATGGACTTTTTGAAAATTATGCAAAAATTGCAATTTAAACAAATATTGGATATATAAATATAATAGTGGCGATAAATATAATTGATTGGGATCATAAATTTAAGTCAAATGTCGTAGATAATTGAAAACGGGACACTTTTGTCAAAACACATTTCGCTAAGTTACATCGTGTGGACAGCATGAAATTAACTATAATTAACATAATTAGTAGATGTTTGTTATGCTTAATAAAAATTCGGAGGCGCATCAAAAAATTTTGAGAGATAAACATTTTATGGACCAAAAAATATTTACTTGTGTTAAAAATGGATCACAAGATAATTCAAGTTACTTTATATGTACACAAAAGGATGTTAATATGCCATCAAAAAAAAAAAAAAAAATCATATTTTTTTGAAGGGCTAAAATCAAAAATTTTTGATAATTGTCCATATATCCTTTAATATTATCCTAATAACGGTAGCCATATTATATATCATTTTAAAGGAAATTGTGTCTTCTTTAAAACTGTGTATTACAAAGTTTACTATTTAAAATTTTAGTATACTTTTCTTAAAATAAAACAAACAAATGCAAATTATGTTTACAGGGACATATTTCATAAATGCTTCGAAATGCTTATAGGTATCCAAATAATTTTTGCACATGTTATAAAATATTTAATGAAGAATTGATAAATGTAAATATAAGAAAAATATATATAGAATTTTACTATATATTTTTAAAGTTCAAAATTTTTATTATTGAAAATATGGGTATTTTTGGAAAATTGCCTCGTGAGACTAAATTTACCGGTAGGCTATCATAATTTTTTGCAAAACTTTTAAAAACATATTGAAGTATCTAATTTAACTCGCAGAAGTACCGAAATCAACAACAATTTTTTTTACATACTCAAAAAGTTGAACTTTTAATCCAAAATTTACCATTTTTGAACACTGCTGGATATAGGGTGAACGCTCAGAACTTTTAAAAATTACACTTGGATGTATTTTAGAAAATTATAGGGAATTTTAACATATTTTTAAACAATTTTTTTTGGATTTTTATTTTAAAACTTATGGGCAAAAAAAAGTCAAGGCTAAAAATGAGAAATTAATTTTTGAAGTGAAATATTTTTTAAACCATAAAAGATAATTTAGCACAGTAAGCATGTTAAATCGGTTCATATTTTTAAAAGATATAAGCCCCGATATGTTTTTATCCCTCGGGGTGGTCAACTTTGGCCCACTGTAGCGCCGCTTCTGCTCTAGCTTCAGCCAACAATATTCTGAAAGCCCAACTCTTCCTCTATCAACGTTCCAACGTTTCATCTAAATCGGTTCAGTGATTTCAAAGATCCAGACTTATTACCATTTATTTTGCATTTGGTCCCATTTTTTTAGTGCAAACAAAAAATTGGGTCAGCAGTAAATTAAAAAAAAAAAAATTTTTTGAAACTTTACTTTTTTTAAATCTCGATAACGATCGACCCAACAAAAGATATGCACCCAAATTGATCATTATAGTTAAAAAAAAATTTATTTTCAAATAAAAAACAGCAGTTAAACGCAATTTAAAAATACTTAATGTAAAAAAAGTTCTTTGGGAGCAGAAAATCACCATAAATTTTGGTCAAGTCGTGGATCTTTAATGCCAATAATCAAAATTCGCTAGGAACATAAATTTCTTCTATGAATATGAGAAGATAATTGGAGAAAACATAATTTATTTCAAAAACCATTCCGGAAGGTCCTAATCTTATAACACAGACGGGAAAAATCCTTAAATAGTTTCCTCATGTACACAAAAAAAATAAAATTTGCATATTATCTTCTAAAAACAGAAGTATTTATTTTTTACATGAATATAAAAGTTAAATTTAGATGTATGGGCCCAATTGCTTATATTAATTAATTTTTAATTGATTTTGCTCCAATCATCAAAATGATAATATTTTTCTTATAAAATGAGTAGAAAATTATTGGAAATTGACATAAATTTATTTTATTCCTGTATTTTTATAGACAAATCTTTCATTTTTCTTTTTATTTTATTAACAGGTGTCAATTTATTTAAAAACAAAATTGTAAACCAATTTGAAAATTAATTATATTAATAAATAATATAATTAAATTCCAATATAAAGTTGGTTAATAATTTTATTAAAAAATAATTTGAAATATTTTTTTCTGTGTAAGTAAAGATTTGTAAACATTAAATACCCCCTATACAATTAAGCATAACAGTGTATTTAATATAACGGTGTGGATTACTAATATTTCAAATTGCCAGGTCAATATCTCACCAACTATATAATTTGTTGGTGATTTTCTGTTTCACAGAAAAAAGTCACCAATTAACAAATATATATGAAAATAATTCATTCAATTATAAACTTGTTTAAATTTGCACCTCTCACCAAAATGATTATATCAATTACTAAAAACTATAAAAAATACAAAACAGAAAAAAATTCCCAATTAATAAATTAATTAAATCAATTAAGTAGATGATTGAATGAATTAAAAATGTGTATAGGAAAATAAATTTTATAAAAATTTATTTTTTATTTTAGTTTTTCTTGAACATATTTATTAAATTTTGATGCAAAATTAAACAACTGAGTTAATTGTAAAAAAGACGGTAATACTTTTTTCTGTGTTCCGAAGAACTCCGTAAGAAAAAAATCCTAATAGAAACGCAAGCAAGAATTTGGAGGTAAAAAATAACATGAAAGTACTTGGGACGAATTTTTTCAGAAATTTCATTTCTGTATAGTAGACGATGAAACGTTCGTACAGGGTGACTTTTTTCAACTTCCTAGCCAGGAATTCTATGTCGCAGATGCTAGAGGGATTATGGCAAAAAAATTTGGTGTATCAAAGAAATCAAAATTCCCAAGAAAATTTTTGATTTAGGAAGTCATATGCGTACGCAGGAATGAAGCATTTCATTCTTAAAAAATGGTTGCATTAACACAAAAATATACGTGAATGAGTGCCTTTGGAAAAGTCTTCTCCATTTGTTAATAAAATTCAGTGTATCCGCTGTTTTCTGGTCTGTTTTCACTTCTTTTCATTACAACAACAAAACAATGAAATTGTAACAAAGAAATTGTTAGAGTTTGTACCGAAAGAGGCTAATCCATCAAATTGTCCGAAACTCCGTGCAAATGAAAGATATTGGACTCTAATAAAAACAATTTAAAGGCCATTAAAAGCTCAGCATAAAATGAAACGGAGTTTAAAAATAAGTGGAACTATTCGGGCAAAAAAGTGACCGAAACACAATAAAACCTTTAATTAGAATAATTCCGGAAAAGATCAGAATTTCCTTAAAAACCAACAGGAACTAATTTATTATTTTATGTTTAGAACTTGAACATAACAGTCATTAATAAAAACATCACTTTAAAAAAATTCACCCACTGGTTTAGATTCTATAAGCAGATTTGCATGCAGGGATTTTTTCGTGCGCCGTCCTTATTAACAAATTCCAGAAAAGTGCAAAATATACAATTATGTAGTTATATTTTCGAAATGATGAAAATGTTATTTTTTGCTGAGAGCAAATTAACATGAATTAAAATTATATTTGTAAATACACACAAATATAATTTTAATTCAAGTTAATTTGCAAATCATGTTATTTTTTAAAAAACTCTTTAAATTCCTCGCAATTCAAAATCAACAAATAAATTATCTCTGCTACCGTTTTGCATTTTACAAATATTTATATTTGCCATTCATTTTATCCATGACGTAAATGCTTTCAAATTATGTGGGAAAATTATATTTTTCTTTCTTTCCGGAAAATCCAAGGAAAAAAACAGACTCATGCCCTTTGTCCTAAGGACATTTATTATATTATAGCAATAAAAGGTTTAGCTTAAAACACAAGCAAAATATTTGCAAACATACACCAAACTAAGAAAAAGAAATAAAGTCAATTTTAAAGAGTTTATAAATATTTACTTACCTGTGTTTCATTTCAAGTGGCCTTTTGGTTTGCTTATTAAATTTCCTGCATAAATTTTTCCCATAATTTAACTGAAAGTAAAAAAGAAAGACAAGAAGAACAAAATTTTCTTATTAGAATAAGAAATAGAAAAAAAAACAAGAAATAAATAAATGTTCAATTGGAAAAATCTGTCATAAAAAAATATATTCATGACCTATTTAAGTGATTGTAAGATTTATAAAGTTAAACATAATTATAGATAAATGCCATCAATAATTGAGAAAAATTATTTTTTAATCAAAAACATTTATTTATTATTTTTTTTTTTTTGATTTGTCAACATTTAGAGGGTTAAATATCAAACAGTAGTTGTCGATGGCAGCATTAAAATTTACTTTTTACAACTACTTCGTGAACTTTAAGTACTTGAAGTTTTCAATTGTGTTCTTTTTTTTAATATTTTTTAATATTTAATGATTTTGTAGTGGCTGTGTGTCAATTATATTTAAAGTAGAAATTTTGTTTATGAATTTTTATGGGACAAAATAAAAACTTTCTTTGATTTGTATTTAATAATTTTTATTTTTTTATGATCGTAAATATTTTAACAAGTGTATAATTAAAAATTATTTTGGAAATTAAAATAAATTTATGAGTCTTGGATTGTTTATTTAATTATCGATGTTATTATATAGTGGCGGCATTATTTTACCTTTTAAAGCAAAAGGGGTGCCTAGACGATGATTTTTATGGTAGATTACAAACTACTTTCTTAAGAATGAAAAAAATGTTGCCTAAAAACTGGGATTTAAAACGAATTTTGTGCACATTATTTAGTTAAACTACCAAATTTTATTCGCTTTTGATAACAATAAGACAATTAAATTAGGTTTCTGAAAAATATAAGATTGGCTTTGGTAGTCGTATAAGGTCATGCTCTAGGATTTATATTTTTGGGTTATTTTTTTATATTCATCCAGTCGTCGTAATATTGAGTTCATCAGATATTATACCAGTGCATGAAAAGAAGATAATGTTCGCATTGTCTTTAATAGTATTTTTGTAAGTCTAAGTCAGAAAGTTTAGTCCTAATCTCTGAGCTTAATAACTGACTGAACAGGGCTCAAATGATAAAAAAGCTTTGTCTCTATATTGTTAGATATATTTAAAGTATTAAGAAAAGATATTCGGAAATAAATTAAGGCTTTGAGTTAAGAACCAAAAAAAAAATATTTTTAAACTGAAGAAATCTTAATTGAAAACCACTCACTATTCAACAACATTACTCAAATTTCTAATAATTTTATTTTTTAATAAAACTACATGTTAAACACAATAAAAACAATTAAATTTTTAGTTCTTTTGAAAAAAGTAGTTGGCGGTTAAATGAAATAAAATCGTAAAATAAAAATTCTTTGACAAGGTAATAAAAAATATTTTTCGTAAATCATCTTACATTTTTGGTAGCTTAAAAACCATACATTTCAATTGTTTTCTCTCACCGAGAAAATATAACAATTGTCATTTCCTTAGCTACTGTTTAAATTCATTTTTTATATAAAAAATTTTACATCCTTATATTTTTTTCTACATGAGTTTCAATTGTGAGATAAATACAAGAATTTTATCTTGCAATCGAAATATATTTTTATGTACATAAGTATGAAAACTTTTGTTTTAAGGACAATTCTGTTTGTAGATGTGACTGATTTAAAAATCACTACATATGAATGTACAAACGTTAGTATATGGTCATTTACGCTTCTTTACTTTTTCATTTTTACTTTGATTTATGATTCGTACAAGAATTATTGTCATATAATTGTCAACGTAATGATATTTCCTTTCTACTTATTTGTCTGTCTGCTTGTATGTATGAATCTTTAGATATTTGAACGAGTGTGTGTGTGCAAGAGAATTTTTCAAGATTGAACTAACAATGCTTAAGAGGAAGGAAGTGAAGAAGCACAGTGTTTAGGGTGGATAAAAAAAAAATAATTGAGGAAACTTTGTTTAAAAACCAGAATTATATCAAAAATTTTCAGATCTGCTTCATAAATTTGAATTTCTGCTTCAAAACACGATTTATTAACGGATTTTTTTTTCATTTATTTCAAAATTTTTTATTATTTTTTCACATAGTAAAAAGTAAGTAATATAACAATGGGCGACAACATGAAAATTTGTGTACGAGATCTTTTTAATTTTAATCAATTTGGATACACGTGATCATACACGCAGGGAAAAAACATGGTTAAAGCACTACAACAATATTATATATATGGTTGACTAAAAAATTATATTATTATGTAATACTTATTTTTTGTATGGACTTTCGCTTTCTTTACACTTAAATCTATTAATATTGCCACAAAAAATATTATTACCATCCCTACAATTTTATCTTACAACATAAATATCAAAGAAATTGAACTCTCAGCAACGATTAGCCAGCATAATTTTGCTATGAAATTGACATCCCTATCTTAAATCATATTCTGTGTATAAGCCTTGTTCACATAACAATAAAATATTTCTAATAAATATAATACTTATACCATTTACAAATTTAGTGGAAAAGTTCAAAACTTTATTGTCTTTAATTATATTTTATTTTAAGTATCTCTATTATATTCATAAAAAATTATTAAAATAATAATTTTTTATTACTACGTTTTATAATAAAAAATATAATATATGATAATATGGAAAAATAATATGATAAGATTGGATGACTAAGTAGGTTAACATGGAATAATAATAATGTGATAAAATGGGTTAATAATACAAATATAGTATTATAAAATGGAATCATAATATGACAAGGTGGTAAATGATATAAGATAAGAATAATATAACATCAAATCATAATCTTATAGAATGGGATAATAGTATAGTAAGATTATTCAATTACATGAAGAACTAGATTCATAAAATGAAAAAGCAAACCATAGAATCGGACGCAATATGAAAAAATAGAATCATAATAATTATTACTTATAATTGTTTATATTTTTCGCTGTGATCATATGTTAAAATTATAATATGTTGCTCTTAGATCATGGTCATTACAACTATATTTTTTCCTCTGCGTGTGGATGCTAAGCCTGTAAATCTTGTTTTCGAGATAGACCATTATATATTGTTGAGGTTGCACCACACTGTGCAGTATATCCCCGGAAATATATGTCTGATTTGGTTCGATAAAATCATTTTTTAATCTATTTAAGAGCTTGAAAAATATTAAATATCTTCTTAAAAAATATAAACATTTTTATTATTCAAGAAATCTACTATTTTCTCGCCGTTATCATAAAGCTGTTGCAATTAAAACGAGCCACATTTTGCATTGTTAAAACGATGCATATTTGTATGTCGATGTCAGTGTTGCCAGAAAACTTTTGCTTCATATTTAAAATGTGAATCCTCAATTTGCCCCCGAAATATTTTGAATATAAAATTTTAAGAAAATTCCCAGCAAAAACTTGGTTTTCGATAATGATAACTACTTATTAAAGTACTTTCCTAGAAATGAGGCATCATTATTATTTGCCTTCTCTACACTACATAAATAAGTACTCAATAGTATAATAGCAGAGTGAGTTACAATCACATGGATCAGTTGGCTAGAGCGCAGGATTAGCAACCCCATTCTGATGCTATTAGTTGTTCTTTAACAAAATGTCTAAAAATATATTTTATGCTAAAACAAGTTTTGTATCTTTCAATATTAAGTGCGAGATGGTATACTGAGTAAGATGTTAGTCATTAAAAACGAATAGCTAATATGGTCCCATGTTCAAATCTCACTGACGGCAACATTTTTTCGTTTTTTTTTTTATTTTTGTTTAGGTACATATTTTTGAGTATCCCTAGAGTCTAAAAATAACTACATGAATTCATGGACAACTCGAACAAAAGTAACTAGTTATTGAGACAAAAATAAGTAAGGACTGCGCACGAAAAATCCGTGTATGCAAATCTGCTTATAGAAACTAAACTGTGGGCGAATTTTTTTAAAGTGATATTTTTATTAATGACTGTTATGTTCAAGTTGTAAACATAAAAAAATAAATTAGTTCCTGTTGGTTTTTAAGGAAATATCTGATATTTTCCGAAATTATTCTAATTAAAGTTTTTATTGTGTTTCGGTCACTTTTTTGCGCGAATAAGTCCACTTATTTTTAAACTCCATTCCATTTTATGCTGAGCTTTTAATGTCCTTTAAATTATTTTTTACTAGAGTCCAAAATCTTTCAATTGCACGGAATTTCGACAATTTGATGGATTAGTCTCTTTCGGTATAAACTCTTACAATTTCTTTATTACAACTCCGTTGTTTTGTTGTAATGAGAAGAAGCGGAAACAGGCCAGAAAACAGCGGATACACTGAATTTTATTAGGAAAGGAAGAAGTCTTTTCCAAAGGCACTAATTCTCGTATATTTCTGTGTTAATGCAACAATTTTTTAAGAATGAAGTGCTTCATTCCTGTGTATGAATATGACTTTCCAAATCAAAAACTTTCTTGGGAATTTTGATTTCTTTGATACACGAAATTTTTCTGCCATAATCCCTCTAGCATCTGCGACATAGAATTCCTGGCTAGGAAGGTGAAAAAAGTCACAAATTTATGAACGTTTCACCGTCTACTATACAGAAATAAAATTTCTGAAAAAATTCGTCCGAAGTACTTTTATGCTATTTTTTACCTCCAAATTCTTGCCTGCATTTCTATTAGGATTTTTTTCTTACTTTATAAGTCTTCGGGCTAGACTTTAAAATTTCCTTTAAAATTTTCTGATGAAGATTCAAAGCAATTAACTTTTTGTGACACTTTTCTTCCAGAGATGAGGTGATTTTATCTCAAAATCCTTTCTATTTTCCCTGAGTCCTACAGCCTGAAGAAACTATTTATCTTCCATTACCAGGTTACCATTTAGTGATCATGACTTCTTTGTATAATATTATGACTCAAGAAACTGTATTTTGCGGCACAACAAACTTCCTTGCAATTATTTTATATGACCAGTGCAATATTTCATGAAAAATTTGAATTATGTGTTTAGTTGTTTTTTGTTAAACTTCCTAGCTTACCAGGAAAGCAAAGTTTTTCCTATGTTATTTTATTTTCTTAAAAAAACGAAAATTTAACAAATATTTCCTATACAAATTTATCGAATATTTCATAAGAAAAAACAACAATTTAATATCCTACACCATTGCGTTTGTGCACTAAAATGATTTCCGAAATTTTCGGATATTAACTTATTATCGGACCTAAGACAATTTATGGATCGATCCTAATGAAATTAACATGATTACTGCTAATATTAAACTTATTTGTGTCAAATATTTCCATGATTCTGTGATTTTCGAAATTGGTTCGAATAATATATTTCAATATATTTCAACATATATGCCAAATTTTATCAAATCATCTTCAAAATTGCTACCTGTACTTTGTGCACAAGGTTTACATGGACAGACAACCAGCCAGACGTCCAGTCATCCAGAGTCCCGGCTATGCAGGAAAACTTAACTTAGCGAAGCCGGTATTTGAAATACGACATAAATGAAATAACTCCCAATGAAATGAAATAACTCCCAATGATATTCATTTACTTATGTGAATGAAAAAAGTGCCAAATAAAATGAAATAAAGCCCAATAGCAAAAATTAATTAAATAATTTTTAACAAAATTTCATTGGGAATTATTTATTTGGGAATTATTTCATTATTAAATAACTTCCGATGATATAAAATTAAATAATTTCCAACCCACTGGGTGTATGGAAAAAAATGGGAATTATTTCTTCTTTTTTTTTAGCTGGGAGTTATTTTATTTGGGAGTTATTTCGATGTTATACAAAAATAATTGTACATCAAAATGATTAAAAAATTGGCAATACCAAATTCGTGTTTATAACTTCAAAATCCACCTAGTCCAGTGCTAGGCGCTCTGAGAAAGCATTTCATTCACATTTTTTTATTATTATATATTCTCTATTACTCTGACGCTCTGATATTGTACACAGAAAAAATTTTTAACATTATAATTAAATATTTTTTAAATTTATTATTTATTTATTTCATATTAATCTTATAGATAAATATAAGAACAATGTACTAGTATTAGCACTGGTATTAGAAAAGACCTATTGCTCCAATTTTCTGCAATGAAGTAATTATTTTTGTTTTTTGTTATTTTTGTATTATTTCTGTTGAACGGAAATTCGTAGTACATTTCCCGCCATTAAGTCGTCCGAAGATTATATGTATATTGTACATATTAAGGTGGATTGCATTTCGAGTTAATTTTGACCTTTTTGGGTTTATTCATTCCTAAAAACTTAGACAAAGCTACCGGCAAAGTCATTGTCTATATGTTACAGAAAATAACAATTGTTATGCCACAACTGAGAAAAAAGCCTACTGATGGTACGTTGGCCACAACGTCCACAAAAAAACAAAAAAAAAATATAGTTTTAGGTCCACGGGATTTTAAAAACTTTTTTGAATAAAAAAAAAAAAAAGTTTGATTGACACTTTTGAATTTTTATGATTTTTTTAAAATAATTTTTCTTTGAAATTTAATTTTTTTCAGAAAATGGTCTTAATATTTCCATAAAAAGTAATAATAATGATAATGAATTTTAATTATAATTTTTATATATATTTTTTTCTTTAATAAAATCTGAAAATGCTACAATATATAGTGCAACCTCCTTCATTTTACAAATCGCGATCTATAACAAGAACTACAGTCAATTAAAAATTTGGATTGGAGGCTTTGTACTTATTAATACCGTGTATTCGGATTGACTGAGAAACCCCGTGCCGCAAATTTTTTATTTTTTTTTTTTTATTTTGTAACTGTGTTTTAGAAAATTCTATGAACGTAAAAGGAAGTGACAACGCCGTAAGCTTTGCAATTAGTGAGTTACTATTTTATTAGCATTGGAAATAAAATAATAACTCACTTTATACGACAAAATTTTTATATCGCAATATTTTTTATTGAGAGTAAGAGGTGTGAATAAATGCTTTATATATTTTTCAAACTTTTCACTTAATTGGCTGTTCTATTGATTGCTTCTGTAATTTTTACATTTGGTTTATAGGATATTATTAAAATTTGTTTACTTTCAAAACACTGTGCCATATATTATTGGTGTGAGTATGCCAAGCAAACGTTGGGGATTAAAGACATAAATATGTCACAGGAACCTCAATAACGAGCATACCAATGACAATTGAAATAAACGATCAGGGTTTAAACATAAACATATAACAAAAGCAAGAGGTAAAAAAAAAACAATAATTTTATGACTTCATAAGATTAATAACAATCTAAAAAAATCACACAACCAAGAGAGAGAGAAAGAGAGTGTAACACAAAAATGAACACTTATTACAAAAAGAGAAAAAACAAAAATCTAATTAGATTTTTGTTAGTTCCACTCTCTTTAATATAGGGAAAAAGCCGCATGTTTAACAAGATGAGGGTTCATTTTTGAAGGCACAAAAATGAACCGACAACAATGAAATACAAAAAGTAAACAAACCGAAATACAGCTGGTCGAATTGTGAACACAAACAAACACACACACAATAACAATACAAAGGCAGGCACAATAAAAAGTATCTGAAAGATACACGAATTGAAACGACAACTAAATGTAAACAGACACTATTGTATGCAAGTTTAGTTAGTAACGAGAACTTGAGCCGGTTGGTTGTACAAGCGAATGTATTAACGTTTAAAAAAGAGGTACAAGAAGTTTATTTTAACGTTTATTTTTTATTGAAAGCGCAAAATTAGTTTGAAAATTGAAATCTAAAAAAAATTACGTGTTTATTTAAAGAAGTGTTTCAAAGCAGCTGCTTTTTTAAGGCAAAAAAAGGGAAACATAAATTTTACTAATTAAAGGTTTAGCTAACTATTGTTATAAAACGGTGGTTAATCCCAAAAAAATTCTGAATGAAAACCAAAAAGTGTTAATCAGTGTTTAAAATTTGGTATAAATAATTATTCTAAGGGTTGTTTAAACACAAAAACCCAAAACATTATTATTTTCATAATAAACGAGTGTAAATAGTGTAAATGTCAACATCCCTGTAAATGTCAAAATTGTTTTTTGACAGCTCAACAATTATTTGACATATTTTTGTTAAACAAAAAATAATTCAAACCAAAACGTGTTTAATTAAAAATTACTAAGAAATTTATAAAATAAAATTTATTTTAAAGCAAATGTAATAAAACATAAATAAAGCAAAATATAAAAGTAAAAAATAAAAACACAAATTCAACATAAAAAAAAATAAAATATCAAAGTTTTTAGAGCACAACCATAAAAAAAGAAATTTAATTTTTTATAATTTAATTACCTGCAACCAAGAAAATTAAGTAAAAAAATAAAAATTAAAAACACAACAAAAGTTAATGGTTTAAAAAATTAAAAAGTGAAACAGTTTCAAGTGTCAACTTAACTAAACATAATAATTCCTTAGTCATTATTTATACTAGGAATTCATAATCTAACCACAATAATAAAAATAAAATTAGCAACTTTGTTACAAAAATAAAACAAATTTTTGGTTGTTATACACTTTAGCTGCTCAACACTGTTGGAATCTACTTAACAAATAGCAAATAGCGCTATCTATCAACGTTAAAAACAAAAGCATTTTATAAATTTTAATACCTTGTTTAACTTTTAACTTGGTACCTCTACTTTTGCTCTCTACAACGAATATAAAAACGATTATTTGCCAGTAACCAACCGTTATCAGGTGTTTACTTTTTCAATTTTTTATTTTTTTCTTCATATTTTTGTTGGAATTAATAAACATCAACATCATCAAGGTAAATAATAATAATATTACTCGTTCGTAGTTGTATGAAAATAATAATAATAAAAAAAACCCCAGTTTATTTAAAATACTTATTTTACAAACTCATATGCATGTTGTATTTTGTTAAATATTGAAATCGTATTTTAAACAAAAACTACAAAAATTGTTTAAATAAACAAAATTCAACTAAATACTCTTGTACTCATATTTATTATCATCTGTTTAAAAGAGTGTGATGGTGTTCTAGTAACATGTTTTTGAAAAATAAAATAAAATATATGTGGAAGAAAACACTTGTGTCTTGTCTAAACAAACAAATTGCATACCAGCCAACAAAAATCAAGCAAACAACAAATAAAGATTCACTTTACACCCAAAAAATAAAAAATAAAACAGAACCAAACCGAACCGAAAACTAACAAGACCACAAACTCAATAGAGTTAAGTACAGATGAAATGTTTGATAGTTTGGTAAATCCCCAAAACAGAGTCGTAGCTATAAATATTACCGTTAAAGTGCTAAATGATTCAATATACTTATGACTACAGGGGGATTATTGGGTCACTCGATTCAAAAGAAAACGATTTGGCAAATCAATGTATTTTAAATACAATTTGGTAAATTCACTTTATATTGCGAATTAATTTTTTGCACTATTCTTTAAATATTAGGGTATTGACTCGATTATTGTTTGTTCGATAAATAGACAAAAATTCAATACCAAACAAACCTTATATTTGAGCCAAATTTCGTCCCCGTAGGTTGTCCCGTTCGAACCCTATCCTGCTTTCAACAGACGGACGGACATAGCTAAATCGACTTAGAATTTAACCAGGACCTGGAAAATATATACTTTATGGGGTCTTAAATGATTCTTTCGGTATGTTACATACGGAATCACAAAATCAATATACCCGCCATCTTTGGTGGTGGGTATAAAAATTATAATGAAAAATTAAAATAATTTATTTTTATTTCTTTAATTTGGGTTCGGAGGTGATAAATAAAAATGATTCACTTTTTATATTAAATGTTTCATAAGAAACAAATTGGATGATTCTTAACTTGATTTGGAAGTATATATTGATTGTTCTGTGAATGATAGAACAATCGATGACACAGTGCAGTAAGAAAAATTGTCTTAATAATTCCAACGCAAAATGAAATCGTACTAGTAGTATAGTAAAACCACCAAAGGGTTTTTTCAAAGTTAGTTCGAATTTCGACTTTATGGCCTCTTGAAGTTAGAATTTTTCGGAGCCACTTTTTCATTATAGTTAGCAGGGAAAGTTTTTCAATATTTTCGCTTAGAAAGTAAGTATTTCATAAATGTTATTATATGTTGTTGTTTTATAGACCACTAGCATTATAATACTAGATTCTTGCTGGATGCCACTTCCTTTTTACGCCCATTTTTGTCATATTATTGATAACTTTATTTGACTTGACCTTATGTCTAAACTACTGAACAGATTCCTTGCAAGAAGTACTGGAAATCCTCTCTTAAAAAAAGTGGGTGGCATCTAACCCACTTTTTTTAAGAAAAGATTGCTTTGGTTCGTAGTAAGAAAATTTTAAAAAAAAATATCACAGTGTAATAACAGTGGGCGAAAAAGAGTCATAGCACCCATACAGATTAAATTAAATTTTATGTGATTTGTTTTATCAAGAAAGTAGTAAAATTGACTTTTACTGAAATTGGGCTAAGAACAAGGCGTGGCAGCCAACTTATATATTTTAGCCCATAGTTTTCTCCAAGAAATACGTGAAATTTATTTTGAACTTTCAAAATAGGAATTATTTAAAAAAGTGAGCGTGGCATTTTGCTTAATATCATATAAAATATTTCCTTATTTTATGTAATATTAAGCAATGAGTAGTCATATATTGCATAAAATTTTATAATGAAAAGTGGGTGTAAAAAGGGAGGAGCAATAGCAAAATCCTTACATAATATCTAAGAGAAGTCTTGTTTGTATTCTATTAAACAATTAGAACCCATAAAAATATTGAAATTTACTGATTTAAATATTTTTTATTAACACACATAATAAAAAAAAGTGCTCCAAAATATTCAGTTTAGTAGTCTATAAAGTAACTTGTAGACCATTGAAAATATCTCAATAGAATTTCATATAGCCAGAGGAGTACAATTTCCAACCAGTTTCAAAGAAGGGTCTGTAGGTTATCTCTTTTCTCTCATTTCAGACTCCTTTCTTTAAGTTTCTTTAACTTGGCTAGCTAAAAAAAAAAAATATTAAAATATTCATCAAATTTCTTACAAAATATGTAGATCCGATAAAAAGTTATATTAATCTGAAGTTGGAACTTTTTTTTTTTTTTTTGGTTTTTTTCGAAAAAGTTGACAACAATTTTTCACTTTTTCTATTAGTTTTTTGTTTTTGTCTATATAGTTTGTTTAATGTTATCAAAAGTAATCTTAACGTAAATACATCTAAAGCAAATCAGGGACAACATTTTTTCACTTTTTCTATTAGTTTTTTGTTTTTGTCTATATAGTTTGTTTAATGTTATCAAAAGTAATCTTAACGTAAATACATCTAGAGCAAATTAGGGAGCTGCTTGGGGCCACAGCCCTCCCCAAAAGCCTTATCCTTACTTTATAAGTTTTCCACAACTTGTTTTAATTTCTTTGTACAATTATCAAAACGCAAAGCTGTGGCTAAAAAATATGTTAACAAAATACTTCCTTATGTTGGAAAAAACACACAAAAAATTATTTTCTAATGGACGCTTTTTATAAAGACAAGGTAACCATTTGAATGAAAAAAAAAATAAAATTTTGAAACATGTTGGGATTTAGGGTATTTTGGTACAAAAAAGTGGGAGTTTAAATTTCTTGATTTAAGGATAAGTTTATCTATATTTTTTAGAAATTTTATTCTAATACCTCTACTTGTTTAAATTTTAATTAGTTGCAAATATTAACATTATTTCTCAAAAATATAATTTAAATTTAAATTCAGATGTTCTAGAAAGCAAAGATGTTTATACAATAGGGGGATTAACAAATAGATAGCCATAGGTCCGATATTAGATCCATTTTCGAAAATTTTGGAAATCATTTTAGTGCACAAATGCATTGGTGTAGGATATCAAATTGTCGGGCTTGACCAATAATATTTTTCTCGTTTAATTTAATTAATTAAATGCAAATAACTTACTAAATGCAAAATAAAGGATTTTAGTATAGGTTCTTCAGGATTTTTTTTTTATAAATCCTCTTCTAAGGACTGCGCACGAAAAAATCCGTGCATGCTCTTGGACTTATTACTTTTGATGTGGTGAAAAATAATTTTGTTAAACTGGTTTATATTTGTCATTATGCACACCAGCCATGTGCAAAGTTTCATGGTTATAGAAAAACTAGATTTTCTTAAAATGGAAATTTAACAAAAAACAACTAAACACATAATTCACATTTTCCATGAAATCTTACATCGGTCGTATTAGAATTCTTCTTCTTTAATTAGAAGAATTCTGGAAAAGATCAGATATTTCCTCAAAAATCCACAGGAAATAATTTATTATTTTATGCTTAGAACTTCAACATAACAGTCATTAATAAAAATATAGTTTAAGAAAAATTTTGTATGCACGGATTTTTTTGTGCGCAGTTCTTATTTCAATTCTTATAAAATTCATTTGAGTTAGGGAAATTACCGATTCAAGAGTTAATTTACTAAAGGTTCTCCATTATTAACAACTCGAAATCATTTTAAAATTACAAGTCATATATGTCAATGTCTAATATTTTAAGTGCTCATAATTTAACCATTAGGGATTATTGGATATTCAGCATGTTAATAAATATATTTTTTTATCCATTTATTATATTTTTATTTATTTTTAGAACATTGACTATTTTAATTCCTTAATAACCCAACCTAATAATATATATTTAGTATTTAGTTAGCACATACATACATTTCTGTTATTTAAAGTATTTCTTATGAAAATAAGCTATAAATTTTTTAATAAAATTTGTTTCTTCTGGTCCCTTAATTCCCCCCAATTTATAGGACCACTCTGTTTTGATGCCACCCTGTTGCTTTATACACTTTATATTTACATAGATATAGATATTTATAAAAAAAAACAAGAAAAAGGGGTATTAAAATTTCTTTACTTAACAATTCTTCTTCTTCGACAAATGTTTACTCTACAAAGT
The DNA here is from genome assembly GCA_951394005.1 of Protophormia terraenovae. Classification (NCBI taxonomy): domain Eukaryota; kingdom Metazoa; phylum Arthropoda; class Insecta; order Diptera; family Calliphoridae; genus Protophormia; species Protophormia terraenovae. The sequence continues at coordinate 92,404,359 of OX596076.1, forward strand.
GAAATTCTTAACACAAGAAAATAAAGAATACAAAAGAAATAATAAAATGATATAGAAGTTTTACGCAGTTACATTTCATTAAACTCGGAAATTAAAAAGAAATAAAAACATTATTTAGGTTAACCAAATTAATTTGGTATAAAAATCATGTAATTAACACAACAAAATTATAAAATTAAAAAAAAAAAAAAAATACAAAAGTGAGAAATGAAATCAGGCCAATTTTTCTGAGGGGAAAATACCAACCGATAGACAGACAAACAAATCAATCCTTAAATAATCATCTTTTACCATAAAATAAATGTATCTGTAAAAGTATCAATGAAATTCAAAAAGAAAAAAATTTTGGAGTGTGTGATTTAAGATTTTATTTAAAATCTTAACAACTGCAAACATTTGTTTCCCATATTCTAAAAATAAACAAATAAAATTTGTAACTTAGAATGATTAGTTAAATATGTTAAAGAGGAAACATAAATATTAGAAATTAAACTGACCTTAACGGAGGCTACAAGAAGTATTACAATCATTTGAAGAAAATCTTGAATATTTACAAAAATTTCCCTAAATTTAATTAACACTTAGAGTTTGTTTAATATTTAAATTAACAAATTATTATTTTTATTTTATTTTATTATTTTTTTTTTGTAAAGCTTTAGAGTTTGATTATTAAAAAATCATGTTATATAGTTAAATTTTGTCCACTGCTGTAAATTACGTTAAATATTAAAACCCACATAAATAATTTGGTATTAAACAAACTATTAAGGCAAAGACGATAAGATATCGATTATAATGAATGTGGTTTTCGATTTATTCTAGTCTACTTATAGGTTCAAGGTGTTTTAGTTACTGAATTTCATTGATAAATTCATTTGAGACTAGAAGTTCAATATTTCATTTATTTATTTTGATTAAAAATAGATTTCAATTATTAGTTGTAATTGAACTTGAATTACAATTAAGACAAGAAACAAAACAAAAAATAATAAACTAAAAACAAACAATTAAACGATTATGAAATAATCTAATCAGTGTGTCAATATTTCAAAATGTTTTACTTAGAATTTTATAGTAATTTCAAAATTATGAAAAAAGAGGGTATGGGAATTTTTTTTAATATTGATTATTTACATGTACAGAATGAATATTTTATAGAATTAGACGGAGTTTGTTTAAAAATTTAATGAGACTTTAAATATGTAGTATAATCAGTAAATATGTATGTTTTTGGGGGTAATCATATTGATATAGACATAATGTGACTTAATAATTAAAATATTTATAATGTGTATTAGATTTCTAAATATAAATTATATATTTATGATAACAACAAATTAATAATCTAATATTAAGAAAGCTTATTAAAATGTTAAGGGAAATTACAAATATAAACGTAAGATGATATCTAATACACGCAAGTAGTCCACTAGTATCCAGTTCGAAGGACCATAAACAAGTTTACCTACAAGTCAGGAAAATGGAATTTATATTTTTTCCATTTAAATATAGATTTTGTTGAAACGTAAACATTTAAGAGAATTTAGGAAATAAGTAGATCTTTCAAGTATGTTTTTTTCAGCAGTGATCTAAGTTTAAACAATTTATCTTATTTTTTAATTGGAAAAACACTTTTTTTAATGATATTTCTGTATTTTGTTCTTTTTATACCCATGTCATTTCGGGTGTAACATAACGAAATAATCATCTAAGACCCCATAAATTATATATATTCTGGGTCCTCGTGAAAATCTAAAACGATCTAACAATGTCCGTCCGTCTGAGTGTCTGTTGAAAAAAGGATAGGGATTGGGTCGAACCACCTAGCGTGATGAAATTTGTCCGAAATATTTTTCTTATATAAGGTTTGTTTGATGTTGAAAATTAGTAAATTCTATTTATAAAAAAAAAGTTATAGAACCAATAGTAGAAAAACAGGATGTCCATCGCAACTTCAGTTTATAGTTTTCGGCCGATATACAGTGGCTCACAGCTTATTTCGTGTGTTTACAATTTAATAACATAATTGTTAATAATTACTTTATTTTTGTATGAAATTAAAAAAACAACACCATATTTAAATATAAATTGTTTTTTATTAATAACATGAACAAAAACATAAAAGTAATTCATCCTTAAAATAAAAAATTAACAGAAAAACAATTATAACAAAAAGGCACTTCACAGCTTATTTCGTGTACGTATTAAATTGAAGAAGTTTACATGTTTTTTTTTTTTTAACAATATTTGGTTGGGTAACCTTTTTGCTTTAAAACATCTTTCAGTCTAGATTGCATAAAACTTACAAGTTTTTTTGTGTATACCGTTGATATTTTTTCCCATTCTATTCGAAGAGCCATTTTTAAGTCCTCGTGATTACTAATTTGGTGATTTCTGATGTTTTTCTCTAGTAAACTCCACAGATTTTCAACAAAGTTTAAATCTGGTGATTGGGCTGGTGTTTTAACGACGTGAGGACAGTTTCTTGATAGCCATGCTTGTACAATGTTCGATTTGTGTTTGGAGTCATTATCTTGATAAAACCAAAAATCATCTGCAATACCCAATTTTTCTGCACTTTGGAGTAAATTATTTTGAAATAAATTTAAATAAACGGTTTTGTCCATCGTGTCATTAATAAACACGAGGTTACCAACGCCAGATGATGACATGCACCCCCAAACCATTACATGACCACCACCATGTTTCACAGTGCCTCTTAGATTTTGAGGGTGGAGTTCTGTATTTGGTTTTCGCCAAATGTATGACTTACCATCTGACCCAAAAAGATTAAATTTGCTTTCGTCAGCAAAAATAACCTTGTCCCAAAATGATTGGTCTTCGTTGACATGATCTCTGACGAACTGCAATCTACTTTAGAGATTCTTTGTGCTAATAAATGGTTTATTACGGGCGGTTCTTCCGTGGAAATCAGCACGACGGAGAATTTTTCTAATTGTCTCTGGATTACATGACTTTCCTAGAAAATTTTCTGCTTCTTTTGCCAATGCTGGTGCGCTCAATCTGGGATTCTGCTTAATTTTTCTTAGTATCCAAAGTTCGTCAGCCTCAGTAAATATTTTATTTGGTGCTTTGCGGCTTTTATCTGCAATTCTCCCCTCTCGAACATATCGCTGGATAATATACTGAACTGTAGAGCAGCTCAAGTTAACGATTTCGGCAATTTGCTTTTGAGTTTTTCCATTTTTAAAATGCGTGATAACAAGTTCACGTTTTTCTACAGATGTTCGTCGACCCATGATTAAAATGTAACTAATTAATAATCTAAAACTTCTAAACATTATTAATAAATTGTTTATTACTCCATTCTATGCAAATTCTTATTATTGGAACGATAATAAGTAACGGTAAAATTTAAACACGAAATAAGCTGTGAGGCTATTTTTCTTTATATTGTGATTTTGTACTGAATTATTGCTATGATTGAACTATTTAATGTTGTTTTATTGTAATTGCAAAAAAATATATATTTCTTTTCATTTATTTCAATAAGTAAGAATATTATCAAGTAAAATTTTAATGAAAACTAAAAACACGAAATAAGCTGTGAGCCACTGTATTTTACAAAAAAGCATGAAATTTATCACAAATAGTTCAAGGGCCACTAAAAATGGGCATGGTCCACTTACTTTACCATCCGCCTCCCATATAAGGTGAAAAATCGAAGAAATTCTTTACAAATAGTTCAAGGGCCAATGTAAATTCGAAAACCTAAAAATGGGTGATTAAGGGTCTCCAATTTGTTCTTTAATATAAATGACTTTTTTCATTTCTTTCTCATAACTCATATATGAACCGATTTTAATTATTTTAAATATCAAAATTTCCATTACTTTACTTGATATATTAATGTACAAAACTCATTGGTCGGAGGACACCTTTAGAACTTATTTATTTATACAAACAGTAAAATGTATCCTCATAACATCTGGCACTGGGATTACTACTTATGCAAAACTAATTTGTGTTAAATATTAACTAAATACTAACATTTGTGTTTGATTTATGTTCGTTAGAGTGATTTTCAGATTAGAGGTCAATTATGGACCGATCATCATGAAATTTGAATTAAGGGTTTGAACTTATATGACACTTATGTATATGTGACAAGTTTTATTAAAATATTGCTATATTTTAAGGTATTTATGATCGTTAAACACCTATTCCGGCAGGGTATATGAAATAATGGACCTATGAAAACCGAATACAGTAGGCTTTGTTTTTGGACTAATTGACATGTCTACTTAATTTCAGTGAGTTATTTTCAGAATTGTGACCTGTAGTATGGTTACAAGGTTAACATGGACGGATAGGCGGATGGACATCGTGAAATCGACTAAGAAAGTGATTCTAAGCTGATCTTACACTAATGATTTTGAGTATTTTTAACATTAGCAGAAATGCATGATACCCTTCCAATCTATGTAGGTTATAAAAATAATGTTTCAAATAGAGATTTCCGAGTTGGTGTGTAGCATTTTTTGGCGGAGAATTTCCATTAATATTTTTTTAAATTTAATTTAATCATGTTTTCGAGGTAAAGATAGCTTCAACTCTACTATAGAATAAACCAAAACCTAATAATATTTTACATTACAAGGTCCTTTTTTCATACCTGATCATAAGTATAATCATTTTGGATCTGGTAGATGGCAACCTCTTCAAAAAGACATAAAAGTCTTCACTCCCGATGGGAACTACTATAACCAGGGGTTTTCCTTAAGCTCTTTCATTAGACTCGTAACTAAAGGCTGAACTTTTTTCACTGATCTTGGAGAAAATGTGATAAGTATAATGGAGTTATAGGAAGAGATTTTAATTAGTTCCAATTTGAGAATTTCACAGAATAAACAGGACAATAATTCGTATTTCTCTTCTCGCTAATGATTTTTTTCCGGCTAAAATGCAATTTTTGATTTCAAATTTTTCTGACTTTGTCCAAGGTAATTGTTGTATCTCCCAAACTATACATTTACTAAAACAAGGTTTTAGCTACAGTATGCAAGTTTATGCAAAAAGTCAGTCCTCAAGGTCGTTCGGTACGTATCATAAGCTGCTGAGTTAGAAATAGTGCGACTGAATGTAGAAACATCGACTCAGTGATTCAGGCACAGTTTTGATGTAAATTTTGTATTAAAGAAAGCTTTTCATTTTATGCATTACCCCACCTTCAATTTAACGATTAATCACTCAGTTGAGAGAAAGCTTCGGTGGGAATTCTTAAATTGAAGAGGGAAGCAAAGTCTAGGGCTTACCCGAAAGATATTGTGCAACGTCATGAGGCTAAAAGAAATGTATATTATTAAATAGTGCTGAATTTTGCTACCTGTTTGCTGCCGGCGAAAGAAGAATTTCATAACGGATCAGCATAATTAAAGAAAAAACGACAAATTATATTAAAGTATTCAAGCCTCAAAAGTACCATAACTTTAATTCTATTCCTGTTCTTGTGTTTCATTCCAAGAAATTTAAAGTAGGACTTCATGATGGCTCTTTAAAATTTCTTTTAGTAGCTTGCAGCCGTAAGTTTTCGCAGTGTTTATAATTTAAGTTAAACTTAAAAATTTCCATCTCAAAAATGTATCTCTGAAATAATTTAACTATGATTCCATGAGTTGTGGTTTCAAATTAACCACATTTCAAAATCATCATTCCATTTAATATTGCCATAACCAATCTTTTGAGTTCTCCGGTATAATTATAACCAAATGAGCTTTTAAAATTTTAACTAACTTTAATTAAATATTTAAAATTCATAACAAGTTTAAACAAATTAAAGTAATTTGTAAACGAAGCAAAAAAAACATCTCAGCACTTAATCATAATTTTCAAAAATATCTAAAAATGTATTAAATTATAATAACTAAACATGTTGATCATATTCCACAAACGCTACTGAAGTCAGACTGTGGCAGTGTGGTTAATTTTTGATTGATTAGTTACCTGAGTTTGTTATGAACAAATTAAAATGAATATGAATTTAAAAATGCTCATTATGTACATCTATTATCTATCTATTCATAAGTAAATAACAAAAAAAAAACATGTTTTTCTAATAAACAATATTTGTTGTTGTAATATTTGTTCTACTTTTAACAAGAGAAACAACAGAATAGAAAAAAACTGAAACATTAAAAAACATTGTTTGAAGTACACGTTACAAGAATTGCAAAACCACAGTTGTTTTTAGTATTCAGCTAAAAATTACAATCAGTTGGTACTTCAAAACTGAAATTATATAAAATGAGTATGGGAATATATAAGAATGATGAATAAAGTATGAAAATTATTAAGTTGATAATAAAAAGGTGTTTCTCAAAGCCGTCACCATCTTCTTTTTTCACTTTGGCACATCATTAATTACTTTTCAGTATTTATGATGATGATGATGTGACGATACTGCTTTGCTTGATTTGATGATTATGATGTTGATAAAGTATTTGAAAAATTTGTTTTTTTTTTTTTTATACTTATTTCTTTTACAGTTTTCATTCTGTTAGAATGTTTTTTATGTGTTCTGAAATAAAGTTTTTGTTTTATTACTTGTGTGAGTAACTGTTTAGTACAAAATTTTCTATACGTTTTTTTATCATCAATGACATGTTTTTATTTCAATATATTTAGTGCGGTATACAAGGTATTGCATTTTTTTGTGTAGTTTGTTATTGCCGTTGCATTTATCAATAAGTGTGTAATTATTGTTGTTAGTTGGGAAACATGACAAGCAGATAATTATTACTCGACAGCGTATTGATAAAAAAAAAAAACAACAGTTTTCTTATTATTGCAAAAAAAACATTATTACTATTATAGAATGTATGTAAGTAGTTGCAATTACTAGCTATATATATAAAACCCTAGTTACCTTTGTGTATAAAGCTATGTTTACATTTAACAAATATTTGACCAAATTTGCGTGACCACTAGTTCTATAAACAATTTGTTTGTCATTGTTTGATCTTATAAATGTTTTGTAAGAGAAAAAAACGTCAAACAATATTCGGTAAAATGTCAGCTATGAATAATAATATTCTTTCCTTAAAATGGAGAAATTAGAAAATATTTTATATAGTGGTTACGTCAATTTGGTGAAATATTTGACTAGTCTGAACATACCTTAACACATAAGTACTTTTTAAGTTATGTGTTTGATTATGTTTGATATCGAATAAATCATAATTTTTCTCACTCTTACTTTTTTATTATTGATGACTGCTTCAAATTCTGTTGAAAAACAAACATTTTGCTATAATAAAATTTCAAACCTTTATAATTCTTAAAAACTAGCTTAATTGGTAAGGGCTTGCGGAGAGAGCTTTAATCAAAATAATTCCGGTTTTGATTTAAATGAATTTACAATATGTAAAAAATTATAGACCAGAGCATAAAATAAATAAATTTAAGAAGAACAAGCGCAAATATATTCGGCCCGGCCGAATCTATATACCCACCATCAACTTTTTCAAATTTTACGTTATATGGAAGGGGGCGGTAAAGTGGGTAGTAAAGTGGGCGAGCCACGCCCATTTTTTGTTTCCGACTTTACATTGGTCCTTGAACTATTTGAATACAATTTCGTTGATTTTCACCTTATATGGGAGGTGGGCGATAAAGTGGGCGGACCACGCCCATTTTTGGTTTCCGAGTTTATATTGACCCCCGAACTATACGTACAAAATTTCGTTGTCGCACATGCTTTTGTTAAAGAAATATCAGCAGAAAACTATAAAACGGACACCCTGTGTTTCTAGTTTTTAGCCCATAACTTTTTTGTTTATTAACCGATTTTGCCCATTTTCAATACCAAACAAACCTTATACGTTGCCCCGTTCGAGCTCTATCCTGCTTTCAACAGACGGACAGACGGACGGGCATAGCTAGATCGACTCAGAATCTAACCAGGACCCAGATGATTCCTTCGACATGTTACACACGGAATGACAAAATCAATATACCCCCCATCTTTTTGATGGTGGGTATAAAAAAATTTTTATATTTCGGAAAAATATTACAAAAATTTTTTATTTTGTAAAGATTTTTAGAAAATATAACACAAATGAAGAGACCCTGTTTGGAAGTACACCTACTAGCTCGCTTACCCACTTGGGATTTCGATGTCGCCAAATCAATTCTAAAATAATAACTTCAGCACTGACCACGTGCAGCTTTCAACATCTTCAACAGTTCAGAAGTTAGAGAGTTTTGAAAACATGTGCTTTGTTAAGACATATTTGGGCGAGATTGAATTATCCAAACTGCATCGGTCTCCATCAAAAAAAAAAAAAAAAAGTGATGCCAGTCCCCTCTAGAATGAAAGAGTATTTAAGCGGTTTCGAAAAATGCATAAATAATAAAATTTAAAATGTTAAAAAAACTGTTTAAGCCTAAATATATTTCACTGAAACTTTTTCTCGACCAACTCTACTGTACAATAAAGTGTCCCGTAGACCAAAAATTTGTCGGAAGACCCTTCAAAAGATGCGTAAGATTAGCTTATTATGGGAAAAATATAAAAATTTAAATTGATCTTCAATTCCCTACCAGCGATTGAAGGCTACGGGTCAGAACATTCCGTCCAAAAAAGAGTATTAAGTTTTGTTTTGAAATGGGTATCAAAAAATTCTTAATTTTAAGTGAGTTATGAGAAAAATATTAAAAAAAAAATTTAAATTTTAGTCCATAAACCGTTATATACTAAACATCATGCAAAAAAAAAGTTCGATATTTTCTCATGCAAAATGGATAAAATTTGTTGCCTTAAATATAGCAATATTTTAATGAAATTTCTCACCTACATATCAATATCCTTTTGTGGCCAAAATATTAAAAATTAGGATTATATTAAGTACTGTTGGTAATATAAAATTGTTTTTCAAAATACTCTAAAAAGTCTGCTAGCAAAAAAAAAAATCCCATGGGGAAAATTTTGAAAATATTTTTTTTATAAACAGCTTAAAATTACGAATTTTTTGACACTCATTTCAATTAAAAAATCCAAACTTTTTTTCACCAAAATGTATGAGATCCATGTTTTTTCAGTCGCTGGTAGGGAAATGAAGACCAATTTTTAAAATTTTGTAATTATTTTGTCCATATTCTGCACATTTTTACGCATCGTTTGAGGGGTCTTTCTACATTTAATTCTCAAAAAAGCCTTCTCGGGACACTCTACTGTACATCCTCAATATAACCGATTAAAAACTTGCTGCTCTACTTTGCCACAAAACCAATTTACTTGGTTTCGCAGTTGTCGTAATTATACCCTACATCCATTTAGGTAGAGAGGGTATATTGCGTTTGTGCTTATGTTTATAACACTTGAAAATATGAGTACTAGACCGACCCACCTCAATGTATACCAATCGGTTTAGAATGACTTTCTGAGTAGATTTTACGATATCCGTCCGTCTGTCTGTCCATGTAAACCTTGTAATCAAATATCGAAAATAACTCAATGAAATTTGATATCCTAGCCTATTGAAATTGGTTATGTTTGGACAATTATTTTTTCTAGCACCGTAAAAATGTCCTCAAGGAATAGGGGCTTAACGATCATAAATGCCTTAAATATAGCAATATTTTAAAGAAAGTTTCTCACACACAATTATTTACAGGTTCCACATAAGGCCTCCTAGAATTTTGATACAACATGAATCCTAATAAAAAATATATTTAATTATTTATAGTAAGTAAAGCCCATTGCGTGTTTAAGGGGGATGTATCGATCGCAACTATAGATTATTGAGAAGTAAATGAACTGATCATGAGGGCTCAGGAGACAATCATTTAAAGTGTCGGTAACAAACATTTCTTTCACAGTAGCGATCATAAGTGTTTATTGCAGATCATAATCATACAACATCCAGTTCCTATCCAGTTCCTAATCTGCTAATGTGTTACTGGCAAACTGTCCTGATCTATGTGATCGTAATTATCACTTGAAAGGGGGTATATTTTTTAAGCTGCTTGTAAATCTCATCATTGGGTTTTATAGCTGTACTTTTGAGACCAGCATATTTAAAAGTAGCACTACTATAGTCTCCTTGATCATACTTATTAAAATTACTTTTATTTATGTTGATATAAATTTTTATCGTAAGATTTTTTTTATCTTAGGTATTCCTTTTCAAAATACACAAAATCATTCTTATTTCCTTTTTTCAAAAAGATGAAAAAATATACTTTGTTTTCTTAAAAAAATATATTTTTTTTTATGATTTCGACAATAATTTTATAGTGTATAATGAAATTAAAGTCACACCCTGTAATAATAAGTCATGTGACATTTAAATTACATTCGAGCTAACAACAAAAACAAAACGATTAAACAATTTTCACATATTAAAATAAATTTTCACAACAATTAATTTTATTAAATTTCTAGACTCTAGACTTATTAAAAATGTAAATTTTTGGCCATGAACCAGTTTACTATTTATACACTTTTATAAAGTTTACTTTTTATATAAAATAAAATCTTTCTTTTTTTCAATATTTCAATTAAATTATTTATTTAAATTTATAAAAATGAAACAATGAATTAATTTTAAAACATATTTTTTTTTACTTTATTACATTATTTTTTATCCCCAAAAGCCGTTGATAAGTTTGGCCATGATGTCTATCGTGCAAAAATACATACAAATAATGTAAATGCAAACAAACATTTTGCTATAATAATGAATGGCGTCACTTTTATTTATTCTTTTTAATTCTACTTACTTTAGCTTAGTTTCTTAAAGCCATTGAGATTTTTATATTTTATAAACTTACGGTTTATGCCGTAAGGGGTTTTAATTTTCTATCGAAAACTACATCAGCAGAAAAAAAAAATATAAAATTAATTATAATCAATTAAAAACAAAGCAAAAATAAAGAAATGTAAAAAAAAACGCTTCAAACATATTGAAATAAAAAACGCTAAACACACAATTTAAAACAATTGTGGCGCAAGTTAAACCAATTACATATTAAAAAGAAAAAAATAAATAAAAAACAATTACGAAATTTATAATAAAAAAACACTGTTTGTAATAAAAAAAATCAACAGTAACTTTACTAAATAATAAGTAGTTTAAAGCGTTTTTTGCAAAATGCAAAAAAATATATCATCAAACATTCAAAGTCAGACAAACAAACAAGTGCATAACATACGTTTGATATATTTACTCTCAGTTAGCCACTTGGACAGACAGATTAAAACGGACGTTTAGGTAAACGTACGTAAATTTATTTTAGTATTTTTGCGCATTAAATAAATATTTATTTAAGTTTGCTTGCATTTGTGGCAATAACCTCCATAAGCCTTATAGGAAATACGAGATTTTGTTTTGGAAAAAAGGAAACGATCATTTTACGTTTTTGCAGGAAACTTGACTTAAGGTCAAAGTTTTTATTTCTGTAAAGTGAGATCGATTTTTGAAAGGGATTATTTGTCTAAAATTACTTTTTGCATTTATTAAGGCACCATTACTCTACCGTAAATGTAAATGTAAAAACGTAAATGTAAAGGGAAACGTAAGTGGATGATTACTGTAAAAACGTAAATGTAGCCAATACTTCGTTGTTGTTTTGTACACATGAACATCGATTTCCAGTGGATCAAATTCAAATTAAAAATCGCTAAATTATTGGTTTGTATTTCAGCGATTTGTATGCAAAACGAAATTTGTGCTTTTATGACAAAAATTTTTAATTTTAAATTAAATATTCGACTCTACGTCTTATTTAAATTATTTCAACAATTTTTTAGTGAAGAAAACAGCAAAACTATTTGTCCAATTGATAAACCTTTTACAGCGATTTTTTACGCAGATTTAGTATAATGAAATAAAAAGCTGTCAACACTGTTGTTACAGCTGTCATGTAAAAACGTAGAGCGACCTAATTTGATTAGGTTGCTACGTAACATTTACGTTTTTTAGTACACATATACACATAACTCTCATAAACAAAACGTGTCAGCTGTTTCGCCACATTTACATTTACGATAGAGTAATGGAGCCTTTAGGTGAGCAATATTTTGTTTATTACTTATGCAAAAAGAAAGATTGTTTCTTTAACTTGTTAGTTTAAAGAAAATAGTGATAAAAATCACTTGTTTAAAGATGCAAGCTCTTTAATAATTTTTTAAATTTAAAAAAAAATACAAAATTTCACAAAATATTGTATTTTCTGACTAAATTTTAAATTACCTACTATTCACAATAAAAATAATTTATTTTTCATTAGCAGTTGGACACAAATTTTTCTTTTTTTAATTAAAAACATTGTAAAATTTTAAATTATTGAAAAACTTATTTGACAGTAAAAAGAAAATATGCAAAATTGTTGTAAAATATGCCATTATGTTCAAAATTTGCAAAAACAAAATTCTCAAAATTATCTGAAAAGGATAAAAAACTAACAATGTGGTTCATTTAAAGCCCAGCAAAATATATATTTTTGCATATTTAAGGCTGCCCTGATTATTAACTTAAATTTAAAATAAAAATAAAAACCCGGGTTTTTATTTCATTTAGAACTTTTTCTAAAATCATTAGTTCTAGAACTTAATATTCTTTAACAACAACCTTGGAACTAGTGATGCCGCCACCAATTCTGGCTCACATGCAGTAAAATTGTAATGTGAATCTAAATTGTTCTTAAAAAATGGTTTTGAAAACTAGTGCTTAAAAGTAGTTTGGTATTACTTCTACATAACTTCTCTTAAAATAGTTCCCAAAGTGAATAGCTTCTCAAATTACCTTCTAGAACTGGTAAAAAAAAAAACGTATAAAAGTAAAAAGAAAGTTTAATAAATTTAAATTGAGTAGAATAAACAATTGAGTAGAATAAACTATATCAGAAATAAATTATTGATTTTAAATACTCGTTCTAGAACCATTTATTAACGCTTCTGTTGTATTAATTCTAAACTTGAAGTACTCAAGTGGGAACCAATCAAAGTGGGCAAACTCTGACAATTTTTAATCGCCTGACACTCTTTTGTTTCTCATCATATTTTTATATTTCCATTTTATAAAATACGTTCCTACTTTAATTTTATCAAAAAATTATAATTTCATAATTTTTTTTTTTTTTTTTTCAATGTATTGGACTTATTTTCATCAGATTTCCTCTAAATTTGTTTCATTAAAACAACAAAATTATTAATTATTTTGTTATTTTACTGAAATGAATGGATACTCATTCACTTGGGATCATATATCTTTAATTTTATTTTTATAGGTTCAATATTATAGAAAATTTAAAAAGTACCATCGGAAGAACAAAAAAGTACCACAAAGTCAGCTCTAGTAAATTTTCACTCACTTAGGACTACATGGACTTAAGTTCATATTTCTAGGTTTAATATAAAAAAAAATGTATTATTTATTTTGAATAAAATTTAATTTCCCGATTTTTCCCCTTTTTGGTACCTTTTTATTCCTTCTAGATGTAACAAAGATTGTATTCCAATTAATTTCTAAATTGTACTGGGATTTAATGTTAAAATGTTCATATGTGTGTGTGTTATGTGTAAAAAGAAAAAAATATTTTGTGAAAAAAGTACCAATATGAGGTACGATTTTTACCCCTTAAACGTTAGAATTTAAAAAAATATGAAACTTGTATTCGCACATTTTCGATAAGATACTAATTTGATGCACATTTTATTTTTATGCTTACTGGATTAAAAGGTAGATAGGATTCCAAAAAAAATACCAAATTACAGTTTTTGAACGTTTTTTCCCTAAAAGAGCCGAATTTCAAAAAAGTACCAGAGACCTAACTTAACTAACTTAATTAACTTTTTTTGTATGTCTACTAGTTTAAGAGATATAAGGTTACTGATTTTTACCCTTTTTACACCCTAAATTTTCGAATTTTCAAAAATCCCATCTTAGTGGATCTATTTGGTAAGAGACCAATCTACAGTCCATATTTCATATTTCTAGCTTTGCGATGATAAATCACCAAGTAAGTCACTCAGGCGTTACTCTTTTATATATGTATATAGATTACAGCTATAATCAGTTATGGTCCCGACCCCCCTAAAATTTGATAACGAAAATAAAATGTAAATTCTATACCATCATTTATACTTAAAAGACTTAAAAGATGCTTATTGGAACTAAATTTAGCATCGTTACAATGTGATTTTTGGTGGGAGCTTTATATGGGAGTTATGACACGGATTTTCATTGTCAATTTAGATGAATTTGGAGTTCTAAACCTATTATAAATCAGCTTTTCGAAATTGACTATAGTTTTCGAGATAAACCCTTGAGGTGAGTGCAACACATATTGCAACATGAATATGAACCGATTTTCAAGTTTAAAATTAGTTTTTATTAAATAATAACAAAGTTTAAAATATATAAAAGTAGTTATATATTTTACTTTAAGAGAAGAACTTCAAAATCAGTATATTAAAATCATAAAAAAACTACTTCTGCAACTACTTTTCACCACTAAGTAGATTTCCATATACCCAACTTTTCCTAAAGGGTAATTTTCAAACTAGTTACGTCAGCTCCAATAGACAAACATTCTCATCCAAAGGAAATAAACACTCAATTAGATAATTGAAAATAGAAAATAGAAAAAATAAAAACAATAGCAACAATTGCAATCGATAATCATGTACTTTAACAACATTTAAATATAAACAAATAAGTACTATTCTAAACAGCTTAGAACGTTTTTCGTGAACGTAATTTTGTAACAATGAATTTCCATATTTATTAAACTAAAAATTTATGATGATAAAATAAATTAATACAAGTATGAAAATTAGTAGAACTTAATAAAAACACTATTTCAACCCGTGTATTTGTGTTTTTTGAAACTTGGATGGGATAAATATTAATAGAAACACCTGCTATAAAACGCTCAGGAAAACACATATGACACACGTTTATGAGTACACACTCATATTTATATTTAAATAAAGTTATAAAAAACAACAAAAACAAAATAACAACAAGATCAATAAATTAAAAATTTAACAAAAAAGCTATATAAATACATATTTATGTACATATGTATATACAATGTAACGCATATTAAAAGAAATAAGGTATATAATAGAGGAACTCTGTTGTATGCGGGTAGGAAATTCTATTGGAAAATAAACTTTGGAAATAAACACCGGTGAATACAAAATTTGTTATTATTGTTGTAGTAGGTATTTTACAAATATCCGGAAATTTATAAAGCGTAACAAATACACACAAGTATGCAAGTATTTGAAATTATTATTATTTTTTATTTTGTTTAATGTATTTAACTTTATTTAGTCTTTAACAATCTCGAAAAAACGTGGGTGGTTTGATCATTTTTTTAGCATGAAACTCTTTGATGTATAATTTGTTTTGTTTATTTTTACTTCATTCTTTAAAAAGCAAAAAAAAAAAATAAAAATAAAATGTTTTTGAAACTTGAGTACTCATAAAAGTAATAATATTTTTTTCCTACTTCGAATTTCATTTAAAATGAGGGTGGTTTTTGATTTCTAGTACTTGTTTAGTATCATTATGACCACTCTAATAAACTTGTTATTTTTTCAGCTTTCAAGCTAATTAAAATGACCTGACCATGTGTAGAGTTTTATGTACGACTCTAGTAATTCTAGGTTCAAATTGGCAATAACAATTTTATTTTGAAGTTAATTTAAAGTGTGCAAAAAACGTTATGACTTGAACTAAATATATTTGCTGTAAAATGTTATTGTTTTTTGTACGTGTGTTTGTTTTTGGGAGGTGTCATAATAATGCAATAACGAGTTTAAATTAGTTTTTTTGTTTAGTTTTGCAAAGTGCTAAAAAGAAGTCAAGTATGTAATTTAATATATAAATAATGAAGACTTTGTCAAATTAATACAATTAACTAGACAGAGTTAACAAAAGATTACTAAAAACCCTTCACTGTAAAAATTTTGCAATGGAAAATAAATTAAAAAAAAAAAAAATATATAAAATGCCGTTACCGTTATTTTTAAGTTTAATAAATGTTACCGAAAGAATTTAAAATACCAATACCGTTACTAATTAAAAATCTTTTTTTTTATAAAGAATTAAAATTAATCAATACTTTTTCATAAAATCAATTTTTAAAATTTTGTTCAAAAAATCAAATTTTTATGCAAAAATGGAATTTTTACTAAAATTGTATCTGAAAATTTCGACGTTAATTTTATGTTCTTAGTGAAAACCCAGATTTTAAAAAAAATTTTTGAATTTTTAACAAATTTTTTTTAGAATTATTATTTTTTATTATTATCATTTTTGGCATTCTTTAAGACAGGGGTTCCCACGATAACTCACCTCACGGAACCTTTCCGGAATTTTTCATTTTCCCGCGATCCCCTCGACATATTAGAGTTCTTTAATAATACAAATGCAAAATGATCAACAAATATTTTCGGGGTATCAGAAAATATATATCGCCGAGCTTAGTCATGAGGGAAAGTCATTAACTCATATCTTGTTGCGTATTCTTTTTTGTTCCTTTCATTTTTATCAATTGTGTTCAGCACAGGTCTCTCGTGATCGTTTCACCCTGTTTTAACAGATCCCAACAAACAATGAGCACTGATTGGATTCCATTGTGTCGATTTTCCCGTTTCTGGCTTTCGATTATTATAGTAGTTCCTTTTTTAGTCTACTGTAACAATTCGATGCTTTTAAATAAATCCAACCTTTTTACGCTCATAGAAATCGCCTCTTTTAGAGCCCAAATACAAGCAAGCGGTGGCTTTGCGGATGTTGTTTTCAGCTCTAAGAGAGAAATACAAATTAAATGAAGACGGCGTCTAGCAGCGGATGAGAAAGTGAGAGCTTTTGAGAATCCGTTGTAAAAATAAAATAGATTTTAATTTTCAGCGGATTCCGCTGTGTTGTTTTAGTTGCCATATCTTCACATAAAAAAATCCGCTGGCTTGTGTTTAGGCTCTTCAATAGTCTAAACCACACACGACAAGTTTAACTAATGTTTTAACTAATGTATCAAAATACGATGGCTTTCCGCATGGATTTTCTTAAATACTTCGAGTACTAGGAAATAAACACAAGAGGCTTTATTAGATATTTATGTACCTCAATCATTAATCTTTAATCGGCTTCGATCTCTTAGTCGACTTCTTATTCCGACAAAAAAAGCAAACTAACCTAGCAAAATAAGAACATCTAAAGAATTCACTAAGATTCTGAACTTGTGATCCAGAAGTAGTGCAAATTCAGATCATTTCCAATAAATGTAACATAGGCTTTTCACTGGAAGATGTTCTCTTTTTTGATACCTATTCACCGAATAGAAAGGCATGTCCACGATGTTATGCAAAATTGATTCTTTGGATTTTTCTTTTTATTACTGCAAAGAATTTCAGATTTAATTTGTAATAAACCAATATATTTTTTTAATAAAATTAGTTATTCGTAACAAATATTTGAAAAAGGATCTTTTAAAATCATTTTTAATTACATCTTTGGATGTTGTTTATATTAATTCTTAAGCTCAAGAAGAAACAATAGCCATATTGATACTTTGGAAGTAGTGAAAATGAACTTCCTTAAAAAGTACTTCCATTTATTTTTTGCTGGGAATTTTATTCTATTTTAAACCCCTTCCTCTAAAAAGCTAAAAAGCTAGTGGTTCGCGGGCCACCTTTTGCTCTAAGAAATGTCGACGTCGATATTGTATTCGATTCAGTACTCGTATTTTGGCGTCGTCAAATTTGGTAACGACTGGAAGAGTTAATCTGTGTGTGAAATTACTTTCTAAAAATAACAAGAAAAATATTTAAATTCAATGAATATGATCAAAAGAATATAAAATCCAGTGCTTTTTCATTCATTATCCATTATCCATCAAACTTTCACTTTCAATGCATCTGGAGTCCAACACAAATCCTTTATTGCTGAAATCTCTTAAGCTAAAAGATTTACAGCCGTATGTAAAAAATATTATTAACTTTGCTTTCAAGTACACATTAGTTACCCAACACTTTAAGGCTAACAAACATTTGTTAAGACAACATATGCAAAAACACTCGTTTAACATATAATTTTTTTTAATTTTTATAACGACAACACTTGTATTTTTTCCCCTCTTTATAGTTAATGCTGTACACTACCGAATATTAATTCTTTCGGTTATTCTAATTCATAAAAAAATTGATTGTTTAAACACAAAATGAATTCTTTTTAAAATATTGTTTCTAATATTATTACTTGGCAAAATTAGAAGAAATAATAGAAGTTAAAAAGCAAATATATGAAAAATTTTATGAAATGAATAAAATAAGTATTCGAACGAAGAGTTTATTTTTTATGTGTTTTTTTAGTTTTTTCTCTAAATATTTCAATAGAAGACTAGAATAAGAGAGAACAAGCGAATATTCTTTGCAAAACACAAAGAAAAAAAAAAGGAAATTAAACACAATGTCACTTAAAGTAAGTTTAATGTAGGTTCATTCCTACTTTAAGATATTTAAATTATATTTTTTAATTTTTCTCAACAACATTTTGAAATTTTTTTAGCTCAAATTTAAAGCTATTTACCTTTAAAATACACCCATAGCATAAAAGTACTTTTTCGAAAGGCAGATTTTAAAATATCACCGAAATGACTATTGATGCAACACTAACGTTTTAGGCGATTCATTTGTCTTTAACACCTAATTTTGAACAGCCTATTTACAAAAAATTCGATTTTTTCTCTTATCTTTAAGACAACATATTAGTCTAATAGTAAAAAAAAAATGATCATTAACTGCATAATTAGATAATTAGGCGATGTTAAAGTTACTGATGCGAAAACGCAACAGCGGTCGGAAATGGGTTAATAAACGTTTTTGCAAACAAATTTAAGGAATTTAGCTTAACAATGCTTTGTAAAGCTATGTTAAGTTTTTTTTACATATGGCCTTTCATGTTACTAAGAATACGTTTTGAAGATATTTTAAAAAATGACTTTTTTAATATTTGGCTGATACTATCCGAAATTCGGATTTAAAATTGTTATTGCTTGCAGCACGTGTTTGAAACTTATTTGTGGTCTGGTATTAGAATTCTATGTGAAACTTTTTTCCATATTAGATTTTGTTGTTTTTACTCATTACTACAAGTATCTTAAAAAAAAATTATTAGAATTTTATATTTGACATGAAACTCTTTTTGACAAGAAACTTTATAATTTTGTTGGAATTATTGTATCATTAGTACGTCAAAAACATACGTTCTGATTTTTTTTTTTTTTTTTTGCCCAAAGCACTGTTAGTCCGTCTGTACATCAATAACCAACATTTGAGATAGTCTTCGCCGTTTTAATGATAACCTAATAAAATTGGTTATAATCGAACTATTATTTCACTGAGCCTCCATACCATTGAAAAAATAGGGTTTTCGTAACTTTAATATAAATAATAATAATATAGAAATCTATTTATGTTTTTAACTAAAAACATTTCGAACAGTGACCACATTAGTAATTAGATTTGTTATCATACATATATCTTTGAGGTGTTACCAATTAAATACTCAAAATAAAATACCGCCTTGTAGGTGCAGCAAAATAAGCTTGCAAAATATTAATTAAATCTGATTAAGTAAAAACAACAACAAAAAATAACTATATTTAATGAAAACAATTATTTGCACGCCAATTTTTTTTAAGCCTCTAAAATTTGTTTTGGTATGAATAGAGCTTCCCAGTGAACATAAGTATTTACACAATCAAAAAACACATGTTCAGGCAACGAGAAAAACATCACTGAAACATGTAATATTCAATGAAGGAAACACTAAGGGGAGAAACTAGAGGTGGTGCAAAAAAAATGCTTAAAAAAGCAAAACAATTGCATAATCAAGGTAAAATAAAAAAAATAAAATAAAATCACTAGTCAATAACTTTGGCTAAAAGTATTTCCTAAACACTAAAAAAAAGTCCAACTAATTGTCATTTGTTTATTGAATGTTTTTTTTTTTTTGCCATTTTTTTGCTGTTGTTGTGGATTTTTCATTTAATGATTTTCCTTACAAAAATATTTTGTATTTTGAACCCAGTCTGCGTATGACTCAAGTGCATGAGCACGACATGATGACCAAATAAAGTCATAACGAGTTAAAACACCATAAGCCATCACATAAAAGGTAAAAAAGTTGGCAGAAAGAAAAAAAATGTATATAAAATAGCAGCATTATGATTCAATAATGATTCAATAGCTGGAGGGGTCTTATTTAAAAATGCATTAAATAAATTAAAAAATAATAATAAACAAAAAGACAGGCAGCTAACGACGAGTAAGGCTAGTTGGTTGGCATAATGCCGGTACCGGTTTCCAATGGTTCACTGACACACATTTTCCTCTTCGTTTTGCTTTTTTATTATTATTTATTATAAAATTTATTAAAGTTTCAAATTAATTTCGGTTAAATACAAAAAAAGAAATAGAAATAAAATAAATTTAATTTATGAACACAAATTTATTAAATCTGGCGCCACTTATATATAGAAATGTGAAATAGTCGTAGCTGAGAAAAAAAATATATAAAATAAAACAAAACGCACAAAAAATCACGTCAAATAAGTTTATTTTTTCTAAAACAGATTTATGATTTGATACACTTAGAAAAATTGTGGCTTAAATATGAATTACAACAATTAACGTAAAATGTTTACAGATTTGACAGAGAAGTTTACAGAACTACGACTCTCATGTAAAAATCATGTAAAAGCTTGAGAAAGCATTTGTTATATCACAAATAATATTTAAGTAGAATTTATAAATACACCCAGAGAAAAATCGAACACATACGTGCTGATAACAATACTAACCAGTGAGAATAGTGAATTTGCTCCTTATGTGTTATAATTCAATACTGCATATTCAAATCATTAGCGAACATTACTTGGTATCAAGTTGACAGTTTCAGTATTTTTCGATTTTGTTTATTTAAAATTTGTGAACGAAGGGTATTAAAAAGCCAATGCTGTAAATTGCTAGAGAAACTTAGACCACTTCTTTTTTTAAGCTTCCAATTACTTAAGAAGATTTTGCTGATATAACTTTTAAATCCCCGAATTTTTTACCGTGTATGTCACTATTTTCTTTTGATTTTTATTTTTTTCTCTTATTAACAGCTTTACTTTTTGTCGCTTTTAAAACTTAAATAAGCGTGTGACTGCCCGTCCAAATGAGTGTTGTGAGCAAAGTTAATTATGTCTTTGAGATTACAAATAAACGGTTTAGTTGACATTTGATGTCGTTAAATAAAGTTAAGACACTATCTCTAATTTTATATCTCTATATATTTCAACAGACTATTTCTTTTAGTTTTTTACAATCATGATTACTTTGTCAAGCAAACATCATCACTGGATGAGATCATAAATTTTTGTTGAAAGCTTAAAATTTATGTTCTGTTAGTTCAAATAATTTGTGACTAAATAGTCAAATGAAACCAAAAAAAAAAAGAGAAAAAAGAATTGTTTTTAAAAACCTTAATTGACAATTGAATTTGACAGCTTCAAGCTTCTTGCATTACGTTCATATAATGCAGTAGTTAGTAATCAGCAAGACACTTGTTTGAACGTACCGTCATCATTGTCGCCGTTGTCAGTCGTATAGCTTTAACTCTCAGTTCATGTAACCATTAAAAGTGAAATATCAAATGAGGTACAAAGTATTTAAAGGTGACCAGAGGTCAATGTACGAGTTTCTTTGTGTGCTATTAAATGAGAATTGTTGTATTGCAAGAATGTTGACAATTAAATAATGAAAAATTATGACACTTTTTGTTATGTGGTGGTATTTGTAACTGGAAGTTTTAACCTAAAGGTATAAGGAAAAACAAAGATTTAAAGTTGATTACATGAGTATTACAGCGCTTTTGATCATGTTTATGTAGACAAAGAAATTGTTGACTAAATTTTAAGCTTATTTATTTTTTTTAGTTTGTAGTTGTATTTCTTAACAATATGAAGTATGCATTATAAGTATTTAGCATAGATTTTTTTTGGAATGAACAAAGACAAAAGCATAGTGACGGCTGAAAAGTTGACCAAAATATTGTAAATCTACTAAATTTTTATTCTCTGCCTTTCGCCAATTCCCTATTATATTGGCTGTAAGATGAACGATACAGCATATCGATTATTTAGAAATAGTACCTGAGAGTTTCTTTAAAGGCTGCAATTCTGTACCGTAAATGTAGATGTAAAAATGTAAATATAAAATTGTAAAGGGAACGTAAGTGGATGATTACTCAAAAAACGTATATGTACCAAATACTTTGTTGTTGTTGTTTCGCACACATCAACATCAGTGATGTCAATTATAAATATTTCAAGTAAATCTCTTGCTGTTAAAAAATCGCTAGATTTATAGGTTTTTAATTTAGCGGTTTGTATGTAAAACAAAATTTGTTATAACAACAATTTATAATTTAAAATTTTTGCCTCAACAACTACGTTTTATTTAAACTATTTTAAATTTTTTTTTAGTAAAGAAAACTGCAAAACAAGTTGTCCAGTTAATATACTTTTTACAGCAATTTTTTACGGAGATTTAGTGTATTGAAATAAAAACCTATCAACACTGTTCTTACAACTGTTACGTAAAAACGTAAAGCGGTGTAATTTGATTGGGTCAGTACGTTACATTTTTCTTTATGAGTACCCATACAGACATAAGTCTCATAAGTAAAATGTGTCAGCTGATTCGTTACATTTAATAGTGCCTTAAGGCTCCGTTACTCTACCGTAAATGTAAATGTAGCGAATCAGCAGACACGTTTTACTTATGAGAGTTATGTGTGTATGTGTTCTCAAAAACGTAAATGTAACGTAGTAACCTAATCAAATTAGGTCGCTCTACGTTTTTACGTGACAGCTGGAAGAACAGTGTTGACAGCTTTTATAACAAATCTGCGTAAAAATCGCTGTAAAAAAGTTAACAATTGAACGATTTGTTTTGCTGTTTTCTTCAGTAAAAATTTTTTTAAATAATTTAAATAAAGTGCGAAGTTGGATCAATAAATTAAAATTTAAAATTTTTATTATAAAAGCTCAAATTTCAAGTTCACTTATTTTGGAACTTATTTCATTTGGGAGTTATTTTATTAAATTTTTTACCCATTTTTTTATAATGAAAAAACTTCCAAATGTTGGGAATTAGAAGTTATTTTTTTTTATTTTTTTTTTGATTATTTGATTTTTGTTGGGACTAATTTCATTGGGAGTTTTTCATTGGAACTTAATTCATTTGGAAGTTATTTTACGGTAAAACAATAGCTATCTGCTTACTATTTTCGTCACCCATAACCTACCGAAAATAAATTTCAATACTAGATTCTTTAATGTTACATTTGGAGCCTCGGTGAAATTGTGAACATCGCCACAATGTGGGTTGTGTTTTACTAAAAATTACAACATAGGAATATGTTCTGATGAAATTACTTAATACACGGTCATCTCCATCGCTTTATCTATCCTATGGATCTGACAACTTACTATACCAGAAAAAAGAACCTTCTCTAAAATAAGTCTCGTATACTTTCTGGTAGTTGGCAGAATATAAAACTAGTCGATTTCAAAATTGCAGATTAGAATTACTACAGATCATTCATTTACGATCTGATTACGATCAGATTAATTGAGTATGGGAAATTCGTTCTGACATCAGCCTGATTACTTTGATTTAAGTATTTACGGATCAAAAAAAAAAAGAGTTTGATATTGGCAGTCGTCGCCAATAAAAAGAGGAAACTGTAAAAATAAGTTATGACCTATGATTCTTGGATCATGAATATACCCTTCGTATATTTTTATAACTATGCTTGATCCCAGGAATTTGCCGGTTTATCATCACAAAAAATAGTATTTGATAAAAATTCTGTCCTTAGCCTTTAAAGTTTTTATAAACCGTTATAAATAAAATTTATGAAAAAACTTGACCTGTGTAATTTTAGATAAATTGAACCTTTTCATCAATCTGTTTTTATTCCAAAGCATTTTACCGAGGCAAGATTATAAAAATATTTCGACAGTTATTGTCTGAATTAGTTTTTATTAAATTCTAATTTATAAGTTTAAAGGCGATTATTATATTTCTTCCTGACTGAAATCTTAAGATCTTCACCTTTAGCAAAACTTGTTATGAATCTTTTGCACTAATGTTCGAAAATTTAAATTTAGATTATTTTACGCTTACTTCCTTTAATTATTGAATTCAAACAATATTTGGGGACATGTGATAATAGAATTTTCCTCTAATATTAAGGCATTATTTTTATAATAATGCATTATTCATATTTGAAAGTGCAGAAAACATTGTGACCCCCTTCAAAATACATTTTTTTTAACATGGTCACCTTAACATTATTCAATATAATGAAAACAAAAAAAAAAAAAAAAAAATCGAAATTCCCTAAGATTGATTGTTTGTCTATCAAATGTATGTATCAAGAACAAGGGGTGCACATTATAAATCACACATCGATAAACCCGAGTGTTGATGTTTAACAGCCGCCAAACAAAAGTGACTGACTGACACACACTTACTCACATGTGACATACACATGTGAGTGTGATTTTTTTGTAAATTAATTTTTCTTACGAGTACAAATACGTGCATAAATGCCTTAAATGCAACAAAGCAAAAACAACAACAACACAAACATTGTTCAATTACGTTTTATTCGAACAACAAAATCGTTAAGTAAATATATGTAATTTTTTTGCAAAATATGCAAATTTTATCTGGTTTTCCATAAAAACGAAAAAATCACCATAATAAGCCATATTGAATCATGTAAATTGTACAAAAAAAAAAAAAAAAATAACCATTTGTCGTGTCTAATGGGCGTTAAGATTCCATATGTAATTTGACAATTAAAGAATTGAGGCAGAAAAACGTAGAGTATTTTAAGTGTAAATTTTAGGAACGAATATATGTACATATACAAACTAGTTAGCAGATGTGTGCAGTAACGTTAAGTATTCTTTGCAACCCCAATTTTATAAATATTTTTTTTCTACATTTTTCTTTTTGTGGTGAAATATTTTTGCATAAAAAATTGCATTAAACATTTTTTTGTTATAGAAATTATTATTGTTATTCGCTTACTCAAAAGAATTGACATTAATTTGCATAACAAAATAATATAAACGAAAAACATATTGCATACATTTTAAGGGGATGCATGAAGAAATGTCTAATTTAAAAGAAAAAAACAAAACAAATCACTAAAACAGATTTTGTATATTAAAAAAAAATGATTATTGTTGTTGCTCAATGATAACACTACGTTTGCAATAACATCAGTAACAACAATTAGCTTGACATGCTTTCATATTGTCAAGAATATAAATGAATTTGTTTTGCTTTATTTTTCATATGAAAACGTTGGCAAAACTATATAGTACATAAGAGCAAAGTTTGCATTTGGTTGAAAAGTTTTTGTTCAACTTTGTAACTGTAATTCAGTGGAAAAAAAGGTTGAATGCAATCTTTATGCTTAAATCAAAATGTGCATTTAGATTTACACTACATTCCGTTATAGTTGAAATGTTAAAGCAGAGATTTACAAACTGTTGCATATATTGCAAAATGGTATTGGAAAAGGATATTAAGAAAAAATATAATATTTAATCTTATATAAATAATTCATACTTAATAAATTGTGACTATAATTAATAAAAAAAAATAAGAAAGATATATTCGGTTTATATGGAAGCTATGGAAATTATGGGTTCTTATACAATAATAGACCGATCATTATTAAAATTGTGCCAAAATAACAATTTGTGACAAATTTTATCTGAGTAGATACTTATCTGTTAAATTGAGGCTTTATTCACAAGGTTTACATTCACAAGGTTTTAACGAAAATCGTTAAATCGACTCAGTGTCGATTTTGAGTCGATCGGTATACATTAAGGTGACGGTCTAAAGATTTTTTTTGTGAGCTACAAAAACCAGCACAAACGCATTATATCCCAACCACCTACAGTTGTGTGGGGTATAAAAACATATAAGGAGTGAGATCGAAAAATTCTTAACATACATAATATTCAATAACTTGGAAACGGTTGATCTTAGAGTTTTCATTATTTTTCTAATCATTTGATAATTTAGCACAGATCACAGAAATATATAATCTTTATGGTTCTAACCACTAATTATAAAATTGTGGACCATTTTTGAAAATCTTTTCTTTGGAGATTTGATAGTTGCTTCAGTCACTTTTTTGGAACAGTGTGCACATCTTCTGTTAAAATCTTCGGTATTTTGGGACACCTTTTCTGTACTCTTGAATTCACTTTTCACAAGAGCTCAATATCTCTCCACTGGTCTAAGCTATGGACAATTTTGAAAATTGACCTCTTGGTAATAAAACTATGTTATTGATTTGGTACCACTCCACAGCTTTCTTACCGTAGTGACATGATACCAAATGGGTCCAAATATATGTGGACACGTTGTGCTTTCTTAAGAAAAGAAGAAGTCTTTTTTTGCAAATATTCCTTTATGCATATTTTGGTATTTATAGATCCGAATGTATCAAATGACTTTCCTGTTTTGCCGCAGCTGCAAAAAGCTTGTCATGAAATTTGAAATTTTTGTATGAAATTTGGTTTTAAATTCCGAGTCCTATTTTTGGCTTGTAATTTTTTTTGCAGAATTCCAGTTTGGAATTTTTTGAACTTTATATGTTATCAACTTTCCCATTAGCTTTAAATTTTCGCACCAAATAGTCGAAGCACTGAGAAAACTGAGCTGATTTTCTACCAGATGTGTTTGGAGTTCCTTTCAATATGCCTTCAATTTTCTGGCCTTCCCAATATCATGTGGTCCTTTTTTCTTACCGAACTAGGTTTCACATCAATAGTCAAATTCTTCTGATACTGTTTAATAACATTAGAAACGGTTTTACGGACGACATTTAATTCTGTGGCCAATTATTTGTAAGACTTATTTGGATTTTTTGAAATTTTTTAATAACTTGTAGGACGTAAATCTTTTTCGCCACTTATTTTGATGAAAATAAGGACAAGTTAACATGGTTGTTATTAAAAATAATAACTGAAGTATTTTTCCATGATAACTAGATCAAAAAAATTTTTGAATATTGATTCCGAAAAAAGTTATGAGGCAAAACGTGTGCTAAGATTTTTTCGATCTCACTCCTTATTAAGTTTTCCGTAGGACTAATTTTATTTATAAACTTCTGTTTCCGTTTTTAAAGTACATATTCTATTAGGTCTGATATATTAAAATTGAAGTAAGACTTAGAAATATACATTTGAAATAAAATATATTTTTCTTTATAAAAGAACCCAAGAAAGCAATTTTTAAAATTGTTTTTTTCCATTCCACACTTTTCATTATTTCCTTTTGCCAGTGAAATTCAGTAGTCCCTTAGTTTTGTTGTTTAATATCCTACTTTGAGAATTTCTTTTTAAGAGCAAGATTTACCTTTCGATGAGATCCATACATTCAGGTATTAAATTCATCTGGCCCAAAGTGGTCAGTTATAGTTTCCTTAAAATGTTTAATACAAAGGAGCTAATCGAAAGCTAAAAAATACAAAGAATCAGTTGTTTCGTATAGAGAATTGTCGAAAGTGTTATTTTACTTGTTATCTTGAAGATACTATTTTTTCGAGCAATTGAAAGCGAGATTAAGAAAACAAGAACAATGCCTGCAGAAGATGTGGAGGTGCTAATTATTGCCCAGTTGCTTCACACACAGACGAGGGAAAAATTCTGCTTCTAGCGCTGCTTTTTATAGAAGAGTTTCGCGTTATCTGCTTAAGAAACAAGAGGAGATGCTTATAGAAGATTTTCAGTTAAATTGTAGTCTTTAAAACTGAATGATAGGATTAAACTGATTCCATAGTAGCTTTTATAATGGATAGTTAGATTTCATTGTCTAAGAATGAGGAGAGGTGGAACCTAAACGATAGGAATAAACTGATTCCAACTTTACTTCTATTATTAAGAAATTATCTTCTCTGTCTAAAAATCAAGAAAAAGTGGAAGTAGTACTTATCATAATGAAATGGCCTCGTATGATATAATAAACTCATTCCAGCGATACTTCTATAAGAGAGGGTTCACATTCACTATGTGATAGTCAAGAGGTAATTGAAGCAGATTCTTTAGAAGTTCTTAAGAGAAGCCCTGTTTTTCCGATGTCTTTAAACTCCATCGTTGGGGATGACTCCATCAAATATTTTCATAGGATAGGACCTGCTTTGCAGTCGTCAATTTCTAAGCATGAAGAGGAGATAGAATGCTTGGAGAAATGGATGCTGTGGTTAACAGTCACAACACTGATGAAATCAGAACTAAACAATGGTCCAAAGAGAGTCTCAATTAGCTGCATTCGCTGCTATTACTCAAGGAGAGCAGGATTACAATTACTATATGGTTAATGGTTAACGATCTTACTCCGCTGATTTATGATAAATGAATTATGATTCGCGAATGAGAGATCGTACAAATAGAGCAGTAATGTATACATTACTCCTCAAGATTAGTTTGGTGCAGCAATGAGAGATCGAGCGGACAAATCAAAATATCATCATCTTCTTTTCTTCGTAGTGGCAAATTCCACAGAAATTTTAAATTAAGAATAATTCTTCCAAGAATGAAATTTTCTATCATTGCGGTTGTAAATTATAAAGCGTCTCTTAATCAGAAAGTTACCCTCATAGAACCATCTGATCTGACCAGACCTATAAAGCTTTTAATGCTTCATTTGTTTAGAGACTTAAAGTAATTATCCTAAAAGAGAGATCGTGCATAGAGAGCACAACATCGAAAGAAGATATGTTGTTCTTTTTTTCTCATCTGTCGTTGTGGCAACTTCAATAGAAACCGTTCAAGGGAGATTTATTTATCAAGTACATACTTTAAGAACATAGATTCCCTACATGCCGAAAACAACTTCAGTGGACCATATAATCAGCGTACACTCGTAAAGCTTCTTCTGACACAGTTATTTGGATTTGAAAGATTTACTAAGACCATCCTACTGCTACTGCTGATTTTTTGTTTATACAGCCAGAGACTGACAGCGCTAGAATTATCTTTTTTTTTTCATAACATGGAATAATTAATCGCTTCGTCAGCATTTCGGTTAGACACTATCTATATGTCACAGTATCTATCTGTACGTGACGGCATCAAGATCAGAACGCTTCGGCATCTAGTTAATCAATACTGGTTAGTTTTAATTGATTGATCCCATTCCATCGTTATTATTCTCGTGTAATATTGGATCTTTTGCAAAGTTGAACTTTTTTTATTTGATTTCTCATTTAGATTTCACCAACTTTGGGAGGTATTCATAGCATAAGGGCAAGATCGAAAAGCATTGGTAGTTGCAAAATTTAGCGGTATCAGTGAGTTTAACTTACAACATATTTAGATCAAAAAAAGAAAATCATCTCGTTTGTTTTCCCAGAATTCATAATAAGAACACTTTATACCATTTAGATCCCTCGTGTTCTAAACAAGCATTCCAAATGATGCAATTTTTTGTCTAATTGTTTACTCAACTAACCAAGGACCCGTTTAAGAACAGATTTTTATATCATTAAACTCTGTTTCTCAAACATAAATTATCTTGAAATAATAGAAAAAAAACTTGTTCGCAAAAGTGTTACAATTCTTTTTAACCACCCATTGAGAAACTCTGTAGCAGTAGTTTTTTTTTTTTAATATTATATTACAAGCTTGATGACGGTAATAATGATGTTTGTGATGATGAAGACAATGATTATTGGTCAATAGTTGTATCGTATAATAGTTTTTATTTTTTAATTTTATTATAACTTATGTTAGTGATTGTTGTTAATATTGAACTAAAAATTCAAATGGCATAACTGACATACTATCTATTTTCAAAACGAAAAAAAAAAAGTGCAATCACTCAATCCCTGCAACAATGAACAGTGGACAAAAAAAACAATAATGTTGACAAGCGAACATTGGCCAACAAAACTGCCGCTTGTTTAGTTACATAGATCTCTTGGCCATAAGGCCAACAAATCTATCACTGCTAACATATGCATAAGTCCATTCAATTGTTACTCAAATGTCGGTACGTGCAACAAACTATTGAGGCAAACAAACGTTTTCAGTTATTCATCCATCCAAGCAACCAACCATCCATATAATAAATGCAATACAAGTAGTCGATCACCTCTTGTTTTTTCTTTCTTCTTATGTTTCTGATGTTGTAGTTGTTGTTTTTCGATGTTAGTACTTTTTTTGCAACATTTGCAAAACAATCACTTGGTTGATTTACAATAACAATATCATCATATAAATTCACTTAATAGTTACAATAACAACAAATAACAATATTAAATCACATTTCCCCTTTTTTGGGGCCTTTTTTTATTGTTATTGTAATAATATATATATTTTTTTTATTAAATATTCAGTTTAGTTGGTCGCTTTGTCTCATATTATCATAAATTTCGCAAACCCGTTCTAAATTGTATATTGTTTGTGTAAAGTTGTATGTATGGCAAAAAAAAATATGGACAAAGAAAAGTGTTCAGTTAAAACTTTACGATTCTTTTAGCTTCTCAGTCGCCAATTTGAAAACAATTTCGAAGCTGAGAATATTAAGGTTTTCTTTAGGAATAGTGTGACAAGCCTTGTTTTGTATTGATCGTCAATATTTCCTCCTACATAAATTGTCTAAATAATAATTTAAAAATTCTTCTTAATTATTTAAAAAGTCCATTGCTTAAAAATATTCAAAAATGTTTTCCTGGTCTTGTCCATATTTTTTTGGCCATCATTTCTATAAGTATACTCTTACATTTGCCCTTATTAATTGTATGTGAATTCTTTCCTCATATTTATTGTTGGTTTTCTATTTCATTTTATAGATTATTTTTTGTTGGTACTTAAATATAATTTTATACCTTTTCCATTTTAACTACTTAACAGCTGACAGTTTTTTTTTTTTTCGAGCAAAAGCTTGTGTGTGTTCTGCTTTTATTTTCATATTTTTTATTTCTTTTGCAAGCAGTAACTTGAGTACACATTAAGCTTTAAAATACTATATAACATGAGTGTGAGTGTATTAAGCTAACTAAAGTTTTGTAGGGCATTAGAGTAAGTATTAAAAAATCATATTTTCACATTAATTTTTGATTGAATGCCATCTAAATTTATTGGCAGAGTTGCCAAGTCATTAATATTCCTAGAGACAATTCAAACGAATACTGTTTAATATTCTTTGAATTGACCAAAGTGAATGAATAATAAAAATTGAAATAATAAAATTTATAGTGCAGGAAAATTTCAAAAGAAAGTGGATATTTGATTTAAAGTGCGATATTTGTGAGTAGGAATCTATAGAATATTAATTAAGAATATTTATAGATTTCAAAAAAAAAAAATAAAATAAAATAAATAAAGATTAATGAAGTATATATTTAGGATTTTTTATTAGAAATCAAAACAATATTATAAAAAAAAAACGGAAATCAATAAAATAGGTCGAAATTGTTTGAAACCTACTTTAAGTGTTTTGTATTATGAAAGTTTGTTTTAAAATTAGGAAAAGTGTTATAGACCTTACAAAATAAATCCTAAATTTAAAATCATTAAAACTAAAAAAATTAAAAAAAAACTAAGTTGAAACTTTTGAGGATTTTTGGATTCACTTTAGTTGTGCACTGACAATTTACAACTTTTTGATTTAAACCAGCGATCGCCAAAACCCAAGCTCGCGTGCTTTTTATCTCTTCTGTTATGCTCTTGAAATTAATAAAAAACACACAAAGTAAGTCAGTCTCGCACAAGCATTCAAATAAGGAGAAAAATTATATTAAGTAGGACTAATTTAGATTTTTGTTTGGTCAAAATATGATTTTTTTATTTCTTAATTAAGAAAAAACTTATTTTTTTATTATATTTTTACTAAGAAATTACAGTTATAATTTGCTCAATTTACTAAAATTAATTTTTGTTAATTGTTTATTATAAGCTAAACATAAAAATTTTAAATAATTGTTCGTGTTGAGTTAAATTTGTTATTAACCGATATTTTTTAATAAAAAATTAAAATCCTAAAATAATAGTTATACATATTTAGGACAAAAAAAAAATAATAATAATAAAAATCAATCGTTTTATTGTAATCAAAGTATAGAAAAATAATGATTAAATCGTAATTTTTATGATAATCATTGCGATCCCCATTTATTACTATTCAAATTTTAAACTAGTAACATGTATTTCTATTTACAAGTCTTGAATCACGAAGAAACTAAAAATTAAATTGTTATAAAAACAAAGTTATTTTTTTGGTGTACAATTTCTTAATGGGAGAGTAAAACAAAATATACATAAACATAATTGTGAATGTATTAGTGTGGCTATCGCTGATTTAAACCATTAACGAGTCGAAAGACAAGACTTAGGAAATTCACTTGCTGTACAATAAGTATCGGTAAAATGAACCAAAATTTTGCGCCATTCAGTGAATTTAAATTTAGAACACAGAATTTAAAAGACGAAGTGATTATCCACAGTTTAATGTATATCTCGTTGATGTCAGGAAACCAGACATGAGAAAACATCTTCACAAACTTTCATATAATTGCCGTATATTTGTAAAAGTATGTTTTTCCTTACTAACAAATTCCGTTTTTATAGAAATTGTCCAAACTATAGCGTAAACTGTTTTTAATAATAAATGACACGTCCAAGTCAAAATGGCGTTAAACAAATTTACAAAAATTTTATGCAATTTCGAAAAATTTACCAAATTTAAAAAAAAATTTTTCTGAATTTTTTCAGCATAAGTTATGATTGGACCAACGAAAAATATCTGTAAAGATTAATTTTAATTGATTTTATGAAAATTGATATTATAAAAAAAAAAAAATTGAGAAACGTCATTTATATCGGCTACACCGGCATTCATTTCCAAACTCATTTCGCTTGCTGACAACTATCGCGAAGTATAAAGGATAAACAAGTTAAACATTTTGCTAAAATTCACTTTTAAAAAAATTAAAATCGCGCCTTTTGTTATATATTCCAAACTAAAACCAATATTCATTTAATTTCATCAGCAAATGATGAATAAAAGATATGTCTTTTATTACTCATAATTTTTTTAAATTTTAAACCAATATTGTTTTTTTTTTTTTTTTTTTTTTTGCTATTTACGAAAATATGCAAAAAATAATAATAAAAATTTTATTATTTTTTTTTTTTCAGTGTATTTCTATATATATATATTGAAGATTCTGTATTAATTTTGACATGAGCTGATACTACTTAAGAAGCTCTATAAAATTACGCTGTTTTCATTTGATAAAGGCAAAGCTCTATTTTTAAGTTTTGTTTTAAAGTTTTAAATTCAAACCTCCATAACTTTTGATAAAAATGATTTACGCAAACAGATTTTGTATGTATAAATAATCGTTAATAAAACTATAGATTGGCGTTAGTGTCAAAAGAAAAAAATTGTGAAAATATTTTTACTTAAAATTTATAACATTTTGGATATTTCTCATAAAGTTTAAAAAATACCAAAATCTTATCTTATTTAATGCGATTTTTAAAAATTTTCCCGTAATACACATCTTTTTAAATCATTGGTTCCGAATTTATAAAAAAAAAAAAACTGTATAAAAAGTATAAAAAAACACAGAACTTAGGATTCCGGCTTAACTAAAGTTACCATTATTACAAAAATTATTAGACTTCAAAAGTAAGAATTTTTTATCTATTATGCTTTTTTGAATAAAATAAATATTGAAAAAATCTTTATTCCAATAGTATACGTAGTGGAAGTTTATGTGATAACCAAATGTAGTTTCAATCATTATACTAGAAAGATACTTTTAGTTTCATTTGTTAGATCCAAATTAGAGTATGCTTCAGTAATTTAGAATCCTAGTGCTTTGGTTCATAGTAACCGCATTAAAAGAATACAAATCAAATTCATTAAATATGCTCTTGCTTTTTTAAATTTTACAAATTTCCCTGGTAAGTGTGTTTTACTATCATTGAAAACATTAGAAGCAAGGAGAAAAATTGCTTCTTTAATTTTTTTATATAACATCGTTTCTGGTAATATTGAT
Source organism: Protophormia terraenovae (assembly GCA_951394005.1). Classification (NCBI taxonomy): domain Eukaryota; kingdom Metazoa; phylum Arthropoda; class Insecta; order Diptera; family Calliphoridae; genus Protophormia; species Protophormia terraenovae. The sequence goes on from OX596076.1 coordinate 92,438,495, forward strand.
TGTTCTGATTTATTACAGTCAATAAAAATTCTTGTTCCTCAAAGATTTCTTAGATCAAGAAATAGATTTTTTTATATTGATCTGCATAGAAATAACTAATAAATAAATAAATAAATAAATAAATAAATAAATAAATAAATAAATAAATAAATAAATAAATAAATAAATAAATAAATAAATAAATAAATAAATAAATAAATAAATAAATAAATAAATAAATAAATAAATAAATAAATAAATAAATAAATAAATAAATAAATAAATAAATAAATAAATAAATAAATAAATAAATAAATAAATAAATAAATAAATAAATAAATAAATAAATAAACAAATAAATAAATAAATAAATAAATAAATAAATAAATAAATAAATAAATAAATAAATAAATAAATAAATAAATAAATAAATAAATAAATAAATAAATAAATAAATAAATAAATAAATAAATAAATAAATAAATAAATAAATAAATAAATAAATAAATAAATAAATAAATAAATAAATAAATAAATAAATAAATAAATAAATAAATAAATAAATAAATAAATAAATAAATAAATAAATAAATAAATAAATAAATATAAAAAATAAATAAATAAATAAATAAATAAATAAATAAATAAATAAACAAATAAATAAATAAATAAATAAATAAATAAATAAATAAATAAATAAATAAATAAATAAATAAATAAATAAATAAATAAATAAATAAATAAATAAATAAATAAATAAATAAATAAATAAATAAATAAATAAATAAATAAATAAATAAATAAATAAATAAATAAATAAATAAATAAATAAATAAATAAATAAATAAATAAATAAATAAATAAATAAATAAATAAATAAATAAATAAATAAATAAATAAATAAATAAATAAATAAATAAATAAATAAATAAATAAATAAATAAATAAATAAATAAATAAATAAATAAATAAATAAATAAATAAATAAATAAATAAATAAATAAATAAATAAATAAATAAATAAATAAATAAATAAATAAATAAATAAATAAATAAATAAATAAATAAATAAATAAATAAATAAATAAATAAATAAATAAATAAATAAATAAATAAATAAATAAATAAATAAATAAATAAATAAATAAATAAATAAATAAATAAATAAATAAATAAATAAATAAATAAATAAATAAATAAATAAATAAATAAATAAATAAATAAATAAATAAATAAATAAATAAATAAATAAATAAATAAATAAATAAATAAATAAATAAATAAATAAATAAATAAATAAATAAATAAATAAATAAATAAATAAATAAATAAATATAAAAAATAAATAAATAAATAAATAAATAAATAAATAAATAAATAAATAAATAAATAAATAAATAAATAAATAAATAAATAAATAAATAAATAAATAAATAAATAAATAAATAAATAAATAAATAAATAAATAAATAAATAAATAAATAAATAAATAAATAAATAAATAAATAAATAAATAAATAAATAAATAAATAAATAAATAAATAAATAAATAAATAAATAAATAAATAAATAAATAAATAAATAAATAAATAAATAAATAAATAAATAAATAAATAAATAAATAAATAAATAAATAAATAAATAAATAAATAAATAAATAAATAAATAAATAAATAAATAAATAAATAAATAAATAAATAAATAAATAAATAAATAAATAAATAAATAAATAAATAAATAAATAAATAAATAAATAAATAAATAAATAAATAAATAAATAAATAAATAAATAAATAAATAAATAAATAAATAAATAAATAAATAAATAAATAAATAAATAAATAAATAAATAAATAAATAAATAAATAAATAAATAAATAAATAAATAAATAAATAAATAAATAAATAAATAAATAAATATAAAAAATAAATAAATAAATAAATAAATAAATAAATAAATAAATAAATAAATAAATAAATAAATAAATAAATAAATATACGAGTTATTTAATAACCCAGTTTCACTACTTCAAAAGTGGAACCAAGTGCATATTATGAACTTTTTTTGAAGTTCCTAATAATTACTTCCAAAAAAGTGATTGTAAAGTAAATTTTTAGCGCAAAAAAAGGTTAAACATTTCTATGAAAATTAAAATTTAAAAAATTTATATTATTTTTTAATAAGATTAAAGCAGAATTTTTATTAAAAAATTTTATAAAAAGAGTTTTAAGAGAAATATTTCAAAAGCAATGAACAAAAAGTGTAAAGGAAAAACATCAAAAAAAAGAACTTCTGCAGCTCTTTTCAACTTATACTTCCTTCCAATGACAACACAATGATAAATGCATGATTTTGTCAGTTCTTTTTTTGCTGGGAAGTTAATATTATAAATTAATTTATTAACTGTTTTGATTCAAAAAGATATTTAAAAGGAATGATCTAAATAATTGGTTTAACCCTGTAGCAATTGTTGCAATAGTACCGGACCTCAGTACCTCAGTTGAGTACCAATTGACACCTAATAGCCACAAAAGTTCCAGTTGAGTACCAATTGACATCTAACAGCCACCAAAGTTCCAGTTGAGAACCAGTTGAACCAGTGAGAGCTAATTTTTTAGCTTACTTGTTAATATGTGACTGAGTGATAAGCGTGTAAGACTACATAACATGAGATAAGTAAAAGTGACCTGTGTTCGATTCGGAGTGCCGCCATCGACATTAACTAAAAATATTAAATGAAAATATTTAAAAAATAAAACAATTTCCAATTTTTTTTCAAAATTGTATTATACATATTTATTAATACTGAATATGCCCCTTTGGGTTAGTTCTGTGACCTGTCCCAAAATTGGTAGAAAAAGGTGAATTTCTCCCTCCTAGGCTAACGCCATGTTAAAGTGACAGGTCCAGCTCATACAAATTGTTAGAACTAAAACCGGTCCCTGTCACTTTGGACCAATCCCGTAACATGTTTTGTTTTAGTTATTTTTTCTCTAGGGTAGTTATTATTAATTTGACAACAAATTTGAAAATATTAATTGCAAAATTTTCAGAAATTTATTTCCCCTATAATTGAATAAATTTTAAAATTGCGTGTGGAGGAGTAGTTGAGTTTAAGTTTGAAACGAGGAACACGCATAACCCCAGCATATTAACAGCTTTGAAAATGATTATTTCTCATACAATTTCAGAAATTTCAATAACATCTCAATATTTAATAAAACCTTGTTTTATTTAAAGTTCCTCCAAAAAACAAAATTTTCACTAATCCCGATAATGACAACTACTTCCTTCGGTAGTTATTTGGAAATAGCCGGGCAAGTTTAAATATGCACGAAAATAATTAAAATGCGCTTGAAAAATCATGAAAAAATGGTATAATATGCACATAAATATGCAAAAATAGCATGAATATGCATATAAAAACCAACGAATTTATGCATTATTATATATTAACATGTAAAAAATATGCACAAATATGAATTTTTTAACTTTCAATCTTTGATAGATTTCGATTTTTATAAAAATATGACTATTTTAATTTCAATTGTTATATTTGACGCGTATGAATTTTTTCTTTACAATGTACTCAAAATACTCACAAAAATTTTTTAGAAACTCCAAAAGAACTTCGTTAAGAAAACCAATTTCTATATCCATTATATGCAAATTTATGCAATGATTTATGCAAAGCATTTTTGTGAAATACTTTTGAAATATGCAAATGCTTACTTTTCAAGCGAAAAACTTGAAAAACTTGCCCTGGTAATAAGTAAGCCTAGTAATTTGACATTCAGTTTGCTAGAGCGTCGGATTAAGAACCATTAGATTGATGGTTTAACTCCAAGTTGTTATTTGGCTTAAATGTGTTTTCTGGGAAATTTCCCTTGTTTCCTAATATAAAAAAAAAACAGTATTTGCTCTCAGAATTAATTGGGTAAAATTATTTAGAAAATCTTATCTAATTTTTTAATTTTTCACTGCTAGCAACATATTTAATTAGCAAAGCTATTTATATGTATGTATAAAAAATCCTAATTATGCTTCTAACTACAGTTTATCTTTACTGTAGATAGTGCAAATTATTCAATTAAGGTAGTAGCAATTTTAAAGTTTTAATTTAAAACCTCCGTTTAAATAGTACTTTCACTTATACGTTTACAAATGTCAAAGTTACAAAAAAAAAAAAATGCATTTGACAATGTTTAACTAATTAATTTTAATATTTTTTTTCTCTTTACAGGTAATATTACTTTTTATATTTCGAACATATTTTGTGTAAGTATTTTTAAAGAGAAAAAACCAATTGTACAATAATTTTCAAACCAATTTGTAAACAAAAGTATATTGAAAATTCAAATTATTTGCCAATATCTTAATCATTTTCAATCAATGGTTTTAACTAAGAAATAACAAAAAAGTAGATCATGATAATTTGATTATCCTCGCATTCAAATCATCTACCATCATTAAATAATTTTCTTCAAAATTAATTTAATTTCTATAAAAATTTTTTTTAAGTGTATTACAAATATTTTTATACAAATTGCCAAGCAAATTCAATGGAAATAAGAGTTTTTTGTTGAACAACATTTCAATTCAACAGTAATTTCAATTACTGGAATTGCCAAAAAACCAGTTATGCAAATAAACTTTTTTATACTTGAACAAAACTAAAAAAAAGATAAAAAATAAACTACAAAATACTCGTAATAATCCAAAAGATTTAGAACATTATTTTATGCTGTAATGAAATTCACACAGACTATACAGCCAGACACTGGCAGTGAATATAGATGATGATATTTTATAAAAAAAAGGTCAGACGAAAACATACATCATGGTCAATTTTATTTGCGAGAGCAATTTTTATTAAACAAAAAAATAAATAATAAAACCACAAAAACTAAAATCCCAAGAAATCAAATGAATATTTTAAAACCCATTTTTATACCTTTCACAAAGAAAAAAATTTTAAATTTCAAATAAATTAAAGCAAAGGAATTTTAATGCTCTCGTATAAATATAAAATTACAAATAAAATTTAATACTTATTGAATGCCAACACCCCATCACTATACAACATTCAACTATCAAACAGTCAGTCGGTTAGTCAATCAATCATTCGATCGATCTGTTTGGCACTCTTTCATTCACTTTAAATCATTCAAGCAATTCAAAAATATTTATGATCAATTTGCACATACTCATACGAGTACTCGTGTTTCAATTGCCAAGATTATGTTCGTTTCATTTTATTTTTCCTTTCAATTATATTTCAGAAAAGTTATTTTACAAAAACATTTGTATAAACTTACAAACTCTTAAATACAATGGTGCAAAATTCTGTTATTTTAATTGTAAAAAGTTTTTACAATTTCTCACTTTTATGGCTGATCGGTTGGTTATTGAGTTATTATCGCGGCTTTAAGAAATTGTTATAGTTTTATTTTGTTTTTTACAATTTACAATTACAAGATCATTTAAATTGAAATTAATTACATTTTAGAAGTTTTCAATTACAATGCATAAAACTGAAATTACAAGTGTTTTTTTTTTAGTTGTGGTATTAGGACTTTGCAAGTTTTTGAAAGGTATTAGGGTAATTCAAGGAAAATGGAAAGTTGTTTGTTATAAAAAATTATAAATATTTTTTAATACATATTTTTATTTTATTAGAAATTTATACAAATATCACTGGCCAACACAATGTCATTCCGAAGGAATCATTTAAGACCTCTTAAAGTATATATTTTTTGGTTCCTGTCTGTCCGTCTGTTGAAAGCAGGATAGGACTCGAACGGACAACTTAGGGTGACGAAATTTGGCACAAATATTTATCTTATATAAGGTTTGTATGATATTGAAAATGGGCAAAATCGTTATTATTTTTTTTTAAGGGCCTAAAAACTAGTAACCATTGTAGTTTAATTTCATACTTTTCTGCCATCATATGTGAGTCCAACGCTCTTCCATTGTCCAGAGATTCTGCTGAAATCTTTTACCCTGCTCCTCACTAAAATCATCCAGATTTTGTGGAAATCGGTAGTGAATTTTTATGCTAATGTTGCACCTTAGCTCTTGCAAGATGGATAGCATGCACTCAACTAGCTCAACATGGTCGTCAGATTTCTCTTTTGCCTGGGACATTACTCATAACCAAAACAAATGAATTCCAAGCTTTGGATTCCACTTCAGTCATTGATTTGACAAAATTAGGATCTTTCACGAGTTGAGCTTTATTAGCTTTAAATTTCACTGTACTTAATCCTAGAAACTTAAAACGTTAAAGAAAATTGAAACTTTCGGCACTTTTGTTAAGCGTCTTCACAAACTGTTTCATTATTATTTTAATATGAAGTGATGAAACCAAAGGCACGTTTATAACATTTTCATACCAACTTTTAGCTCTTCCCGCAGTTTGGAAGGAGGATCCTACATATTATTTAGGCGCGGAGCTATGGGGTCTCAAATAGGGTATTAATGACATAGAAAATGCTTAACTACTAGCGAAATTTTGTTACTTACCCGATTTCAAAGATTTTTATATAACCTTAATTTTGACCTATTTAACCCAAATGTTAGACGGACGGAAATTCTGCCAAAAAAAACTAAATTCTAAAAATGATTTTTTTTTACCTTCTAAAATGGTTATATCACTAGCACTTTTACCCCAATGTGTATTGTAAGATAATTCCCTAGAGAAAAGAGAACTGGAGCAAAACTAGTCACACGATAGGTTCTCAAGGTTAGTGAACGGTTCCAGTTCTGGAACTTTAAATTAGAGGATCTTGTCACTTTTACATGGGTAATTAGCCCCTTGGGACATGTCACAGGACTGATCCAAGAGGACATGTTCGGTGTCGATTACTATAATACAAATTTGATAAAAATTCGGTAACTTTTTAGCCTTTAAACATTTTCTTATTATTTTATAATTTCTCCTCAATGTAGATAGTGGCACCCCAAATCGAACCCTCGTTCTTTTAACGTATATTACGTTTGTAGTTTCTCAGTTGATATTTACTATATGTGGTGGTGTTTCCAACTGGAACTTTAGTGACGAGTTAAGTGTCAATTGGTACTGATGAACCGGTCTATTACTGCAATTGTCACCAATTTCCCGCAGGGTTGCTTCGACTGCTACAATATTTCAAAGAAAAAGTTTTTCAAAATATTCCAGCACATTTTTTAGTAGAAATTGACCCTTTTTGATGGACAATTTTACTAGTATCTAACTAATTGGCTCACTTCCAACAGTCACCAAATAGCACAAGGGTAATTGCCACTTTTCTGGCCTTAATGTAAACGGGAAGAAGAAAAATTTTTTTTACTGACTCGTAACCAGTAAAATAATGTGCACAAAAGTGACAAAATAAGAGCTAAGTCGTAGTCGTGGAGGTGGCAATTGCCAATTTACTGACCCTTTGGTAATCATGGAGGAGACTGTATGTATAAAAAGCCACCACATAGTCACAAAGGTAGCAATTGATTTCCTCCTAGGACATTGCGGAAAAAAGCAACTAGTGCTACCCTACACAAGTAAGTATTTCGGAACAGATACTAAAAACTGCTGGGATTGCACTAGTGATACATTAAAATAAAATTCAATTGATCTTTAATTTTTAGGAAAAAACATATTTATGTGGTCGCAAAAATTTCTAATTTTACATAAAATAATTTTTAACACTTTTGTTTCTTAAACAGAAATTTATTTTTTTATTTTTTCATTTCATTCTATTAAGTGAATATCCTTAATATAATTTTAATAACTTAATCCTATTAATGATCCAACAAAACCGCAAAAACTAGTATCGTTGTTATGTAAACAACTAGAAAACTAACTATTAAAATTAGACGCCATAATTACAGACTGAATATAGATTACAAATATATTCTATATGAAATTAAACTAGATTATTTTGCGGCTTTATAAAGTTCAATGTTTTTTAAAATGATAAAATCAAGAAAAAGTAATTAAAAAAATATTTATATAGATTTTGAATCAATAACCAATAACAAATTATAAACTATAGAATTTATTTAATTTTTATCAGCCCTCATCTAAATGGTCAATGAAATTTTCCATTAAATAAACTAAAAAATGGAGTAGTGGATTGATTTCTAGAGTTCTAAATGTTTATTACTGACAGTTTCCTTATTAAAGAATCTTTAAGGTCAAGCGATCCAGGTCATATTTATTTTCGCAATAAATCTCACACAGCTTAATATCCACTGTGTATTACGAAATAGCCTTTAATGTGCTAATAATAGTTTCATTATTTTATCCAAAACACACACTAAAATTATAATGAAATATACGCATTGCGCAAATTTCCAATAATTTGTAGTGCTAATGGTTTGTAATGCTAACAAACATTTAATTAAATAATTTTCTATAATAAATAAAATACAAACAAAAAAAGTGTGCCTTAATTATAAGGTCTTTAAGAAACAGCCTATAAAGCACTTGGAAAAAAGCTCCGACAGCCTGTAACAAAAGAAAAAATTTACTATATTTACAATGAATTTTTTTATTTATTTTCTTTAATATTTTTTTTTTTTTTTTTTTGGTTCTTTGATTATGTTTTCATCCGAAAATTATTCAATCATAAATTATGTATAATAATATTGTTTTTGTAGTTGTTTCTCCTTAAATTTTTCGTGTGCTAAAAATACGTTCATTCGTGCGTGCAATGTTGTTTTTGCAGCCAACAGAAGAAAAAAAAAAAGAATGAATTGTATATATTTGAAATGAATTGGAATAATGGAGTAAATATTTGGAAATGAAATCGAATTGAATTAAAGGAACCAGAAAGCAGGAACAAAAAAAATAATAAAAATATTTATTCGTAAAAGAAACAGAAAGTTTGAATTGCAAAATGTAAAAAAAAAACAAAAATGATAAGAGTTGTTTGGGTTTAATAAATCACAGACATCTCATACTCTCATAAAATGCAGGTAAAAATAAAATGAAATTCAGATCACAACTTTTTTCTTAAAAAAAAAAAAAAAAAAAAAAAAAAAAAGGAAATAAAATTCACAATAATAATAAAAATAAAATAACGGCTAAAATGCCGCCAACGCCATGGCGAATGCAAAATGAGATTTAAATATAAAACGAGACAACAAGACTTTTAAAAAGGGTTCATTAACTTTTTGCACAATATAAGATCTTTTCGGGGATATTTCTTTTTGCTTACACGTGAATTATGCTTTTTGAAATTTTCATGTTAAATAAGCTTTTTAAACCCAAATAAAAAGCCATAAAAGTACTTTCATGTGAGTTCGAGTTTTATTAACTCTTTATGTATTTTCTCTATGACGAATGTATAAGATATAAATTTTTATTGATATCTTTGAAACATTACTTTGAAACCAAGTTTTTATTCGACGTAAAGAATCAAGCAGTTAATACTGCTTTTTAAAAAAAGCGATAAAACAATATTCGTTTTAGTGATTCATACGAAATAAATGCATCTTTTATTAGGCGGAAGTTATTAAAATTAACTTCCTAAGAACTAAAATTGTGAATTTTTTAAGCAGCGACTAATTATGACAATTTTTAAAACATATTTTAAATAATTTAGGTTTTGGAATAAAATTTTAACAAATATGAATTCAAAATCTAATGATAATATATTTTTTATTAGTTAACATTTTTTTTTGGAAGAAAATAAAAAATCCATTAAAAATTTTAAGATTTAAAAGTCTTTTATATTAGACTATAAGTAGTTATGCAATAGTTATAAAAATAGAATGAAATAAGTAAAATGATGTAGAAGTACATAATTACGTATTTTATTTGCTATTATAAGTAATTTTCTAAGGTTGTTTATGTTTATAAAAATCCACTACTTCAAAAAATAAATTACTTTAAGTTTATCATTAAATATGCCACAAGACTACCAGTTAAAGAAAATATTAATTTATGATCCGTAAAAGCATTTAGGCTCTCAATTTTCTTGCCCTTAAGCAAAAACTTAGAAATATATTTAATCATTCCAAGAGGATGATAATTTCAACGACGCATAGAGGAGTAAAATTGAGAAAACGGGCAATCAATTGAAAATGAATATTTTGAAAAAATAATGGATTCAAGGTAAAATTAAAAAAATTAACTATTATTATCACCAGGGAAACCACAATATGCAATTGCATGTTTTTTCCTTTACGTTGAATGAAGCCATCGATTAAATATTTATCCGTTTCAGAACAAATAAATAATTTTGGCATCGATTTGTTAGTGCATATTTTTGCATATTTTACTCTTAAGGGCATATTTTTGCATTTGGCAATTTTTAGTGCATATTTATAACATATTTTGTTATTTTTAGGTCATATTTAATCCTTTTAGAGCATATTTTGATATTTTAAGGATAATTTTTTTATGCATCATGAAATGTTTTTCAAATTTGATTTTATAAAAAAATTAGAAAAAGAAAAAATATGGATTATTATGATTGAATTTTATATTGTAAAGACAATATTTTTTATAAAAGCATATCAAGCCCTAACCGCGAAAATGTCGTAAGTACAGAAAACAAAACATTACACATTATTGTTTACACATTGTTATATGTATGAAAAATGTCACGATAAAATTACTTTCGCTATAAATCTGAAATGACACTTGAATACGTCGATGAAATTTTGACAAATGTTCTAAATGATTCTAAATTATAGATTTTCATCAAAACACGAATTTCGAAAATGTTGTCGGTTACGATATTTCGGCGGTCAGTGATCGATATGGTAATTTTGATAATTTCTGAACTAATAATAGTGTCTACAAATAGATGGGTAAGAAAATAGAAGATAAAATGGGGAATCAAATTTCGACGAGGTTAATAAATTTCAGTCTTGCCTTATTTTATACGTTGAAATATTAATAAAACCCTTTGTTTTAATGAAAAACATAATTTTGTTAAAAAATTATACAAAATATCTGTTTTCTTATGTGCATATTTTCGCGTTTTTTAGAGCATATTTTTCGTTTTTTATTGCATATTTAATGCGCATAAAACCCATTTTTTTAGAGCATATTTTGGTTTCCCTGATTATCACTTAAAAAATTTAATTAATTTTTTCGCTCTCCGTGTAGTGCACCTTCAAAGGTGCAAATATTTTACAATTTTAATCGCAGTGGTAAAAACTTTTAGTCGAAGTGTTATTTTATAAAAAGCATTTCTTTACAAATGACTTCTTTTGTTTTTTAAATCGGACTAAAAACAGGCATTTTTTTTATATAGAAATTTGGTAGTATAATTTTTGCTTAGACATAACTCATCTGTGGTGGATTTTGGATGGATATACAGTGCTGTGCAATATAATAGGCTATTGTATGTTAAATATTGTCTCTTCGATTTAAAACTATTAAAAAAACATTCTCTTAGAAATTTTTGGTACCGTTATTTTTGATATTGTCAATACTAAAAATAATGGGTGTTTTTAAGAAGTTTCTTTCTTTCCTTTATGCGCTTTCATAAACATTTCAAGTAAAGTTAAAATATAATTTGTGCAAAATAATACACAGAAAAAAGTCACCAATTAACAAATATATATGAAAATAATTCATTCAATTATAAACTTGTTTAAATTTGCACCTCTCATCAAAATGATTATATCAATTACTAAAAACTATAAGAAATACAAAACAGAAAAAAATTCCCAATTAATAAATTAATTAAATCAATCAAGTAGATGATTGAATGAATTAAAAATTTTAAAATCATACAAAAATTTATTTTTATTTTATTTTTTCTTGAATATATTTATTAAATTTTGCTGCAAAATTAAACAACTGAGTTAATTGAAAAAAAGACGGTAATAATTTTTTCTGTGTAGACTTATTTTAAAGGATTATATTTTTTGTTTTAATTTACCTTATAATTAGGATAAATTTTCTGAAAATAATTAAATGTAAGGTAAATGAAATATTATTGTTGAAAAAATATTATAAAATAATATTATCTTTACGAAATGATGGGTCGTAATGTACATAGCACTCCTTAAGAAAGGCGAATAGTGAAATAATTACGTGACCAAGGAAAAACACTTGATTTTATTGCGGAATTGCTTGGAAGGTCTCATCATTTCGTAAGAAACGCGATCAAGTGGAAGCCATCAAAAGAAACACGTGGTAGACCTTGCAAAATAACCGGTACCATGGATTCACAGATAGCTCTTCTAGTGAAGAAGCAGCCATTTCTATCTTCAAAAGCCGTTTCTGAAGAAATAGGTAACATAATTAGTGCTTCAACAGTCCGACGAAAACTTTTAGAGAAAGGTTTGCCAAGTAGAATCGCCAGGAAGTTATCATTTTTAAGCTCAAAAAACTAACCAGCTCCAAAAAAATTTGTTACAAAAATTAAAAATAGTGAAGTTGATAATTTTAAGAACATTTTATGGAACGACGAGACAAAAATTAACTTGTTCGGGTCAGATAGTCGCAGAAATGTTAGAAGACCAAATGGAAAGGAACTATATGATCGTTATACAAAAAAGATTGTAAAACACGGCGGAGGAAGTATAATGGTGTGGGGTGAATTTTGTTGGCATGGTGTTGGCCCTCTTTATTAGATCACAAAAATAATGAACCAAGAAATGTACCGTAATATTTTGAAGGATATTATGCTACCCTATGTGGAGAACAATATGCCACTAGAATGGACTTTACAACAGGACAATGATCCTAAGCACTCCTCAAAATTTGTTAAATCTTGGCTGAGTGCTAACAATGTATCTGTTTTAGAATGGCCTTCACAGTTACCGGATCTAAATCCTATTGAGAACCTTTGGGTTGAACTGAAGAGAGGTCTCGATGGGAAGACATTTCGAAATAAAAATCAACTTTGAAAAGATGTTAAAAAGAAAGTAGCAAATTTCTATAGAAAAATGCCAAAAATTTATAGAATCAATGCCCATAGGAGTTCAGTGCATTTTAAAGAATAATGACGGTCATTCAGGTTATTGAATTAACTTGGCACATTATTATAATATTCAATATTAGTAGAAAATTTAATTTTAGTCTTTAATGAAAAAAATATATATTTGTTTAAGAAATATTGAATGTCTATTATTTTGAATCATAGGAAAACGATTTCTTTTTTATTTTTTATTTAAATAAAGTCATAAAAAAACAAAAACATTTGTGGATGGTGTATCTTTTAGTACAGTTCTTAAATAAATAAAAAATAAATTTAAATATCATTCATAATGGAAAATATTTACCAAATAAAAATAAGTCTATTATTTTGCACAGCACTGTATGTATGTATGTTCACTGAAAAGTCCCGTAGAAAGACCCCTCAAACGAAGTGTATAATACCGAAAATATAAAAAAAAAAAATTTAAAACATTTTTTAAATTGATTTTCAGTTCCCTACCAGCAAATAAATGACATGAGTTTAGAATATTTTGACCAAAAAAATTATTTTAAGTTTTGTCTCGAAAATTGTAATTTTGAACCAGTTATCAAAAAATATAAAAAAAAAAAAATTAAAAATCATGCGAAAAAAAGTTCGATATTTTTTATTACAAAGTAAAATTATGCCACCAAAATGATTTAAAAAATTCCTCTAGCGGAACAAAATCCCATGAGGAAAAATTAAAAAAATATTTTGTCCATTATAAATATTAAATTACGAATTTGTTAAGACTTAATTCGCTAAAAAAAAAAAAAAAAAAACTTCAAACTTTTTTTCGCCAAAGTTTACTAGACTTGATATATTCAATCGCAATCGTGGGAACAGAAGATGAATTTTAAATTTTTTTAAATATTTTTTCCGTAGGCAGTTCATAAATACACATCGTTTAAGGGATCTTCTTACATCGAAACCCTAAAAAAGCGTTTCCACGAGACATTCTAATGTTCATTTGTAAGATATTTATGAGGAAAAATAATGATTACATTTTTGCAAATTTTATTGTGATACATTATTGGCTTAAAATAAGCTCAAGTATCATAAAGTTACCTTTAAAACTGTAACCTACTGATTAGCAGAAATTATAGTTTATGATGCACGAACGCCAAAAAAAAAAGTAATGATTTGATGTACTAATGGCTAATTATTGCAACAAGATTATAAAAAAGCCCTATACATATTCCTAGAATTAGGCGCAATTTTTGTTGTGATTCTACCCCACAGTGCGACGTCTTGTTTGAATCTGAAATATTAAAGGCAAATCTAAATGGATAATAAAGCTGACAACACTTTAAATTTAGTATAAATCAAAATTCGAAACAAATATATTGAATTTGGTTTCAAGCACTTGTGGCCGTGGGAGCTTTTTGGTATAAATGAGGCTACTTAAAATAAGAATATTTATCATTTACTGACCTATTAATACTGCAGTTAATCTTGAAATGTTTTCTATTATTAGGCGTGTCGCATTATACATATAAAGTAGTTTTTTGCAGGACTTTTGCGCCATCTCTTGTCTGACTTTTAAAGAAGCTGTCCGAAGATTCCACTTTTCAGCAACCTAGACCGATATTAGGATAATGTACGCTTGACGGTCCAGTTTTGCCGAACTAAGCAGTGTAAAGGAACAATAAATTTCCTATAAACTTATATTAAAGATAGCACAGAAAGAGTAATATTGAAAGGCTTCTTAACAAATCTGGAATTGTACGTTAGAATTAGGACATTATTTGAAGCTGATATCCACTTTTAAGATCAAGCAATTTAGGATATCCTGCCGAAGGGGAACGAAGGAAATAAATATTATTTTAATGTTAGAATATCAGAAATTTATTTTGTTGTATTACGATTTTCAATTCCTATGTTGAGACATATACCCACTTATTTTAAATCTCTGATTAATGGCAATGAAATAAAAATATCGGCTATAATCTAAACAGATTAACATATGAACTATAAAGCTATCACGGATAGGATATAATAAATGGACACTAAGGTTATTCACGAATGTCTATTTCAGTGCGAAAAGAGTATTTCACTTATGAATAATAGATAATGAAATTGAATCATTTAGTCGATTTAACGGTATGACATATGTCTAAGCACATTCTGTGGTATGAAGAAGCCGTTTAAAGGAGAATTGATAAATTACACATACATGACACATAGCCTAGAACTCAAGAGGTAGGAATGATACAACAACATGGTCTAAAGGAAGAAAGAGGATCAGAAAATTCAATATTTCTTGTGCTACTGTCCTACATTTACTCACATTACAGCGCCTTTATTTGTATGGGGACAAAAAAAGATGCAAATATACATTACGGTACCACTAGTCACTTTATTAGCTCATTGTAACCAGTAAAGTGATTGTGTGTGAACAAAAGTGAGACTTTGTAGCCTTAATTGTGTGTTAAAAAAGAGTCGTGGAGGTAGCGATTGCCATTTTACTGACCCTATGGTCGTCGTGGATGTGATTGTGTGAGCAAAAATGTGCCTCCACGTAGTCGCTGAAGAGGCAATAGACTTCCTCCTAAGACATTACCATGTTAAAGTAATTAGTGCACCACTAAAGTGACTAGTGGTGCACTAATGTAGTCTGTTAAGTAACTCGCAAAATTCGCAAAATTCACCATAGACTTCTGGGTAATCTGTATTTTACTACGAATATTATTTTTATACCCTACACCACCATAGGTGGTTGGGGTATTATATGTTTGTGCTGATGTTTGTAACGCATAGAAAAAGTTATACAACACCCATCTTAAAGTATACCAATCGACTCAGAATCACTTTTTAAATCTATCTAACGATGTCCATCCGTCTGGTTGGCTGGACGGCTGGCTCCCATACAAACCCATCTTTCGAAAATCACTTTAACCTACATAAAGCCCATACGAATGTTAGTATCAAGTTAATATTCGACACAAATAAGTTTTATGTAAGTATAAACAATATTGCAAAATTTTAGGAGAATCGGTCCATAATTTACCACAGCACCAATATAATCCCACTTCCGGGAATCGCCCTAAAGGGCATAAAATCATATAGATGTTAGTATCAATGCATTGTTCTGTATTTGCATAATTTATTTTACATTTAGTAAAAGTGTTGGTCTACAATTCTAATATAAATCACCCACTTTAAGTACTTTCTCTTAAGTACTTGGTTATTTTTACTAATGGTGTTTAAGCTTCAATGCAGCGTCAATTTCCAAAAACTACTTAAAGTAATTATTAACTAAAATGCTTTAAGCTAAGTTTTTAAAGATTAAAATTCTCGAATTTCCAAAATTATTTGCCAATAAAAAAGGGTATTTAAAATTCGTAACTGTCAGACACATGACATCAAGTACTTTTTTTCAATTACGTTAACATCAGCTACAATACAACCGCCAGCCACCTTTAAGTAAATAACAAACTAAAACCAAAAAATGACAGCATTTTTTTATACAATATATTTGCGCAAAAAAAAAAAAAAAAAAAACACGCAAAAAACCACAAAAATTCTTAAAGAAATAATAAACTTTAAAAATAAAACACTTGAGTTTATGTTTCTTTCAATGCTTTCACGTGTACTTTTCAAAAAAAAAAAGTACTTTTAAGAAATACAAGACTTTTTGTTTAGTATTTGTATATTAATGTTTCCAAAATACGCAGCAAAAATGTGAAAGATGTTCATCGTTTGTTGGTCGTGTAACAATAACTACTGCCTTCTGGTTGGTATGAGTGTTTAAAAGATACAACAATGTTGTTTTGTTTGGCAAAAGGTCAAGTATTTTTTTACTTTTTTATATTTTTGGGCTTTCAAGAGGAAATTTTTTACGTTAAAGGTATTTTTTGGTATTATAGTAGTTTTTATAATGAAATAACTTTGTTTCAATTTTAGTTAAGCAGGCATTTTGAGGGGTATATTTTTGTTCGGCATTAAAATAAATAAAATGTTTTGTTTGCTACATTTTTTTGTTTCAATTTCAATTTAAGGCAAACACACATTGGGAGTATTTGTAGAGCTCTTGAATGGAACTTAATTAAATATGACCACTTATATGAATAGTACTTTAGATGAAGAATTAAACAAAAAAATAATAAAACAAAAATCAAAATCAAATGATGACGTCAAAAAAGGTTTTTGTTATAAATATTTAGTTTATTTAAATATTTAATTTTTACTTAAAGTCTTAAAAAATATCTATAAGAGTGATTCCATATCAAAACGGACAAAAAACACACATTTTCGGATTTGATATCTTCGATTTCAATTAAATTCGCTACAGATATTAAATATTGCTAATGTTGCTCAAATAACAAAGAATCCTCCAAAAATATGACGTTTCAAAAATCAAAAAGCGGTTGAATTTTTTCCAAAAGTAATCACACTTTATTGCTCGTAACTTCCAAAATATACATTGTAAAATTCTTACTTTTATTTCATTTAATAGAAAAACTTATTGACTTTAAAACTACAAGTAAAATATTGATATACTTCAAAAG
This sequence comes from Protophormia terraenovae, assembly GCA_951394005.1. Classification (NCBI taxonomy): domain Eukaryota; kingdom Metazoa; phylum Arthropoda; class Insecta; order Diptera; family Calliphoridae; genus Protophormia; species Protophormia terraenovae. The sequence goes on from OX596076.1 coordinate 92,455,894, forward strand.
TTCAAAGGTCAAAATCGATAATATAAAGATTAAAGCTTAATATCTCAAAAAACGGTATTTTAAAATTCTTAAAAAATACATATATTTATAATGAAACCTTCTTCTATATTTGTGAGAAATTTTAAGTTGGAGCCTCTATTGGTTTAGGGGTCATTAAACAAAATACAGAAAAAAACACATTTTTTGTATGTAAATTTTAAAATATTTACAAAAAATATTTTTTTCTACGAGCACATATTTAAAAAAAATAAAATTTTGTATACAAAATTTGACTTTAGTTCATATTTTGTTACATAACTTCTGAACTAAACGAGTATCCACATGAAATTTTGCACAAGCATAAAGTAGAGTTGTATCAATATTATATAATTTTTTTAGCATTTTAAAAATATCGTTTTCGGAGATATAATGGTTTATTTTTTGTAAGTCTTATTTTGACCTTTGAACTTTCGATCTAAAGTAACTCACTATATATCATTTTTAAGGTAATGTCCTTGTTTTTAAAATTACACTAAAATTAACTTTTTATTTTCTATAGCTTAGGAGTTATTAATAATTGGATTTTATTTTTTTCATTAACTCCTAAACTAAATAAGGCTCCAACTTGAAATTTTATATCCATATGGAGAAAAATTATGTGAACAATATATAATTTTTTAAGAATTTTAAAAATACCGGTTTTTGAGATATAATAGTTTGAATTTTCGTATCTCCAACTTTGACCTTTGAACTTTTGATGTAAAAAACTTTGTATATATCGTTATGATGGTAATATCTTTGTCTTCAATATGCAGCAACAACTAGAGATCTACCTTGTATATTAAAGAAGTTATTAGAAGTTAAATCAGCATTCATTTGTAAAGTTATTAACATTTTTTCGTTGTTTAAACCGTCATATTTCCGGACCGAAAAGTAACATGGGTCTGAATTTTAATGTTTTCGGAAACAATTCCAATGGTCAATGCTTGTAATGAATTTCATTGAAATCGGAGATGTCAAATCCGATTGCTGTCCATTTTGACATAGAATCACTCATAAGAATCTTAATATTAATTAATTTATTTATTTATTTATTTTTCTAAATAAAGATTATTTTTGCAAAATAAATTTAAATTATTGTTCGTGTATAAATTAAAAAATACAAAACAGATATCATAATAAAATATCAATCATATTTACAGATCAAACACAATTATTTAATTTATCAACTAAAAGTATCTACATATACATTTATTATACCACTCACTATATGTGAGAGTATACATGATAATACATAAATTGCGTGTAGTTCAAGTACACCAACCAGACAGACAGACTGACAACAGAGAACGTAGTATGTAATGCCGACTCCAACAATGAAGGTTAAGTTTAAACACTTGAAATTCTACGCAAATATTTATAAATTGTCTGTCTGTCCCATACATCTATTTGACTGCCACTTTATGTTTGTATTTTTATGTAAAATAATGGCATGACTAGCTAAAGTATCGTGCTGATGTTTATGATGAGGTTGATGTGAATGTTTTAAAAAAAAACACTATATATAAAATGACCATATAAAATGAGAAATAAAAATAAATGTTTAAAACTATTTTAACGCTTTTTGCTTGATATTTAAAAGTACACGAAAGTTTTTTGTTTCTGAAGTAAGTAGTTCTTGGTTGGTGTTTATTTAATTCAATTTCAATTAAATTTAAACATATTTTTTGGTTATATCATTTGTATGTAAACTGCTTAAAGTTAAGACGGAAGCTTTACAAAGTCTCATTAAGTGTTTGTTGCTTTTTTTTTAAGTGCGTGGTGTATGTAGAATTGTTATGAAAGTATACAAAGGTACAGTTTTAAATTTATTTAAAACAATTGAATTTTAAGGTTGTTTGTAGAAAAAAGTATTAACACATATTAGGGTAACAGTTTAAAAGTAGTTTGTTAAACTATAAGTAAATTAAACACAAGTTGAAGTCTAAAAAAATATATAAAATCGAAATTTGAAACTTTTCTCATTAAAATGGTCACCCTGCCGTTGTAAAAGGCGTGGCTGATTAGATATTTTGTATGTGTTTAACCAACATATGGGGCTATATTGTCAATATATATTTTTCTTGATCTCGGCTTTGACATTTTTTATTTAAGAAATCAAATTAAAAAACTTTTTCAAAATTGACAAAGTTTGGGTATGGCTTGAAGGGGAACCCATTCCCCAGATAGCCACCGATTTGGTTTTACATGCATTTGCGTTAAGATTTCTTTTGAAAACTTTACAAAAATTTTGAATTCCGGAAAAAAAAAGAAATATATTTTAGAAGTGAAAGAATATTATCACCTTTTTGGGAAATAACCCCAAAAATGTAAATTTTTTAAAAGTTTCAAATTCAGATTAATTTATTGGATAGATATATTGATATGATTCTTGCAGTAGTATTATTTAGAATTTTATAAAAAATCTAGTGATTATTTTCAAAAAATTTTAGGGACCAAGTTGAGGTCCCCAAGTTTAAAAATCTTAAAAAAACGAGACCAAAAATTAGGGTAAAATTTGCTTCGGCTAAAATATCTCTTATAAACTGAAAGAGATAAAAATTACTCTACTCCGTGACACGCTAGGACCCTGTACTCCACCAAATCAATGTGGAAACACCTCAGCTCTGACCATGCGAAATTTTATTTAGATATCTATAACGGTTCACAAATTACAGAATTATTTCCAAACGAATTCTATTTGGGACCACTGTACACTGTTTTCTCTTACAAAACATTTGCAAGATCAAACAACGGCAACAAATTTGTTTGTAGAACTAGTGGTCATGCAAGTTTAGTCAAATATTTGACAAATGTGAACATAGCTTAATTTTAAACATTGGTTTTTTAGTAGTTTTTCAGTTTAAAATTAAACATTTGTATTGAATTTGAATTTTAAATTTGTATTTGAATTTAGACATTTTACAAATTTTATATGAAATAGTCTTCAAATAAGTTAATTAAAAATGTCCAATAAATTATATTAAAAAATCGAAAATACCCAACTGAAAAAAAATAGTTTATCTTTTTCAGTATAATGGTTACCTTAACAATTTTCTAGACTCTAATTAAAAAACATCTTGTGTTTAAATAACATGTAAAAATATAATAATTATTTTGATATAAGGGGTTTCCTTTCCTATTGCAAATTTTCTTAGTAGGCTAAATATTATTTTAGATAAATTCGATTTTTTTTTTGCTCGGTTATCACTTACTGTGATTAAGGAGTGAGATCGAAAAAATCTAAACACACATTTTGCCTCATAACTTTTTTCGGAATCAATATTAAAAATTTTTTTTGATCTAGTTATTATGGAAAAATACTTCAGTTATTATTTTTAATAACAACCATGTTAATTTCTCCTTATTCTCATCAAAATAAGTGACAAAAATTATTTACGTCCTACAAGTTATTAAAAAATTTCAAAAAATCCAAATAGGTCTTACAAATAATTGGCCACAGAATTAAATGTCGTCGGTAAAACCGTCTCTAATGTTATTAAACAGTATCAGGAGAATTTGACTATTGATGTGAAACCTAGTTCGGTAAGAAAAAAGGACCACATGATATTGGGAAGGCCTTAAAATTGAAGGCATATTGAAAGGAACTCCAAACACCAAATAGTCGAAGTTTTCTCAGTGCTTCGACTATTTGGTGCGAAAATTTAAAGCTAATGGGAAAGTTGATAACATATAAAGTTAAAAAAATTCCAAACTGGAATTCTGCAAAAAAAAAAAAATACAAGCCAAAAATAGGACTCGGAATTTAAAACCAAATTTCATACAAAAATACTCGCAGCTTGTGTCTCAAAAATTTTTATTGCTAGTGCTCGAAGCAATGTTGGAGATAAGTTTAAGACCCAAAAGCAGCAAAAATTTCTTACAAAATTCATGGTATGACAAGCTTTTTGCAGTTGCGGCAAAACAGGAATGTCATTTGATACATTCGGATCTATAAATACCAAAATAAGCATAAAGGAATATTTGCAAAAAAGACTTCTTCTTTTCTTAAGAAAGCTCTGGAGTGGTACCAAATCAATAACATAGTTTTAGTACCAAGAGAGGTCAATTTTCAAAATTGTCAATAGCTTAGACCAGTGGAGAGATATTGAGCTCTTGTGAAAAGTGAATTCAAGAGCACAAAAAAGGTGTCCCAAAATACCGAAGATTTTAACAGAAGATGTGCACACTGTTCCAAAAGTGACTGAAGCAACTATCAATTCTCCAAAGAAAGGGTTTTCAAAAATGGTCCACAAATTTATAATTAGTGGTTAGAACCATAAAAATTATATATTTCTGAGATCTGTGCTAAATTATCATATGATTAAAAAAATAATGAAAACTCTATGATCAACCGTTTCCAAGTTATTGAATATTATGTATGTTAAGAATTTTTCGATCTCACTCCTTAAAATAAGCCAATTACCATGACAATTTATGAACAAATAATAATTTTATTTATAATTTTGCCGACGGATATATTCTTATTTTAAATAATAACAATCGCTAAAGCTTCATTACTTTAAGGCTATGATCGGCACTGACAGCCCTTAGGGTTAGAGGTGGTAGGCATTCATTATTTTCAAATACAATCTCCAACAACAACAAAAAATTACAAACGAAGAGCTTGAAAACAGAAAATCATTTTATTTGACGCTAAATTTTGACAAGGTACAACAAAGTGGGTAAGAAAAGAAAAATCAATAATAAATTCAAATTTGAACTCATCTCTTTTTGCCGACCACCGCTGTAAGGTTATCAGCTATGGTGTCTATGTAAGAAAACTAAAAGATAGATATTCCTAAGATAATGAGGTAGACAAACTGAATTCTTCCTCTTCTGTTTTTTTAAATTACGTTATAACGTTCTCTAAATTGTTAAAATTAACTTTAACCGCTCGATAAAATTTAGTAGGATTTAACTGCAGAAGGCTTCACTTTAATAACTTAGTTTTCAATAAAATAACGATAAACCATATCTAAACAGCTGAAGAAAGCGTCCTTCGCTCTTCATTTCCATGTGGATAAAAGGCTAGGCCTAAACTCTAGAGAGATTGAAATCCCCCATTATTCTTCTTACGAAGAGAAATTTTAGCATTCCAAGCCTAAAAGTTCTAAACATACCTTCATGTAGTAGACCATAACATGATTAATCTCTATATTTGTCAAAGACTTTCAGACATAAATGCATTAATAAAATACACAGATTATGTGCTTTCCCAAGTGCATATATCGTAGCACTGGCTGAACAACACAGAGACTTTAATATAAAAAAGGTATTATTTATGACCAGGGAAACCAGAATATGCAATTACATGTTTTTTCCTAGACGTTGAATGAAGCCATCGATTAAATATTTATCCGTTTCAGAACAAATAAATCATTTTGGCATCGATTTGTTAGTGCATATTTTACTGTTAACGGCATATTATTGCATTTGGCGATTTTTAGTGCATATTTATAGAATATTTTGTTATTTTTAAGTCATATTTAACCTTTTAGAGCATATTTTGATATTTCAAGGGTAATGTCATGAAATGTTTTTCGAATTTGATTATATAAAAAAATTAGAAAACAAAAAATAAAGAAAGAGTAATAAAAAATTAAAATTAACTTTAAAGGATACCATTTTATCGTTGTAGAAACAAGGTTGAATACTATGATTGAAGTTTATGTTGTAAAAACAAGATTTTCTTCATGAAAGCATATCGAGGCCTAACAGCGAAAATGTCGTATGTGTTGAAAACAAAACTTTACACATTATTGTTTACCATTGTAATATGTATGAAAAATGTCACTTACGATAAAATTACTTTCGCTATAAATCTGAAATGACACTTGATACGTCGATGGAATTTTGACAAATGATCTAAATGATTCTAAATTATAGATTTTAAATTTTCAAAACACGCATTTTGAAAATGTTGTTGGTTATGATATTTTTTATAATTTCTGAACTGATAATAGTGTTTAGAATTAGATGGGTAAGAAAATAGAAGATCAATAAAGTTTTTATGAGATACTGTAAAAAATGGAGAATAAAATTTGGACGCGTTTAATAAATTTCAGTTTTACCTTATTTTATAACGTTGAATTATTAATAAAACCCTTTGTATAAATGAAAAGCATAATTTTGTTAAAAATACAAAATCATTGTTTTTTAACTGCATATTTTCGCGTTTTTAGAGCATATTTTTCGTTTTTTGCTGCATATTTAATGCGCATAAAACCCATTTTTTTAGAGCATATTATGGTTTCCCTGTTTATGACATTAAACTGATAGTCATTAGTCATTTAATAAAGTATTTATTTAATGTAGATAAATACAGAAAAAAGATAACTATATTCAATATATATCTTAAAGATTTTACTTCTGCAGCTCTGTAGTACTTCCTTCCAATGACAACACAATGTTAAATTAATGACTTTTTCTGCCATATCCTATGCTACTACCATGCAAACTTAAATTTCGGCAAAATGCTGAGCAGTCAATTTGATACAGATCCCAAAAGGCTAGTCGTTCGAAAGTTACAAAAATAATTTTTGGGATAGTATCTGTGATAACTGCATTATCTTGTTTATTTCGCTTTATGCAGATAAATTCAAAATTGTTTTAAACTTTTACTGAAAAACTAAGCACCTTAAAATTATGACATTTTGCCTAAAGTCGTTGGCTTGTTATTTCATATTTTTTTTGTAATTTTCTTTTTAATACTTATTACAGGTTTTTTCCAAAGCCCCACAAATACAATTATTTTAAAATATTTTTACTGTATTTATTTCCAAGCAATATAACAATTTAAATAAAAAAAAATACTATTTTTTCTTTTTCGTTAATTATTATTTTTTTTTTTTAATTATTGTTAAATTAACACGCATATTTTGTTCTCTGCTTTAGTTTTTATTTAATTTTTTTTTTTTGCTTTATTTAACAAATTTCAATGAATTTGTTTGTTGTATGCCGTTTATTTTAGGCTGTTAATTTGTTATTTTTTATTATTATTTATACGGGTTGAAAAGAGGAGAAAAGAAGTAAGAAAAAAAGTATTAAAGAAAAGGAAATACTTGGTCACGCCTCTGAGATGAGGTAATGAAATATAATACAATATTTTGTGTTTTTGAAGATTTTTGAAAGAAAACAATAAAAAGCGTAGAAAAAGAAATATATTATTGCAAAATCATCATCAAGTAAAAAAAAATGTTTAATTTTTGTGGATTATGAAACTTTGCTGTTTTAAGGTTTCTTATTTTGAAAGCTAAAAAAAGTATCAAAAAAACTAAGAAAACATTTATCTTAATATTTTTAATGAGCATTTTAAAAACATTATAATAAATTATAATGTACAATACTTGAGGAGAAAAGCTAACAAATTGGCGAAAATTTTTTAAGTATTTAAAATAATTAAAATATTTATTTGAATAAATAAAAGTGTATTGAACCCAAAATGTGATAAAAATGAAATGGCGGCAGATTAATGATATTTAAATATTCAAGGTGACTTGAATTTGAAATTTCAAAAACAAAAAAATAAATTCGCTAACAATATTGCTAATGAAATATGGATGTCATTTTATCTGTAGATTATTTAATTTCTTTACGCTATTGTACAGTCTAGTACATATTCTATTTTATAGACTAAAGAATAGTCTATAGACTAGTCTATAGTCTGGTAGATAGACTAGTCTATAGTCTAGCTTATAGTCTGGTCTATAGTCCAGTCTATAGACTAATTCTAAAGTCAGGTCTATAGACTAGTTTATAGTCTGGTCTATAGACTATTTCTATAGTCTGGTCTATAGACTAATTATATAGTCAGGACTACAGACAGTGTATAGTCTGGTCTATAGTATAGTCTATGGTCAGGTCTTTAAATAAATTAGTGTATAGTCTGAGCTAGGGACTACTCTATAGTCTAGAGACGAGTTTATATACTTGGCTATATACTATTTTATAGTCTGGTCTATAGACTAGCTTGAAGTCTGGTATATAGACTAGTTTATAGTCTAGTCTATAGACTAGCTTGTAGTCTGGTCTATAGACTAGTTTATAGTCTGGTCTGTAAACTTGTTTATAGTCTATTCTATAGACTAATTCTATAGTCAGGTCTACAGTTTATAGTCTGGTCTATATACTTATTCTATAGTCAGGTCTATACTTTATATTTTATTCTATATACTAGTTTATAATCTGGTCTATAGACTAGTTTATAGTCTGGTCTATAGACTAGTTTATTGTCTGGTCTATAGACTGTTTTATAGTCAGGTCTATAACTTATAGTCTGGTCTATAGACTACTTTATAGACTTGTTTATAGTCTGATCTATGGATTAGTTTATACTCTAATCTATAGACTAGTTTATAGTCTGGTCTATAAACTAGTTTATAGTCTGGTCTATAAACTAGTTTATAGTCTGATCTATAGACTAGTTTATGGACTCGTTAATAGTCTGGTCAATAGACTAGTTTATATTTAGACTTGTTTATAGCCCGGTCTATAGACTAGTATATAAACTAATCTATAGTATGGTCTATAGTCTAGTCTATAGACTGGTCTGTAGGCAAATCTCTAATTCATCCAATAGCCCAGCCTTTAGCTTAGTATGTTGTATAACAAAATCAATCGTAAAACAATATGAGATTCCTAGATCAAAACGATTTTAATATTCTAACTTGTTACTATTCAAATAACGACCTGAATTTGAGTATCGACCCACTGACATAGAAAATTCTATAACTAATTAATATTTAAAACATGTTTACATAAAACATTGATTTATTGTTGTGATCAATAGCTGATTCAATTTAAATGTTCCCTCATAAAACTAAAATTGTCATTACAAAAATTACAATAACCAAAGATTTTTATCAGAACAAACAATATTTGGCCTAAATATTATCGTAAACCACCCACTGTAATATTAATTAACTAAAATACATTACTCAATAATTACAATAAGATTTTGTTTCCCAATTAAAATACAGAAAACATGAAATTTTTACATAAAATTTATATTAATTTGCTTAGAAAAAAATTCAAAAAACTAAAATTCAAACGTAAACAAAAATTATACAGAATTACCAATAATTAGTAAAAATTATTAATAATTCAAAACAAATTTCACTACAAAAAGCTTAGAGGCTAAACAAAAAACCAAATATAATATGAAATTATGTAAATTACAACATGTGTGTAATGTAAAGAAGTGTATTGAGAGCCTAAAGTATTTATGCAAATTAACAAACAGTCCAGTATGTAACAAGGGAATTTCAACAGTACAGACATACAACACTCAACAAAAAAGGGGGGTTTCCTCAATTCTAATTCATTATTCTTTTGTACAAATAAATACTTGTATACAAATTATATGTTTAAAAGACTACAAAATATATGTGTGTATGTTTGTGCATAAATAGAACATATTGTGTACTAATTAATACTTTTATGTTTTGAAAAATGAAAGCAAAAACAAAAAAAGTTAAAAACAATAAATATGAAAAAACAATACAATACTTTTACATATTTTTTTGTAATGTTAAAACAAACCAGAAAAAGTGTAAATAACAAAAATAGCAGTATGTAAAATATAAAACGTTTAGGGAAAATCACCCTTATATATATGCTTTACTTTTTCTTAAAATACACCTGAAGACAATTACAAAAATGAACTTAAATAATATTAATGTTTGTGAAAACTTTAAATGACTGACAGTTAAACAAATTAAACAGACAGTTGTGTATAGTGTAATTTATATATGTATCATAGCTGCATAAATTTACATTAATTAAATGATGTTGTGTATCACCTTAGGCACGCAATGAATAATTGCAATGACCTAGTGATTTCCGCTAAATAATTAACACTTAAATGTCAGTGGAAATAGATTGTAGTTAAATTAAAAGATATATTTTATTCAAATTACATACATACATATCGATGGCTTAATATAGAAAAAGCGTATCTCAAAATTTAAAATTAAAAACTTGTTTACATAAATCCGCTTATAAGAATTACAAAACATATTATAAGAAATTCCAAATTATCTATGTTAGTACAATATTTATAAATTTGATAATTATCATCATAGCTCACAAAATTTTTTAAAGGGAGTTGTGGTTGAAATAAAACTACCAGGAATCTAAATTAAAAAAAAAGATACATCCTTTCTATATTAAGCCAACGATATGTATGTATGTACATTCGGATTCAAACAATTATATATGTACCTAGGAAAAAACGATTAAGCGCTTCCAAAGAAGTACATTTTCATCACTTCAAAAGTAGAACTAAGTGCACATTTATTGCTTTTTGGGAAGAAAAAAAGTTAATAGTTTCTAAGAAAATAAAAATTTCAGAAAATGTATACAATTTGTATTATCTACTAAAACATAGAAAAAAGTAAAAATGGACTTCAATTACGAAATTGCTTATATTAATTTTGTTTGATTTTACTGCAATCATCAAAATGATAATATTAATAAAAAGAATAATTGATTTTATTACTGCTTTTTCTTAATGATATAGTGAGCTGAAAATTGTTGAAATTTACTTAATTTTTTTTTATTTTTATATACAAATTTTTCATTTTCTTTATATTTTATTAAGAGCTGTCAATTTATTTAAAAAATTAAAACCAATTAGAAAATTAATTATAATAATAAATAATATAATTAAATTTCAATATATGTAGTTAGTTAATAATTTTATTAAAATATAATTTGAAATATTTTTTTCTGTGAAGCCTTCACAAAAACAGAAACAAAACAGAATTTTTATTAGAAAATTGTATAAACAAGTTTAAAATCACTTTAGGACTTTCAGTTCCTTTTTTTTTTTTTGCAAACAGCTGTGTGCAAAAAAATAGTAGCACTAAAACATGCTTTGGAGTTATTGTTGCTGCTAAATTCCTAGACAAGAAATTCAAAAACAATATGTTTATCTGAAAGTCTTAAACAGAGACAATAATTATAAAAAAAAAAAAAAAATATTTTTCTAGGCATCTTCGGAAGCTACCCTTATTCTACTTTTGCCTGTACAAAATAATAGTAACAAAATATAAATAAACATTGGAAAATAGTATTATTGTTTTATTAAATTATTAATTGGAAACATAAAATTGCAAGTAAAAAATATCTTCCAAGTGACTCTACGCGTACAAGGCGAATGGTGAACTCAAACCCATTTGTGATGTCTACTAAGGTAAAACATTCCTTAGAGCTGAAAGTTAATGCTTCAACAATTCCTCGACATCTTCATAAACAAAATCTTTAAGAAAGATTTCAAAGAAAAGTCCCATTACTTAACTATCGACCTTATTTCGCGATACTTTACTCCGACTCTCCAAATACGAAATGGGGCAAATTCTTTGCATAAATGCGTCCAAGGTGGTTCTTTTTGGTGCATATAGGACGCACGGGACAAGAATATATGTGACGGGACCAAATAACAAATAATATAACCCAAAATTTGTTGAAGAACGTCAAGCACTGTGGTGGGAAAATCAATATTTGGGAATATTTTTCATATATCAAGCCAAAAGGCTTAGCGGGTTTAGAATTAAAAATATAATATTGTTAATATTGAAATTTTTATAATATTGTTAAATTTAAATATTTATTATAAATAAAGAATTTTATTATGAAAAAAAATATTTTGGATAAGAGGTAACATGGATGCCCCAATGTATGTGAAAATAGTAAGAACAGTCATGTTGTTTTATTCAGAGAAGAATATGCCACTCAAATGGGTGTTTTAGCAGGAAAATGTTCCTAAGAAAGGAGCAAATTAACAAAAAAAACAAAAATGGTTTTCCGAAAATAAAAGTGATGTTTTGAAGTGATCGACTCAGTCACCTTATCTGATCTACATTGAAAACCTTTGGGGAGATATCAAAGATGCTCTTTTTAAAAAGAAACCAGGAAATTTGCAGAAATTATGGACGCCAGTGCAGTCAGCTTGGAAAAATATTCCCATCGAGAGCACCAGAGGCTATTAGTTGACTCGGTGCCTGCGGCAGCGCCGCTGTCAAAGCCAGTAAGGGCTATTCCACAAAATATTAATGTGTAAACAAAATATGCCAAAAAAAAAAAAAAAAAATGAAAACTTAATCACTTAGTTTTATCTGTACAGGTGTTTTTTATCGATGCTACTATTATTTTGCACAGCTAATTTCTTGTATATTCAATCTCTTTAAGTATTTTATTTGAATTACGATATTTAATTTTAAGATTTACTTATTTTTTATAAACTTAGGGAAAAATATATTTTGAAATAAAGAAGATGTCGTCTTCAAGTGTTTATGTAAATTTTGGTTAAGTTGAATTATAAAACCGTTCTACAGCAAGAACAAATCCAGAACAAGAAATATTTCGTAAGTTACAAACTTGTATAAAAGTTATAAAAAATATCAATCTTCTATAAATCACCAAAATGTCTTGTTTATACCAAACTATAAAGGCACCCACTTCTTTAAAAAGGTTTCCCTTTCACTACTCATTCCAGAGCTTTTTTTTTTTATTAATGCTTTAATTCTTTTCATGTTATATTATTTTATTTTTTTTAAATACGTCTTTGTTTCAATGGTGTAAATTGCACCTTAGTTTCATGTGGGTTTTGTCATTCATCACGTTTTACAGTATTAAAAAAAAAAAAAAAATAACCAACAGAAAAAAAGTAACATAAATAAAACAAACAACAAATAAAAAATTGGGTCTGTAATGGTACAATTTTTTTTTGCTTTTAATGGAAAACTGTTCCATTTGGTTAATTTGTAAAATGTTGTAAACTACAAAGCAAAAAACAATAACACAAATAATAACAGCCAGAAACAAACACTGATGAAATAATTTTAATTGGTAAAAAAAAGAAAGAAATCTGTTGCAGCAGCAGCTACAAACATAAATGTTAAGGTGTTTATGAGGTTTTACTATAAACAAAATTACAAAAAAAAAAAAAAATGAAAAGAAATATAACTTAAATGTATCATTTAAGTTGTTTTGGAATAAAGAAATTTTATTATTTTTTCTTTTTTTACTTTTTTTTTTTAAACGAAATAAACCATTTTAGTTTTGTGGGTGGATTACGTTGACTATAACAAATATTTCATTTCTTTACATTTTTTGGCTTGAAAGGTGTTATGCAGAGTTTTTATCAAGATCTTTAAACTTTTTTTATTTCTCTTCATAATTTACTTTTTTTTTCGTTTTTTGATAATTTTTTATTTTATTTTCATTGCTTTCTTGTCGGAGAAAAATGAAACTTCCTCTAGGGATTTGCGATATGAATTGTAAAAACAAACATAAAATATGGTTGCATTTATTTGGCACTCAAGTGGTCGTCTCTTTGTTCATACTCCCTAAGACCCATAGACAAACAGACTGCTGCACTGACTGTCTGTCAGTCAGTACGTCTGTCTTTTAGTTGGTTGGAGGAATTGTCGATTGTTCGTTTGGGGTCGTTTAAATAAAAACTTAAATAAACAAATGAACATTATAATCGTTTAATACGAGTAAACATAGCAGCCACCAAACGCAATATTTCGTCTTCATTATTATCAACAATACTATAAAAATAACAACAATAACAACAGCCTTAGCAATGGCACTAACGATTTTATCAAGATTTTATTTTGTTGTTATTGTTGCAACACCTTTGTATGCAAAGTAGTTTGTTTTTTTTTTATATTATACTTTTATACATACACGTTTGAGAGTTTATGTTTGATTGTTTACGTCTGCTTGTTATTTTTTGTTTTCTTATCCAAAAAAAGTGCGTGTTGCACGTAGTTTTTGTTGAGTATTTGCTATTGTATGTGCTAGTGCTTGTTATTGGCGCAACTTTTGTGTAAACACCACATGCTCACTTTGACTTTAAGTTTTTTTTTTTTTTTTCTTCTTTTTCAGTTTATTCTTCATCCTTAGTTGCCTTTCTTCACCTCACGAAAGTAAAATCCCAATTTTAATGCTAAACAATGATTCACTGTCAAAGAAGGGAAAAAAAAGCGACTGAAACTTAATTGACGACAAAACTTCCCTCTTGAGTGATATTTAGGATATTCACTTGAGGTGACATAAGGAGTGAGATCGAAAAATTCTTAACATACATAATATTCAATAACTTGGAAACGGTTGATCCTAGAGTTTTCATTATTTTTTTAATCATTTGATAATTTAGCACAGATCACAGAAATATATAATTTTTATGGTTCTAACCACTAATTATAAAATTGTGGACCATTTTTGAAAACCCTTTCTTTGGAGATTTGATAGTTGCTTCAGTCACTTTTTTGGTATAGTGTGCACATCTTCTGTTAAAATCTTCGGTATTTTGGGACACCTTTTTTGTGCTCTTGAATTCACTTTTCACAAGAGCTCAGTATCTCTCCACTGGTCTAAGCTATGGACAATTTTGAAAATTGACCTCTTTTGATACTAAAACTATGTTATTGATTTGGTACCACTCCAGAGCTTTCTTATCGTAGTGATATGATGCCAAATGGGTCCAAAAATATGTGGACACGTTGTGCTTTCTTAAGAAAAGAAGAAGTATTTTTTGCAAATATTCCTTTATGCATATTTTGGTATTCATAGATCCGAATGTATCAAATGACTTTCCTGTTTTGCCGCAACTGCAAAAAGCTTGTCATACCATGAATTTTGTAAGAAATTTTTACTGCTTTTGGGTCTTAAACTTATCTCCAACATTGCTTCGAGCATTAGCAATAAAAAATTTTTGAGACACAAGCTGCAAAGATTCTGCCAGCACCTACGTTTCTTCGTCAATTATACAGCTTGAGTATTTTTGTATAAAATTTGGTTTTAAATTCCGAGTCCTATTTTTGGCTTGTATTTTTTTTTTTTTTTTTTTTTTGCAGAATTCCAGTTTGGAATTTTTTGAACTTTATATGTTATCAACTTTCCCATTAGCTTTAAATTTTCGCACCAAATAGTGTTTGGTTTCACATCAATAGTCAAATTCTCCTAATACTGTTTAATAACATTAGAAACGGTTTTACGGACGACATTTAATTCTGTGGCCAATTATTTGTAACCTATTTGGATTTTTTGAAATTTTTTAATAACTTGTAGGGCGTAAATCTTTTTCGTCACTTATTTTGATGAAAATAAGGACAAATTAACATGGTTGTTATTAAAAATAATAACTGAAGTATTTTTCCATGATAACTAGATCAAAAAAAAAATTTGAATATTGATTCCGAGAAAAGTTATGAGGCAATATACATTTACATATTTCTTTTAGAGGAGATAAAGTAAAATCGGACTCAACCAAATTACATGTGCCTTTTGGTTATGATCCCAGAAAAATAAAAAAAAAATGATCAAGAACATTTTCACAATTTCAAGAGTATCTTTGTTTTTTTTTTTTTTTTTTTTTTTTTTTGCTTTTTTGTAAATTATTAATAATTACTTCCAAAAAAGTTAAAATAAATGTGGAAAAATAAGGAAAAAAATTAGTAATAAGAATAATAAATAAGTACAAGAGCACGTTTAAGTTCTCCAAATTTGGATGATTATAATTTGTAGTCTAAAGGATACAGCCTTATATAATTTTTTAAATCACGCTTGTGTTATTAAAACCTCTCAGACTTTTTATCCAGTGCTAATTTATGCAGAATATGTTGTTATTGACCTTGATAATATCTTTTATAATTTTGTTTAAATTCTTTTTGGCCAAAGTTAAGTTTGTGATGTCATATTAGAAGACCTCGCAAAAAACAGGAAAAATTATCGAAAATGTCTTTGAGCTCCACGAAAACTGAAATTATGTTAGAGTGTAGAAAGGGTTTTGTCTTTAAAGAAAATATGATTCGAATACATTACAAATAGTTCTTTCTAGTTTGTTTGATTTATACGTTAAAATTGAAAAAAAAATTGCTTTAGAATGGATGATCTCCAGAATTGAACTTACAATGTTCAGTTTTTTTTTTTTTTTTTTTTTTTTTGAGGTTTTAATAAAGTGTAAGATTTTATGAAATAATGAATTTGATTATTTTTACAGCAAAATTATAATTTTTTTCGTTGAAATGATGACTTTTTTTCAAAAGTTTCTGGCAACGCTGGTTAAAATCATGACCTTTTCAGCTCCTTTTCATTCATAATGACTGCAGGTGTTTTATAAATTCTTTCTGGAGTGCTAAAATACCGCCTCATTTGGATATATGTATCAATTTGAAATTTCTCACATAATGTTATATTTATGAACTATTTGTTTTTATTAGGTGCACTATCCTTTCAAATATTGAACATTTATCAGGAAGCTTTAGAAAATTAGCAAGTGTTAAAAATATATCGAAGTAGTCGTTTTGATTTTTATCAGTAAAGACCATCTCGGCTTCGACTAATTAGAAATTCTGAATGATATTGTTTCATAAGTTATAAGAATCTTCACACTTTTCTTTAAAATTGGTTTTGCTTTTCGAGGTATCAACAAACTACATTAGATCTCATAAGTAGTAAAAACAGTATTATTCCACTTGTGATTTCTTTGAATAGGTATTATTAATTTTTTTTGCTAAATTTTTTTTATTTGCTCTCTCCTCTGTCTATCTCTCTCTTCTCATTACTCGTATCACCAAAGTTTTAAGTGAAAGATCGAAACTGAAATAAATATTATGAGTCTTAAAAGTATTCGAGCACCAATTTTGTGGATTTGTTTCAAGTCGGGGAATTTCCGATTACCATTATTCTTTGACATTTGTCTTTGCCGGCTAAATTCTTTCAACAAGTTTTTGATAAGGTAAAGTTCTTTGTGGAGAGGTGATTTGAAAGTATTCTGTGAACTTAGAAACGTTTTGTTTTCCACATAAAATAAAAAAAAATCATTGACTTCAACTCTGATAATTGTTTAAGTATATTAAGATTACGAATTATATCATTCAGCTCAACACGCGAGCTTTAATATTTCACTATCCTATCCGTATGTATGGACTTCTCAAAAGAACATTAGCGAACAACAAAAATATTAGAACATTAGATTAGCTTGCCATGGAGCCCTCTGCAATATCACTATATTATATTATATTATATCCCAACTGAGGTCATAATAATTTTTTTTTTTTTCTTTTATTATTACTCGCAAAAGAATTTCGGAGCGATATTGTAGGACGTTGTGTAACAAAAGCTTTATCGTATGGCAGACAATTGCATATTTAATTAAGTTATAACAAAGATGATTTGGTACTTTTTGAGCTTTTTGATATGGAAGAATTCTGGGATTCAGTAGGTTCAATATACAGCTAATTTTAACGTACTTAGTTAATATTGCAACGTTTATGCCTAGAGCTGGGATTCCCAGAATTACTCACATCTCGGAACCTTTCAGGTATTTTTAATTTTATTAATCAATCAGTTTGAAAAGTGTTTTTTGCTTAAACTATTCTGATTAAAAATTTGAACTTATAGCTTAAGTTTAAAGCAAACGATTATAAACTATGGTAATGAATTTTTGCATTTCCATAATGTTTTTTCCTTCTGCTAAAAAAAATTAAAAAGGGACTCGTTGACACTTATCTAGTCACACATTTCGTTCAAAGCTCTTTTCACACTGAACATAATGATTCTGTTTGTCATACCCGTAACAATTCGGTGCTTTTGAATATGTGATTTTAAAACCTGGAAATTGTTGTCTGATCTACTCCCAATTATTAATATATTATTATTAATTATTATTTAAGCATTTTTAAGTTTTAACAAACTTTTTACAAAAATATTACTTTTTAATAGTAAAAATTACACACTATATTGCTCCAACTAAAGCGTATACAAAGGTTTTCCGCATCGCTTTTCTTAATAGTAAAATAAAAAAAACACTTCTTAATTTCGCGGGAAATAATTACGAATACTAAGCAATATACATAAGGCATTTCAATACCTCAATACATTCTTTGATCTTTAAGATCTCTTATTTCCCATCCTAATCAAAAAAAAAAACAAAAACCTATTGAAATTATACCTCTTCGCGGACCCTCTAAAATGTTACTACGGATATCCATTTGGGATCACGTAGCCTATAATTAAGTCTCTTTTTTAAATAGATCAAGATAATTTCACAAAAATTATATATATTTTAGCATTGTCACGGTAAAAAAATTATCATACCATTATAATATTATAAAAAATATAATATGATGGTTACTGCAATAACTTCTATAATACATCAACCATATTATTTTTACAGTAATTCGTTTCGTTGCCAAATAATGTTTGTAGTAAGGTTAAAATGTGTTTGTCATATTCATTAATATTATGCCTTATCTAGAATTGGGTAGAAAAAAAATAATGTTAATAATTGTGATAAACATATTTTATGTTTAAGATATCTCACAAAAAATTAACTTTTATTTTCAGCAACAAATTAGAATTTTCGCCCAGAACCCAACCAAAAAGATAAATGTTTAAAAAATGTCTTAATTTTTTTATGCTATAATTTTCGTAAATATTAAAATTCTATAGAAATATGTTTAGTTTCTCTATTAAGTGCACATCCCTTAAAAGATTTACTTGCATATCCGTTTTCATAAGAAATCATTCATACATATTTTCTTTATATTTAATGCCAGAACTTTATTTTTTCGGAACTTAACAGGAAGTTTTTCATATTGAAAGTTTTTTGTTTTCCTACACAGCATTAAGCAAAGAGAAAAATAAAATTAAAATTATTTGCATTTTATGTATTCAAACGATAAACATACACATTTATTTAAACTTTTTTTTTTTAACAGGTCATGAACACTAGTAAACCAAACTTTCAAATCATTGGTAAATACGCTCGCTTAACTTAAATATAAAAAGAGGGTTTGGATAATAGTAAAGGAAAAACTCAGCGGGTATTCCTAAACTTCTAACAAAAGCCAAAAACCAGCAGAGAAAGAAACTCCCTAAAGATCATTGTTTAAATACTCTATTTTCCATGTCACATGACACATCCATGACATTGTATTGAATTGTAAAATGTGTGTAAACTCTATTGTTTATCTCTAAGGAATATTTAAACAAGCCATGACATTTACAACAAATATTGATTTAGGACAGATGTTTAGTTTACTAAACTATTTACACTCTAAAGAAAGAAAGAAGAAACGATTAAATATATGAATGAATAAAATATCAAAATATATATAAAAAACAAACATTAGTTAAAGAAGAAATTTAAATAGTTTTTTTGTATCTTTACTAAACTCCCTATAAATCAATGTTTAAATATTATTTTTTTTTATTGTTTAGTTAGTTTAAATGTTCTTTTAAACATGTGCGCCTTGAGTGGTGGTTGTTGGTGTTTTGTAAAATGTCAAGTTTAAATATCATTTTCATGATCATTGTTAAACATCAGAAAATAAAATCTGTCTACAGATTAACTTTAAACGCCCACTTATTTTTCCAAGTTCTGTGTTTTATTTTTATTTTTTTACTTCAATTATTTTTTCTTATATATTTTTTTGCTTTAATCTCTATTCTTGATAATTAATCATGTTTTTTGTACTCTACCACATGGATTTAGAGTTATATTAAAGTTGTCAACAGATTTGTAACATATTTTTTAATATAAAAGAAATGATAAATTGATTTATTAAAAATTTAAATTCATATACTTATTACGATCATTGTTCTTAATAGATTTAACTATGTCTATCATATTCTTCTTTAGTCTCACGAACTCCCCAAATATAATATCAATAACATTTCCTTCTTTTCTTGTGTGCTCTTTATTTTCTAAAAACTGTTTCAGAATTTACTCTTAAAAAAAGTTTCTTTTATCCCCTTTGTGTAAATTATCTTTTTACATTAGAGTATTAAAGTGATCATTCACAAGTCGTTTAAAACCTCTATTTTAATTCTATTAATAGTCATTTATTTATTTCCACACAAGATACCTATTTATTTTTTTTAACCAGCTCCATGTGTGATTTTTAAAGTGATGTTTGGGTTGTATTTACGTTTTAATCTCTTGTTTTTCTAGTATTTTTTTCTACAACTTTAAACTACAAATAACTGATTTTTTGACACGACAATAATGACTAGTTGTTGTAGCAGTTCTTTTTTTAATTTATTTTCTAAAGATTTATTTTAATGTTGTCATAAAATTTATTTTGTGTGATTGATTTCATCGGAACAATAAAAAGTAGACGGAAACAATTGAAATCGATAACAGTTTCAGTGAGCAAAATAGTATAATAAAATTAACCCATTATGGACAGTGAGTAAAAAAGTTAAATTAGCTTTATTACAAAAAATAATACAACAATAATAATTTTTAAAATTGGCTGTAGGTAAGGTTTCAAAGTATTAAATTATCTAAATATTTTAAAAAGAAATCTATTTAGACAGTAATTAAAATTCATACACAAAAAAGTTTCAAAGATGAACACATCCAGCAAATAAATTATCTACGGAATTCGTCCATTAATTCTAATATGGAAGAAAAGATTCATGATTATTTTTGTCCAATATTTCATAAATTTAAACTTGTCTTTAATATGAAAGCGGTTTATGTAAAAGACACTGTTGGATCAACTATATATCGATTCTGTGTGGAATCGTGCCCTTTATAATCAAATTTTCTATAAATCAGATAATTCAAAACTGTATTACTTAGGAATTTACAAAGCAGTACAAAATAAAAAAAAATAAGGATTGTACAGAGGAGATCATATGCTTTAGAAAATATGATCAGTGCAATTTGATTCAAAGGGTTCGTTAAAAAAATTTTTTCTGGCAGATTTTTAAATTATCCTGTTGGATAAGAGCAGAAAACTTCGCTTAAATATATTAAAACCTACCCGACGAACACCACCCTGTATAATTTAAAATGTCAGCAATATATAATTCCGAAATTCGAATACAGTTCATCACTGTTGATAAATGTTTAATTTAACCCTAGAATACTAACGTTATTTTGAATACTTTTTTATTCACCCATATGAACGACTGAAAATACTTTAGTTATGCATTTGTATATTAAAAACCATCTAATGAAAAGTTCTCTGAAATTTGGTCACATAAAATCTTCGGACGTCTAAGTTATAAGGTTTTAAAAAACGTTGGTATACGTAAAATTTACGTACATTAGTATTGCAAGGTGAATCCACAATGCATGTCAAAGAAGAAATTTTAAAAAGGTGTGCTAAAATTAAAACTCTTTATATTATTACCAAATAAAAACGGTCTGATCATACAGTCAAATTCCTTTTGAATAAGATACCAGTTGGCTATACCAACAATTCGACGAATTTCTCTTTGGCAATATTTACTCCTGAAAATTTAAGTAGTGTATATGATTTATGATCCAATACATCACTACAGCAAAGGATCGGTATATACTATAACGGAAAAATGGTTTCTCGTTTGCAGCTTTTAAAAATTGCTTCAAACGAATTTGAAGATAAATCCCATTAATAAAATGTGAGTCTTTCAATGTTTTTTACTCTCTGACGACTAGTCTCTCTAGTCTCTCTTATAGTTAAACAATTAGATTTTTTCTATAATCATGTATATAATACAGATCATTGCGATCTGTAACTTCATTTCCTAAAATCAATTACACATTCCGCTTGCCTCCTCTAACATTTTCAACCATGAATCTGCTGCGGTTATAATCTGTGCGTTAAAACTTAAATACAAGTATGTATTTGATTTATGCGTATAAAACTAGTAAAAAGAATTCGATTATGTTAAAAAAGAGAAGTAGCTTTCATGTAAATATTGTCTATGACAAGGAGGAAAAATTGAAATATTTTTCGGTATTAAAATAAATTTTAAATAGTATTTTTTTCAACCTCATAGTACTAAAATTTAAATTTTAGGTATTTACTTCTTTATGAGCAAAACTCAAAGAATGTAATTTGTAGAATCTAAAACGTAGTGTTGAAAATGCTACCAAATCATTTATTGATTTTATTGAGTTTAAGGATCAATACCTTAAAATCGAGCAGTTCAGTTTTTAAGGAACTAGAAGAACCAGCATTTAATCAGAGATAGTGTTCATTGCAATTTCATTATGACTTCTGAATACCAAGCGTAAATCTACATCAAAGGTGTTAAGAGAAACATAAGTTTCTATTCGAAAATTACATATCTCATTTAAACATTTTTAATTTGAATTGTCGTTTGACAGTATCAAATGACTCGAGGGAATACTTCGGTACTTTTGAATGTTAATTAGCTTCAAAAAAAGTGCTATAGTATCAACTTTTCCATCCCTGGTCTATGAATTAAATAGTGTTTCTTCTTTTGGAAGGGGAATACAGAGGAGAAGAAAGATGGTGAAGAAAAATTATATATTTGGTTTAGAACTGTAGTATTGCGAAACTGTAGTATTGGTGTTGAATAGGCATATTAGTTGGAACTAATAGCCAATTTAAAATTATTTTACTTCGGAAATGAAGGAGTATACCTCAAATAAACCTTGTGCTACCAGCAAAATCTGCATAATCCTATTCAAAACAAACTGATGATATCTAGGACTACACGGTTCAGTAAATAATCCTTAAGATCTGTTATTGAGCACCAGATGCATCTAAAGACTTTCCCAAGTGTTGTCAACCGATTTTTCGGCATAAGTATTATTTATATTATAAAGTAAATTAGAAACCAATAATAAATTTCAAAAAAGAGATGGCAAATAAAATTCAAGCTCCATTAATATATGACAAGTTTAAAATATTTTTATCATCAGCACAAAAGAAAGTTTGTTGAAAATTATCCAGCGGCGACCTCCGTTATAAAAAATTATCGTATTAAAATTTCTATTAGAGAAAACAAAAATTAGTTCTTTTAAGAAAATCATAATTGCATTTCCTTTATCATTTACTTAGACTCCCTACAAACTATGTTAGGAAAGTATTTCTTGTATATGAGAAGAATATTCCGAAGTGTGTCCAATATTTAGGTACTTGGTCACAGCTTATACCAGCCTTGAACAATTTAAGAAGTCTTTCGTAGCCTACAACACACAAAGAGAATGAACTGCCGGAAAAAAAGAGAATTGTAGGGTTAATTACTTCTGGTTCCACATTGATCGAATCAATCTTAACTTATGATTAGAGACTCTAACGCGTAGCTTAATTCTCTACTTGTAACCTCCATGCTGAACTTAAGAAAAATTTCCACTTATACACATTGTTCATTGGATATGTGATCTAATTCTGCACAACTGAGGCAGATCGTCATGCCCATCAAGAAGCTAGATTGTCTCAAATACTATCACATTGATAAAAGCTCAGAAAATGTTCTTTCAAATGGTCCTCGAAATAAAGAATGGGTTGAACCAAAACTCCACACAAATTCTCCCAGCAAAAAAAAAAAAAAAAAAATGATCTAGTGCTTTCAAAAAATAACATTTTTACTTCTTCAAAAGTATAACAAAGTGCATATTTTGAAATTTTTGGAAGTTTTTAATAATTACTTCCAAAAAAGAAATGAAAATAAATGAATTTTTAGCGGGAAAAAATGTTAATAATTTCTAATAAAAATAAAATTTTACTAATTTTAAAAGATTTTTAATATCTTTTAATACAGATAAAACTAAATTTTTATTAAAAAATTTTACAAACATATTTTTAAAACAAGTACTCCGAAAGCAATGAATAAGAAGTATAAAAGAATTAAAAAAAAACACTTTTTCACCAATAAGTATTTCCATCCGATGACAACACAATGTTAAATTCATGATTTTTCAGCTATTTTTCAGTTATTATTTTGCTGGGCATCGATGCAAATATAGTTCTCGTTGCTTTAACAAATTACCATCCGAATAAGACTTACCAATTGCTTATAACCTGTTCAATCGTTTAAACTATTTAGCTGACAATATTAATTTATTTAAATTTACATTAAAATGCTTTTATATTCCAAGAAAAATAAAAAGAGTACAACATCAAACTTCTATAAAAAAAAAACACTTAAACTTTACAAATTACAAATCACTGAAAAAGTTCAATAGTTAAAGATCATATTAAAAAGAAATTAGTTTTCTTTATATCCTCAAAATAAAATATTAGATAAGTTGCCTCTTAATTCTAAGAAAAGTTCAATAGTTCAAGGTTTTTAAATAAATGATTAAATTATTTCAACAAGGAAAATACTTTTACATTTCAAAAATTTGTTTCCAATATTAGAAACCTATTTGTAAATACCCTTAGTGAAATAAAATAAATTGTATGACTTCCATTTGAACAGCTGTTTTGGGGAAATGACATCACTTTCGAAATAAAAATGCATTTTGTGTATCACCATAAAACAAAAGAATAATGAAATTTTTCTTGGACAAAAGAATATTCTTTATTCAGTTTTCATTTAGCAGACAGATGCCAAATGATAATATAATTATAATCAAAAGTTCAATGACAAATAGCAAGACAAAATAAAAGAAATAAAAAATCGATATACTACATACGACTATAAATTTTAGTCACTAATAAAAGGGTTGTATTTCAACAAATGAAGAAATAAACACAAAAAAAGAATAAAGAAACATAGATGCCAATTTTATGATAAACCTACAACCCAAAAATATGTTTAATTTTTTTATTAGCAGTTGAAAAATTGTTGAAAAATTTATAGTTTAAAAATACAACATCAGCCCGCAAAAAAGCCATTAATTTACTCAAAATCTAGATACAATTATCAACAGCAATAGAAACGAAATACTTAGATGGAAAAAAATCAAATAAACAAAATATTTGAAAGACATTCTAATAACAATATTTGAAAACATATAAAAAAAACCAAAAAGAAAAAAATAAACATTTAAAATGCTTAAATAAAATGAATTATGGAACTGCGGTCATTTTGTAAAGAAGCCATATATCAAATGACTATCTTGATTATTTATTAATTTAGTAACGAAAAAAAAATTAAACACAGCATTTGCTACATGTCGAACTGCATTACACAGGGAGTGCTGTAAGATATACTGCAACATAAGTAACATAAAGAAAACAAAACCAAATCACTGCATCTAAAGTGTGGTTTAATTTATTAAAGACTCTTTTTTATATGAATATTGGTTTGAGAGAAAGGGAAACATTAGAGAAACCCCCCCATATATCACGGGTCAATGGTGCAGCTTACACAATGCAGCCACCACAGCAACAGCAGCAGCAGTAGTAGTACGTGTAGTATTAGAAACTACATATAGTGATTTTTCATAAACAACTGCTAGTATAGCATAATGTTGCAAGAAAGTACTTAATAAACCACACACATTTAGGTACTCATATGATTTTGTATGTATTTACGTACAACATAAAAAAGTGGCTTGATTTAACAACCTAAATACGAGTAAAAATGTAAAATATGCCCATACGGCACTTACAATAACATCAAGAACAAAAATGAGCAACTGATTTACATACAAACATTCATTCAGTTATTATTCATTTGTACATTGTTCATTTGAAGAAAAAAAAAAAATACAACAATACAAGAGAAGAAATAAATTGTTAGAAGTTAGAAAAAATTTTAAAGAGGAGCCATTAGTTGAATCTTCATTAGATTAGATTGTACGTATGTATGTTCACTATAGGGTGACCAGATAAGCAACCACTATAATATTGAAAAGTTTTCCTATAAATTGAAATCTTATGTCATTTGTTCGATGGGAAAATATAGTTAATATATTTAATTAAATAAATTAAAAACCTATTAATTAGTTAAAATTAAATGTGATTTATGTATTGCAGCATTTATTAAATCAAAAATTATTTAGAGATATAAAAACTGTAGAACATTTCTAAATCACTTACAAAACATAAAATTTTACCCAGCATTGAGTCAAGTTCCAGCTTGAATTTCTGATATTCAAAAACTCCTCAACACATTTGATAGTCTCGTCTATACGCAGAGAAAAATATGATTTTGGTAACCATAATCTAAGAGCAACATATTATGATTAGATTAAATTATTATTGTCACAAATAATAAATAAGAACATTATAATCATAAAATGGTCCCTTTTTATCATATTATGCTCCGATTTTTTTCCTATTGCCTAGTGAATAGTACGAAAAGTTAATAATCGATTTTCGATCAGCCATTTTAATTTCGTTTTTTATAGTCGATTTTTTAATCGATTCTTATTTGTAAAACTAATGAAATAAGAGGCGTATCGGTCGATATGTTTAACATAACCTTTTCACCAAATAATCAATTATAAAAAATATTATATGAGTGCTCAAGAAATTGATCACCTATGGATACAGTAAAAGCACAGTCAAATATGAACTACAGGAATGGATTACTGCAAATTAATTAATTGAAGATAAGGAATATTCTTCATGTGACTATCTCGTTACGCCCAAACTTAGATTTTATATAACTCGTACTCAACATTCGTCCACTGCATTTGAAATTTTTTTTATTGGGAACAAATCAAGATTACTAGCACACTTGAAATTGTAAGTATCGCTATGTTGATCAAAAAATTAGTTTTTTCTTCTCAAAGAGTTAATTAATATAGTCATATTAGATACCATTAAAATGGCATTTGAAAGTACTTTTAATGGGTATCAATATAAATTTAATAACATATGTATTAAAGCAGATATTCGAACATATCTAACGACGCTTTAAAAGCCTATAACTCGTAAACTAAGAGCAAGCGACCAAACATTTTTACAACCTTTAACCGCAAGTAAAAGTACTATGAATCATGATTAAAATTGTTTAAAAGTCACCTGGTAATCTTGATTTAAGCCATTTCTTGAATAGTATTTTTTCTGATTTTTTATTCAAATCTTTTAAAAACTTGTCTCAATATTTATATTTTAGAAAGTTTTAAATTTTCCTTTAAAAATGTTGAGATTTATTTGTACAAAAACAACTATTCTATGGTAGTATGACTTTTCGATTAATCGATGTTTAAAAGTCGATTTCAGTATAAGATGACTGGTAAGAATCGATCACAAAATAATCGTTTTTTGGCAACGAGAATCGATTTTCGACTATAATCGAAATCGATTCTCCATTCACTAGTATTGCATTTAACATTTTTATCACGTTATGATCTGGTTTTCTTATATTGCGATTCTAGTTACAATAATATTTTTTTATTTTATCATATTATTAAAAATGGGATCATAATAAGATAAAAATATATCATAATATGATACAAATTTATCTTATTATCATTATTTTTTATTTTTTTTTTTCTATTCTTTACAAATTGTGCAAGATTTACAAAAATAAGTTTTGATTAAATTATTTAATATTTAATGTATTATTTAATATTACTTTAAATCACAATACATTAGCTGGGTTTAATTTGCCTTGATATCGTCAATTACTTCTATGCTCTCCATCTTGACTTCTTAATTTTTATAAATATCTGAGGAGTATCACATTGGGGTAAATGGGGTCGAAAATGGTGATTAATTCAGGAAAAGGTGATATAAATATTTTGGTTATCATGTTTTTTTTTTTTTTTTAAATTAATTTTTTGAATTTTAAGATTTTTTTTTTTTTTTTTGGAGGAATGGTAATGTCCACCCGTCTATACATTTGGGTTAATTGGGTCGAAAATGGCTCTTAATTCAGGAAAAGGCGATATCTGACTTTTGATGATCACGACTTATTTTTTCTATTTATTAGTTAGCAAAGAAATGTATTTTTAGAATTCTAAAATATTTTTTGGCAGAATGGCAATGTCCGTCTGTACATTTGGATTAAATGGGTCCAAAATGGTGCTTAATTCAGGGAAAGGTGATATCAATACTTTAGTATTTAGTTTTATTTTAAGAATTTTTTACAGAATTCTAATGTCCGTTCTTCCGTTCGTCTGTTTATTAATTTTTGTAAACTTGCCAATTAAAAATTTATTTTTTAACTCAATGAAGATATCGACTTCAAATTTTCTTTATTCGATGGACAATTTTGTTATTTAATAAACTGCATAATATATAATAAAATCGGTTGAAAATGTTCTGATATATATGGAAAGACTTGACCAACATCTTTCAATGTTGCGATTGCTAAAATTTCAAATGAATTTAACTCGAAGAATATATGGAAGAAATAGTACAAAGGGACATGTTTTTTGAAAGATTTATCAAGAACTTTAAGGCGATATAAAAATCTTGGAAATCGGCTAAAGTATCCAAATTCGCTAGTGGTTAAACTTTTTTATGATATTTTTACCCTATTTTGAAACCACATAGCTCCACTCCTGAAGGAGCTATGGGGGTGTTATTAATCCTTTGACCGCCCAATCCGCCCTTTTCAAAATTTTAAAAATAACTCGTATTGTAATACTTTAAATATGCTTTCATTTTATTAATGTCATATGATAAGTTGGAGGTTCACAAGAAGTGTGAGGGATCTCACTATAATAGTTGTTTAGATATATGGTATTGAATAATTGCTTTGTGTGAGGGCTAATACTTCACCGACTCAGATCCGAAAGTAAATATCATATTTGAATTCAGAGACAAGCAGGATAATACTATTAAAATTTGAAGTAAGTCGGTTATGTCCTTTGAGAGTTCACAAAAAGTGGGCATGGCATCCGATCAAGTAATATATTCCAGAACAAGCACAGTTTGTCACTTTTTTAAGATTTATTGATTTGATTTGAAGTTAAACGTAAAAGCCCTGAATAAAAATTCCTGTCTTTGATATAGGAATCTTGCGTAAAGGGACATAACTGTCCCCTTTAGCGGAAAACTCAAAAAAATCTACAAATCGGTCTTTACTCCCTAAGTACTAATAACGAGCATATCTATTCAAAAAAAAAAAAAACTATATTCATTCACTTTTAAACAACATCAACGCAGTAATCTAAGAAATACAAAACATCTATTACATCTATAAAATAAAATTTAGTTAAAGTACATTCATATAAAACATACAGTATGTAGTATATACTGATATGCATGTAATTATAAAACATTTTACTAACATTAGAGTAACTTAAACGAGCCGAAACAAAGTCAAAAACCATATTACAACAACTTTGAAAGAAAAAAATTACACAGACAACAATAGCAAAAACAAATAATATACATATTACAAAAAAATATAAAAAAATAGGTCGCAACAATTGCCGCACTATCGATTTTTAATATACAATATGTAGCTGTAAGAAAAAAAATTTAAATGGTGTGGTAAGAAAAGAAAAAAAAAAACACACACATTAAATACTTACGAAAAAACCAAACAAAAAGAAAAAACAAACAATTTAAGAAGATCTAGTAGCAAAGTACTTTTCATCGATTACAATAGAAAAAAAAATACAGATACATAAATATACTTACATAGATACACAAATACACGCCTCATAAATAAGTAGTTGTTTCAATAAATACTCGTATCAATGAATGAAATAAGTGTAGCGAGCTTTAATGTATGAATGAAATTGTAAACCACCAAATATGAAAGTTAATATTTTTTCTTATACATATTCGTTTTTAAAATTTTTAAATTAAAAATAAATTTGTGTTAAATACCACCAAAGGGAATTAAAATGAGCACAACAAAATAAAATACACCAAAATATATGAAGAAACAATCAACACAGATTCGTTTCACTATATGCCATATCTCTCATGCATTTAATGTTTTTTTAGTTAGACATATTCATTTGTTTTTGGTAAATTTTAATGTTCAAGTGAAATGAAATACATGAAGTGTAAATGATTATTTTGACTATTATTATTTGTTCAAAGAAATAAATAAAAAATTGTCTCCCTCCCAAAATTATAGTAAATTAAAGCTATGTGGAGATAGTCAGTCAGTCACACACATAACAAATATTTATATTTTAAAAATTTAATATCAAGTTGAAAAGGCCAGCGTCATTATGTTAAATTTTCACAGTAGAAAAAAACTAATAACATTATTGCTATAAAATAGAGAGTTGTAACGAATTTAAAAATGCCCTTCTTATAAAGATGGGGACAATATAATGAAGGAAAGCTTACACGTTGGCAAAAATTTTGGTAATAAACCTGTATCCCCTAAACTACTGATAGGATGGAATTAAAATGTTGGGTCGAGCGGGACCTCAGCATTCACAAAAATTATCTTATAGTAAACCTGCAATAATATGAGATAAGCTACAGGATGTGAAAGTTAACCAAAGTTATTTTATCTAAACTCCTTCCAGTTTTTACCATGTTTCTCTATGCTGAACGAATGTCGAACAAAAACGTGTTTTCATAAAAAATGGGTTTCTGTATTTCAAACGATAAGAATGAAAATGTCAAAATAAGCCACTTTATATTTTGCTTTTGACTGGTTACATTTTTTAATGAAAAATGGGAAAATTGCTCACCAGGACACTGCAAATGCTCATCAATCATGTTTGCAATTCATTTAGAAAAGAATCGTATCGATAAATGAAGATTTTCTTTTAAAAATTTAAATATCTTTTGATTATTTTTTTTCCTTTTTATATGTTTAAATTATTTTTAAGTATTTTTACAAAAAAATAACTCTGAAAGAAAATACAACCAAAACACTGTGAAAAAACATAACTCCATGCGAACGAAAGTTTAGGAAATAGAGAAACCCAAAATGATTCGAATTCGTTCAACTTACTTTCGTTCGCTTAGATTTTTGTTCGACATAGAGAAACAAGCTATTAAATTATGTAAAAGAATAGAAACATATTAACATATTAATTAACATATTTACCTATCCTTTGATATACAAAATATCAGTATAGCTTTTCAAATGAAGCAAATACTCGGGCCTAAATCCAATTTTAGGAAATATAGATTTATTACCAAAATGTTTGCGATAGGCACTACTGTATGGTGGAGTGACAAATGAACGTAGTGCCAAACAATTTGTGGTCAGGGCTTTGGGCCTTTAAAAGCTTTTAAAGCAAAACTTTGAACATTATTATTATTATTTTAATTTTACTAAAAATCCAAATTTACTAATGCTTGAATTAACAAAATTAAATTCCAACATTATTATCATCATTATTAAATCAAAAACAATGAGTAACAATATTTCATTCATTAAAATAATACTTTTGTTAAACGTAATAATAAATAATGTTTTTTAAATATACAGACATAAACTGAAATTATACATAGTTTCAAATACAATATTTCATTCAATGTCAGTTACATAAAGTCAATGTTTTTTAATTGTCATTTTGAAAATGTCAATTTTAGTATTTGTTTATTATCTACAACCGCAAAAATTATATATTTATGTGTTAGGATAAGTCCACAGTGATTACTAGTATGAGTTGTACTATACAATAGACTTTTGTGACATTATGTGGGTATTTATGAGAGAAAACAGAGAAAAAACAATTGTCATTACAAACATTTTAAATATAATTACCATAATAAACAATAATTATGTCTATGACAGTGGTATTATAATGAGATTTTATATAATTTAATTGAGGATCACCCTACAGACATTGTTGGGAGATTATTAATAATATTATATGATATGAGACAGAAGAAGGAATGTTTGGAGATTATAAAAAATATTATATTATGTGAAGCAATAGAAGAAATACTACAACTTAAAAGGCACTAAAAGTAAATATTTTATTTTTTTTATTAAAATTTAAAAAAATAAAATTGTAACTAATTTCCGTTTCGAAACGTAATGATATTACCATTTCTATTAAATTTATATTTAATTTACTTGCGATATATTTACGCCCATACCGTTTACCATTTGTTTATTAAACATATTTTTTTTATTTTTCGCAATTCTAAATAAAATTTTCATTAAAAATCACTAACAACCCACCAACACTTAATAAAACATTATAAAAATTGTATAAACAAACAAAATTTTTCACACATTTAGAATTGTTTGTAAACAAATATATTCATCACTTTTAATTTCTCTTCTAATAAAGCTCTTTAAAAACTAAAAACCACTTTCATTTTTTTCACTCTTTTGGAAACTTTATGCAAAACAAAAACAACTACCTATATGTACATTAATTTAAAAACACATACATACATATATACTAATATGCTCTTAACAAAAAAATAATAATAATAATAATAATTACACTAAGGCTCCATTAAGTGTTTTACAATGAGAACTTTAAAAGGTACTGCACAGTGGTTTTTTTATTCTTTAATAAATGAACAAAAATATGCACCAATAATCCTGAGAATATTTTCCATAATATTAATATATATATTATTAGCTCATGTGTCAAATCCAATTGCAAATTATTTGGCCAACTCTCTTTGAATTTTAAACTTATTATTTAATTAATTTATTATAATAAAATTTATTATTTAATAAAAAATTATATTAGTGTAAAACTTTAATGTATTTAAGCCAAAATTATAGAACACTATTTGAGGTTATAGGTTAATTTTTCAGAAAGACAGCCAGACGGACATAATATGGCAACCGTATAATTTTAGAATGATCTGTAGTAAATGGTTAATTATTAAATATTACCTCTTTCAGCTCCACACACCTTTTCATTAATAGATTAATTGGAATCTGAGATATTAATAAATTATTATTAATTAAAAGAAATAAAAAGTAATGCATTTTAATGTAAATGTATTTTTATTTAATTTTATTCAAAAAATAAAATATAAAGTACAAAAAGTTGATACTTAAGTCATTTTTTAATAACTCAATAGTTAATTGAGTAATCATAACTAAATTATAACTAAAACTAAATAGTTCTTCATCTAAAATGGTAGAAATTATATTATATAAAACTTCATAAATAATTTTTCCCACAGTGCACCGTTAATAACAAAATGAGAAATACAATTTTTTCCTCTGAAATTTCATTGAGTTTTACATTAAATTTATCAATAAATTCATTATATAATTTATTTAAAATGTTTAAATTATAAAGTAATTAACACAATTTTACAAAGTGTAAATTTATCTGTAAAGGCTCCATTACTCTACCGTAAATGTAAATGTAAAAACGTAAATGTAACTGGAAACGTAAGTGGGTGCTTACTCAAAAAACGTAAATGTAGCCAGTACTTTGTTGTTGTTTTGTTCACATCAACATCAGTGATGTAAATTATACATTTTTTCAGTAAATCAAATTCAGTTTAAAAATCGCTATATTTATTGATTTGTGTTTTAGCGACTTGTATACAAAACGAAATTTGTGCTTTTATTACAAAATTTTTAAATTTTAATTTATTGATTAAACTCCGCACTTTATTTAAATTATTTTAACAAGTTTTTTCCGAAGAAAACAGCAAAACAAATTGTTCAGTTGATAAACTTATTATATCGTTTTTTTACGCAGATTTAATATATTGAAATAAAAAGATGTCAACACTGTCCTTTCAGCTGTCAAGTAAAAACGTAGAGCGACCTAATTTGATTAGGTTGCTACGTAACATTTACGTTTTTGAGTACACAAACACACATAACTCCCATAAGCAAAACGTGTCAGCTGATTCGCTACATTTACATTTACGGTAGAGTAACGGAGCCTTAAGTTGTCATTAAAACGTAAAATATGTTATGTATTTTAACTTAATAAGTTTTATGTTTTTAATAAATATATTAAAATTAACCTCATTTTGTTACATGTTTACATGTTTGATATTTATTTAAACTCACCTTTCAAATCTCCTTTATTATATCCCACATTTATATTATTTTTAATAAGATATTATTTAAAGTCGCGTACCGTTTACCGTTTTATCAACACTTTTTAAAATATTGGCAACTCTATTAGGCACTACTAACATTTAACTACCATTAGAAAAAACACTAGTTGCATTTTATGCAAAAACTACACTAAAATATAAACACATATTCATGCATACAAATAAATGCAAATAAATATGAATTTTTTCTTTACTCTTGTTATTGAGAGATTTACATTTTACTCTTGCTTTTAATATAGGAAAACACACCAACAAGCAAACACAAATAAAAAGCACATTTGAATGGTACACATAAACAAACACTTGCATTTAAATAAGCAAAGGGAGTTTTGCACAAAGGAAACAAAGAAAAAAACATTAATAAAAGCAACAACAACACACACTATTTTGTACTTTACTGCAACTCATTATTTTTTCCTTAATGATTTTTTATTTTACTATTTTAATGCCTAAGTTGTAATTTTTTTATTAAATAATTTCATTTATATTAATGTATTTTATCAACTTTCTACAAATAAACCTACATTTTATTTCTTTTCATAAGGAATTAAAGAAGAGAGCCACTTTATTAATAACACACATCTAAACACATGCATTTGATTAGGCAAAGGGCTTTTTGCATAAAAGAAACAGAAAGAAATACACCATTAAAGCAACAAGAAACACTTGATTGCTTTTTTTAATTTTATTGCAATATTTTATTTTCATAAAATCCTTATTTTAACACTTAAATTATTAAACTTTTTATGGATTTTTTTAATAAATTTTATGTTTAAGATTAATATTTTATAAATTTTGAAGAAATTAACACACTTTAATTGAATTAATGGGTAATTAAAGACGAACGACACTTTTTAACGACCGAATTTAGTAATGAGCGTGGGAAAACTAATTTTTGTTTTTTTTGTAAAGTGGTAAGAGTTACCATGCTTCAATGGAAGGTGTAAACAATAAACAAAATTATCAAAGGCCATTATACAAAATTTATAAATATTTTCATAATTTTCCTAAATGAATCTTAAGTGCAGCCCCGAATAACAATGAAAACAAAACAAAAAGACAACAAAAACAACTTCAACTTCATAAAAAAAAAATTATACAATTTATGAGATTAAGAACATTAAAGACAAACGACCAGTTCCATTTTACAGGAACCATATAAAAAAAACTCAAGTGTTTTGTTATTGTTGTTGGTGGTCTTTTATACAATTTCTTGTTCAATTATGGCTCAAGCGCATGCTATTCCCGCTTTAGAATGGTTGTGTGTGCCGTAGTAATTTTTAATGCAACTGCCAACGAGGAGCTCTTTTGTTGTGTTAAATTTTTGACAAATTGAATGAAAGACCAAGGAAAATGAGTGAACAGCTGAAAAAAATAAAATAAACGGAATTGAAAAAAACCCACGTGCTGCTTAATAACAAGTAGAAAAAAATTGAATGGATGGATATACATTTTGGTTTGATTTCATTCGTGTCTTGTATTTTTTGTGACTGTTTGTTTTCATGGCACATAGTAATTTAATCAAAACACCCAACTGTTGTTTATGGGTTTCCCCCTAAGCAGGGTCTTAAAAGTGTGAAATCATGAGGGGTTTTGAGATCATATTAATATACACTAAGGCGTCGTTAATGGGGACCTGAGAACTGCTACACAAACTGAAACGACGATGCATTTACACTCTTTCCTTAATATTTGGTTCCAGGATAAAACTCCTTGAACAGAAAAAACGTTAATTTTCAATAATAAAAAGGTTTTTTTTTTTTGTTTTTGTACAAAGAGGTGAATTTAAAATACTGATATAAATTCTATTTTGATTTTCTTATTAAAATTAGATAATTTAGTATGAAAATCAATGAATCAATTAAGTTTTTACATACAGTTAATTAAGTTACTATAGCGTAATCAGAAAGTGCTCGCACATCTACAAATACAACAATTACTAGTATTTTGCTATTGTAAAACTACCGCACATAATGTCAAAGTGCTATGAACAGAAAATGAGCGAATGAAGTAGAAAAAGAGTAATAAAAAACTCGAAAAAAATTTTACATATGAATACAAAAACAATTTGACAGTTCCGCGAGGTTTGTCAATGAAAAAATTGTAAAACTGCTGTTCTTACGAGTATACTTTATAATCGTACTATGTAAGTTATTTTAACTTCCAAAAAATATACTGTATATAGCGATGCAAACCGAAATATTGAAATTTCAAACAGAGGCGCAAAGTGAAACGACGCAAATCGAAACGACTCAAATCGGGGCCTGAGTGTATAAAATAAATAGATAATTAAAACTATCTGTAAAGATAGAGTTATTAAACAAATTAATACATTCCTTTACGATCTCAGCTAAGTTTTCCCTTTTTTCAATATATGCATTAAAAATGTTGATTTAATACTGTCGTTTTGGATATTTTTCTATACTTTAAACTTTTTATTTTATTTTATTTTTTTGTTCTTATGCAGGAAAAAAATAAAGTTCATAATAAAACTGTGCTTTCAACATTATTTTCTTTCTTTTTTTTTTTTCTTTTCTTTAATACATTTTATTATGCTTTTATAAAAAGAGTATGTATTTATTGTCAGTTGTATACTTAAATGCCTTAAAATAAGGAAAAATAAATAAAGAAAAATATCAACAACAGAATTGTGGGTGGAAATATCAAAAGAAACTCAAGACATAGAGTAACACATAGAGACGAAATTCTCGATTGACAGTTAAACAAAATTGTTGTTTTGTAAACAAAAAATTATTTTTATTTTCTTTTTAGCAACAACAAAATGTATTTGATTACATGTATTTTGTTGTTGCATGAGTTAGGTTTTTGACAACCGACTTAGGTTTTTGACAATTAGTTTCGTCTCTTGTTTCTCTTTGACTCAAGACTTTGACATTGTTTATAATTGTCAATTGTATTACAGCAAAAAAGAGAGAAAAAAATAGAAAATAAAAGGGTTGAATGTTGTGTACAAATAAATAAAATTTATCCGCAAGGTATTAAAACTACACTATATTCTTACTAGTAGTATAACGTTTTATTGTAAATAAATATCATGTTAAAATGTTAAATGTGTCATACGATTTTGTAAAGGATAAAAAAGGCTTTTTCCTTTTAAATAAAAAAAAATAATAATAAAATAAGAACAAATATGTCATTGTTATGTGTATATAGGGCCAAGGGTTTTTAGCTAAACTAGGTTATATTTTTTAATGATAAACGATTAATATAATGATTAACAGCCGTATTCACAAAAAAATAATGTTTGCTTGATAACGAGTTACTAACTGTATGTATATAAATTTCCATAAGAAAAAGTTAGTAACTCGTTATCAAACCAACATTAATTTTTTTGAATACGGCTGTAAAATGATATTGTATTTTAGGAAAGAAATTACAATTTTTATTAATCGGATATAGATGTCAATAACAATTATGAGTAACCATTACAAACAACTGTTACTATTATGTGGAAAACTAAAAAAACTTTTGCCGATTTAAAATTTACATGTAAAAAAAAAATTTTTTCATTTGAAAACTTTTATTTCAGTTTTAATTTTTTCATAACAAACTTCACTACATATTTTTTAATATTAGGTCTGTTCGTTTGCATACAATTTTTACTAGTTTTACTATTTTTTCAAGTATTTTACTCGAAAAACGTTTCTGTGCACATAAAAATAGTAAAAGTAGTAAACATTTCAAGAGAAAATATTTTTCTCTTTTGCTATATTTTACTTGAATATTTTGTACGAGCAAAAGTAGTAAGAAATTTTTATTTTCAAATTTCTATTGAATTTTATTTTAAAACAGAACAATTAGAAAATATGTACATTTTTTAAATGTTTTTTGTTGTAACCTGTGGTCAATTTTGAATGAAGTATTGCAAATTTTGAATTTATGATTAAAAATTTTATTAAGCCTACTTAAATTATGCACATTTAAAGGGTTTTCGGAAAAGGCCGTGGTCAAGTTTGTACTGATCCTTTTAAAATTTAGTACATTGACATGTATTTAAAAGGCCGTGGTCAAGTTTGTACTGATCCTTTTAAAATTTAGTACATTGACATGTATTTAAATAAAATGTGCGAATTCGTGTACATATTGACATTTTTGATATATTTATCATGTTTAAGTAATTTAGGGAAGGTACGAATGAAGCTTATGGTCAATTAAAGTCCAATGTTAAAAAATATGATGTGGTAGTTTAAGGTTACAAAATATTTTATATGTGTTGTATTTTACTACATTTATGAGATTTATAGGGGTCAAAGTCAATTCTAGCAAGACGTTTGTCATTTGGAAGCTATGTGAAATATTGGACACGTTTTGAACAATAGGCTTCGTCCCTGGATTTTACAAATTCTGTGTACCAAATTGCATTAAGTTATCTTCCAAATCTACCTGTAGTTTACATGGGCGGACATGAACTATTGATGATATTCAACAAGGCTAAAAATCATACATGTCATTATACAGAAGAAATTTTATAAGAAAATATGTGAAAAAATTATCTGCAAAAGAACATATGCCAGTATTTTTGAGTTGTTTCCAAGTTTCCATTTAACAAAAATAAGAAATTATATAAAAAATTTATTTTTTATTGACAATAAATTTTATTTTACTATTTTCCGTTTTCTTACTTTTTCAAGTAAAAGTTTATTTTTCAGCATTATTTTTAAATTTATATTTTTTTACAAGTTTTGCTAGAATTTCAAACGAACAAACCTATTATCTAGTTTATTTACTGTTTTTTTTTTTTTTTTTTTTTAATTCAATATAATTTTTTATTTAATTTCTAATTATTAATCAAATATTTGTTTCTTTCCTTTTAGGTAAGCTGTAGGGAATGGTAAATCGATTTCGATTTTAGTCGAAAATCGATTTTCAGGGGAAAAAAAATCGGTTGTTTGCAATCGATTTTATGTCAACAATTTTATACTGAAATCGATTGTTTAGTTTAAAAAATCGATTTTGTTTTAAAAACTTATAAAAATATGTACAATTATAAAAATCTTATAAATTAACTATATATATATTTTTTTTTTTTTTTGTTAATAATAAAGTTATGTTAAATCAGTTCTATAACGATCTACAAAGGAATAAAAAATATCAAAATTTTCAAAATTCGGTAAATTTCTCAACGACGTCGTAAAAATTTTTGAATTGCGTGCAGAAAAAAATCATTCGGCTTTAATCTCGTTTGATGTCTGCTTTTTTTTTAACATCATTTGGCAGTGAAGGAGTAAAAGTGAAATTTAAAAATGACCCCAAGTCGAGTTTCCAATGTTTTAAGAAAATAGAAAATTAAAAAATCCCAATATTCAATTCGCAAAAGATCTTAGTATTTTTACATATCATCCCTAGCTGGGCATTTGGCAAAACAATCGTCTAAATCCTCTGAAGGAAAAAAATAATAAAACAATTTATCCAAATATTAATGAAATAGCTCAAGAATATCAGTATCGTGTGAACGTCTATTCTTGAAGGATGGCCTTATAATAACCCAACAAAGAAACAAGATTAGTAGTGAACATTGATTTAAATGTAAGGCTTTTTTACAAAGCCTTACTGAAGAAGATTGGTTTGATGGAAAAATTAAATAATCATAGATTTCTTATATTTTATATACGTAGCTTTTATACATGTATTACTTGTGACCTGAATTTTTGAAATTATCTAGTTGGCCATCTCTTCAAGACAACATCGACGACGCGTACAAGACCCATAGAAAATTCTTGACGACATGTTGACGACAGCCCATACAATTCGTCGACGACTTTTCCAAACAAATGTCCGCTAAATCGTTAAGGACATTATAAACAACAATGTCTTACAAATTGTCGTCGACGATTTTGCTGAATTTTCTTAGTAACATCTTTCGCCATCCTGTTGGAACCATTTCATTTAATTCGGGCCAAATATCTTTAAAGCAGTACGCACAAATGATGTTGCCGACCAAAAATCCATTTCTTTTAATTTCAACACGCGCTAAATAATTAGTTATATTTTTATTTTTTTTGGAAAAAAAAGTTAATATTATTTTCAGAAATAAATAATTGTTTGACAATGGAAATAAAGTTTAAATATTACGAAGCACGACAATATGCATGCAATTGTTACTTAATTTGTCCTGAATAGAATTTTATAAGCGACAAAATATACAATTTCCTGCAGACAACGTCAACGACAATATCGTCTATGATCATTTAGCCAACTGGGTATTTTATATGTTTATTTTTTAATTTTTAGTTGTTTTTGATACACTTTTGAATTTATCAATAAAAAAAATCGACTTCAAAATAAAATCGATTTTGGGGACCGATTAATCGATTTTGAAAATCGAAACGAAAAAAGTTGATCGTAAAATCGAAAATCGATTTTTGGCATTGTTTACCATTCCCTAGTAAGCTGAAGCAAATTTAAAATAATATACAACAATTTTTCAATCATGTCTAAAAAGGTAGGAAATAATATGATAAATACAAATCTAATTGGTTTAATGATTTTTAAACCCTATTATGAGTTTGTGGTGATGTTTGTAACACCCAAAAGTATTGGCCTAAAACTCTACTTAATTTACATCAGTCAAAATCACTTTCTGGGTCGATTTAACGATGCTCAGTGGTCCCAAATCAATTTTTTTGGAAATAACTCTTTAACTTGTGAAACGGTGGAGATATGTGAATAAAATTTTACATGGTCAGAGGTAAGGTACTTTTGAGGTGATTCGGAGGAATAGTCTCCTAGCGGGTCACCTGGATAGACGGAAGACCTCCAAAGTTGGTCACCTAGGGTATGTATTTTTTTTAAAATTCGCTAAAAATTCATTTATGACTTGAATGTAAAAAAATTGCATATAAGTAGTCCTCGTAAATATCTACAAAAAACATGCGTAAATGTATTGCTTATTTAGTTTAGTTTAAGAGATATTTTGGTCGAAGCATATTTTACTCTCGTTTTTGACATTTTTTTTTTAAACTTGGGGCCTTAATTTGGGGTCTAAAATTGTTTTAAAATAATCACTAGATAAAAAACAACTCGAAAATACCTTACCTCTGACCATGTGCAATTTTATTTAGATATCTCCACCAGTTCAAGTTACAGAACTATTTCCAAAAAAAAAAAAAGATTTGGGACCACTGTGTGATGTCCGTCTTGCAGGATTCAAATTTTAAAATATTTTAGTGAAATTTGCACAAACGTATTTTATGGTCCAAGGACAAAGCCTAATGAAATTAATTATGATTTGTCTATTATTTCACCTAGCCTCATGAAAATGTCCTCCCGGAATAGAGGTTAAAAAGGTTTACATAGAAGGACAAATGGACGAACGTTATTAATTCTAAGCCGACTGGTACATATTATGGTGGGTCTTAGACTAATATTAAGTGTTACAAACATCAGCACAAATGTATGGAACCCTTCTCACTATAGTGCACAGTGTAATTTAGATGAAAAAAATCGAGTTTATACTTTTTCTGATTTTTGCAATTAAAATAATATTTTTGCAAGAAAAATGTTTTTTTGAGAAACTATAAATATTTTATCTGTAATAACATCTTTGTTATTAAAGATATCTTAACGAAATTTTCGGTGCATGTAGACCTTATCATATAAAATGAGAATGTGAAAAAAACATTAAGGTTTTGCTAAAAGGAATCCCACAATTTTCAAACAATAACGCCGAAAATCACAAATATGGGTTTTTTCACATTTTCGGCTATAAAATCCACATTTTTCCGAAGTCCAGGAGATTTTGATTGAAAACTTTTAATAACATATTATAGATTCTTAAAATGTATTTTGTATGCCGATTCGTGCTTTGGCGTTTGAGAAAATATAGACTAAGTTCAAAACTTTCATATAAAATGGTTTAAATTCGTGACCACTTCAGTTATTGGGATTGCTTTTTGTTTTAAAGGCTTCTTTGTTTTTTTTTTTTTTTATTTTCGGGTATAAAATCCACATTTTTCCGAAGTCTCCTAGATTTTGATTGAAAGAGAATCACAAATTTGGCAAGCGATTAAAAAATGTTTATGTCAGAGGTATCCAACTTTGAGCCCATTTAGCTCCGCACCTGACAGGTCTGTTAGGACCCTTTTCCAAACTTAACGCTGCACACTCCTCTGCTACGCCTATGCCAAATATCATGCAATTCAAATCAGCCGATCTGAAGTTACAAATTTATTTCCAAACAATTTTGATTCTGTAGTGTAAGGAATAAATATCATTTTTAATTTTACGTTTATGACGAAAGTAAGACAGATTTTAGGAAAAAGATTTTCATCAGATAAAGCTGATTCCGCAGAACGTTTTGTATAACTTGTCACAAATTATTAATATAAAAGGAAATCTAATTAACTGCATAAAACAAATTTTTGGTCCAAATCGTAAGGAACTGTTATTTTCGTATTCTCTTATTCTGTTATTTTCGTATTCTCTTTCCAGAGCTTTCTGGAACTCAAAGACGACATAGAAAGTTTAAATTTGGTTTGCTTATAAAACTATGCGTCCAAAAAATCGTTACGGAGATTTTTAAGTTTCTTTCAGGGAGCGGAAATACACAGATTTTTATAAAATGTTTAAAACATTTTTTCTCTTTTCAGAGCTTTCTAAAGTCCACAGACGACATAGAAAATTAAAATTCGTCCTACTTATAATATTATTAGTCCTACAAGTTCTAACGGAGCCAGATTTACAATTTTCTATCAAGGAGTGGAGACACGCCGATTTAGATTTTATTTTCTTTAATATATTTAAGTCAGTTTTAGTTAAAAAAAAAAAAAATAAATTTATTATACTCATAACTTGACTTAAAATTACCAAAAGCTAATTATAATTTTAATTAAAATTTCTCCTAATAAATGACCATTACTTCTATCTATTTCCTATAAATTATATCTCTAATGTTCATTTAATGTTTTTTCTTAACGTAACTTATAAATAAACTATCAAAGAAATTTATTGAACATAAATATAAAACATTCATTGATAATGTAAAAGTCATTATCTAGCTTGAAAAAAAAGCTACAATAATATTATTTATTTTTTTATATAACTAAAATTCGCGTGTAACAAAACTATAAATGGCGTAAATAAAATACTGTGAAATAAGTTA
Organism: Protophormia terraenovae; assembly: GCA_951394005.1. Taxonomy (NCBI): domain Eukaryota; kingdom Metazoa; phylum Arthropoda; class Insecta; order Diptera; family Calliphoridae; genus Protophormia; species Protophormia terraenovae. The sequence continues at coordinate 92,498,635 of OX596076.1, forward strand.
ATTAACTTAATTGAACAAAATCAATCACTTAAACGTTATCATCGTTATTGTCTACGTTTTCATCATCATCTTGATGATCATTAATCAATACAATTTACGTTAGTAATGAATTTTAAACATGGGAAAAATGTTTTAAAAAACAATAGAAGAAAAACGGTAAAATGCAAAAAAGAAAAAAATATTTCAAATGTTTTGTGTAAAAAAAGAAACGTTTAACTTTGACCTCAAAGTTTAAGGTTATGTAAATGTGTTTAGCGATTAATTGATATGGGTTTGAAAATAAAATTGGTATTGATATAAAATGTTGTTAATTTTGAAATATTTAGAAAGAAAATAACAATAAAATTTGATTAGGACATTGATTAACACAATCTGATTTGACAGCATTTGGGAGATTCACAGTTTAAGGAAAAAAGATTTAGACAACAGATACAATAAACTTAAGTCATTTAAAATCAAATTATTAATCTTACGAAAAGTATCTTAAATAAATTTTCAACCACATACCATTTAATACTTTCTGAAGTGTTTATCTTAATACATATATTCTCTCATTTTATGGTATATTTCCTTGACTAATAAAAAATAAAATATAATTTGCCTAGTAACCATTATAATCACTTGTTTATGATAATATTTCCATAACAAATCATTATTTTCAATTAAAACAAAAATCTAAAACTATTACCATCTGGTTTTCATTTAAATAATGTCTGCATGAGTTTAAGTATGTTTTTTTGAAAATAAAATATCATTGTTATGATTGCTGTAAGTACTATAATGAAGATGACTTGATTTGATTGTAAGTTTTTTTTCACATTTTATGGCGCATCATAATGCAGTAATATAAACAATAATACATAACAATCATCATTATAAGTCAGCATTACGGACATATAAGTTATAATAACTCATAATTGTAATAACATTTTAATTAAAGCTATGAAATTGTAGAGAAATAAATGAAGATTCCATACTGCATATCTTTCCTTCATTTGTTAAACTTGTAAGCCTATAAACATTGATTCAACATCTATGAAAATATATTAAAAACTTCATTTCCCTTTTCCGTTGGAAACTATTAAAAAACTGATGGACTATGTGATTTGTGTTGTAAAGAAATTTTTTAAAGTTTTGTTTAGAGGAAATTGAAAAGTTTTATTTTGTTTTATGCCAAATAAATAAAAAAAAGTATTCAGATAAAGAAGAAACGAAAAGAAAATTATTGATGTTGTTGTGGTATTGTTATTCTAGGCTGCAACACTCAGAAGAAAACTATAGACCAATTAAGACTATATTGAGTTAAAATCCATTCCGGATTATAAAAAGACTATATTGTAGCCAAATTGAGGACTGAGGCCAAGTTAGGGCATATAAATGTCAAAGATTGAAGCCAATTAAAAACTATAAAGTGACCTATAATTGAAGTAAAATTAAAACAAAATAATAGTAAAGATTGTATAAATACTTAACGTCATATAATTTGCTAAGCATTTTTTTCTCTTTCAGAGCTTTCTGAAGCTCCCAGACGATTATTAAAATTTGGCTTACTTATAAAACTTTTCGTCCTAGAAATCCTAATGGAGCAAGATTTTGAAATTTTTATCAGGGAGCGGAGATAATTGGAATTATGTGTCTTTTTAAAGCATTTTTTTCTTTCCAGAGCTTTCTGAAGCTCCCAGACGTTGTCGAAAATTAAAATTTATTTTATAAAAGTATTCATTCTTCCAAACGCAGCCAGATTTTGAAATATTTATCAGGGAGCGGAGACTCGTGGATTTATATTTATGTAATTTTCTAAGCCTTTTTTCCTTTCAGAGCTCTCTGCAGTTTCCACCCAAGGTAGAAAATTAAAATTAGGGTCTCTTATAAAACTGTTCATCCTACAAATCCTAATGGAGCAAGATTTTGAAATTTTTATCAGGGAACGGAGATAATCGTAATATGTGTATTTTTCTAAACATTTTTTCTCTTTCCAAATTCAACATACTTATAGATCTATTCATCCAACAACTCCTAACGGATTTTTCTATCAGGGAGGGGAGATTTTTTTTTTGTTTATTATTTTTTTTTTTTTTTAATTTGTATTTTTTTGAGGTCTGTTTTTAAATAAATTTGATTTGCTATACTCATTATTTGCTATCCAAATCATATCGAAAACTGATTTTACATTTCGTGTTCTAATTAGGGTGACCGAAAAATTGACTTATTTCAAAAGAGTTTTAAAAATATATTTTTTTATAAATACAGTGAAAATATGCTATTTGCTTTAAAAAATGGCACAAAAATAATTAATCTACGACTTTTCGCTTTAGAGTTATAAGACTAAGAAATTTTCAAATAATAACTATAAAAAGTAAATATCTTAAAAAATAATTGTTATTAAACAATTTTAAAACATGAGCATTATAATTCACAGTAGTCACTGCATTTTACAGTTACAATATTCAATATTTTTAATTTTGATTTAAATAACTTTTTTTTTTGTTATTATATGAAAATTTTAATACCTTATTACTTTAAAGCGAAAAGTGGTAAAGTAAATATTTTTGCGTTATATTTCTAAGCAAATAGTATATTTTTATTGTATTTATAAAAAAAAATATATTTTTAAAACTTTTTTGAAAAAGTAAATTTTTCGGACACCCTATTTACAACATGCTTTATTTTAAACGTGTCGAATAATGATCATTCTTACTAAAATTTAATGTTAAATCGATGTTTATAATAAAATTTTTTATAAATCAACCCGATTTGCCTCTGCGCAAAATGGCGCTCAAAATGTTTTAAGCCGCAGATATGCAGGGGAAGGAGTTGGAAAATTAAAAAAAAAAATTAAGCCATCATTTTTACTGCTGCTAAAACCTTCTAAAAAGGTTGATATCCCAAAATCAAAATTTTCAAATTTACCCTAATAAAGACCCAAAATTGAAACCTAATTTGAACTATGTATAGGCCTAAGGTCGAGGCGAAAATAAGCCATTAAAATGCCTACGATTAATAGCAAATTAAGACAAATTATTGAAGCCAAATTAAGACTAAAATTAAGTTATGTTAGGACTTTATAAAGACCTTCTATTTAAGCTAAATATGTACTGTGTAAGGAACTATGATTGAAGCATATATGGACCTGAGACTGAAACCAATTTAAAACTATTTAAAGGCCTACGACTGAAATTAAATTAAAACTTAAGATTGAAACAAAATTTTTAGTATATAAATACTTAAAATTTTAGCCAAATTAATCCAAATTATATTTCAATATAAGATTGAAGTGGATAAAATCAATATAAGATTGGAGCCAAATTAAGACTAAAAATATGCCCCCGTTTAAATCAAGTCAAATAGATACTATTTAAACAGTTGTGATTGAAAACAAAATAAAACTATCGCAAATAAAATTAAATTAATGACAAAGAAGCTAAATTTGTACTTTATATACACACAGAAAAAAGATTAGTTGGAAAATGGTTGCTATTATTAATATTAGATCAAATATAACAAAATATTATAATAATTACTAATTAATGAGGACATCGGATTGTCTGCATTGTTGATCATAAAAAAGTAATTATATTGGAATAAAAGTTATCACAACTTTAAAGTTAGTTATTACAACTAATTTCGATTGGTAAAAATAAATGTATCAAATTCGGCTGAAAAAACCGAATTGATTTCATATATTACCAGTTAATATTAGTATTTCCAATCAATAAATTAGTTATATTATGAAAATTAAAATAATGATTATATTTTCAGTTATTGCAATTAATATTATTCTATTGTAATAACTAAATATATAAAGTATTTTAATGCTTGCAAACGAAAAATAATTGTGATTTTCAAAAAATAAAAAATAATTTTATTTTTTGACAATTTTTAAAATTACAAAAATAAAGAGAAAAAAATAGAATAACAAATCATAAAATATTAAAATAAAAGCAAATTCTTATACTTGGTGAGTATATTATTAAGAAAGATACGGATTAATTAATAATATTTGCTTTATCCTAGCACATTCAATTGATGTTTGGTGATTCTTTTCTACTAATTTGCAATACAAATATTTTCTTGAAAGTTAGAGGCAATTTTCGTCATCGGATTTCGTGATTTCCATACTAAGAATAATAAATAAATGAATTCGAATTCTTCCAACGAATTTATTGTTTACAGGTGTGTTTGCTAACAGACTATCGTTTTCGAAAAATAACCTAATTAGCTGTTCACTATTTTTCCTAAATCTTTTAGATGTATCTGAAATATTAAAATACGTAGAAGCTGTAAGTATATTTTTGGAATAATTTACAAATTTTAAAAATTTTTAACATTTTCCACCTATTTCTCAAAGGAAACGTGCAAGTATATATGGATATACAACAAATAGAAACAAGAGTTTCAACAATGATTATGGAAGTGTGACAAAATTTAACAAGAAGTCGTCTAAATTCAAAAACAAAACTTTTAAGGTTTATAAATATCCATAATATAAGTGTCTATATTAATGTATATGCAAGTTTGGAAGAACATTATCTAGAATTCACACTAAAAATACTACCATTAATGTATCAATATGGTATCAAATTTTAGAGAAAACATATTTTATACGAGTAAACTAAGATAGAAGGATGTATATATTAACTTTTCATCAGAAGATGTTTTGGAATTTATTGTATATGTATTGTAAATGATGTAGATATATATATATATTAATGTTAAAAAAAATAATAATAATAAATATACGTATGTATAAAAAACAAAAATAAACTGTTATATTCTTTCAATGGAATAATTGGTTCCGGGAACCGAATTTTATATTGTATATTTCAGTTGGTAGCACTAATAATTTCACTTTTTCCAATTGAAATTCGATGGTCTCTACCATATTATTTATTGGTAATAAACGAATTATTCAGTCTGTGCAATCGAATTTGTAGATAGTACGTGGAACCGACCAAATTCGTTTGGCTAAAAATTCGGTTGCTATAATCAATCTGTTTTCTCTGTGTAGATAACTGAAATTGAAGAGAAATTTAAACTAAAAAAGAGGCCTGAGATTAAGATAATATAAAGATCAAGAATTGAAGCCAAATAAAGGCTGTGTATTGATTTCAGATTAAATCCAGTTTAAATCTATTAAGACCAAATACTTAAGACAATTTTGGAGGTCTAAGATTAAAACCATATTTGAATTATATAAAGATTAAAAATGAGATCTAAAAAAATAAAATCTGATTTGGCTTCAAACTCGTAAAAACCTAATTTAAACTGTATTAAATTCGAAACCAAATTAAGACGAAATAAAGGGATACGATTGATACCAAATTAAGACTACAGTTTGGAGCCAGATGTAAACTATGAAATGAGATTGAAACCAAATTGAGACTCTGTAAGTATTTATATTTATTTTAAATTAGGAAATGTAAGGACCTGAGATTGAAGCCAAATTAAGACTATATAATGACCTTTAATTTACGACAAATAAAAATCCATGATTAATGGCAAAACTTAAATTTGAACCAAAAATAAAGCTATATAAAGGCCTCTGATTGAAGCCAAATTTAGACTGTAAAAAGACCTGAGATTGAAGTTAAATTAAGTCTATATAGAGCCATGTTATAGAAGCTAAATCTAAATTATATATGGACCTAAGATTTGAGCCATACAATTAAGATTATTAAGACCTAAGATAGAAGACAAATTTGGACTATATAAAGATCTAGGATTGAAGCCTAAAACAGACTATATAAACGAATATGAATAAAGCAATGTTAGGACCGTAAAAAGATCCAAATATGACCAAATAAATAAAGTCAAATTAATAATATGTAATGATGTGCAATTGAAACTAAATAAAGTAGGTACATATATACAATAGTGTCCCGAGCATATGTTTTTTGTTTTTTTTTTTTTTTTTTTTTTTTTTTTGATCCGCGATTTTGATGTATCCCTCAAGCAATGTATATTGATGAGCGGAGTACGCAAAAAAATATTAACAAAATTTTTTTAATTCTTCTTCTATTCCCTATATTTTTCCCCTAAAAGAAACATAATAATGAAATTGTTATTATTGTTAATCATTTTGCAAAATAATATCTCATTTTTGGACCAAAATTTCGGCGAAAAAGAATTTTTAATACATTCTTCATAGCTGTCTTAAAATTACGAGTTTTTGATACCCATTTCGAAAAAAACTTGAAATTTATTTTGGACTAAATGTTTTAGACCCATGATTTTCAATCGCTGCTAGGGAACTAAAGATCAATTTTAAAAAATTTTAAGTATTTGAGGGCTTTCCGATAAATTTTTTTCAACGGGACACTATTATATAATGGTCCAATATAAAAATTAAATCACTTTTATATAAACTCCAAATAAAAACCAGATAAATGCGATTAAATTTTTTTATATATTTATTTTTTTACAACATTTTCTTTACGAGTGTATAGAAATCCCAAAGTTTATGCCAAGAAAAATCATCTTCTTTTATTTTCGATTGCATTCAAATACAGAAGAAAGTATATTTTCAACAAAGACTAAAACAAAATTTATTCTTTCGAAAAATCGTGTCAGTTTCAATAGAGTTTATGGTAGTTTTATGTGACAAAAACAAAACAATATGAATAAATATTTAAAATAAATTCCTATAAATTCGCAATTCTACAGATGATACCTATTACAGCTACTGAAAGTTACCACTCGTTGAGTTTTTATATCAACAAAAGTATATATTTTCAATGACTTTTTCAGTCATTGAACACAGATTGCAAAAAAAAAAAAAAAAACAGAAAAACTTTAAAACTATTTACATTTACATATGTATGAATATAAATTGTGGCACTAGCTTCAAAAACACATAACTAGAAAACTTAGAATTTATAATATAAATGTAAGAAGGAAAAAAAAAAAGAGTTAGAGAAACAAATTTTCACAATTTTAATGTGTGTTTAAAATTGATTTACAATGCAGTCATGATTTTTTTTATGGCGCCATTGTAACACACATAAAAATAGAAATCTTTTTATTTTTATATAAATTTTTTCTAAATTATTATAAATAAATAATAAAATATGAGTTGACTAGAAATAGTATTTACTGGTATTAGTTATATTTTCATTATTATTATAATGATACCAACAATACTAGTATCTCTATATACAATTGTTATAGTCTTCATATAAAACTATATGTAAAAAAAATTTATGTAAATTGTAAATTATTATCATAAATTTTTGCTTATTGTCTGAGAATTTTTTATATTTTTGGTGTCATTGTTGTCTGTCTATCTTGTATTATTTTCTAAATCAATTCTTATTCTTTACAATTTCTTTGTAAAAATGTTTTAACATAAGCTATATTTGTACGTTTTTTTATTCTATTACAAATATTAGTATTATAACAACTAAAAAAGTATATTTACATACTTACTTCATTTATTAGTTAACAAATGATTTTGAAATTTGCATAATTACCATGGTCAAACCAATAATGTTATACTTTTGTGGGTTGTTTTGATTTTGAGTTTTACGATTTGATTTAATTTTTTTGCTTTAGAGTTGTGGGGGTTGTACAAAAAATTATTTTAAGCCAAGTTTTTTTATTTGTTATTGTCTGTTAAAAAAACAAGTAAATAAATTGATTTTGTTATTATTAAAAGTTTGAAAATAATACAAGAAATTAATAATTGTGGTAATCACAGATTTGTACAAAATAAAGTACTTATTTGCAAAACAAAAATTAAAATATGTTACAAAATGTTCATATGTATATGTACGATTTAATTTAATTAAGATTAAATCCAATTTTAGAAGCCTACGATTACACCAAAGTTAAAACTTTATATAGACCAAAATAATTGGAGCAATAAAGTATCTTATGAAGAGACTCAACACGAAAATTCATAAAATGTACATGAAGTCAAATCAAAACTATACAAAAACTATATATGGGCCTATGTTTTAAATTTAATCAAGTCTATATAATGGCCCTCTCCAAATTAAAACCAAATTAAAGGCAAATTTAAAACTTAATAGACCTTTATACTGCTACCAAATTTATATTTTATAAAGACCTAAAACTAAAAACATTATTACCACATACTATTGAGCACTATATTTAAGCAAAAATTAAAGCTAAATTAAGACTATATTTTTATAGAATAACTACAGAAATTTCTAACTGAATCAAAATATATACAAGAATATATAGTAAATCTCTATGTTTGAAGTCAATTTAATTTGATAGAAGCAAAATTAACAGATTTAAGGCCTACAATTAAATAAAAATGAATACTAAATTTAAGCCTAGAGACAAACTATATATATAAAAAAACTAATTTCAACTAAGATTCTTAACTCCAGTGAGAACATTTTTAATAATGGTTTTGTGTCGGCATAAACAATAATAAACTTTTGAAATATTTTACTTAAAAAAGTACCAAAAAGTACAACAAATAATATTATTTTCGAAAAGTACAAATATATTTTGTTTGATATATTTTAATTTATTTCTACGTTTTTGGTTTAGAAAGTTCGTAGGGTGCCATTAAATTAATTTTTTTCGTCTTTAACGTTCGAAATTAAAAAACTACCAAAGTATTTTAATTATTTTTTAGTATAGAAGAATGTGACAAATTGAGCTTGAGAATTCTCATTTATAAATAATCATATCTCTCTAATTTCATATTTCTGATATTAGAATAACAATAAAGTAATATTAGAATAAAACTACCATAAAATTCCATTTATGGATTCTGATTCACTTGGGAACTTACATCTATGGAATCTCATTCATTTAGGACCACATATCTTTAATTTAATGTTTCTAGTTTAAATATTATATAAAATTAAAAAAGTACTATTAAAAGAACAAAAAGGTACCCCAACGGCAAACACCCTCCTCTTCGCGTGAATTCTCACTATCTTAGGAATAGATCTCTTTAATTTCATGTTTCTAGGTAAAATATTATATAAAATTAAAAAGTACCACAAAGTCTCCCCTGTGAATTCTCACTCACTAGGATACACATATCTTTAATTTTTTGTTTCTAGGTTTATAATTATTGAAAAATTAAAACAGTACCATTGGAAGAACAAAAAAGTAACTCATTTACTTGATTTCATGTTTCTAGGTTAAATATTATGGAATATTCAACATATACCATAAGAAGAACAAAAAGGTATCCCTAAGAAAAAAGTAATTCCCTGTTTTTACCGCCTTTTGGTACTTTTTTTCATCCATGAAATTATCAAAAATTTTATTCCCATGAATTTTTAAGTTGTAGTAGTTTGATTTTGCTTGCTCCACCGGCAGTTTCTGGAAGATGGGGCTAAAAAAATAATATGTTTGCAAAAATTGGATCGATCGGTTTTAAACCGGCCAGTAGACTTTGACCTTTGTCCTAAAACAAGGCTTAAAAGTAACTAATATTTTTATTGCGTTATAAATCTTTAATTAAACGTTTTGCGAAAAAAATACTATTTAAGATTTTTTATTCAGAATAAAATTTATAAATGTTTGACATATAATTTTTTAGCCTACTATGACTTGTTGTGATGTTGTAAGCAATCAAAGTAAACATTTTTACATGAACTTTTTTTAAAAAGGCCCTGGTTATTTTGTCGAGCAGGATTTGTAGTTTTTATAAATCGATACGTTTTGTCACATTTGCTTAATATATTAGGGTAGATGGACCAAAATCCAAATTTAGGGTATCGATTTTTTCATTATTATACAAATATTGGTACTAAATGTAGGGAGTAGCATGAAATTTTTAATCATAACAGAGAGCATTTTTAAATTGTTATCGAATTAAACACCAACTCGAAATTTAGGTGTTGCCGATTAACCAAAAATTATAAAAGTTGACATGTTAATATTTTTATATATGATTATATACTTTTTTATTTTTTCTGCTTTAAAAATCGGAGATATATATTAATAACATAAACATTTTTAAACAACAGCTCGCAAATAGGTAAATAAATAATTATGTGTAATATTAATAATAATTTTCATTATTACTCATAAAAATTTAAAATTAAAACAGCAAGTGATGATTAGGAATTACTAATTGTAGAATGAAAGTAATTAGTTTATAAATCAATTTATTTAAGTACATATATATTTAAATACTATGTATGTACTTCTTGATAAACACATTGAAACTGAGAAAAAAAATTAAAATTTAAGAAAATGCATTGCGAAAATAAAATGGTTTACTTTTAATTAACCTTTATTATGTCATGTACCATCAATAGAGTTAAGTTATAAAATAAATTGTATAACTGTTCCTTTTTGAAAGAAAACTAAAGAACAACAGACAATAAATATTTCCGATGGAAACGAAACAAAACTAAATACACTATGTAATGATAGAAAATTTCATGCTACACTATGCATTTAGTACCAATATTTGTATAATAAGTAAAAAATCTATACTCCAAGTTCAGATTTTGGTCCATCTACGCAAATATAGTAAGAAAATGTGACAAAACATATTGATTTATAAAAACTATAAATCCTGCTCTACAAAAAGTATATGTATGGTGCTAAAAAGTATCAAAATACAATTTTTACCAGTTTTTTTCCCTAAAAGGACCGATTTTCAAAAAAGTACCGGACACCTGTCCAATTATTTTTAAATGAATAACAATAACTATTCAACATTTTTGTATCTCTATTAGTTAAGAAGATATAAGGTTACCGATTCAAACCATTTTTACCCCCTAAACATTGGAATTCCAACGATACCGTTTTAGTGGATCTGTATGGAGTGAGATCTACTTACGTTCCAAATTTCGTCCCTCTAGTCAGCTAGTCAATCATGTTACTCTTTTATATATATGTAGATTAGCTTTATAAAAAGGTTGGACATGCACATGCATTTAACAGGAGTTGTCAGCATACATTTCTGGAGTTTTCTCGTTTATTTGATAAACTTTAAATTCCCCATATGAGAATCTGTAGAGTTAGAAAAATACCATTATAACATAAAATTCAACAAAATAACTGCGAGTTTTAAAGAATTGTGAAAAATGTTGTTAACGTAAATCATATTAACTTTAAATGGATGTCCCGGTAGGCAAGTTGGCAGTGTATTAGACTAATAATCTGAGAGTCATAGGTTCAATACCCACCAAAAACTGTCTATTGTATTGTAAATAAATAAATAAATAATGTGGGTAAAGTCAAATAAATAACTTTTTAAAGTTTTTAATGGCGACTTAATTTTTTAAAATCGAAGGAGAAGAAAGAAGATTAGCATTCTTCGCGCCTTTTGATATCAACTGTAAATATTTTCTATTTAAATTGAATTATTATTTTAGTTACCATATTCTTAATTTTTAAGTATATTAAGAGAAATGAAATTTTCAATCTCTTTCTATATGTTTCTGTGTATTAATTTCATTCATGTTAACAGAGATTTTGAAATATCATCAGCTGTCATTAATGATGCATTTTAAACGTTTTCCACTGTCAATATTATTGTCACAAACTGCATGATATTTAGCTGAAAATCAACAACTCGTTGGCTTTTAAAAAATACATACAATACAATCTTCATACTTATATAACCTTGCATGTGAACTTTTCAAATATTTTATAATTCCCATTTTTATTGCCTACAATTAAACATAAATTGTCCACATTTAACATGATTATCAAAAAGCAATTAAATAGAAAATCCTATGAATAACTGAAAACCATAAAAATATTAACTTGAACTAATGGCAAAATATAATTTTGGGAAAAATTCATATGACTATTATAAATAACTTAATGCCTAATAGGAATTTTATAAGCATAAAAAATTCTAAAGAAACTATTTAGGCACAAATAATAGCAATACACATAAAACAAAGAAAACACCCTCAAAACAAAATAAGAAATTCATAGAAATTTTCCAATAGGAAAAATCCGAAAATTTAAACATATTGCTCAAACTTTCAAACAAAAAAATGCACACATATGAGAGCATGAAATAGAATAAAATTTTTCAAGGTCTATAATATTTTATTGGGAAAAAGAGGAAGAAAGTTTCTTTGAACCATTCAACGAATTTGCTGTATTATTGTTACAGATTTTTGTCTGCTTGGTAGTCTGCTGAAGAGTTTCAAAAATTTTTGGGGGATGCCTTTAACAAATATCATCAAACTTAATTTTCGGGTTTAATGTCTTCACATTTACGTTCTAAAAAGAAAGGAATTTGTTTCTTTCGTTTTTCAATTATCTGCTCTAGACTTAAGGGGAGAGAGAGAGGGTGTTTTCCCAAAACACAAATACAGGACATTAAAGTAAATATGTATTAGAGGTAAGAAAAATAAAATAAAATCAATTGAATTTTATATGTATTTTTTGTATTTATATCCTGTTTTACAATAACAACTACATACAGACATTTGTTTTATGATGATGAAATATCCGTGCACACAAACACAGTCAACCATACACCCACACACTTTTATTTATTTCAAATATAAAATGTACCCCTGGTTTGAAACGTGTGCTAGCTCTTTCAAACTTAATAATAAATGCGTCGGCTGCAATAAATGTTTATGGGTAGGTGTGCAAATATCTATTTACGTATGTGTTTGTAGATATATGAAGGTAAACTGAAAAGTGATTTTGAAAGATAAAACAAACTAATTTGAATTAATTGATAAATATTTCATTAGCTTTTTTCATATTCCTGATTATTTTTGATTCTGGCAAAGCTTTCGACCTTCTTATACAAATACATATGTATTTGATCAAATATGGTGGTATATTTGAAATTCTTGTTTCAAAACTGTGGTCTTAATGTAGAGAAAACAGATTCGTTGTTGCAACCGAATTTTTTGCCAATCAAATTCCGTCGGTTGTAGCAACTATCTGATAATTCAATTATAACTAATGAATTAATACGGTATGCATGGCAGTATTCAAAATAAAAATTGTAGAAAGAATAGAAATTATCAATGTCGTTATTGTGAATTATTATATATTTTTTATTTCAAACGCAAAAACACATCTGTAAGATATTTACCAGTCAAAGATTTTGCAAAACTATATGTATGTTAATCAATAATCTCTTACTATTACAGCGAATAAGATAAACGAATAAGTTTTAACACAAAAATTCTTATTTTTTAATATACATACAAAATAATTTATTTTAAAACGTCAAAGAAATTTACTAAATTTTTTATTGTGAGCCCCGAATTCGTATGTTTTTTTTTTTATTATCGCCGAATTTTTGAAAATAATTTATTATTACAAGCAATAATTTCCATTAAAACAACTTTTTATAATAGCTTATATTCTGTTGTCTCTCTTATTTTTTAAAACAAATTTAAACATTATTCAAATTGAAATGACGAACTAAATAAATTATTGTGATAATTCTAATTCAATTCCATTTATGTTCTAAAAAGTATGAATAGGGAAAGTCTGTTAGATTTTTATTTTAATTATTTTAAATACAATTTTATTATTACAACCATTTTCCAACAGATCTTTTTTCTGTGTGCTGAAAGTGAAGTGCGAGAAAGGACATTTTCAAACGAAAATTTCAACTTATTTTACATAAATTAAAAAAATGCGATTCTTATTAGTAAAGTATGCCATAGTATTAAAATGCTTTTCTGCCTGCCCTCGTATATATGAATTATTTCTCTATGCATTAGAAATTTCCCTTCCAAAACTATGTTTCCTCATTTTTGTTACTAAACTCCTTTTAGCACATTAAAATGAAAACAAGAAAAATCACAATCAAAAATACTCTAACTTCAACAGCCTGCGTGGGTTGTTTGGTAATTTTGGCATTTAATGTATTTAGCACGGTGCTGAATGCAATCGATGGCATCATTAAAAATTCACCCTTATTCATATATGAGTATTATAACTTTTTCTGTAAATTTTTGGTTAAATTGTTTTACAGAGAAAATGTTTTCAAACAGCCTTAGGCCGCCACATGTTTTTTTTTTTTTTATTTTTAGTCAGAGTCATAATAATGGAAGTGGTTTGTATCCTTACATTTATAAATGTGAGTGTGTATATGTGTAAGAAAGAGTGTGTCGCATTGACTAGACATTTTCATTTACAATATTTGTGTAGTTACTTATTTTATAACCATAATTTATGTCAGTCAGTTTGTCTACTTATGTACATTGGCAACAATTCAGCTTAGTTAGTTGCGAATACAGCGGGGGTTGATAAAATAGCGGAAGTTTAAAGGAATTTTAAGGAAAATATATAATAAAATTGGATACAACGAATTTTATATACCACTAAGCAAAAGTATGTAAAAAAATTTAAATCTTTTTAACAAAAAAAAAAAAAAAAAGTATAGAAAATAATAAAAAAAAAAAAAATAAATATTAAAAAATAAATACAAATATAAAAAGTAATTAATTTCAATTCAAATATTATATGTACGTCAAAAATAAGGTGAAATAATTTTTTTGGTGACAAGTTTACGTGATAAATCATCCTTGACCTCTTTTTTAATAATTCAGAAGAAAAAATTTTGGTGAAAATAAAAAGCAGATGCAAATAATAATTTTAGTAAAAATTGGAAATTTTTACAAAATTATTTAATAAGAAAAAGTTTTGTGTAAATGTTATGAAATTTTTAATTACTATTTTTTTTAATTAATTTTATTTAATAGAAAATTATTAGTAGGAACACGGTAAAGTAATTGCTTGAGTAAAAAGTTTTCGAAATATAATCTTTACAATCTTTTTGGAAAAATTCATTGAAAAAGCAGCATGTTTGAAAAAATATTTTATTAAATAATAAAAAGTAAATTATTTAAAAAATATAGAAAGTAAAAAAATATTTGTTTTATTTATTTGTGTGAAAATAAATATAAAAATATAATAATTAAAATATTATATTTTTATATTTATTTTCATATTTTGTTAAGGGAAGTAAATTATTCTATAAAATCTCATTGGGAAAAATATTTTATTTGATTATTAATTTGTTTTTTTTTTTTTTTTTTTTTTTTTGTGTATAAGTCATAAAGAAAAGATTTTTCGCGAAAAAATGTACAACTAAGCAAAATTTTTAAAGATAAAAATTATTTTTCAAATAGTAAAAAAATTTGAAAAAGTCTTGTAAAATTAAAAGAAAACTAAATGAATCCAAAACTGTAAATTAAAAAAAATTCGCATTTCAGAAAAATTTGTGTCAAATTATAATGATGAACTTTGACCTATTATAAAAACTAAAAAAAAATTCACGAAAAATGGAAAAAAATGGTGTCAAGAAAAGATTTTGTAAAAAATTAATAATAATGTAAAATGAAAAAAGAAAACCAATTAAAAAGAAAGAAGAATTAAAAAATCTATAATAAAAAAATTTTACGTGTTAAAGAATCATAATTGAAAAAAAAAAAAATATTTTATTTTTTATACAAACAATTTTAAAAAAATCTACAAAATTTCATAAAAAAAGAGAAAACTAAGTATAAGTCAAGAAAAGGCTTTGTGGGAAATTTATAATAACGAAGAACAAAAACAAATCTTTAAGAAAGAAGAATTAAATTATATACATTTATAATATCTTACATTTTTAAAAATCAGAATTAGAAGCATAAATCAAATAAAATTAAAAAAAAAAAAAAATATGGAAATTTTTTTAAGTTTTGAATTTAAAAAAAATAATTAAAAAAATATTATATTTAAAAGGAAAACATTTTAAAAACCAGAATTAGAAACATAATAAAATAAAAAAAAAATGCCAAGAAAATTTTGAGTGATATTAGACAAAAAAAAAGTTTTTTATTTTCAAAATTAATTGAATTAAAAATTATATAAATTAAAAAAAAATTTACTGAAAATAAAATTTTTTTAAAGATTTTTGTTGAATAAACAAATTTTCTAAAATATTTCTTTAAATTAAAAAAAAATTAAAGTGTGAAAAAATTTAATAAAAAATTAAAAAAAAATTTGAAATTGATAAAAATTTATTTATTTTATTTATTTTTATTATCAATATTCAATAACCTAGCCTCTGGGCCATAAGCGGTTACATATTTCAACTTAAAATTAATTCTACTAATTTAATTTAATTATATATAAAGAATTTGTAATAAATTGTATAAAAAAAATATTAAACTAAATAATTAAAAAAGAATTAAGGACAATTAAATTATACATTCCATTCTTAAGAATACAAATACAATTTTCTTAAAAAATTTCAACCTAACAAGTATAAGAGGAACAAGCGAAACATGATATAGAAAAAAAATGTGTGATAGTCACAATTTGTGACTCACAAACATTCCCAAAAATGTAGTAACAAAAGAGATTAGTATGATATAGAAAATAGTAATGAAGCAATTCAAACTCGGAAGCTATAAAGTACTTATTAGTTACGTACATATATTCTGAAATTTGCAAGAATATATGAGAGAAATTTAATTTTGCACTTCATGATGAATAGTGATTCATATAAAAATCAAGTATCAAATCCACCATCCATACACATAATACAATTATCATAAGTAACTTCAACAAGAACAAACTGAAAAGACAACTCCTTTAGAGTTAAAATAGAAGTAGTAGAGAAAAAGTACCATCAATTCAGAACTATATGCCCACAATGTTATCACAAGACAGTTCCTGCCAAAACAACATTACAGTGTGTTTACACCTCATTAGTAAAATTAACTAATCAATTACAACGTCCTTAAATATCTCACCATTCTCTCACATTAAAGTCAATAAAAATTACACAAACATTAATAAGCCAATTCTACAATTATAATATCATAAATCGAACGATATATAATCTAAATATCTATATGAAATATATGCATTTAAAATGACATGTAGCTGCCATCAATGAAGAAACAACTATACAAATACAGTTTGAAGAACATAGATCTTAACATTTCCTAAAAGGATTTAAATAACAGTTATAAGTTGAGCAATTAAACAATGCACTGCAAATTAAATAACAAGTATAATTAATCAGAGCCTATACATAAAGTTCATAAAAAATGCAACGATAATAATGCCAAAAGGAGCAAATCAAATCAATAAAGAATTAGGCAAACCAACTATCAAACAGTGGGCATCATCACTAAATCCCAAGTAAAAAATGATGAAGCAGATAACATCAACAATATCCAGTGTCAGATTTCAAATAACCTGAACAAAATATCTCAACCCAAGCAATCACAAGAAGTCATTACATAATACTCTGCATATATACCCAGAAAATGTTCCATCAAATAAAATATTATCATAATGCATCAGCATATAAAATGATAAGTAAAGGCAATTGAAAATAAAGCATAATACTCAAGTCTATAAGAATATACATATACTCAAAGATACTACAATCAAAAAACACAATTACAACAACATCGGCAATTACATCATCACTAAATACCACAAAAAAAGAATAAAATAATAATTATAATAATAATAATAAATAAGAACATCTAAAATATCCAAATTCCCACCCACAAAAATACATTTACATAATAAACTCCTAACAATTATCAAACCAATATCACATGATATAGAAACACCACAATCCGGTCACAAGTCAATTAATAACATAGAAGAAGTTAATGACAAAAGTAAATGCACATTGATATCATCAAAAACATCAAGATTTCAATCAGAATAAATCAATCACAGGTTAGAAATGATACATAAGCTATATAATCTCACTAGTCGCCTGCAAACGAAACCCAAATAACCATCAAAAAATGCAACATTCATAAATAAGTGATTGTATTAAAGTCATTTTCAGCTTACAGAAATTTACCCAAAAAATCAATAAAGGACATACAATTCATTAATGCTTATAAATAACATACCTAGGTAGAATAAAAGTAAAAAATTGTAACCATTCATTTAGAAAATGAAAATCAAATTTTATTTAGCGATAATAAGAAATTACCTAAAGCTACAAAGTTAGTTACACTGTCAGTTCATATTTAGCTGATTCATAACAATGATCAGTATAGAAATGCAAACAAAACCAAGAAAAGCTACCTGGCAATGCAGCCACAACAAAATCTCAGCCACGTTGTAGAAAATATGACAGAGTATAGAAAAAATCATATGACCTAGTACAGTTCCAAACAAGGAAATATAGATTTTCAGAATAATGATAATTCCAAAAAATATATAAAGTTAACCCCACTTCAAGATTTTAATAAAGTGCAAAATTGAATGTTACCCTTAATATCAAGTTAAGAGAATACATAGCTATACAATACCCATACTCCTACATCACCAAGATATGTCACAAAGAGAAAAATATGAATTCAACATAGCATCAAGATACCCAACACTGTTAGTAACAAAGCAAACACATAAACACATTCAAAAATCTCCAACTAATTTCTCTATAGAAAATATTAAGCAAGAAATCCATACAATTCAACAAATTATTCAAAATGTTAAGTACCAATATATAGCTAGTTAGTTAAAATCTTGCCAATCAAAAGCAAACAACAGCTAACTATACCATACTGAAGCAATAAAGAAGCATTCACTTTATATAAGAAGTATATACATACATATCTCAAATTATCTATTCTAAAGAATTAATTGACATTCCTAGTAAAACTCACTAGAATGAACTATTTTCAGAAAGTTCTCGAAAAAGCTTTATCTTGTAAGTGTCAACAGAAACATCAAAATTCCTCAAAGAATTTGACAATTTGTTATACGCACGTGCAATCCTAACACAAAATGAACGCTCCAATATTGAAGTCAACTTTGGTATTTTCAACTGTCTATTTCTATTGGATCTGCAAAATTCAAACAAACCAACCAAATATTCAGGAACTTGCAATTTGTACAACTTATAAAAGTGTAATAAATTTCTAAACTTAATAAATTCCATAAAAGATAATCCAAGAAATTTTTGAACATACATTGATACATGCTGCCTTAGTCTAAGAGAGTATAGATATCTCACAACTCTATTGAATGTCAAGCTCAACCTCTTCACAACATATCCAAAGGTACCTGAATATACCTCTAAGCCATATAGAAATATTGGCATTATAAGTCCATGAATTACTCGTTTCTTGATATGAAAAGGTAACATCAAATCTAAACTATATAACTTTCTTAAAGTAAAATTAACTCTAGATACTACAGAATTAACATGACTTTCAAAATCCAACTCCCTATCAAGAATTACCCCAAGACACTTAATTTTATCAACAAACTCAATCAAATCATCACCCATAGTAATAGAAAATTTGTTACTTCCACACTTACCAAATAACATTGCCTTAGTCTTGTTTGCATTCACAGAAAGATCATTACTATAAACCCAATTAAACAATAAACTAACAGTGTAATCAATAACACTCTGCAAAACATCAGGAAACTCTACTTTACCTTTAAACAAAAGCTGAACATCATCAGCAAACGAAAACGGAATACACATGTTACTTGATATTCCACCAAATAGGTCATTCATAAACATTATGAAAAGTAGAGGCCCAAGTACAGATCCCTGGGGAACACCACTGTAAACCGGAAGCACTCCAGAAACACGACCACTACTACACACATATTGCATTCTATCAGATAAATAAGAAGACATCAGTTTACAAGCTGAGCTAGAGAAACCATAACACCTATGTAACTTTTCCACTAAAGTCGAATGATTCACCCTATCAAAAGCCTTAGTAAGGTCTAATGATAACAACACACAAATACCATCATCAGATACACTTCTCCTAATGTTATCAGTTAGACCAAGAAGCAAGGAAGTAGTATTTCTATTACATCTAAAGCCAGTCTGACAATCATGAAGCAATTTATTATCATCAATGTACTTCACCAGCTGAGTCTTAATCAGATGCTCAACCATCTTAGACAATATGGGCAATATAGATATCGGTCTATAGTCATTACCACTATCATTATCATTATTCTTTCTCAAGGGAACGATCCTTGCAATCTTCCATAACAATGGAAAGCTAGAAGTTGTCATTATTGTGTTTACTAAGTGCAATACATAATTACCAATAATTGGCATCAACATTCTTATAAACCTAAGTTCAAAGCCATCATAACCAACCGCCTTAGACTTGATCATTTCAAAAGCCGAAAACATCTCAAATAATTCTACCGAACGAAAGGAAAACCCATCGTGAGAATATACAGAAGTATCAACAATGTCATCACCAATAGATTGATTGGATGAGAAAACATTATTCAAATAATCTGGATCAACACTATCAAAATTGTCAACCCCATTTACCACACCATTTCCCTTAAGGATAGACCAAATCTGCTTACTGTCTTTATTCTCAAAAATTGAACCGTGAGCTTTTCTCTTAAATTTTCTTATAATTGATTTAGCTTTATTTCTACATCGACAAAATATTCTCCAATTAGCATCAGTCCTATTGCATAGATATGCCCTGTATGCAAGATCTCTAATTGACAAATGATAACGAATTTCCGGCGCATTAATCCAACCATCCCAACACCCACGTATTATTCGCCTCTTCAAAGGAACTGCTGAATGCAGTAGCTGCAAACCAGTATTTAGTATTGTCAGCTGCTCATCAACATTGTTAGTTAAATACATACCATCAAAACCACATTCAGATGCCATAGTTTCAATAGATCCTATATCAACCGAATCATAATCATAATATTCATAAAATTGCCTACCAACAATTCGAGGAACCTCAAATGACAAAAATATAAAAGAATGACGAGTTATACCCGGACACTGAAATTGATCAGCCAACTTTACCAATAAAGGGGAAGACACCAAGAAAAAATCTAGCAAAGAACTAGAATTGTGACAAACATCAAAATGCGTAGGCATAGAATTATGAACTAGAGAAAGATTTATCCTACCACAAGTATTTCGAACTCTTAAAGACTTGACCTGATCAAACATGTTATTATTAAAGTCACCCATAATGACTGTATCAGTGTATCGAACAAGTAAATCAGACACTTCATTCTCAAATGCATCAAAATCACCGTGAGGGAGGTATACAACCCCCACTAAAAGTTTAACATTTGCAAAATAAAGTTCCACAAATAAACACTCAACAACACCAAAATTCATCCCAACATGTACCACTTTATGTTCTATAGCACTAGAGATATAAAGTGCTACACCACCACCTCTACCACATGGTCGATCACTTCTGTGACACACATACCCAGGAATATCGATGACTGAAGTAGACACAATTTCCTTCAACCAAGTTTCGCTTACTCCAAAAATATCAAGATGACTATCCTCTAATAAGCATTTAATTTCAGACAATTTTGATGAATTTGGGTTTAAGTTAAAGCTATTGCAATTCAAATGTCCCATATTTACATTTCGATCTAATTTACTTAACTTAGACCTGAGAAAACTACTATCACTAATAACTGGTCCAAGGTTTTGTCTAGCTGTCATATTATAAATGAAAATATAAAAAATGCTAAAAAATATAATATGAAAAAAAAAAAAAATATAATTAAAAACAATGAAACTAAAACTACAATAATATATGTATATGAAAAAGAAATTTAAAAAAGGTAAAAAATGATGCAAAAATCACCAAAATTTACACATATAAATACATAATAAAATATTAAAAATTTATAAGAAAAAAAAAAAAAAAAAATATTTATTTATTTGTAACAGTCACCATTCTGCATAAAAATAAAAGTTAATAAAAATATAACATTTTAGGCATTTGTTTACTTTAAATACATGTATACATATATATTTTTTATAGAAGAAATAAAAAAAAAATATGTATTGCTATTCATACATTTTATTCTGTAGAACCGTTTTTTTACAAAAAACACAGATTTTTATAAACAAAAATCTGGTATTGTCCTTAGTTCTCAGAAATATGCTGTAACAGAAGACTACATACAAAATTATTCAGATATCAAAGTAATCAAGGATACAAATATTTAGAGAAAATTTAATTAATATTTTTAAAGTTTAAAGAAACTGTTACAATAAACAAACGAAAAAAATGTATATTCACATATAAATTTGGTGATTAGAGCATGGACAAATATATAAAAATGAGATCAAATATAATAAAAATACACTGAATTTAATAATTAATAAGATAATACTGACAATGTGGCAATATTAAAACAATATAAGGTTAAAT
The DNA here is from genome assembly GCA_951394005.1 of Protophormia terraenovae. Taxonomy (NCBI): domain Eukaryota; kingdom Metazoa; phylum Arthropoda; class Insecta; order Diptera; family Calliphoridae; genus Protophormia; species Protophormia terraenovae. The sequence continues at coordinate 92,520,756 of OX596076.1, forward strand.
AAATGAATCTCCATTATTGTAATTATTGATAGTTGAAAAGGAACTATCATTAAAATCACCCAAAAGGTTAATACATTGATCATAGGAAAGAAGATCCGAACTACCATCTAAGTATATAACTCTAACTTTAGGTACATCATAATTTCTAAATTTATATTTAACAATCTTGCCATCCTTACGAAGCTTCCGACAAACCGATATTAGTTTTCTCGCATCCTCTGTCAAATGATCATTCAATATTATATCAGACTGCACTCCATTAGATAGGCTAGGTTGGACAACATCATCTAGTTTAATTGTACGACTTTTATTATAGTTAATCATTACCGCATCACGGGTCTGAACAGAATTAAATTTAACTAAAACAGCTTTTCCACCAGCAAAGTACGTACAATGTTGAATGTCAGAATCTGTGACAGTTACATTACACAGGGAACAGATTTTTAAAATTGGCGTACGAAGATTTTTTATCTTTCTGGGCAAGCCTCTAATAATGATATCTGCCCTATTTAATCTTCTCTGCATGATACTTTTTTGCGTCTCAAGCCACATAAGTCTTTTATTAGCCGCATTATCTACAGCCTTAATAACGTCAAAACAATTTTTAACATCAGTTTTGACTAGTTCTACATTATTAGTATTCTGAGGATGTGAGCTAGCAAAAGTGTTAAATTTCTCCTCAATTAGTTTAATAGCACATTCAATCTTTTCATTTAATATGCGCTGGCTTTCCTGTACTTTCATTTCTAATTCTTTTTCTAATGATGCTGTAAGGGCAGCAAATCCTTTTTTTAGTTCTTCTTGCACATTGCAAATTTTAGGAGTCATTAAGCAATTATCGCAGATATATTTAAAAACTTTATTTTTCAGCATCAAATTATATTGCTCCATTGATATGTGGGCACATTGTATATGAAAATAGTTATTACAATATGCACAAGCAATACTTCTTTGAGATTTGGTAACATTCTTATCACAGTCCGGACATTTATAGATCTCAGTTTGGGGAGCCATATTAATATTTTAAGTAATCAGTATATCCCAGCTATGGTACATGTAAACAAAAAACAGCAGACTGTGTAACAGGTGTCTCAAAATATAAATTATTATAGAGACAAAACCAAAACAAAAGATAATCCGATAAATTGTTAATTATTTACACCAAAAAGTAATTGATGATGATAACAGGAAGAAGATAAAATATTAAAATTTTGCACTTATAAAAAGCTATTCAATTTTGTATTTATCGCAGTATTCTTTTCAGCACATACATATGTATACATCAGTCAGTGCTACCAATCACATGCCATTTATTGTATTATTTATTATTTTCAATATAAATTCCACAATCAAACAAAACAAAAATAGTTTAATTAATTTAAATGTTATTATTCTTTTTTTAATTAATTTTACTGCTCCAAATTATAATTAATACTTTAATTTCTTTTCAATTACATTTCTTAGCACAAAATTTACGTATTATTCCATGACAGAGATGCCAGATCAAAAAAAATAAGAAATAAAAATTTTAAAATTATAAATATGAAAAATTAAATCAATTTATACATAGAAAAACGGTTTCGTTGCCACAACCGGATTTTTTGTCCACCGAATTGTGTCAGTTCCCTAAACAATCATAAAATTCGGTTGCAATTACTGACTTTTTATGGTAGCCGTAATTGTTTTCAAAAGCAATTCGATGAAATATATTACAAATGTTTGTAATTATTGTGAATGAATGAAAAATAAATTTGACTTTTAAATTATTTTTTATTAATTAAACAATAAAATAAAATAAATAAAAAGATAAATATAAAATTAAGTTTTTGGTTGCCATTCCATTTGTTCGGTATTGAGTAAGATTTCTGCAAGCAGAACAGGGAGACATTTTCAGCATTATCTTCTATGACTATCATATTTTAAGACTCATTTTTTCACTTCTTTTTAATTCCATATGTACATTAGAGTGTCCCGTAGACAAAAATTTTGTAGGAAGACCCCTCAAGCGATGCGTAACATTTAGCTTAATATGGGAAAAATATTCAAAAAAATTTTAAAAAAAATCGAAATCTCGAAAAAGGATTTCCTCGGGACACTCTAATGTACATATATATTTGTTTTTTTGTTTTTTTTTTTTTTTTTGTACATTAAATTGAACGCTCCCATTAATACATGTCCAATGACACAGAGGCAACACAAGCCCAAATTAATAGCATAGATTACTTCATGGCGCTTAAGTTTTACTGCAAAAAATTAACCAGTTAATTAGACATAATTATTAAATATTTCAATATTATAAAAAATTTCTTACAAACGTTTATATGTAATTAACATTTCAATTGGTTATCGGACAGCGCAATAATATATAAATTTTCCATATCCCTAAGAACCATCAATCACTTTTACATCAATTAATGAGATGGTATTTCTGCAAAATTTTCAATTAAATTATAAATTTGCCCAATTAATTCCTAGTGTTATCTTCTTAATTTTTCTTTAATAATTTTTTTTACAAAATGTCAAACAAGAAATTATTAAATTGTTGGTTGTGAACATCGAATTTGTTTTTCTAATAATTTTTACAATTATAATAAAAAATTTTGAATGATTTTTATAATTATTATAAAAAATAAATTATTGGAACCACTATTATTTAGTAAGGAAATAATATATTTAAATTAAAATTCGGTTCCCTTATACATGTTTTTTTAAATAAATATGCCAAATAAATGAAATAGCTTTGATGATCAAACTTACATTTGTACGAACCGCTATTCCACCACAATTAAGTTTTGTGTACAATAAACATAGAATATCTTTTGAATTTGTGAATGTTTTACAATAACAATTAAGTATTATTATTGTAAATTTTTTACTCTTGCAACCGTTTTCCAACCAATTTTTTTCTGTGTGTATTTTTTATTTTTTGATCCAAACATTTTTATTTAAATTTTTTTTTTTTTTATTTAAAAAATTAGTTTTTCCTATTTTTATGTTCAATCGTCAATTCCTACTTTAAGTTAAAATTCCCCAGTTAATAAACTTCAATAACTGCTATAATTTCTCTCTCAACTATATTTCTTCCTATTGATTGCATTACAATGTTCATGGTCATACCAATAGTATTTAATATAAAACACAACTGCAATCCACCCATTAATATAACCCCCCCAAAAACAACAAATAAAAGACAAAATTTTATTTTTCCCATTTTATTTTCAACCCCAATTTTTCACTACAAATATTTTATATCAAATCCTCTATGCTATAAATTCGTTCTTCTCAAAAGAACTAACAAAACGGAAAAAAATCATGTAGCCTTTTTTTGTTTAGCCTTTAACAAAATATCTTGCTTTTTTCAGCTATAAAGGTCTTTAGAGAATATTTGTAAAATCGAAAATTTAAAACGTTTGTGTTTTATAGTATTTTTTTTTTTTGCAATATAAAAACAAACATACATACATGCAATTGCTATCCATAAGTGCGAGTATCTAACAGATAGTATTTTTGTTTTTATTGTTTTTGTTTTTATTTATTTCTTTCCTGTATATTTTCTGTTATAATTTCATGTATTAAACATTTGTTTTGCTACAAAGAGGAAAAGACTCAAAGTTTTGTTGAACAATTTCCCAACAAACAAATAAATAATGAGAAATATTTTTATTTAATTTTTTGTTTCTAGCATAGATTCAACATAGTTTTTAATATGTCAAGGGAGTCCTTTGTAGTATCGTATTGTGTTTTTGTCGTTTTTTTAGTGGATTAATAAGAGTTTTTCATGTCAGAACAGTAGTATGTAATTTCGTTTCCTTTATATTTCATAGTATGTGCATGTAATTGTATTCGTTGTTTTGGGGGGGGGGGATAAAGGAAATTAAAAAGTTGTTTTTTTCCTTTTTGATAAATAAAATTTATTTAAATTCCTTTTATATGCGGATTAAATATTTTGAATTTGGGTTTTTGGCACAATATGTTAGTTTAATGTATTGAATATTGTTAAAGAATTTTAATTTTAGAAATTAATTGAAAATATTTACATAGAAATTGATATTATCAATTGGAATTTTCTGTAGGTTTTGTTACGGCGATAAGATAAAAGGCAAGTTAGAAAATATGCTTCGCTGCAAATACTTACATATGTATTTACATATGTATGTAAGCTAGTAGTTCATAAGTGCGTTTTTAAACACTTGAGATTATGGAATTTTTAGTTGATTGACGTTTATCACGAAATTTTTTTTTTATTTTTAAATTCCTTTGACTTTTCCATTATGAGAATTTGTTAGATATTGTGGTAAGTTCTTTACATAGGGTCTACACGAGAGATTTTTCTATCATATCAAACGTCAAATTCTAATCATGATATTTTGTCGACACATTCCTCATGCAAATCTCAATAAAATAATTATTTCGAGCAAAAATAACACAAAATATAATGAAATTTAAAAAACAAATATGACCATTAAATTTTGACAACATTCCTCGACGAAAACAAAAAAAAAAAAAAAAAAAAAGGACTTATTATGATATAACTTTATCAACATGTTCCCATATATGTTGATATAAACAAAAAAAATTTGCAGTAGCTCTGTCGACGTTTTGTTACTTGCTATGATAGAAAAATCTCTCTTCTCGTAGGGTCTTGTAGACCCTACGTTAGCTCTCATTCAGAATATAAAAGAAGAATAAATTTCCCGAAATAAAATTTTCTCACAAAGTTACAGAAAACGGGTACTGGTTCGTGGAAATATTCTAAAAGGGTCGTGAATATGTTTCTTCATTTGTTTTCATATTTTCCTCTGATTTGTGGAACTTGATAAGATATGCATTTCCAAAAAATCTTAAGTCTTTTATTGTAATAGTTCTTTAAATGGGTGGAATATCAATATTTATTTTGTATGGGGATTACAACACCCCTACACGTCTTATGTTCATCCCAAATATGAAAATTGGTAAGAAAATTTAAAACTTACGTGGATATAGTTCTTTGGATATGTGTTAATAAAAATTTGCATTAACATCTCTCCTGCTCCTATGGAAAAATAAAGTAGTTTATTTTTTGTTTTTCGCATTTTTACTTATCCCTTAAACGAAAATTCACTGTCGCAGAGTTTTGCATTTAAGAGTTGCGACGGAAACCGATATATTTCATTATTTATACCCACCTTCAAAAGATGAGGGGTATATTGATTTTGTCATTCCATGTGTAACGTGTCGAAAGAATCATTTAAGACTCCATAAAATATATATTTTCTATGTCTTGGTTCGATTCTGGGTCGATCTAGCTATGTTTGTCCATCTGTCCGTTTGTCTGTCCGTTGAAAGCAGTATAGGGCTCGATCGGGACAGCGTAGAGGGACGAAATTTGGCTTAAATAATTATATTATATAAGATTTGTTTGGTATTGAAAATGGTCAAAATCGGTTAATAAACAAAAACGTTATGGGCTAAAAACTAAAAACACAGGGTGTCCGTTGTAGCTTCATTTCATACTTTTCTGCTATAGCTCATAAACAAAAGCTTGTACGACAACGAAATTTTGGACAGATAGTTCGGGGGTCAATATAAACTTGAAATCAAAAATGGGCGCGGTCCGCCCACTTACAAATAGTTCAAGGAACAATGTAAACTCAAAAAGTAAAAATGGACGTGGTCCACCCATTTTACCGCCCATCTCCCATATAAAGAAAAATTTGAAAAAGTTAATTGTGGGTATATAGATTCGGCCGAGCCGAATATAACATTCGGTCTTGTTTTTTTTTTTTTTTTGCCGTAACTTACAAGCTCATAGGTCACCTTTGGTTAAAAAAAAAAAAACTATCAAAATGAATATTTTATGTACAAAACAGTCAAAATTGTTCTTCTAATTTTTCAAAAAATTATCGAATTTATACTGTAAATAATTTACTTTACTGTGTTAGAAGTAAAATGACAAATTCAATATATTCTCCATCTTTTGGATGTTAGTTAGGACAAGTCCCAATCATTAGTAATTTTCGGCAAGGGTCTTACTAAAAGATATTTTCAATTATGAACCAAATATCGTTTGAATGTATGAAACATATGCAAAATATTATTTAGACACTAATATTAATGTTGAATTTATAGACCTTAAAATTATTTTCAAAAGTGAGCCTTATATAATATATATGGTCAATTGTAAAACGATCTTCGTAAACATATGGCATTCTGATTTATGTTTATATAAAACTAATATACGCCTAATTTTATAAAAATATATTCAAAATATATATCAATATTTGTGCAAAATTTCATTAACATCATTTTACAAGGTTTATATTGACAGCTCGCTGGAATGGATGGGAAAGCGTCTTTGAAGAATTTAGAACGTAATTTTGATTCTGAACATTAATAACATTTGCTGAAACGCAAAATAATCAAATCATCTATATATAAATCAACAAATTTTCCATTTAAAAAAAAACAAATGTTCACAGAGTAATATGATAAAGTTTTTCTTGGAACTGAAATTCAACATTGAAACAATATTATTTAGAAAAGATAAAAATTAAAGAAATTTCCATTTATTGGTAACAAATATAAATTATATTTTGAAAAGTTTAAAATTTTTATTAATTTGTTTACCTTGTAAAGGAATATAATAAAAAAAAAATATTTAATTTCCATAAAAATTACATATGTATAAAAACCGTTAGTCATACAATTAAGGTGTCATTTAGTTAACTTTCCCTCCCAATGTCAATATAGGCGTAAATTTTGCGGGCCAATGATCCCATTTCATAATCTATACATGTCTCAATCAATTATGTTTAATAAGTCGAAGTTTAAAGACCTTTCGTGCAAAAGCAAAAAACCCAAAAAATAAACAAATAAAAAAACTCCTTAAGGTTTTCAACATAAGCAAAAATTTTTAGAGTAAATATTGGCGAAAAAAAAATTAAAAACTAAGAAAGAAAAAAAAAAATACTGACTGTGAGTCACACCCATATTTAAGTTAAATTTTTTTTTTTTTGTTCTTTTTTAGATTATTTGATGATGTTTTGGGTTTTTAGTGTGCTTTATATTTTTTATAATATTTGCGATTTGACTCTGCCAGTAAAAATATATGAAACTTTAAAAAAAGTTTTCTTTTTTTTTTATTGTTATAAAAAAAACGGACGTGCAATGGTCATGAAATTTGCAGTAAAATTAAGAAAATAATGACAGGAAAGCAACAATAACAACAAGAACTATGACGAAATAAGCTTTCTACACTTAATCCAAAGCCAGCACATTTTTTTTCGTTTTCTCAATCTTCTTGTCACTTTTGGACTTTGGTAAAAAAATAAACCTTAAAAAATACTAAATGCCAAAAAGAAAAGTTTAAAAAATTAAACAAAAAAACAAGAGATAAAATTGCATATGAAATTGTTAAAAATACAAGCATTAAAGAACATGTTAAATTTATTTTGTGGTCAAATGAAGGAATAAAATTAAAGTGAAATAAGTTAAACCCTTTTGAATGCATTTAAAAAAATTTACTTAAAAATTTAAAACTTAATTTCTTTAAGCAAGATTAACTAATTTAATTTTTCCACAAATTCAATCTTTTAAAAATAGTATGTATTCTCTTTTAATATTTTCCTCAAATATTTTCTTCATTATTTAGTTTTAATTAGTTTTCTTTTGCTATATTAATTCCAACTTTTTTACTTCCTATTTTCCCAAATTAGTTTCTCACAATATAATTTTCATTTGGTTGAATTGTATTCCCAAAAAACTTTTGTCGCAAAACTTAACCAAGGCTTTAATTAACTGAAAATATACGAAAAACTACAAAATTGAAGCAGAAGAACATTGAAATTTACGACCACACATGTTAAATTAAAAAAAACTTTTATAACATTTGAACTTTTAAAAAAATACCCGAACAAGTTGTTGTTGCAACATTAACAAAAATTTAAAAAAAGACAACATGCAATACAACCTAACATCATGTTAAAAATATCAACCATAAAACTATAAAATGTGAAGAAAAGTCTATTTTGTTCCACTATTTAAGTGTACAAAATCCTTTTTGTGCACTTCAACTAAACATTTATTTAAACCAACCGATTCATTTAGCCAACCAGTCAACCATTCAAAAGAACATGTTTCTTTTAACAGGGGTTTAACAGTACTGCTGCAATGTTTCCCGGGAACATTTGTGATGTCATTGTTTTGAAAAACAAAATGTTACACCAAAAAAAAAAAAGATTTGTTTTTATGATTTTTGGCATGAATTACAAAAGAAAACTTGAAAAAATAAATAAAAAAGAAAATAGAAGACAACGAATTACAAAATTTAAAAAATATACAGTAGAAAGGGATGTTACCATTGCCCTTTGTTATATTGAAGACAAAAATATTGCTAAGAAAATTATTTGCAAAAGTTTTAAAGGAAGAAATAACAGAACTGAAGGTTTTTTATAGAAGACTTTAGATGGAAACAGAAGTCAGTATTAAGGGTATTCAATTATAGGTTTCAAATGTCCTTGAAATAGTAACTTATAGTTAAACTGTGTTTCTAATAATAAAAACGCATTTCCAAAATACTTTTTAATACGGAACGATTAGTCGAACCACACGAACTAAGATTACTAACTCAGGGATTTTTCTCCAGGTAGGAACTTCCAATATCAGCTGACCTGCACAACATTCAAACCTTTACTTTAAAGCCATTTATGTCCTTGATTTCGAGATATTTGGCTCTCAACTCTAGAATATTAGTGGTCGAGAAAGGATTATGAATTTTGTCACACTTGGAATACTGCAAAAGAATTCATGACGACTTAAGAAGGAATAAAAAAAAAAATTCCTTAGAGATAAAGAATCCATTTAAACAGCTTGGATTTTACAATTCGTTGCATATGTAGATTTCTATTATTGCAATATCTGCAACCATTTTTTAAAATACCAGAGAATATTTAGATATTTATAGATTTTATTATATCCATCAAATATATAGCTATTAATCAACAAATACTGGGTATTTCAAAAGAAATAAAAGACCCCAACTTGGTTAACGCAACATTTATTCTGTTTCAAAAACTGTGTTCTGAATGATACTTCTAAGCGGTGGTCGATGTTGGTGCGATAAGATTCTTGATGACCTGTTTGGAATTTTAATACATCAACTTATGATTCGTAAAATCTTCAGCGAATATTCTTGAGACTATTCTATTTTAAATGATGATTGCAGTGGCGAATCATTTCCGCTATCACTGTCTGGAAATCTAGCCAACCAATTGTTTTAAAGGTGGCTAATAAGGGGTTCAATGCACTGCCATCCAAATGGATCTTTAAGGCAGTGCCATAGTTAACAAAACTAGATCTAAACTACGAATGAAACTGACCGTAAATGCTATTTGGAGAAAATACTCACTTTCCAAGAAACCTTATCCTTCATGTTCCCAAGACGAGACAATTGCAGAGAATAATATCTGAAGTCACATGGTGCATTTTGCAAAACCTGTATTGTTTTTTATTGGAGATACGAGTACCTCAAGCCACAATGTCTGGTGAATAATACATTTAGAACTCTAAGATCGCTTTTATTGAGCGATAGCAACTTATTTAAGACAAGTGATTGTTTCAAGTAAATGTCCTGTCAAGAATGATGCCGAATAATTTTACATCGTTTTAGAACTTAATACCGGCTACCTGAGTCTCAAAACTTTATATCTAGTAAAAGGTATAAGAATTGTCTTGACCGGGTTAATGGTTAGCCCAAGGTTAGCCCATCAGAGAATTATGGCAACAACTGAATATAAATCTTATTTTATACATTATTACTTTAGATTTGGGTTATATAGTTCCAAACGAAATACTATTTTTTGAAATTTCAATGTTACAACTTTTTGTCAGCTTATCAGCTTTAAAAGAATATTTAACACTTCCGTAGTAATAGTCTTGCTAAATATTTTTGGTTTTTAATTCTAGAATCTTTGTTTAATCGACTGGGATACTGACCAGAAATCTTTAAAGACTTTATTAGGAAGATTGTCATCTTCTTTCAACCATCTTAAAATAGTATTTCAATATTCAAAATATTACATTTAATTTATATAATTATGATTTAAATGATTATCCCTAATATTAATAAGCAGGACTTTAAAAATAAAAAAAAATATTATTAATTATATTTATATAAAAATCTGGATAAAATTTGGCAATTGTTAATATGTCCTTTTTGCACTTAAAAAAATTTAAAGGTAATATATTGTATCAGGAATAATTTTTTTGTAAGAGGTATGATTCTCTTAAGTGTAAAATATGTCAAATTATGGTCTCTAATGTAATAAATGCTAAATTATGCTCTGAACTATGACATATGACATTTAAATAGCAAAATAATAAAAAATAGAAAATAAGACAAAATATGCTTTTAAGCCAAAAATATGCAAAAATATACTATTAGGACCAAAATAAGCTGTAAAAAAAACAGATGAAAAAAATCTTAAAATTGTCTGAAACGGATAAATAACCAACAGTTTGGTTCATTTGAAGTTCAGGAAAAATATGATTTTCTATATTTTAGCTTGCCCTGTTCATAATAATAACTGTTTGTTTGTCTCCTTGTTTTGTGGTTTAAAGAAAGTAAACTTATATTTTATGTCTAAAAGAAACTTATGGTTTATGTTTGTCGTATTTTTATAAGTTTAATTTTTTCTTTGTTTCGTTTATAACATTAAACCACAATTTCTTCTTTATTACAACTTCTAATACCTTTAGTGAGTGAGCATTTAATCCAGCTATAAACCGTTGCATTATAGACTTAACAAAATGCTTGAATAAGCAATTTAGTTAAGTTTTTCTTTTATACATACATATACAAAGAAATAATGCTCATAATCATGATCATTATGATCATGTTTATTTACAACTATGTTCTATAATTCTATAGTAAGAGCAGTTGAACTTTGAAACCGGTTTAACTTAATCGAACGACCCGATGAAAGATGCGCTTTATAATTTTCATCAACTGCACTTTAACTAAATGCACTCAAATTAATGTTTCTTTTTTCTTTTGTTGTTACATTTTAAAATAAAAACAACAATACTAACTACCTCATAGTGGTATTAAAATAAAAATAAAAAACTAAACCAATCTTTTAACCACAAAAAGAAATACCGTTATAAATATGTATCTGCTGGATACACTCGAAAAAAAGGAACAAAAAAAAAACAAAACTATCTAAACTAAATAGCATAACTGAATTACGGTTATAAAAAAAAAAAACAAAAACTAACCAACTTAAAACAATAAGTGAAAGGTCGTTCTTTCGTTCATTCAATTGTTGTAACTGTTGATATTCTCTCTAGAGATCTTTATTATAACAATTTTTAGAGGAAAAAAATATAGTTTAACCGAAAACAACTAAGCTACAAACAAAAAGACTTTTTAAACCAATAAACAAATTTAAATCGTTAATGCACCACATATACACATACATAAGTGATATAAACTGAATGGATAGTGCCTATTGCAGTAGTAAATTGTTTGCATTTGGAAAATTTTATTTTTACTTTTTGTGGTGGTTATTAAAATTTATTTTTCAGTTGGTTGAGCGGCGCATGTGTATAGTTTCTTTCTTATTTTAATTTTAAGACCACAATTGTTTTTCTAACCAAGAAAAAAATATATGTAGAAATTTTTTAATAAATGCATTTTATTTAATTACTACCATTATATAGTTGCAAAAAAAAAAAAAAAATAAATAAAAAAAAAATAAAAAATATTTAATGGTTTAATGATTTAATGTTGAAAACAATTGTTAAGAAAAAGTGACTATTTTTGAGTCAGAATGAATTTAAAAATTTTATTTTTTTATTTTTGGCTGAAATTGTATTATAAACAGTTGTTCTGTCTTCACATAATAGACATTAGGACCTAACCTAATCCAAAATATAATATTTTTAAATTTTAAATCATTTTCTCTCATTTCTTATCATGAGTTTCTGGTCTCGTTTCTCGTTTTGTTTTTTAATAGAAAACATATGTAATTTAACAATTTGATACCGAAATGGTTTTAACTTGGTGCCAATTAGGTATCGATTTTCAATAAGAATTGAACACGCAGTGTTTAATTTAAACACATACGGTGTAGATTCACTATTGACACAGAATGGTATCGTTTTCAACACGTATGTGATTGATATTTCTCTGGGTGTACACGTATTTATATAAAATGGAACCAAATCCGTACGCCAAATTTCTGCGCGAAGTACATCATAGTTGAAAAATTTTCAACTTTCAAGTATACATTTTGAAAGTTATTTTTTTCTTTTAGCATTATCTCGTTGATTCTTAAAATTAAATATTTAGGTACATTTTTATATTTTATATAAAATTTTTAAAATAAAATAATGCAATGATTTTAGTGTTGCCATAAAAACAAAATATAGTTTAAAAACAAGAAAAAATATAAATAATATTTAATGGTTTTAAAAATAATGATATTTGTTCATATGATTAAAAAATTGGTTCTTGTAAAAGCATTCAAAAACATAAAATTTTTGTTAAAATTTTTATTGAATGTAAACATTAAATGATAAAACTTATACAAAAACATTGTTGTCAGGAACACAGTATTATTAAAATTAATGAAAATTAACAATGAATGTTGTAGTGACTTCTTTTTGCGTGCTGAAACGTTTATTGAATCCTTTTAGCAGATAAATCTGAAAAGATTTTAAAAATTTGAATTCAATAGTTAAACATGGTAGTTTATTATTTAATCTTATTTTCTTACCCAAAACTATTAAAAACGGTTCTTATTTATTTGGCTTTAAGCCTTAATACCTTTATTTAAAAAACCTTATTTCTTAAATAAAATAAATAAAAAATATTGATTAAATACATATGCCTATAATTGTGCATTTTATTATGACACTGATTACAATCAAATATCGATAAGAATTACAAAATTATTTGCGATAAAAAAACGAATCAAAATGTCAACAACTATCTTTGTTTGCAACATTTATTTGGCAAAATTTATTGACTCTTTGTACAAATTTAATGTGAAAATATAAAAGACAACAAAAAATCGTTATCGCTCTCTTTAGATAAGATTGTTTTATAGAATATATATTATCTGATTTTTTTAATAACAAGTATTTTCAATCAATACAAAATTTATTATCAATTTCCATTTACTGGTTCATATCTTTAGAGGGAGTGAGGACAAATTGGCTGATAAATAGAATGTTTTGCAAATATTTATAAATAAATATTGATATCATAACGCTTTTTGTGAAAAATTGTGAGAATTTATTTGAAAGTTGGCGTATTTGCGATATTAACCTCTTTAGAAATTAATCACTTTACTTTTCATGATGTCACTCATATACGTTTTTGTTAAAATGAGACTTTCAGGCTAAAGTGAATTTCATACTTAACTTATGATCGGTATACATATATGATCGTCATATGAAATAAGTACATACTTGAATGCGTATTGTGATAAAGTGCGATTAATGAAGCTCACGACTAAACTTATGTGAATATTGACACAAATTCTATATGATAGTGTTTATTTTTTATAGTTTTTATGATTATTTTCTGTTTTCATTTATAATCAAAAAAATAAATGTTGACTTTTTAATGAAGTTTCCTGACCTACACACACTTTTTTACTGCCATGTTATTATGTTGGCTTAAAGATTGTTAAAGAAAAAGTTTTTTAAGAAATTTTTTAAGAGATGAATTTTTAAATTTAAAAATATTTTCGAAAACTATTTTTTTTTTCTTTTTATTATGAAAAACTCTGTACTGAAATAATAAATCAAATTAAAGAGAATGATCTTTTTACAGATCTTTAGTATGTAGAATTTTATTTAGTTCGAAATCATTCTGTTAAATTAATACACAGAAAAAATTATTACCTTATATTTTTTTAATTCACATAGTTGTTTAATTTCGCGTCAAAATGTAATTAATATATTCAACTAAAAATAAAATAAATGAAATGAAATAAGGACTGCGTACAAAAAAATCCGTACATACTATACCAATGGGCGAATTTTTTTAATTAAATTTTTATTAATAACTGTTATGTTCAAGTTCTAAACATAAAATAATAAATTATTTCCTATTGGTTTTTAATGAAGTATCTAATCTTTTCAAGAATTCTTCCCATTAAAGCTTTTATTGTGTTTCAGTCACTTTTTTGCTCGAATAAGTCCACTTATTTTTAAACTTAGTTTAATTTTTTGTTGAGCTTTTAGTGTTCTTTAAATTATTTTTTACTAGGGCCCAACATCTCCATATTCCAAGGAGTTCCAGACAATTTGATGTATTAGCCTCTTTCGGTATAAACACAATTGAATTTCTTTGATACCAATCCATTGCTTTTTTGCTGTAATGAGGAGTAGCGAGATTTGGCGAGAAAAAAACGGAAAGAAGTCTTTTTAAAAGGTACTCATTCACGTATATTTCTGTGTTAATGGAACCATTTTTTATGAATGAAGTGTTTCTTTCCCTCACATGCAAATGCTTTGCCAAACCAAAAATTTTCTTGGGAATTTTGATTTTTTTGGTACACGATATTTTTCTGCTACATTCCCTCTAGCATCTAGACATCGAATTCCTGGCCATGAAGTTGGAAAAAGTCAGCCAGTACGAACGTTTCATCGTCTAATATGTAGCAATAAAATTTCAGAAAAAATTTGTCTAAAGTATTTTCACGTTATTTTTTAACTCCAAATTCTTGCTTGCGCTTCTAAAAGGAACTTTTTGTTTTTTGTGCGTCTTCAGGCTAGATTTCCTTTCAACTTTTCTGACAAACATTTAGAGTAATTAACTTTTTGTCTCACTTTTCTTCCAGAGATGAGTGGATTTTCTCTTAAAATCCTTTCTATTTTTTCTGAGTATTACAGTCTGAAGATACTATTTTTTTTTCCACCACCAGGTTTCCTTTCAGTGATCATGACTGACATTGTATAATATTATGACCCGAGAAACTATATTTTGTGACCTGACTTCCTAGCAATTGCAAATTAGGTGTCTTTTATTCAATTTCCATTTTAAGAAAAACTAGTTTTGCTATTACCATGAAACTTAGCACATGGCTACTGAGCATAATAACAAATGTAAACCAGTTAACAGAATTATTTATGTTTCACCACATCAGAAGTTATAAGCCTTAAAGTATGTACGGATTTTTTCATGCATATGCCTTTCATTTTTTCTCATTTAAATTCTTAATTCATTCAATCATTTACTTAATTTATTTTAAGTGGAAAAAATGTTCAGTTTTTCATTTATTATTATTATTAGTTTTTAGTAATTGATATAATCATTTTGATGAGAGATGCAAATTTAAACAATTTTTAATTGAATGAATGATTTTGATGATTAGAGTTTTTTCTTTGGGTCTGAACAAGTGATCTTGCTAATAATTTAAAGATTTTAGAGTTTTATTAAATTGAACTTAACAAAGTTTGATAAACCTGTTTCCATTCTAGATCTAGTCCTTCTCACGATTCTGAACTGTAAATAGCGCTAATGAACTCATAATGTGTGTTGTTCATCTTATGATTTTATCGATCTTATCACAGATCTTTTTTAATAAATAAAATTTAAATTCATTTGTCGATTTATTTCAGTTTTAAACCTAAAATTCGTTTAATATACTGATCAATATCCCAGCAAAAAAAAAAAAAAAAACAAGGGCGAATGTTACTGCGGATCCGCCCACTTTACGGCGTGATCCGCAGTAAAGTGGGCGGATATATACTTTGTGGGGTCTTAGATGATTCCTTCGACATGTTACACACCCCCTATCTTTTTGATGGTGGGTATAAAAAGGTCAAGGTCTTCTAATAAAGAAGAGTTTCACCACTTCATAAGTAGAAGAAAGTGCACATTTTAAACTTTTTTGGAAGTTCTTAATAATTACTTCAAAAAAAAAAAGTGAAAATAAATAAGTTTTTAGTGGGAAAAAGTGTTAATAATTTCTAGAAAAATTAAAATTTTAAAAATTTTTAAGCATTTTTATTATATTTTAATAAGTTTAAAACAGAATTTTTGTTAAAAAATTTTATAAACATAGTTTTAAGGAAAGTACTTCAAAAGAAATGAACAAGAAGTATAAAAGAAGCACAACCCACCAATGACAACCATGTGTTAAAAAAAGAACTTCTGCAGCTCTTTTAACCACTAAGTACTTCCTCCCAATGACAACACAATGTTAAATTCATGATTTTTTCAGCTCTTTTTCATTTCCTTTTTTGCTGGGATTCATTATACTCGCTGATCTACAATTTTGCAATTATTTTTCCTGGACAGTCTTTATTATTTTCTTCACTTTCTTACTATAAATATTTATGTAAATACAAACATATAGATCTTCTTTACTTTAAGTACAACACTCATATAAATGTATACTTTTTTTCAAGCCAGTTAAGGCGTGTGTAATAAATCATCATCTCCATCTTCATCGTTCTCACTCTTCATTTGTCTTAAGCTTTAATGAGGGGAAGTCGAAATGTTTCGAATGGCTTAAGACAATATTTTATAATCTTTGACTTTAATCAGTTGATGTTGTTTATTTTCTTTTTTTATTCAAGATCTTTAAAAGTATTACAAGCATATACGAGTAAATATGAAACCCTGTTTCGTACTTTGCTTATTTCTATAAGTATCTTGTTCATATGTATAATACGAATAAGTTGGTATAAAAAATCTTTTTAACTAAGTCTTATTAAACGCCTCATTAGGATTATGAAATATGTTTGTAGTTATTTATGTTTTCACGTCTTAAGAAGAAGAAAAAAATGATGAATTAGTTTTGATATTATTTTCTTTAAGATTTTCGTATTTAAATACTTTAAATACTTTTTTTTTTTTTTATTTTAGAAACTTTCTATAGACAACAAAACTAAAGAAAATATTAAGCTTTTAGATATGAAATTTGAAGAGTGATGGCGCTGCTGATGCTGCATTTAATTTTGAATTTTTAAATCGATTTGAATTATCATTTTATTGTGTTTAGAATTATTGAATTAAAACTTAAAAGCATAAAATAAATGAAAGTAAATAATATTATTATTAAATTATATTACATCACAATTAAGTTCCTAATCAAGTATTTAATTTTTTTATATGTAGGTAATAAAAGTTTCCTCTTTTTTTTTTTTTTTTGTAAATTATTATACTTTTACAACAAACATATGTAACTTTTAAGACCACACAAATGAAGCAAAAAATAAATTATATACTAAAAAAAAGCCAGACTCAAAGCTATCCAAAAAAGTTTTCTTTATACCTAAAACAAACCATTTCCTCACCATTAATCTCCCACAATGAAAATATAAAAACTATTCATACAAGCATCCTCTAATTAATAAACGGTCTACCTCAGTTTTACAAAACATTGAAAATTTCCCACAATTTATATACGTACATACATACATATGTGTTTTAATATAATCTAAAAATAATTATTATTTTTTTACTTCTTTTTTAATGTTTAAGTCCGAATAAATATTAAATTAGGTCACTGTACTACACAAATACTTGAGAGATTTTTTTTAAAGCCAATTTAAAGCTTTGAAATATTTCTTCAATGAAAACAAGTAGTTCAAATTTGATTTGTTTTTTAGTTTTTACTGCTCCCTCTGTTTTAACACAATTTTCAATATGACGCAACAATAAAACTGTAAGAGAAAAATGTTAGAAAAAAAAAAAACTTATGTATGTTTTCATTCTTATGTCAAGAAACTTTTCACAGATTCTAGAAGTTTTTAAATAATTAACACTTTCATGTCATGGTGATAATTGTAGCATTTTTCTGTTAAAATTTTCACATTCGGTATAAAAGAACCACAATAAATTTTTCTCAGTTTTATTTACAATAAAGGCGACATAAAATCATATTACAAATTAAATAAATATGTATGTATATCTGATACTTTTCAACAGTGTGTAAAGAAAGTTTCATGGTAGAGTTTAAAAAAATTACATCAATCGGAATTTATTCTTACTTTAAATAAAAGTTTTAAAGACAAGTGGATTAAATAACCAATCAAATTATTTATCTATGTATATTAGGGTCTCCCGAAATTTCTTTTTGCGAGCTACATTTAAACGTACCTAAAATTATAAGAGCATTTCAAATTTCAACTTCCTATGATGAGTGCAACAGGATGCACGCGACCATTTACGTCGTTAATCATAGAACAAATATTAAAATTTGTTTAGCATTTGTTCTGGAGTCATCAACTTAAATGGCCGTGTAGCATCCTGTTCCAATCATCGTAGGAAGTTTAAATTTGGCATATATGTTCTAAATAATTTTAGGTACGATATATTGTACATATCTTTTAACTCATATTTCCCATTTAATTTTTAGAAAATTATATTTTTAAAGCTCTTAAAATAACTGTGAAAAAATCTTCAAATTTACTTTTTTATACTCTTCACCAAAGGTGACATGAATGTGATTTCTTACAATTAAAAACAATTATCATTTTGTACACCATTGGTAGGGGATCACAAATAATCATGTCTGTCCGACCGTCCTCAGAACCCATTAATAATTGCTGGAATTTAAGTTGAAACCAAATATATTTTATGACTTGAATACAGTATTATAAGAGTTGTATTAACATTATATAATGTTTTAAACATTTTAAAAAATATCTTTTTTGGAGATACAAAGGTTTAATTTTTATAAATCAAATTTTGACTTTTGAACTTTCGAATATCTTCATCTTCAAAATGATACTGAAACTTAGATTTTATTTTGTATAGTTTAAAAGTTATAAGCAGGACAAGTTTTTCAAGCTTTTCGCTTGGAAAGTAAGCATTTGCATATTTCAAAAGTATTTCACAAAAATGCTTGTTTTTTATATACATATAATGGATACAAAAATTTGTTATCTTAACAAGAACACCATTTTTCAGTAATTTTTTGGAGTTCAATCAATTGATTTCTAAAAATTTTTTGTGAGTTTTTTGAGTACATTTTGAAAATTGTAAAGAAAAAATTTTATTATTTTTTATTATGACATTTAAAATTAAAATAGTTAGTATAAGAATGCATAAATTCGTTGGTTTTTATATGCATATTCATGCTATTTTTGCATATTTATGTGCATATAATACCATTTTTTCGTGCTTTTTCAAGCGCATATTTAAATTTTTTCGTGCATATTTAAACTTGCCCTTGTTATAAGTAATAATATTTTAGGTCCATAACTTCTAAACTAAATGAGACTCCAACTTGAAATGTTTTATGCGTAGGAAGAAGAGTTAGGTTAATATTATATGTTTTTTTCAGAATTTTAAAAAGACCTTTTTTTGAGATATAATGATTTGATTAGTATATATCTAACTTTGAACTTTTGATGTAAAAAACTTTATGAATATCATTACAAAAGGTAATATCTTTGTCTTTAATATGAAACTAAAGTATATACCTATCATATATAGTTCAGCAGTTATTAGATATTAAAAAAAAATACTTGCAGTTTTTTTTTTACTATTTTTTTGTTTTTTAACGGTCATATTTTTTGACCGGAAAGGGTTATGAGTCTAACATTTTATGATTTGACAAACAATTCCAATTGCCAATATCTACAGTAAATTTACAGTAAATAGACACCAGAGATGTCAAGTCCGATTGCCGTCCGTTTTGACATGGAATCACTCTTATGTACATTTTCTGATCCGTTACACTAAGGGAAAAAATTCGATTCAAAATCAACAACGGTTGTGCTCACATTGATAATTTACGGTAACAGCTTTTTAATACCTTTCGTTAACAAATTTCAACTTGGTGCCAATTAGGTATCGATTTTCAATAAGAATTGAACATGCAGTGTTTAATTTAAACACATACGGTGTAGATTCACTATTGACACTGAATGGTATCGTTTTCAACACGTATGTGATTGATATTTCTCTGGGTGTACGATCGTCATCAGCATCCATTTGTGCCTTTAGTGCTAATCGTAAAGATCTTTCTTTTAACTCACACTTTTGAAGAATTAGAATACGTAACTTTATCACTTTACATATTCTAAATTCTTAAGTATTATGTTGAAATAACTACAAAATATTTTTCCTATATTTATTGTATTCTACATTATTACAATGTTGTTTTACTGCTCTAGCCATGGTGGAATGAGTATAAGGTGAAATTATAAAATCAGCTGATTATTTTTTGCTTAATTTTGTGGTGTAAGACTGAAATGTCAAATTTTTTTTAAGTTTATATGTGTTGGTTTGTTTACAATCAAAAGCAAATATTTTCGGTGATGAAATTTGTAATATTAATAAAGAAAAATGCTATTTATAAAAAGGAAGTATAAAATGGAAATGTAATAAAATACAATTTATTCATATTAATTTTCAAATTCAGCAATCATTGTTTACAATTTGCACGTGTTTTTCTTCTTCTCTTCTGTTTGACGTTTCAGTCTCATTTCCAACGAAAAAAAAATGGTTGTTATTATTGCATTGTTGTAGTTGTTGCCTTTATACATACACCTAGTTAAAGTAATTCCATCATGGCTCTAGCTAACCGTCGGTAAACATAGTAAAGAAAGATCTTTAGTTAAAAGAAAGATCTTTACGATTAGCACTAAAGGCTAAAAAATTGTTATGAAAATATTATATTTAGATTGGTGTGATTAGATCTTGCCGCACCTACATTTAAAGTGTTCTTTATTTAAATAAAATTTGCAAAAATGTGTCCGAAATTCATACAAATAAAATAGTATTTTTTAGGAATATACAATTTCAGACCAATATCTCCAAAACAAGATTTTTGTCATTCTGACACTGCTAAATGTGAAACTGTGCAGCACTTAATAATCACGGGCCAACCTTAATTTGGAAATGAATAAAATATTAACAATTTCTTTTGCATAAATTAAGATCGCAAAATTGGTAAAGATTATACACATTTAAATCTTTATAAGTAAAATATAGAAAAATTGTGTTATTTTAAGAATTTTGATCCAATTAAAGTATTAAAAAAGTGTCCCCACGTGAGAGTTTTGTTGGGTCAAAATTTACTAGACCTTTGATTTTTTATTAGGTATGAAGTATTAAGAGGCTTCATTTTTAATATCTCTTTCTTGAGATGTTGTGATATTTTCCTAAAAATATTTCCCAATCTCTTTCAGCTCATTGTCGTGTTTCTAAACATGTAAAGGCTGGTATTAGAGAAAGAGCACGATCATTAAAAAGCTCTAGATGAAGCAGGAACGAAACTAATTTAAGAAATAGAAAAACAAAAAATCCTTAAAAAAAATATAATAAATTTATTATTCTGGCAAAGCTTGCAAATATACAAAATAAAAAACAAACAAAATTTCATGTAAACATCATGTTAATACAAGAAAATTATTCTCCTATTTTTTTTTTAATTTTTAATAACATTTCATTCCAAATTTACAAAATTCAAAAAATTAAATAAATTACAAACAGCTATAACATATCGAAATTCCTAAAAAGTAACCAAATTAATTTGTTATTTACGTTTGTTTCGCTTTTCCTTGCACATTCTCATTACAGACATTCAATTGTGGACAACTCGGATAGAAATTTCGTATGGTTTCATAGATCAACAGACATATACTACAACAACTATTGCTACTTCTATAACAGATGCTGATGCTGATTGTTTTTGTTGTTTTGAAAAGATAAAAACAACCGCCGCTAATAATTGTAATGATTGGTAAATGGTATAACGGCATGTTTGAAAGAAATTAAGAGGAAACAATATTAAAGTAAGTTATTTTTCGTCTTTTTTTTCACTTTTTAAGTTTTCTTTGTTTACTGCAAGTATTTTTTAGCTTTTCTTTGATTTTGTTTAAGATTTGTGGGGAAAATATTTTTAGTTAAAACAGTGGTTTGAGAAAAACATATTGGAGGAAAATTTAAACTTCATATTAGGTAATGTTTTTATTTTCTGTCTAAAACTGCCTTTACAATGAACAATCGAGAACCGATCAGGTTGCATTTCTGCTCAAAATTTTATTGAAAAGAACTTTGTAGAAGAGGTATGTTATAAAAAATATTATTTTCATTTGAAAATTCAACATTTTGAAAACAATCCTCTTTGAATTAACAACTAAGCATCCGTTCACACAAGTTATTTTTTCTTTTAAAAATTTTAATGTTAGTCGGCGTTCACACACAGCAATTTTTCTAGCAGCAATTCTGACTTCGTAGGCGAGAGAAGCAAAGAGAATGTAAAAGTTTACTCTTCCCTTGTCCTCTCTCTTCTATAAACTAAGAATTGCGGCAAGAAAAATTGTTGTGTGTGAACCCGGACTTACTGGAAATATGCCTTGTATTTCAAAAATAGTTTTTTCTTTTATACTTCTCAATATGCAATAAAAGTGCGTATAAATATGTTAAAGGGAAAATTAAATATTACCTAGTCTGAACACACGCTCAGATAGTGTAAATATTGCTTTAGCAACATAAAATTCAAAAGACTAATAAATCAAGGTTCACAAACATCAATTTGTCTTGCTACAATTCTGACCTCGTAGGCGATAATAACAAAAATGTAAAAGCTTAGTATGTATTCCCTTCACCTGACTCTCTTACGAACTCATAATTGCGCCAAGAAAAATGAATGTGTGTGAACACCGAGTAAATAAAATTACCTAGGAACGAATGTTCAGGCAGTGTAAATATAGCATTAAAAGATAAAATTGAAAAGTATGATAAACATGTAAAAATTATCTTAAAACGCATTAAATCGATAACTTGAATATGTTTGCATTCAAAAGTTTTATTTTTTAAATTTTGAATTTCCTCTCCCCAAACTACTGTAAATTAAAAGAAAAAAGTAATTAGGTCACAAAGTAACATTATTATTATTATTTTTTTCTTCTTCAAATTAACTTAAAAAATTAACACTTTGCCCCTCTTTTACAGCTTCTCACACACAGGAAATACGGAATATATTTGAAAGATTCAATGCACGTCATTATAAGCCAAACAAACTCTTTAGCAACTCCTCCTTCTCAATCCCCATTTCCATTTCTATCAGCAACACCCAGCCACACTTTTACTTCTCTACACCTCACCAGTAAAGCGTCATGTCAGAACCAGTCAGCAATGATGTTAGCACTGAATCATTATGTACGGTCATAGAAACAAGCAGTAACGAATATTTATCGAATAAACTTAAAGAGCCGCTCAAAAGTATTTCATTAGAATCTTTAGACACCAACAAACGCAATTCATTCAACGAAACGCAGACAAATCTCAAGACAAACGGTTGTTTGCGCAATAGTTCACTAGATGAAGGTTGTGATACAGATGCCACAGATCGTTCTTTTAATACCACTGAAGAAGAAGACGGTGGTGGCACTAAGAAAGAGATAAAATCGAAATTAAAAAAATCTGTATCATTTGATCCCAATGATGAGAAAATTAGAAAATTTATTACGGGAGAACCGATTGTGGATCAACAGAATCCTTTTAAAACAAATGGTTATTTAAGTAACGGTAGTGCTAAGCGTAAGGAAAAGAAAACTCCGCCTCCAGTGCCGGCTAAGCGTTCTACACTAAGTGTACGTAAGACTGTCACCCAGCAGCTAAGAGAACGTGAGCGTGAAAAGGAAAAAGAAAGAGAACGTTTAAAAAACGAGGCTAATAATCGTAAGAGTAACGGCATTATTAAATCACCCTCGGATGAGTTTGTCACCACCGAAGAGGTTTTGAAACAATCAAAATATGTCAAGACATATATAAAAAATCCCGATCCATATTTTGTTTATGATCCCACAGTATTAGCAAGAATAAAGTTTGAAGAATTAAGAGAAATAGCTTTAAAAAAGCCACCAAAGAAGTTACAGCAACAACAACAGCAGACAGCATCAAGGGAACAGCAACGTGATCGTTTTAAGGATTTAAAAAATCGTCAAAACGATAATAAACATCCCAAACTACCCTTGGCATTTAAGAAATGCTCTAAACCTAATTATCCAGAATTGTCCGATTTGAAAATAAAAACTGGCACTGATCTCGAAGATAGCCTTTACAATCCCTTAGAAGTAACCAAGAATGCCAAGAAATTTGATGAAAGAGTTAAGAAGTTGCACATTTCATCAGATGATGATTTAGATGAAATAGAAGAACCTTTAACGAAAAGTGAATCCAGTGATGACAATAATATGAGCCAACAAATGAAAACTAATGAACAAGAAAAAATGCCCGCAAACGAAGAGGGTAATATAAGTCGGGAACCCTCACCACCACCCCAGGGTACTTTTACCAATACCATTAAATCAAAAGAATTTCAAGAATATCTAGAGAAGAAAGGTCTAACCTTAATACCCAAAAAGATACCCAATGGGGCACAAAATATGTACGCGAAACCCCAACAGACGGCAGCTATTAAACAGATCAGTTTTAAAGCTGAACCAGAACGTATACATTTTTCAACTGGCCAGGATAGTGTGGATGCTGCAGAGAATAATCGTAAACCCTCGGTATTTCAAAGACTACTGGCCAATAGTATATTTGCCTCGAGAAGAAAGACAACACCAAAAGAACAGCAACCTAATCCTAAATCAGTATATGATTGTAATAAACCCAATAATTATCAAGAAAATGGTTCTATTAAGCCTATAAAGAGAGTGGTATTAGAGAGACAAAGTTTCCATGGTCGTCCCAAAACAGGTAATCTCTTAAGTCCTGCCGAGGCCTTAGAGCTAAAGCAACAAATGGAGCGCTCGCGCAAAAGTTATGCCAGTGGTGATAATCTATCGGTTTCTATATCAAGTGCTTTAACAGATGCTGAAAACAATGAAAACAATGGTTCTAATGAAAATCCCTTAACCAACAAATCCCACAATCCTACCTTAACCCCAGGCTTAAGACGTAAGGAATTGCAAACTAAAACTATAGCAAAACCTCCCAGACGTACTCTATCAAGAGAGCGCATGAATAAGCATGATACCAATCCGAAAACAATTCTAAGCGAAAGACCTACGACAGTTAATAATAATTTGTATACTCTACCCCGAGAGAATCTACAAAAGAATGATACGAATTTCCGGCGTTCTTTGGAACGACAAAGTATGATACCCAAACGAACTTCCCAAACGGCCGACAGACAACAGGTATTTCCACGTTCATCATCTATGGATCGTAATGAGATTTTGAGGAGAAATGCTGCTCGCATGCAACAACAAAGATCGAACAGTGTTACGGGAGAAACACTCTTGGCACCAGCCCCTATTACCACTAGGACTAAAGAAAATGTAAAAGAAACTTCATTTCCTGTTAATGAGGGTCCGGCCATGACTTCCACGCCTATAAGAGATGGTCAAATGGTTAGACTGGGAGAGACCAAGACCATTTCACCCATATCATCTATACCCAAAAAAGCCTCGCAGTTGGGAGTGTATATAGATCAACAGGAATGGGAAAAATTGAGAGCCATCAAAGAGCAAACCGATAGAGAGTTGTATTTTAGGGTAATGCAACAGCAACAAAAATTACAACAGCAGCAACAACAACAACAGCAAGGTGGTGCAGGACAATCTCAAACTAACGATAAACCTTTGGAAAATATTTATGAACATTTACCAGGTGGCTCACAAGTACGTTTGGCTCCGGCAAATGATGGCAGCTTTACTAGGGGGTCACCGCAGCGCAATACCTTTTCGGGGGTAATACGTTCCAATAACAGACAGGTGAAAATAATAGATGGCAAACCCATAGTAGGTACAGAAACTTTGGCAATGCCACCACAAACTATACAAACTGCACCCGTACGTTGTCAAAGTGTTTTGGATGGCATGACCCAGGGTCAGACAAATACCAAGCGGGGCTATGAAAGTGAAACGCCTGAAACCCCGGTGGTTTTAAGGAGAAAACAAGATGAAGCCACCCAGCCTACCAGACGCATAGGAGGACTTTTAACAAGAGAGGAAATTTTGCAGAAAATTAAAGAGTTTTGTCGTAAATCTCTTAACAAAACACCCACAAATCAAACAAATCCCCCGCTGCAATCTATATATGAAAAACAGCCCACAGATCTGTCTCCGGTATCCTATGTATCCGTAGAGACACACCAAAGGCCAGCTTCTAGAATGTATGCAGCTCCCCAGGTGCCACAACGTATGCACAGCTTGCCAGCCAGTGCCACTGGAGGCCATTTTGTTCCTATAGCCCAAGAAATTGTCACTGATCCCAATACTAATTCACCCATTTATGCCCATGTCGTAAAACGTGGTAGTTTACAATCTAATCCCTCGGAATTGTATGAAATACCACAACGTTCTATAATAACAACGGGTCCTCCCACCCAATATTTGGTGCGGCGAGAACCAGAATTAAAACCAGTTTACATAAGACAAGGTACATTGCAGAGACCCGAAAGCGCCTTTTCCCCAGCAGCCACCCAATATATACTAGTAGATGGTGATAAATTGCAACCAGCACAAATTATTACAGCTTATCCACAAAACGAGTTGTATGCCCAGCCACAGTACATAAGACCACATCAGCTGCAAAATATGCCTGGTACGGCTTATGGCTATATAACGGTAAGAGAACCGGTTATACACCAACAACCGGTACAAATACAACAACAGCAGCAGCAACATCAAATAATACGTCCCCGTTTGCACGACGGTCGTAGTACTCCATTGATACTTGATCGTAGTTCAAGTCAACAAGTGAGTCAAATCTATTGGACACCACAACATCAGAGACTACAACACACCCAGCAGGCTGGACTATTAACCGATCAAATTAGTCCACGTTACGCTCTCAAACAGTCTTATGTGATGTCAAGTCCCCAGCAACAACAACAGCAGCAGCTACAACAACAACAGCAAAATCGTGCTACACCAACAATAATGATGCTACAGCAACCGCCACAATCGCAACATTCACCATTGCAGCTAAACAGCATTAGCAACAACAACAACATTCCAACACAACGTCAACAGTATTCACCCATTGTAAGAGAAACTACCACAACACCAATACAGCTATTACAACAACAACAAATTCACAATAATAAACCACAACAACCACAAATACAAGAAATTACCGCATCCAATACTGTACGCAGACAAAGTCCTGCTTTCGATTGGGAGAGTGGTTCAGAGGCGGGCGAGGTGCAAAGAATTATGGAAAAGCAACAACAAAATGGTGAGTTAAAACGTACAACACTGTTAAGGAATTTAAGGCTGAAAATGGCACGTTTAGTTGGCAACACTAGAAAGTAGTTTAGTTACAAACAAATACTAATAAAATGCAAAAAAAGCTAATAAAATTAAAAAAATAATAATAATTTACCAATTAATTCATAAAATAAACCAAGTGCTATGTTTACTTATAAGTTAAAAACTAAAATAACTAACTAAATGACTAATATTACAAATTTACTTTTTTTTAATTATTAAAAAAAATAAAACTTAAGCATGTTTAATTTCCTCTTAAAATAATAATAAATAATAATTTTAGGTTTTTTGTTTGCTCCCAAATTTATTTACTAATAACATTTTGCAATGTTCAAAATAAAATTTTGTTACATTGTTACAAAATAAAAATTACTTTGAATAAAGTTTTGGTATAAAGAAATATTAATAAAACTGGGTTTCTTTTTAGTAATTTTTGGTTTAAATTTTCTATTTATTGTTTTAATACAAAATTTAAATATAACCACTAATCCCTATTTAAATTTTTTTTCAAAAATACTACTAAAATTTCCAACTGTGTTCAATAGAATACATAAATTTGCATAACTGTAGTTATTCTACAATAACTATTCTATTACAATTTAGTTAAGGAACAATGTTGCCATTCATAAGAGATGCTGCAATAAATGTTTGCATAAATCATAGGAGATAAATAACTAGTGTTGCCATTCATTCAATTTATCTGAGACATAAACCATTTGTATACATAAATAATATACATAAAAGTACTTAGTGTAATTATAAAGTGGACTTATAAAAACTATTAACTGTAAATAAAATTGTTTCAAGAAAATCTATTTTGTGAAAGATATACATATGTATAACATTTTTTTATTATTTTATCAGTTAAACTCAACACAAACAACAGATGCTTTATATTTATTTATATGATTTGTATTAATTTTTATTAATCTTTCCAGTTTAGATATGTAGTTGCATTTTTAGCTGGATATTTTTATTTATTATTCTTCATTCAACAACGATGAATATAAGTAGATAATAGAAAAATGCAATAATCTACATTATTTATTTAATGTTTAATTCTTCGAAGCTTATCGTCGATGCGCTGGTGAAAAGTCTCATATTTAGTTTTTGTTGAAATACCTGAAAGTTTTATTAATTGTTACTTTCGTTTCCATTTAGATTTAGATTTGTTTCGAAGTTATCAAAAAGATAAATATTTAATTTTGTATGACATTTATACAAAAAATGAATTGTTGCTTGCTCTTCGGAAAAGTTTTTCAAAAATTACATAGAACTTTTCGTCCACTCGTTACGATAATTATCATGTGCAAAAAACTAAATATTTGTTTAATTTTTTATCTTTCTGATATTATCATCAGTCGACTTAAAATAATTTACCTCACTTATCTAAAATAAAAAAAAAAATAAAATAACGTTCTTGATTAACTCAATTTCAGTTGAGTCAATAAAACAAAACTAAGCAGCAAGTAAATAAGTTCAAGGTAATTTATTTTACTTTTACAAGAGTAAAATAAGTTCTTGAATTGAAATAACGATGTCCGTCTGTGCATTCGTCTATTAAAACTTACTATACAAAATCTTTTTTATATATACAAACATATATCAAATTGTGTCTATTATAATGGAACATTTTTTGTTCCAGTCCATTAAAAATAGAATTGTCCAAAAAATATATTTTTGAATGTTATGATTTCTTTTAAATAAAAGAATATTTTCAATATTGATTTTTTAACCTAACAAACTGTATTAAAAAATTTAGATAAATTAAAATCTGTAGTATTTACAGATATATGAAGTTAAAATTAACACACTTCTTTAGAAAAGTTGTCAATAAAATTAAAATATTTTTAAAAATTGCAACTTTGAAAATCCATAATTTGCGCTATAGATACTTTCCAATACTTTACGTATTTTTTCCATAATATATGATATGTTTACTAATAAATCCAAAAAGAATTACTTCAATTAAAAAGCTTTTACTTTCGTATTTCTGTCGTTCTAATTTCGATAAATGCTACACTTTGCATCGGTAAATTTCTGAAAGGTAATTTTATATTTTTTTAAGTTTATATAAATTTTTGATTTATTTTTTTTTTTTTTTTTTTTGAAAATAAAAAATTAAAAGGGTGATAAATAGTTTATACTGACGAACTTTTTCAATATCTGGTTATATGTTATGAGAAATATATCAGATATTTATATTTTATAAAAAAAATCTGAATTTTCAAATGAACTTTTAGTCTGATAAGATATTTGAGGAAACAATACTCTTAACAAATAGTACTTCTAACAGAAAAAATAACGCAAATTAATGTACATTACTGATTTTTATAATGAAGTGCAACAATTTACTTTTTTTAATATTAGCAACTTCAAAATTTAAAAAAAATACTTACAAGGCATTTTTGTTGCTCAAAACAATGCCAAAATACAATAACAAAATAAAATTTTACAAACACGTGGTGGAGTTTAGATCTACATATTTTCCAATTAAAAATTAATATAAACACTTAAACTAATTGAAATATATATATATTTAATTTGAATGGCAAAAAATTATTAGATGTTCTTATACTGTTACCTTGTATCAATGTATCATGAACAGTGTTCCCGTTTGGTTACATTTTTCGTAACTTTTTAACGCTTCACGTAACATGTAAATATTTTCTGTTTTTAGATCAAACATTTAGTACATAAAATTATAAACTAACAAGTATTAGACTTCCTAAATATTTCATAAGTGCACATCAGTTCGGATGAAGAGTTAAATTTTACATATTTTTATTTCTTGCCCACAACAATTTTTTGTTTTCTCTGTTGGATGATATTATTCAAGTTTTTTTATGAATGTTTAAGGTGGTTTTACACTATAATACTTGGTATTAATACCAGAGTTTCATTTTATATAATACATATCAAAAAATTTATTAAAGAAAGTATTATCAAATGTCATATTTTTTATTTTCTTTATTAAAATATTTTTTTAAAAAATTACATACGAAAAATTAAGCAGAATAAATTAAAAATCAAAATACAAAAAAATTGTGTGGAAATTTGCTTCAAGAGATGCAATTACGTTTCAAACATTTCAAGATTTCAACATACAAGGAATTGAAGATATTTACACTATAATACATTTTAAAATATTTTTGTTATTAATACAAAGTATTACAGTGTAAAACCCCCTTTATTTATATTTATATTTTTCTTAGATTAAATAATCAATCAAGAATAATCATAGTGCTAAATCCTAACTAATCGGATCTTTCTTATAACCAGTTGGCGTTATTAATCTTGAAATTTTGTTTCAAATAAGATAATTTTGCGTAAAAATTCTACTAAGAACTAAAACTGGGGTAAATTTTAATTGCGCCAAATTTGTCATTGTATTTTTCAAGTTCGACTTTTTCCACCAACTGCTCTGACATCGCTGTTGAGTAAATATTAAATGATTATATTTCTAAAGATTGTAGATCGTCACAAAAAATCATCAAAATATTTGAAATTAAAGAAATAACCACAGATGGCCCTAGTTTCACGGAAAAATATTTATTAAATTAATTTTCTTATTTAAAAAGTTTTATCGTCGAGAATGTTTAAAATATTCTTTGGATGTTTCGTATTCAACTATTTAAAATAATCAAAGAATTCTTAAATGAAAGTAAAATTCATATATCGATACAAAACAGCATTAGGTCGTCTTGTTATCGATGATCGCGCATTGACTACATTCTGTGAGGAAAACATTCTATATATATATATATATATATATATATATATATATATATATATATATATATATATATATATATATATATATATATATATATATATATATCTTTTCCCCTAAAATATCAAATTGAAAATGTTTATTATATTATTTACAATATATTAAAAAAAAATTCAAATGTAGTTTTATGATTAAATTTTAACTTTTTTGATAAAAAAACTGTAATTTTTTTTAAAAATACCCCTGGCAACACTGATTATGAACGGTAACTTTACAAAACAAATTCTCCAAAACTTTTCATATTTTCAGTTGGCAATACAATAAATAACATCTGTTGTGTAGAATTTTATATAAACAACAACTACACTCACACATTCGGTTTTACAACAAACACCAAAAATCGAGACAAATGAAAAAAAAAACTAAAATAAAAACAATTATTTTCTTTTAAATGTTTGTGGCTGTCTGTCGTGAAAATAAAATTGTGCAAAAAGTTGACGTAGTTTTTTAACAGAATTCAGTGCTAATGGTTGTTTTATTTTGATTATTAAACAATTTGCGTAATACAAAAAGTAAAAGAAAAAAACACGTTCAAAAATAAATTATTATAAAGCATAGAAAAAGTTGTTTGTGTTTTTTTGCGCATTAAACAAGTACCCGAAAATGGAATGAAACACACAAATAAACAAGAAAATAACAATTGTTGCAATTAATTAATATATTTTACAAAAACAAAGTAAAATGTAAAATTAATTAACTTAAAAGATAAAAGAAAGAAAAACAAGTATTTTAACAAGAAAAATCATTTAATTTTACAACAAAAACTGTGTAAGTAAACAGTTTTGTTTTTTTTGTTATTTTACCCTCAAATTGTTTGCAAGGACTTTTTGGGGTTTTTGTTGTCTATCCCAGCAAAATATCAAGTGTCTGAACGAAATATTGGGAACTAATAAAGATTGCCAGAACTATGAATATGGAAATACAGTAGGGCCTCTATTATCGGTCATTCGATTAACCGGCAACGTCGATTATCCGGGAAAGAACATTTGTAATTCTTTTCTTTTTTCCATCCATTTAGTTTAAATTTAGCTTCGATTAATCGTGATTACCTCTATTATCCGGGATTCTAAACATATTTTGTTTTCGATTGCTTTTGAACAATAGCTGTGTTTTGTTGCTAACATTGAGTGCTAAAGTTGATAGTTAGCAGAAAACCAAGGCAAATTTATTTATCAGGTAAAGTCAGTTCTACAACAAATACAACAATACAAAAACAACAGGCACTTTTTAAATGGTTTGCTGGTTAGTTATGTCAAAATCGGCTGATTAGAAACAAAGCGAATTTGTAAACATAACAAAAAATAAAGTAAGCATCAGAGAACCAAGCCGACGCAAAATTGTCGGCGGCTGTGTATCCTATTATGATCGGCGGCGGCGACTTTCGCAAGGTCATATCGGCGGCAGCTTATTTGTCAGCTTAAAATGTTTTTTATATTCACCCTTATTCTATTTGGCGTCGTCAACAGAAAACAACGTCATTTTTTACGTTTTGTTATAATTTCGTATTCCCGTTGGCAATAATGTCATATTTCGATGACTGTTAACATACGTTCGTTATTTTGTAAGAAACATCGGCGTTGCTATTGTCTTTAATTGCCTTTGATTTTGTCGTCGGCATTTTAAGTATTGTCTTGTGTTGCTTGTGTGTCATTTTTCTACATGTGTGTTGTGGTTTTTATATATTTTTGTGGAAATAATCAAAAAAATTAAAATAACAACTAAGTACCAGTTCAAGAAGCTAGTGGAAGAGCTTTAAAAGAACCATCACATTCCTAATAATTTTAAGGAACAGTGGAAGACTGTTGCCACTGTGATATATTCTCTTGGTCCACAAATTAGAACTGGTGATGGATGGCAAAAGGTAAGGTAAATAATTTGTTTTAAAACTATGCTGTCTGATGGAATTCTTTTTACAGATCTTAGCAGTCTTCTTTCCATTATTTTTTGTTTTTTGTTTTTTTTTGTCACTGGACGAGTCCGAATCAGAAATAAAAAACATTTTTATTTCAGCTTTTTTTTTTACAAATAAATTTTTATTTAACTTTTAATTTTGCAGAAACAGCACAGAACTTTATTTTTTTTTTAATCAAAAACAGTAAACAAAATGAATCAGCTGACTCTAATATTAGAGATGTGTGCTGTATTTTATTAACATTACCGATAAACAGTCAACGGCGACGTAATACTCTTACAAAATACCAAATTAACATAGAATTGATGTTGTCTTTGATTGGAATTGCTGTTGCCTTAAAATTGCCGTTGTTATTGCCGACGCCAAATAGAATAAGGGTGATTATTTTACATAAATTAAGTAAATTTCTTATGTTTTATTTTTATTTGGTTGTACACAAGGCAAATTTATTTATCAGGTAAAGTCAGTTAATCAGCTGATTTTTTTTTTTTACTTTGTTTTGGATATTGCATCTGTCAAACTTTGTTTACGTTTACCAAAGAACAAAGCGGACCGGCAGCCAGTCGCCGCATAATTTTTCTAGCCGTCGCCGACGATGACTCATACCGGCTAGTAAGGCTGAACAAAATACAAATAAAAATTTACTTAAAATTGCACATGTTAAACGGAAATATTAGTTTTTAGTAATAAACATAAGAAATTTACTTAATTTATGTAATATAATATAAAAAACATTTTGAGCTGACAAATAAGCTGCCGCCGATATGATCATGTGAAAGTCGCCACCGCCGATCATAATAGGATACACAGCCGCTGACAATTTTGCGTCGGCTTGGTTCTCTGATGCTTACTTTATTTTTTGTTATGTTTACAAATTCGCTTTGTTTCTAATCAGCCGATTTTGACATAACTAACCAGCAAACCATTTAAAAAGTGCCTGTTGTTTTTGTATTGTTGTATTTGTTGTAGAACTGACTTTACCTGATAAATAAATTTGCCTTGGTTGTACATGATAAAATGACATTGCACAAAATACAAACGAAAGCATATTTAAAAAATAACAAAATAACAGCTTTGTAAAGTGTTTTTACTTTGTGATTTATTTAGAAAATAGTTTTCAAATGAAAAAAATATTGTCCAAATGAAAATCTCTAATTCTCTTCCTTTTGCATAAAAAGGTAGAGTAGAACTCTTTCAGTAGTATGAGAAATGAGTTTTATTTACTTTGTCTTATTTTTATAGATTTGAAATAATTTTTTTTTTTTTGAAAAATTTGTTATATCAAGTACCAAAATATATAGATTGTTCGTAATATAAGGTACTCAATGTTAAAAATTTGGAAGTACGTTAAATCGCGAATTCGTTAAACTGATTATACGTTAAACCGGGAAACCACTGTATTTGAAAAATTCTTTTTCAAATAAGTATTTTCGTTAACTAGCTTTTCATGCATGCAGAAAACTTGCATTTTACATTGCTTTGACTCATTTTATTCAAACAAGGGAATTCCCCTTTTTTATTCACATTGTGCATAGTAAAATAATAAAGTACTCGCACATCTACAAAAACAAAAATTGCTTGTATTTTGTTAGTGTAAAACTACTGCCCACAATGTCAAAATGCTTTGAACGGAAAAATGAGAGAACGAAAGAGAGCAAGAGAAAAAACTCAAAAAAAAAAAAAAATTACATGTGAATACAAAAACAATTTGACAGTACCGCGAGGTTTGCCAATGAAAAAATTGTAAACCAGCTGTTTTTACGAGTATACTTTATAATTATACTATGACATTGTGTTTGATTAGCTGTGTTTTGTTGCTAACGTTCATGGGTAATTTCATACAAATTTTAAATTTATATAAGTTATGAGTTAACGTGTAAAATTCTACACGTTAACTTTAACTTCGATAAAAGTGCTACCAATTTATGAACAGAAATACAATTATGAGTTTTTTAATGTCAATATATTAAAAAATTATAAAAATTAAAATGAAAAGAAATAAAAAAAAATTAAAATTATTTGTTTTAAAAACAAAATTTGTTAAATTTCTTTGTGCAAATCTAGTTTAGATTTTAAGTTATACCAAGCAGGGCTGTCAGATGTGGCGATTTTTCGCCAAACGTGGCGATTTTTAATTGTTCTTGGCGACTGAATTTTCCGTTTTGCGACATGGCGAATTTTTTGGCGATTTTTAACATGGTGGCGATTTATTTGGCTAATTTTTAAAATTTCATTAAATAAGTATTCGCATAGTAAAACTATTACGTTTTCTTACTAGCCAACATCAACATTTAAGGGTGTGAAGATAGCTACGAAAGTTAGCTACGTTTTTTAATTTTATGTTAACTAACATTTCTCTCACTCAAAGACTGTTATGTTAACAGAATTAAATTAAGTTCAATTTTAATAACATTTTCAAAAATGTTAACGACTATTATTTAACAGAAATGCATTTTTGTTAACATTTTTAAAAATGTTAACATTTTTGTAATATTTCTGCATTAAAATTATTATAACTTAAATGTTTGAATTAAACCAAAAAAATTACAATTTAAAAATGTGTCTACCTTATATTTCTGAAATATATGTACCTAAAATGTTCTTAAAATAAATACTTGGAAAATTGCAAAGAATAAGATTTCTTATATAAGGGCCCTATTGATGATCCAAAAATGGGTCAAAATTGGAAAGGTGCTCTATTTAGACCTAGTAGGTTCGAATGCTATTAACCTAAGGATTTCAGAACAGAAAAAATAATATTCAGATTGATCATAGGTTCTGAGTAATAGAATTTTGAAAATTTTCCAAAATTAAATTTCTTCATATAAGGGCTATATTGATGATCAAAAAATGGGTCAAATTTGGAAAGGTGCTCTATTTAGACCTAGTAGCTTCGAATGCTATTAACCTAAGGATTTCAGAACAGAAAAAATAATATTCAGATTGATCATAGGTTTTGAGTAATAGAATTTTGAAAATTTTCCAAAATTAAATTTCTTCATATAAGGGCTATATTGATGATCAAAAAATGGATCAAAATTTGAAAGGTGCTCTATGTAGACCTAGTAGGTTCGAAAGCCATTAACCTAAGGATTTCAGAACAGAAAAAATAATATTCAGATTGATCATAGGTTCTGAGTAATAGAATTTTGAAAATTTTCCAAAATTAAATTTCTTCATATAAGGGCTATATTGATGATCAAAAAATGGGTCAAAATTGGAAAGGTGCTCTATTTAGACCTAGTAGGATCGAAAGCCATTATCTTAAGGATTTCAGAACAGAAAAAATAATATTCAGATTGATCATAGGTTTTGAGTAATAGAATTTTGAATATTTTCAAAGAATGAGTTTCCTTATATAAGGGCTATATTGATGATCAAAAAATGGGTCAAAATTGGAAAGGTGCTCTATTTAGACCTAGTAGGTTCGAAAGCCATTAACCTAAGGATTTCAGAACAGAAAAAATAATATTCAGATTGATCATAGGTTTTGAGTAATAGAATTTTGAAAATTTTCAAAGAATGTGTTTCCTTATATAAGGGCCCTATTGATGATCAAAAAATGGGTCAAATTTGGAAAGGTGCTCTATTCTATTCATCAATAGGGCCCTTATATAAGGAAACTCATTCTTTGAAAATTTTCAAAATTCTATTACTCAAAACCTATGATCAATCTGAATATTATTTTTTCTGTTCTGAAATCCTTAAGATAATGGCTTTCGAACCTCCTAGGTCTACATAGAGCACCTTTCCAATTTTGACCCATTTTTTGATCATCAATATAGCCCTTATATGAAGAAATTTAATTTTGGAAAATTTTCAAAATTCTATTACTCAGAACCTATGATCAATCTGAATATTATTTTTTCTGTTCTGAAATCCTTAGGTTAATGGCTTTCGAACCTACTAGGTCTAAATAGAGCACCTTTCCAATTTTGACCCATTTTATGATCATCAATATAGCCCTTATATAAGGAAACTCATTCTTTGAAAATATTCAAAATTCTATTACTCAAAACCTATGATCAATCTGAATATTATTTTTTCTGTTCTGAAATCCTTAGGTTAATAGCTTTCGATCCTACTAGGTCTAAATAGAGCACCTTTCAAATTTTGATCCATTTTTTGATCATCAATATAGCCCTTATATGAAGAAATTTAATTTTGGAAAATTTTCAAAATTCTATTACTCAAAACCTATGATCAATCTGAATATTATTTTTTCTGTTCTGAAATCCTTAGGTTAATAGCATTCGAACCTACTAGGTCTTAATAGAGCACCTTTCCAATTTTGACCCATTTTTTGATCATCAATATAGCCCTTATATGAAGAAATTTAATTTTGGAAAATTTTCAAAATTCTATTACTCAAAACCTATGATCAATCTGAATATTATTTTTTCTGTTCTGAAATCCTTAGGTTAATAGCATTCGAAGCTACTAGGTCTAAATAGAGCACCTTTCCAAATTTGACCCATTTTTTGATCATCAATATAGCCCTTATATGAAGAAATTTAATTTTGGAAAATTTTCAAAATTCTATTACTCAGAACCTATGATCAATCTGAATATTATTTTTTCTGTTCTGAAATCCTTAGGTTAATAGCATTCGAACCTACTAGGTCTAAATAGAGCACCTTTCCAATTTTGACCCATTTTTGGATCATTAATAGGGCCCTTATATAAGAAATCTTATTCTTTGCAATTTTCCAAGTATTTATTTTAAGAACATTTTAGGTACATATATTTCAGAAATATAAGGTAGACACATTTTTAAATTGTAATTTTTTTGGTTTAATTCAAACATTTAAGTTATAATAATTTTAATGCAGAAATATTACAAAAATGTTATTAACATTTTTAAAAATGTTAACAAAAATGCATTTCTGTTAAATAATAGTCGTTAACATTTTTGAAAATGTTATTAAAATTGAACTTAATTTAATTCTGTTAACATAACAGTCTTTGAGTGAGAGAAATGTTAGTTAACATAAAATTAAAAAACGTAGCTAACTTTCGTAGCTATCTTCACACCCTTAACATTTTTTAGTATTTTTTCTATCCAAAACGGTGGTTCTCAACAAGGGGTCCATACAAAGATTGATTAAAAGTATTTCTTTAAACAGATAACACACGTATATATATTAATTTCTTCGTACTTATAAAATAAAGTTGCAAAAAATATAGTGTAAAAATTCTAAAACAATTGTTTGTGCATGATTTTTATTATCATTCTGGTAATTTTTGCAAATTGTAAAAAACATTTAATGATACTTCGTCCTTGGAATAAGACATTAAGTAGCAATTTTAAAATCCATTTTAAATACAAAGGTTTTATCTTAAATTTATAATTAATTGAAATCAAATGTTTTTGCTATTTTCTTAAATATAGTCTGATTTATAAAAAGCTTTTGGTATCAAATTGAGAATATGCCATTAATTTTTAATTTATTTTTGGATTAAGAATTATTTAGGAATAAAATTTGATATGAAATTGAGATTATATCTCTTTTTTTCAAATTAATATTCATTGTCATTCCAACTTGAAATTCAACATACGTATTTCTAGAAATACCTTTAAATTATCAAATTTAAAGACACGAAGCAAAAGTTTGTAAAAATCCCTGATTTAAGTCGGGGATCATACACAGCAATTTTTCCTGCTGCAATTCTGAATTCGTAGGAGAGAGAAGAGAAAAGTTAATGTTTCTGAGTCTACGAACTCAGAATTGCAGCAAGAAAAGTTGGTGTTTATGAACCTCGAATAACAAAATAAAGATCCTTAATTTATAAATATCTTCAATAATATTTTAACAATTTGTTTTCCATCTTTCAAATATGAATATTGAGATTTTATGGGCCATAATGAAAAGAAAAAGTTCATGAATAAATTAATTCTTCAAAACAATTTATAAGGTTAATAGGACAAATGTTCATTATATAATTTTAGAATTATTCTGTTAAAAAATATAATCAATTTCAATAAATTTTTAAAATTGTTGATCTAAAATTGAGCTATGTATGTCAGAAAAGTGTATTGAAATTAATATTTTTTTATTCAAATTATTATTAGCTACTGAAATTATCATTGACTTTGTTGATGCAGAATTTACGTTATAAAATTATGTAAAATTTGAAGCACTAAATAAATTAGTAATTTTTAGTTTTTCTTAAAGAAAAATATATAAAATTTAATTTTGGCGATTTTTGGCGATTTCTGATTAACAATTTGGCGACAGAGGTTCAAAAAAATCTGACAACCCTGATACCAAGTCGGGTGGATATCGTTTTCTGCAAGGCAAATTTATTTATCAGGTAAAGTCAGTTAATCAGCTGATTTTTTTTTTTTACTTTGTTTTGGATATTGCATCTGTCAAACTTTGTTTACGTTTACCAAAGAACAAAGCGGACCGGCAGCCAGTCGCCGCATAATTTGTCTAGCCGTCGTCGACGCTGACTAATGCCGGCTGGAAAGGCTGAACAAAATACAAATAAAAATTTACTTAAAATTGCATATGTTAAACAAAAATATTAGTTTTTAGTAATAAACATAAGAAATTGACTTAATTTATGTAAAATAATATAAAAAACATTTTGAGCTGACAAATAAGCTGCCGCCGATATGACCTTGCGAAAGTCGCCGCCGCCGATCATAATAGGATACACAGCCGCCGACAATTTTGCGTCGGCTTGGTTCTCTGATGCTTACTTTATTTTTTGTTATGTTTACAAATTCGATTTGTTTCTAATCAGCCGATTTTGACATAACTAACCAGCAAACCATTTAAAAAGTGCCTGTTGTTTTTGTATTGTTGTATTTGTTGTAGAACTGACTTTACCTGATAAATAAATTTGCCTTGTGTACAACCATACATATGTGATTCGTTTATGCTGAAAATTCCGCTTAAAGTTTCCATTCAATTGAGATTTACTTATTAAGCCGATTCAATATTATAAACAGTTCATAACAGTTGTAATCAAAGACTTACTCTATAGTATTTGACAACCATAGTAAATTCTTTGTAATTTGTCAAAAAAAAAAAAAAAAAAAAAAATTCAGTTTTTTTTTTAAGAATTTTAATTTTGCAAATTTTTTATGTGTTTTAAAGCAAAAAAGTAAAAATGTATACTTTAAAATAAATCTTTAAATGTATATTTTGTTAGTAAAATATATTCGCGATTTAACAAATTTTTCGATTTTAAGAATTGGCCTGACAATATATCGTTCATTAAACCACTGTACATATTATAATTTTTAAACATTTACATATATTAAATCCTTGAATAATTGAATTATATAACTAAAAAATTTTTAAAAATACTACTTAAAATATTTACTCAATTAACCGGGAAAATTGATTATCCGGAATGCTTCCGGTCCCGACCGTTACGGATAATCGAGGTCCTACTGTATATTTTTTTTTACGTAAATTAAGCTTTTTCTGTGTTGCCGGCCTTCGGCCGAGCTTAAGAATTTTCTCCTCTGGGTATGTCGAACACCGGCTTCGCTAAATAAGCATTTTTCGAATATAAAAAAAATTTTCAATTTCCGCCATTTTTATACAAAATGTCCCAAGGAATTAATACAGCTACAATCGTTTTATTTAAAACAAGTTTGGAACTTCAAAAAATAACTATTTCATAATATCTAAACTGATAAAAAAAAATTAATATAAAACTTTGATACCCTTCACCATAGAATATAACTAGAAGTTTATGTGAGAGCCACCCTATACTAAATTTTCAAAAAATTTACTCATTTTTTTGAAAATACAAAAACAAAATATATGTGACTACATGTATTTTGTTATTGTATGAATTAGGTTTTTGACAATTGAATTAGGTTTTTTTCTCTCACATAAATATCTAGTTGTTAATCTATGCCCTTCACCATCTTACCGACAAATAAAAAAATTATAACTTTATTAAAAAATGCTCTAGACATATCAAAATCGTTTTTGTTTGATATTGTTATAAATCAAATTATTCTGTTAATTGTATTTATACTTTTTATTTTTTACCACAACTGTAAATTATGTTTTTAAAACATTTAAATGCTTTTTCGTTGCTTTTATTATCCGCATTGGCATTATGACAATTTATTGATGGTCTATTAATAATCTTTGTTGTATGTACAGTCTCTTTTGTAGATGTTTTCAACTAAAATTAAATAGACGACACAATAATCTTGTGATTTAAATAAGTGTGTAATATAAACTGTATGCATTTGATTTAGATACCTTTGATAACCGATAATATTATTTTTTTTTGGAAATTATATATCCAGCACTTTTTAAATCAAATAATTTTTTTTGAAAATTCTTAGTAAATTAATTTTAAATAAAAATAGAAATAAAAAAAAAAACAATATATCTCCTTTATGATCAAAAAATATGAAACACAAATAATAAATTTTTATTAGGCATATAAATATCTTTGCAACAATTGTTGATAGTTGTGAAATGCTTCTCTTTATTTTTTCATACACAATTTACGATTTATTCTATATCTAATATAAAAGCAAACAACACACACAACCTGAAGGAGCACTTATTTTTATTTTTTTGGTCTAAAGTACACGTAATATTTTGTTCAAAATAGTTTATTATTATAATATACAGTTGTATTTACATTTTGTCATCAATATAATTTCTACTACGTATGCAGTTGATTCTTAAGATAATTTTTAATAAAACAAATTATTACAAAGTACATAGTTGATTATTGATTGGTGTTAATTAAAAATTAGTAAATATCATAAAAAAAAAAAACAATAAAAATTATAGTTCAAAAAATAAAAAGTGTATAATTTAAAATTTTATTTTTGTACAATAATAAATAATATTAAATTATTTGTTTTTCAAGTTTTTGCAACCAATAAAGTGACATTTTGCAAAGAAAGCAATAGAAAGAAAACATTAACATATTTCTTAGCAAAAATATATTGCTTCAAATCGGAAACTCGCCATACAAAAGGGAAAGTAGGAATACTATTTTTTCATTTTCTCCCTTGTAAAATACCATTATTTGAAGTGAAGTTCCATTTATTACTGGACATATTATTTTTTATGAAGTCTAAACATTAAGATTTCATAGCTGTTTCCTCAATGTAGAATTCTCATCAAATCCTACTTCCTTTTTTTAAAGATATCAATACAAATACATAGGCCGCACATTGTGTTAAAAGGGGTCGAAAATTGCGATTAATTCAGGGAAAGGTGATATCAATATTTTAATGGATACGTTTAATTTTTTGTTGTTAGGTGAAAAAATTCATTTTTACAATTTTAAGTTTTTTTTTTTTGGCAGAATGGTAATGTCCGTCCCTCCATATATTATATATATGATATCAATACTTTAATGACCATGTTTAATTTTCCTACTTATTAGTAAGTCAAAAATGCATTTTTAGAATTATAAGATGTTTCTTGGCAGAATGTCCGTCCCTCTATACATTTGTAACCCAAATTTTTTTATTTTTTTTTTTTATTTTTATTTTTATTTATTTATTTAGTAGTATTTTAAATACTTTCTTAATGACTATAATACATAAAATTTATCATTTCTATATGTTCTGATATACACCATTTTTTATATAATTTACACAATTTCTTTTAAAAGCATTAATATTTGTTTAATTTTTAACATAGTTTGGGAGTTGGTTAAACAGTTGCAGTCCTTTGTAGACATCTCTTCATTTTGTTAGTTGCTACTCTATGTATTCGGAAATCATTTCCATTCCCCATGTTATATGGCTGGACTTCATTCACATATGATATTTCTTGAGTCAAATATTCTGGCGCATATCCCATCTTCATTTTAAAGATAAGGATACATGTGTTAAACTGTAGCCTTTGTCTGATATTTACCCATTTCAATGTGTCCATCATATATTGTATCGAAGTATATCTATTACATTTTAAAATTGATCGCATCGCTTTATTTTATAGTTTTTGTAATCTTTCTATTTGCGTATTTGTGCAGCAAGTGTATAAAACGGTTGACCCGAATTCAAAATGTGGTTTAATTATTGTGTTGTATATATTTATTGCAGTGATTGTTGATATTTTATTTCTGATCCTTCTAAAAAAGCCAATCTTTTTGCCGATTTTTTTACACATGTATTCTATGTGATCATTAAAATTCATGTTTTTGTCGATTATGAAACCTAAGTATTTTATTTTGTCCACTTTTTCTATGATTTTGTTATTAATTTTAAATTCTATATTGTTATTTATATTTATCTCCATAATTTTTGTCTTATCTTCATTCAGTTTTAATTTATTCATTTTTAACCAATTATTTATGTTTCGCATATCATACAATAAGTTCTCCAAGCACTGCTCATCTGTAACCGCTATATTAAATATTAGGGTATCGTCCGCATATAGTACTATTTCATTTCTATCTAATACATTTAGCATATCATTTATATACATTATAAATAGTGGAGCTCCAAGAATTGATCCTTGTGGTACTCCATATTCATTATTAATTGTCTCTGATTTTTTGCAGTTCAGTATGATTCAAACCAATTTAATTTATTCTTGTAGTTCGTAGTGAAATAATTTTTTGGAATTTTAAGACTTTTCTTTTCGATAGGCAATTTTGTTCTTTAATAAACTGAAAAAAAAAAAAAAATATAAAAAAAATATGATGAATTCGGTTGAAAATGTTGGGATATATGTATATGGAAAATATTTGACCAACATCATGCAAAGTTGAGATTGTTGAAATTTTAAATGAATATATCTCGAAATAGTACATGCAAGCATATTTTCTAAAAGATTTATCAAGGACTTTAAGTTGATACAAAATCTTTGAAATCGGGTAAGGAATAAAAATTCCTACTTTCTTCTGCTACACCTATGTAAAATTGCATGTAAATCCAACCAGTCGATTAAAAGTTACAGATTTATTTCGATTCTGTACCACTTTTTAATGTTTGATAAAACAAAGCAAATGTCTGAATTTAATCTGTTTTTTGTATGAAATCTACTTGAGTTTTTTTTCGAAAAAAAAGTAAATTAATTTCTCAAATCGGGCTACATACAGTGGTGGCCACGAATTTAAGACACGACATTTCACTTATATATTTCTGATAATTTTTACATCTTATCGAACAAATTTTAGATCCATGTTATTTTTTAAAGATCCTAGTAATGTTATGAAAAAAAATCAACAATAGTTTGTTACCTATATTTAGTTTCCAATTTTTATTTACAGATTAATACAAGTTTAAGCCTGGTCATGAATTTAGGACATAGGCAAAATAAAAGTTAATTCACAAAAGTAAAGCTCAGCTTCATAAAACAATATTAGTATTTGGTGGGAAATCCTTTATTTTGAATCACAGCAGCGCATCTCCTGGGTAAACTTTCAACTAAGGCCATACAGCGCTCCTTTGGAATGGCATACCAAGCCTTTTGAATTTCTTCCCATAAATCAGTCAAATTTTTTGGCTTTACTGCTCGTACATGCTCCTCAACATCATTCCACAAGTTCTCAATTGGATTGAGATCCGGGGATTGAGCTGGCCATTTCAGAACTGTGATATTATTTTCCTCTAAGCAACTCTTCACTAGGCGTGAAGTGTGCTTAGGGTCATTATCATGCATAAATTTCCACATTAGAGGCATGTTGTCTTC
This sequence comes from Protophormia terraenovae, assembly GCA_951394005.1. Lineage (NCBI taxonomy): Eukaryota > Metazoa > Arthropoda > Insecta > Diptera > Calliphoridae > Protophormia > Protophormia terraenovae. The sequence continues at coordinate 92,565,289 of OX596076.1, forward strand.
AGCGAATGGTATCATGATGCTTGTCAGTATGTTTTTGTAAATATGCTGGTCCATTTTATTGATAATCTTCTGAATGGGACCTACACCATGCCAGGAAAATGCTGCCCACACCATGACATTTCCACCACCATGCTTAACCGTTTTAAGGGTGTACTTTGGGTGATGCTCCAGGTTTGGAGGACGCCATACGTACTGTTTTCCATCAGAACCAAAGCGACAAAACTTCGACTCGTCGCTCCAAAGTATATTTTTCCAAAATGTCATCGGCTTATTGAGATTTTCTCTTGAAAACGCTAGTCGGGATTTAATATTTTTTTTTGACACAAGTGGTTTACGTTGTGCAATACACCCACGTAAGTTTTTTTTCATTCAGACGTCTTCTTATTGTCCTGGACGATATATTAATACCAAAATCCGATGAAATCTCATTTTTAATTTTACTTGAGCTCTTGAAAGGATCTTTAGCAGCTGATTTATAAATTAAGCTATCCTCCCTGGGTGTAGTTTTTCGGGCTCTAGGGTGCTGTTTGACATTTTTGGTAGTGCCATGTTGCTTGATGTGTTCCAGTGCATTGTAAATCTTGGATCTGGAACATTTTAGTAGCTTGGAAATTTCCATTACTGTTTTTCCATCAGTATTCATTTGTTGGATCAATTTTCGCTCGGCATCCGAACTCCAAGTACCTCTGGCCATTTCTAACTAAATATTTTGATGTATTCTAACATTAAATGGAATAAAACATTCATTACTTACCTTTTAGCTTCAAAAAACACCAAAAAATTACTTAAAAACCAAATATTTCTTATATGTTTTAAATTCGTGACCAGCTTCAAAAGCACGTTTTTACGAAAATATAATAAAAACAGCAAAAAAATGTATACACAAACAAAACCAAATAACGGTAATTGATCTTAACATTACAGGGTACACTGAAAAATTAACAAAATCTAATTTTATATTGCAGGGTTGTAATAATTATCACAACTTAGTTCGTTACATGTCGTGTCTTAAATTCGTGGCCACCACTGTATACGCACGATGTTTTTCATAATATTAAAGTGTACAATATGTACTACTTTTCAGAAAAATTTCACATCAAACATCCTATAACATTTTAAGTTGCATTCCATGACAATTAAAAATTAGTGTATTTTAGGAAAATTTAAAAAAAAAAAATAATAACAAAAATATTAGGACTATTTCTAAATTAGGACTTTGGAAAAATATTTTTTTTTTTTTTTTTGACATCCTGTCGTCCACAACATCGTAAACTAACTGAGCGTTCGTCAGTTGTAGGTTTGGATTAGGTATAAAAGTTCAAAACATAGAGCAGTTAAATTGGAAATCTTGTCGCAATATGTTTTCAAACTTAAAAGGGGGTCATATTAGTCATTCTGAAGAAATGGGTATACATGGGTATTTTCACTCAATTCTGAAAAAATCAAGATTTGTGTATAAATTTTAAAGATACATGGCTTATTTTAGTCTTAGTATTACCAGCTTTATTATAAAGCATTAAAACCTGCAAATTTTTACCGGTTTAATTTCTTAAAATAAATTTTTGAGAAAAAACAAATTCTTCAATTTTGAATGAAAAATTGTTTTTTCCGACACTTATTTTTGAATAACTCCGAAACTGTTAGGCAGATAAAAGAAATGTTTAGATGACTTAGATAATTTTGTCTGCATCTTTTGAAGTTTTAATTGTCTAAATCGGACAACCGTTCTCGAGTTATGGTTAGAAATTCTAATAAAAAAGTCTTGATGAAAAAAATCTTAAGCTAATTCGTGTTTGGAAGGTGAATTTCATTTTTTTCAGAAAATGGGCTTTATATCTTTATAACTGTTTATCGTATTAAAAAGTAATGTAAGAAAACTTGAAGATAATTTTAATTAGAATTTTTTGATATTTTTATGAACAAAATTAGAGAAGTCGTTTTCGAGATATTCTTCAATATATAGTGCAACCTTCTTAATTTTACCAATGGCGATTTATCGGGAGAACTAGAGTCAACTCCAAAAAAGTGGAACAGAGGTTTAGTACTAATTAATACCGTGTATCCGAATTGACTGATAAACCCCGTGCTGCAGAATCAGTGTTTCCCTGTGTTATTTTTTATTTTATTTTTTAAGGGCAACAGTATAAGAAAATACCATTTTTCAGCCATTTTACACTATTACATTTTTTAAGAATAGAACAAAAAAGAGGGTAAAAACCAAAATAAAAGCAATATTTTAGTCAGAAAAGAAATTGCCATAAATCTCTCTTATATTTTTGTATGAACTCGATTCAACTTCTTCTAGACTGAAGAACGTATGACGTACTCACGTAGTACCTTCTGTAGGATTTTATGAGAGGAAGAAATAATTGGTACAAGAACATCTGTGGAACTGCCCCGTTCTAATGGAGTTAAGGCTGAGATACTCATTGGTAATCTTGACTCAAATATTTATCACATTTTACATGCTAATTCATAACGAGTGTTTGGAATACAAAAAGTATTTCGTTGAAAATTTTGTAAAAAAAATGACAATTATTTATGAATTTTTGAAAGCCGATTTAAAATATTTGCTAGTTTTTCATTTTTATTTTATGTATCCAAAATTTGTAATCACTCTGTCTTATAAAACGTTATATTCTATTCATAAATATCATCTGGCAACCCAAAAATATTGTATACCTCCCACAAACACAAACAAGAAAATGTGTTTTTCTTTTTATTTTCAAAATTGTATTTTTAAAAAAGCATCCACAAGAACAAAAACTAACACATTTTTAGGCCCAGTAGGCAAATGCTAACAAAGGAAACAACAAGCTAAATTCAAAAGAAATTGCGTATATTTCAACAATTTTAACGTGCAATTCATAAGAAACAAAGAAAATTTCTTTAAATATTAAAACAAGAAAATTAGAAATAAACATTAAAACCTTTTGCAGAGGCACAACGAATTTAGTATTGCGAAATAAAATTTAATGATCAATACATAGACCTTTTAATAATATTTTAAATTTATTATCTAAGAAGGTAGTTTATTTAAGAAATATGTTAAAAAAAATCTTAATGATAAGATAATAGAGTAATTTTTTAAATGTTAATTTATATTTTTATTTATTTTCTTTCAGATTTAAAATTTATACATTTGGATTTGCAAAAACCCCAACAATTACAACAGAATGGATAGAAAAAAGGAGGAGTTGGAGGAGTCTTTTAAACAAACAACTCCTACAGCAGCCACAAATATATTAACAACAACTGATGATGATACTAGTACCGAGTCCTCAGATACTTTTGAAACCTGGACTTTAGTTAATGATAAAGAAAACAAAAAACATAAAGATAAATTGGAAGATAATGGAAATCGTGTGGAGGTATTAAAAAATAGTGATAAAGAAGAAAAGGAGGAGGATGAAACGGAACATGAACAAAAGATAAAAGAGCAAGAAACGCAACTACAAGAGTAAGTTTTTTTTGGAAAAGATTTTTAAAGAATTCATAATTATTTCAATATACTTTTATTTTATAGTTCTCCGATTGATGATTTTTCGGATGGTATTTCCATTATAAGTGAAAGCGAAAGTGTGGGCCGTATATCACCTCATCCTTATTTGAGAGATCATTTGCAGGATTTGAATTTGAAATTTTCTTTAACTGAACATATGGATGATATTGTTTTAAATCAACTAAGAGAGGATATGGAAAATGAGACAACACCTTTGGTAATACAGCAAAATCAAGAGCCAGTGGTAAAACAAGAGCTACGCCAAAGACGTAGATCATCAGCTGCTGCAGAAAGGGAAATTCAGGCCTTACAAAAAGCCTCACAAACTGTAGCGATCTCCAGTGGTTTTCCTCCTCTGGTCAAGCGTGGTTTACAAGGAATTTTCTATGTGGGTGTGGGTCTAGCCATTTTGGCCTTAATTGGTAAAATTGTTCATCCCACATGGCAGCCATTGGCCAGTGTGGGCAGCTCTTCTTCCTCGGCAGAGCTGGAACAAAAAATTAATGATATGGAATTGCAAAACAATTTAATGAGAGCCGAAATAGATTTACTTAATAAACAAGTAAAATATTTATCCAGCCTTAATGATCCTCAACAAAAACAGGGTAAATATAAAGATTTTAAAGAAAGTAAAACCTTTAAGGCCTGGTCAGGCAATGGTGATACACTCAAGCCAGTAGACATTACTAAACAAGACCTAAGAAAGCCCTATAAATGTCCAGATGGTTCTTTTGTAGAAATTGCTAATATGTGTGTTGAACAAAGAGGGCATGATGCACCTTCTATTGTAGATCAATTTGGGCAAGTGGTGGAAGACTTTAAAGAACAATCCGAAGCTTTTAAAGCGTTTGAAAAGGTAGCAGAAGAATTACAAGGTTTTCAAGACAATCCTTTTGAACAATTACAGGAAGCTTTCGCTGAACAAGTTGCCACTCCCTCAAATGGAAAAAATAAACCCATTTATCAAACACCAGAAGACTACCAGAAACAAAACCTCCCCTATACAGAGAAATATCAAAAACCACCAACAGAAACTGAAACTTCTTTTACCTCTACAAACCACAAACACAATAAATATGATAAAAATGAAAGAAAATATGAAAATAACTCTAAATTTTACAAAGATAACAAAAAATCCTTTGGCAAAGAAGACGACAACAATAAACAAAGTAAAGAATTTAAAAAGTACCCAAATCAAGAAAACTTCCGAGGCAACTCCAAAGAATGGAAATCTGATAAATTCATAAAGTATGATAACAACTCTAAAGAAAAAAAATACAAAGAAAATGACTTTGATGATTCAAATGAAAACTCTAAGGAAAATCAATCCAAGGAACGTTTTAATAAACAAAAACGTAAATATGATAAAAATAACAACCATGATCATGATGACTACAGTGGTCAATGGCAAGAGAAATATATGAAACATAGAGAACAACTGCGTAAACAAAATGAACAAAAGTATCAGGACAATAAAAATTGGTACATTAAACGTGGCGATAGTCGTGAAAATAAACGTAATGGTGAAAAACTATATAGATGAAATAATATTCAAATCACTTCCTCCTTTTAAAAAAAGAGCACCACCACTTCTTATAAAATATCTTCTACCCTCTATATTTTATTTTTATTGACGAAAAACAAATTCATAAAAAATTTTTTGTTGTGATAGTAAAAGAAAAAAAAAATATCTATTTATATTATATTTTTATTAAACGAAAAATAAAAATTTTATAAAATTATAATATGTATTTTTATGTAAAAATATCATTCATTCTTAATTCTTATTTTAATTTTTTTAATCGTTAATATAATTTTCGATTCTTTATTTTTAAAAATTTTAAATTTTTCTTTAATAATTTTTATTTTAAATACTATTTAAATGTATACGTTTTATTTTTAAAGAAATTCGTTTTTTTTCTCTTATAATTTTAAAAATTATCTTTATGTCTTAAATTTGTTATGTATAAGTTTTTTTTTATTTCTTTATTTTCTTAAATTTAATTTTAAATGTGTATAAACGAAAAATGTATTTAATGTGTTATTATTAATTACTTATTAAAACTATTTGTAAAATTTTTCTTTTTTCTTTGTTTTGTTTTGTATAACATTATTTGAGTTTAGCTGTAGAACGAAAATTTAAAAAAATTTTCATTGTCCCCTTTTTTCCCTTCTTCCCATATAAATGACACTTTTATTATAGTGCAAGTTAAATAGTATACTAATAATAATAATTACATGAAACAAATCTTATTTCTAAACTAAAATATATATTATTATATTAAATTATGATATAATGATAAATAAAAAGAAAATCAAATTTAACAAAATATATAAATAAATGTTAAAAGGAATGGGTGTTGTTTATTAAGACAAATAGAGCAAGAAGATTGAATTTTAGTAACTATGATTTTGTTTAAGACCATTTCGTTACCTAAATTGTGAAAGCCCGTAACCACAATTTCTAATTTTTTCCTTTAAAATTAAGCAACTAAGACAAAATTTTTAATCGTTCACTTAAAGCAAAAATAGGTGAAGTATTAAATACTTCAAACTAGCTTTTTCTTAAAAGGAACAAGAAAGTTTAGATTTGCCATAAGTCGCTTAATATTGAGTTTTTTTTTTTTTTTTTTGGCAAAATGACGTTAATCTGTGATCACTAAATTTTCATATCAAAAATCGATATTTTGTAAGAAAATTTAAATTGGCCATAAATCGTTTAATATTGAGTTTTTTGGCAAAAGGACGTTAATCTGTGATCACTAAATTTTCATACTAAAAATCTATATTTTTGTAAGAAAACTTAAATTAGCCATAAGTCGCTTAATATTGAGTTTTTTGGCAAAAGGACGTTAATCTGTGATCACTTAATTTTCATATCAAAAATCGACATTTTTATAAGAAAATTTAAATTGGCCATAAGTGGCTTAATATTGAGTTTTTTGGCAAAAGGACGTTGATCTGTGATCACTGCATTTTCATATCAAAAATCTATATTTTTGTAGGGATATTTAAATTGGCCATAGGTCGTTTAATATTGAGTTTTTTGGTAAAAGGACGTTAATCTGTGATCACTACATTTTCATATCAAAAATCGATATTTTTGTAAGAAAATTTAAATTGGCCATAAGTGGCTTAATATTGAGTTTTTTGGCAAAAGGACGTTAATCTGTGATCACTAAATTTTCATACTAAAAATCTATATTTTTGTAAGAAAACTTAAATTAGCCATAAGTCGCTTAATATTGAGTTTTTTGGCAAAAGGACGTTGATCTGTGATCACTGCATTTTCATATCAAAAATCTATATTTTTGTAGGGATATTTAAATTGGCCATAGGTCGTTTAATATTGAGTTTTTTGGTAAAAGGACGTTAATCTGTGATCACTACATTTTCATATCAAAAATCGATATTTTTGTAAGAAAATTTAAATTGGCCATAAGTGGCTTAATATTGAGTTTTTTGGCAAAAGGACGTTAATCTGTGATCACTGCATTTTCATATCAAAAATCTATATTTTTGTAGGGATATTTAAATTGGCCATAAGTCGTTTAATATTGAGTTTTTTGGTAAAACGACGTTAATCTGTGATCATCAAATTTTTATATCAAAAATCGATATTTTTGTAGGGAGATTTAAATTGGCCATAAGTCGTTTAATATTGAGTTTTTTGGTAAAACGACGTTAATCTGTGATCACTACATTTTCATATCAAAAATCGATATTTTGTAAGAAAATTTAAATTGGCCATAAGTCGCTTTATATTGATTTTTTTTACAAAAGACGTTAACCTGTGATCACTTAATTTTCATATTAAAGTTTGATATTTTTTAAGAAAACTTAAATTGACCATAAATCGCTTAATATTGAGTCTTTTTGACAAAAGGACGTTAATCTGTGATCACTACATTTTCATATCAAAAATCGATATTTTTGTAAGGAAATTTAAATTGGCCATAAGTCGCTTAATATTGAGTTTTTTTACAAAAGACGTTAACCTGTGATCACTTAATTTTCATATTAAAGTTTGATATTTTTTAAGAAAACTTAAATTGACCATAAATCGCTTAATATTGAGTTCTTTGGCAAAAGGACGTTAATCTGTGATCACTACATTTTGATATCAAAAATCGATATTTTTGTAAGGAAATTTAAATTGGCCATAAGTCGCTTAATATTGAGTTTTTTGGCAAAAGGACGTTAATCTGTGATCAACAAATTTTCATATCAAAAATCGATATTTTTGTAAGAAAATTTAAATTGGCTATAAGTCGCTTAATATTGAGTTCTTTGGCAAAAGGACGTTAACCTGTGATCACTACATTTTCATATCAAAAATCAATATTTTTGTAAGAAAATTTAAATTGGCCATAAGTCGTTTAATATTGAGTCTTTTTGGCAAAAGGACGTTAATCTGTGATCACAACATTTTCATATCAAAAATCAATATTTTTTAAGGAAATTTAAATTGGGTATAAGTTGCTTAATATTGAGTTTTTTGGCAAAAGGACGTTGATCTGTGATCACTACATTTTCATATCAAAAATCGATATTTTTGTAAGAAAATTTAAATTGGCCATAAGTCGCTTAATATTGAGTTTTTTGGCAAAACGACGTTAATCTGTGATCACTACATTTTCATATCAAAAATCGATATTTTTGTAAGAAAATTTAAATTGGCCATAAGTCGCTTAATATTGAGTTTTTTGGCAAAAGGACGTTAATCTGTGATCAACAAATTTTCATATCAAAAATCGTAATTTTTGTAAGAAAATTTAAATTGGCCATAAGTCGCTTAATATTGAGTTCTTTGGCAAAAGGACGTTAATCTGTGATCACTTAATTTTCATATCAAAAATCGATATTTTTGTAAGAAAATTTAAATTGGCCATAAGTCGCTTAATATTGAGTTTTTTTGGCAAAAGGACGTTAATCTGTGATCACAACATTTTCATATCAAAAATCAATATTTTTTAAGGAAATTTAAATTGGGTATAAGTTGCTTAATATTGAGTTTTTTGGCAAAAGGACGTTGATCTGTGATCACTACATTTTCATATCATAAATCGATATTTTTGTAAGAAAATTTAAATTGGCCATAAGTCGTTTATTATTGAGTTTTTTGGCAAAAGGATGCTAATCTGTGATCACTAAATTTTCATATCAAAAATCGTAATTTTTGTAAGAAAATTTAAATTGGCCATAAGTCGTTTAATATTGAGTTTTTTGGCAAAAAGACGTTAATCTGTGATCAACAAATTTTCATATCAAAAATCGTAATTTTTGTAAGAAAATTTAAATTGGCCATAAATGGCTTAATATTGAGTTTTTTGGCAAAAGGACGTTAATCTGTGATCACTACATTTTCATATCATAAATCGATATTTTTGTAAGAAAATTTAAATTGGCCATAAGTCGTTTAATATTGAGTTTTTTGGCAAAAGGACGTTAATCTGTGATCAACAAATTTTCATATCAAAAATCGTAATTTTTGTAAGAAAATTTAAATTGGCCATAAATGGCTTAATATTGAGTTTTTTTGGCAAAAGGACGTTAATCTGTGATCACTACATTTTCATATCAAAAATCGATATTTTTGTAAGAAAATTTAAATTGGCCATAAGTCGTTTAATATTGAGTTTTTTGGCAAAAGGACGTTGATCTGTGATCACTACATTTTCATATCAAAAATCGATATTTTTGTAAGAAAATTTAAATTGGCCATAAGTCGCTTAATATTGAGTTTTTTGGCAAAACGACGTTAATCTGTGATCACTACATTTTCATATCAAAAATCGATATTTTTGTAAGAAAATTTAAATTGGCCATAAGTCGTTTAATATTGAGTTTTTTGGCAAAAGGAAGTTAATCTGTGATCACTAAATTTTCATATCTAAAATCGATATTTTTGTAAGGAAATTTAAATTGGCCATAAGTTGCTTGATATTGAGTTTTTTGGCAAAAGGACGTTAATCTGTGGTCACTAAATTTTCATATCAAAAATCGATATTTTTGTAAGGAAATTTAAATTGGCCATAAGTCGCTTAATATTGAGTTTTTTTGGCAAAAGGACGTTAATCTGTGATCACTAAATTTTCATATAAAAAATCGATATTTTTGTAAGAAAATTTAAATTGGCCATAAGTCGTTTAATATTGAGTTTTTTGGCAAAAGGACGTTAATCTGTGATCACTAAATTTTCATATAAAAAATCGATATTTTTGTAAGAAAATTTAAATTGGCCATAAGTCGTTTAATATTGAGTTTTTTGGCAAAAGGACGTTGATCTGTGATCACTAAATTTTCATATCATAAATCGATATTTTTGTAAGAAAATTTAAATTGGCCATAAGTCGTTTAATATTGAGTTTTTTGGCAAAAGGACGTTGATCTGTGATCACTAAATTTTCATATCAAAAATCGATATTTTTGTAAGAAAATTTAAATTGGCCATAAGTCGCTTAATATTGAGTTTTTTTGGCAAAAGGACGTTAATCTGTGATCACAACATTTTCATATCAAAAATCAATATTTTTTAAGGAAATTTAAATTGGGTATAAGTTGCTTAATATTGAGTTTTTTGGCAAAACGACGTTAATCTGTGATCACTACATTTTCATATCAAAAATCGATATTTTTGTAAGAAAATTTAAATTGGCCATAAGTGGCTTAATATTGAGTTTTTTGGCAAAAGGACGTTAATCTGTGATCACAACATTTTCATATCAAAAATCAATATTTTTTAAGGAAATTTAAATTGGGTATAAGTTGCTTAATATTGAGTTTTTTGGCAAAAGGACGTTGATCTGTGATCACTACATTTTCATATCAAAAATCGATATTTTTGTAAGAAAATTTAAATTGGCCATAACTCGCTTAATATTGAGTTTTTTGGCAAAAGGACGTTAATCTGTGATCACTGCATTTTCATATCAAAAATCTATATTTTTGTAGGGATATTTAAATTGGCCATAGGTCGTTTAATATTGAGTTTTTTGGTAAAAGGACGTTAATCTGTGATCACTACATTTTCATATCAAAAATCGATATTTTTGTAAGAAAATTTAAATTGGCCATAAGTGGCTTAATATTGAGTTTTTTGGCAAAAGGACGTTAATCTGTGATCACTGCATTTTCATATCAAAAATCTATATTTTTGTAGGGATATTTAAATTGGCCATAAGTCGTTTAATATTGAGTTTTTTGGTAAAACGACGTTAATCTGTGATCATCAAATTTTTATATCAAAAATCGATATTTTTGTAGGGAGATTTAAATTGGCCATAAGTCGTTTAATATTGAGTTTTTTGGTAAAACGACGTTAATCTGTGATCACTACATTTTCATATCAAAAATCGATATTTTTGTAAGAAAATTTAAATTGGCCATAAGTCGCTTTATATTGATTTTTTTTACAAAAGACGTTAACCTGTGATCACTTAATTTTCATATTAAAGTTTGATATTTTTTAAGAAAACTTAAATTGACCATAAATCGCTTAATATTGAGTCTTTTTGACAAAAGGACGTTAATCTGTGATCACTACATTTTCATATCAAAAATCGATATTTTTGTAAGAAAATTTAAATTTGCCATAAGTCGCTTAATATTGAGTTCTTTGGCAAAAGGACGTTAATCTGTGATCACTACATTTTCATATCAAAAATCGATATTTTTGTAAGGAAATTTAAATTGGCGATAAGTCGCTTAATATTGAGTTTTTTGGCAAAAGGACGTTAATCTGTGATCAACAAATTTTCATATCAAAAATCGATATTTTTGTAAGAAAATTTAAATTGGCCATAAGTCGCTTAATATTGAGTTCTCTGGCAAAAGGACGTTAATCTGTGATCACTTAATTTTCATATCAAAAATCGATATTTTTGTAAGAAAATTTAAATTGGCCATAAGTCGCTTAATATTGAGTCTTTTTGGCAAAAGGACGTTAATCTGTGATCACAACATTTTCATATCAAAAATCAATATTTTTTAAGGAAATTTAAATTGGGTATAAGTTGCTTAATATTGAGTTTTTTGGCAAAAGGACGTTGATCTGTGATCACTACATTTTCATATCAAGAAACTTTTTGTAAGAAAATTTAAATTGGCCATAAGTCGCTTAATATTGAGTTTTTTGGCAAAACGACGTTAATCTGTGATCACTACATTTTCATATCAAAAATCGATATTTTTGTAAGAAAATTTAAATTGGCCATAAGTGGCTTAATATTGAGTTTTTTGGCAAAAGGACGTTAATCTGTGATCAACAAATTTTCATATCAAAAATCGATATTTTTGTAAGAAAATTTAAATTGGCCATAAGTCGCTTAATATTGAGTTCTTTGGCAAAAGGACGTTAATCTGTGATCACTTAATTTTCATATCAAAAATCGATATTTTTGTAAGAAAATTTAAATTGGCCATAAGTCGCTTAATATTGAGTTTTTTTGGCAAAAGGACGTTAATCTGTGATCACAACATTTTCATATCAAAAATCAATATTTTTTAAGGAAATTTAAATTGGGTATAAGTTGCTTAATATTGAGTTTTTTGGCAAAAGGACGTTGATCTGTGATCACTACATTTTCATATCATAAATCGATATTTTTGTAAGAAAATTTAAATTGGCCATAAGTCGTTTATTATTGAGTTTTTTGGCAAAAGGATGCTAATCTGTGATCACTAAATTTTCATATCAAAAATCTATATTTTTGTAGGGATATTTAAATTGGCCATAAGTCGTTTAATATTGAGTTTTTTGGCAAAAGGACGTTAATCTGTGATCACTACATTTTCATATCATAAATCGATATTTTTGTAAGAAAATTTAAATTGGCCATAAGTCGTTTAATATTGAGTTTTTTGGCAAAAGGACGTTAATCTGTGATCACTAAATTTTCATATCTAAAATCGATATTTTTGTAAGGAAATTTAAATTGGCCATAATTTGCTTGATATTGAGTTTTTTGGCAAAAGGACGTTAATCTGTGATCACTAAATTTTCATATCAAAAATCGATATTTTTGTAAGGAAATTTAAATTGGCCATAAGTCGCTTAATATTGAGTTTTTTTGGCAAAAGGACGTTAATCTGTGATCACTACATTTTCATATCAAAAATCAATATTTTTGTAAGAAAAATAAAATTGGCCATAAGTCGTTTAATATTGAGTTTTTTGGCAAAAGGACGTTAAAATGTGATCACTACATTTTCATATCAAAAATCGATATTTTTGTAAGAAAATTTAAATTGGCCATAAGTCGTTTAATATTGAGTTTTTTGGCAAAATGACGTTAATCTGTGATGCCTAAATTTTCATATCAAAAATCTATATTTTTGTAAGGATATTTAAATTGGCCATAAGTCGCTTAATATTGAGTTTTTTGGCAAAAGGACGTTGATCTGTGATCACTACATTTTCATATCATAAATCGATATTTTTGTAAGAAAATTTAAATTGGCCATAAGTCGTTTAATATTGAGTTTTTTGGCAAAAGGACGTTAATCTGTGATCACTAAATTTTCATATCAAAAATCGATATTTTTGTAAGAAAATTTAAATTGGCCATAAGTCGCTTAATATTGAGTTTTTTTGGCAAAAGGACGTTAATCTGTGATCACAACATTTTCATATCAAAAATCAATATTTTTTAAGGAAATTTAAATTGGGTATAAGTTGCTTAATATTGAGTTTTTTGGCAAAAAGACGTTGATCTGTGATCACTACATTTTTATATCATAAATCGATATTTTTGTAAGAAAATTTAAATTGGCCATAAGTCGTTTAATATTGAGTTTTTTGGCAAAATGACGTTAATCTGTGATCACTAAATTTTCATATAAAAAATCGATATTTTTGTAAGAAAATTTAAATTGGCCATAAGTCGTTTAATATTGAGTTTTTTATCAAAATGACGTTAATCTGTGATCACTACATTTTCATATCAAAAATCGATATTTTTGTAAGAAAATTTAAATTGGCCATAAGTCGCTTAATATTGAGTTTTTTGGCAAAACGACGTTAATCTGTGATCACTACATTTTCATATCAAGAAAATTTTTGTAAGAAAATTTAAATTGGCCATAAGTCGTTTAATATTGAGTTTTTTGGCAAAAGGACGTTAATATGTGATCACTACATTTTCATATCAAAAATCGATATTTTTGTCAGAAATCTTAAATTGGCCATAAGTCGCTTAATAACGACGTTAAACTGTGATCACTACATTTTCATATTAAAAATCGATATTTTTGTAAGAAAATTTAAATTAGCCATAAGTCGCTTGATATTGAGTTTTTTGCCAAGGGACGTTAATCTGTGATCACTAAATTTTCATATCAAAAATCGATATTTTTGTCTGAAATCTTAAATTGGCCATAAGTCGCTTAATATCGAGTTTTTTAAAATCTATATATTCTTTTTAAGAAAATTTAAATTGGCCATAAGTCGCTTAATATTGAGTTTTTTTGGCAAAAGGACGTTGATCTGTGATCACTACATTTTCATATCATAAATCGATATTTTTGTAAGAAAATTTAAATTGGCCATAAGTCGTTTAATATTGAGTTTTTTGGCAAAAGGACGTTGATCTGTGATCACTACATTTTCATATCAAAAATCAATATTTTTGTAAGAAATATAAAATTGGCCATAAGTCGTTTAATATTGAGTTTTTTGGCAAAAGGACGTTAAAATGTGATCACTAAATTTTCATATAAAAAATCAATATTTTTGTAAGAAAATTTGAATTGACCATAAGTCGTTTAATATTGAGTTTTTTGGCAAAAGGACGTTAATCTGTGATCACTACATTTTCATATCAAAAATCAATATTTTTGTAAGAAAAATAAAATTGGCCATAAGTCGTTTAATATTGAGTTTTTTGGCAAAAGGACGTTAAAATGTGATCACTAAATTTTCATATCAAAAATCGATATTTTTGTAAGGAAATTTAAATTGGCCATAAGTGACTTAATATTGAGTTTTTTGGCAAAAGGACGTTAATCTGTGATCACTGCATTTTCATATCAAAAATCTATATTTTTGTAGGGATATTTAAATTGGCCATAAGTCGTTTAATATTGAGTTTTTTGGTAAAACAACGTTAATCTGTGATCACTACATTTTCATATCAAAAACCGATATTTTTGTAAGAAAATTTAAATTGGCCATAAATCGCTTAATATTGAGTTTTTTGGCAAAAGGACTTTAATCTGTGATCACTACATTTTCATATCAAAAATTTATATTTTGTAAGAAAAATAAAATTGGCCATAAGTCGTTTAATATTGAGTTTTTTGGCAAAAGGACGTTAAAATGTGATCACTAAATTTTCATATCAAAAATCGATATTTTTGTAAGGAAATTTAAATTGGCCATAAGTGACTTAATATTGAGTTTTTTGGCAAAAGGATGCTAATCTGTGATCACTAAATTTTCATATCAAAAATCGTAATTTTTGTAAGAAAATTTAAATTGGCCATAAGTCGTTTAATATTGAGTTTTTTGGCAAAAAGACGTTAATCTGTGATCAACAAATTTTCATATCAAAAATCGTAATTTTTGTAAGAAAATTTAAATTGGCCATAAATGGCTTAATATTGAGTTTTTTGGCAAAAGGACGTTAATCTGTGATCACTACATTTTCATATCAAAAATTTATATTTTGTAAGAAAACTAAAATTGGCAATAAGTCGCTTAATATTGAGTTTTTTGGCAAAAGGACGTTAATCTGTGATCACTTAATTTTCATATCAAAAATCGATATTTTTGTAAGAAAATTTAAATTGGCCATAAGTGGCTTAATATTGAGTTTTTTGGCAAAAGGACGTTAATCTGTGATCACTGCATTTTCATATCAAAAATCTATATTTTTGTAGGGATATTTAAATTGGCCATAGGTCGTTTAATATTGAGTTTTTTGGTAAAAGGACGTTAATCTGTGATCACTACATTTTCATATTAAAAATCGATATTTTTGTAAGAAAATTTAAATTGGCCATAAGTGGCTTAATATTGAGTTTTTTGGCAAAAGGACGTTAATCTGTGATCACTGCATTTTCATATCAAAAATCTATATTTTTGTAGGGATATTTAAATTGGCCATAAGTCGTTTAATATTGAGTTTTTTGGTAAAACGACGTTAATCTGTGATCATCAAATTTTTATATCAAAAATCGATATTTTTGTAGGGAGATTTAAATTGGCCATAAGTCGTTTAATATTGAGTTTTTTGGTAAAACGACGTTAATCTGTGATCACTACATTTTCATATCAAAAATCGATATTTTTGTAAGAAAATTTAAATTGGCCATAAGTCGTTTAATATTGAGTTTTTTGGCAAAAGGACGTTAATCTGTGATCACTAAATTTTCATATCAAAAATCGATATTTTTGTAAGAAAATTTAAATTGGCCATAAGTCGTTTAATATTGAGTTTTTTGGCAAAAGGACGTTAATCTGTGATCACTGCATTTTCATATCAAAAATCTATATTTTTGTAGGGATATTTAAATTGGCCATAAGTCGTTTAATATTGAGTTTTTTGGTAAAACGACGTTAATCTGTGATCATCAAATTTTTATATCAAAAATCGATATTTTTGTAGGGAGATTTAAATTGGCCATAAGTCGTTTAATATTGAGTTTTTTGGTAAAACGACGTTAATCTGTGATCACTACATTTTCATATCAAAAATCGATATTTTTGTAAGAAAATTTAAATTGGCCATAAGTCGCTTTATATTGATTTTTTTTACAAAAGACGTTAACCTGTGATCACTTAATTTTCATATTAAAGTTTGATATTTTTTAAGAAAACTTAAATTGACCATAAATCGCTTAATATTGAGTCTTTTTGACAAAAGGACGTTAATCTGTGATCACTACATTTTCATATCAAAAATCGATATTTTTGTAAGAAAATTTAAATTTGCCATAAGTCGCTTAATATTGAGTTTTTTGGCAAAAGGACGTTAATCTGTGATCAACAAATTTTCATATCAAAAATCGATATTTTTGTAAGAAAATTTAAATTGGCTATAAGTCGCTTAATATTGAGTTCTTTGGCAAAAGGACGTTAACCTGTGATCACTACATTTTCATATCAAAAATCAATATTTTTGTAAGAAAATTTAAATTGGCCATAAGTCGCTTAATATTGAGTCTTTTTGGCAAAAGGACGTTAATCTGTGATCACAACATTTTCATATCAAAAATCAATATTTTTTAAGGAAATTTAAATTGGGTATAAGTTGCTTAATATTGAGTTTTTTGGCAAAAGGACGTTGATCTGTGATCACTACATTTTCATATCAAAAATCGATATTTTTGTAAGAAAATTTAAATTGGCCATAAGTCGCTTAATATTGAGTTCTCTGGCAAAAGGACGTTAATCTGTGATCACAACATTTTCATATCAAAAATCAATATTTTTTAAGGAAATTTAAATTGGGTATAAGTTGCTTAATATTGAGTTTTTTGGCAAAAGGACGTTGATCTGTGATCACTACATTTTCATATCATAAATCGATATTTTTGTAAGAAAATTTAAATTGGCCATAAGTCGTTTATTATTGAGTTTTTTGGCAAAAGGATGCTAATCTGTGATCACTAAATTTTCATATCAAAAATCAATATTTTTTAAGGAAATTTAAATTGGGTATAAGTTGCTTAATATTGAGTTTTTTGGCAAAAGGACGTTAATCTGTGATCACTACATTTTCATATCATAAATCGATATTTTTGTAAGAAAATTTAAATTGGCCATAAGTCGTTTAATATTGAGTTTTTTGGCAAAAGGACGTTAATCTGTGATCACTAAATTTTCATATCTAAAATCGATATTTTTGTAAGGAAATTTAAATTGGCCATAAGTTGCTTGATATTGAGTTTTTTGGCAAAAGGACGTTAATCTGTGATCAACAAATTTTCATATCAAAAATCGATATTTTTGTAAGGAAATTTAAATTGGCCATAAGTCGCTTAATATTGAGTTTTTTTGGCAAAAGGACGTTAATCTGTGATCACTACATTTTCATATCATAAATCGATATTTTTGTAAGAAAATTTAAATTGGCCATAAGTCGTTTATTATTGAGTTTTTTGGCAAAAGGATGCTAATCTGTGATCACTAAATTTTCATATCAAAAATCTATATTTTTGTAGGGATATTTAAATTGGCCATAAGTCGTTTAATATTGAGTTTTTTGGCAAAAGGACGTTAATCTGTGATCACTACATTTTCATATCATAAATCGATATTTTTGTAAGAAAATTTAAATTGGCCATAAGTCGTTTAATATTGAGTTTTTTGGCAAAAGGACGTTAATCTGTGATCACTAAATTTTCATATCTAAAATCGATATTTTTGTAAGGAAATTTAAATTGGCCATAATTTGCTTGATATTGAGTTTTTTGGCAAAAGGACGTTAATCTGTGATCACTAAATTTTCATATCAAAAATCGATATTTTTGTAAGGAAATTTAAATTGGCCATAAGTCGCTTAATATTGAGTTTTTTTGGCAAAAGGACGTTAATCTGTGATCACTACATTTTCATATCAAAAATCAATATTTTTGTAAGAAAAATAAAATTGGCCATAAGTCGTTTAATATTGAGTTTTTTGGCAAAAGGACGTTAAAATGTGATCACTAAATTTTCATATAAAAAATCGATATTTTTGTAAGAAAATTTAAATTGGCCATAAGTCGTTTAATATTGAGTTTTTTGGCAAAATGACGTTAATCTGTGATGCCTAAATTTTCATATCAAAAATCTATATTTTTGTAAGGATATTTAAATTGGCCATAAGTCGCTTAATATTGAGTTTTTTGGCAAAAGGACGTTGATCTGTGATCACTACATTTTCATATCAAAAATCAATATTTTTTAAGGAAATTTAAATTGGGTATAAGTTGCTTAATATTGAGTTTTTTGGCAAAAGGACGTTAATCTGTGATCACTACATTTTCATATCATAAATCGATATTTTTGTAAGAAAATTTAAATTGGCCATAAGTCGTTTAATATTGAGTTTTTTGGCAAAAGGACGTTAATCTGTGATCACTAAATTTTCATATCTAAAATCGATATTTTTGTAAGGAAATTTAAATTGGCCATAAGTTGCTTGATATTGAGTTTTTTGGCAAAAGGACGTTAATCTGTGATCAACAAATTTTCATATCAAAAATCGATATTTTTGTAAGGAAATTTAAATTGGCCATAAGTCGCTTAATATTGAGTTTTTTTGGCAAAAGGACGTTAATCTGTGATCACTACATTTTCATATCAAAAATCAATATTTTTGTAAGAAAAATGAAATTGGCCATAAGTCGTTTAATATTGAGTTTTTTGGCAAAAGGACGTTAAAATGTGATCACTAAATTTTCATATAAAAAATCGATATTTTTGTAAGAAAATTTAAATTGGCCATAAGTCGTTTAATATTGAGTTTTTTGGCAAAATGACGTTAATCTGTGATGCCTAAATTTTCATATCAAAAATCTATATTTTTGTAAGGATATTTAAATTGGCCATAAGTCGCTTAATATTGAGTTTTTTGGCAAAAGGACGTTGATCTGTGATCACTACATTTTCATATCATAAATCGATATTTTTGTAAGAAAATTTAAATTGGCCATAAGTCGTTTAATATTGAGTTTTTTGGCAAAAGGACGTTAATCTGTGATCACTAAATTTTCATATCTAAAATCGATATTTTTGTAAGGAAATTTAAATTGGCCATAAGTTGCTTGATATTGAGTTTTTTGGCAAAAGGACGTTAATCTGTGATCAACAAATTTTCATATCAAAAATCGATATTTTTGTAAGGAAATTTAAATTGGCCATAAGTCGCTTAATATTGAGTTTTTTTGGCAAAAGTACGTTAATCTGTGATCACTACATTTTCATATCAAAAATCAATATTTTTGTAAGAAAAATGAAATTGGCCATAAGTCGTTTAATATTGAGTTTTTTGGCAAAAGGACGTTAAAATGTGATCACTAAATTTTCATATAAAAAATCGATATTTTTGTAAGAAAATTTAAATTGGCCATAAGTCGTTTAATATTGAGTTTTTTGGCAAAATGACGTTAATCTGTGATGCCTAAATTTTCATATCAAAAATCTATATTTTTGTAAGGATATTTAAATTGGCCATAAGTCGCTTAATATTGAGTCTTTTTGGCAAAAGGACGTTAATCTGTGATCACAACATTTTCATATCAAAAATCAATATTTTTTAAGGAAATTTAAATTGGGTATAAGTTGCTTAATATTGAGTTTTTTGGCAAAAGGACGTTAATCTGTGATCACTACATTTTCATATCATAAATCGATATTTTTGTAAGAAAATTTAAATTGGCCATAAGTCGTTTAATATTGAGTTTTTTGGCAAAAGGACGTTAATCTGTGATCACTAAATTTTCATATCTAAAATCGATATTTTTGTAAGGAAATTTAAATTGGCCATAAGTTGCTTGATATTGAGTTTTTTGGCAAAAGGACGTTAATCTGTGATCAACAAATTTTCATATCAAAAATCGATATTTTTGTAAGGAAATTTAAATTGGCCATAAGTCGCTTAATATTGAGTTTTTTTGGCAAAAGGACGTTAATCTGTGATCACTACATTTTCATATCAAAAATCAATATTTTTGTAAGAAAAATGAAATTGGCCATAAGTCGTTTAATATTGAGTTTTTTGGCAAAAGGACGTTAAAATGTGATCACTAAATTTTCATATAAAAAATCGATATTTTTGTAAGAAAATTTAAATTGGCCATAAGTCGTTTAATATTGAGTTTTTTGGCAAAATGACGTTAATCTGTGATGCCTAAATTTTCATATCAAAAATCTATATTTTTGTAAGGATATTTAAATTGGCCATAAGTCGCTTAATATTGAGTTTTTTGGCAAAAGGACGTTGATCTGTGATCATTACATTTTCATATCATAAATCGATATTTTTGTAAGAAAATTTAAATTGGCCATAAGTCGTTTAATATTGAGTTTTTTGGTAAAACGACGTTAATCTGTGATCACTACATTTTCATATCAAAAATCGATATTTTTGTAAGAAAATTTAAATTGGCCATAAGTCGCTTAATATTGAGTTTTTTTGGCAAAAGGACGTTAATCTGTGATCACAACATTTTCATATCAAAAATCAATATTTTTTAAGGAAATTTAAATTGGGTATAAGTTGGTTAATATTGAGTTTTTTGGCAAAAGGACGTTGATCTGTGATCACTACATTTTTATATCATAAATCGATATTTTTGTAAGAAAATTTAAATTGGCCATAAGTCGTTTAATATTGAGTTTTTTGGCAAATGGACGCTAATCTGTGATCACTACATTTTCATATCAAAAATCGATATTTTTGTAAGAAAATTTAAATTGGCCATAAGTCGTTTAATATTGAGTTTTTTGGCAAAAGGACGTTAATATGTGATCACTACATTTTCATATCAAAAATCGATATTTTTGTCAGAAATCTTAAGTTGGCCATAAGTCGCTTAATAACGACGTTAAACTGTGATCACTACATTTTCATATTAAAAATCGATATTTTTGTAAGAAAATTTAAATTAGCCATAAGTCGCTTGATATTGAGTTTTTTGCCAAGGGACGTTAATCTGTGATCACTAAATTTTCATATCAAAAATCAATATTTTTGTAAGAAAATTTGAATTGACCATAAGTCGTTTAATATTGAGTTTTTTGGCAAAAGGACGTTAATATGTGATCACTACATTTTCATATCAAAAATCGATATTTTTGTCTGAAATCTTAAATTGGCCATAAGTCGCTTAATATCGAGTTTTTTAAAATCTATATATTCTTTTTAAGAAAATTTAAATTGGCCATAAGTCGCTTAATATTGAGTTTTTTTGGCAAAAGGACGTTAATCTGTTATCACTAATTTTTTATATTAAAAATTGGTATTTTTTAAGAAAATTTAAATTGGCCTTAATTTACTTAATATTGAGCTTTTTGGCGAAAGGACGTTAGGCTAGGTTTTTGGATATTGATAAAGAGAAATTAATAAAAAAATATATTCTGAACGTTATGAGTATTTAAAACTAGAAATCACTTGTATATGTGATCTCTTTGAGGAAAACAGAAAAAAATATAAACTTTAAAATTTATCTTTTATTTTAGTGTTACGAATGTGCTCACTTAAAAATAAAATTATAAATAATTTCAGAAATTTTTGTTTTTTTAATTATTATTTACTTTTTTATTTAGACCTTTTTTATATAATTTCTATTTAACAACGTTTACCGTACAATATGTAAATTATAGTTTTCATTTAAATTTCATAAAATGTTTCACTTACAAACTAATATTTCATAATATTTGGAAAAAAAATTATGTATATTGTATATATTTTATAAATATTGTAAAAAAATATTTATAACTTTAAGCCGATTATAAATATTTTTAAATTATTATTATAATTTTTGTTTGTTTCTTTACTTAAATTTAAAATGGGAGGGAATTTAAGTTACATTATTTTTATAATAACAATTTACTTAAAAATTAAATCATAAAATAATAACTTAATGATTAAAACTATATACTAGAAATAACGATACGAATTATATAGACACGTAAAATTTTTTAAATAAAAATTTAAAAAATCGTGTTTAAAAGACAGAGTTCATTTTGGTGAATATAATTTAAAAAAATAAAGAAATAATGTGTATTTATGCATTCTTATTACAAAATTCTAAATAATTTGTTATAAAATACTGGTTTTTATACAAATATTTAAAGAAGGGAAACAATTTTAGATAATGTAAAAATAAAAAAGGGTTTATTAAGAGGAGTGGAGGGGGAGGAAATGAAACAAAATATTTTAAAATAACAAACCAGCAAAAAA
Source organism: Protophormia terraenovae (assembly GCA_951394005.1). Lineage (NCBI taxonomy): Eukaryota > Metazoa > Arthropoda > Insecta > Diptera > Calliphoridae > Protophormia > Protophormia terraenovae. The sequence continues at coordinate 92,587,684 of OX596076.1, forward strand.
ATGAATCAATGTTTGCTGGTTGAGGGCGGGTTTCCCAAATAATATAAAAACAATTATTATTATTTTTTTTTTTTTGTAAATTGTAAGATTACACCTTTTTTATATCCGTTTCAGTTAATGTTCAAGAGAACAAATATTCAAATTTATATGGAAAATGGTGTAAAATCATAATTTCGAAAATTTTCTAAATTTTTACACATTTTGTGTTAAACAATTACAAAAAAAAAGTTTTTAAATTTTTTTGCAATCTAAGGGAAATAAAAAAATTTAAAAATTATTCAATTCCTTGACAAAAATCACAATAAATATTATTATTATTTTTTTTTTTTTAATAATTTCAATACCAATTACAGAAAACAAACAAAGCTTTATATTAAAAAAAAAAAAAAAATCGAAAAAAGATCCGAGGTTTATCGTTGTTCTGAGAGGATTGGGAAGGGCTTAATCCAACGTTATATGGGGATTTGTATAAGTAAAACCTAGGAACTGTTTCTGATCCATAGATTGTAATATATCCTTATCTATTGGAGTTAAACGTACACGTTCTTTGGTAAAGACACGATCAAAATATTGTGTATCCAAAGGATGTTTCTGTAAATAGATTATATAATTAAAAAAATTCTTTTATTTTCTAAGAGTAAATTAAAACTTACCACTTGTGGTCTAAATGGTGGTTCAATTTGTCGTTTCTCTAATAGATTCCAGTCAATGGGTCTAAAGAATATGTGCTCAACAATATCTCCAGCTGGACTGTACTGAGATCCAATACGTTTAGTATAATCTTTTTCCAAAAGCTGAAAAATATTAAAAAATACAAAAATTAAAAAAAAAAAAAAAAATTAATCTTGTTTCGAAAATTTATATGGAAAACAATAACAGAATTTTAAAATTATTTCTTGTTTTCCTTACACATTGTCGTAAAGAATTTTTCTTTCGACAGTAAATAAAACTTCTTATATTAATTAAATATTTAATTGAGTCTATTCTAATATTTATTTAGTTCACTTACTCCTTTCAATATACTAGTTGCCTCTGCTGATATATAAACTGGGAACCAGGGCAATTCGTTGCATATAGACCAAAATAGTTCATCTTCATCACAACCACTGAACGGTGATTGACCGATAAGCATTTCATATAATAAAACACCAAAGGACCACCAATCAACATTTTGATTATATTTATCGCCCTGTAATACATACACACAAATTTTAATAAAAAATAATTTTTAATAAGAAAAAATTCTTAACAAACCTTAATAATTTCAGGCGCCATATAATCAGGTGTACCACAAAAACTATCCGCTGTTTTATCCAAATAGATTTGTAATTTACACATACCAAAATCAGCTATACGCACATGACCCTCATAGTCTAATAAAACATTATCCAATTTGAGATCTCTGCAGGATAATAAGGAACAATTTTATAAAATTGCTTATTAAAATTTAAATTTTCTTTTCGAGTTTCTATATTTACCTGTATATAATGCCCTTTTTATGTAAGAATTTCAGACCAGATACAATTTCTGCACCATAAAATCGTGCTCGTTCTTCGGTAAATCGACCACTTTCTTGTATGTGGAACATTAAATCACCACCATTGAGGTATTCCATAACAAAGAATAAATGACTCTGGAATTAAAAGAAGAAACAAAAATTATTTTTTTTAATTTAATTTAAAAAATATTATATTAAAATCGATTACACATAGCATATGAAAATTAGCAGAAGTAGAGTATTGGAGTTTTTTATTGTTCCAAGACCTACTTTACTTATGTATTAATATAAGAATTCTGCAATTAAGTTTGGAGTTTATTTACATAATCCTATTGAATAAGTAGTAACAAATTTAATGGTCATAAATAATAAATATGAAAATTTAAATCATAATTTATTCATATTATAATTTAAGGTTTTGTGTTTATATTTTATCATGTTGTGATCCGGTTTTACTATGTTATGATCAAATTTTCCAATATTATAACAAGATTTTATCAAATTTTTATTTGGCTTAACATGTTTTAAATTTCTCATAACTTTTGTTATAATCAATCATTGTTTTTGCATTAACTAATTCTGATTAATTATATAACAAAACCTTGTTTATAATATTTTTTATATATAAACTATATGAGAATTATAAAGAAGTTAGAAAACAAACATTAAAAAACAAAATATATTTAAAACAAACAAGTTATGAATTTTTCAACTATGTTTGTGAAAAGGATAAGTATTATATTTATTTGTATCATTTTATTATTATGGGTATAATAACATTAATATGGTTTAAAAACAGAATATAATTTTAAAACAAGGAAGAAGAATTTTTATAAATCTTGTTGAGTTGTGAAATATATTTTGATTAGAAAATACACAATATAGATAATATTTAATAGTTGTAAAAAAAAAAAATGATTTTTCATATTGATAAAATTTTGTTTCTGGATAAAATATTCAAAAATATAAAATTTTTGAAGTAAATCATATTAAAATTTTATTTATTGAATGTAAATATTAAATGATAACATTTTAACAAAAACGTTGTTATAACAAACACAATATTATTAAAATTAATAAAAAAAAAACAAAAAAAAAAAAATAAAACAATGTTGTTGTAGTGGCAATGCTGTAACCATGTTTTTTTTTCTGGGTATATACACACTGTCTTATTCATAATAAAATTTTTAAATTTATCAAAGCTTTATAGTAAAATTTTCCTTACAAATTTAAATATTTTTTTTTTTGAGAATTTTGTTGCACCATGCACATGCAATAAATAAGATCTTGAAGCATCCAGACATATGTTTGGACAGCACATAAGTATATTTTTTTGTCTCATTACACAATGATGATGAGGAAGCTGTATTTCCTATATCAAATAGAAAAGGTATGCTGAAGACTGAATAAAGCCATATTATAATGTACTAATGATCCACTTCATTTTATGAGTTCTATAATAACACCTAAGGACGCGATTGATATTTTCTACAAATATGCAGTGAAATTAGGGAGATCGATTATTCGGGGTTTTGCGAAAACCGGTTTTCGAATAGTTTGAATATTCGTCATTTGAAAAAATCGGTTAGAAATTTTAGATAAACTCTCCAATTAATTTAATCATGAGCAATGTTGCCAGTCTAGCCTTTTTAAGGATAAATCTAGCCTTTTTTGTTTCTTAAAATTGCCTCAAAATGGCTAAAATTTTTAGTATTTCAATAAGGATGAAAATAATTTCTTTTTTGTTTTTACTAATTTAGTTTTTACAGAACCATCTTTTAAACCTTTTTTTGTATTAATTCGCACAAAAAATCGAGATTATTTATATCTAAAACTAATTTTCACCTGCGGCGCTTCATACTCAAAATCAAATACTCATTAACCATAGAAATTCTTCATGAGTATAACTTTAAAAAATTATTATAAAAGCAAAAAAATCACCAAAAAATTTGGAAAATTCAAAATTAAAAAAAAAAAAAATAAATAATAATAATTTTTTATATGAAATATAACCCAAATTTTTCGATTTTTCGTTGCATAATTCTAATGGATAATTGGCAGTTGTTCTTGTTTAATTTATAAACATTGTGAATGAGCTAAAAATTAGACCTGTGGCTAATTGTAGACCAACACTTTTACTAATTGTAAAATAAATTATACAAATACAGAACAATGCATTGATACTAACATCTATATGATTTTATGCCCTTTAGGGCGATTACCGGAAGTGGGTTTATATGGGAGCTATGGTAAATTATGGACCGATTCTCATAAATTTTGGCAATGTTGTTTCTACTTATATAAAATTTATTTGTGTCGAATATTAACATGATACTATCATTCATATTAGATTTATGCAAGTTAAAGTGATTTTCTGAAGAGGGGATTTATATGGGAGCTATGGTCAATTATAGAACGATCTTGATGCAATTTGGCACAAAGATTGACACTTATACAAAACACCTTTGTACCGAGTTTCATTGAAATCGTTAAACCCCTATTCCGGGAGGACATTTGTATGGGGGCTAGGTGAAAAAATGGTCCGATCATAACTAATTTCAATAGGCTTAGTCCTTGTGTCTAAATAATTATTTGTGCCAAATTTCATCAAGATATCTTTAAATTGCGACCTGCACTTTGTTCACAAGGTTTACATGGAAAAACAGACAGACAGACGGACGGACATCGTTAAATCGACTCAGAAAGTGATTCTGATTCGAACGGTATACTTTAAGGTGGGGGTCCGATAATTATTTCTGTAAGTTACAAACATTAGCACAAACGCATAATACTCTATTGACTTTTGTTTGGCTTTATTTTTTGGGTTTAAGTTTTAAATACTTTAAGATGAACTAATATTACTACAAAAAGAAACAAAAATATAAAGTTGTTACCCTTTTGATGCTACTTTTAGTGTTAACAAAGTTATACAATATTTTTTTTTTTTAAAGCAAGTTTTCTGTGTAATTTTCTATATAAGGCGATTGAACACATATTGCAAAAAATTAAGCATATATATTTAATAACTTATTTATTTAAATTTTATGTTATTACGTTGTTCTTATTACCAATGACCGTTGTGTATTAATCACCTTAAAACAAAATATTAATTACACTTTCTTGCAAATATTTTTAAAAATTTTGACATTTTGAAATTATTTGTTTGACAACTGGCCTTATCCTCTACAAGTTTCTCTTCTTAAGATATGAACACTTAACATATGTTATTTCAAATGTCTTCATACTGACAACCCCTATAACAACCTTCAAATGGCGCTAATTAATATTGAAATCATATTTTATGTTAGGAGCTTAAATTTCGACCTCATTAGTATGTTTTTTTATTTTGCAATTTTATATTTCAGTTTTGTATGTCTAGCATCTTTTTGTCAGTCAGTCAAGTACACCTGTATAATTGAAAATTTTCACCTACAATGTCATAAAGAATTAAAATGCCTTTTGTATTTCGTTTGTATTGCTATTTTAGTTTTAGACTATTTTTATAAACGATGTGACATTTTAATGCGTGTTAAATATGTCAATGTAAAAAATAAGAAATGTTAAGAAGACAATATTTAAATAAAATTAGATGTAAAAAAAAATTAAATGTTTTGTTTTAAAACAAAATATTTTGTTTAAAAGACAATAAAATGCATTTTATGTAAAAGATACAAATTCCTAGTACTAAAAAGAATTGAATGAAATGAAATTAAAAGAAAAAGTTAATTAATGTTTTATGTTTAGATTACAACAAAAACAAAAGTAATACGTGATCATGATACTTTAACAATATTCATTTACGCCATCAGTATGTTGGCTACACTGCTATGTTTGTTTGGGGTGGGCCGGTCTATATTTATCGAATAACCCAACAAGATTAAGTTTTATAAAAAATAAATTTTGTTTGTTGAAAATAATTTAATAAAATATAGTATGATTAACAAATTTAAAAGTAACACAAATAAATTTTGGGACATTTAAAGTTAGAAGAAACCAAATACAATGTGCTGACACGTCATAAAGACACCTTCTAGTGCTAATGAAAATTAATTATCTTCTTCTTGAATATTTAAATAAACATTAAAGCGGAAGATATTTGTTTTTATTTCTTTGTAAATTTCATTGTTTACTGGGTTATTTTTAGCTTGTTGCTTAAATAATTCAAAGGTGGAAACAGCAAAATATTTAAATATACAAAAAATACTTTTAAATGATCCCATTACGAATCTAGTTTATAGTTTTCTATTGGTTGCGTTCGGCAAAAAAAATACCCTGATCTAAAAAATGGTCATTGGCACACTTATTCACGTACATGTACTTAAAGCCACCAACATAAATAAAATGGCAAAAGTAACATACGAACTGATGGCCAATTTTAAATTTAGAATTTTTACCTTTAGTTATTTCTTTAGTGAGATTTTAATACTTAGGGTCATCATGTGCTACAACTGATAAATAATGTTTAAAAATAACTAAACTAAACATACGCGTGTCTATAATAGTATTATTAACTAAGCTAAAATAAATAATACAACTACCAAATGCATATATGAGATCTATAAAAGCAGCTGCATTTGGAATGAATGCTTAGCAAAATATTAAACAAACAAACAAACAAACAAAATATATTTGTCTTAGTCATTATAAATTAAAATAGATTTTATTAAATAAAAATTATTTGCCATTAGAATATTTAAATTTAATTTAAAATTCTCCTTTTAATGATGCATAAATTTTCAACAATTCTTCGTTATTTTTTCACTAAAAAGATCTTTATTTATTTCTAATTCTATCATAATAAATTATTATTTATTAAATACTCATATAATATGTTTTATTTTTTTCTTAATATTCCTCTTTTTAAAAATGTATAATTAATGATTATTTGTTATAATTTAAACAATTTCATAAATATATAAACAAAATATATTTATTTATTTATTAAATTGGTTTACTCACCTCCGTTTGAAATGTACAAAACAGGTGACACAAATACGGATGCTTTGTACCCAAGGCCAAAACTTTACGTTCTATTAATGTTGAATCGACATCATCGTCTTCGAGTACAACATCTTTTTTCAAACATTTAACTGCATAATAATAAGTTGTATCACGTAATTCAGCTAAAAGTACCTGTAATTTTTTTAAAGAAAAGAAAATAAAATAATTAGTTGTAAATTTTATTATAAAAAAAAGCTTTTTTTCAGAATAAGTAAAAGTAGAAATTTAGTAATTTTGAAATATAAACATTATTATATTTTGTGGTTTTTTATGATCATATTTTAATAGTTTTCTGTTTTAATTTTTTACAAAAATTGTACTTTTTTTGCACTTAACTCGAAAAAAGTTTGAAATATTATTATTTTATTTTGTGGAAATATCTAGTGATTTTTTTTTAAATTGGAGGTTTTTTTGATTAAAATTTTTAATTATATAAATAAAATTTTTATTTCGATTATTAAATGAAAAGTAATAAATATTATCCATAGTAATTCTTGAAAGTTTGGTATATTTTTATAAAAAATTATCTTTTTTTAAATACCAGTTTAAGTTCATTAAAAAATTATTTTGAAAATTTTAGTTTTTTGAGTAATCTACATTTCTAATTTATTTTTTTAAAATGGAACTAATTTTAAAAATTAATATAATTTTATAAAATTTTTATTATTTTAAAACTGAAATTTTTTAACTAGCTGCTCTTTTTTGTGGAAGTTGTTCCTTTTATATTTTTTAATGATTTTTTTTAGATAATATTTATTTATATTAACATGTATTTATTACTTTTAAATTTGCTACTGTTTCAGAAAATTTAATTTAAAAAAAAAATAAAAAATAAATAAAATTAAAAAGAAGAAAATTTAAAATGTTACAGTTTTGAAAATTGACACATCTTTTAAACTATAATTATTTTCTAAAGATACTCCTTTTTTAAGAATTTGTAATATTTTGTAAATTTGGACCAATTTTTAAAAATTTATCCATTTTTTCTTAGAATATACATTATTTAAAAAAATATTTTATATATAATGAAATTAAAAAAGATTCGGCTGTACCCCTACGTTGTCCCGTTCGAGCCCTATCCTGCTTTCAACAGACGGACGGACATATCTAGATTGACTCAAAATCTAAACAGGACCCAGAAAATATATATTTTGTGGGGTCTTAAATGATTCCTTCGACATGTTACACATGGAATGGCAAAATCAATATACCCCCATATTTTTGATGGTGGGTATAAATAAACAATCATAGAAAGCATTGCATTAAAAAATAAACAACAATGAAATTGATACCCTTCACCATCTTACCGACAAATTAAAAAAATTAATTAAATTTTCGCCTTAACGTATGCAATCATTATTTCACATTTATAAATCTAAATTTTTTTCAAACTACAAAAATTTAAATACGAAAAAAAAGCAATCATAGCAACCCAGCAGGCCACATGTACATTAACGACATCGATGATGTCGCCGAAATTTGTCGACAAAAAATGCATGTAGAGGACATGTTTGACTAAAAGTCACCTATATTGTCATCTTACCCCATTTTCGGCGACTTCAATAACAAAATATACTGAATTGTCGTACATATCTAGTTCGGTGAGAACATGAGTAAAATGTCCAGCGAGAATGTCGTGAGTTAAACCAAACACACGACATGCTGCATGACAATGTCATCAATCAGATAAATAAAAGCATTTATGAAATCATTAAAAAGTAGAGAATGTTGTAGCTGAAGTGGTAAGTGCGCTTGACTTTTCAATAAGGAAGAGAGAAATTGGTTGGTCAAATCTCAGCAGAATCCAACTCCTTTTTTATTTATTTTTCTTAATATGGTTGACGACAAAATGCATAACGCGTCGCTCAGGTTATCGTTGATGACTTATTATGCAAATACAGAACAATTCATTGTACTAACATCTATGAGATTTTATGTCATTTAGGCCGATTCCCGGAAGTGGGTTTATATGGGAGTTATCGTAAATTATGGATCGATTCTCATAAATTTTGGCAATGTTGTTTATAGTTATATTATACTTATTTGAGTCGAATATTAACTTGATACTATCATTCGTATGGGATTTATGCACGTTAAAGTGATTTTCGGAAGAGGGGATTTATATGGGAGCTATGCTCAATTATGGACCGATCTTGATGAAATTTGACACAAAGATTGACACTTATACAAAACTCCTTTGTATCGAATTTTATTATATTACTACATTTAAGGCATTTGTAATCGTTAAACCCTTATTCCGGCAGGACATTTGTATGGGGACTAGGTGAAATAATGGACCGATCATAACCAATTTCAATTATCCTTGTGCCAAAATAATTATTCGTCCCAAATTTCATCAAGATATCTTTAAAATTGTGACCTGTACTTTATTCACAAGATTTACATGGACAGACAGCCAAACGGATGGACGGTCCATAATTCGGTTGTTTATGAACGAATTTGGTTGATTAAAAAAAAAAAAAAAAAAAAAACCGAAATTTTATAAAAATATTTATGACCGATCTATATAAAAATCTTAAACAAGGTCTTCAAAAAATAAAAACTGAGTTTTGCCCGATATCTCAGTTATTATTGAACCGATTTATTTCATTTTTTCAGCATACAAATTCAGGAAAAATCCTAGCATTTTTTGCAAAGAAGAAGTCCCGTTTTTTAAGCATATTTCCGACATTTATGAACCAATCTTTCTGAATTTAAAGTTTTGGAAATTACAAATGGAATGACAAACTTATATATACCCTTTAGACCTATGAGGAAGGGTATAAAAAATGGGTGTATTTCCGAAAATATTGAAACTAGTAATTTTATTTAAAGATTAAGATGCTTTCTTCAAAGTACTACTTTATACTATTGATATTAAAATTTTTGCAAAAGTCAAATTTTTGGCAAAAATTATGTATATTTAGTAAAATTTAGGAAATTTGGTTTTTAATTTGGAAGTTTCAAATTTCGAGTTTTGTATAAAATTTTTAAATAACACAAAGGAGAAAAAAGTCTTGAGTCCAGCGGAAGGATAACTATGCGGAAAAACTTTCATTAGCAAAGCCAAACAAAGGAAAATCTTTTTGGCAGGGTCCAATAAAAATAAAAAAGTCCAAAACGAAATGGAATAACTCCCAACAAAATTGCGTTAAAAGTTATTTCATTTGGGAGATATTTCAAAAGCTATAAACCTATTGTTTGCCTTATATCGAATATAAGTATAAAACATGTACATTAAGGCGACTCACTCCCTATGGAAAGAAAAAAAAGCCATTTTGTTACCCCCCTGAAAATAAACTTTGATATGTTTCAAGACAGTCCCCAAAATATTTTGGATCTACTGATTACCTTTCGTGAGCTGGACCGTTTTTAAAAAATGCCTTTTTTTTGGTTTTTTTAAAAATTAAGTAACTTCTTCCAAGATACCATATATTAAATGTGATATCATATAAAAGGCATTTTTAAGCCGCATCTAATTATATATAAAACAAATCTGGAGATTGCCTAAGATATATCGAATATAAGTATAAAACATGTACATTAAGGCGACTCACTCCCTATGGAAAGAAAAAAAGCCATTTTGTTACCCCCCTGAAAATAAACTTTGATATGTTTCAAGACAGTCCCCAAAATATTTTGGATCTACTGATTACCTTTCGTGAGCTGGACCGTTTTTAAAAAATGCCTTTTTTTTGGTTTTTTTAAAAATTAAGTAACTTCTTCCAAGATACCATATATTAAATGTGATATCATATAAAAGGCATTTTTAAGCCGCATCTAATTATATATAAAACAAATCTGGAGATTGCCTAAGATTCTAGGTATTCAACAAAATATGACAAATTTTTATGTTTTTTTAATGAAATTTTGTTAAAAAATTATACTTTTAGATTTCTACTTGTTTTCTGAAATGTAGTGCTCATTTTTTTTAATATTAGTTTTCATTATTCCAGACGGTCAGTATGATTAAATATTTATCTTAAACATTGCCAATAAGGAAATCAAAATTTTTCGTTTGAAAAACTGATGTTTGCTGGACAAACCTTTTGAGTTCAATAATCAATGTTGGTAATTATTCCACAAAATATCATAATTTTAATAGAATTCATTATTATCTATGAAGAAAGTTCATTATTCTCAAATTTTGCTCTTTATAAAATATGTAGTGCTTATTTGTATATTAATTTTTCAAGATGGTCGGTAAGAATTTTACATAAACCTTGTCAATATGGATATCAAAATATTTCGTTCAAAGCAATTATGCACTATAAAATAAACGCAAAACAAAATAAATAAATAACAAATGTTTGTTTAAAAAATATTAACCGTTTAATTAAAATATTAACATAGATTAAAATAAATAAACATAAGTAATAGTTTACAGAAAGTCTTTTCGAGATTCGATTTTACTATATAGCTTGCATGACTCAATTTTATTTGCTATAAAGCCTGCACGATTTTTTTCTGTAACAAATAGACAAGACTGACTCACTACTTTAACGAATCTCTCCGTATTTTGTGAATGGCATGGGAAATCTAAAAATAAATTCGTTAAAAAGTAATAAATTATATAATTATTATATTTTTTACCTGGTATTTGTATAACTTCATTAGAATCGTGATATTCTTTCAAATACTTGTCGGAATAGAACTGCGTGCATGGTGGTTCCGTAATGTGTTCAAGCTCATTCCAATTTATCATATTTCTTAAAGATTCGGAATCAAACAAAATTTTTGGTACGTTAAATTGTCGTACATTTTGAGCAATATTAGTACGTGCTCTAAATATTAAATCATATCCCTCCATTCGAATCTCTTTGGACTCATCCGTTATCATTGATAATATAATATTTTCATGGTGGGCGAAAAACCCGTTTATTTGAACAGATCGTTGAACAATCTCTTGCATTTCAATAGGCAGTTCCCGTATCAACTTAATGTATTTTAATAAATGGCGGCTTCCGTGTACAGCTTGGGGCTGACTTTTTATCAGAAACCAAAATGGTGCATATACCGTCATAACAAAAAACGCTAGCTTTTTTAATACATCAGACGCAACGGGTTGTGTTACATACAACCGAAGAATTCTTGACGCTGTTGTTAACCACCGAGATAAATTAAGTAACCCAGGCTTTGTACTAGCCAAGCGACTATTACAAAATCCAGTATCAACAGCTTTTACCATCTCATATAAATATTTTTGATCGTCTCGCAAGTCCCAGCTCAAAATATTTTCAGGCATCTTGCCCATGGCAATCGGTTCAAAATTAGAAACAACCTTTGAATAAATTTAAATTCAAAGTAAAAAAATAAACAGAAAATCGAAATTATTTATAATTTATAGGTTACCGGTATGTTTTCACAGTCCTTTAATGCGTGTCCTATTATTCCTGGCCAAGTTTGTGGTCCTGAAGCAATGCCCAACATATTTTTCAATAACGCAACAAAGGGTAATTCGTTAAAATGAAAAAGGCACACAAACCATTGTAATGGTCGTTGCAGTTGTCGTTCTATTATGCAAATCGTCCCATTATATTTGCCTGTGTTAGCTCTTGTGCCATCACAGTTGACAGCAACTAAGTGTTCCAAAGAATATTGTTCTTTTCTTAAAAATTCTATAATTCCCATTGCAACACCAGAGCCTTTGCTGTCGGTGGGGGTTATATACCCAATATAACATGAATTTGGTTCTTTTACCATTGTGATATGTTCTTCAGTAACTCTTACGTTTCGTGGAGAACCGTTTACCACTATTTGTTTAAGCGTACGTTCCCTTTTACCATCAAATGATATACCTTTTAGCAAACAGTTGGATTTTTTATTTTTTAAACACTTATCTCTGGCTTTATTACGTTCTCTTCGAATTTTATGTTGGTCGACTATTATGTCCGAAATATTTAAATCCTTCAACAAAGTATTTTCTAATAAAGCTCCGTAACGATTTGAAACACCAGCTCGATCTAACGCAGCACTGAAAGTTGGAAGAGATAGTTTTCTTGAGTCAGAATCAAATTTATAATCTTCATCTTCAGACAACGGTGAGTACTGATCAGACTCATCTATTGTAGAATATTGTGGAACATAGGAGCACTCAGATTTAATTTTACTAACACATGGTGTCGAAAAGTATGAACTGGGGCATATTGCACTTTCAATTTTCAAGCTTAGTAATCTTGGGCCAGTTTGATCAATATAGAATTCCCAAACATGAGGTGGAATTTGCTTTTCCGTAGGGCACTTGCATGGATTTTTTAAATCTAGCGAACATTCGCAGAGTGCAATTATAAAAAGTTTATTCCATTCACTATCATTTAAATGAAAAGGATTCTTTTTAATATCACGATAACTTTTTGTAAGATATTCAAGTTTTTTCCATATGGCTGGTAAACTTTTTATTGGAATTCTACAGGTTTTCCATAATTTTGAAATCTCGGCTATTGTATGATAATAGAATTTCGAGAGCCCGTTTGTACGATTTTTATTTTGAGCTCTCATAAACAACAAATGCTTGATAACATCGCGTTTTGTTGGTAATTGGGTTTTATTAAATTCAAGAGGAGAAAAATCCATTTTTATTAAATATTGATTTAAAGTTAATATTAGTTTTTGTTTTTAAATTATAATATTTAAAGGAAAAAGTAAGGGCTTCTAAAATAATTTTTGAAATTACTTGTATTTTCATTTTAAAATAAATTTTTTTCTTCTTTCTAACGTTATAGTAAAGTATTTAATCATACTGACCTTGTAGAATAAATGTAAAATTGGGCACTACGTGTCATCAAACTATTAAAAATATAAAACGTATATATAAATATTTTTTTTTTTTGACCAATAAGACAATTTTTATGAAAAATACATAAAAAATTGTCATATTTTGTTGAATACCACGAAACTTAGGCAATCTCCAGATGTGTTTTATATATCATTAGATGCGGCTTAAAAATGCCTTTTATATGATATCACATTTAATATATGGTATCTTGGAAGAAGTTACTTAATTTTTTAAAAAACCAAAAAAAGGCCTTTTTGAAAAACCTCCCAGCTCACGAACGGTCAGCAGTAGAACCGAAATATTTTGGGGAACATCATAAAACATATCAAGGTAAATTTTGAGACGGGTAACTAAGTCACTTTTTTGAATGAGTCGCCTTAATGTACATATATAAAAAATTAAAGGCACACGCAAGGAAAAAATATGGTTATAGTGAACATAATCAAAGAGCAACATACTATGTTTGTAATATATGATTCCATTTTATAAATTTGTTCATCATTTAATGATTCGATTTAATAATATTAATAACTTTTATAATATTGCTTCCGATTTCATCATGTTTTTATCATTTAATGATTTTACTTGTATTATAAACTAATCATATTATAGGATGCTTTTATCATATAGTAATTTAATTGTATCATATTATAATTATATTTTAATATATTTTGATTCCATTTTGTCATATTTTGATTCCACGTAATCGTATTATAATTCCATTATGTCATGTTATAATTCTATTTTATCATATATTTACACACAGAAAAAGAATTTATTGGAAAATGGTTACTATTATGAAAATTTAAGGAATATAAACAAAACTTTATTTCTGGTATTAAAAATATGTAAATCTGGAAGTTTTTCCATGTTTATAACTATGTTAATAAGCTCAAAATTGAATATATGTTATCACAATAAACAATATTATTAAGATAACCAATTATTTAGTAATTTTCCATTTCTTTTGATGTAACCAAATTTAATTATTATCAATGCACCTAAATATAACATATATTGGTAACAGCAATCAAAATTCTACTACATTATGTATTTCGAGTTCCAGTTATTAGTATTTGGTTGTAATATTTAAAAAACAATTACGAGCAAGGCAAATAACTGGCTACCCGAAACGAATTCATATGTAGTTTATTTTCTATTGACATTTTATACAAAAATAAAGAAAAGAAAAACTAATCAAAAAATATTTTAGATGAATTTATAAAAAAATGTGTTTATAAAAATATGGATATACATAAAATAAGGAAATATGAAAGGCTAATATATGTATGTGTACATTGTATAGTAGATGCACTAAATATATCCAATAGCGAAAGGTAAGTTCGATGTTACGTATTGCTTTTTAATAATGAAATATAATTATTAAGATTTTTGTCTACAAAGAACGTAATTTATTATTTGGTTGATTGGTACATATACTAGACGAACGGAGTAATTCAAGAACTTATATTAAATAGGTAAATATAGTACTGCAAAGTAATATGAAACAATTTGTGTAAAAACGTGGTTGTTTAAATTCTTACAGGATCATTCGTTGATTAACAAAATTTGGTACGCCTTGGAGAATTATCAATGCATTCAAAGTTCCATTACAAAAGTGTTATCTATAAAAATTGGATAATCATCGTCTGTCTTCTTTATAGTAAATACCATTGAATTTGTAAACATACATATTTATATTTTATGTGTAATTTTTTTTTAACAACAATAAAAAAAAAAATATAAAAATATTATTTTTGACATTTTGTATCATGTGGTCGTTTTTTCTTACCGAACTAGGTTTCACATCAATAGTCAAATTCTCCTGATACTGTTTAATAACATTAGAAACGGTTTTACGGACGACATTTAATTCTGTGGCCAATTATTTGTAAGACCTATTTGGATTTTTTGAAATTTTTTAATAACTTGTAGGACGTAAATCTTTTTCGTCACTTATTTTTATGAAAATAAGGACAAATTAACATGGTTGTTATTAAAAATAATAACTGAAGTATTTTTCCATGATAACTAGATCAAAAAAAATTTTGAATATTGATTCCGAAAAAAGTTATGAGGCAAAATGTGTGTTAAGATTTTTTCGATCTCACTCCTTACTTCCTTCCAATGACAACACAATGTTAAAATCATGACTTCTTCAGTTATCCTTTTGCTGGGTAGTTATTTCTTTCGAATAGAAACAAATGTTGTTTTCAAAATAATTTTTTTTGAAAATAGACATAATTTTTTATGACAACAAGTTAAATATTTGCGACAACAGAAACCGTTCATCAATGTTTTGCAACAGTAAACTTCATTTGAATAACTTTTTAATAACATCTGCGGATGCTGTTTAAATAACATTTTAAAAAGAATATAACATACACTATTTGATACTTGGAAGTAATGAAAAAGTACTTCCTCAAAAATTACTACTATTTATTTTTGCTGGGAGAGTTATTAAAATTCAAGAAAATTAACAATGGGATTATAATATAGTTGTAGTGATAATGCTATAACCATGATTTTTCCTATGTGTACAGTATTTCAGTTTTTTTGTAATACATTACAAAAAGGAACAGAGGAGAGAATAAAGGTAGGGGTAAAGCTGAAAATTTTTAGAAATAAATCTGTAACTTCTAACTTGCTCAGTATAGATATTCGTTATACGAAAAATGTATTATGGGAAAAATTTAAATGATTTTTGGAATTACTATAAAAGGATTGTAATTTTTTTTTTTTTTTTTGAGAAACTATAAATATTCAGTATCTAATAAAATCTTGCTTTGTTAAAATATCTTTACGAAATTCTTAGCGATGGAAGGAGTCCCACAATTCCAAAAAATTTTACTATAATCCCAAAATTTTTTTGGAAATTTGCTCATAAAGTTCAAATTGATTGCACGTTTGGAAAAAGCTATCTTTGGAACACATTTATGAAATAGCATTCTGCTTTTAAAACCAGCCTTTGGGATTTTAGAACATATAGGCTGAAGTTAAAATTTTGATTTAAAATAGGTAAATTTCGGGAGGGTCTGCACATAGTCCTGTTAGGCGTTTGGGCTTGCTTTTAATTCTCGAATCATCTCTGTGAAGATACCTTTTAGAAAAAGAGTGTAGGCACTTTTTCGGTAAAAAGTCGTAATATTAGCAATTTACAATTTCAAATTCTTTTATTTTTGGACTCAGAAGAGATTACGATATACTCCGCTCTTAACCAGCTGAATAGAAATTACAGAATTATTTTCAAAAAAAAATTAGATTTTGTCCTACTGTAGATTGTTATGGACTCGTATCTAATCACATATTCAGCCCCTTTATCAATCAATTGACACAGGTCTCTCGTAACTCCCAGTTTTAGTAGCGCATAACAGATACTACATTTACTGATTAAATTAAATACGAAAAATTATTGGGGCGTCATAGTTATTCGACCTTGGAGTCACAAGTTTTCGCAACTAAAGCAACAAAATACGATAGTGCCATCGTATTTTGTTGCTTTAGTACACTATTATTATTATTATTATTATTATTATTATTTAAAAAGGAAAAATAATGTAAAACTTCCTAATCAGACTTTTATTGGGAGAAATCCAACAATATTAATCGTAGGATTAATGGTATTATTCTGGAGTAATTTAAATTCATTATCAATTGATTTGTTATAAATAAATTTCAATACTTACTTTGCCAAAACTTCCTTTGCCTAGCACAGCTAGGAAATGAAAATCATCTACTGTATAATTCTTAAATCTAGGTATTATTGTGGCTGGCGGTGTAAAACGTCCGGATTTTTGGAATTGTGCATATGTGTATGAAGTTTCTGTATAGAAATAAAATAAAAGATTTTATTAATGCATGATTTTTAAAAAAAAGTATAAAACAAAAATATTTCTAATAAAAAATAGTGATCACTTTCATTATATTTACTATAATTTTAATTCATACCATCTTGTTCTTCAATAGCATCGATATTATTATATTTGTGCTTAACAAAAAATAAATCCGTACTACCATCTGGTTCTTCAAGAGTTTCAATTTTATAAGCAGGATTTAAACTTGGCGGTGTACTAGGAGAATCACGGGTTTCGCGAGCACCTACATATAAATATTGAATTGGAATTTTATTTATGCAGCTCATTTTGTAAAAATCTTTTCCATCACTTTTAAAAATTTGACTGAATAAATTTTACAATTTAATTATTTTTTCCATACAAATAATAAAGATCACAAGATATTTTATTGTTTTTTTTTTTAATATTGAAGGATGCTGTCAAATATTTAAATGTAGTCAATAGACTCCAGGTTATTGACAGTGCAAAATTTTGACAGTTAATAAATTGTTTTAAAATTAAACAAATAAAATTTTAAATTCCAATTATATTTAAATAAAATTCACTTATTTATGCAATCATTAATAATCAACAAGATAAAATTTTAAGAAATTTAAAAATTCGCTTGCGTTTTGTTTGAAAATATTTATGAAAACAAACATTTTTTTTCCACTCTATCCAAAATCATGTGATCTTTCATATTTGTTTGGCTTTTCCTTTTTGCAAAAATTTTATCAGTAGACTTTTAGTTAAAAATTTTTTGTTTAAATAAGTTTTCTTTCTTCTCTTTTTACCTCTTTTAACATTAGCGAGGGCTTCTACAATTAATTTCTGATTGACGCCACACAGATTGGCCGTTAGACGTTCACATTTTTTGTGACAATTAACGTCACACTCTGGAATTATTAAAATTTTTTGTCATTTAGTATTTCTGTTTTGGGGGCAGATGAGGGATGTTGTTATAGAATATAATTTTATAATTTTGTGTGGGTTTTATGTTTTCATTTGAAATTTTATAAACAATATAAAATTAATTGTTATTAACAGATACATTTGTAATTATAATAAGAAATTAATTAAATACACGTTTTTTAAGATTTGTTTGGTTTTCTAAAGAAAAATATATACATATGGGCAATTCTCATTTTACGTTTAATTAGCGTGCCATTAACTAGTGTTGAATTGTGTTGTGCAAAAGTCGTGAAACAAAATTTTAAAAAAATTAAAAATTTTGCAGTTTTTTTACTAGTGATTTTACGCCGTTTCGGGCATTGCAAAATTAAAAATGACATATTTTTCGTTAATGTGCCCTAAAGAGAAATGCTGTAAGAGGTACCCAAACTTGGTGAGAAAAAACGTGAATGGCTTGTTATTTCAGTGAAGCTAGAGTATAAGCAAAAAATATGATTTCACTGAAAATATTCAACAACGGTTTTTATGAGCTAAGAATGCGATGTTTTTAGTTTAACATTAATCGTCGAGGCATACGCAAGGCGCTAATTAAAATTGGCGATGATATATGTCAATCTGTAGCTGCTTTAATACCCTATATCAAAATTAATATGGCTTTAGAAAAAAAGTAGGTTTTTGCATGTAATGCAACTTTAGACATTTAATTAAGTGCAAATAAAAAATGTATATAAAAGAAATTGTCTTATGACTTATTTAAAAAAAGATGAATTTTGCAATAAATGACTGAATATGAATAATACTACATCACTAAAAACTGAACTTTGCAAATTTTATAAGAAGGTTTAATAATTATTAAATCGCTAATTTATCCACGCATGCTTAACATATAGAAATATTTTTAATTTGTATTTCAGATACGCCATTGTAGAGTACATAAATGCAATAATTTTTGGACTATAAATATAATTTTGGCAATTTTTTTATAAATTTTTATCTTAAACCACCATAACATTAACGCCGTTCGGTAAAAGTCATTCACGCGAACAGATCTGCGTTCCACTAGAGCCAATGAATATTGGTACTAAATAGCGTTGATGTGCCATCAAAAAATTTTCAAAAGTGAACGAGTTTGAAGAATTTCCCATATATGAGTAGATAATTGAAGCTTTTAAGAAGTTAAACAATTAAAATCTAAGAAGGTAATTCATTTAAGTCTCAATTGGGGTTTTATATAAAAATCTACAATTGAAGTTTACTTGAAGCTTTGAAAGGACCTCCTATTGTAGCAAATATAGAACTTTAGAAGGACCTCTTTTTGCTGCAAACTTGAGACAAAATAGCGACTTGCACATGAAGCTTACTTCGGTTTTTGTGGAGATCTAAGATGGGACTATATAGAGACATATGATCTAAGATGGGACTATATAGAGACATATGATTAAAGCCAAATGCGACTATATGAGAACTTAGATTAAAGCTAAATTGGTCTATATAGAGACCTATGATTGAAGATAAATTTGAATATATAAAGAGCAACATTTGAAGCAAAATTAGGGTTATATTGTGACCTTTAACTGAAGGTAGATCTATTAAAAAAGCTGAATTGAACATAAATTTTTGACCTGCGATTCAACATAATTTGATTGAGAATAAATAACAAACTATGATTGAACATAAATTAGGACGGTATAAAGATAAATTGAGGTTGAATTTAAATTATGACTAAACAGATTTCTAAAAATTATACTAAATTGAAGCTAAATAAATGTTCTTAAAAGGTCTGCCTCTAAGGCCAGTTGAGTAGGGCTTCACAGTCCTTGTAAATCTCTAGAAAAATATATAAAAAATAGGCTTACATGAGTAGGTTATCTATTTCAGTTTAAGATATATTCCGGTCGTAACAAATTTTAACCCCATTTTTTGCCTAGCCTTTTTTTTAACTTGGCAGTCTTTTTTAAAATATTCGCCAGATTCCTTACAAAATTCTTAATAATATTGCTTCAAGAATCATATAGATATATGAATCCGTTAAAAAATTAAATTAATCTGAATTTGGACCGTTTGAAAAAAAAAAAAAAAAATAATAATTTTTTTTTGGGTTTTTCCCCAAAAAGGTGGCAATATTTATTTTCTGATAAAATTAGTTTTTTGTTCTGGGTTTTATAATTTTTTTAATGTTTTCAAAATAAATCTTAATGCAAATGTGTGTAATTATAATTCGGAGGAGTTTGGGGCAAAGGCCTGTTCACAAGACCTATCCAAACTTTGTCAATTTTGAAATTTTTTCAACTTTTTTGTTAAATTTTCAAATTGCAAAGTTGGAATTGACTTAGAGTTATATTTATTATATGGCTCCATATGTAAGAAAAACACCCAAAAAGTATTTTCTGACGGTCGCCCCTTATAACAACATGTTTTTTAAACATGTTTTTCACGGATTGGGATTTTGGGTATTTTCATATAAATGAGTGGATTTTTTTTAATTCTTTGATTTTAAGATAAGTTTATACATATTATACTGAAATTTCAATAAAATATCGCTATTCGTTTAAATTTTATTGAAGTTTAAATATTAATTTTATTTAAAATAAAAACCGCCAAATAGTTAAATTTTAAGTTCTTCGAGAAATTGTGTAATCATATTACATTTCACTAAATTTTTTAATAAATTATCAATTTCCATATTCTAACCTTTTCTTAGATACTAAATACTTGTATAAAAAATTATACTTTTGCTTAAAACTAAATAGAAACTTGGCCTCATCTAGCCAAATTAATCTATTTTTCATACATTTGTACGCAAATGTATGAAGTAAAAACAAAAATTATTTAAACTTTCTTCTTACATGTATAAACAAACTGTCTTAAGCAGCATACATCTGTCGCACAAATATATGAAAAATAGCTTAATTTTGCTAGAGGAGGCCAAAATGTTATTAAATAATTAGACCCCGAAGTAGTATCAATTTAATACCAATACGGTATCAATTTCCGTTAATGATTTGATTTTAATACATATAGGTGCTATAATAACTGATTTATGATTATATAAATGTCTATAATTAAATCTAAGTTGTGAATATACAAAACTAGAACAGGTTTTGCGTTGCAGCAAAAGTTTCTCAAATAAAAAAAATAATACACATCAATCTGTAAGACTAATTAATTGTTGCATAAAATGTACAATTAACTGCAAATAATTGAATAAAAATAGATTCAGACAAAATTCCTTTTTATATAACAAAAAATTATTTTGTAATCGACCGCCCAGTCGCCAAAATTCATCAATATTTTGTACAGTACATTCAATTTAAAAATCAATTTGATATTATAAAAGAATTTTTATAACAAACAAAGAAATCTATAGGAAAATTTGCTAAAATTTTGTGTTTTGCTAATCAAGACAATCAATTTAATTTATTACGTTTCCTCTAAAAATGTGACGTAAATTGTTGTTCTAAATATTTTTATTTTCTTCACTAAATCTATAATATTATATTAAGAGCTTTAAATTAATTAAATTTAAACATTTTTTTCCACTTTATTAAATAGATTTTTACAACTTAATCAAGCAATTAATTAATGACACGTTTAAGCACGCTTATTTTAAAAAAGTTTTTCTTTTACACTTAAACTAAAAATAGATTTTTCTGTTTTATTGTATTAGAAAGATAGAATACAAAAAAACATCCGTTTTGGCAACAACTATTTTTAACATTAAAATGAACTTGTGCTACAGATAAAACAATAATAAAATTAAAACATAGAATTAAAAAAAAAAAAAGAAATTATAGTAAATAAACAATAAAATTGACCTTGCTGAGGGAATAAAACAATATAATGATAATCTATTTCAAAATAGAACCCAATGAATGCAAAGAAAGTCTAATGGATAATGAGTCAAATGAAAAACTTTTGAAAAAAAAAAAACGAAAATCAAATAATAATTCCTTTTATTTATGTATGCTGCACAAAAAAGAAGTTCAACGACATTTTATTACAAACAGAAAATATATTTCGTAAAATATTTCTGGGTTTTTTGTTATTTAAATTTTTTACACTATTTTCATTTATTGTTAAGATTTTATGGTGCTTTTAATTTGTTTTTTTTTTTCTTTTCACAAAAAGAACATTTAACTGTGAAAGATGTGTCAGAAATGTTTATGAGACGTGAAGTAAAAAGATCAGAAATTTGTAAAGAGTGCTCTATTTAATTTGAAAAAAAAAAAAAGAAATATGTAGTTTAGCAAATTTGTAATATATGTACATATTTGAAGTCTGACTAAAAGCTTTTTTGTGACTGTAAAAAAATTAAGACTATTTGAAAACACATAATAATAGATTTTTGACTGTCCGACAATCAGACAAATTATTAAATTAGTCAGTCAAAAAATGTTCAATATAATAAAATAAGTATTCGTAACTGCGCACGAACAAATCACAACAAAGCCCAACAGCATGTTGGGCTTATAACTTTTGATGTGGTGAAAAATAAATAATTCTGTTAACTGGTTTACATTTGTCGTTATGCTCACTAGCCATATGCTAAGTTTAGTGGTAATAGCAAAACTAGGTTCTCTTAAATTGAAAATTTAACAAAAAACACTTTTGAGAGAAAATCCTCTCATCTCTAGAAGAAAAGTGTCACAAAAAGTAAATTGCTTTGAATCTTTACCAGAAAACTTGAATGGAAATCTAGTCTGAAGATGTATAAAGTACAAAAAAAAAAAAAAAAAAAATAAAATCCTAATTGAAACTCAAGTAAGAATTTGGAGGTAAAAAAATAAAATACTTAAGACGAATTTTTTCATAATTATGATTAATTTAAAATAAACGATGAAACATTCGTACATGGAGACAGTTTTCAACTTCCTGGACAGGAATTCTATGTTACAGATGCTAGAGAAAATATGGCAGAAAAATATCGTGTATCAAAGATATAAAAATTTTCAAAAAAGTTTTTGATTTGGGAAGCCATATGCATATGTGGGAAATAAGCACTTCATTCATAAAATATGGTTCCATTAACTCAGAAATATACGAGGATGAGTGCCATTGGAAAAGACTTTTCCCTTTCGTAAGAAAATACAGTGTATCCGATATTTGCTGGACTGTTCTCTCTTCTTCTCATTACAACAACAAAAAAATGGAGTGATAATAAAGTAATTGTTATTGTTTGTACCGAAAGAGGCTAATCCATCAAATTGTCCGAAACTTCATGCAATTGAAGGATATTGAGCTCTAGTAAAAACATGTTTAAAGGACATTAAAGGCTCAGCTTGAAATGAAAAGGAGTTTAAAAATAAGTGGAGTTATTCGAGGAAAAAATTACCAAAACACAATAAAACCTTTAATTGGAAGAATTTTGGTGAAGATTAGATATTTCCTTTAAAACCAACGGGAAATAATTTATTATTTTATGTTTAGAACTTAAACATAATAGTCAATAATTAAAATATAATTTAGAAAAAATTTGCCCATTGGTTTAGTTTCTACAAGCATATTTGAATGCCGGATTTTTTCGTGTGCAGTCCTTATGTCTGTATATCTTCAGAATAACAAAAACATTTTGAATAACAGAATTACAGAGTGGCCAACAAACTTAATGAAATAATTTATATAATTGGAGCAACCATCTAATTGTTGTAGTAATCAAATATTTATTTATGTAACCAAATTATTTTTATATGACATATAAAAAATGTTTGTCATAACAACCAATATTGTAAACTTCCTCCTTATTCCAGAATTGGTTAGAAGACAATAGTATTAGTGGTTGTGACAAATATATTTTATGTTTACTGCAAAAATAATTTGGTTACGTAAACAAATATGTGTCTACTACAAACATATATAAATTATTCCAGTGGCCATAAAAAACTTTTAAACATGACACATTTTCCGTGATAATACTCAACTATATTTTTTCTCTGTGTGTATAAACAGTAATATGGTACAACAATAACGTATTTGTTGGATGATAACAAACAATCAAATTTAAATCCGGCGAACAAGTAAAAAGAAATACGTTTCCTTAGTGCTAGATAATCATACAATCGCTATAATTATGTAACTACATACAAGTTTCTTTTTCACAATTCACATCCCTCTATTCATTTAACAATACCCCAAAAAGTATGTGTAAAAACCCAAGAAAATAATAATAAAAAAATAATTTTCAAAATTTTGCAATGAGTTCACATTCTTAAAATAAACATATTTTGTACTTTTTTTCTTTTGATTTGCCTAAACATTCTTTCGTTAAAATTAATTTTGTTGTTTTTTCTTTTACATTTTATGACACGTTACGCATACACTCCCTGTTTTTAAATGCAACATTTAATTTTTAAAAAATGCAGTGTTAACAGATAAATTTTAATTTTTGTTCTATATAAACAAATTACATGCATTAAAATATTTTTTAAAAAAATCATTTTATTTAAAAATACATTTTTACATGACAAGTAGGAAATCAAGTGGTTTGAAGTGGCGTTTTCTTATACTTATTTATAAATTTTTCAAAAGTATTGTGTGGAGGTGTAAAAATATTTTATTGTAAAGTAGAACAACTGTGCGTATGAGTATTATTTATTAAATGAATTAAAGTTGACAATAAATATATAACAAGGAATTGTTTTCTATTCGATTTATATATTTGGAATTTTTGAGTAATTAGTGAAATAAATTATATTTAGTATTATATTTATTTTTAATATTATTTTTTGGCAAACTATGGTCAATTAAGATTTGGGAAATTTTGCCAAAATTTTAAGGACTATAAAATTTGTTTTAATAGTTTTAAATAGCCAAAGGTGATATTTAATGCATTTACGTTTAAATCTTTTATATATTAAAATTTAGTTAAGCAATAATCTTTTTAATGATAATATATATTATAAAGGCTTATAGGTGCTCCAAGTTTATTTTGTTGTATTCATAAAGAAAAGATTTATCTCTAGATTTCCAAAATTTAGTTTTCTGGTAAATAAATTAGAATTTCATTTAAACAACGTTCAGGTTATTTAAGACTATTTATATTAAGCTACAAGAAAGTAAAAAAAAAAAAATCAATAATATAGTGCTCATAATAATACCCTCCATAAAATGTTTAATATGGTTGACAAAAACAGTATTATATTTTTAGTAATATTTAGCAAAATCAAAGTGCGATAACGATCCAAAAATATTATAAACAAATTGATTTGAACTATTTTTTTTCACAGCTAATAACAAAAACAAATAAAATAAATAAATAATCAGTCATTATAAATGCCACAAGAGGCGTTAAAAAAAGGTCGAAAATAAATTTGTATACATAAATATGGGCAATTATCAACAATTTTTGATTTTAGGGCTTCAGAAAAAAAAAAAAAAAAAAAAAAAAAAAAATATTTTTTATGATGGCACACTAAAAACTATTTGTACAAATATAAAGTGACGAATGTATAAAGAATCAGTTCTAATTAATCATTTTGTGCGGGGGGCGAGAAAGTTGTAACGGTTTTAAGTTGAACATATACATTGAACATAAGTTTATTAATCTGGTAAAAATTACACGTAATATCAAAACATACTTTATTTAAATTTATGATATTTTCAATGTTTAATGGTATTAGTGAGACATATTTTAGGGTTTTCTAGTAAAATTTTGAAAAATTGTCTTTATAATAAAATTTGCGATTTTTAAAAATTTTGCAAAAAATGTGCATTGAATCTAAGTTATTTCTCCATATAGTATACGAAATCGCGTTTAATCACAGTTTTAAATAGCATATCTTCTATTTAATATTGTGATACTTTTTTCACCCTAGTAAATATTGTTTGTTCCATAAAATTTTTATCTTTCGAAATTTTTTGATGCGCCTCCACATTTTCGTTAAGCATTATAAATACAACCTAATTATGTCAATTATATTATTATCTAAGCAAAAGACATTTTGACAAAAGTGTCCCGATTTTAACTATCAAAGAGATTCGACTTAAATTTTTGGTCCCAATCAATTATATTCGTTGTCATTCTTATATCTATATGTCCACGATTTCTAGAAATTGCAAAGAGTGCCATTTTTAAGTAATTTTCATAAAGTCCATAAAATGTTTTCATTAAATTTATTTTTAATGTTCCACCGATATTATTGTGTAAAATTACAAAAAATTAAGTTCACGCAGTAATCCAAGGTATTCAATATGAAACTGACTTTTTGAAAAATTTTCGCTTCAAACTTTGGAACTATCTGCTACGCTGACTATTTCGAGCATATCAACGAGATATTGCGCAAAATACGCATAATTATAACATCCTTATCCCAAATTTTGTATTTGGTTGAGGGCCGCACAGATCCAGCCCAAAAAAAACAATATTTTAAAAAATTTTTAAATTTTGTCATCAAAACTTGGTTATCCTTGATTTAACTGCTGAAAGTCAGCACAATAAAATAGATAGTGCAAAATTTACCCAAAGATTCCGATTAGTTTATATATGATAGAATGAGATCAAAAAATATAAACGCATAAACAAAAAATGTAAAAGTATGGGAAAAACTTAAGTAATTTTTAACCATTTTTCTAAGTTTTTGAAATTTGAAAAACAATCATGACTGTAAGAAGAAACCTATGGTGGTAAAATTTTGCACTCTAATAGTTTCAAGTCTTGTGAGTACAGACCTGCAACCAATTTTTTTAAAAATATCATTACCACAAAACTTTTAAAGGAATTTTTAAAGGTTAAGAAATTTTGATAACGGCCCATATACATATAATAAAAAAATAAAATCACTTAAAATGTTATCAAAATAAATGAAAATAAAAAATAAAAAATAAAAATTATATTTTTTTTTTCATTAAACAATAGGATGGAAATTAACATGCTAAATAAGAGTCTGCTTTCTCTTTTTTCTATCACATACTCTTTTTCTTTTATGGTCATGATTACTATGACCCCGCCTTTAGGCGAAAGATTTGTAGTTTATTTTCATGGATTCTTAGACCGGATATTTTGGAGGAATTTTTAATATGTTAAAATCAGTAAATTTCAATGTATTTATGGGTAGTTATTGTTTTATATAATTCAAAGTCTCTCTTAGGTGTAATTTAAGATTTTTATAAAATGTCCTTCCACATTTAGATTTTTTTAAAGCAAATATAACAAGAACTATTTTTTTGTATTTTTATTTCGAAAAAAAAAGAAAAACTGTAAAACATTCGATTTTATCTAAATATATTTTCGTTTTTGTCTCAAAAAGTATGCGCCAAAATAAAGCAATAAATACTTTTAAAGTCATAAACAATTTATTAAAAAAAACGTTTATAAAATATTTAATAACCTTTTGAGTTTTAAAGTAATTTTGAATCGAAATATCTCATTTTATTTTAAAAAAATAAAATTAAATTAGAGAAAAGTGATGGAAAATATTTTAAATTGATAAATGAGTCTTATTACTATTTTAAAGCAAAATTATAGTCTGCAACCATATATTACAGATCTATTGTATTAGAAGATTAAAATATAAATCCATTATATTTGATTTCAGTTAACAAAAAAAAAAAAAAAACCATTTACTGTATTTAAAAATGGTACTTTTTTTGTTAACTGAAATCAAATGTAATGAATTTATATTTTACGCCAACATGCGTATGAGTAATGTCAATAAATTATAACAAGTATACTTAAACATAACGTGATAGATAAATTCGAATATTTTTATTTGCTATACAAAATTCAACGCAATTAAACTAAGGGCATTATTTGTAAAACACTTCACCTCACTTTGAAAATTTGTTCATCAAAAATGTATATGGAAATTTTTTTAAAGTGAGGTGAAGGGATTTACAAAATAAAGGGGTAAGTATCCTTAATCCGATTAAAAAAAAAAATGCAATTACTACCAGCGTTGCAAATTTAGAGATAACCTACATATGTATGCGTATTGTTTGTAGAGATTTACAAGAACTATTTATGTTCTTTAAACAAAATCATAACTAAATTTTGGACGATTTTTTAAAAAATTACATGGCTCCCGCTGACCCCCTAAGGTACTGTGCTCTCCAAATCAATTAGAAAAAATCTAAGTACTGGCCACGTCAAGTTTGGTTATATGTATATCTTAACCAGATAAACATATGGATTTAAATTCTTTTAAGAAATTTAATTCTGTCTGTTATGAATCTGCATTTTTTACATAAAACTGTTTAATAAAAACAAGAATTTTTAATTTAATTTTAATTATACCTACACAGAAAAGATTTTCAGAAATATTTTTTTTTAAATAAAATTATCAATTAATTTTATATTGAAATTTGATTATATTAATTAATCTAATTAACTTTTGAATAATTTTTAATAATATTTACTGTTTAGTAGAGTGTCCCGAGGAAAGCCTTTTTCGAGATATCAATGTAGGAAGACCCCTCAAATGATGCGTACAAATTTGATAAATACGAAAAAATTATTTAAAAAATTTTTAAAATTGGTCTTCAGTTCCCTACCAGTGATAGAAAAATCATGGGTCCCATATATTTCGGTCCAAAAAAAAAAGTTTAGATTTTTTAATCAAAATGGGTATCAAAAGATTCGTAATTTTATGCTGGTTAATATTTTTCCCATATTAAACTAATGTTTACGCATCGTTTGAGGGGTCTTCCTACAAAATTTTTTTCTACGGGACACTCTACTGTTTAGGCTTATTTTATCATTTAAAAAATCAATTATACGAAATATTTATGTACGTAATGTAAAGATTTCTTCAATTTTGGGATGTTTGCAACATACACAATTATGTGGTGAGTACAAGTTTTATATTTCATGAGATTATTAATCGTTTCGATACTTTTGTAGTTGTTCCCGCCATTTGTACCAGGGGTTATATAAAATTTCAAGATAATCTTCCATAGAAGGTTATTTGTATATAAAAGGTAAGTTTATAATAATTATTTTTTAAGATTTGTTTAAACATGTTTTTATTGGTACTTCATCCTAGGTTGTAAAAGTACTCAGGTGCCAGATGAAAATCTTCATTGGAATGATGTCAAAGTTATCAAAAATCTGATGTGTACATTATCAGTGATTTTAACAGGATATATAAGAGGCCAAGACGTAACTATAGTTTTGTTTCACTTAATTAAATTTGTAGTTATAATATCTTCTTCACATAATTTTTGTTTTATTTTGTACTATTGAAAAAATTATTGAAGCAATTTAATAAATAACTATTTTAAAATTAGTGTGTTTTATAACCGGAAGGCTTATAAAACGCACTAATTTATACATTGAATTAATAAACATTTTAGTTAATTCTAAGCAAACATTCAATGCATAGTTCTTATTAATTTGACTAAAAATTAATTGGAATTTTAACAAAAAATAAAGAAAACAAAAAACATATCACACTGCAATCTATGCTAACTGGCGCACAGTGTCACATTTGGCAGTTTTAGAACGACAAAAATCTAGTTTAGGAGATATTGGTCTGAAATTGCATATTCTGTTAGTAGATAAGGATGTAAACATTCCCACTAAAAATGGGAGGGAAAAATCACTGCCACTCCCATATTGAAACAAAATTACTTTATTTGTATGAATTTCGGACATATTTTTGTAAATTTTATTAAAATAAAGGATATTTTAAAAGTAGGCATGGCAAGATCTAATCACACTAATCTTAGTGTATAATTTTCAAAACAAATTTTCAGCAATTACCTTCAAATGCTTAAACAATTTTTAAAAATTGCTAATATGAGGTATCGCACATTTTTTCTAATATTTTAAAAAATCGCAAAAAGTCGCAGCCAATATTCTCAAATATAATTTTATAGATGTTCTTTTATAGAACAATCGTATTTTTAGATTGAAACTCGTTGGAACTTTTTAATTCCAGTCCATTAAAAATAGAATTTCCCAAAAAATAAATTTTTTAATATTATGATTTCTTTTAAATGAAAAACAATATATTCAGTATTGATTTTTCAACTTAGCAAATTATAATAGAATAATTTAGATACATTTATTATTACATACCAAAAAATTATATCAATATCTGCAGTATTTACTGAGATATAGAAAGTTAAAGATATCATACTTCTTTACAAAAGTTGTAAATAAAATTAAAATATTTTTATAAAATCCATAATTCGCACTATGGACACTTTCCAATACTTCAAGTATTTTTTCCATAATATATGACGTGTTAACTAATAAATGCGAAAAGAATTACTTCAATTAATATGCTTTTATTTTCGTATTTTTGTCGTTCCAATTTAGATAAATGTGACACTGTGCGGCGGTTGGCTAGAGCATAATAATATAATAAAAGTTATATTATTAGAAAAATTGTAAATTTTTTTTAAATTTAATATAGTTAAGAATTAAGAATATTGTAATTACAATAACTTTAAAGTTACATATTCTAATTCTGAAAACTTGTAAGTTAAAAGGATAATATTTACAATTGAAGGCATGAAGAATGCTGAAGACCGTCGTAGCGGGCCAGAAAATGCATTACATTCTGCTAGTGTCTGAATAAACTTTTTTTTAAAAAATATATTCTTCAATAATACAGGGAAGCACTGAATCTGCGGCACGAGGTTTTTCAGTCAATTTGGATACACGGTATTAATAAGTACTAAGCCTCTTTTTTGAATTGACTCTAGTTTTCGCGATAAATCGCGATTTGTAAAATGAAGGAGACTGGACTATATATTGTAGCTTATTTATACAAAATTTCAAGATCTTTTTTTTTTTTTTTTGTTTAAATCGTAAAAATTCGAAAGTGTCAAAAATTTAAATTTTTATTATTTACTCATGGAAATGAATTTGCTGTAAATAAAACAAGACATATTTTACTAAAATCAATGCCTAAGTTTTGATTTAATTCACAAATTAGTGAATATACTCATTTACAAGTTACATATGTAAGGAAAGAAATTTTACACGACTGAAATAATCATATAAAATATGGGAATCATTTAGAAAAATTTGATATTTAGCCTTTTAATGAAATTCTCAAAGGAATTGGAAACGAAATTACAATCCAATTTCAAATTGATATGGGTTTATGAAAACGTAATGAAAAAATTTGTTAAAGGATAAATATTTTTGCTCTAAATTAAATTTTTATATTCAAAAATATTTAAATTTTCAAATCCAATTATTGGATTTCATAAACTTTGATCGAATACATAACCCCAGTTTATTGGTTTTGTTGAGAGTATGTTGTAAAACCCAATCCGTATTGGATTCTATAAACAGGCAGATTACTTTAAATTACAAAATAAAATGGGACCAAATGAAGCTGCATTTAATATTTTTAATAATCCTTTTTTCACTAATTAACATGTTAATATAATCAAATATTAATTATTTTGTCAAACAAGTTCATTCTCATGGATTTTTATAGAGAACAAGGTTTTTCACTATCTTTATCATTTCTAGACATATTTTGTGGCCTTAAATGTCCCCAGTGTTCATCTAAATGTGACCATTTATATTGTAAATTATATTTTAATACATAGAAATATTATTGTAAAATTGTTCTAGAGCAACGCAAGAAATAAAGCAAATTGTTAATGGGAAAATCACTAACAATTGAAAGTTATTAATTGTTTAAAAAACAAATACTTAATAACTAATTAAATAATATTATACAGCTTTTATATATAAATAAGTCTTATAAAGTTTTTCCAATTTATAGAGTATATAATAAAATAAATTGATGTATATTATGTATAGAACAATTGTTTATATATATATTTATAAACAAGTATATAAAATTCTTTGTATAAATCTCTTTTTTTTTATATATAATTTTAAAACGAAAAAAAACTTAAACAATTGTTTTGCCAAAAACTCATGCAGCCGTGATGTTCTCATACACAAAAATAATACCTATTTATTTGCTACTCGTCCGTTCGTCCGTCTATCTATCTTTACTTAAATTTAAAATTTCAATTTGTTATTTTTCTTTTGAATTTAAAACAAAATTTCAACAACGCATTTTAAACAGAATTTTGAAAATAATTGATTTTAAATAAAAGAAAAAACCCTTTGTCTTATGAAAAATAATAAAGTGATCACTATTTTAAATAAAATGTTTAAATTTTTTTCTTTCCAACTTAATTCAAATTGCCTTCACTCACCTAACATTTTTTTAGGACTTGAAGGTGCTGTACCACCCTCAAAACCAGAATCATTGCTACAGGTACTCATGCGTATAATTGCAGAATTTTCTTTATTTTCCGAACTACCACTCTTTACACCACCACCACCTACTCCAGAAGCTGAAGGACTCAATTCATCCTCATATTCTTCGGAGGTAGTACATTCATCACTATCTTCGGTCTCCTCAGTGGAGCCACTTTCTTCACTATCACTGTCTTCGTCGGAATCTTCAACGGGATAAACGATTTTTTCACGTTTCCAAAGAGGACGCGGTGTCGCGACAAGAGGAAAACGCGGTGCCTCATCTTTAACATATAATTTACGCGTTGTATCGATTTTAACTTTCTTTTGTGGATCGAAACGTGCCTGTTCGGCTTGTTTCTCTTTGCGACGACGTTG
Organism: Protophormia terraenovae; assembly: GCA_951394005.1. Lineage (NCBI taxonomy): Eukaryota > Metazoa > Arthropoda > Insecta > Diptera > Calliphoridae > Protophormia > Protophormia terraenovae. Next base: position 92,620,254 of record OX596076.1, read on the forward strand.
TTTTACTTTTTTCTTCATGCTGGGCGTTAATTTTTCCCAACCGTCTATACTGGAATAATCGAAATCACTATCGTCTGTTTTATAATCTTGTTCGTTTTCACTGATTTCCGCGGATGATGGCAAATAGTCAGCTAGATCGGCGTCAACGTCGTGTAAACACTGTGCCAAATTTGATACTGTTGCAAACTTTGATAAATTACCGCCGCATGTGTTGCTGTTAGTTGTTGTCTCCTCATCGCCGTTGCTTTTGTTAATTGTGTTTGTTTCAGCTTTGTTGTCGTTGTTGGTTTTATTGTCTTTGATTTTATTGCAAATTTGTTGGTTGTCATCGGTTTTTGTTGTTGTAATTGTCGTTGTTGCTGATACTGTCTGTTGGCTATTGGAGGACGTCTTGATCGTAGTTGTTGTAGTTTTCTTATTATCAGGCGTCTTTTTAGTGGGTGCAGCATTCTTTGCTGGTGATGATGATGACGTTGTTGTTTTAACCGGTGATGCATTTGTTTTTGCTGGTGCCTTGGCTATAAAATTATCAGCATTAATGGTGGCGATGGCGTTGGTGGGTGATGTCTTTGCTTTTGTTTTATTTGCTGGTGATTTCTTATCAGTTTGTTGTATTTGTTTTTTAGCCGCTAATGGTTTCTGGTTCTCCGAGTCAGTAGTTTTGGGTTTTGTGACGGCGTTATTTGTTTCTGTTGTTGTGACTGATGTTTTCGTAATTTGTTTTGTTTCCTGTTGTTTTGTGGTTGTTGCCTCTGCTACGCTGCTGGGGGCAGTTGACGTAGTCTCAGTAATTTTTGTATTTTCCGTAAGCAAAGTAAATGTTTTTGCCAACTGTTGTTTTTCATTTGTTGCTGTTTCTGTTAGTGTTGTTGTTTTTGTAGTTGTTGCTGTTTTATTTATGTCTATTTCATTTTTGTTATTATTGCTTTTGGCTGGCGTTGTTGGGAAGAATTTGTTTTGCTCCGCTTGCTCTTGTTGTTCAGGTGACTTGGCTTGCTGCCCAGTTATTTTTGTCGCAGTCGTTGTTGTAGTTGTAGTAGTAGAACTAATATTGCCTGTAGTCGTCGTTGTACAAGTCTTCGTGACTGACGATGATGCTGATGATGTTGGCGATGAAGATGCTGATAATGATAATGATGTTTCTTTAGACATTTTTGTAACCACTGGCGTCTTGGCACTTTCCAATTTATCATTTGTTTTTATTTTCGCCTCAGATGATTTCAAATCCTTGGAAGCTTTATCAGTTTTATCGTTTGTTTCTTTTGGTGGTGATTTTTTCTTTAAGGGCGATACTTTCTTTTCAACTTTTAATTCTTTTTCTTCTTTAGCCTCTTTGGATTTTTCAGGCGATTTCTTTTTTAAAGCCGATTCATTGGAATTAGATCGACTGACCCCATCTTTATTGCTATTTTGTTCTTGATCTGCCTTTTTCAAGGCCTCAATTTTTTGTGAGGTAACCACTGATTTAATTTCCTCTATATTTTTGACATCTTCTTCTTTGGTGGATTCCAAAAGATCTTCCCTTTTCTGCCATTGGGTTTCAACTAATTCCTTCTTGCGTTTATTCATATATAAAGTTTCACGAGAACCAATTTGAGCCCAAAAATCTTCTCCACTATCGGATTTCATAACAGGTTTTTGTATGGGTTTAGGGGTAGCTACTTTTTGTTCTAATTTCTCCTCTTTTATGGTTTCTTGTATAGGTGTCTTAGGAGTAGTGGGTGTTTTTAATTCTATGTTTACTGAATTTGATTTTTCCAAAGTTTTGCTGAGTTTGGGTTTAGTTTCGGCTTCTAAGGATACTGAAGTTTTCAATAGTTTTTTCTCCTCTTCCTTGGGTTTAGTTGCTAAAGGAGTTTTGATGTCTTCTGATTTCTCCAAAGGTTTTAGAGTTTTTGGTGAAGATTTTACTTCTTCTTTTTTGTCAGAAAGATCTTTGGAAGTTTTTGACGCTAAAGAAGAAGTATCCTGCTTGTTTTCAGTTTTTAAAGTTTTGGTAGAAGATTTTTCTTCTTCTTTATTAAAGAGGTCCTTGGGAGTTTTGGGTGTTAAAGGTGGAGTGTCCTGTTTGCCAATAGGAGTTTTTGGTGTTGCTGGAGTCTTAAGTTCAATATTAATAGAATTAGATTTTTCCAAAGTTTTGTTTACTGCTGACTTTTCGCTTATATCTAGAGAATGAGATGTTTTCAAGGATTTTTTTGCATTCTCTTCTTTTTGTAAGGGTTTTGACTCCACCTTTTTGTTATCTTCTTTGTCTAATGTTTTAGAGGGAGGCAATGATGTTTCATTTTTATTTTTGGGTGTCTCCTCTTTCTTTATGGTATCTTTGGGTGTTGTGGGTGTTTTTAGTTCAATATTAATTGAATTTGATTTTTCCAAAGTTTTGCTTAAAGTAGGTTTTTCAGCCACATCTAAAGATTGAGAAGATTTCAAAGATTTTGTTTTTGTTTCTTCCTTAGCGATTTCTGCTTGATCTTGCTCATTTTCCTTTATCAGCTTTTCATCAAAAGTAAACACTTCTGCTGAGGGCTTGACAAACTTTTTCTTAGGCGAAATTTGAGGTTTTGGCAATGAAGACATAAAACCTTCTGGTAAATCTTGTTCCTTAACTTTTGCTTGTCTTTTAATGCTCTTCTTTTTGGGCAATTTAAATACCTTATGAATTTCATGATGCTCCTCTACCGACTCCACATTTACCGTGAATTTTGGTTTAGGAGATTTACTGTCATCTGCTTCTAATTTCTCTTCCTGTACTATGGCCCCCAAAGGGGGAGCATTTTCTACCTCCACAATAGCGGTAATTTTTGTTCTTATTTTCTTACCCTTTTTCGAAGTTCTCTTCGAGTGTCTTTTATGTGGCAATTCGTCAACACTATCGTGACTGCCACGCCTTTCCATGGTAATCATTTGAAATGTACCCGAAGCTGATTTTTGTAATTCATTCAATAGCTCCTGTTCTTGACATTGTATAATGGAAGCTCTACGCCTCAACTCACCAGCATTAAGATCATCATCTATTTTATCAGAAGAAATATCCTCACAAATATCATGGAAGGTAGGACATTGGGGTATACTTAATCTCCTTACAGTATGATGTAAAGGATCTAACTCCACTATAACTTGTTCTATGGTCTCTTTAGGCAGACCAGCTGCCATTCTTTGAGCCCTACACTGAGCAGCATAATCCTCATCATCTTGGGAGTCTTGTATTAAATATTTTTCCCTTAAGACCTCTCCGGGAGACTTTTTATTAGGATAAGTGGGTATGGCAGCTAAATCCTCTGCCAATTTTTCACGCCATTTAAGGGGAACTTCTTCAGGTGGTTCATAGGTGGGTAAATCTTTAAATTTCTTTTCTGGTTCTGGAGAGGAAGAGGATTCTGGTGGTTTATTTTGATTGCGATCTTTACTTCTAGATCTTATAATGGATAAACGTACTACAGCACGATTACGTTTGATAGTAGAACGATTTACATGCTGTTCAGGACTAGAATCTTTTAGGATTTCCGTAGCCTGGCGTGCAGCTGCTTCCTCACGTCTCTTTTGTTCCTCTTCTTCTCTGCGTTCAGCACTATTACGTCTTTTTATGGAGGAAGAGGGTGAAGTATATTCTGATTCTCTTTGAGCTTGCCTTAAAGCTTCTTGCTTACGTTTGCGATATCTATTAGCCGAAACATCAATATCAGCGGTATTTATAAGAATAGGACGAGGTGGTATATATTTGGGGGTATGTACTGAACTAGGTGTTGAATAGCTGGTATATTTGGGTGATTGTATACGAGTCAAGGGCATTAGTGTTGAATGCCTAGCAGCACTTATAAGTGGCGAAGTTTCAGTGATAGTAGAAAGTTTTGGCTGATAACGAGAAGATAAACCATGAGGAGATGAATAACTTGAAGTGCGAGTTGTTGATATAGGCACTACATAGGTGCCTCCAATAGAACGATTATAAGTGGATGAATAAGGGCTATAGGAGGTGGAAGTAGAGCTGGAAGATGCTGGGTAATAGGGTGAATACAGCTGGCTGCTACCCCCACTATAGTAATAATTCGAATCGGTATATAAAGGCATTTTGTTTAAATAGTTTATACAATTTTAGTTTGTTTTTAAATTAAAAATTTTATTTTAATGTTTTATTGTTGTTTATTTATCAATTTAAATTTTCTTTGTTATTTGTTATTATTATTTCAAATTAAACACTTTAATTCATAATTTATTTTTTAAACAATTTTCGTAAAAGTTGTTTATTTTTCTTGGGTTTTAACATTATTTCAAAAAAATAAATTTGCAAATTTTATTCACAAACTAAAAGAAGAAAAGTTTTAAAGATTTATTTAAAGATTTTGCCAACATTTATAAACTAAAACACAAAACACTAGATTTATTTATAATTTCTGTTGGTTGTTGACACTTTATTTTTAGTTACACCAAAAAGAAAAATGAGCAAAATAAAAAAAAATCTAAGAAAATATTTTATTGGAATTACTTGCACTACAACACACAAGAAAACACTTTTTCTTTCATTTCTTAAAAATTGTTGTTGTTTCACTTTTTTTTCGCTAGCGACAACACACACGTTTTTTACGTTTCTTGATTACGTCGCGTTTTCGTTAAATGGATTTTTTTTGAATAGTAATTTGTTTAGTTGTTTTTCACCTCGAAAAAAAAAAAAAAATTATGCAATATTTTTTATATTTTTATTTATTTTATTAACATGATTTAAATATTATTGTTGTTGTTTTATAAAAATTTCTTTTATTTTGAATTTTTATTTTTTTTTGTTGCCTTGAAGGTCTATTCGTTTCAAAATTTTGTTCCGCTACAAAATTTTATTGAAAATTTCCGTTTTATTTCGTCGAGTGTAAACATTTGTTGGTGTGTGTTAAAAATTTTCTTAATTAGTATTTTTATTTAATGATTTTTTTGGTGCAAATAAATTTATTTGGAAAAATTTGAAAAATGTCTTTATATTGAGGTGGCATTTAATTGTATTATTAGAAATAGAAATAATATTTTTTAATTAAGAATATAATTTTTGAGTTAATTATTAAGGTGTTGAAATTATAATTAATTACAACAAGGTGATTGATGTGCTGTAACTGTAATACATTTTTGAAATTTATATACTATATAGAAGTAAATTATAGGGTATTTTGAAATTTTAAATTTTTAAATAGAAAGAGTATTTGTCATAGAAAAACAACTCTTAATAAGACAAATGACACAATACAATTTGTACTGTTTCCAATTTAAGTGAAATTAACGATGACTTATTATCGATATCAAAGATGTCATATAACCAAATTGACGGGCTTTAAGAGGTGATTGTTAATGCCAAAAAACCCTATATTCAACTTTTTTGATATCATTTTATAACATTATCGCTGCAAGTTCCATAAACTTTATAAACAAAAGCTGAATATTCTGTTGCAGCTTTATTTTTTCGCTCTAATATTTAACGAAAAATGTTAAATGTCAAAGGACCTTAGAATAAATTTCAAATACTTATTTCTTGTTTAAAAGCCTTCTTCTAAAACTTATCTTCAATCTATTCCGTCCTCATATACTGATTCATACATTTGTTTTTCCAATATGATTTTGTCTTGAATTAGGGACTTATATTCATATTTACAATTCTAAAGTTTATTTCATTCACCAGCAAGTCAACAGTGATATAAATTTAATTAAAATCTAAAATTTATACTAAATTTTCTAACGATCGATTACACAGGGAAACACATATTCTGCGGCTCAGAGTTTCTCAGTCAATTCAGATATACGGTATTAATAAATACTAAGGCTCTAATCCACTTTTTTTCGAATTGACTCTAGTACTCGCGATAAATCGCGATTTGTAAGATTAAGGAGGCTGCATTATTTATTGAAGCATTAATACGGTCAACATTTATGGAGATATTAAGCCCAACTTTCTAGAAAAAATTAAATTTTATACAAAATTTCAAGAAAACAATTTTTAAAAAATCATTAAAATTCGAAATTGTGAAAAATACACATTTTTATTCTTTAATCATAAAGATAAATTTAGTGCAAATAAAACATAATATTTTTCATTTAAATCAATGCATAAGTTTAGATTTTATTCATAAATTAGTCAAAATACTCATTTACAAGTTATATGAAAAATTAAAAAAAAAAAAATCATAAAATCATTTTTTTTTATTTTTTTAATTTTCTGTATAATTTGTAAATGAGTATATTTACTAATTTATGAATAAAATCAAAAGTTAGGTATTTTTTATGAGATATATTTCTTGAAATTTTGTATAAAATCTAATTTTTTCTTAGAAGATGGGCTTAATATCTCCATAACTCTTGACCGTATTTAAAAGTAATGTAGGAGAGACTTGAAGATAATTTTAATTTTTTTATATATTTTTTGAACAAAATCAGACAATTCGTTTTCGAGATATGCTTCAATAAATAGTGCAGCCTCCTTAATTTTACAAATCGCGATTTATAGCGAGAACTAGAAGAGTCAATTCAAAAAAATTAGATAATTGTTATTAACAACTTGTTTTTATTTTTAAAAATCTTGAAAAGTTCAGCAAAAATAAGCGAGAATGTTATATTTGGCTTGGACGAATCTATATATCCATTATCAACTTTTTCAAATCTTACGTTATATGGGAGGTGGGTGGTAAAGTGGGGGGACCATGCTCATTTTTGTTTCCGAGTTTGCATTGGTCCTTGTACTATTTGTAAAAAATTTCGTTGTCGTTTCACCTTATGTGGGAGGTTTATGTTTATATCGATCCTCAAACTATCTGTACAAAATTTCGTTGCCCTACATGCTTTTGTTTAAGAGATATCAGCAGAAAAGTATGAAATAAAGCTACAACGGATATTCTTTTTTTTAATAGTTTTTAGTTCATAACTTTTTTGTTTATTAACCGATTATGTCCATTTTCAATACCAAATCTTCGTCCACCTAGGTTGTTCCGTTCGAGCTCAATACTGCTTTCAACGGACAGACAGAAAATATATACTTTAGGCGATCGACATGTTACACATGGAATGACAAAATCTTTTTGATGGTGGGAATAAAAATATTTCATATTTCATGCCTACAGGTGCCTCAAAAAATATTACACTGGCTGATTAAAATATTTCTTAATTTATTTTTATTTTAAAGCAAATTGTCGCATAAAATTTACAACAGATGTGTGTTGCAACAATGTTAAGATGAGAAAACAACATTTTATGAACTGTTGCCAAGAAAAAGAAAAAAAAAAAATACAACTCAATATTTGACAGATTAGTCATGAGCATATAAAAAAATAGTTGTGTACTGCTAAATAAACAAAAAATATGTATATTAAAATTGTCAAACATTTATTAAAGAAAATATTAAAAAATAAAAAAACTAAAGGCGCCACTACATAAAATAATGAATTATGTTATGTTTAACAAATCATTGAACATAACTTATCACTTGTTAAAAAAATGTTAAATTTCAATCATTTGATCATTTTGAAATAATTACGCAGAAGGAATTTAATTTACATGTGTTCCTGGAGCTCTTATTCTATAAATCAATTTTTATACCCACCATCAAAAAGATGGGGGTATATTAATTTTGTCATTCCGTGTAAAATATGTCGAAGGAATCATCTAAGACCGCACAAAGTATATATTTTCTTGGTCCTGGTTAGATTCTGAATCGATCTAGCTATGTCCGTCCGTCCGTCTGTCTGTCTGTTGAAAGCAGGAAAGTTCTCGAACGGAGCAATGTAGGGAGACGAAATTTAACACAAATATTTATCTTATATAAGGTTTGCAAAACCGTTTAATAAATAAAAAAGTTATGGGCTTAAAACTAAAAACACAGGGTGTCCGTTTCATAATTTTCTGCTGATATCTATTTAACAAAAGCATGTACGACGACGAAATTTTGTATGAATAGTTTGGGGGTCGATATAAACTTGGAAACCAATAATGAGCGTGGTCCGCCCACTTTATCGCCCACCTCCCATATACGGAGAAATTTCAACGAAATTGTGTTCAAATAGTTCAAGGACCAATGAAAAGTCGGAAACAAAAAATGGGCGTGGTCCACTCACTTTACCACCCACCTCCCATATAAAGTAAAAGTTGAAAAAGTTGATGATGGGTATATAGATTCGGCCGAGCCAAATATAACATTCGCGCTTGTAAAAAAGGTAATTAAAAACTTTTTTCTCAGTATATATAGATAATTATTTTGCAAATAAAATAAGTTTTATTTAATTAAATTCGATGTATAAATGTAAACTTTATTCAATATAACTAGTTTTATTTCTAACTTATTCATCTTTATTGTTGATCGTTTTTAATTTTTTTTTTTAACATGGCAAAACTAAACCAGGTAGAATTATTAGGGTGAGTTCTCATTTTCAAGTCTTGTAAAGTCAAAAAATTTAAATACAAATGAAAAATTTTAAATAGTATTTGTTTATATTCGAAATGTAGAAATTTCTTGAAAGGCTGCAATAATTTTTTACATGTTTTGCAAAATTTATCAGGCACACAATTTGTTACACGGAACAATATTAGTTTATTCACATAAAAACCAGTTCAGTCATTCCATATAAGACCAACAAGCTGCAAAATTTCAGATAATTTCATCAAGTGGTTCGCGAAATATTGCGATTTGAATGTGTAAAATAGCTTAAAGTATTTACAAAGTTGTATACACAAAATTACAAATATCTTTAAAAGTCTGGGGCATAGAGTAACACATAGAGACGAAATTCTCGATTGACAATTAAACAAAATTGTTATTTTGTAAACAAAAATGTGTTTTTATATTCTTTTGGCAACAACAAAATGTATTTGATTACATGTATTTTGTTGTTGCATGAGTTAGGTTTTTGACAACCGACTTAGGTTTTTGACAATTAGTTTCGTCTCTTGTTACTCTTTGGTCTGGGGCTCGCAATATTTTATCAATTATTACAACAAATGTCATAATAAATACGAAATATTAGTTTCAATTTGACTTGTTTTGTTTATAATAAAACAGAAAAATTGCAAATTGATTCCAAAAATCATTCGAATCTAATGAAATTCGGTAAGAATATTAACATTGACACTGAAAACGTAAATACTAAGTTTTAGTTTGATTACCGCGAGAGTTTGCGATTTATGAAAACTCAAAAACGAAAAAAATTTTATTTTTCAAAATACTAATATCTTCTAAAATATTTACGTCACAAGCCTCATTGTGGCGAATTGTTAAAGGTAATGAAATTACCTTTAAAATGTTGAATTTTGTTGGCCCATAATTCACGAATTAAATTTCTCGGTCGCGTATCTCCAAAAATAGTATTTTTAAATTCGTAAAAAATATATATATAGAGGATGAAGCCATTTTGAATGCTCTCTGTAAGTATCGTGATGGCTTCTGTCAACAATTAACTTTTCTCTGCATTACATGTAACAAGTTGTGTAACTATTGAGCAGATGAATACGCATTTATATTAGAGTAATAAATTATTTAAGACCCTAGTTGAATGCATATTAGAGTGTTCCATAGACAAACATTTTGTAGGAAGACCCCTCAAACGATGAGTAAAAATTAGCATAATATAGAAAAAATTAAAAAAAAAAAAAATAAAAAAATAATAAAAAATAAAAAAATTTCAGTTCCCTGCCAGCGTTTAAACGTCACGGGTACAGAACAAAGTTCGATATTTTTTTCTCGCAAAATGGATAACAATTTTTAATTTTGTTCCTTTTATACTTAAAATAATGAAGAATTGCATTGTATTGCTGATAAATAATAATTTTCCAAAAATTTTTTCATCAAAATGCTCAAAAAAGTCGTCTTGCGAGACAAAATTCCATGAGGAAAATTTTTTTAATATTTTTCTTATAACAAACTCAAAATTACGATATTGTTGACATACATTTTGATAAAAAAAATCAAAACTTTTTTTGTCAAAATGTATGAGATCCTTAATTTTTAAATAGCTGGTATAGAACTGAAGACAAATTTTAAAAATTGTTTAAAAATGTTTTTCAAATTAAGCAAATTTTTACGCATCGTTTGAGGGGTCTTCCTACATCGAAATCTCAAAAAGGCCTTTCCTCGGGACACTCTAATGCATATATGGTAACAAGTTGCCTCTAATGACATCACCGTGTTAAAATAATGAGATAAGTTGCTAAAGTATAAGTAGTGTAGTGTTATTATAATAGCATTTTAACACATTATTTGGCAATGGAAGTTTTTGCTGGTTTAATCAATTCTTATAAATATTTTTTAATAACTATCAATTTATATACTTAATTAAACAAAATTATTCTAAAAGTTAAAAATTGCCCAAAAAATTCGAATATTATTAATCAAAAAGGAATTATAATTCCAAAATTAAAACGAAAAATCAATTCAAAATTTTTAAATTTTTCATATAAAATATAACTTTAATTTGTATGGGAATATTGTTAGCGATTTTCGATATTTTGGATTGCGTCGCTATGTTTTCGATTTGTGTCGATTTACTTATACAACATATTTTTTCTTTGGAAGTTAATGTAACTTAAGTAAGTGTGCGTGAAAACTTTATTTATTCATTCATGATACTCTTTTTTATTAAAGATTAACATCTTTTCTGTTCAAATATTTTGAACCTGAAACCAATTATTAAGAAAACATTTAAAAATATAGAAAATGGTGATTCGATTTGCGTCGTTTCAGTTTTCGTCGCAATTCTCCGGCCCCCTTTAATGATGCAGACGGGGCCTTAGTGTAATCAAAAATTAAAAAAAAAAAAAATAATAATAATAATTATACATTTTTGAACAAAAAATATTAGTTTTTTTCCTGTCTTTATTTTTTGGGGCATTTGACTTTTCTGACCTTTTTTTAATTCTTATTTAGCCTCTGGAAACATATTTTTGTTTAGAGAAAGATATTTAAAAATAGTTTTTATTTAAATTCTTTAAAAACTACACTGTACCGAAATTTCTGCATAAATAATCTACAAATTTACTAATGAAAATACATAATATTTTAATTATTATAATTATTAAAATAATTCCGAAGAAATTTGAGTGAAGTCCTTAATAGAAAATTCAAAACTTTTCTCAGAAATTGATGAAAAAGAGCTTTAGAATGTATGCATTTAACACAGTGTTATTCTAGGATAAATATTTTTCTATAAAATTATTTTTCTTCTCTTTTGAAGTTGTTCTCTTAAAGTATTTTTTAATTTTCATTACAATAACATAATAATTAATTAATTTATTAATTTCTCGTTGAAATCTGTAAAATAAAATGAATTAAAAAAATATATTTTTTCAAACGTTTTCTTGCTGAGAACCAGTGTTGCCAGGAGGTAAGAAAAAAGAAGGCTATATTGGACTTTAAAAAAGGTCAGAAAAGGCTAAATGCCCCAAAAAAATAAAGCCAGAAAAAAGTAAAGTGAGAGTAACTTCCAAACAAGCTGTTCCATTTTGAAGTGGTACAAATATTTTTTGTTGGAAAAAATCTGGAATTATTATTATCATTATTTTTTTCTTTTTAATTTTGATTGTTATATTAAATAACTTTTCGGAAACCAAAAATGGTATAAAGTCTAAGTTCTGGAACTATGTTTGATAATAATAGTTTATTTATTAAAAATTTATGTTTCCATACAACTAGTTTTGTTAAAAACTATTTATAAAGAAGGAACCAGCTTTTTATGATAAGTATTTTTGAAAGTGATATTTTAAATAAAAACTAAAAAAATGATTTTAGTAATTAGTATTAAACAAGGTGTTGGACTTTCTTTTAATAATCTACTTTTTTATTTTCAGTTATCTCTACCGAATTTAAGTGTAAAAACACATTTGAAAGTTATTGTTGGGTTAAAAAAGCCATAACTGTTATGATTATTAATTAACAAAAATATTTATGTATTATGTCTGAAGAGAACTCTTGTAAAAGTTATAAAACTGTAACTAATTATTTTGATATACAAATTAGTATCAGCTGGTGTTTTAGGTGAATTCAATTAGAATACATTGCCTTTACATTATTTCTTATTTTTTGAACTACACATTCAAAAACTTCGCAAATAAATCTCACATAATTGCGTTTGTTCTTACTTATTTGCCGAGTACAATTCCCAGATTTTAAGTAAAATTCTTTTAAAGGTTAAAGTTTATTTACGAGAATTTTTATAATTATTTATTTTTCATTATTCTAGTATATACTTGAATATACCATATACACATACTAATGTACTACTACAAAGCACAAAATCACATGCCAATCAGATAATAATTATTTATGATGACAACTAAAAACGAAATAAAAATTTTGTTGTTTTAAAAAAATAATATTTTCCCAAATTTAAAATGACATTGAATTTGTGTTAAAATTTAGCTTCTAGACAAATTATTAATAAATTATTATATTTTTTTATATGTTTCAAATATCTTGGCAATATTTTTTTAATATTTGATTTTCTCAATAAAAAAATCTGTTTAAATAACTAAAAATTCAGGTGCACGTATACCACAAAAATTATTTCTAATTAGAAACCAAACATGACGTAAGAGTTTTCACCAGCAGTTCTAGAAGATTTTATTACTTTTTTTTGGTTAAAAGCTTTAAAAACACATTACTTTCTTTTTTAAATATACAATTTGCCCCAAAAAAAATCATTAAATAAATTATTTTGAAAGTAATAAAATTATTTTTATTACATTTTTCTTTATTAGTTTGTATGTTTATTAAATATATTTTAAGTATTTTTTTTTTTTTTATACTATAGTATTTTTTTTTTTTAAATAATTTTTTATTAAAAAAATATTTTAGCTTGATTTAATATTTTAGAAAACGAACCGTCATTTAAGAAACCACCGCAATAACTGAGACAAAATTTTTGTAAATTTTCACACAAAATTTTTTCATATATTATGCGAAATTTTCGAAATTATTTTTTCTTTTTGTTTGTGTATTTTCTTCTTTGAATGGAAAATATGTTGATCGCTTCTAAAACACAAAAAAATTCCCCTAGAGAGAAAACGAGTATTATCAGAGGAATATCAAAAGAGTTTTTCAAGAAAATTCATACTCACCTAAAGTAAACAGCATCACGATACGACATTTAAATGAAAAATAGGCGAAAAAAAATATACAAAAACATTTTTCCGTTTATATTGCGAAAATTTTTCTCATTTTAAAATAAAAGGAAAAAAATATTTCAAATCAAAATGAGTTTATAGAGAAATGATTTTGAAGATTTTCAGAGAATCTAAATATTTTGTTTTTGATAATTTTTAGAATTTTCGAATATGAATCTATTATTTCATATGAAATCTCTTTAAATATGAGAATTTTTAATTTTTGTTTGATGTTAATAATGATAATAAACATTTTCATCATGATGATACTGCGATTATAATCATGATGATGGTGTTTGTAGAATATATTGTGCAGGTAGTGTTTTTATTGTTGTTTTTTAAATACATCTTTCAATACATATTATTTTTATGATATTCTGAAAATATTTTTATTTAGTTGTACTAGTGAGTCTTTATTTTTATTTTTTTTGCTATAGTATTTTTTATGATGTTGAAACATCAATTAGTTGTTTATGTTCGACCATTTATTGTCTTGTTAATTTATTTTATAAAATTATTATTATTATATATTTTTTTTGATAATAATTTTATGTTTAAATCATTTTTTAATATGGAACATGGTTAGATGAAGACACCCTTTAATATTTATTGCTAATGTTTTAATATTTTAAGGCATTTAGCATTTACCTTTTTTGTTTATCTTTTTTGTTTAAAAATTAATAATAATAATATTAATAATAATAACATTTTATTTATATATGTACCTAAAAAACTAATAGCATTATAAAGTTTTGTAAGAATTTTAATAATACGGTTTTTGTAACCTAAACTCTACACATATCGCACAGTGTCCAATTCTAAAAATTATGGGAAGTAAATCTGCAGTTTCCAAACGGCTGGTCCAATTTTAATGAAGTTTCACATGGCGATAGCAGAGGTGTAGGCGAGCTTAAGTTTAGAGCTATAACTATATAGACTTACCGTGGGCGGGTCTACAGGGTTTTTAAAAATGCAAATCTTGGGTAATAACATGTTTAAAAATGATACCGATCCGTTATTTCTGAATCGATTTTTATATGAGAGGATTAAATTTGAACTTAAAAAAATATTTTTCCACTTTTTCTTGCCAAAAAAGTGATTTTTTTTTTTTTTTTAATTAACATAATAATATTTTTCTTAAAGACAATACAAATATTCTGAAAGATAAATACAAAAATCTCTCAAATCGATTCAGATAAAACAAATCAGTATCGTTTTTAAAAGTGTTAATACCCAAGGTGTCTGTCTACCTTTGGGTCCCTGTGGCCTCATCTTCTTCTATATTTGTGTGAAATTTCATTACAACACCAGACATTCGGAAACTGCACTCATCAATATCTGTAGTAAATTTCATTGAAATCAGATAATATTCATATATTCTAAACAAGTTATTACTTATTCAACATCTCAAAATTTATTTTATTATCAAAATTTAATTTAACTTCAAAAACATTTCATTTCACTTTATATTACATAAGTTAAAATTATTCAAAGAAATTTTTTTTATTTATTATTTATATTTTTTTCAGTTACTATGAGATTATTTATAAACTTAATGAGTTTATAAATAAAATTTTATAAAAATAAAAACAAAACTTGCAAACATGTGAATAAAAATATTTTCTTAGGTGCTTGTATGTATTCAGTTATAAAATGAAAATACATTTTTTTTTTTGCAGTTATTAGCTAAGCAATTATAAAGTAATAAAAGAAAAAAATTTAGAAATGAGCTCTTTACTAAAATCTTAATTTCGCGAGTATAAAAACAAATTAAAAAAAATGTTGCTCATAATGTATTACACGTCATTTGTCATATGTTTTAAGTTTTTTGACAAAAAGTTAATAATTGTGTACACTGTTAATCGAAAACCATATTTTTGGAGGTATTTTTAAAGGTGGTCCAGCTCACGTGAATTAAATTATCGAACCGAAATATTTTGGGGATAAGTTAAAAACATATCAATATTTAATTTTTGGGGGGGTACATTTGCATTACAAGTCAATGCACTTTAATAGTAATATTATATATCATTAAATTGGTTAATAAGGACTGCGCACGAAAAAATCCGTGCACGCTGTAAGTTTTATAACTTATAATTTTTTACCATATTGTTTCGTATAAGTAAAAGAACATTAGCACCGATAACTGATTTATAGTTGTTATTACTCTCAGTAACTGTTTGCTAAATTTTTTTGTAAAAATGTAATTAGTTTTACTTAAAGTGAAAACAAAATTCTTGCAAACCTATCATTTAAATTTATAGCCGAACGTGTTTACCATACAAAACAATTTTTAGCAGTGCAGATGGGTTGGGAAATGAAGTCAATGATCTGTGATTAATAAAGTAAAAGTTGATATATGGACTATAAGATTGTAATCTCTGGAAGAAATGCGACTTAATTATTAGCATGTTTTGTCAAACAAGTATCAAAGTGATGCTTTCGGAAAAGATTTCTTTCCATCATTATAAAGCACAGCGAATTCTAATTTGTCTGTCCTGATCTTGCAAAAAGAAAAAAAAAAAAAAAAAAAACAAGGTAGCTGAGTGGTATAAAAAAAAAAAAATGATGCAAATTAAGACCACTCCAAAAGGCTGTCCAAAACTCAGTCCCTTTATATATTGGGAAATAGTAAAAAAATATTTAAAAAATACTTAAAGATGAGTAAAAAGTAAAAAAGAGTTTAAAAATGAAGTGGATCCATTACCATAATTAATCGATAACAATTAAACTTTTTTCTAAAATTAACCATTTTCGTTCATTAGAATCTAAACTTAAATCAACTTAAAATTTCTTTATTAAACATTTATAAAGCTTTACTTTTTAAATACATATTTAAAAAAAATATTTTATTAAAAAAATTAAAAAAACTGTGAGAATAGCAGGTACAAAATTTTTGTATTAAAATAGCAATTTTTTAAACTAATTTCAGAGTTCTGCTTATTTTTTCTTTATCTTTATTGCTTTACGGAAATATTTAAATCTCTGAAATCGGACTTTATTTCCAGAAGTTAAGATTTTTTGAAACTTTTACATACTTGAGGTAGTCAACTTTGACAGCCTATAGCTTATCTCGTATTTTCACAGGGTGAATAGATAATAATTTTTCTGAAAGCTTAGCCCCTCCTCTACAACTCTTCCATGCATTTCAATTCGATATGGCCAGTAGTTTAAAGTTTCGAGTTTTTTAAAAAACATTCCACATGGAACTATTTTATAATGGATCATAAATATTACCATAAAATATTTCATTATTCCATGCACTTCAATTCGATATGGCCAGTAGTTTAAAGTTTCGAGTTTTTTAAAAAACAACCCACATAGAACTATTTTATAATGGATCATAAATATTACCATAAAATATTTCATTATTTCACACATAAATGGATAAAAATTATAAACAATAAAAAATAACAAAGTAAGATATAGTCGTTCAAGACCTACCATATCATACCCTACACCATTGTGAATATGCACAGGACCCATGGCCAATTGTGGATCGATACTTGTTATTAAAATAGTGCATATTTCTTTGAAACAAACGTATGCATTGTATCATTTATACATTTAAAGGTGATTCCCCGAATTTGGACTTATATGGGAGCTATGGTCTATTAAGGGCCGTTCTCATAAAATTTGGCAATGTTATTTCTACTTATATAAAACATATTTTTGTCAAATATTAACTTGTTACCAATTTTAGTTTAGGATTTATACTCGGTAAAGTGATTTTCGGAAGAGGGCTTTATACACATGGGAACTATAGTTAATTATGGACTTATCCACATGAAATTCAGCTCTTAAATTTATATTTATGCCTAAACATTAAAATATTCTTATATTTAAGGGATTTATGATCGTTAAATCCCTATTACGGGAGGACATTTTTATGAAATAGTGGACCGTTCATAAACAATTTCAATAGATTTCATCCTTGTAACATAAAAATTATTTTCAAAACTGCGACCTGCACTTTGTGCACAAGGTTTACATGGACACCCAGCCAGTCAGCAGTTCAGCTAGACAGACGGACGGACATAGTTAGATTGCCTTAAAAAGTGATTCTGATTCGATTGGTATACTTTAAGATGTGTGTTGGATAAGTCTTTCCTTGTGTTGCAAACATCAGAACAAACGCATAAATATATCGAATTAGTGACATTTTTGCGAAACCCTTTTTTCAGATAATAGTCGAATCTCTTTTATTTTTTGTTGACAAAATATACTATGCTTGTGAAACTTACAATACCTGTGTATATAGTAGTAAAAAAGTAGAGAGCTTATATTCAAAACGGGCCATATGCAAAACCCCAATTTTTCAGGAGAGCATACAAACTGTTTATTTCGTTATAATAATACGTCTACTGAAAAATAAATCTTTTAACCTCATTACTCGCGAAGTTATGGTAGATTGCCCTTTTTGTCTTAATTTATTTTTAATGTGTGTTATAAAATGTTCATAAACCCCTTTTTTGTTTATCGGAAATAAAGATAGTATTTAAAAAAAAAAAAATAAATGTGACATTATGTTAAATTTATGTGGAGATAAAAAAAAAAATTGTAGTTGACAAGACCATCTTTAAACGTTAGAACTGTCAAATAACAGGTGTGTTTACTCAAAAAAGATAAAAAAGGAATGTGTTCAAAATTAATGGATGTACTCGCTTATATACTTCCAAAAAAGGTTAAAAATCTAACTTTAAAGGCTTTTTTCTTTAGATTGCATTGAGCTAAGATAATTTTGATGAGATATTTTAAGATTCTAATTCAAAATATTAAAAAAAAGTTTAAATAGTTAAGAAACTTCTCATTATTTATAAATTTTTATTTTTACACTAGCCCATTTTTCCTTAAACAGATATATTGTTTGTATATAGCCAAAAGACAAAAGGTAAAAAATATAGTGTTAGAATTAACTTTTAGCTTCAAAATTAATAAAAACCACAAAACTAAAAAGTCTGACGCAAAAAAAAAAAAAAAAAAAAAAAAAAAAAAAATGGAAAATCTGCATATGGCCCATTTTAAATACAAACCCTCGATATGTGATTGTATTTAAGTAATTTTTTATTAAATTGTTATGAAAATTGTGACTTGTGCTTTGATCAAAAAGTTTACGTGGAATCAGAAAAATATCTGTTATATATTAGATGCAATACAAACATTACTTGTCTTTAATGGTGAACAGTATAATTAAAACAAGTTTCTTATTTCAAATACATCTATTGAACTATTTAGCAGCTGGAGAACATATTGACAATTACAAAAACATTTTTCCAAAATCACTGGTAACTTATTTAAGGAATTACATGATAATTTTTCTGTTTATAGCTCCCACTCAAATCTAATTTTTTCTCCTGTTTAGTTAATTTAAATTTTTTCATGTTTCATTGTTTATTTTTTCATTTTTAAAAATGTGATCTTTTGCCGCATTTTGTAGTTGGTATTTTTACATTTAATGATAAATGATTTTTTGGCACAATATTATTGTTTTCTTGTTGTTGTTTTTATTCTGTTAAACAATTGATTTGTTTATTTATATAGTTGATGTGTAATTTATATACACACATAAACAAGCAAGAGAATGAATACATATTACATAGACTTGATCATCATATTTTTGCTGATATTTATTGTATTTATTTATTATAAAATTATTTAAATTTCTCAATTTTATATTTATGTAGATTGTTTTTAAATTCTATTATTTGTTTGTCTTTTTTATATTTATTTTTTTTTTTTCATCTGCTTAATTTTGTTGTAGTTTTTATTTCAACTACTAAATTTGCATTTTACAATATTGTTGTGACAATTTACGTCAATTTAAGTGGTCTGTTAAAATACTTGTATTTTGTTATTTTGACTATTTGTTTTTGTTGCTATTGCAATTTGTATGTTTAGTTTATTTAGATAAAAATATTTGTATTTATTATTTCAAATAAGATGAAAGAGATATTTCGTGAAATATTTATAGGTTTAGGGGGAAGTGTTTTTGATGACATATAGTTGGATTTGTAGCAATAACTCTTAAAAATAGGTAATAACTATTTTTAGTTTAAAATAAGGTACGCATTTTATTTTATTATTTATTAAGTTGAAATAAGAGCAAAAGTAAATGATTCAATTACAAAAAAATTAATTAAAAAAATTAAAATAAATTAATTCAATTCTATCTAATATAAAGTTTAGTTGAAGTTTTAAAATAGTTTAGCTCAAAATGTCTGTCATATTGCTTTAAATCAAAATTTTAATATTAAATTTCTTTTATATTGAATATTTTTTAAGAAAAAATTTCTATTTTATGAGCTTAAAAAGAAAATTCTTTATGATCATATTTTATTTATTTTATTATCATATCATATTTTATTTAAAGCAAATAAAGTTAAATAATTAATGAGAATTCACAAAATTTTTAAAATGATTTTAAACTGATTTAGCATGTGCTGTTTTTGTTGGAGATGATGATGATAATGACGAAGACGTTGTTGTTGGTGTTATTATGAGTGTTCTTTTCATTCTACCAAATTATAAAGAAAGTAAACATTGAATTGGAAACAGTGATTAAAAATGAAAATACATGAATGTTTTAAAATAATAATAAAATATTAAATAAAATACTATCGATATCGATAATACTTAAATCGGATTTTTTGTTTAATACGATGTAAAGCAGATAATATTTTAATCTGCCAGTTTGCATGAAAAATACATAGAAATTTTTAATTTTAGTGTAAATTACAAAATTCTCTAATATTTCTAATTTTATCTAACATTAATTTTGGCTGATTTATGTATCAGAGCGAATCTTGTAAAGTTCCCAAAAGCGGTAGGGAATTGTGAAATAGCTGTTCGACAAGACAAAATCTAACAAATTTAATTATTGAATAATTACAATACAATTAAAATTATATTCTAATTATAAGCGAACGTAGTAACGAAGATTATTGCTCTTATAGTCAAACAGACACAGTATTTGGTGGGAAATAAATCCACAACTCTCAGGGTAGCTCACTACTGACTGGGTCATCGGGAAACACAAAATCTAACAAATATTTTTTATAAAAATAATACAAAGCTCTTAATTGATTCACATCAGCGGTTCCCAAAAGGAGGTCCGTGACCCACAATAGGTCCGAAAGGATATTCGTCGGGGGTCACGAAAAGATCCTGAATAGTCAGTCTTGAACAAACAATCTTTTATTATAATTATTACTTAGAATTTTAAATAAAAATTCCAATGAAACATAGAAACTATTTAAAAATTGAAAAACATCTTTATGGAAAACATCCCCAACTTAAAGATAATGAAGATTTTTTACTACATGAGTTATTTTAAAAACTAACTAGCACTAGCTGCAAGAAAAACCCATGAAGGAATCCGTGTTTTGCTTCGATTGAAAATATTACGCTAATAAAATAAAGTAATGCAGTCCAATGACACAATATAAAACTTTCCGATGTGGCAGGAAAAAAAAGATAAATGGTTCACTTTTATTAGATGAAACTATTGTTTTTTTTTTATTTTTATGTCAAGATCTTTTTTTATTAAGTCGTTTCAATGCCAATTCCGAATTTTAAAATAGAAATTTACATATTGTAAGATTTTTAAAATTTGCTCGAATGATGCGACCTTGTTGACTACTCAAAACTTTTGGTTAGCAGAGAAGTTTGTGGGATTGATCTTGTGAGAATCCGTAATTTACATTATCTTCTTAATCAAAATATATTTGGCAAAAATGTTTATTGCTAGATATAATTAATTATTTCAAATATTCAAGTGTAAAATCTACATTCATTGTAATTAGATAAAGTATAAAATCTAAAGTTCAAATATATGTTTTTCTTAAATTATTTTCACAAAGATTCCATAAGATTTTTCAAAAAATGGGTAAAAAAAGGGATTTTTGTAACGTACAGAAAAGATTATCTAAAGCATAATCACGGTGTCTGTCCGTCTGTCTGATTGGCAAACTGTCCATGCAAAACTTGGGTGCAAAGTAGAGATCAACATTTTAAAAATAAAGATGTATCAAAGGTCTATTATTCCACCTACCATGTTCTCACGGTCATAAATGCCTTAAATATTTTAATGAAATTCGGTGCAAAGAAGTGTCAAATTTCATGAAGATCGGTCCATAACTGACCATAGTTTCCATAAATCCCTCTTACGAAAATCACTTAATCATGCATAAATCCCATCCAAATATTAGTATTATAATAACATTCGATACAAAGTTATATATAAATAGAAATTACAGTGGTAAATTTTATGAGGATCGACCCCTAATTTACCATAGCTCCTATATTAGGCCCACTTTCGGGAATCACTCTAAAGTGCAATAATTCATATAATGTCATATCAATGTATCGGTCCACAATTGGTCACAAGTCTAATATAAGACCGGTCCCCAAATTTTGTTGCACATACAAATTGGTGTAGGGTATCATATGGTCGGGCTTGACCAACTAGATCTTTCTTACTTTTTGTTCATATGAAATATGACCCAAATTTGTATGGGAATTTTTTGTTCAATTTTCTATATTTGCTTTGAGTAATTTTGCAGGCAGTCTGCTTTTGTAAATATCGGCCCAAAATTACCCTCCACATAAGACTCCTTATTGAAAATAATTCTTGGAAAATCATACATGCTTAAATTTTATATGGGTGCTAGTACCTAGATTAAATTTGGCTTCTAAGTGAACATATTTGCAAATAATTTTAGGTATGTTTAAATGTACAATACACTTTGGTTTTTTTTCATACAATGTTGGACCACCCTAATGTATATACAATCGAATGTCCCGAGAAAGGGCATTTTGAGATTTCGACGTAGGAATACCCCTCAAGCGATGTGCGTTGATGAGCTGATTTATATTTAAAAAATTCTTTAAATTTATCTTTAGTTCCCTACCAGTGATTGAAAATCTCAAGTCTGGTAAATTTAGGCCAAAAAATTATGCTTGTTATGAGAAAAATATTTAAAAAATTTCCCCCATAGAATTTTGTTTCACTAGAAGACCTTTAAGGGCATTTTGATGAACAAATTTTTTTAGCCATAAAGGAAACAAAATTAAAATATTTTTATCCATTTTGCATGAAAAAGTATCGAACTTTTTTCACATGATGTACAAAATGATAGCTTATGGACCAAAATTTTTGTGAATTTTTTTTTAATATTTTGTTCATAACTGACTAAAAATTACGAATTTTGTTAATACCAATTTCGACACAAAAGTAAAATATTTTTTAACAAAATATTTTAGACCCGTTACTTTTCAATGCTGGTAGGGAACTAAAGCAGATTATTACTCATCGTTTGAGGAGTCTTCCTACGAAATTTTTTTCTACGGAAAACTCTAGTATAAATGGATATGACTTTAAAATTAATACCACAGTTTTGTATAACCAAAGTATTTTGTTCTTAGAATTTATTTGAAACGTATGGTCAAGTTTTATTGCAGTATATTATAATTTTTCATAAACTAATACGTTTTTAATATATTAGTTATTTTGCTAGTTGAACCACTGTGCATTTAGTTAAGCTCATAAATTTGCCGCGTACATTTGTGTTTGTGTAAATGTTTAGTTAATTATAAATGCGTTTTTGAATAAATGATTCATTTTAACACTAGGAAAACAAATGAAACAAGAAAATAAAACTGAAAGATATAAAAATTAATCATGCAACAAACACAAAAAAGAAAACAAAAACAAATAAATTTAACATTAAGTGACAAACAAACAAACATACACATGCTTGAAGAGCATACACAGGTACAAATGACACATCCCTGCCAGCAATTGGAAGTGAGTTTTTGGATTCTTCTATTAAAAAGTGTCTTTTTAGTCACTTTTAGAAGTTCAAATGTAGAAAGTACACAAATTACAATAGCAAAACACATTCCCATTGAATTATAATCCAAAAATCTGGCTTTAGGCGACTGTTTACCTTCCAGAACAAAGAAAAGAGAATGATGATGACATGATTAGCTCAGTAAATGTACAACTTTTGAAGTGTTGAATGCAGTTTTTTATAGTGATGTAAAAAAAAAAAAAATGATTAAATTAGAAAATAACTTATTTTAATTTCTGCATTTTTTTATTTTATATTTGATTTTGAATTGAACATGAATTGAATAAAATAACAAAATATTGTTATGTATGTTTACAAAAATAAGTTAAATATTTTTTAGTTCTATCACACAGGAAAAAGATTGGTTGGAAATCGTTACTCATTATTAAATCTTAGTAAAATATAATAAAATGTTATTCTATTTATAAATAAAATATAAATACAAAAGTTTTTCCTTGTTTAGGATGTAAAGTATGTAAATGTATAATTAGAATTGAATGAAGGTTCTTACAGCTAGAAATTCATTGATACAATAGGTTTGTGTCATTACTAAAAGTTACTTAACTGATTTGAAAATTACAATCTAATTGAATTCAGCATTATACGTTTTAATCTTGAATATTGGTAATAGTAATCGAAAAATTCAATTATGGCAATAAAAAGTTAAATTCGTTAATATTTGAAAAAATAAATATTAAAAAAATATCTTAAAAATACCAAATTAATTTAAACAAGCGCGAATATTCGGCCCGGCCGAATCTATATACCCACCATCAACTTTTTCAAATTTTACGTTATATGGGAGGGGGCGGTAAAGTGGGCATTAAAGTGGGCGGACTACGCCCATTTTTTGTTTCCGAGTTTACATTGGTCCTTGAACTATTTGAACACAATTTCGTTGATTTTCACCTTATATAGGAGGTGGGCAGTAAAGTGGGCGGACCATGCCCATTTTCGGTTTCCGAGTTTATATCGATCCCCGAACTATACGTACAAAATTTCGTTGTCATACATGCTTTTGTTGAAGAAATATCAGCAGAAAAGTATAAAACGGACACCCTCTGTTTCTGTTTTTAGCCCATAACTTTTTTGTTTATTAACCGATTTTGCCTATTTTCAATCCCAAACAAACCTTATATAAGGCAAATATTTGTGTCAAATTTTGTTCTCCTACGTTGTCCCGTTCGAGCCCTATCCTGCTTTCAACAGACAGACAGACAGACAGACAGACGGACAGACAGACGGACGGACATAGCTAGATCGACTCAGAATCAAACCAGGACCCAGAAAATATATACTTTGTGGGGTCTTAGATGATTCCTTCGGCATGTTAGACACGGAATGACAAAATCAATATACCCCCCATCTTTTTGATGGTGGGTATAAAAATGTAACGAAAAGAAAATTTATTTTTAGTATGTTATTCATTCTATATTGCACTTTTTTAAAAAATAATTTTACATATTTTATGTTTATTTATACTACAATCTGTGCATTCATGGAAAACAAAATTCTCACAATTTAATCCTCTGGATATGGATACAAGAAAATACTAATGCAAAGCACCAATAAAAGTAAATAAAACGAACAATAAATCCTTAAAGAATATCAAATTAAAAATGAAATCAGTCGTCATCGAATTGCTTTTTTGGATTAGTTTTGTGTGTACCATAAATTCAGCAATCGAATAGTATTTTTAATCGAATTTGTGATAGTACTTACAATCGACAAAATTCGATTGGCAAAAAATTCGGTTGCCACAACGAAAGTGTTTTCTCTGTGTACTATATTTATCATATATTGTTCTATATTTTTTCCACTTTATCTATTTTTATTATAAAAAAAAGCGATAAATTTTCAATATTTTCCTATAGTACTCTTTTACACTTCTAAATAACACCAATTCGACACTCTAAAAAAGCACTAAAAAGTGTCATCTTAAAACTATTAAAACTGAGGCACGTTTTTTTTCCCGAACAGTGATTAAATTTCGATAGAAAATGTTGGCAGGGATTAAAAAATTATAAAAAGAAATACTACTGCAATATCACACACTCATATTTTTACTAAAATTAGTATGTATCTAAATATGTGTTTGTAAATCTAGTGATCTCTACAGTGTAGGTGTTAATTTAAAAGATATGATGGAGGTAATCTTTTTTTTTTTTAAGAAATGCAAAAAAATATTTTCATTTTAAAAATGAAAATTTTAAAATTAAACAATTTTTCTTATAGAGCAAAAGTTTTTAAAATGAAAATAAATTTTATTAAACCAAATTCTAGCAGTGTCATTGAACTTTTTATGAATTTATAAATGCATTCCGGCTGCAGTCAGTTTTTGATTTTCTGAAACAAAACTTTTTCGTAAAATTTTTGTGTCACATCTTTTTTATGAGTATTTTTTGTTCTTTATTACTTTGTGTGTGTGTGTGTTTTTTCTTAATTTTATAATAATTTTTGCTACATAAATATTCAGTTTTTATTTTTTGGCAGTTAATAGTAGCGTGAAAAATCTTTTGTGTGTCATCATGATACACACTTAATGATTATAGCAGTCAGGTGTGAATTGTTTTTTTTTTTTTTTTTTTTATATAAAAATACTATTTTTTATTTGTCATTTTTATTGTTTATAAAAACAATAAAAAGCATAAGGAAATGTTTTAAAGATTTAAGGAATTAACTTATTTATTTTTCTTTTATAGATTTAAATGTAAATTTTTTTGTTATTTCCTTTTTTTTATGTACCTACATACATACATATGTGTTGTGTTTTATTTTTATACGATTTTACATTAATCAATCAAATATTTCATTTTGTTCGACAACTTAATTCAATTGAATGGCAAGTTAGTATAATTAATTT
Source organism: Protophormia terraenovae (assembly GCA_951394005.1). NCBI lineage: Eukaryota > Metazoa > Arthropoda > Insecta > Diptera > Calliphoridae > Protophormia > Protophormia terraenovae. Next base: position 92,646,084 of record OX596076.1, read on the forward strand.
CTATTTCTTTTTGTAGTTTTTTTATTACTCATACGTCATGGTTTATATATATGTTTGTGGGGGAGATTTTTGCTAAATTGAAATAAATTCTTAATAAATTTAACACGTGTTTTGTGGATGCATTTGTTTTAAAAATATTATATAAGAAATACATACATTTAATACATAAGTAGATTGAGTGGTGCATTTTTTCAAAGAATTTAACTTAGAAAACGCATTTTATTTTTCTGTAATCAATATTGAAATGATGATAATAACAATAATATTATTAATAATAATAATAATAATAATAATAATAATAATAATAATAATAATAATAATAATAATAATAATAATAATAATAATAATAATAATAATAATAATAATAACAATAATAACAATAATAAGGTTAGGGTAGAAAGGGAAGCATTTGCTATATGGTCTGTTGCAAACTATTTTGTAATTTTTGGGGCACAAATGGATTTTATTATCCTTTATAGCAGATCTTTATTCACATATTTTGGTGAATTTATTTTCTGTGATAACATTTTTAGTTTTTGGGACTTAATAAAAATTTAGGTAAGTGTTATAAACTTGATAATAATTAATAAGAATTGATGGCAGCTGTTTTAATAAATTATTTTAAAATCGAAAAATTTTAATTTGTATGCTCCTCCTGGGGAGCATTCGTTGGACTCCTGGTAGGACAGACCCAATTTATTGTCTAGAAATGTAGCAGTCAGCTACAAAATTCTTTCTAACTGTAGATTTTTCATTGTACATACACAGAAAAAATTATTACCATATATTTTTCAATTAACACAGTTGTTTAATTTTGCATCAAAATTTAATAAATATATTCAAATAAAACTAAAATAAGAATAACATTTACGTAAAATTTTATTTCTCATTTAAATTTTTAATTCGTTCAATCATCCACTTAATTGATTTAATGAATTTTTTAATTGGAAGTTTTTTCCGTTTTTAATTTTTTTTACAGTTTTTGGTGATTGATATAATTATTTTGGTGAGAGGTGCAAATTTAAAAAAGCTGTTAATTGTCTACTAACATATTTGATGATTGATTTTATTCATTGCTTTTTTCTGTGTATAAAAAAAAAAAAAAAAAATATTTTCGAAAAATTATAATTAAGTTATTAATCAAAATTTTAAAATTATTTCAAATATTTTTATAAATAAATATACCCAGTAAAGACTTGGTAATGGCATGTAGTTACTGATGTAGTTACTTTTAAATGATAACAAGATACAGTCTACATTACATAGCAGTAGTTTAGTGACTACTTATTTATAACCAGGTATGTAATTACTTTCCAGCAAAAACTTAACTTCTATTTTTAAAAGCAACAGCTTCCTGGATGCATTACAATATAGCATTATTCGCCACTCGCAGCATTACCTAATAGTACTTCAATAACTAATATTTAGTAAATATGAGATTAATTTCATTTTTACGTGGCACAGTTGTCTAGAGCGCCTAACTATAAAAAAGTGACTTAAATTCAAAGAGAGTTCAACTGCCACTTGAGTCAAATATTTATTTATTTTTTTATATAAATTGAGTTTATGAAAACTACATTTTAGCGCATAAAAATATAAGTCGATTGTGGTGTAGCGAGTAAAACGGCAGATTAACAAACACAACTAATATTCTGAAGCGTGGGTTCAAATCTCAACCGAGCTAAATGTTTTTTCTTGTTCGAAAAAACAAATCAGCATGCAAAACAAATCTTTTGGAACCCAAATAAAAACTTATGAAATTTTGGACATCGCGAACAAAATTCATCAGTTATAGCACTAAAAGTGGAAGCTGTTTTTCATACTGATTTCCCTTACAAATCACGTTATTTAGCAGGTGAAATTTTTGCTGGAATATAAGCTCTTAACTCATTATATGCCAACCAAAGTTTTGCTGGGTTTTAAAAGAATTTTTAGAAAAACAATTAGGAAGGAACAAAATTTTGTCTGCTACCAATTTCTAAAATCGTCAAAAATGTGTAAATTTTTTAAACATTTAATATAAAGAAAGTGGTTTTAGAATTTTAAAAAGTTATATTTTTAAAAAGTTGTACTAATTTACCTGAAATATAATTTTTAAAGGGTGTAAAAAAAAAAAAAATACCAATAAAAAAGCTGATTGCCGCTTGTCGCGCGTATATTGTCCTTCCACCAAAAAACGTATGCAATTCTTTTCATAATTAATATTCTAAAATTCAAAAATATTTAAAAGAGTACACGAACAACATTTTGCAAACATCAGCAGGTTTTTGTTTGTAAATAGAGATCACAATTTCCCGGGAAAACGGGAAAAATTTTTCAACTTCCCGAGATCCCGGACTACTCCTATTATAATAATGAACAGGGCAAGTTTTTATATGCACAAAAAAATTTGAAATATGCGCTTGAAAAAGAACGAAAAAATGGTGTTATATGCACAGAAATATGCAAAAATAGCATGAATATGTATATAAAAACCGACGAATTTATGCATTCTTATATATTAATGTGTAGAAAATATGTACAAATATGCATTTTTTAACTTTCAATCTCTAATAGATTTCAATGTTTATAAAAATATAACTATTTTAATTTTAAGTATCATATTTGACGCTTACGAATTTTTTTTCTTTACAATATTTACAATGTACTCAAAATGCTAACCAAAAATTTTTTAGAAATCATTTGATTTAATTCTAAAAAATCCCCAATAAATTGTGTTTTTGTTAAGAAAACTAACTTTTGTATCCATTATATGCAAATTTATGCAAAGATTTAAAATATAAACATTTTTTGTGAAATTCTTTTTAAATATGCAAATGCTTACTTTCCAAGGGAAAAGCTTGAAAAACTTGCCCTGATAATGAACTTATTTATAATTTAAGGAACACTGAAATTGTGTTTCTTAAAAAACAACTTTAGAGCAATCTTACCCCCATATTTTGTTAATCCCTTCACCTTACTTTGAAAGAATTTCCATATAAAAATTTTTTAAAAACAAAATCAATTTACATGTAAAATTTTTCAAAGTGAGGGCAAGTGTTTTACAAAATTGTGCCCTTAGCTTTAATTTCTTGTCTGTTGTCTATATATATCATTAATAAAACATTAGATTTCATGTAATAGATCCAGAAAATCGACTCAGAATCGAACCAGGATCCAGAAAATATATACTTTGTGGGGTCTTAGATGATTCCTTCGGCATGTTACACACGGAATGACAAAATCAATATACCCCCATCTTTTTGATGGTGGGTATAAAAACTAAAAATAATAGAAAACTATTAATTCAATCATAATATTCAATTTAAGTCTACTACAAAAAAACGTTTATACATTAATGCTTTAATTTTGTAAATATTAAGAAGTTAGCCATTTATAAAATTTTTAACTAAAATTTTTAATTTAAAACTCTTAAATAAACAAATAAAATATTATAGGTTACATAAAACAATAAATAAAAAAAAACCAATAAAAATTTCAATCATTTTTGCTATTCTTAAATCACTTAATGCTCATGGTAGGGTTATTCAACAAAATAAATAGTTTAAAAATTCTCCGCTAGATGTCACTTCATGGTTGTTGCATTAGCTAAGCTAAAACAAGTATTGCCAACTTATGAAAAGAAACTGCCGTTATATTTCAGAAATATGTATTTAAAAATACCCATCATTAATATACAAATAATATTTTAACCAAACAAAATCTTGTAACGTCTATGGTTTAAACGTGTATTTAATTAAATTCATTAAATAAAAAAAAATTACTATGGTAAAATCTTCGAAATAACGAAATTCTTTCACTTACCTTCACATTTCAGTCCTTGTATAAAAAATCCACCCATTATGGAACCACAGTGATCACAGAAAGTCGGTGACATAAATGTATGAGGCTTAAAACGATGTGGCATATCAATTTTAAATCTTTCCCGCAGCAGCTGTAAGTATTTAATTTTTTATTTAAATACTTTTTGCAATTTATTAAAATTTTAAGTTAAATACACTTACTATTGTACTTGCGGAATTAAATACGGAGCCAGAACATTTGCCCAATAATTTTTCATGACACTTTTTATGAACAACAGTTTGACAGGCTGAAAATATAAAAACGTTTTATAAAATATTTATATAGCAAGGAAATAATGTAAATCTGTGCACTTTTGACAGGACAACTTAACTCAAAATTTATTTATATTTTTTTAGGAGAGCTAAAAAATTGGTTAAAAATCGTCCATTTGTATGGAAATTAATATTTTTGGACAAATATATCTCCAAAACTAATAGTTGTAGGAAAATAGCGATAAGTGTAAACGATGTCTTTAATATAATATTTTAATGATTAAATTATTAAATTTGAAAATTGTCTTATCCCTACTTCAGATGTTGTGTGAAAAGTCCAAAATTTTGGTTTACTCTATATATATACACTCTATGTATATATAAAAATCAAAAAGCTATGGACTTAGTTTTTCAGTTTTATACCCACCATCAAAAAGATGGGGGGTATATTGATTTTGTCATTCCGTGTGTATCATGTCGAAAGAATCGTTTAAGACCCCATAAAGTATATATTTTTTGGGTCCTGGTTAGATTCTGAGTCTATCTAGTTATGTCCATCCATCTGTTGAAAGCAGGATAGGGCTTGAACGGGACAACGAAGGGGACGTAATTTGGCTCAAATACTTATTTATAAGTTTTGTTTGGTATTGAAAATGGGCAAAATCGGTTAATAAACAAAATATTTAGGCTAAAAACTGTTTTTTTTAAACAAATGAGTAAAAGTTTTACAAAATCGGACAAAAATATTGAGATTTATTTTGAAAAAACTGGATCAAGATTTTGTAAAATTGAGATAGTTGAAATTTCAATGACTTGAAAACTCTAAGAGATAAATATTATCATATGCAAACATGTTTTTATAGAAAATTGTTTTGGTTTCTAAAGGGACACGAGAACATTGGAAGAACCAAAATAGTTTTAAAATAGCGGAACTACCAAATATGTTCGAATAGCAGGGTCACTTATAATCAGGCAAGCTTAAATATGTACGAAAAAAACTAAAATATTCGCATGAAAAAGCACGAAAAAATGGGAAAATATGCACAGAAATATGCAAAAATAGCATGAATATGCATAGAAAAACCAGCGAATTAAGAAAACTAATTTTTGTATCCATTTTATGCAAGTTTATGCAAAGATTTAAAAAATAAGCATTCTTGTGAAATAAGGAGTGCGTTCGAAAATATCAACATATATAATATTCAATAACTTTGAAACAGTTGATCCTAGAGTTTTCATTCTTTTTTATTTAATTGATAATTTATTACAGATCACAGAAAAATTTAATTTTTGTAGTTCTAACTACTACTTATGAACTTGTGGAACATTTTTTGTAACCCTTCCGTTAGAGATTTGACAGTTGGTTCAGTCACTTTTTTAGAACAGTGTGCACATATTCTTTTAAAATCTTCAGTATTTTGGAACACCTTTTTTGTGCTCTTCAATTCATTTTTCACAGGAGCTCAATATCTTTCCACTGGTCTAAGCTATTGACAATTTGGAAAATTTACCTCTTTTGGTACAAAAACTATGTTATTGTTTTGGTACCACTCCAGAGCTTTCTTACCATAGTGACATGATACCAAATCGGACCAAAAATGTGTGGACATGTTGTGCTCTCTTATGAAAAGAAGAAGTCTTTTTTGCAAGTATTCTTTGATGTATATTTTGGTATTTATAAAGCTGAATGTAACAAATGACTTTCCTGTTTTGCAAAAAGGTTGTTATGGCAGGAATTTTTTAGGAAATTTTTTCTGCTTTTGGTTTCTAAACTTATCTTTAACATTGTCTCGACAATTTACAATATAAAAGTTTTGCCACAGAAGCTGCGAAAATTCTGCCAGCACATATGTTTCTTCGTCAATTATACAACTTGAGTATTTTTTTATGAAATTTGGTTTTAATTTCCGTGTCCTATTCTTGGCTTCTAAATTTTTTGCAGCATTACTGTTTGGAACTTTTTGGACTTTATATATTATCAACTATGCATTCTCTTTGAATTTACCCACCAAATAGTCAAAGCACTGAGCTAAACGAACTGTTTTTCTACCAGATGTGTTTGTTGTTCCTTTCAATATGCTTTCAATTTTCCGGCCTTCCCAATATCATGTGGACTTTTTTTTTCTTTCCGAACCAGGTTTCCTATCAATGGTCAAATTGTCCTAATACTGTTAAATAACTTTAGAAACAGTTTGACGGCAGAAATTTAATTCAATTATTTGTAGGACCTATTTGGATATTTTTAAAATTTTTTAATAATTTGTAGCACGTATATCTTTTTCATCACTCATTTTGATCAAAATCACGACAAATCAACATGGTTGTTATTAGAAATAATAACTGAAGTATTTTTCAATGATAACTAGATCAAAAAAAAAAAAAAAATTGTTTAATATTGCTTCCGAAAAAAGTTATGAGGCAAAAAGTGTGTTAAGATTTTTTCGATCGCACTCCTTACATTTGGAATATGCAAATGCTTACTTTCCAAGCGAAAAACTTGCCCTGCTTATAATTAATATTTACAATATATCTAACTTCAGTAACCCTTCTTATGATTAAAAAAGCTTTTTAAAATTTGTAAAATATTTTGGTTGTGTTTCTAATAGTTATTATCACAAATCGCCTTATAATGGGAACCATTTTAATTATATATTAAATTTTTAATTTCATTGAACAATTTATGAATATATTTTTCTTAAATTTAATTTAATTTTTTTAATTTTTTCTTATATTAAGAAACAGCAATAGTCTCTCACCAAAGTAGGATTCCATATGCGTTGATATAATCTCTCAATAACAGCATTTTGGTGTAAAAGTTCCCATTGTTCTTCGCTCATTTTTTCTATTTTTTCAGTGCTTTTAGCAATTTTAAAGACTTTTAGGTGCTTAGAGGCATGGCATATTCTGCACTTTTATTGCATTATTCCTTCTCTATAAAATACGGATTCAAAATTTGCTCTATCTATTACCCAGAAAATTATATAACCTAAAAATTTCTAAGAGGTACATATTTCATTTGGTCATCAATGGGTTAAAAGTGTAATGTGAGGGATATGTTTCATGTTACCTTTTTCACTACATTTAGTCTTAGAAGTAAAAATTAAACAAAATTGTTCAAGATATAATTTTTTTCTAATTTTCTGTTAGCTTTGTTATTTAAACTTTGATCTTTAGTTTTTTCAAACTTTTGATGTCTACCCATTTTCTGTGCGATTTTAAAAATTTTACCATTTTTGAAATCTGCGGTCTTGTATTAGTTATATCAAATACAAATTTTCCCTATGCTCACACTCCTTATCCCACATTTTTCCATGGTTTGGTTATTTAAGAAATTCTTGATTTTTACAAATTTAATGACTTCTAGGGACTATGTGTGACAAGTAAGAGACTTGACTAGTACTACATTTTGTAGCCCAATGTCTTGCCTATAAGACATGTGTGATTAATTTCCTCTACCTATCAGCTAGAAAATTTTATAACCTAAAAACTTCTCAAGGAAGCAAATTTTCTTTGGTCGTTAATGGGTTAAAAATAAGACGTGATGGAAAATCTTCATTTGTCTTTCTATATATCAAACCTAAGGAATAATAATTTTGCAGAATTATTCGAGATATAAAACTTTTTTGCGATTTTGTCGACCTGTGTTATATTACCTAAATAGAAAAGTAGTAAAAAACTTCTGACCTTTCCAATAAACACCAACATTATAAACTCAAGTATTTACGGGAATTTAAATTTGTAATTGAAATTAATTGAAATTTCATTTTCTTTCTACTTTTTATATAAAGTTTGTTTTTTAAACTTTGTAAACATTCATTGTGTAATTACTATAAATTCCAAAAAGGACAAAAATATTATTAATTTTCGTGGGGCAGAAGTAGCAGTGGAGTGTACAATATTAAGTTTGGAAGGAGGACTGAACAGATCCCTCAGGGGCGGAGCTAAAGAGGCTCAAAGTTGGGTACCTCTGACATACAAATTTTTTAATCGCTTGCCAAATTTTTGTTTTTTTGAGAAACTATAAATATTTAATCTGTAATAAAATCTTTGTTATTAAAGATCTTAACGAAATTTTCGGTGGATATAGACTTTATCGCATAAAATGAGAAAGTGAAAAAAACTTTAAGATTTTTGTAAAAAGAATACCAAAATTCCCAAAAAAACGCCGAACCCCAAAAGTGGGGTTTTTCACATTTTCGGCTATAAAATCCACATTTTTCCGAAGTCCCGTAGATTTTGATTGAAAACTTTTAACAACATATTATAGATTCTTAAACTGCATTCCGTTTGCCGATTTGTGCTTTGAGATTTGACAAAATATAGACTAAAATCAAAACTTTCATATAAAATGGGTCGAATTCGGGAGGGTATGTACCTTGATCATTTGAATTATTGGGCTTGATTTTTATTTTAAAGTCTTCTCTGTGAAGATACCTTTCATAAAAGTATAAAATTATTATATGTTGTTAAAGAAAATTTTATTTAAGAGAAAAAAGAGTGTAGATACTTTTTCGGCCAAAAAAAAAAAAAAAAACAAAAAGTCGTAATTTTTGCAATTTTCAAATTCAAAATCGTTTATTTTTGGACTCGGTATATTGACTTAAAGTTTTCTTTATTCAATAGATAATTTTGTTCTTTAATTAGTTAAAGAAAAAACAAATGAAATCGGTCAGAAACACTAGGATATATATGAATAAAACTGGACCAAGAACATGCAAAATTGAGGTACTTAAAAATTCAAATGCAAATAACTCAAAAACTATAAGAGATAAATAGGACATGCAAGCATGTCTTTTGTAGGTCTTATCAGTGCCTACAATAATATATAAAAATATTTGAAATTGGCAAGCGATTCCAAACTTAACATTGTACACTCCTTTGCTACGTATATACCAAATTTTATGCAAATCCAACCAGCCGATCAGAAGTTACAGATTTATTTCCAAAAAACTTCGATTCTACCCCACTGTGCATTGTGCCACTCAAACGATGCGCATTGATTTGCTGGATGCTGGAAAAATATTTTAAAAATATTAACATTCATTCTCAGTTCACTAACAGAGATTGCAAATTATGGGTCTAGTACAATTTGCCAAAAAAGAAGTTTAAAGTTTTTGTTCGAAATGTGTGTCAAATGAATCACAAAAAATTCAAATTCGAAAAATTTTCTACTCACTTATACATTGATATCCTTGCTTGCCAAATCCCCAAAGGAATAAATTACAAAAGGCACAAAATGTAGGTTGGCGAAAAAATTTCGCCACAAAACGATGACCATTAATTTCGTGAGTTCTGAAAGCAAAATAAGTGAATTATATAAATTTATTTTAACTCAGACAAATGAACGTTACTTTTGATGTTTAATGGCACCTCGACGATTTGTAATGCTGCGTGGTCTAGTTCTACGATCAACCACATAAGTGGCATTTCGCTCCAAATAAGGATGATGCGGTGAATATGAATCTTCTTTAGAATGTTGGCGGGGTAATTCATAGCTGGAGTAACGACTGTGATGGGGTATTATAGAAGAACTGCTGGCATAGGGATCACTGTAACGATCGGCAGTATTTGTATTCGAATCTCGATCACGCTCTCGCAAACGTACTACAGCAGTGCTGTTGGTATTACTGCTGCAAACGCTGGTACCCAACCCTGATGTGTTGCTGCTACCTCCTGGATAGTTTGAAGATTTATAGCGATTCTATAAATAAAAGCAAATAAATATAGAGAGTAAGAGAAAACAGAAGTACTCTCATTTTTTATAATTACATCATAAGCATATTGTTGTTGTTCTTGTTGCTTTTGTTGTTGACTACGTGTTGGTCGTGGACGTTGACTATTGCCGCCAGAACTACTGCTACCATTTGATTTTTGTTTGCGCACTTGGGCGCGTGTAAACATCATCTCTTAGCCGTTTTCTTTATTTTTATTTATTTTCCTCTTTTTCGTTTGCTAACAATTCTGTATTCAAATTTAATTGTAATTAATTTTTTATTTTACTTCTCTATCAACTTTTATTTTTCATTGTGATCTTTTCTCTTGTAGACGACCAAAAGAGATTTTCCACTTATGCATGTATGAGTTTAAACAGAACTGCGTCTGTTTGTCTGTCTGACAGTTTGTTTATTTGTTTGTTTGCTTGGTTTGTCGGCTGTTTGTTTTTGTATTTATGTTGTTTTGTTTATAATTTTTGCTGTTATTGTTGTTGTTTTTTAAAGTTAATTTATGCTTTTTTTAATATCTTTTGATTTCTCGTTAATAAAACATTATTGTATTTTTCTTTTCTTTTTTTTTTTTTTTTTTATTGTTGTTTTGTTATTGTTTTCTTTTGGGGCGTTTTTTATTCTTTATGTTTTCCTTGATTTTTGTCAGCTGTTTTGTTTGGCTGTCATTTGGCATCAAATTGACCATTTGTTTCTAAATTTTATATTTAATGCACAATAATTTCATATGTATTAATTTAATGGTTGACAAATCTGTAAATATAAGAGATATTATTAAGATAAATAAATTAATACATGAATATTTCATATAAATTTCATAGTTAAGTGCACTTTAGATATTTTAATTGCTCGTTAATGTCTTGCTTTGTAAATAGTTTTTCATTTTATTTTGGTAATAAAATACTGAGACATTTGATAATTAGTGTCAATTTGTAAACGACTCTATGAGTCAGTGACTGAGCATTTATAATGAAATGCTTTTTGTGATTTTTTTTTTATCAATACTCAGTGGCTTAATTAAATAAATTTGTTCTAAAAATTAAATTGACAAGCAATCATGAGACTATCTTCGTATATGTATTAAGGAGTGCGATCGAAAAAATCTTAACACACGTTTTGCCTCATAACTTTTTTCGGAATCAATATTAAAATTTTTGTTTTATCTAGTTATCATGGAAAAATACTTCAGTTATTGCTTTTAATAACAACCATGTTGATTTGTCGTGATTTTCATCATATTATTAAAAAATTTAAAAAAAAATCCAAATAGGTCCTACAAATAATTGGCCACAGAATTAAATTTCTGCCGTCAAACTGTTTCTAATGTTATTAAACAGTATCAGGAGAATTTGACCATTGATATGAAACCTGGTTTGGAAAGAAAAAAAGGACCACATGATATTGGGAAGGCCAGAAAATTTAAAGTATATTTGAAAGGAACTCCAAACACATCTGGTAGAAAAACAGTGTGGTTGCTGCAAAAAAATTAGAAGCCAAGAATGGGACACAAAAATTAAAACCAAATTTCATACAAAAATTTTCAAGTTGTATAATTGACGAAGAATTTTCGCAGCTTATGTGTCAAAACTTTTTATTGTTAATACTCGAGGCAATGTTAAAGATAAGTTTAGGACACAAAAGCAGAAAAAAATTCTTACGAAATTCATGGTATAACAAGCTTTTTGCAGCGGCAAAACAGGATAGTCATTTGATACTTTCGGATCTATAAATACAAAAATATGCATCAAGGAATATTTGGAAAGAAGACTTCTTCCTTTCGTAAGAGAGCACAACGTGTCCACACATTATTGGCCCGATTTGGTGTCATGTCACTACGGTAAGAAAGCTCTGGAGTGGTACTAAAACAAATTGTCCATAGCTTAGACTAGTGGAGAAATATTGAGTTCTTGTGAAAAGTGAATTGAAGACCACAAAAAAGGTGTCCCAAAATACCGTAGATTTTAAAAGAAGATGAACACACTGTTACAAAAAAGTGACTGAAGCAACTATCAAATCTCTAACGGAAGGGTTACCAAAAATGGTCCACAAGTTCATAAGTAGTGGCTAGAACTATAAAAAGTTATATTTTTCTGTGATCTGTAATAAATTATCAATTAAATAAAAAAATAATGAAAACTCTAAGATCAACCATTTCCAAGTTATTGAATATTATATATGTTAAGATTTTTTCGAACGCACTACATATGTATAAGCTTTTCATTCCCTTTCATTCAAGATATTAATTTTATTCAAGATTTTAGTCCAAAACTCAACAAAATATATAGGGCCTATTTACATTGCATCGTTTTTTATATTTTGTTTTAAAATTGCTTCGAAAATATTTCTACTTTATCACATTTAAATTTGTATTGTGCAACTTTTATACAAATTTTTGATAAAAAACAAAAAATGAGAAAAGTAAAAATCCCCACGTCTTTGTAATGACGAAAAACTTTTCATAATTTTTTTTTTGCTGGAATAATTTAAAAACAATTTTAAATTAAAATTAATTTTAGCTAAAAAACTGCTTAAAAGATCAACAAGTAGGATAAAAGTTAATTACACTGGTTGACAAAAAAATATATATGGACTGGAATAATTCCGCATAATCGAAACTGCTTTCAGTTTTTTCCCATCAGGTCCACCTCCTATATAAGGTGAGAATCAATGAAATTGTATTCAAATAGTTAAAGGACCAATGTAAACTCGGAAACAAAAAATGGGCGTGGTCCGTCCACTTTACTGACCAATTTCCTGCCCCCTCCCATATAACGTAAAATTTGAAAAACTTGATGGTGGGTATCGTATAATCGTTTAAAAAATAGATTCGGCCGGGCCGAATATAACATTCGCGCTTGTTTTTTTTTTATTCCTTCAGAATTGTATCAAGTTTTAATATGAAAGAAACATTTTATAATAATAAAATAGTGATGTAAATATTAAAATATTTTCACACCTAACTTCACTATTTTTGTGCATGGACTTAGGCCACTTTCGCAATATGCGGCTTATCATCCTACCACAGTTATTTTTGCGCATGAAATTTTCTGTATACTTTGAAATTTTGAAGTACTTTTTAGAGAAATTTGACGTTTTGGAGAAAAAAATAATAACAGGCACTTTTACTACGTATGGCCTCCAGTATAAGGTGTAAGCTTTCAACAATTCAGACTTCTTTTCATACATCAAAATAATGATATGTTCTTGGTTTGATATTGGGTTCTATGAATATTCCCTCCTTGTCTTATTATATCTTTTTTTATTTTGAAAGGGCCTAGTATCTTTAATAGTGTCTCATTAAAATATTTTAAAATGGAAAAATATTTAAATATTTTTTAAAATATATTTTGTCAAAAAAAAAAAAAAAACGATTTTTTTTCTTGCAAAATAAATAAAAAATTTTCCCCTGGTTCTACCAGGAATAAATTTTTAAGAATTTTATTTTCTTTCAGAATATTTTAATTTTTCAGGCGAAATATATCGTAAATTAAAAGAGATAAGATATACACACGATAATGGTTTTTTAAGATCTCCACCTGTAGAATCCTCTTATAGATCCCAAACTCAGAATACTTTTACCATCTTTGTGTGAAATTTCATTAAAATCGAACAGATTTTATTGCATTTAATTTTTGTAATCATAGTGGGGCAGAATCGAAAATTTTTTGAAAAAAATCTGCAACTACTAATTTAATAGGCGGACTCAACATACACCTTAGGGCGGAGGTAAGGAGGCTCAAAGTAGGGTATATTTGACATATAAAATGTTTAATCGCTTGCCAAATTTTTGTTTCTCGTCCGATTTTAAATATTTTTATATATTCTTGTAGGTCTTGATAAAACATGCGTGTGCTATTTATCTCTTAAAGTTTTTGAGTTATTTGCGTTTAAAATTTTAACTACATCAATTTTGCAAGTTCTTGGTCCAGTTTTTTCATAAATATCCCAGTATTTCGATTTTGTTTTTGCTAAAAAAAAACTCTATTTTCTCTAAATTAAAATTTTATTTTACAAGATACAATAATTCTATATTTTTTTGAAAGGTTTCTTTACAGAGATGATTTTAAAATAGAAAACAGAATAAGCCAAGCGGTCGAGGTACATACCCTCCCGTATTCGACCTATTTTATATGAAAATTTTGACTTTAGTCTATATTTTCTAAAATCCTAAAGCACGAATTGGCAAACGGAATGCAGTTTAGGAATCTATGATATATAGTTAAAAGTCTTCAATAATAATTTACGGTACTTTGGAAAAATGTGAACCTTATTGCCGAAAATGTGAAAAAAACATTTTTGGGATTTTTGCCGTTTCTTGGGAATTGTGGGATATCTTTTAAAAAAGTTTTAAAGTTTTTTAAACTTTCTCATTTTGTACGATAAAGTCTACAATCACCGATATTTTTACTAACAAAGATTTTATTTCAGATAAAATACTTATAACTTCTAAAAAAAAAAAAAAAAATTTTTTCCAAAAATTCTACTTCAATTGCAAAAATCAAAAAATTTTATAAACTCGATTTTGTTCATCTATATTACATTGCTTAGCTGATGTAATTCTTCATTACATTGAAAAATATTGAAATCATTATCTTTAATAGTACTGAAACAACGCTACTTTAAAGTTTAATAACATTTTTATTAGAAAATTTTTAGCTAGATTATAAATATTTTAGTTAAATTTAATTATATATATATTTTTTAATTGCTCCACTGTGCAGAAATAGTTAGTTTAATTAAGTTATAAAAATAGTATAAATAAATTAATGTTAACCTTGAAAAGAAAAAACTTAATTTTTATGAATGAATTTTATTGTTTCTTTCGAATTCTTAAAATTTGTTTATTTTTGTTTCTCTTTTTCAGTATCTAAAGTCAATTAATGTGATTGCTTTTCTAACAGTTGTGTAGCGTGTGATAAACTTTTATATATTTTGCACATAAACAAATGCATTTTGCATTGAAAAAATATGAAATAGAAATTTATCTTAATATCCGTCAACAATTATCACAAGTGATCGTTGAAGATAAATGAAAGTATTTAGAGAGGTAATAGTAAGGTGGTACAAAATCAAGGTGATAAAAATGTTCTGAAAAAAAGACAAATTTTAAGGAGTTATAAAAATATTTAATAATTTTTATTTTTAATATTTCATTAAATTAATAATATTTTTAGTTTTTGAATTTTTGTACTTAAGTCCTATAAGCAGTGTACAGTATTTGAAATAATTATTAAGAAACTATAAAGCTGTCCTAATTATAGGAATATATTTCTTAAATATCGAAAAAGCTTAATAATTATTTATCTATATTAACCCAATTTTTACTGATATTTTTTGTATAAAAAATCAGCAACAAATTGCTACAAAATATATCAACCTAAGAAAACCAAAAACAATCAAACGGAAGCATTTTTTAAATAAAAGAAATTCCTAAAGAAAAAAACGAAAACAATAAATTTGAACAACAAACGGATGTGCACAATTAAGCGTTAAATGTTTTCTCATAAAAAAAAAACAGCTGAAAAGGAAATTTGCTAAAATATTGAATGAAATCTATATGTTTACGTATGTCACATACAATAGAAGACTAATAGATAGAAAAATCTACACAAATATGTTTCATAAGCAAAAAATACGTAGATGCGTATAAGTTTTGAAAACTACTTAAAAAACAATTTGTCGTTTTGAATACGGAAATTTAAGAAAATTGTGACATAGTTTTATATTTTATATATTTTGAGGGACGAATCAGTAGTAAGTAGTACAAAAATAGTTTTACACCCTAAGTGCAAATAGTTTTAATGGTATTTCCAATCGCGTCATTATTTGGTTACGAGGGTTGTTATAAATACTATTTAGTGTCTAGTAATGATATATGTATACTTATTTAAATACTATTATTTATAGTCAAATATTTTTTTCTCTTTTTGTATATTTATTTAAAATTAAATCCAATATTCCAGATGCTTGATAAATAAAATGTTTCTAACATTTTTTGTAAATATCAAAATTACCACTAACTTTTTATTTAATTGTAATACAAAATTCTACATTTGACAAACCTTATGTATGATTATTATGAAATAATTATTTAATATTACGTATACGTTTAAATACCAAAAGTAAGATTAATTCATTGAAATGTGAATTCAATGAATTTTTATGGAAGAAAACTGATTTCATATTGAAATGAATTATAGTGATGAAATATAAATGTACTAGATTTAAATAAAAATATTTCTGATATTCTGAATGAAAGAATTTTAGATTAACTAATAAAAAAATAAATTGATTGTTTGTTGAAAAGGCGAGTTGCGAAAAAAAAAAGAAAATATGTTGCTATGGTACTGATTGTGATGAAATTGCAAACACAATCATCATGAATCGACAAGAAAATCTTGTCGAATGATTTATTAAATGGGAAAAAAACACTGTTCAAATAAATGTTAATTCATATAATAGATAACATTTGTTTGGGAAATCCAATTTACTTATACCCTGAAAAATTCTTGGAAAAAGTCTTGATCACAGTTCCAAATTAATTTTTAATATATAAATAATACAACATAATATTAAAATTTCAATTATAACATATGCATTATCGATTTTTTTGGAGACTTTGCTTTCTTTATATTTAATATATATTTAGAATAGATTATTTTTAATAAATAATATTATTATATTAATAGCAAATTTTTAAAATTTTATCTTAAACGCCAAAAAAAAAAAATTAATATAAAAGTATATTTTACAATAACTTGAGACCAGTCTGACTTAGAAACTGAAACACCAGAAGATGAAGATGAAAATAATCTTTAAGTTACATAAACATTCATTTTTATCTGCCCAACGGCTTCGGAGTTAGTATGAAAAACAATTTTTCATGCGAAATGGAAGAATTTTTTTCCTGCAAATTTCTTTAATGAAATTAAACCGGCAAAAATGTGCAGGTTTCTATAAACAAAATAAGCCATATGTCATTAAAATTTATGCACAAATCTTGATTTTATTTGAGTAAAAATTGTATAACTCGAGAATGGTTTATCCAGATAGCTTAGTTTAAATAAATTATACTCAGTCGATTCAAATTATCTGTGCGTTATCTTTTTTTTTTTTTTTACTTTTTAAAAGAACTTTAAAGCAAAATAATTAGGAAGGAACAAAATTTGTCTGCCACTAATTTCTAAATAATTCCAAAAATATTGAGCATATGAAAAAATGATATTGGGATGGCTTGAAGACATTTATATCCATCGTGTATACCGTTTTTTAGTTATGGCCAGATTCGTGTTAAGCATATCAAAATCCATATAAATAGTCCAACTATTAGATATATTCGTTTTAGAGGAGGATTTTTTTGCGACCAGTTTTATTTGAGAAAACCACCCACAAAAATAAACAAGAATCCATGCAAAAATCTTAAAATTTATCATAGTTTAAATTGGACTTAATTTGTAAGTTACGATTTTTTTTTTAATTTTTTATAACCGTTTGGTCAACATTGACACCCTGTAGCTTGACTTGTATTATTACAGAGTGACTTGACTATAAGATTATTTTTCTGAATGATTATGTTCTATTCTATGGTTTAAAATCTTGCCTTTAAGATAGTATAAAATATTGTGATACAAAATCGACTTTAATGTGTCACAAAAATCTAAAATTATTAGCCAAAAGATATGAAAAAAACCTTCCAGAGCCAAGATTGGATTTAAACGAAGATTTAAAATGGTACATTAACATTAAAACTTGTAGAAGAGGAAGGTATGTAGTTAAGAAAAATAATTGAAATGTTATGAATTGACTAAACTAATCGATTGTTTTTTTTCTTGAAAAGTAGTCAAATAGGACATCATAAGCGCACAGTGTGCGATTCAAAAAAAAAAAAAAAAAAAAAACATGAAATGGAAACAATTATGAAATTTCGGAATGGCTGCTCCGTGAAATTTCACATGGCGATAGTAAAGGTGTGGTCGAGTTTGGACCATATAGACCTATAGGGGCGAGGGTCCTTGAGATGGACATCTCGGGTATACAATTTCTTAAAAACGATCCTGATTCCTTATATCTGAACCGATTTCATAGATTTTTATATCGGAGAATTCTGCTGTTCGAGGTCTACAAAAAACTCTTGTGTCGTCTTTTCAAATATATATAACAATTTTTACAATACGAAAATTTGTTGAAGACTTTTTGCAAAAAACACTGAGAAAGGATATATTTGTGATTTTTTTTTGCATATTTTTCATTTATAATTATGCAATAAAGTTCTTGTTAGTAAATAGTTTTGAATGAAATTTTACACCTAAGTAGATTTTTTGTTACTTAATTTAAAGCGCTATTCACTTTTTTAGATTTGTCTACGAAAATCTCGTAATTCCCAAAAAACTTTAAAAGTTTCCAAAAATGGGATTTTTTACTTTTTTTGCTATATTTTTCCAACCGATATCGGGGAGCAAAAATTTCTATTACAAAAAAATTAAAAACACATCAGACTATATAAAAACATATAATTTTGTTTTGATTCCAGCTTTGCGGTTTGAAAAATTAAGACGAAAATTCGAAATTTGTTGGATAAATAGGTCAAATTTGGGAAACCCTGGTGCTCGCAAAAATCAATTTTAAAATGTTTCTTTACCTTTAAATTATTTTGTGTTTAGTTACCTTTCAGAAAAATATAAATCTTATATGTATTACTTAAGAAAATTGTTATAAAACAGAGAAAAAATATAACCACTCTTTTGGGAAAAAACGGTAAAAAATCAAATTTTTTTTTAAACTTTAAATTTAAATGCATGGAACTTTTGACTCCATAAAAATTTTTTCAAAATTCTTTCTATGCACATATTTTTTATTTGTTGTTAATGAAATAAGGAAAGTTTAAAAAATTGGGTTAAAATTGGACCCTCTATAGCGAAAAAACTTCACCAAGGCAGTCTAAAAACAAAAAATTTTAATATTTGTAGCCTAGTATCTCTTAAACTAAAAGAGAAAAGATATTTATACTTTTTGTAGACCTCGACTAGCAGAATTTCCCTATATAAAATTCTTTGAAATCAGTTCAGGTATAAGGAATCAAAATCTTTTTTAAAAAATTTTATACCCGAGGTGTCTAACTTTGGTACCCTGTGAACTTGCCCCCTGTAGGTCTTTATGGACCTCTACTATAACCATGTGAAATTTCATAGAAATAGGAACAGCCGTTCCAAAATTCTGTAAATTGTAAAAATAAATTTTAAAACTACTTGAATATTAAATTTTCGGGATTTCCCTCTCAGGAATTCCCGAATACCAAACCCTATTCGGAACCCTGACTTTCATTGAAATGCTTTATATTTTGAAAATTTTAAAATGTTTCTAAATCTGTTACTGACTTTTTTTTTTTATCAAATATTTAAATGTCTAAAAAATTTTAAGCATACTACTCTTTGAAATTATTTTATTTTTAGAGATTTTTGTGTAATTTTTGGGATAATTTTATATAATTTGAAACTATATGCGTATAATTATAAAAAATGTTAATACATTTTTACTTTTCTGTGCTAATACTTTTGCGATTTTTTTTTTGCAAATATTTTCCCTTTGTAACAAAAGTTTAATGGTAAATAATACTTATACACTGTGTCAATATTTTTAGAAAACTTCCTGATTCCATTGATTTATTAATGAAATTACAACTGAGCTATTCGAAAAAAAAAAAAATTAATCATGATTAAAAGGAGTAAATGATGCTGATTTTGAAAATCATTTCTATAGTTTGCCTGAAAATAAACCTCATTTTTAAATCTTTCTAAACAAGCTTTTGGATTGTTATCATCACGACTGAAGAACGGGAAAAGGAGTTATGAGGATGTTTTGCCCAGAAAGAAAATCTTACTTTTAATACAAATATTGTTAACTTTTTGTTAAAAACGCAGATAAGCCTAGTACATCTAAGCGTAGGAGAGTAGGGACAGTATATTCATCAGTATGTAATTTTTATCAAGGTTACTATTTTGTTACTTATAACCAGGGCAAGTTTTTATATGCACAAAAAAACTTGAAATATGCGCTTGAAAAAGCACGAAAAAATGGTATAATATGCACAGAAATATGCAAAAATAGCATGAATATGTATTAGGGTATCCAATCGATTAACCGTCATTCGGTTATCCGGTTATTTTTTGTCGATTAACTGTCCGAATAATTTAAAACTGTCTATTTTCGAATAACGAATAAACCGAATAATTTGTGTCGAATAACCGGTTAACCGAAATGTAGTTTTCTTGAGTTATAAATTAGAAAATTTTCCATTTTTATGATAAATCTATGTAAACAACATTTTTTAAAGAGGCCTGTTACCAGTGTTGCCAGTTTAGCCTTTTTAAGGCTAAATCTAGCCTTTTTATTTTGCTTTTAGTCTCAAAATTTTCGTTTTAGCTTCTAGCTTTTTTTCTAGCCTTTTTTGATTTTTAATATAGCCTTAAAAAGGCGAAGGGCTTACTAAATTTATTTTAACAGAATCATATATTTAAGCATTTTTGTATTTTAATTCGCAGAAAAAATCGAAATTATTTATATTTAGCGACAATTTTCGCCTGCGGCGCATCGTTCCACATAAATATTATGATTATTTTTTAACAAACTTTATTACCCATAGTTACTATTTAGGTTATATTTATAAATTCTGTAAAATATCTTTAAGAAATACCAAAAACTAATAAGAACAAAAAAATAAATACGCTTTTTAATAAAACAATATATTAGCTTTTTTCTGGCTTTATTTTTTGGGACAATTAGCCTTTTCTGACCTTTTTTAAAGTCTAATTTAGCTTCTTTTTTTCTCAAGTCCTGGCAACACTGCCTGTTACATTCAGTAAAAATAAATAAAAATAATTTTTAGTGGGGTACTTTTTCTTCTGTTTTAGAAGTAATAAACCAGGATCCAATATATATAGAAAGTTTTAAATTAATTGTTTTGCTATAAGACATTAATATTCGGATGCTGCCTTTACAAAAAATATAAAAAAACTGAAACAAATGAAAAACAATGTTGTGTACAATCTTCTTTATTAAAATAATAATAAATATTAAAACTAATTTCATTGAGCCGTTACAAAAAAAAATTTGGATCTTCATTGCAATTTTGGACAAAATCGTGAACATGACATGACATAACACAGGTATCAAAAAATTCAATTCATTGAAAATTATACGAATTTGTACTATTTCTGGATTACAAGTTCAGTATCTTATTGAATTCTTTGGATGCTTTTTTTGTTGGGATAGAATGTTTTATAAAAAGCGACAAGAAAAGGTAATAATATTATATCTACATAAATAATTAAACTTGAATCAATAGAAATCCTTAAAACATTACTCTGAATAAAGTAAATTCAAAGTTACACAAGCCACAACACTTTCAATTATCATCTAAATGTACACAAAAAATATTAATTTAGACTCTTTTAACAAAATATCATTCTTACACGCAAAATATGTACACTTACATGAAAAATGTGTTAAATAAAGCGGAATTAGGAGAATATTTTTTAGTATTAGCTAAAAAATGAAAATTTTTCATACAAATAGGAGAAAATAATTACGAAATGATCTTCTGATTTCTAAGTAACTATTTCAATATATTAAATGCGATAATTTGTGTAATTTACATGTTTTACATGTATAAAAAGACTATTCGGTTAATCGAATAATTTGTCAATAATCGGTTATTAACCGATCAAATTTTAATCTCGAATAATTATTTGTCGAATAAACCGATTAATTGGATACCCTAATATGTATATAAAAACCGACGAATTTATGCATTCTTATATATGCATATTTTAACCTTCAATCTATAATAGATTTCGATGTTTATAAAAATATAACTATTTAAATTTTAAGTATCATATTTGACGTTTCACCAAAAATTTTTTAGAAAACATTTCATTGAACTCTAAAAAATCACCAAAAAATTGTGTTTTTGTTAAGAAAACTAACTTTTGTATCCATTATATGCAAATTTATGCAAAGATTTAAAATATAAGCATTTTTTGTGAAATTCTTTTTAAATATGCAAATGCTTACTTTCCAAGCGAAAAGCTTGAAAAACTTGTCCTGCTTATAACTAGTACTTATAAACAATGAAATGCAGGAGGTTCCATATTCTTTAATTACTTTAATTGGTTACAAAGCAATATTCATGAAAAAAGCTTTCAACTTTATTTTATTTTGTACGCATTACCCTTTTTAAAGTATAGTTTTAAATAATTAAATAATTATACAACCCTCGTATAAATTCCTCTTTATATTAAATACATAACTTGTTATTTTTTTCGTAGGCACCTGTCTCTTAAGTTTCTTTAGTTTATCGCATTGTTTGCGCAAAATGAACGTCATTGTCAAGAATTTATGCATGATTTTTCTTATATTTTATACAAATTTTCATTTTACTTATTTTCAATTTCAATTATTATTTTTCAATATTTGTTTTCATTCTCTGTCGCTCTCTACAGGCATATAAATATTACTCTCAGTAACAGATATTTTTCTCAGTATACAAATCAAATTGTTTAAACAATTTCTTGTGTACATTTGAAATTGTTACATATGACGAAACACGTACGAATTCATAACATTTATTATTTTTTCTTTCTTTTTTTTTTGTACTTTTTGTATACAAAATAAAACTTTTGCCATCAAACAAATTAAGCAGAATAAATAAAATTCCAAAAGAAGATGCAAAAAAGAAAATATAAATATAATTTTTATTAAAAATAAATTAATCTTTGTATTTGCAAACAATTGCAATATGTTTAAAAATTATTTAAATGAAATTATTTTATGAAATTAAAAAATAAAAGTAACAAGAATTGTGTTACCATTGATATTACACAGAACTCATAGCTACTGTTATCATTATTCATTGTAATATTGAGTCTGTAAGCAAATATTATTGTACTCGTTGTCTTCATTGCAGTTAAATCAAATAAACACTTTCATTTCATTTCAATTATTAATTGTACGACTATTTGTTTTGTATTGTTCTTCTTTGGTATTATTAATTCTCTTTTTTTTTTCTTTTTTGTTCAACGTTTCAAATTTGTCTTGTTGATTTAAGTGAAAAAATGGTTTATTTTGTTTTAATTAACTTGGACGAAAACATGCCTTTTTGCCTGTTTTCAGCTTTTTTGTTGAAAGAAATATAAGTTTTTTCAATTTTTTTTTTTTTAACGAATATTTATTTGTTTTTTTTATAAGTTTAATTCTTACTTGACCTTGTAAAGTTCAAAGAAATAGTGAATTGTACTGAAAAATTAATTGTTTTTATAAGAGTTCATTGGTATGGAGGCGTATGACTATTATGAAATAAATTAATGTTACGTATACGTTGTGATATTTTGGTAATGGGCGTTGAAATGGTTTATATATGTATTATATTGCTGTGTATATTACAAAGGAATACATCTGTTTTAAATTATATAATTATACTTAAAATTTTTTGCAAATTTTAAAATAGTTTTCTGTCTTTTTCAGAAAATAGGCCTTATATCTCAATAACTGTTTAACGTATTAAAAAGTAATGTAAGAATGAGTTAACATTTTTTTTTTATTAGAATTTTTTGACATCCTTTTCAATAAAAACAGATGAGTCGTTTTCGAGATATGTTTCTATATATGGTGCAACCTCCTTAATTTTACAAATCTCGATTTATCGCAAAAACTAGAGTTAATTTAAAAAAGCGATTTAGAGGGTTAGTACTTACTAATACCGTATATCCGAAATCAATGAAAAATCTCATGTTGCAGAATCAGTGTTTCCCCGTGGAATTGTACTGCATTATTAAATATTTATTTGATAATGCAGTACACTGTTGCTTGCTGTAAGACCGTATCAAAAAAAATTTGAGAAATTTTGTTAGCCGAATCTATATAGCAACCATCTGCAACAGACAGACAGACAGACGGACGGAGATAGCGAGATCGACTCATAAACGAACCAGGACACAGAGTCATATTGTACATCACTTTAAAGTAAATAATAACTTCTTTAATATTATGTATAATCTTTTGTATCATTTTAAAATTTAAAAATGCTTAACAATATAATGTTTTATCTTAAATATTTCTATGTCACTTCCACATTTATTTTGCAAAGAAAAAAATTAAAAAATTATTTATAATTTTTTTTATAAATTTACGTCTAAAGTTCAAACCAGACAAAATATGAACATTTTTTTTTATTTTCTTCAAACATTCATACTACCATCGTTTACACTATAATTTTTTTTCAGACAAATGGTCAAATAAATTTTATCGTCTAAAGGGCAGCAATAAAATTTTAATAAATGCTGTAATTTTTAAAAGGTCTATTTGTATAACTCAACTTTTTTTTGTGAGTTTATTAAAATAAATTTAGATTTTATTTGTCCAATTTTTTTGAAGGTATTTCAAATCATCAATTTATTTTGATTGTGGAATTGTGAATTCTATTCCAGCAGCCATGACTATAAATCACTTTAAGTCTTATGTATTTGTAACCACTTTTATTTACTAATTGATTTAAAATCCCTAACTGCATTGATTTATCAATATATCTGTCCATCTGACAATCCGTCGGTTTGTCTATCTATCTGTCAGTCAGTCTTGTTTTTTTCAAGAAATTACAAATCACATTGTAAATTTTTAATTAAAAATCTTTCTGCAGCAATACTTTTTCAAGCGTTAATTAAGTTAAATATATGTATAGGGTAAGTGTGTCGGCAGTTTAACTTTTTTTCTGACTTTCAAGTTTAATATTTCCGAACGTGGTCATGGTTTTTGGATAACGAGCAAATACATCACTTTATTAAAGGATACTCTTTCAGATTTTGTTAGATTTTTGTAAAGAAAAAAATGTTTAATTGGCCATTTTATTGCATTTTATAAAATACATCAAATTTATCTATAGTCGGCATATTTTTCCAGTGTTCGGCATGTGGTGATCATTCATTTACATTTTGTATGTAAATGCCCTAAACTATGCTCTAAAATATAACATAATTTTAACAAGTAAAAAAATTTTGAACAAAATACTTAATAGATTTTATAATTTATATATTTTTTTTTTGGAAAAATGGTCCAACAGATACAGTTTTACATTTCAGCGACCCATAGTAAAATTTTACGTGGAAAAATTCTGTAGAACATTTTTATGTATGAATCTTAAGTTTTAATTAACACATTTTTTACAAACATAATCGAAATGACCCCATATAATCTATATATATAAAAGAGTAACGTGACTGACTGATTCATCATCCCACAGCCCAAACGGCTGAAGCTAGAGAGACGAAATTTGGAACGTAGGTAGGTCTCCCACCATACAGATCAACTAAGACGGGATTTTTGGAAATTCGAATGTTTAGGGGGTAAAAAAGGGTAAAAAACGGGTAAAATCGGTAACTTTATATCTCCTAAACTAATAAAGATACAAAAAAAGTTGAATATTTATCGTTATTCATTTAAAAAATAATTGGACGGGTGTCTGGTACTTTTTTGAAAATCGGCCGCTTTAGGGAGAAAACGGGTAAAAACTGTATTTTGGTACTTTTTTGTCACCATATGTATCTTTGAAACCAATCAATATACAGATAAAATTTATATCGTATTCATAACTTATCAAAAAATGAGAAATACAAATTTGGTACTTTTTAGAAATTCAAACGTTTAAGGGGTAAAAATCGTACCTATTTTTGGTACTTTTTTCATAAAACTTTTTTTTATATTTATTGAAATATTCATATGAGTATTTTAATATGGGATACCACTACAATTTAGAAATTTATTGGAATACAATTTTTGATACTTCGATGGGAGAAAAAAAGTACCAAAAAAGGGGTAAAGGCGGGAAATTACATTTTATTCAAACTTAATAATGAATTTTCAATTATATTAAACATAGAAACATGAAATTAAGAAAATGTAGATAGGAATTCACAAGAGTGGAATTTGTGGTACTTAAAGATACGTGGTCCTGTGGGTAAAAATGGACTTTGTGGTACTTTTTTCTTCTTCTATTGGTACTTTTTTCATTTTCTGTAATTATGAACCTAGAAACATGAAATTAGGGATATGTAGTCCTTAGTTAATGAGAATCCATAAGAGGGGACGTTGTGGTACTTTTTTGCTATTTTAATGGTACTTTTTGAATTTTCTATTATATTTAACCTAAAAATATGAAATTAAGGACATGAAATGCTAAGTGAATGAGAATCCATAAGGGAGAACTTTGTGGTACTTTTTCGTTCTTCTAATGGTACTTTTTGAATTTTTTATATAACACAGAAACATAAAATTAAAGATATTTGGTCCTAAATGAATGAGAATTCATTAGAGGGGACTTTGTGGTACTTTTTTGTTCTTCTAATGGTACTTTTTGAATTTTCTATAATATTTAACCCAGAAACATGAAATTAAAGATATGTGGCCTTAAATTAATAAGATTCCATAAGAGAGGTTTTTGTGGTACTTTTTTGTTCTTCTAATGGTACTTTTTGAATTTTCTATAATTATGAACCTAGAAACATGAAATTAAGGATATGTGGTCCTAAATGAATGAGAATTCATTAGAGAAGACTTTGTGGTACTTTTTTGTTCTTCCAATGGTACTTTTTTAATTTTCGGTAATATTTAACCTTGAAACATGAAATAAGGATATGTGGTCCTAAATGAATGGGAATCCATAAGAAGGGACTTTGTGGTACTTTTTTGTTCTTCCTACGGTACTTTTTTAATTTTCTATAATTCTGAATCTAGAAACATGAAATTAAAGATATGTGGTCCCAAATGAATGAGAATCCATAAGAACGGACTTTGTGGTATCTTTTTTCGTTCTTCTAATAGTACTTCTTGAATGTAAGGTTTCAATTGTTGTCTATCTTGGTTTAAATTGGTCTTTTTTTAATTTTTTTTTCTAAAAACTGATATCAAAAATTTTTTATTTAAGAACGGAGTAAATTACCAAAAAGCTGATACTATTAGTATATTTTGAACATTTGCACTAAAAATAAAATATATTTTCATGGCAAAATTGATCTTACATCAATAATTAGTATTCGCTGTTGTTAATTATTTCAGTTTAAATTTAAAAATGCCGACTACTGGTACATGCTGACATTAGGTGCACTTACCCTAGTATGTATATTACAAATTTTCAAAATTTCCAAAACATTAAAGGAAAATCTTTAAATATATAAGAGAAACTCAATTTAACATTAAAAAATTTAGTTCTAGTAAATTTGTATTCAACATTTAAATTTTTGAACTTTATTAAATTAAAATCTGCTTATTTGTAGAGCAGCAAACATATTTTTAATTTTGATAATATATATATTTTTTAATATAAAAAGTTCCCCACAGCTGAATATAATATTCAAATCTTTTTAATTTTTATTAATAAATTTAACAAGATAAATCCATTAACAATTTGCACAAAATTCCATTTTTTATTTAAATATAAAAAAATAGATTCTAAACAATTGCTGATCATAATGCTAAATAAACAATAAAAACAATAAAAAGTTCTGCCAAAATATTTTTGAAAAATCAAATATTAAATTAATTTTACCACTAAAACAGTTGGCTTTGAAAATGTATAAAAAATATATATATAACAAATACGCACTACAATTTACATTGATATAACATTGATCATAAATATTTTGTTTGTATTATTTTCAAATAATTTTCTGATTAAATAATTTCTTCATTATGTTATTTAATGCAAATAAAATTTTTTCTTATACATTAATATTAATCATACGCACCAGACACTCCCTAGAAGTATTAAAGATTTTAATTTTCGTTTAACATTATAAATTTTTCTTTTGTTTTGATTTTCAATTTAAATTTTTATTACTGTTGTCATAAATTAGATTATAGATATAGATAAATTTTAACGATTTATGGTTTTACTAAATAAATTATAATTAAGAACATTTATAGGTTTTTTTGTAAGACCTTCATCACAAATTTTATGGCTTTATAAAAGTTTTTTTCTTTTCAGAAAATATTTTAATTGCAAAAAATATTTTATAATTTGGCAATAAATATATATTATTTATATTCCTTTAATTTTTAAAATTATTTAAAAAAACACACACTTCTGTCCGGTCTTTCGTTTTCTATAAAACTGCTGTAAAATGAAGATGATTTTTTTTTATAAAATAAATATTTCTATTCATTATACATATATTTCCAGTTAAATCTGTGGTACTTTTTCTCTTATGTTTTATCTTTAATTAGATCATTAGTAACACTTTGATTATTTTTTTATATTTGATATCGTGCGGTAAATATTATGACGTGTTTTATTAAGTTTAAACGTAATTGTCTAAGAATACGTATGTATATGAAGAAAGCAAGATATACGGCTATTTTATTTTTACTTCATCATTTCTCTTCTATATTAAAATGTGTTTAAAAATATTTATGGAAATTCTAAAAATAATTTTCATTGTATAGCTAAAATTAAAATTTGTTAAGAAGGATAAAAATAAAACAAGTAATATAAAATAATTGGTTATGCTTGATGATATGATACCCTACATTATTCTGAGTATATAAAAAAATATTTATAATAAAATAAGTTTATTTCGTAAAATATTTTTAAACCACAGAAGAGATAGTAGGAGTCAAGTTACTTACTATAAATAGAGTGAATTAACATGAAATTTTTTTAGAGCGAGTATCTTATTGTAGACAAGAAAAAAAAAATTGGTAATTACACTGGCCTACAAAAAAAAAAAATTTTTTTTTCGTGCTCCTTCAAATAAAAATATGTGGACTAGATGGAATTCCACATGCTAAACTCGAATCTGCTTTCAGTTTTCTCCCATCAGGTTGAGATTTTTTATTATGTCTTATATTGCGCCCTAAATAAGCCAATTACTCGAGTATATTTCACTATTGAAATAAATAATACACCAAAATATGTGGAATAAAATTGGCTTTAAGTCGTTGTACTACAAATTTTTATCCGCCCAATAGTTTTGGAGATATTTGAAATAAGTGTACAAAAAAATTTTGTTCATGCTAAATTCAAGATTTCTTTTTTTTTTTACTAAAACTTCTTTTTAAAAGTAAAAACATCAAAAATGTTTAATTTTATCATCTTTATCTTAAAACTGGCAAAACTACGAGTAAATAAAGCTACGTATCATAAAAATGCACAAATAACGATTGGATTCACAGTTAAGTTAGGATACCCATGCATACCTACATTTAATTGGAAATACACTAGTGGGCAAAAAAAAAATGTTTCTCTTAAATAAAAAAAAAAAAACAGATGGATTAGATGGAACTTAACGTGCTAAATAAGAATCAGATTTTACTTTCTTTCTATCACGTATCGATTTTCTTTTATGGGCGTGAGTACTATGACCCCGCCATAAGGCAGTCACACTTGTATAACTCGAGAACGGTTTGTCCAATTAAGATAAATTAAACTCCTGTAGATAGTGATCTAAATTGTCTTTAAGCTGAGTTTACATAATTTTTTTATCCAGTTAATATTTCCGTAGATATTCGGTAATTAGTAGCGAATTATTATTATTATTTTTTTTTAATGGTGAAAATTTTAATCCATAACTCAGAAATTCTTGAGCGAATAAAAAATATTGTTAACATATCTTAAAGACAGTTTTCGTATGCGTCTTTTGGTGTATTATTTATCAAAACGTGTAAACGGTTCTTGAGTTATAGCCTAAATTGTACAAAACATTATCGAATTTTATAGTGTGACCGCTGAATAAGGTGATGATATTAGTCATGCACCTAAAAAAAAAGCAGTACGTGATAGAAAAAAAGTGAATGCATGTTCTTGTTTAACTCGTATATATCCACCTAGTCCACCTATTTTTGTTTCGAGAAAAAATAATTTTAATTTTTTTTGTCCATCACTGTATTTCTACGCAGTTGTATGTATAAATGGGTATTTTTACTTAACTGTGAATAAAATCATGATTTGTGCATCAATTTTGAAGATTCAGGAAAATCGGTTCATAATTTTCCATAGCTCCCATGTAAATCCCTCTTCCGAAGGTCACTTTAACGGGGAATAAATCCTTAGTTAATATTATGTTAATATATTAATATATGTTAGTAATGTTCTATATTCCACAGTGGGGCATATTCGAAAATTTTTGGAAATAAATCGTTAAGAACTTTGTAAAAGGAATCCCACAATTCCAAAAAAAAAAAAAAAAAAAAAAAACACTGAAAATACCCAAAGATAATTTTTTACCGTAGATTTTGAATGAACAATTTTAACAACTTATTATATATTTCTAAATATATCTGCGAAGATACCTTTCAAGAAAATATAAAATTATTATACAGGTAACCCTCAATTTACATGGCTTGTTGAGACCGGAGAAAGTAAGTGTAAATTAAAAACCCGTAAAACGAGATTCAAAATATATACAAATTTATATTTCGGGACCAGAATTTCATTATATCGCTTATATTAAAGTTTGGGACCTAAAAATCGCATTTAATCAAAGCAAATGAAATTATTTATTTTTTATATTTAATCCAATGATTTTCTATATTTTAGCATTTGGTATCGATTTTCATACTATCATTTATAAATTGTTATTCATACTTGTTATTCATTGGTTATCTTATTTGTTATGTTGTTACTTATTGGTTATATTTCAATATTCTTTTATTTTGGATCCTTTTTTTAATATTTTCTTAAAATAATCTATTTATTCAATAAACATTTCTACAACGTTTCAGTTGTACAGCACCTACACTCTTCTGCTACGCCTCACAATGTACTTTTTTAGGGGTATGAGTGATCAAAAATCAATAACTTTTGAACGGGTTAATTTTTTTGGTCGCAATTTTTTTAAAGTTATTTTGCACAAAATTAGCATCCGCCAACAATACAATAATCATTACATATTTCCATATTTTGTCTTGCAAAATTACAACAAAAATTATCTAATATGCATATAACGGCAAAATTCATTAAAGAGTTTTAAAATGTATGCATCGGCATATTGTAGCACTATGTTCATAACATGTAAAACTTTCATCAACGCTAATAATTCCAATGGAACGCGCACGGAGGTCAAGGATCTAATTTGCAGACGGACGTCCGGACGGACATAATTAAAACACAATATGGTTATTAAATGACATAAAAAGAATATATGTATTATCCACTATTGCGTTTTCTATACGTCCATAAATGTTCATAGTATTTCCATAATTTGTTCCTAAATTATTAGCAAAATTGTTCTAGAAAGTATAAGATCTTCATACAGTTTTTACACTTTTTTTGAAAACAAATAAATATTTTATTTCAATCAAACTTCTTCCTGTCATTATGTCTAAATGAAGTTTTTTGTCACAATATTTACAGTAGCCTCAATTTAAGTACACAGACTTACTGCAGATTTGGTTTTATGTCCTTTTTTATTGTTATGTAAATAAGTTTCCTTTCTTTTCTCTTAAAAACTAAAATTATTATTTTGCTTTATAAAGTACTAAACAACATGATTTTTTTTTTATTAAAATCATTCCTACATCCAGTCTTGCACTTTCTTGCAGCTAAATTATAAATGAAACAAATCAAGATAACTTACACTATAAGCTCATGTTAGTAGAATTTTTGCTGGTTTTAGCCATAGTTAAAAGTCAAGGTATAGATAAAAATTAAGGTAAAATAAAGGTTTTTTGAAAACAAAAAATTAATATATTGAAATTATCAGAAATTGAAAATAGGATTCGCACTAGACAAAACTTGAACATACCTTTCAAATAAAAGAGTAAACAATTCAATGTGTCTAGCCGTTTTAAAATAATGCTTATCGAAATACTAAAAATTTTTCGAACAAAAATTATTTTTTTTTATTCTCACTAAATTTAGCCGATTTCCAAACCAAATGTCTCCTCAACTAAAAGAGATACAATAAAAGCAATAACATATTTAAAAATTTCATCATGTTTTACATTAAGATTAATATCACAATTTTAATTATACAAATACTGATTTCTATGTTTTTGCTTATTTTCGATCATTCACACCCCAAAAAAGTACATAGTGCGCCTGTACCAAATTTCACGCAAATCCATCCTTTAGATTAGAAGTTACAGATTTATTTCGAAAAATGTTCGATTTTGTACCACTGTGTATTCATATGTTTCAATTTGCACTTAATACAAAATGTTTGCTCCGCAATTGGCCACAGTTGTAATACATATACAATAAGGCGACTCATTCAAAAAAGTGACTTTGTTACCCCTCTCAAAATTTGCCTTGATATGTTTTATGATGTTCCCCAAAATATTTCGGCTCTACTGCTGACCGTTTGTGAGCTGGACCATTTTTCAAAAAGGTTTTTTTTCCATTTTTTGAACTTTTTTGTATTGTCTCCAAAAGCAACAAGTTTAACACATTTCGGGTCTTTCGTTATTATGGTCAACATATCAACTTGAAAGCTTTTCAAAATTTAAATTTTGTCATGAAAAATTAACATATTCATTTTAGGTTAGTATGTATAATATACAGTAGGTAGCACAAATGAGTACATGCTTGTAATTTGTGCACTTGTCTTTGCATAAAAATAAAAGTAGTAGAGTAAATCCAAAAATTCTTTCTTTAATTTATTTTATGTTTAGTATTTAATAAAATTATTTATAATTTAAAAATAAAAGCATCAGGCTCTATGAAAAAATTCTACAAAACGAAAACAACTCACATGTACTCAATTTTGTACCTGAGGGATTTTTAAAATATTTTTTTTTTTACAACAATAAAAATATTTGAATATAATATAGTGTAGTTTATAGACAATGGTCAGTAGATTATTATATTATTTTTAGAATTTTAAATATACCTTTAAAATCGGGAGCTATATCCGAAGGACCGCTTTTTCGGACTGCACAGTTCAAAATTTTATATCTAGAATACCAGTTGACCAAATTAAATTTTGTAAACTGTATTAAAAAGACAAGGAAATATCCTTTTTAAAAGGTATATATTCATTTAAATGAACAGCAACACTATTTTGAATATTTAAGACACAAATTCAGTTTTTAAATTTTTTCTTTTGTTGTTTTGAATTTATATCTATTTTTGACCCACACTTTATTAAAAGACATATTTTTTTTTAATACATAATCTAATTTTATACTTCATTTGTAAAACAAAAAGATATCGCTTGATAAAATCGGATGAAAATTGTGGAACCTATGAATTTTTGAAAAACTTGAAAAACCCGTAAAATCTTCATGCATCATAAGTAATGGAAAAAGCCATATAAAAGTAAAATAACAAGATCCTATGAGTTGTACACATTTTAAACACTTCACAGGATCTACAATTTTCATTCGATTTTATCAAGCGATACCATTTTGTTTTATAAATGTACTCATTTGTGGTACCTACTGTAAATATATTTAAAAACTTTTTAAATAAAATCTATAAATTTTTTTAGAAAAATATATTTTATTATACCCAAGTTTTAAGCTTTAATTCCGTAAGGTTACAATTACAATATCGTAACAATATTGTAATCAAAATTATAAATTAAAATTATACAAATTCTGGACATAGAAAAAGGAAAAAATGGATTTCAATTACAAAATTGCTTGCATTAATTATTATTTGTTAGATTTTGTTCCAATTACACTGGTCGACTAAAAAATTATCCCCCATAGATGTATTTTGGTGTGCTAAACACGGATCTGCTTTGAGTTTTTTTCCATCAGGTCTGAATTTTTTTATGGGCGTGTCTAATATTTCGCCCATAGTAAGGCCATTACTTTAGTACATTTTCTCATAACTCAAGAACGGTATGTACGATTGACATAAGTGATATACCAAAAGATGCTAAAAATATCTTAATATCATCATCTTAATTTTTTTATGTGCTCAATAGTTTGGAAGTTATTTTGAAATAAGTGCCCAAAAAAAAAAATCATTTTCATGCAAAATGTTAGATTTCTTTTGTTACTACAATTTCGTTTAATAAATGAAAACATTTAAAATGTTACAGTTCAGCTTCTTTATCTTAAAGCTGGTAATGTTGCTAATAAAATAAGGTATATATTTTATTATATTTACAGTTAAGTAAAAATACCCATGTCACATACACTTGCGTAGAAATACAGTGGTGAAAAAAAAAAAAAAAAAAAATAAAAATAAAAAATTTATTTCTTCTGGACACAAAATTATGTGGAAACAAAAATATCACTTTTTTTTCTATCACGTACTGATTTTTTTTAGGTGCATGACTAATATATATATTTCAGAGTTATGGATGAAAATTTTCACGATTCTTCAAAAAAAAAAAAAAAAAAAAAAATAATTTTTCGCTACTTATTACTGAATAACTACGGAAGTATTAACTGGATAAAAAAATTATGTAAATTCAGCTCAAAGACAATTCAGATCACTATCAACTGGAGTTAAATTATCTTAATTGGACAAACAGTTCTCGAGTTATACAAGTGTGACTGTCTAAAGACGGGGTCATAGTAGTCATGCCCTTAAAAAAAGTCAATACGTAATAGAAAAAAAGTAAAATCTGATTCTTATTTAGTACATTAAATTCCATCTAATCTACTTATATTTTTATTTAAGACAACAAAAAAAAAAAAAAAAAAAAAAAAAAAAAAAGACCGACTAGTGTATTTCCATACCTATAGTTAGTATTGCATGGGTATCCTAACTTAACTGTGAATCCAATCAAGATTTGTGCATCAAATTTTATGATATGTGGCTTTATTTACTAGTAGCCAGCTTTGAGATAATGATGATAAACTGAAATATTTTTGATGTTTTCACTTTTAAAAAGAAGTTTTAGAGAAAACTGAAAGCAGATTCGAATTCAGCATGCGGAATTCCATCTATTTTTTTTTTGAAGGAGCACAAATTTTTTTTTTTTTGTTGGCCAGTGTTATCAAAGTGATAATATTATTAACTAGAATAATTGATTTTATTATTATTGTTTTTTCTTAAATAGATATAATGAGCTGAAAATTGCTAGGAATTTACTTAAATTTATTTTATTTCTTTATTTTTATAGAAAAATTTTTAATTTTTCTTTATATTTTATTAAGAGCATTTTATTAAAAAAATTTAAACCAATTGGAAAATTAATTAAATGAATGTTATATTCAGGTCAGCCGAATCTATATACCCACCATCCAACTTTCTCAAATTTTACGTTATATGAGAGATGGATGGTAAAGTGGGCGGACCAAGCTCACTTTTGATTTCCAAGTTTATGTCGACCCTTGAACTATCTGTACAAAATTTTGTTACGTACAGTAAAGTTTGAAATTAAACTACAACGGACACCCTATGTTTCTAATATTTTGTTCATAACTTTTTTGTTTATTAACCGATATTGTCCATTTTAAATAATAAACAAACTTTATATAAAATAAATATTTGAGCCAAATTTCGTCTCCCTTGGTTGTCGCGTTCGAGCCCTATCTTGCTTTCAACAAACAGACAGACTAGATTTTTTTCTTCGACATGTTACACTCGGAATGACAAAATCAATGTACCTTTCATCTTTTTCATGAAATATTTTTTTGTGCAGTTATTGGCAGTAAGTGCAGTGATTTTCATAGATATCAGAGATGTCAAGTCCGATTGCTGTTCGTATTGACATGGAATCAATAATTTGTTACACCCTATACAACTATAATTTGTTGGGACATTATGTATTTGTGCTGATTACTGTTCTTACTTATTATCTTTTTACTAAAAAAAAAAAATTAACAGGCTTTAAGTAAAAATTCATTTGAATGATGTAGCATTTTTTAACTTACTATTAAATCTAGAAAAATTTATTTTATATTAACGCTTGGTTGCACTGTAAAATTCAATAAAATTCATTTCACACAAATTTATATACAGAAAAGCTAAAAAAAAATGCTTAAAGTTGTGTCGGTATTTAAGGGGTTAAGTAAATATTTAAAATTTAAAATATAAACTAATTTGTTTAGATACGAGTACTTATAAAATAAACTTATATTAATATATATTAATATTCACCTTGAATAGTGAAAATATTTAACTCCAACTGGCAGTGTTCAATCAAAATATTGATGAAAAATCGATTGATTTATCTTTTTTAATATAATAAATATTTGATTTGGATTCAATTATAATTTCACTACAGATACTTTTACTTTCATACATACAAAACAATACACACTATGTGGTTATGTATACTCTATAATTGAAATGAGAGTAATAAAAAAGGAGAAGAAGAGCAAATACTCTTGTTTTTTTCTAAATATTTCAAATACTTTTTATTAAAATTCACTCTAAATAGAAATAAGAGGTTTATTCCGCGTTTGAAGATAATAATGATGGTGCTGATGGTAATGATGTTACTTGTGAGCAATACAAAAAGTATGTATTTCAGAATATATTTTTGCTAGTTTCTTTTTTTGGTTTTCAAATAATTTGTTTAAATTTTAAGTGCTTTTTTTATTCATTTAACTTATATCTGATTGTTGTTATAAGCAGCTAAGTAAAATATTTATTTATTTTTTTTTTAATTAAATCAATTGATTAACGTTGTTGAAAACTTTAAATGCATGTTTTAAATATTTTTTCCATTTCAAAAAGCCGTAAGAAACTTTTGTTATACTTAAAAGAAAAACTTTTTTTTTTTTTTATAATTTTTATGCAAATAAATTGTTATAAACAAATTAAATTTATATTTTTATTTATTTATTTATTTGTTTAGTATTTTTTGTTGCGGTTATTGTATTTAGCCCGTCAAAAGTTGTAGTTATGACGTCACTTAATTATTTGTGTATCTCATATACCACCAGATACATTTAAATTCAAACATTCACAAATTTTTAGATACAGGTGGATAAATTTGAAATTTCATTTCTTTTAATTGATTTTTATTTTTTCTTCTACTTTTTTTTCCTGTGGATACACACAAAATTTTTTCTATGGATTTTTTTACTTTCTAAAATAATTTTATTACAAATCCTTCTTTTCTTTTTTTGTTTTCTTTAAACTAATTATAAAATGTATACACTTTAAAATTTGATATGCACTAAATATTTCTTCGAGAACATTTCTATTTTATTTATTTTTTTTTTTTTTTTTGGTATTTAACTGAATGCACATAAAAAGAATTTATTTCATTTAAATTTTTACGCACTTTTCCATTATTTGAAATTCTTTTTAAAAACTTTTATAGGCGTTTTTATTTCGAAAGGCCTTTCTGGCCATGATATGTTTAATTTAATAGGCCAATATTTAAATATTGTTTCTTTTGTTTTCCTTTATTTCAATAAATATACGTGTACAAAATATTTATTTTCTGTATTTTTATTTTTTTTCTGTTTCACTTTTTTATTACTTTTTATTCGTCTATTCCGAATGTGTGTGTTTTTGGTTGTTTTTCTTTTGTTTTTCCCGTTCTATATATATTTTTTTCCGCTCAATTGTGTTCAGTTGCAAGTATGGCCCGTATCTAAATGTTTTGATCAGTTTTCCTTAATCTCAGTGCTATGGTCGCTGGCGGCTGCTGTCTCCCAAGATGATGATCATGAGTATTTGTGATTGGAGAAATTGTTCTATTTTTCTTGAATGTTATACATTTTTGGGGGTTTTACGCTCTTTTTTGAGGTGTTTGCCATGGAATTGTTTATGTGTATATGTGGAGGTATGTTTGCGCTTTTGTGAAAATGTGGGAAAATTTTGTGAGTATTCTCGAAATATTTGGTTGGAAATAATTTATTGTTTATAATCGCTCTCCCAATAACCTTTGTATATTTACATTTAAAAGCCAAAATGATGTGTGTTTTCGGATCAAGTGGAAATATTTTATTTTATGTGAGTGTATATATAGGGTAATTCAAAGTGTGCATTGGAAAATTTAAATATTTATAATCAGATTTTGCACAGTGGATTAGAATGCATTGGAATGCCAAATAGGTAAAAAAAAAAATCCGTTACTTTCAGCAATATTTTAAAATTTTTTTCATGGAATTTCGTTTTTGCTAGCGGACATTTTAGTACATATGGGAGAACAACATTTTTCAAAATAATTTATTATGGACTATATTTACTACAATTCAACTTTTAAATATTAATTTAATAAACTATTTCTGGAACAATTCACTTTCAATCACTGGTAGATAACTGAAGATGACTCCCACTCTAATGTACATTAAAGTGCCTCACGAAAAAAGTTGCAATGTACCCCTCAAGAAATTAAGATTAGTATGTTTTTATATGATTCCCAAAATATTACATCTCAATGTTAAGATTTACGTGAGCTGCACCATTTTTAAAACACCTTTGAAATTACGTATTTATTTCAATATTATTATCAAAATTTTACTTATAAGAAAATTAACTTCAAATTATAATAGATGTTTACTACGACCTTCAATATTCATTTAAATAATTATATCTCTTTTCACTCGCGGAATATTAAGCTTACTAACATTTTTTATCATATTTTCTTTTTTCAGACATATAATTTTATATATTTCGGAAATTTTTCAAAATATATTAGATTTTAATGATATATTAGGTTTTAATGATATTAAAGATAACACGTAATTAACCCATTATGAGCCAGAGGATAAATTTTATGCATTTAGTTCCCAAAAGCTTAAACTAGCAGTTTTTTCAAATAAATCGCATGGAAGTACTTATTACACTTAAATCTTGATAAATCTATGAAAAGCACAATAGGTTCATTTAAAATCGCGAAAATAATCGAATAGAAAGGAGTTTTTTTAATTTAACCGCTATTTTACACCAATTCGCCGCTTCTTTTGATAAATTTATGCTTTTGAGGACATGCATGTTCTTAACTAACCATTTATTTGGTATAAAAATTAACTTAATCAATTATGAACCCGAAATCCCAAAATATTATTTGTGCAACTAAAGGGTTAAATGAATGCACATTTTAATAGTACTTAATGAGAACTTTCCAATGATGCGCTAAAATATAATTTATAATGAAGAATGTTCAAAATATTCAAACTTTAATAAAATACTATTTAAAATAAAATCATTGAAAATTTTACTAGAATTTTAATTTCGCGAGAATGAAAACAAATTTTAAATTATTTTTTGTTCAATATGTATTAGACGTCGTTTTTTTTTTATCATATGTTGTAATTTTTTTTTCACAAAAAATTAAAAATTGTGTATACTGTCTATCGAAAACCATATTTTTGGAGGTATTTTTAAAATGGTTCAGCTCACGTACTAAATTAAATAATTGAACCGAAATATTTTGGGAATTAGTTTAAAATATATCAAACTTTAATTTTAGGGGTTTACATTTGCAACTTTTTTTTTATCCCCATACAAATCAAGGCACTGTAATATACATATGTATGACTACTAATATGAAAAAATTAAAGAAATATTTTTATAAATAGCATATATTTTGGAATCTGAGGCTTATAACACTAAACTGAATGAATTTGCAAATGTTGTGGTTCACACAAAAATTAAATTTCCCTTCTAAGAAACGTAACCACACACTTTTAAACCAACGCACATTGGGCTAAAGGGGTTCGAAAATGGCGATTAATTCAGGACAGTGTTACCGTTTGGCGACTAAAGTCCACCTGGCCACTTTTTTGGTCCCTTTTTTAATTGGCGACTTTTTAAGACTGTGTGGTAAATGAGGAGAAACTAAGTTCTTTGAAATATATCAACCAATTATGTATTAATTTCAACCAATAAATTAATCATTTTGAGATTGTTTCACAGTATAGTGATATGAAAAACCGCGGAGTATTTATAAATGAACTGAAACTGTTATTAACTAAAAAATAATTAAAGTTTATGAACAGCTTTTTAAATCATCATATGCAGAATATTTTTGGAAAAGGAAAAAGATTCGATGAATTATTACATCCTAATTTATATTTTTACATTTCTCATAGCAATACCTGGGGAACGTGTTTATTTTTTACCAAATTATCAATAATAAATAGTTTATCTAACAGACTTAAGTCAATACTTGTGGATCCATGCATTCCGTCCTAAATTTGTTCGACGGTTATTCGAAAGACTGGAGTACGAGTGAAGAATTCGTACAAAGCTACAGAAGTTTCATTTATTAAAATAGGACTATTTTTGTGAATTATTGCAATAATAAACATTTTTGTAAAATAATTATAAATTATTTTGTTATTAATAAAACAGAATTTTGTAGTTTTTCTTAAAATACAAAATTTTTTGTTTTTGTTGTGATCAAATAAACTAATTTTAAGGAGTTTTTTAGGTTTTAAAGCAGTTGGCCCCTTTTTATTTTAAAATCCTCTTTTTTGGCGACTTTTTATTTTGAAATCCCCTTTTTTGGAGACTTTTTAAAAATTCTCAACGTTAACGCTGATTCAAGGAGAAGTGATATCAATGTTTTAATGATTACGTTTTATTTTTTACGAGCAGTATAGCCACTACTTCGTTAGCGTAGATTTTTTTAATAAAAACTATACTATATTATAAATTCAAATTGTATTAAGTTATAATTTTAAACCTATAAATTTTTAATAACATTGTATGGAAATAAAACAAAAATTAAAAAACAGACTGACTAACAAACACAGATTAACTTTTATGTAGATAGCATTTAATCCGAACTTGCAGTACTCCTACATAGACCAGACAAAAACCTGGTAGCCTTTTTGTTTAGAAAAAACAAAATGAAATACCAAAAGTGAAGAAACCTGTAAAATTCAACTATGATTCCTATCTCCCGTGGGAACAATTATAATGATGGTCTTTTGTGAGCATTAAGAACAATAATAGTTACCATTTTCTTAAATCTTTAACATTCGTATGTTCAAAAACTAGCAAATTATTTCTATTATTATAATTTAGTGGATCAGAATGTGAACAATAGAGCTTGTGGATTTTTGTTTTACGTTTGAAAGTTAATTATTATTACAAAAAATTCGAAGAGTAACATAATAACGAAAAGTAACACAAAATACCCTCTTATGGATTTTCATTCACTTCGGACCATATCCAGCAAACACTTCGCCTACTAAATAACGTGATTTGTAAGCGAAATCGGTATGAAATACTGCTTCTATTTTTGTTGTTATAACTGATGAATTTTGTTCCGGATGTCCAAAATTAAATAAGTTCCTTTTTGGGTTCTGTTTTTCTACGCACAAAAAAAAAAAAAAAAAAAACATTTGCCTCGGCTGGGATTTGAACCCACGTATTAACATACTGGTTGCGTTTGTTATTCTGCCGTCTTTCTCACTAAACCTCAATCGACTTATATTTTTGTGTGCTAAAAAGTGGTTTTCATATAGGGAAATAAATAAACATAATTTATAAAAAAATGCGTTTACCTTAAGTGGGAGTTGAACTCTCTTTGATTTTAAAAACACGTTTTTTAGTTATGCGCTCTAGACAACTGATCCACTTAAAAATCAAATTATTTTCATATTTACTAAATACCAGTTATTGAAGTAGTATTAGGTAATGCTGCGAGTGGCGAATAAGGCTACAATGTAATGCATACAGGAAGCTGTATGCATTACATTGTACATCTATTTTAAAAATAGAAGTTAAGTTTTTGCTGGGATATATTTTTAATTTCATGATTTTATATTAAATATTATACAAAATTCAAAAAGTACTGTCAGAATAACAAAAAAGTACCATATAGCCACATTCTTACCACATAGGACCATATATCTTTAATTTCATGATTTTATGTTCAATATTACAGAAAGTACCATTAGAAGATCGAAAAAGTACCACAAAGTCCCCTCTTATGGATTTTCATTCACTTAGGATCTTATATCTCGAATTTCATGTTTTCAGGCTCAATATTTTAGAAAATTCAAAAAGCATCATTAAAAGAACGGAAAAGTACCACAAATCCTCTTTTCTGGATTCTCATTCACATGTCTTTCATTTCATGATTTTAGCATAGAAAATTAAAAAACTACCATTAGAAGAACAAAAAAGTACCAAAAATTCCCCCTCTTGAAGTCTTACCAACTATCTTTAATTTCATGTTTCTAGGTTCAATATTTTAGAAAATTCAAAAACTACCATTAGAAGAACGAAAAAGTACCACAAATTCTCTTTTCTGGATTCTCATTCACTTAGGACCATATATTTTAAATTTCATATTTGTATGTTCAATATTATAGAAAATTCAAAAATTACTATTGGAAGAACCAAAAAGTACCACAGAGATCGCCTCTTAAAATCTTAACCACATAGGACCAAGTAAATTTAATTTCATGTTTCTAGGTTCAATATTATAGAAAATTCAAAAAGTACCATTAGAAGAGTGAAAAAGTACCACAAATTCTTTTTTCTGGATTCTAATTCACTCACAATCATATATCTTTAATTTCATGTTTCTAGGTTCAATATTATAAAAAATTCAAAAAGTACAATTTGAAGAACAAAAATGTCCCACAAAATCCCCTTTCCTAAATTCTTACTAACTTAGGACTACATGTACTTATACTAAATATACTGTTCAAGTTTTTAGGTTTAATATAATAAAAATGCATAATTCCATTTGAATAATATATAATTTCTCTATTTTATCCCCTTTTTGGTACTTTTTATTCCCCCCTAAATGTAACAAAGATCGTATTCCTATGAATTTCTAAATTGTACTGGGATCTAATATTAAAATATTCATATGTTTGTGTCAGTAAAAAGAAACAAATATTTTGTGAAAAAAGTACCAAAATCAGTTACAATTTTTACCCCTTAAATGTTCGAATTTGCAAAAAGTACCAAGCTTTCAAAAAAATACCAAACACCTATACGATTATTTTTTAAATGAATAACGATAACAATTTAATTTTGTTTGTAT
This sequence comes from Protophormia terraenovae, assembly GCA_951394005.1. Classification (NCBI taxonomy): domain Eukaryota; kingdom Metazoa; phylum Arthropoda; class Insecta; order Diptera; family Calliphoridae; genus Protophormia; species Protophormia terraenovae. The sequence continues at coordinate 92,688,720 of OX596076.1, forward strand.
CTCTATTAGGTTAGGAGATCTAGATTACCGATTTTACCCGTTTTTACACTTTTTTAGCTCTAAACATTAGAATTTCCAAAAATATTAATATTAAAATATTTCATATTTCTGGCTTTAACCATTTGGGCTGTGCGATGATGAGTCACCAAGTAAGTCAGTCAATCACGCAGTACTTTACTCTTTTATATACATAGATTAGGTAAAAAAATTAATTTTAGAATTTTAAATTTTTTTGCAGAATGGTAATGTCCGTCCTTCTATACTTTAGAGTTAATTGGGTCGAAAATGATGCATAATCCAGGGAAAGGTTGTATCCGAATTTTGATGATCACTTTCTATTTTTTCTATTTATAAGTTAGAAAATAAAAAAACAAAAAATGCATTTTTAGAATACTAAAATATTTTTTGGCTGAATAGCAATTGGTCGAAAAGTGAGCTTAATTCAGAGAAAGGCGACATCAATACTTCAATATTTAGTTTTTGTTTTTATATTGGACAAAAAGTAAAAAATAAAATAGTTTTGGAATTTTAAGATTTTTAATTTTAAGATTGATGAAATTTCAAATGAATATATTTCGAAGAAGATGAATCAAAATCTTAGAAATCGGTAAGGAACATAAATTCGCTAGTGGTTAAACATTTTCTATGGCATTAGTACCCTTTTAAGAATACCAATAGCTCTGCTCCTAAAGCGTATATGGGATCCTGCTTCTAAACTTAAAATAAAACTGTCCTCATAAAAGTTTGAAATTAGTGTATTTTATGGCAACGAACACAGAGTTATTAAAATTCAAGAAAATTAACAATGGGATCATAATATAATTATAGTGATAATGCTGTAACCATGTTTTTTTTTTGTGTGTATATACAAAAGCTCCAACATTTCCATATTATATATGTCTAGATAGATGTGTCAGTTTTATTCACTAACATTAATGTCAAAATAAGAATAAAAGAAACTCATTGTCAAACAAAGTGTGAACTAAGTCCATATCAATTATAATTCAAGCAGATTATTCTATTTGAACATTTGATTGACTGCTACTTTTGTTTATTTTAATTATTTTAAGTTAAAATATATATATATATATATATATATATATATATATATATATATATATATATATATATATATATATATATATATATATATATATATATATATATATATATATATATATATATATATAAGATAATATAAATAATAGAAATTTGATTGATTAAATCAAAAATAAAATTGGCACTTTCTATAAAATTTTTATTAATAATTGTTGAGTCTAAAGAATATAACAAAATAGCACCGAAAAAAAAAAAATTTTAATGGCATCCATAAACCATGAGAATTAATATTTTATTTATTTATTTTTTTTTTTTCAAGAGTTTTATTAATAAAATGTGGGATTTTTTCCTGCACCAATAAAATTTCCACTTAAAAAATTTATACAAAAAGCAGAAAAAAACATGTTTATACTAAATGTTGGAAATATGAAATATTACAATATTATATTATTTTTTTTTATAAAATGTGTTTATTTGCTAATGAGTCACTGGCAAAAAACGCACACATACTATTTAGAATAAAAATTCAAAAAAAAAAAAAAAAAAAAAAAAAAAAATATTAAAAAATAAAAAAATAATAAAAATAAATAATAACCCCTAGAATTAAAATGAAATTTTTTAAAAACATAAACACACTATTTTTCTATGTTTTAGTTTAAATAGTGACAAGATAAGCCAAAATATCTGCAAAATTTGAAATTTGCTAAGATAACAAATGATTCATTTGTTTGTAATTGTTGATGTTTTTAATTTTTTATAATTTTCACAATTCGAGGAAACTACTAATACTGACTACAAAACCTATATTTGTGGCATTGCCATTATTCTCATTAATTTAAGTGTGTGTGAATGTTCGTACTGAATTGGACATGATAAATTACTAAAAATTTAATTGTTAATAAGAAAATAAAATATATAATTATTTTTATGACAAAGCCAACAACCTTTCGAGAGAATTCATATAATATATACATACAATATATATGTATGTATATATTTTATTTTTTTTTTTTTGAAAATGTAAGAAAAAAAAAAATTGTGTATAAATCTTTATACACACAAAACCACATATAAGCAAACAAAATTATTAAAATAAAATACCACAACGGCACTACTAAAAACCACCTACAGATAGATAAACAAACAAACCAAAAAACATAATGAATAAGTATTTGGATACAGTACAGTAGGTATTTTAGTTTAGAGCGCTAATGAAGAATAATTTTAACTTTTTAATAGAAGGAACAAAAATTTTCAAAATCAATTTTTCGTTCAGTTAAAAGTATAATTGGAATGGAAGTTTTTGAAGATTTTAGAAATAAAGTAGTGATAAGAAAAAATCTTTATTTTAAATAAATGTGTTAAAATAAAAAATCTCCAAATAGTTTGGATTTAAAATCGATTAATAAGTTTTTGACTAATTCATCGAATAACAAGTTCGGAAAATTTTAACATTGAGTTTTTAAACTCATGATAAAAAAGTCCTTCAAAACTGATCCAAAAGTAGACAAAAGGGATCCAAATAGTGAACATATAAAAATAACAAAATAATTTATCTATAAAAAGAACAATATAAGATTTTAAGTTGTTGCAATTTTCTACATATGTTAGCGGATTAAAATAAGAACAAATATATACGGAGAAAAAAGGATCTGAACTTTTGATTGATAAACTTTTTTTTCAAAAAATATTAATTCGCTAATTTTTGTTGAGACTGTTTTATATCGAACAGAGTTGGGGGTAGTGCACTAAATTTGCAGTTTAGTGATAGTGCAAAATTTTTAACTACAATCATTAATTTTTAGTGGTGAGTTGAAAAATATCAGCCTCACTCAGCATAGTGGTAGTGAAAAAATATTTTTTTCCACTAAAATTATTTAGTGATAGTTAAAATTTTTTCAGCACAAGCCTAGTGCAACATTTTTTTTCTTCACTAAATACTTTAGTGCAAAAAACAACCCTCCACTAATTTTAGTGCAACTTAGAAATTGTTCACTAAATTGAAAGATGACAATATTTTTTTAAACTTTCTTCACCAAATACAAAATAAAGACTGATCCTCATTTTCACAAACCAATTTTAAAGATATATTGTATACAAATATAGTCTCTTAACTATTCGAAATCGCTGAATAATGGATATATTTTTCGGGAAACCAAAATTTTATCTCTCTAACTTTAGGCATTCGGTCTGTGGAATGATGAATTAGTCAGTAACGTTACTCGTTTATATATGTATGTCTCAACATACACAAATGCGCTTACAAGACTTCCAAAACACACTAGAAGAAATTCTAAATTATGTAGTGTTGTTCTAAAACGATTATAACTTTGATAATTACCATCGTAGGTCTCTAAAATTAGTTCAGTGGGTTGTGATTGATTGGAAAAATGTCATGTTTATGTTTAGTGAAGAAAAAAAATTTCATATTTATGTTTAGTGAAAAAAATTTATTTGCAGCTTATGTGTAGTGACTGTTCAGATTTTGCACTATTGAGTGTAGTGCAAATTTTTTCACTACCACTAAATTTAGTTATAGTGAAAAAAATTGCAATATCACTAAAATTTTTTAGTGGTAGTGAATAAATGTTTCACTATAACTATAGTGGTGGCAAATAGTTAAAAATCAAAATTTGTTCACTATAGTGCGATTTAGTGAAAAGCTGAATGCACTCACAATTTAGTGCACTACCCCCAACTCTGATATCGAAGGCTAATATTCAACATAGGTTATCTGTTAGAATGTAATAAATTATCTAAAAAGTTTTTTTCTAATAAAAAAATTTAACAAAAGAATTTTGGAATATTTATTTTTATTTTGTTTCCATTCTTTTAAGTCTTCCCCACCCCTACTTTAAATTCATAACGTTTGAGGATGGTCTTAAATTGTAGATAAATAGATAGATAGATAGATAGATAGATAGAAAGATAGATAGATAGATAGATAGATAGATAGATAGATAGATAGATAGATAGATAGATAGATAGATAGATAGATAGATAGATAGATAGATAGATAGATAGATAGATAGATAGATAGATAGATAGATAGATAGATAGATAGATAGATAGATAGATAGATAGATAGATAGATAGATAGATAGATAGATAGATAGATAGATAGATAGATAGATAGATAGATAGATAGATAGATAGATAGAAAGATAGATAGATAGATAGATAGATAGATAGATAGATAGATAGATAGATAGATAGATAGATAGATAGATAGATAGATAGATAGATAGATAGATAGATAGATAGATAGATAGATAGATAGATAGATAGATAGATAGATAGATAGATGGATGGATAGATAGACAGATAGATAGATATCCTCATGAATAGGATAACGGGTTTTACGATCCCTCGGTCCTTAGTGTATCAAGGTCGAGCTCAGGACTTAATAAGGAGCTACTGTAGACGTACAGTTAAACTGTCAACAGATATGTTAACTAGCTGTAATGCAATCTGCGGTGGAGCAGTAGTAAGTGCTATACGTCACAAAAAATTCAGAGGCGACGGTTTCCATATTGGACGGCTTCCCGGTCAGCGTCTGATCCCATTTTAGGGACGGCTGTATTATAAATCTGACGGAAGATGAAAAACGTATAAAAAATTAAAACTAATGGAAATGCAAAATTATAAAAAAAAAACGTTACGGTTACGTACCGGCGGCTTTGGAAGGTGTGCAAACGGGCCCCCAGTAATACTTCCCCGGTGGCAAACTTGGCTTGAAGAGTAGATAATGCTACAAGCTCCTAAAATATGGTATACTTCAATCCCTTTGGAAATAGTTCCAGAATAATGCGAACACCACCAACTAACGTTGAAAGAGATATCGCTTATAAGAAGAGTGATATAGGCAGGCAACATTTAGCGATGCTGCAATCTGAGGAAAAGAAATCCTTTGTTGAACTAGGAAATAATCTGAGTATAATTATTGCAGTTGCAATTAATATAAAAATATTAACAAACCCATTTGTTTAATGTTATATGTGTTATGACTCTTTGCCAACAATTAAGAGAATATAGAGATGCTATAGCAAGCAATCCCTACAGACAAACTGATGACAGAGAAAATGCGTCAGTGAAGTCAAAATGGTGCCAAACCGACTTTACAGTTTCCACCACAAATAGTGTTAAATTGGAAAACAATAAAGCGAATACTCCAGCCTCATCGAAAGCAAATAACATACTGGAACAAAGCAGCAAACGTTTACTCTCAACGTCCCCAAAAATGGAGAGGTTGCCCAAAAAACATAAAACCAAAAACTGCGGATACAAACGGAGAACAAAACGATGTAAACGAAGGTACATGTAAACAAATTAAACCAAAGAAGAGTAGAAATCCAAAAAGGATACAAGTATATCCAAAGGAGTCTGGTGATGCTCTCACTATTAAAGCAGGTGACAATAACACTAACATACGTTGATATGTTGAAATAAATGTAATGAGTAAAACGAAAATAGGCGAGCTACTTATTAAACTTTAGATAGCTGAAGGGCAAGCAGACAAATACTCCGTAATACTCTTGGAGATGATGTGACAATCCGCTCTGCAAATAAAATGATTAACGTCGATAACAGAAATATGGATGAATCTACTGAAGAATGCGAAATAATTGATGCTCTTATGGAGGCCCTTGGGATAACCTAAGAAAATATCATTAAGATTCTTAATAAATGAGAATCATATGGCAAAACTAAACAAGTTTTACTCCAGCCAGTAAACCTTGCTTCGAAACGAGATATTACACATTTCATTGGAAGTGCGATATGTGTAATAAAAAGGAAAAAAGTAGAAAAAACACATGACTAAGACAATGTACTGATGTTTGCATGAGATACTGTAATACTGGCCACAAATCAAAAATATGTGATGAAAATCTTCGATGTATTCTATGTTAGAAAGCAGGATTACGAGATATTACACATTTCATTGGAAGTGCGATATGTGTAATAAAAAGGAAAAAGGTAGAAAAAACACATGACTAATTTTATTCAGATTAATCTTGGAAATTTAAGAAATACGTAAGACTTATTGCTACATAAAATGACCGAGAGCAACTTTGATACTGCACTCATAAATGAACACTATAAGCGAGCTGACACATAAATCTGGTTTGAGGATGCAACAAAAAGAGCAGCAATAATAATCATGTACAGAAATATCAACATAAACGAAGTGTGTGAAGAAAACGACTATTTTGTATATGCCACTCTAAATGGCATAATAATATACCGCTGTTATTTTCCTCCGAGCATGGACATTGAAAATTTCACTGAACAATTAAACAAACTTGAAATGAGCATCAGGACGACAAAGAGAAGAGTTTTAATTGGTGATGACTATAATAGTAAATTACCCGAGTGGAATACCAAAACATTGGATAGAAGAGGAAAGCATGTTATTGAGCTAATTGCATCTCTAGGCCTACTAGTGTTTAACAACGGAAATAATCCGACTTTTAGTGGAGGAAGAGGAAACAGCATCATTGACATCATAATTAGAAGTCCTTATTTATACAATGATATAATGGAGTGGAAGATACTAGACGATCTCACACTTAGTGACCATCATTACATATCTTCTAATATTGTTAAAAATAATATGAATGGAACGTAGCAAAGCAGATCACAGTGTTAGATGACATCAACTTGTAGAGCATAGTAGTGATGAGCATCACAAAATGTTGAAATATTAGTATGCCGAAAGCAACTGTGTATAATAAACAGAAAAATCAGCCTTTTGGTTTACTCCAGAGATAAAACGACTACGTACTGAGTGTTTACACGCACGGAGAATTTCTACACGTAACTACTCTGATGACACACTTGTGGAAGAATATAGACAACTGAGAAATAAACTTAGAATGGCAATTAAAAGCAGTAAAAATGAGAAATGGAGAGAACTCTGCAGTTCTATAACGTTAAACTAGATAGATAGAAACATTTTTTATTCGAATTGGCAACTTTGGCAAAATAATTTCAGTGCATTGTTTCCAGCTGGGATAATGCGGATATTTTTGTTTTATTTTCCAATGAAATTTGTATAGATATTTAAAAAGTTTATTTCTCATAGAATTTTTTTGCCCACCAGTATGGATTTTCTTATTTTTCATAAATGGAATATGCACCATCATCTTCGATTTCTATAAAAATTTTTGATGGTGTTGGGTCCCTAATTTCAAAAGCCAGTATTTAAAAAAATTAACACGTTCACTTAGAAAAAAAAAAAAAAAATATTTAAGCAACAAAATTTATTAGTGCTTTGTTCATCGTTGGCTTAAGCGAAATTAATTTTTTTACTATTACGCTGCAGAACTAATATTTGGTTTGCAAGAGTTGAGTTTTTATCAAAAAAAAAAAAAAAAAAAAAGGACAGTTTTTTCGGACCTATGTCATTGGTTTTATTGAATTTATTCAAGGTTAGATTAAACCTTTGCATAATAAGATGATTAAAAACAGAATCTATCTTTAAAAGTAATAAATAAGAATTATAAAAACCATCCTCCAAAAAAAAAACTTGTATTTAAAAAAATGTTTCTTAAACAGCATTTTGGGAGCAGAATTATTACAACTGCAATTGATAGCTCTTGATAAGTGCAATAAACCCTTCTAAGCGTTTTTCGCTGTAGGTAAATTTCTTGTTATCAAGGTATCGTAGTCTCAGATAAAACGAAAAAATATAATTATTTTTGCATAAATATTTAGAGTATTTTTTATATTAGAACCTTCAATTCATTTATCTTATCTTGCCATGAGTCGATTTAAGCTTGGGTTTAATGGATCGAAAAGTTCTACAAAAGTAAAAAATTCATTCGACTTTAAAAATATGAAATATTCGCACATTTCTTATATAAACTCCTTAAACTATAGCCCGATTTCAATAAGAAAAATATTTGAATTTAACATTTTAGTAATAGAATGCAGTAGTAATAGAATGTATGTATGTATGTATGTATGTATGTATGTATGTATGTATGTATGTATGTATGTATGTATGTATGTATGTATGTATGTATGTATGTATGTATGTATGTATGTATGTATGTATGTATGTATGTATGTATGTATGTATGTATGTATGTATGTATGTATGTATGTATGTATGTATGTATGTATGTATGTATGTATGTATGTATGTATGTATGTATGTATGTATGTATGTATGTATGTATGTATGTATGTATGTATGTATGTATGTATGTATGTATGTATGTATGTATGTATGTATGTATGTATGTATGTATGTATGTATGTATGTATGTATGTATGTATGTATGTATGTATGTATGTATGTATGTATGTATGTATGTATGTATGTATGTATGTATGTATGTATGTTTGTTTGAAGTCTATAGCAGCCTAAACGGCTAAACCGATTTTCTTGAATTTTTCACAGTGTGTTCCTATATGCCTGGATGGAAAAATAGGCTATTTTTTATTTTGAAATTCCATGTGGGCGCCCACTTACTAAATAACTATTAAAAGTAGTATATCTCGGAAATTGGTAATACTAGAGTCCTCAAATTTTGCACGAATAACTTTGACACCTATATGAACATTCTGGAAAAAAATAGGCGAACTAACAATCCCACGCCTAATATCGCTTGCCAATACCAAATGCCGTAAATTTAGGAAACTATTGCAGTTACATTTCCCAAATTTTGTACAATAAACTTAAAAGTCAATGTGAACATTTTGTGCAAAAATGGGCGGAAAAGAAATAGTGGGCGTGTCATCTCTCATATAAAGTTAATACCAAAATTTTTGAATCTGGGAAACTATAAAAATTAGAAAGCTCAAATTTTGTACGACTAGCGTTGGCTTCAATATGAATATTTTGGACAAAAATTGGTACACTAGCAATAGTGGGCGTGGCACCTCCCATATAAAGAAAATATTAAATTATCATATCTGAGAAAATCAATATTAATATTTAAGAAAAATATGGGCGGACTAGAAGTAGGGGGCATGGTACCTCCCATATGAATTAAATGCAAAAATTCGTATATCTGGGAAACTATTGGAGTTGGAATGCTCAAATTTTTCACAAGGAATTTTGACATCCATGAAAACATTTGTCTAATAAATTAGCGGATTATGGGTCTATGGTCCCTCCCATAAAAATTAAATACAAAAATTTGTATATTTTTTTAATCCTTTAATTACTATGTATTTCATTTCGTGGAGTGGCGAAGCACACCGGGTATTAGCTAGTATAACATAAAATATAAAGTTTTCTTGAAATCGTAAACAAAATTACTAACAATTTCATAAATTTAATTACTTTATGTAATTTTTTAATGGGAGAAAGATGAATGAAAAGTTCTAATGAAATATTATCATTTATGTTAAAAATAAAGATAAATTTGTTGAAAAAACTAAATTTTTCATTCAAAACTATTAGCAATAAGTATATCGCGAGAACCAGAGTTAATTAAAAAAAAAAAATATTTATACCACTTCATAATAATATGTATCCTAATTGACCGAGATATCCGTTGTCGCTGAAAAAATAAATCATTTATTAAACCTGTGTAATTTTATTGTTTAAATAATTAAATCAGTTGTGTTCAGTTATTCTCTAATGTAGGGTAAAGTGCCTCACGAAAAAACGTTGCAAATGTACCCCTCTAGAAATGAAGATTAGTATGTTTTTACATGATTCCCAAAATATTACATCTCAATGTTAAGATTTACGTGAGCTGCATCATTTTTAAAACACCTCTGAAATTACGTATTTATTTCAATATTATTAACAAAATTTTAGTTATAAGAAAATTAACTTCAAATTATAATAGATGCATACTACGACCTTCAATATTCATTTAAATAATTATGTCTCTTTTCACTCGCGGAAGCTTTTACTAATATTTTTTATCATATTTTCTTTTAAAACATATAATTTTACATATTTCGGACATTTTTAAAAATATATTAAGTTTTAATGATATATTAGGTTTTAATGATATTGAAATTAACACGTAATTAACCCATTAAGAGCTAGAGGGTCAATTTAATGCATTTAGTTCCCAAAAGTTAAAATTAGCAATTTTTGCAAATAAATCGCATAGAAGTACTTATTACACTTAAATTTTGATAAATTCATGAAAAGCATAATAAGTTTATTTAAAACCGCGACAATAATAGAATAAAAAGAGTTTTTTTTTTAATTTAACCGCCATTTTACACCAATTCGCCTCTTCTTTTGATAAATTTATGCTTTTGAGGACATGTATGTTCTTAACTAACCATTTATTTGGTATAAAAATTAACTTAACCAATTATGGACAGGAAATCCCAAAATATTATTTGTGCAACTAAAGAGTTACATGAATGCACCATATCAATAGTACTTAATGAGAGCTTTCCAATGATGTACTAAAATATAATTTACGATGAGAAATGTATTTTAAAAATGGTCCAGCTCACGTACTAAATTAAATAATTGAACCGAAATATTTTGGGAATTAGATTAAATTATATCAAACTTTAATTTTAGGGGGTGCATTTGCAACTTTTTTTTTATCCCCATACATATCAAGGTACTGTAATGTAGGGTAAACATAAACTACAGCAAAACCCAATCTAACACTTATTCAGCTCACTTTAATTTTTATATACCATATTCATATAATAACAAAATAATTAAAAATAAAAAAAATATACAAACAATCGTAAATATTTCTGTATTTAAGTATTTCTTTATGTGAAAACAACAAATATAATTTGTGCGTACTTATTTTACAATTTGATCAGCTACAAAAACAATATCACACACGCACAGCCAATGATCTACAGCCACCAACAACATCCGGTACAAGATGCCAACGTAATGAAAGCGCTACGCAATCAACACTAAAAATCCATCGCCACCCTCACCTTATCAACACCACCAACAACAACACCTTAAATATTCTTAATTTTATTTTTGTACTTTTTTTCTCATTTATTTACATTTATTTACCTTGAAAAAGTAAAAATTATACTGAATTTTACATATGAGGTAAAATAAAAATGAAGACAATTTTGATGTGTTGTGATGTTTGATGTTTTGAATACCCCCTAGTAAAAATGACTTTTAAAATTTTAAGAAAAAAATTTATTTTGTTATTTTTTTTTTTTAAATACACATAATAAAAAATAAAACATGATTTTCTTTTTTAATTTTCATGTTTTTGTTAATAATTTATTGACCCGCAGGAAAGATTAAAATATTTGAAATTTTTTTTGTTTATTTTCATCACTTTCAATTTTATTAACAAGTTGCTTTGAATTTAATGATTGCGGCACCATGAGATTTGAAAAGAAAAAAGAACTAAACATCGATAATTGTGTAAGATGTTTTTTTTCTGTTGCTTTAAAATTGTTTTAACCCTGAACTCTTGAAATGAATAGAATTTTTACTGATCGTTTATCTGTTGTCGTTAGCTACCTTGACCAATTTTATTTTTACGATAAATTTCAAAATATGTTTTATTTTTCTTTATAATTTTTTGTTTTGGAAAGTTTAATGTACTGTGAAATGTTTACAAATACAAGGTGACAAGTTAAATGCCTGATGATGGAGATTAAGTGAAATCGATTTTGGGAGAAGTGATGGTGATGATTTAGTTTAATGCCACACTTAGTTTATATTGTTTATGACTGAATATTGAGTTTTGTTTTGTCATAAAAAAGGGGCAGTAAAGTGATAATTTTTGGGAAATTTTAGATAGATTTAGATAATATTTTATAAAATTTGTTGTGTAAATATTTAATTTTTTGCTACCTTGGCCCTATTGGGCAGTTTGAATTATATGTACATTAACCATATAATTGGGATAAATTTAATTTAATATAAATTAAACAATACACTCTAAAAAGTGAATGTAAGATTACTACTATAAAATAAGTAAGTTTTCATGTAAAATTACTAAAAATCTGTAAAACTACGCATAAAATGTTTATCGGTATTAATTACATACTTTTATGAGCAAAGATATATACAAAGTATAATAATTCGAATGTTGATAAACAAATTTATAATAGTTAATATATATTGTGTGTAAAATTACCTAAATGAAGCAAGAATATAGAATTTGTCAAAATTTTATTTTCAAAATAATCGTAAACGAAAAAACTTTATACAATTTTTTATTATTGTTAAAAAATAATAAAAACTTTCAATTTAATTTGCTATTAGATAGTAAATATAACAAGCAACAAAACATTGACGAGAAAGTCTTCCATTCCTAAAAAAAAATTGGATTGTTCTAAAGGTGATAAGGATTAAAATACAAAATAAAAAAAATATTGGCCTAAATATGTATCTTTTTAAAAATTTCAGGTTTCCGAGAATTGTAATAAACATTTAGCCAAAAATTTATAATACGAATATAGTGGTCCAAGAAAAATCATACGAAAAATTGCAGTCAACACAAGACGTTTTGAATTAACGTTAATATGGAGCATCCTAAAACTCTTTGTGCGAAATGTTTTAATTCGATAAAATCTAAGTTCATAGTTTGTCACATTTGTAGAGCAAAATATCATTTTTTATGCGCTATGATTGATGAAAAAATGTGTGAAGTTTTTGTCAATAATAAAAACATTGTTTTTAATTGCAATGATTGTTTATGTGTATCCTCTGATTTGATTGCTCAAATATCAACATTAACAAGTGAGTTAAGAGAATTGAGAAAACCCTTGGAAATAAATACAGCAAAAATAAGTGCAGAAGTAAAAGAGCTGAAATTGGGGTTCAATGAACCCCAATGAAAAATGTCCAAATTGTAAATAAACAAAAACCATTTTTAAATAAAAAAAACTCATAATTTTCCTGCTAGTCAACGAACACACATTGCTGATGATGTTGTTGTTTTCAGTGATCAAAACAACGAAGATGCTTCTTCTTCAGTTACATCTTACCCTGCAGCAGTTTCTGAAGTTGCATCAAACTACAGAAATTGGTAAATATTATTGTGAATGTACGAGTCTAGTTAAGAAAGATGTCGATGTAAATACACTAAAGTTTGTCAACTTTAAGTTGGGTGTTACTCCATCATTCTATGATGAAATAATTAAAGCCTCACTTTGGCCTGCAAATATTAGAATTCGCCCTTTCGTTTTTTTTCCCAAGAAAGCCGTCAAATCTACCTACTGTGCCTTAAATGTTTCAAGAAGTAATAAGGTTTCTCAGTATAATATTTATTATCAAAACGTTGGTGGTATGCGTACGAAAACTGATGTATTCGATTTGTTTATGTCGTCACGGGATTATGATATTATTGTATCTATTGTATCTATACTCGTTCTTTAAAGGAAAGAGGTGGTGGAATTCTTATTGCCGTTAGAGCTGATTTTAAAACAGAACTTATTTCTCTTAATTATACTTATAATATTGAACAACTTTGTATAAAAATTACATTCATAAACAATTCTTCAATTTTTATTATTGTTTCGTATATTCCTCCTAATAGTGATTTTCAATTATATAAATGCCATTTAGAAAATATTCAAAACATAAATGATAATCTGGAAATAAACCAACATGTATTTGTATCAGGTGATTTTAATTTAAAAAATATTTCTTGGAAAATGGAAGATAATATTTTATTACCTTACAATGTTTTAAATGATATTGACGAATTTGTAACTAGCTTTTTCTTAACTAATAATTTTAGGGAATTTAACTGCTTTAAGAATGAAATTGAAAGAACTTTGGATTTAATATTTGCTCCCGTTATATAAAAATATCTTGTCATTTGTCTCCTAATCCGGTTTCTGATAATACAGTATATCATAAGGCTCTTGATTTTAACTTTGAGTTTTTCACTTATGATAATGATCTATTTAAAACGATGCCTGAAATTAATTTTAATAAAGCTAATTTTTGCGGTTTAGCTGAAAATTTAAAATGTGTGGATTGGACAACATTATCTAGCTCTGATGATCCGAATTTTATGTATTCTTTTATATGTGATAATTTTAATAGAACAATTAAAAAAAATGCACCCAAATAAAATTTGAGAATTAACAATAAACCTGTTTGGTTCAATTCAAGTTTGTGCCACCTGAAGAATAGGAAGAATAAAGCTTACAAGAAGTTCAAAAAATCGGGTAAAGATATCGACCTTAGGCAATTTGAATTATTAAGGAAAGAGTTTAATTTTTTTCAAAATTTTCTTTATAAACAGTATATATCCAATATGGAAAGGAAAATAAAATATGATTCTTCCGCTTTTTGGCATTTCATTCATAACAAGAGAGATAATAATAGTATTCCCAAGCGCATGTTTTTTGGACATTTATCTTCTAATGGTAATCAGGAGTCTTGTGAATTATTCGCTGATTACTTTCAAAGCACTTTTGCTAAGCCTAATTTTGATAATTTTAATACTCATGACTACATTTGTAATTCTCATTATTTATGAAGAAGATGTAGTTAATGCTATAAATAGCCTAAGTAACGATACTAAAACATCAGTTGGAGACTATCCATCTATATTTTTTAAAAAGTGTTCTAAGCATATAGTGACACCAATTTTGATTTTATTTAACTCTTGCATTAAACACGGCCAATTTTTAAATGATTGGAAATACTGTTCTTTAGTACCTATTTTTAAAGCAGGTGATCGTAGTCAAGTTACTAATTATAGACCTATCGTTAAACAAAATATTTTTGCGAAACTAATTGATAAAATTATTAAGGATAAACTTTTCATTCTTTTAAAAGATTCAATATCTTCTTGTCAACATGGATTTGTGCCAGGTAGATCTATATGTACTAATTTGACATTAGTAACTCGTGATATAATCAGTTCCATGGAACATAAATCTCAATGCGATATTATATACACAGATTTTGCGAAAGCTTTTGACTCTGTTAGTCATTCTCTCCTTCTGCAAAAACTTCATACATTTGGTTTAACTGGCAATATTTTGTTATTTTTTAAGACTTTCTAATGAATAGAAAATTATCAGTAGTTATTGGTAAATTTTCTTCGAAAGGTTTAATTAATGCTTTTTCTGGTATTCCTCAGGGGACACATCTTGGACCTTTATTATTTTTATTATTTATAAATGATTTACCATCTATATTAAAATTTAGTAAATGTCTCTTATTTGCGGATGATCTTAAATTGTTTTCAAATATATCAAATATAATTGACTGTCAAAAATTGCAGTCCGATTTAAATCGTTTGTCCCAATGGTGTTCTGATAATGATATTAAAATTAATGTTACAAAGTGTTGTATAGTTTCATTCACTCGTCGTTTGGATCATATTATATTTAATTATACCATAAATGACACAGTTATTAAGCGTGATGTTGAATTTAAAGATTTGGGAGTTATATTTGATGCAAAGTTATCATTTAATCATCATATTGATTACATCAGTTCTAGAGCTTATTCAATGATTGGATTTATAAGGAGAAATTCAAGAGAATTTAGTGACCCATTTACACTCAAATCATTGTATGTTTCATTTGTCCGTAGCATTTTAGAATATTGCTCAATAATTTGGTGTCCATTTTATAAAAAAGAATCAGATCGATTAGAGCGCATTCAAAAATTTTTTACAAAAATGATTTTTAAATTTTTATTATGGCCGAATGTTCCTTCCTATGATGCTAGGAGAAAGTTATTTGGTTTACAAATATTATATGACCGTAGATCTTACAGTTGTATCATGTTTGTTTATAATATAAATGATTATGTTAATTTATATAATCCACCAAGAGTATATAGTAATAGCATTTCTCCTCTTTTAAATTTTAATGTAAATAAAGATAAGTTTAAATTAAATTTATTTATGTTATATAATTAATTTTAGTAATCTGTAAGATAAAATCTGTAGATGAAATAAATAAATAAATATATAAATAAATAAATAAATAAATAAATAAAAAAAAAAAAAGAATTAATTACCAGTATTATGGTTGCATTCTTCATTGTATTTTTATTTATTAGTTGCTGTTTTAATAAAAAATTCGTTAAAAATTAGTTTCCCCTGTTTGTTTTCATAGCCTATTTAAAGGCTATGTGCAATCTTTTGTCTTGCATAAAAATATTGAATATAAAAAATATCTATATATTTCATATGTAGTATCAAACAATTTTACTGTAACTTTGCTAAATAACGTATGCTTTTTTAAATACAAAAAGTTTAATTTACAAGAAATTCAAATGTTTATAAACATTTTTTAAACAAATAATTGGGTAAAAATAAACATTTTGTTCTTATTTTATTTACATAGAATTTTGGTAAATTTTGTATTTAAACACAACATGTATATTTACCCTAACTATAGTAGGAGTCAAGTTACCTACTATAAATAGCGTAAATTTAAATTAAAATTTATTAGAGTGTAGTCAGTCATTGTATTTCTTAAATAAAAAAAAAAACAGAAACATTTTATAAAATAATATTTTATGAAAATAAATTATGAGCAGAAAAATTTATATAAATTACTTTTTATAATTTGCAAAGTGCAGATAACCATATACATATATAAATAGTGTGTTAAAAACCCGAAAGTGCAATGCTGCAATGGATTAATAATACAATTCCTAGAATGGCTTACATTTATTTGGCTGTATCCGAAGAAGTGGTTTTTGAAAAAGGGTCTTTTCAACGCTTTAACCTACTGCAAAGAGTCTAGCATTCAACATGATGATGGAACTTCCCTAGATGATGTAAAAACTTTGACACCTTCAGCAAATTTGATTGCAATGATCAAGATTTTCAATGATAAAATAAATATTGGTAAATCTCTAGAAATATCTGTGCATTTTTTTATGTTCTCTGTGTTGTTATTTGTTATAATAAAGTATTATTTAACAATAAAAGATAGATTCTTAATTCATCAAATAGAAAGGGGGTTGTATTGTTGAATATTAAACATTTTTTATGTATATATACATATCTACCTGTATGTTAGTGTACATTTACATACAATCACTGTTTATTTAGGCACAAAAATATATAAATTTAAATAAAATTTTTATATTGCTAAACATTTTTACTTGTAACTATACACATTTTATGGTTTTTTTGATTAAACACAATATTCGTAAATAAACACGGCTAATATTTTTACCCTAATTATAGTAGAAGTCAAGTTACCTACTATAAATAGTGTAAATTTACATGAAAATTTATAAGAGTGCAGTTATTAAAATACATTTGTATAAGCCTGCCTTTGCCAGGAAATATAATATTATAGTAATACAAATATTCACAAAGAAATCCCAAAAATATAAAAACGACATTTTAAGCTTTTCCTTAAGTCAAAGATTTAGAATCTGATGGGAAAGTATTAATTAAGTAAAATTAAAAAAAATAAAAAATCTACGTAAATTCCCTCCTTGCCTGAAATATAAAATTAGTTTTCGATATGATTTGGAGAGCAGACAATGACAATAGCAAATCAAAATTTTTTAAAACCAAAACAGACCTCCATGATATAAAAATTTTTCTTATCCTTACGTTACATATCCGGGTACCCGAATGGCATTTCTAACTTTAAAGTGCTCGCATTTCTTTATTAGTAAAGATGTAGCCCCGAAACTTCAGATCGCACATAAGGACAACCTTGGCAATAAATCAAGAATTCGTTTTACCATAAAATTTTTATGTAACTTTATAGAGAACACTTTTCTAAATAATATTTGTTCACAACAACACGAATTTTTACGAATTTCGATTTTAAACCATTTTGAAATGCTTGATGAATTATTAAATCTTTTG
This sequence comes from Protophormia terraenovae, assembly GCA_951394005.1. Classification (NCBI taxonomy): domain Eukaryota; kingdom Metazoa; phylum Arthropoda; class Insecta; order Diptera; family Calliphoridae; genus Protophormia; species Protophormia terraenovae. The sequence goes on from OX596076.1 coordinate 92,706,524, forward strand.
GACCTGAAATTTGTTATGGAAATTTTAACGCAAAAAAAGTTATTACTAAAATTTGTTAGTAATAAAAAATTAAAAATAAAACTTTTTTTATTTTTTTTATTGTCCTTTGATTCATATAGAGTTAAAATTGTAACAATTTTTTGCTTAAACTAGAAATGACTCCATTAGGCTTTAAAGGAGAACTAGTTTCATAAATATTTTTTTTTTTCCTTAGTGTTGTAAGAAAAGTTATTATCGGTCGTGACCTATTTCGGTAAGGATATTATATCGTCACTTAAAACACAAAAGGCCGTAACCACACTTTTTAATTCTTTACAGCAGAAGCAAAAAACATTATGAAAATGAAAAAGGTCGTAACCACAAATTTAAATTTTTGGCTTTTTACACCCTTTTGCATTTTAAGTGACGATATGGATCCTGTGCGCTTAATTGTGAATAAAGTCAGTGCTAACATTCTTTACGACTCACAGTGGGGTCAAACGCAAATTTTTTGGTAATAAATCTGTATCTCCTAAACTACTGGTTAGATTAAATTGAAATGTATGGAAGAGTTGCAGAGGTGGACCTAAGATTTGAGAAAAACTATCTTGCAGTCACCCTGTGATAACACAAGAAAATCTACAGGGTGTCAAAATTGACTACCTCGAGTATGTAAAAGTTTAAAAAAATCGTAACTTATAAAAATGAAGTCCGATTTTAAAGATTTTTATATTTCTGTAAAGTGCTTGGCAAGATAAAGAAAAAATATGCTTACTCACCTAAGTTATCTCTTACAGTTAAAAAGATATTTAGACTTGAATTTTGAATTTTTGATTTTCTGCCTCGACTTTCTTTCGTTTTTCGGGAATAAGTTCTGGGATATATGAGAAAAAAGTGAAAGAATTGTACTATATTTTTGTAAAAAATAGCCGTTTTTCATACCAATTTCAGAGTGGTGACTTTGAATATTTTTCACGTCTTGACGTATTGAGATAATCCAAAAATTCTTTCAGCATGTTATTTTAAAATATATAGCAAATTACAAAATATTTTTAAAAAATTTTTACCTCATATATCCCAGGACTTATTTCCGAAAAACGAAAGAAAGTCGAGGCAAAAAATCAAAAATTCAAAATTCAAGTCAAAATATCTTTTTAACTGTAAGAGATAACTTAGGTTAGTAAGCTTATTTTTTCTTTAACTTGCCAAGCACTTTACAGAAATATAAAAATCTTTAAAATCGGACTTCATTTTTATAAGTTACGATTTTTTTAAACTTTTACATACTCGAGGTAGTCAATTTTGACACCCTGTAGATTTTCTTGTGTTATCAAAGGGTGACTGCAAGATAGTTTTTCTCAAAGCTTAGGTCCTCCTCTGCAACTCTTCCATACATTTCAATTTAATCCAACCAGTAGTTTAGGAGATACAGATTTATTACCAAAAAAATTGCGTTTGACCCCACTGTGCGACTGTAAGAACGTTGTAGTCTGTCTTGACCGATTTTTTTATATGTATACAGTACTAAAAAATATATGTGTGGCAAAACACTACTTTAGGAGAAAAATTTTATAAAGACTTTTTTATAATATGTAACCATTATCAACTAATTTTAAAAAAACTAATGACTTTTATCATTTAAGCCAAAGTTCATTCAATTATCTCAATTAAAAAATTTAATTAAAAGTTTGATATGAACTGCCAGACAGATGGACGGACATCGCTAAAATACATAGACATGTTTTTCTATATGTATTTATTGATTTATTTTAAGTTCTGTGACCAATTAAATGGTTATAATAAATAATTTGTATTACTTTTTTGTATGTATGTACCGTAGGGTTTAGAATTATACTACTTTAGTCTTTTTGATATATAAAGTATTTTTAAAAATGTATTAGGACCTTATGAAATGCTTTAAAGTTTTGGAAAATTTTAATATATACTTAAGGGCGGAGATATTTGTAATTCGCAAACATATTTTCAATTTGAGGTAGCTTAGGCTTTTAGAATGTTTTTCAACGTATTTTCATATTTTCGATTGAATATATTATTTATATATTTTTATTTAAAATGAAACAACTTTTTAAATTGAAAAATATAAAGCAATATTTTTTCTCTGTAGTTCTAAGTATTTCAATGAAAACTCCTTCTGTACATATTTTAGTCCTATTGAGATATTTGGAATTCATTGAGTTTATAATAAATCAATTAATTTTAGAAAGCCTTTTTATACATTATCAAATTCACTTAAAGTTTTAGGATATTTGTATATGAAAATGTGCTGAGGAAGGAGTTTTTCTGCGATTCTGATTAAGAAGGACTACTCAAATGGTGCATAATAATAAGCTGAATTCTAAAAAGTATTTAAAAAAGTTTTAAAACTTGTCTCAGTTCTCTATCAACGAGATTTTAAGTTTGTTATAAAAAATATATCACAAAAAGAGCCTATATATTATTTATTTAGACTTTTTAATTTTTTATTTAGACTTTTTAAAGCTTACGCGCTTCTTGTCTAAATGTGTACGAAATATTTTTAAGAATTTAAAATTTTAATTAACCAAGTTATTTTTTTACCATACTTTTTTTAAACAAATCATAAAAAAAGATGAGTCCTTATGAAAATTCAAGACGATCTAGATATATCCATCCGTCTGTTCGTCTGTGTTACTATTTTAAACAAGCTTAAGGCCCTGATTGCACCACGTAGGGGAACGAAATTTGTCATTTATCTCGCATATGATTTGTTCGGTATTGATAACACTGGTAAACAAAAAAATTCTCCCCTATAGACGAATAGTTGGACTTGATGTATTTTGATGTGCTAAACACGAATCTGCTTTCAGTATTTTTCCATCAGGTCTGGATCTTTTTTATGGGCGTGTCCAATATTAAGGCCATTACGCTAGTATATTTCCTCATAACTCAAGAACGGTGTGTACGATTGATCAAAGCGATACACCAAAAGATGCGGAATAAAAATCGCCTAACTAAATTTTTTTATGTGCTCAATAGTTTCGGCGTTATTTTGAAATAAGTGTCCGAAAAAAATAATTTTCATGCAAAATTTTAGATTTTTTTTGTTACTAAAATTTCTTTTAATAAATGGAAACATCTAAAATGTTACAGTTTATCATCTTTATCTTAAAGCTGGTAATGCTGAGAATAAAATAAGGCATGCATCTTCAAAATTGATGTAGAAATCTAAATTTTATTCACAGTTAAGTAAAAAACTCATGTATACATACAATTGAGTAGAAATACAGTGGTGGCCAAAAACTATTTTTTTTTTTTTTTATTTTTTCTTGAAACAAAAATAGGTGGACTAGGTGAATTTTGACGAGTTAAACAAGAATCTGCATTCACTTTTTTTCTATCGGGTACTGATTTTTTTAGGTGCATGACTAATATCATCACCTTATTCAGCGGTCATATTATAAAATTCGAGAATGGTTTGTCAAATATAGACTATAACTCAAGAACCCTTTACACGATTTTGATAAGTGATACATCAAAAGATGCATACATGCATAAAATTTTCTTCAAGTTACGTTAACAATATTTTTCATTCGCTCAAGAATTTCAGTTATGGATCAAAAGTTTCACCACTTTTTAAAAAAGTAAATTTTAAAATTTTCGGTACTAATTACCTAATAACTCCGGAAATATTTACTGGACAAAAAATTATGTAAGTTCAGCTCAAATACAATTTAGGTCGCTATGTATTAAGGTTCAATTTATCTTAATTGAACAAACTGTTCTCGAGTTATACAAGTATGACTGCATAAAACAGTGCGTGATAGAAAAAAAGTAAAAGCAGATTCATATTTAGCACGATGAATTCCATCTAGCCCACATATTTTTTTTATTTAAGAGGAAAAAAAAAATTTTTTTTTGCCCACTAGTGTATTTCCACTTAGCTATAGGCATGCATGGGTATCCAAATTTAACTGTGAATCCAATCAAGATTTGTGTATCAATTTTTATGATACGTGGCTTTATTTACTCGTAGTTTTGCCAGCTTTGAGATAAAGGTAATAAACTTAAATATTTTTGATGTTTTCACTTTATAAAAAAAGTTTTAGTAAAAAAAAGAAATCTTGAATTTAGCATGAAAACATTTTTTTCCGACGCTTTTTTTGAAATATCTCCTAAAGTATTGAGCGGATAAAAATTTGATTAAAAAGCGATTTAAAGCTAATTTTGTTCAGCATATCTTGGTATATCACTAATATTAATCGTGCATACCGTTCTCAAGTAATAGTGAAATATAATCGAGTAATCGGCAATATTTAGGGCACAATATTAGACACGCCCATTAAAAAAATCCCGACCTCGTGGAAAAAAACTGAAAGCAGATTCGAGTTTAGCATGCGGAATTCCATTTAGTCTACATATTTTTTTTTTTGAAGGAGCTCAAAAGAAATTTGTTTTTGTCGACCAGTGTATTTAGCAGTATAACTCGATAAACAAAAAAAAGCATTTACGACAACGAAATTTGTACAAATAATTCAAGGGTCGATTTTAACTCAGAAACCAAAAAATTTGCCAGATCCGTCCACTTTGTAGCCATTTATATTTATCGAAAAATTAAAGGTATAAGATATAAAATTTTTGGTAAAAATTAAGCAAAATATTTTTAATGATATTATATAAATCAAGGCATAAAAAACGAAGTTTTGTGGTTAGTAGGACTATTACAAACTTTTAAAAATGTAAAATAATAGATGTGGGTATACAAAAAAAGTTCTGCAAAAAAATTAAACTGATTAAAATTGTATTAAATTTCTTAACATGTGGTTCTGCAACTGGGAATTGAACCAGGTCACCCGCATATCAGGCGGTGATACTGATCACTATACTGTCGAGGATGGTGGATACCTAAACTTTTTTGGGTCAAGGCGCGGTATGGGAACCATTAAAGTAAGTTTGCAATCCTGACTTGGGTAGTTTTCTCTTTTTGAAGATACCAAAACAGAGTTTGTAGGCTATTATTAAACACCAGCTGAAGGGACTATGTATTTTCTGTGCCATTACACACTTCATCAGCATTCATGTTATCTTAATCATTTCGGCTTTGTTGAAATCTAAATATGGCACCCGTCTTGCGCTGCGTTTTTTTTTTAGGGACTCTGTTAGTAGTATCTCGCGTGTGGAGCAAGTAAATAGAGGTGTAAACGCTGATAAAGTTGTAGTTACATAAAATCGACATACAATTTAAATAACCATAAACATGTTTGTAATTGTAAATTGCCTTGTCCTGTTTATTTGGCGGTACCAGCAGAAGGGAATACATATTTTCTGTGCCGCTACACACTTCATAAGAACATTACATTTCAAGAAGTTTAATTTAAATAAATTAAATTTTTTAGTAACCTGTTGCTGTAGACATGTAACATTTTTATCTACAAATATCTTTGTTGATAGAAAACATATCGAGGGCCTATATTCAAAACGGGCCTCATAAAAAGCACTTTTGTTCAGGAGAACATAAAAACTGTTTATTTCCCTAATTTTTCAACATTTTGTAATCCGTTCTTCTACGAGTTATTAATATTACGTCTACTAAACCTCACACTAAAAATTAAATCTTTTAACTCCATTATTCGCGAAGTTATGGTAGATAGCCCGTTTTGTCTTAATTATTTTTAATGTTTGTTATAAAATGTTCACATAGCCCGTTTTGTTTATTAGAAGTTAAAGAAGTAAAACATGATATTTTTGGAAAAAAAAAAAATATATTAGGAGATAAAAAAAAACGAAATTTTGTGGTTGGCTGGACCACTTTTGATCGTTAGAAATTTCAAATAACAAGAATGTTTACTAAAAGGTCGAAAATGTGTTCAAAATTAAATTATAAATTAAATTTTGAAAAAAACGAAATTTTGTGGTTGGCTGGACCACTTTTGATCGTTAGAAATTTCAAATAACAAGAATGTTTACTAAAAGGTCGAAAATGTGTTCAAAATTAAATTATAAATTATATTTTGAAAAAAAAATTGCACAAAAAATGTTTGCCAAAAAAATGTTTGAACCAATTAAAATTGTATTAAATTGCATATCAACAACTCAAAAAATATTAAAACCTTTAAAGACGATGTACATTGCACTTTTTATTTAATTTTTATTTATTTAAGAAATTGCTTTTGGTATCTAAGATATTTTGCTTATAATTACCAATTTTATTAAATTTTTTTCTTCCTGTCTAAAAATCTATGGTATAGAGCTCTCACTTAACTTCATAAAATGTTGATATGTATACCCGCATGTGATCTATAAACATCTAAAAAAGGTTAAAAATCTAACTTCAAAGGCTTTTTTCTTCAGACTGCATTAAGATAACAAAATTTTTGTGAGATATATTAAGACTCTAATTCAAAACGTTTAAAAAAAGTTCAAATCGCAAAGAAAATTCTCATTGTTTATCAATTTTTATTTTTAAATTTCTTTGAAAATCAAACAAAAACTTGCAGATAGCCCGTTTTTCCTTAAAAAAAAAATATACTGTTTGTAGATAGCCCAAAAACAAAAAGTGGAAAACATAGTGTTAGAATTAACTTTTGACTCCAAAATAAACACCATATATAAAAAATAAAAAACTGAAGAGTCTGACGCAAAAAAAATTTTTTGTAAATCTGCATGAGGCCCAATTTGATTATAAGCCCTCGATATTCAATCAACAATATTTAATTTATTAAATACTTACTAAAAATATATATGTATATCCATTTGCTTGTTTTCTTTTCTATCAATCTTTTAGCCACACTGTTCATCAACAGTGAATGTAAATTAGAAGCTTACCAGAGAGCACATCAATGACAATAGTGAATTAACATGTTTCAATATATTTTGTTTATTTACATTTTCAAATAAAAATTAAAAGAAAATGTTTAACAAATGAATCCGTATTACTTATACATTTACTTTTATAATAAACTTTTTAACAACACCAAACAAGCAAATCTACATCATGTTCAATGCATGCAATAATTCGCTCAATAATTATAAAGCAATTTAAATTTTCCACATGATTTCAGTTGAAAATTCATTCAAATTCATTCAAAAATACAAATAATTTGGCATAAAAGAAAAATACTCACATATGAACGCATGCAATTTGAAAACGTTTAAACGGAAAGAGTAATATTTTATATGGATTCATGTTATATGCAAGAAAATACTTTGTTTGTAAGTGTATATATTTCAAACACATACATACTTACATATAAACATATATTTATATTTCAGAAGATTTACTCAAATACAAATACTTACTTCAACTAGAGTACTATTTATATAGTTTGTAAGTGCATACGAAATGCACTCTTCAAGAACAGATGCTCAGTCGATGAAGTGCAATTAGTTTAGCTTTAGTGTAGCTAAATAAAAATTACAGTGGGACATGAATTGAGTAATACAAAGGGAGGTAAGTTTATTTAACAATAACATGTTACTTATATTTAGACACAGATTAAGATTAAAAAAATATAATTTTGTATCCTTTATTTTTTATAACACTGTTATGGAAATGTAGCCTTAATACAAACATTTTCTTTATTTTTACACATACAAACTTTTATAATTATTATAAAATTTGTTGTTGCCTTTTCCTCTTGCTGTGGCACAAAACAAATACAAAATATTTTTTATTATTATTTTTTTTTTTTTGATTTTTGCAATTAGATACACAAGAATAAATCTAAATGTGAATATTTAATTTCTTATTGTTGCTATTGTCTTCTTCCTATTAGTATTTTTTTTTATTATTGTTTTCCAAGAATAATTAACTTTTTTTATTTCTAAGAAGATGGGATTAAAAAATGCTAAATCTTTGAGAAATAAAATTTTTATCTTTAAATTGTTGACTTCAATTACATTATGCTTTGACTTTATTTTGTAATGATATTGTTTTTGTCATGTTTGTTGTATAATTTATGTATCTGGTTATTGTAAGTTAAGTTGGTTTTAGTTTGTTTGTTTGTCTCTTTTAAGAATTTCTTTGTGTCTACAATAACAGTTGTTGTCTTTAGCTTTGAGTTTAATCTACTTTTGATTTTTTTTGTCTATTTGCAGGTTTACTTACATATAAGGAATATTATTTTATACATAGTTTTACTTAATACCGAATTATCATATCCTTTCATACCTTGTGTTTGTTTTTTTAGTTCTTTTTGTAATAGTTAGTAGTTGGCAAAGAATTGATGTTGAAAGAGAAAAACTAAAACTTATGTTTTTTCTTTAAATTTGAATATAAACTGTATTAAGGAAGATGTTATGAAAATCCATATACAGATAGATAATTTGTAAGATGTTCTTGCAGAACAGTGGTATTGGTAGCAAAATATTTAATTAGAACTTTAAAATACTCAAGATCCTAGTTTTATTTGGTTTACAGTACGTATGATTGATATTAACTGAAATAATATTCATCATACGTTTTATTTTTAAAATTTTGTAAATGATGAATATTTTTCGAACTTTTTTTATGAATTAATAATTTTTGAATTTTATTCAGGCTCAAATTCATTAATGTAATATTTTTTTTACAATACAGAAAAAGATTTGTATTAGACACTAGCAGGATGGAATGCATTTTCTGATTCGCTACGATCGTCATCAGCATCCATTTGTGCCTTTAGTGCTAATCGTAAAAATCTTTCATTTAACTCACACTTTTGAAGAAATAGAATATGTAACCAGTGTTACCGTTTGGCGACTTTAGTCGCCATTTGCCCCTTTTTCAACCACATGGCCACTTTTTTGGCCCCTTTTTAAAATGGCGACTAAATGGCGACTTTTTAAGACTATGTGCTGAATGACGAAAAAAATAAGATGTTTGAATTATATCGACCCATTATATATTAATTTCAGCAAATAAATTAATAGTTTTGAGGTTATTTTATAGTACAGTGATATAAAAAGTCGAGGAGTATTTATAACTGAACTTAAACTGTTAGTAACTAAACAAAATAATAAAGTTTATGAACAGCTAGTTATGTATACCATCATATGCTGAATCTTTTTGGACTGAACTAAAAAACAAACAAAAAATGATTCAATGAATACTTATATCCTAATTTATATTTTTACATTCCTCAAAGCAATCCCTCGGGGAACGTGTTTCTTTTTTTTTATTAAATTATCAATAATAATAAAAGGATCTATGCGTTCCGTTCTAAATTTGTCTAACAGGGAATTGCAAGAATGGAGAACGAGTGAAGAACTCGTACAAAAGTTTAATTAATTAAAAGAGGATTGTATGTTAACTATTTTTTGTGAATAAATATTTATTTTTGTAATAAAAATTTTTATAATTTTTTAATATAATTATAAATTATCTTGTTATTGATAAAACTGAATTTTGAAGTTTTTCTTAAAATACAAAATTGATTGTTGTTAGCAAATAAATAAAATTTAAGGAGTTTTTTAGGTTTTAAAGCAGTTGGCCCCTTTTTTTTCGAAAAATCCCCTTTTTTGGCGACTTTTTATTTTGAAATCCCCTTTTTTGGACACTTTTTAAAAATTCTCAACGGTAACGCTGTATGTAACCTTATCACTTTACATATTCTAAATATTAAGTTGAAATAACTTTAAAAAAGCTTTTTCTTATATTTATTGTATTCTTCATTATTACAATGTTGTTTTACTGCTCTAGCTAACCTTCGCACAGTGTCACATTTATTCAAATTAGAACGACAAAAATACGAAAATAAAAGCTTATTAATTGAAGTAGTTTCTTTCGCATTCATTAGTAAACATATCATATTTTATGGAAACAACACTTAAAGTATTGTTAAGTGTCTATATCGCGAATTATGAACTTTCAAAGTTGCATCTTTTAAAAATATTTTAATTTTATTGATAACTTTTGTAAAGAAGTATGTTAACTTTAACTTCATATATCTCAGTAAATACTACAGACATTTATATGATTTTTTTTGGTATATAATAATACATGTATCAAAATTATTCTGTTATAATTTGCTAGGTAAAAAAATAAATGCTGAAAATATTATTTTTTACTTAAAAAAATCATAATATTAAAAAATACGTCTTTTGGAAATTCTTTTTTCAATGGATTGGAACAAAAAAGTTCCAACGAGTTCCAATCTAAAAATACTATTGTTATATAAAAGAACATCTATAAAATTATATTTAAAAATTTTGGCTGCTACTTTTTGCGATCTTTTAAAATATTAGAAAAAAATTAGTGATACCTCAAATTAGCATTTTTTTAATAATTATTTAAACATCTTAAGATAATAGCTGAAAATTTCATATGCACGTATTACAATATGATTGATATGATTAGATCTTGCCACGCGTACTTTTAAAATATTCCTTATTTTAATAAAATTTACAAAAATATGTAGGAAATTCATACAAATAAATTAATTTTATTTGAGCCCATTTTTAGTGGGAATGTTTTCGGTCTTATCTACTAACAAAATGTACAATTTCAGACCAATATCTCCAAAACTGGATTTTTGTCGTTCCAAAATCGCTAAATGTGACACTGTGCATCGGTAAGAATAATATACAGTAAATAAAAAACTGGTTTAAAATTTCGCAAAACTATGCGTAATAAAAGACATATCTTGGGATCGTTTGCTGAAAAAATTAAGTGAATATCGGTTTTAGTTTGGAAAGTATTGTCGTTTAAACATTAAAAGCGCTATTTAAATTTTTTTAAAAGAGAATTTTAGCTAAATTTTTAACTTGTCTGTTATTTGATGATAAATTTTACATCGAAAATTGATTTTATTGTTTCAAAATTTGAGCTACAATACTAAATATATGGGTTTGATTTTTGAGGTTAAGAACATGTTATATATTTAGGCTAATCATATGAAAGTTTGTGAAAATGCCATCCCACGTTTGGTTTCCTGACATCAACGTGATTATATTAAACTGTAGGTAATCACTTCATCTTTAAAATTCTGCCCTCTAAATTTAAATTCACTGAATGGCGCAAAATTTCTATAAAAAAACTGCAAGATTTCAAAAATTTTGGTTTTTGGGTTCATTTTTTATTATCGCATAACTTTTCAATTGATTGTAAACCGGATACTTATTAAACAGCAAAAGAATTTCCTGTATTTCCATGAGATTTTACGCAAATGATTTAAAGTTTAGGATTTCTTATTTATTTTTTAAGATCTTAAGATTAAGTAAAAGCTCTTTTATGTTATCATTTCAATAATTTTTGTTTATAAATTCTTATGCAATCTGACCACTGCGTTGTATTTAACTCTTATTCCTATAAAGATAGGAATCGATATTACAAAGCCGTTGATAAATAAAAAAAAAAAATTATTATATTTTTGTTTGATGTTGTGTTCTTTTTACAGTATAATTGTAGTAAAAATCTTTTGTAGGTGTTAACATTAATACCAACAACAAGTTGATAACACTTGGCTTGTGCCTTGTAACCTGCAAATCAAAAGATTTTCTTTATCTTTCAGTTTGAAATATAAATACAAGATGCAGTCAAGTGTTATTTGTAAGCAACTACAGATATTATAAATGCAGGTATTAGAAATATATAAACCTATGTTAGCATATCGTTAAAAATATTTAAAGGTATACAAATGCTTAACAAAAAAATATGATTATAATGAAATTATGATAGGTTTCTTCTAGATCTAAAAGGTTTTTGAACATAATATTTAGAAGACCCTTCCTGTTCTTGGAGGAGGTTGGGGTAATATGCGTTTGTGCTGATGTTTTTCACACACAGAAAAAAATTATCGGACACCACCCTTAAATTATACCGTTCGGCTCAGAATCACATTCTGAGTTGATTTAATGATGTCTGTCCATTAATCTAGCAGGCTGTCTGTCCATGTTGAACTTTATGAACAAAGTACATGTCACAATTTTAAAGATATTTTGATGAAATTTGGCTCAAAAAGTTATTTTTGCATAAGAACGAAACCTTTTGAAATTGGTTTTGATTGGTTCATTATTTCAGTTAGCCCCCATAAAAATATCCGGAATAGGACTTAACGCTAATATAGCAAATAATTTAATGAAATTTTGCACAAAGAAGTTTTATATTATAAATCTGTGTACCAAGTTTCATAAAGATCGGTCAATAATTGACAATAGCTCCCGTATAAACCTCTCTTTCAAAAATCAATTTAACATGCATAAACCCCATACAAATACCCAGTTGAAAATTGTGTCTTGAAGACAGTTTCATAAGTGACTTATATTGTATAAGTCATTGGGTGATGACATTTATATGGGATGACTACATGACGTGTCAAAACTTTTTCTTTTGATTAATATCTTATGAAATTGGGTATAATTCTGAATGACTTTGATAGCTAGAAAATCTACAATTAGACAGAAAAAATATTAAAAACTACAGTGAAATAAATATGATTTTATTACTTTCTTTTATAAAGCAGAAAATAAGGCAGATCTAAATGCATGAATCTAAATTTAATGGTCAGATATACGAATAAATTATAATAAAAATTTTATTTTATTATTTTTTTTTTAACTTTTTAAAAAGTTAACCATTTAAAGGGTAATTCGCAAAAAAAAATATATTTTGATCTTCTGTGTTTAACAACTTCAAAAATAAAAAATATTTCAGTAAAATTTTATTTAACAAAAACTCTATGACAAATTAGCTAAAAAAAAATATTAACTATCAAAATTTTGTTACAAAATGTAAAATAATAAAATTGAGCAAAAAATACAATTTCACGTAGTCTTATCTAACAGTGAGTTTGATATATTGTCCCCCACGCTTCCGGATGACTAAGGAAAGGTTTGAGCATTTCTTTAGTACACTGGGAGATTGTTTTCTAGCATGCGGTGACTATAATGCAAACCAAACGTATTGGGGTTAGAGAATTATGAACCCTAGATGTAGACAGCTATACAAAGTTCTAATTAATAGTAAAAATCACTTGGATTTTATATCCACTGGCCAACCAACATATTGGCCTACTGATCCTAAAAATATTCCTGACCTTATAGATTTTGGCATAATAAGAAATTTGAATCGCTTATCAATAAAAGCAGAAGTATCTAACAATCTATCTTCTGACCATTCTCCCGTAATAGTTACTTACTACAGAAAAAATAACATACATGAAAACCCTTCAAAAAATATTCGATTTAAAACTGATTGGCTAAAATATAAAAAATACATCAGTAGCCATATCCTCACTAATCCTTATCTACAGAAACAAACAGACATATTTCAAATTCAGATATTGAAAAACTTCTTTGCGAAAAAAGAAAACGCAAAAGAGAATGGCTACAAAATAGAACTCCTGCAACAAATCAGAGGCTTTCTACTGCAAGAGGAAGAAGAGGGTCGTAAAACCAAAGGTTATATTGAAAGTTTAACAAATACTAAACATACAAACTTTTCTTTATGGAATGCAACTAGAAACATAAAACCACCGGTAGAGGGTCAAAGTCCACTGCGAAAAGCAAACGGTACCTGGGTATGAAGTGCAAAGGACAAAGCGCAATTATTTGCTGAGCATTTAAGTAATGTTTTTCGACCTAATCCCCCAACAAATGAATTTGTTCTAAATGAACATCATTCTAGTACTGTATCAAGAAGCGAACTTAATGATAAGTTCTGAGGATGTTCACAAAGTTATACGGGAGCATACCAAACTAAAAAAAATCACCAGAATATGATTTAATTACGCCATTAATGATTAAAAACCTACCGAGAGTTGCAATTACTGTCTTAACTTGATTATTTAATGCGATCTTGACTCTAGGAGTTTTTCCGAAAAATTGGAAAATCTGCCAGATTATAATGATACCAAAGCCAGGGAAGGATCTAACAGTTCCATCTTCATATAGACCCATTAGCTTGCTGCCTTGCCTGTCAAAAATATTCGAGAAAGTATTTCAAGGAAAAATCATAGCATTTTTAAATAATAATAGCACTATAGAAGTGCCATGTGGTGAACTGGGATAGATTAGAAAATATTTTGAACAGAATTGCTCTGCCATTTTTCTAGATGTGGCACAAGTATTTGATAAAGTTTGGCACCAAGGTCTAATGCACAAATTAAATGCTTATTGCCTCCTAGTACTCATAGATTACTACAGTCTTACCTTTCCAACCGATTATTTAGGGTAAAGTATAATGGATACGTTACAAGAGACTATGAAATGAATGCTGGTGTTCTACAAGGAAGTGTTCTCGGACCACCGCTCTAACTAATATACACCTCTGATCTGCCAACATGCGATAAATTGCCGATGATACTGTGGTTCTTAGCTCATATGAGGATTCGTACAAAGCATCTGGAGAACTCAATAATTACTTAAGACGAGTGGAGACGTGGTTGAGAAACTGGCGTATAAAAGTAAATGAACTCAAAAGTAAACACGTTATATTTGCGCTCAGGATGGGCATTTGTCCTCCTGTCACGCTTAACAATGTAAACATCCCACAGTCTGACCATGTGACATATCTTAGCATACATCTTACCTGGCGTCGACACATAGAAGTCAAGAGGCTACAAATGAAAATCAAAGCTTCTAATATGCACTGGCTAATCAACTATCAATCTAAATTAAGCCTTGACTGTAAAGTCATCCTGCATAAAAGCATCTTAAAACCAATTTGGACATATCCAATCCAATTATGGGGAAGAACAAGTAATACCGATATAGATCTTATACAGGGGGCCTAATCGAAAATACTTAGAACCATTACAGGAGCACCATGGTATATAAGGAAAGAAAATATTCAGAAGGACTTGGAAATACCATTGGTAAAAGAAGAATTTGTAAAAATTCGTGAAAGATACGTCTTGAAACTACAACTTAACCCTAACCCATTGGCATTTATTAAATTTTGAATTTATGTTAGAATACTTCATAGTATTTTTAAGAAATGAATTTTTGTTGTTTCCGTAACTTGTGTTACTTTTAATAAATGCATCATAATCAATATGAAGGGCAGTACGCATCACGTATGCACTGTTGATTGAATGCTGATCTTATAGACAACACATTGAATTTTTAAATAAAAATATCCTGTAGACATCACTAAAATAAGTCACAAATTTATCAGCACTATTAACAACATGCTGATTAAGTCTTGAAGAAATTTTACAAAATATATGAATATGACTGTAGTTGTCATGATGTATTCTGTATGGGTACAAATGACAAAGTCAGCAGTTATTCTGACGCCTCATGATTTTATGATTTCATGTCTTATAAGACGTCTTAAAGAAATTTCCAACTGGGTATTAGTATCAAGTTAATATTCGACACAAGTTAGTATTATATAAGTAGAAACCACAGCATCAAATTTTATGAGAATCGGTTCATAATTGATCCACATGCGGGAATCGCCCTATATTGCTTAAAATTATATAGTTCTTAGTATCAACTCATTATTCTGTATTCGTATATTTTATTTTATACTTTGTAAAAGTAGGGGTCCACAATCGGTCACAGGTCTGACCCCTCCCGAATTATTATAATTATCGTTTTCATCCAAATGTTTGTTGAATCATTAACTTAATTTTCTTAAAAAATAAAAATAAATTATTTGAAATTAAAAATAAATCTTTTTATCTGGTATATAATTAAACAAATGACTTCATGTTTCACTAATAAACGTTGATTATTTTCCATTTATAGACAACATTTGTTTGTCTTCAATTAATTATTTTTACGATATAAAGATTGAACAGAAAAAACATAAAAATAATCATGTTTTTTACAATTAGCATAAAATTTTATTGTTCATGTGTTGGACTCGTTCAATAACCATTAATTGTAATTATTAAAACTCTTCAAAACCACGACGAATCATTAACATAAGAAAAAGGAATCGAAGTTAGTTTTTATATTGAATATAATAACGTGATATTGGTAAAGAAATTATATTAAGAAAATGTATAAATTTTGAATATTAGGCGACTTATAGTGTAAACTACTAAGTGAGAGATTTTGGATGAAATTTAAAATTTTAATGTTAGAGCCCAAACACAACCAAACGGATTTCAATGTTGTTTTCCGCTCTAAGAGAGGAATGCAAATTAAATTTCATATACATTTTGTTTTTGTTTCTTTTTATTTTTTGTATTTGGCAACAACAAAACTACATATATAAAAAAATATTTATCTTCATCTCTTAAATTCCATACATAAAAATAAAAAATAAATTTGATGTAAACTTATGTGATTAATTTTGCTACAATGGCAACACTGACAGAGAGGGAGAGTGAGAAAATGAGAGCTTTTGAGAATCCGTTGTGAAATTAAGAGCCCAAACACAACCCAACGGATTTCAATGTTGTTTTCCGCTCTAAGAGAGAAATGCAAATTAAATGAAGACGGCGTCCAGCAGCGGATTTCATATACATTTTGTTTTTGTTTCTTTATATTTTTTGTGTTTGGCAACAACAAAACTATATATATAATAAAATATTTATCTTCCTCTCTTAAATTCCATACATAAAAAATATAAGGCAAATCTATCTATCTCTTTCTTTCTTATATAAATTTAATGTAAACCTATGTGATTCATTTTGCAACAACGGCAACACTGACAGAGAGGGAGAGTGAGAAAATAAGAGCTTTCGAGAATCCGTTGTGAAATTAAAATAGATTTTAATTTCCAGCTGATTCCGCTGTGTTGTTTTAGTTGCCAAATCTTTATATACAAAAATAATCCGCTAGGTTGTGTTTGGGCTCTTATAGGGACTTTATTATAATAAATTTTTCTTTTATTGTATTTGGCGGTATCTGAATAAACTAAAGATCAGAAAAATCGTTGACGACTTTCTGGTTCGAACCATAAACAAGTTGCAATAGGTAATTTTGTGTCTGGATATCAAAACACAGTTTGTGGACTTTGATTTTAAAAATAATGCAACATTAACCCTAGTCAGTATTTCATATTGTAGAGTACTATTACATATCAAACAACCATTAAGACTAATAACGCTCGAATATTGAACATTCCTTTTAACATTAAATATATCGAAAACATGTAAAGCTTTTCTCTTCGAAGCAACACTATGACTTGTAAATGAAATTATCTTAATTAGAATATATGAAGCAATAAAAAGGATTTTTATTACCCTCCATAAAAAAAGCCACATACAGAAACCAATACAACTCAACTTTTTTGTCTCCTCAACTTAAATGGGAAGTAAAACTTTGACTTCTTTAGTCCATCAATTGAAAAAAGAAAAAAATGTTCTTTTTCTCACCCTCAAATTAAGTTGTTTGGTCTATGGTGTTCCATAATAATGAGAACACGTGCCTGTTTTGTCTCTAAAATCCCTGTGTCCTCCAACAAAAGGTAAGAGTAAGAAACTGTTGCCCATAATTTTATTGTATTTTCCTCTTTCTTAGCACCGTATGATGTCCATCATCAATTTTCAACTTATCCCTTTTGGATGACACTATCAAAGGAAGTGAGTGTCCTTTTTTTTTTTTATGTGTGGGGATTTTGTTTTATTGTGTCTTAGTTAAAGGTGGTAAATACACTTGGGGAATTATATTTGTAAATGTACATTGGTTACATTTGTTTTTTAAAATGTTTTGTTGTTATTTCCGTTTGTTTTTATTTTTATTTGAATGTAGTTTTATTAACTTCCTCTATTAAGTACCACCTGTAGTGCTGGGTATTTATATACATATGTGTATGTATTTAAAATGTTTATGTAGTGGTCAGCATGTTTGTAGTAAGAAAAGTTAATAAAGATTTATGGCTGTATTTATTATGGAGTTTGTGTTTCTTTAATTGTCAAAAAAAGAAAACGAATAATACTATTAGTTTTACTGTACATATCCTAGAAAGGGGAGAAAATGAAATTTACAACTTTTTTTGTCAAATAAATCTGTTTATTTGGCAAACAAAATATGTTTAGAATATGTAATTAGAAGAGGCTTTATAGCATATCAAGAAATATAAAGAATTTTTGTTTCTCTACCATATAATTTTCTAATGATATTTTGCTATTTGTTCTCTGACCACTTTTACTACTTAGATATTTTTATAAATTTTAAAAATTTAAATTTCCCACTTAGAGTTTAAAAAGTTCTTAGATGATATCTTGCAATTTTTATTTGAAAATATTGTTTAAGTGCTCCATGTCATTGTTAATAACATCCGTCAATAAAACTGCAATATCCGTTAGAAGGTGATTGTCATTGTCATGGTAAAAATCTTTGGTTGTTGCTTTCTTATATGGACAACATTTTTTACAACAATTCTTTAAGTAAACTTTTATTTTAGATGCAGGTAAACGAAATGAGAAATAAAACAGTTTGGGTGGAAAAATTAGCAGTTTTAGGATCATACATAGTTACAGTTGAGCTTCAATTGTGTGTTTTATCATACTTTCTTAGTTGCCAGCTAATCGAAGGTTCATTTAAAGTCTTAATTTAGTATTAAATTTAGGTTCTCGTATAGTCCTAACAAAAAAAAAAAAAAAAAAAAAAATAATAAAAAATAAAAAATTACAGTTCTAATTAAGAGTATTAAATACAGGGCACCGTGAAATCTTACTAAAGCGTCAACAGCTGGTCTTTATAAAGTCTCTGTTAAGCGTCAATTGTATTTTTTATAAAAATTCAATTATGCATCAATTTAAAGTTTTTATAAAAACCTTAAGTATAAAAACCTTAAAGTATCAAATTTAACTACCTCGAGTTTGTAAAAAAAATGGTTTTTGGAGGAATGAAAGGCTGATAGTTATTTTGTACTAAAAAAATAATGCTTATATGCGAAATTCTCTTTTTAAGTTTACCTTTATGAAACCAAATTTCAACCTCAAATATTTTTTTTAAATTCTGACTTTTTTAAATAACTTTTGATGCAATTATGTTAACAACACTAGGTTGTGTAACACAAAAAAATTCAAGACCTGAAATGGATCCAGCACTCAATGTCAAAAAATTCAGAAAAAGTGTTTGAAACTAAGTTTTTTTCTTTCTTCGCGGATTTTAGCATAAGTATCCAATTTTTCTAATGTAAACCACAAACACTTGCAGAAATAGGCCAATGTGCATTCAATCAGTCTGTCGTTGACCAGTGTTGAAATACATTGTAGACAAGTTGTGAAACCAAAATTTTTAAATTTTTAATTTTTTACAGTTTTTTAATGAGAACATTTTTCCGTTTTGTGTATTACAGAATATAGGATAGACGTTTATTGCCTTTGTAATTATACATTGTTTGATATATATCTCATTAATGTGTCCTCAATAACTCGTTAATGTGTCCTCTTCCCCAAAGTTTTGGGCGCCTCCTGTAGGTGCCCAAAACTTTGGAAGACAAAACGTGAATGGCTCTAAGAGGTGCCTTTTGCGCGAAGCACACTCACAGCGTAATTTCAATGAAGCCAAAGTATCGCGAAATCAAAAAACGTTTTCAAATTACTTTCTAAAATCATAGTGGCGCAAAAAAATATTAATTTGCAAAAATTTTATGACATTTTTATATCGATCTAAAATGTTGCGTATTTTATATTATATTTTTTTTCGCAATATGCGTGAATTTAAATTTGTAATAGGTTTTAGTTAAGCGAAAAATGGATTTTAACCAAAAAATTCCATAAAAAGTATTCATGACCTAAGATCCCGGTGTCTATAATATTTCACACCCAAGGCGCTAATTGAAATCGGCAAAAATATATATACAAGGAGTGAGATCGAAAAATTCTTAACATATATAATATTCAATAACTTGGAAACGGTTGATCTTAGAGTTTTCATTATTTTATTAATCATTTGATAATTTAGCACAGATCACAGAAATATATAATTTTTATGGTTTTAACCACTAATTATAAAATTGTGGACCATTTTTAAAAACCCTTTCTTTGGAGATTTGATAGTTGTTTCAGTCACTTTTTTGGAACAGTGTGCACATCTTCTGTTAAAATCTTCGGTATTTTGGGACACCTTCTTTGTGTTCTTGACTTCACTTTTCACAAGAGCTCAATATCTCTACGCTGGTCTAAGCTATGGACAATTTTGAAAATTGACCTCTCTTGGTACTAAAACTATGTTATTGATTTGGTACCACTCCAGAGCTTTCCTACCGTAGTGACATGATACCAAATGGGTACAAAAATATGTGAACACGTTGTGCTTTCTTAAGAAAAGAAGAAGTCTTTTTTACAAATATTCCTTTATGCATATTTTGTTATTTATAGATCCGAATGTATCAAATGACTTTCCTGTTTTGCCGCAACTGCAAAAAGCTTGTCATACCATGAATTTTGTAAGAAATTTTTGCTGCTTTTGCGTCTTAAACTTATCTCAAACATTACATTGCTTCGAGCATTAGCAATAAAAATTTTTGAGACACAAGCTGCGAAGATTCTGCCAGCACCTACGTTTCTTCGTCAATTATACAGCTTGAGTATTTTTGTATGAAATTTGGTTTTAAATTCCGAGTCCTATTTTTGCCTTGTAATTTTTTTTTCTTTTCAGAATTCCAGTTTGGAATTTTTTGAATTTTATGTGTTATCAACTTTCGCATTAGCTTTAAATTTTCGCATCAAATAGTCGAAGCACTGAGAAAACTGAGCTGATTTTTTGCCAGATGTGTTTGGAGTTCCTTTCAATATGCCTTCAATTTTCTGGCCTTCCCAATATCTTGTGGTCCTTTTTTCTTACCGAACTAGGTTTCACATCAATAGTCAAATTTTCCTGATACGTAAATCTTTTTCGTCACTTATTTTGATGAAAATAAGGACAAATTAACATGGTTGTTATTAAAAATAATAACTGAAGTATTTTTCCATGATAAATAGATCAAAAAAAATTTTGAATATTGATTCCGAAAAAAGTTATGAGGCAAAATGTGTGTTAAGATTTTTTCGATCTCACTCCTTATCTCTAGCTGTTATCATAACTTATATTGGAAACAAGTGGCACTCAAAAATAATAACGCATTTGAATTTAATGCATTTTTTAAATTTTTTGGGTGTGTATTTTTGTCACTGAAGAAATTATTTTATAGTAATATAATTAATATTTGCAACTTTTTATTTATTAGCATCATATAGCGTTGATGAGCAATTAAAGAAAATTTTAGAAAGTAAACGAGTTTGAAGAATTTCCCATATGTTTTTTATGCAACTTAGAAAAAGTCTTTTGAAATGTTGAGTTTTTTCATAAAATCAGCACTATTGTAATGGCCGAACAGTAATCACCTTAGTGCCAAAGCGATCTAAATATATTTTATAATTAAACAGTGTCAACAACTCTCGTGGCAATATTTTTTTTTTTTTTTTTTTGTAGATTCACCATATTCGACGAATGCTGGATGGATTAATTTAAAATTTCTTTGTTAATCATTTATGAAACCTCTTCTTATGAAATGTAGAGAAAACAATTTTGTTATTAACAAAACATTGTGAAAAATGTAAAAGAATTTTACTGTAATTTTGTAAAAAAAGGCAATTTTTCACACTAATTTAAGGGCCGTTATTATAACCTACCAATAAGGTATCAGATAGTTTAAGGTAAGATAAACTAAAGTGAACGATAAAGTGAGCTTTATCTACTTTCGGTTATTACAACTTGGTTTTAAGGTAAATTTTATAATTTTGATAATACGGCAATATCAAAGCAAAAACCGATTACTTTTGGCCACTTAACGTAGTGGCAATATGTACTATTTGAACGTAACTGCCACTAACGGAAATATAAACAAATAAAAAACAAAGAAATTTTTAAAATAAATGAGTTTAAGCTAACTAAAAGACAACGCCAGAACAAATATAAATATAGAAAGAAAAATGACTAAAAACTACAGCGGAATAAATATGTTTTTATTTATTACTTTTAAAAGAAGAAAATATGGCAGCTCTGAATACATAAACCTTCCGATAAAAGTTAATGGTTAGATGTTCTTACATTTAGCTTATCGGTCACTTTTGGCTTAATTTATAATAACCAAAAACATCCTAATTTTAGTTATGTGAAAGTTATAATAACGGGCCTAAGAGTTTGGTTTTTTATAAATTTTTGCGGCTAAACGAACTAAGATAATCAATAAGTATTTTCAGCGTATAATTTGGGAATGTATTGGAAGTTACAGAATATTTTAAAATGTTTTTCCCTCATATAGCTCAGGACTTATTCCTGAAAAATGGAATTAAGTCGAAGCAAAAAAAAAAAAAAAAATTTAAGCATAAATATCTTTTTAATAGAAAGTGGTAACTTGCATTTTTCTAGAATTATAAAAATCTTTGAAGTCGGACTTGAAGAAGTCAATCGTATATTTTAATACATATTTACACAAATTGACCAAAATGTGCCAGACTTGAGGACTGAAGATGAGTTTAAATAAAATTGTTAAATATTTTTTTGGTAATCAGATTGTTTTAATCTCTACTAAATTAAATTAAATCGTTGGTAGACAAAATTGAAAAAAAAAGAAAAAACTATTTAACAGATCAAATGGAAACAATATAGGAAACCCTATAATTCTTTGTAACCAGCCACTTTCCGACTGGATTAGCAGAACCTGCAGAGGGACAGCAGGCAAAAAGGGATGTGAGATACGATGAATCACAATTTACCATTGGTATGTTTATGCTATAAGAAGTTTATTTCATAGTTTTTTTAGAAGCTTCTGTCATTTTAAGGCAGTGATGACATTTTTCTGACTCTAATAACAAAATGAGGTTGATCTTATTTATTTATATCTAATATACGCTATATCGAAAAGTTGGCAGGAAGCAAGATTAGTCTTTTTATCTAAACCTGGCATTTAAAGACCTAACTTATTTTATGCTTAATATAATGGAATGGATAGCGAAAAACATGCTGAAATTTAGGATATCAAATGAAAGGCTGAGATTCAAACAACATGTTTTCATCAAAGGAAAAACAGTGGAAACGGGTCTCCATGTAGGTTGCTTTTATAAATGTATATAAACAAATTTTCAAGGAAAATTTATAAATATTTACTCTCATTTATGTATTAGTATAATGTAGAATATGCTAAAGAACCAAAAAGATCTAACAGAACCCAGAGATGTTGGTCAATATATGGAATCTGAATGGGATCTTATTCTGAAAATGATTCACTGGCTCTATAGGAGTGATTCTCTGGCTCTATAGGAGTGAATGGGATCTTATTCTGAAAATAATTCACTGGCTCTATAGGAGTGTAATTAGATAACTAACCTATGCTTCAGTAGTACAGAGAGCATTCATAACTATGAAATGTAACGTAAAAATCTTTCTAAAGGTGCATCGAACGTGCTGACTGGATATAAGCGGCGCGATCCAAGCATCACATGTAAGGACTTTAGAAACAATTATATTTGTCCAGCAGATAGAATTCAAATATGATATGAAGTGATTCTCACTGCCTTTCGCCTCCAGATGATGGTGGAAAGGATCGATAGTATCATCAACACATAATTGTGGTAATGGAGAGATATACGAAAAATGCGGAAATATAAGATAGTTTACCTAATGTAACTATTGCGTCTTTTTTTTTTACACTGATACCGAATCGTAAAACCTGGTCAAATATCGTACGGGGACTGGTCAAATGCCGTAAGGGGACTAATTGGGAGGATGGCTCTAACTAGGTGATGAAAAATTGGACTGGGATAAAATTGGACTGGGACCATACCATAATACCATCAACTGCGTAACCATAAAACAATTTTTTAAATGGATGTACTTGCGATTAAAAAATTTATAAACTGGGAATAAAAATTTATAAGTTTGGGTAAAATGGAATCAACATTCGCAGGATATTCCAATATCAATAAAAGCAGTACTGATTTAAATGATGAGGATAAAACTATGTTTTTTAAAACTGAACTGAACAGATCATAACTAAGAAGACATCGAATCCATGGAACTCTTTCTATCTCACTGCTATCAAACTCCCAACTTTTTGTGCGTGATACATTATCAGAACTAACTCATTTCCGAGTAAAGAAAAGGAAACCAATGAGGATATTCAAACACGATACAAATTTCATTAAGATAATATTGTTTATGTCTCCTCTTTTGAATTCACCTACTTATATAGTTTTTATTAAACACTATTTGTAAGTCTTAAGTAAACGTCATCTAAATAAGTGTATATATATTTTATTTATTGTCCTATAATCAATCTCTAATAACTACTACTTTTTTATCCATCTCTATACGTTAGTCTTTAAATTAACTAAAAGCATTTTAAGTAAAAACTTGTCACAATTTTTGAGAACAAATAGCTTTATACTTGAAACTACACACGTGTTATACAAAAGACAATATCGAGAGAAAATGTTTTCGTGCAATTTTTGCTGCATTACAGATAGAATTATTTCCGTTTAAAGTTGTAACACATAAAAAATATTCTTTCTTTCTATAGTCATTGTGTACTTTATTTAACCCATACAAATGTGTCATGCACTAGCCATTATGAGTATAGAAATTCTACTAGAGCACTAGTTTTTTTTTTTCATTCTACTGCTAAATAATTACATTAAATCCCTTTTCCATTAGTGTGTTGAGTTCAATTAACACTTGATATAAAAGCGAACAACGAAAATGTACTAAAACACAAAAAATAATCTATATACTTTGCATTCTATAGTAGTTTAGTAAAGACTACAAAAAAAAAAAAAAAAAAAAAAATATCCTTGTTAAAGTTAAAGTTGGTAGAGGAAATGATTTGGTTGTTTATTTTTTAATTTCTCTGGCTCCGATTTTAACATTAGCATACTAAGATTAACCCGCCTTTAAGTTCACCTTATGTATTATCTACACAAGTTCACAAATTGGGCTCAGCTTTTAAACCGGAGCAAATGAGGACTAGTCTTGATGTAATATAAAATAAGTTTGTAGATTTGTAATTATCGCATGTTGATATTCTAAGGCCCAAAAACCTTGCATACTTTTGTTTTTTAATTAATTATTATTTTTTGTGAGCGATCAATTGCATATTATTAATAATTAAATTTTAAAGTAGCGCAATTTCGTACCGTAAAAGATATGAATTTTTTTCTATGCAAAGAAGAATAATGTAAGCTAGAAAACATAATTTAGTTTGAAAAAATTGAGTTTTCCTTTTCTATTGTTTTCTACTTTAAAATCATGTTTGTGAAGATATCTTTCAGAAAAGTATAAAATTATTATATACAGTTAAAGAAAATTACATTTTACAGAAAGAAGAGTCAATAGACTTTTTCGGCAAAAAAAAAAACAGCGCGAATGTTATATTCGGACCGGCCGAATCTATATACCCACCATCAACTTTTTCAAATTTTACGTTATATGGGAGGGGGCGGTAAAGTGGGCGGACCACGCCCATTTTTTGTTTCCGAGTTTACATTCGTCCTTGAACTATTTGAACACAATTTCACCTTATATGGGAGGTGGGCGGTAAAGTGAACGGACCACGCCCATTTTAGGTTTCCAAGTTTATATCGATCCTCGCACTATACGTACAAAATTTCGCTGTAGTACATGCTTTTGTTCAAGAAATATCAGCAGAAAAGTATAAAACAGACACCCTGTGTTTCTAGTTTTTATCCCATAACTTTTTTATTTTGCTCATTTTCAATCTCAAACAAACTTTATATAAGACAAATATTTGTGTCAAATTTCGTCCCTCTACGTTGTCTCGTTCGATCCCTATACTGTTTTCAACAGACGGATGGACATAGCTAGATCGACTCAAAACCTAACAAGGATCTAGAAAATATATACTTTGTGAGGTCTTAGATGATTCCTTCGACTTGTTACACACGGAGTGACAAAATCAATATACCCCCCATCTTTTTGATGGCGGGTATAATAAATTTTCCAAATCGTATATTTTTGGACTCGATAAGGATATCGACTTCAAATTATCTTTATTCAATAAATAATTTGGTTTTTTAATTAGATAGAGAAAAAACGAATAGAATTTGTCGTAAATACTATGATATATATAGACGAGAAAGAAAAATATAGTCTGTCATACCCTTCACCATTGTGTATATAAAAATTCGACGACGGGACTTTTATTAGACTTGGGGCCAATTGTGAAACGATACTCATATTAAGTGTAAAATAAAACATACGAATACAAAATATTATGTCGATACTAACATTTATATGATTTTTTTTTTGCTTTTGGATGATTACCGAAAGTTGGCCTTATATGGGAGCTGTGGTAAATTATAGACCGATCTTCGTAAAATTTGGCAACATCATGTATATTTATATGAAACTTATTTGTGTCGAATATTAACTTAATACTAAAATTTTAATGGTACTTATGGAAGTTAAAGTGATTTTCTGTATAGGGGATCATAGCCCCTTTTCAATTATGGGCCGATTCTCATGAAATTCGGCACACAGATGCTGAATCATAACTAATTTCAATGGGTTTTCTTCTTCTTGGCCTATAGGAAATCTGTGTACCAAATTTAATTAATTTATGTTCAAAATTGCGAGGTGTAGTTTGATTACAACGTTTACAAGGAAGGACAGACGATCGGACGGACGGACATCGTTAAGTCGACAGAAAATTATTCTAAGCCGATTAGAATAAATTAATTAAACATCAGCACAAACGCATAAAACCCTCCCCACCTATGCACGTTGGGGTAAAAAGTGTCAAAAGTGGCGATTAATTGAATTTTGAAATTTACATTTTTGTGATGGAGTAAAAATAGACAAAATTATGTCTTAAAATACACTGATTTGCAACTTTCTTGGAATGGAACTTAAAATATTACAGGATGTTTCTTCTGAAATTTTCTGAAAATTACTATATAGTGTCCACTTTAATTTATGAAAAAAAAAAAAATCTTGCGCAGTATATCCCCATTTGAGAAATTAATTTTTTTTCTAAAAAACTCCAGTAGATTTCATACAAAAAACAGCTTAAGTGCAGACATTTTATTTGCTTTATCAAACATTAAAGAGTGTGGCAGAATCGAAATAAATTTGTAACTTCTAATCATGAAATTTTACATAGGCGTAGCAAACGACAGTAATATTTTGAGTTCAGAAGCAGCATCCCATAAACGCTTCAGGAGCGGAGCTATGGGGGTTCAAAATATGTCACTAATGTCATAGAAAATGTTTAACCACTACTTAATTTATGTTCCTCACCCGATTTTCAAGATTTTTATATTACATTAAAGTTCTTGATAAATCCTTTAGAAAACATACTTGTATGTGCTATTTTTCTTATGTATATATTCTTCGAGATATATTCATTTGAAATTTAAACAATCCCGACTTAGCAAGATGTTGGTTAAGTATTTTCCATATATTTCTCAACATTTTTAACCGATTTTATCATGTCCTTTGCAGTTTAGTAAAGAACAAAATTGTTTGTCGAATAAAGAAAATTCGAATCTTTATCAAAAAATAAACGGTTTTGAATTGAAAAGTTTGCAAAAAATAATAAACAGACGGAAAGGCAGACACTAAAATTCTAAAAGTACTTATATTATTTTTTTTACTTCTTGTCCAATATAAAAACTGAATCTAAATATTAAAATATTGATATCAGTTTTCCCTAAACTAAGTGCCATTTTCGACCCATTTAACCCAAATGTATAGACGTACGGACGGACATTGCCATTCAGCCAAAAAACATCTTACAATTCTAAAAATGAATTTTTTACTGAAGAATTAAGTAATTTAGATTAAAAAAATCGAGTGTATATTTTTTGTGATTTTTGAAATTAAAGTAAAATTTTTGTAAAAAATTGGTTTTTGAGAAACTATAAATATTTTATCTGTAATAAAATCTTTGTTAGTAAAGATATCTTAACGAAATTTTCGGTGAATGTAGACTTTATCGTATAAAATGAGAAAGTGTAAAAAACTTTAAGATTCTTGTAAAAGGAATCCCACAATTTCGAAAAACACGCCGAAAATCCCAAAAATGGGCTTTTTCACATTTTCGGCAAATTTTGATTGAAAACATTTAACAACATATTACAAATTCTTAAACTGCATTCCGTTTGCCGATTCGTGCTTTGGGATTTGAGAAAATATAGACTAAAGTCAAAACTTTCATATAAAAAGGGTCAAATTCGGGAGGATGTGTACCTTGACTACTTGAGTTATTGGGCTTGCTTTTAATTTTAAAGTCATCTCTGTGAAGATACCCTTCAGAAAAGTATAAAATTATTATATGTTGTTAAAGAAAATTTTATTTTAGAGAAAAAGGTGTGCAGATATTTTTTTGGCCAAAAAAACACAAAAACTCGTAATTTTTGCAATTCTCAAATTCGAAATAGTTTATTTTTGGACTCGGTAAAGACATCGACTTTAAATTTTTTTTATTCAATAGATAATTTTATTCTTTAACTAGTTAAAGAAAAAACTAATAAAATCTGTTGGAAATACTAGGATATATATGAAAAAAAGTGGACCAAGAACATTCAAAAATGAGATACTTAAAAATTCAAACGCAAATGACTCAAAAATTATAAGAGATAAATAGGTCATGCAAACATGTCAGGGCCTATAGTAATATATAAAAGTATTTGAAATCGGACGAGAAATAAAAATTTGGCAAGCGATTAAAAATTTTGTATATCAGAGGTCCCCAACTTTTAGCCTCCTTAGCTCCGCCCCTGAGGGGTCTATTGGATCCCTTTGTACACTCCTCTGCTACGCCTGTACCAAATTTCACGCAAATTTAATCAGCCGATCAGAAGTTATAGATTTATTTCCAAAAATTTTCGATTCTGCCCTACTGTGCAATGTTCTATGGTGGTGTAGGGTATAAAAAAAAAGCTGGACAAAGAACTTGCAAAATTGATGTAGTTAAAATTTAAAATGCAAACAACCAACAATTTTCAATTCTGTCCCACTGTGCACTGTCAAAAAGTAGAATAACATTCTTATTATTAATCGATAACTAGGATTTTTTTTTAAATTCACCATATTCGATCAATGCCGCATGAAGGGTGCAAGTCAAAATCAATTTGAAGTTTCTTTATTAACCATTAATGAAGTCTTGTCTTATGAAATGTAGAGAAAACAATTTTTTGTTAACAAAACTTTGAGAAAAATGTAATTTTTTATACTAATTTAAGAGTATTTTTAAAAATGTTCACGGCTAGACGAGTTAAGATAATCAAAAAGTATTTTAAGCATGTTATTTCGGGAGGTATTGGAAATTACGGAATATTTTAAAATGTTTTTCTCTTATACACATACCTTGGGACTTATTTCTAAAACAAAAAATGCAAAAATTAATATCTTTTTAATAGCAATACTTCAATATTAATAAATATTCACTATTTTGTTTACTATCAAATTATTTCATAGACATACATTATCATGCATATAAGCAACAATTTTACTATGTATCTATATGTTCATTACTACCATATTACAACTATTGTTGTAGTTTTTGTTACTATATGTTAAAACATGATATTGGCTGCTCTTGTCGTTATTTTGTTGATTCTCTTTTCATATGATTATTTTTGTTAAAATGTCCAATATGAGCAAAAATACTGACCAATGCACTGTGATGTCGTTTGAGAAATAATTGCTTGTAAATTTAAATATTATAACAGAGTAATAAGTTAAAATAAATTTTGAAATATTAAGTACAAATGTGTTTTTGTCTTTGAACATCTCCTTTTGAAATTGCATCATAAATATATTTTGAACATCCTAAACTAATATTAAAATTATCCTTAAAATTAATTTAAAACTGTACCTTTATTAACATTTAATACTTATGCATTGATCATCACATAAGTAAGTAAAAAACTAAATAACATTTTATATCACTTTTTCACCCTTTAAACCCATTGTTTTTTATAACCAACTAAAAGTATGAATGTACCTCTGTCAAATAATTATATGTGCAATATTTGTTTTCTAGTTTTTATATATTCCAATAATGATATACATTTCTTTGGCTTACAATTTTTTTTATTCTTACTTAATGTCCCTATTTGCAAAATTTTAGGTTCCTCTTGGCATTGTATTTAAAGTACCGTTAAAATAAACATATCATTCTCTAAATTTTAATAGAAAATAATTATATGTGCAAATTGAAATTTTTACTCAATAGACTGACATGAAGTCCACAGTTTGAACCATTTAAACAATTAAAGTTAAAATTAAAGTTATTAGGGGAATATTTAAAATGATTAGACCTAAAATACCAAAATTTTTTTATTTTTTTTTAATTTATAGCCAAAATATGTCACCAGGTCATGAACTGTCAGTTGAAGTGCTGAAATCATTAAAGTAAGACGACAGTTTATGTAAAAGTCCAAAAAATGGTGTATACATAAAATGTTTATCATAATACTGTTGAAAATTTTCAAAAAATCTGAGAAATTGCTATCATTCTAGGAGCGGTAACCCATAATCAATTGCTGATTAGCGGGGCTTAAGGACATTTTTCGAAGAAAAACAACATGTGTTACAGAAAAATAACGGCCAAATGAACGGGTTTTAATAATTGGACATGAGCATAAATTAATAAAAGAGGTTTTAGATTAAAATTATGACCTTTGGGTGGCAAAAACATAACTAATAGAGCGGTACAAAAAACCACACGCATGATTTTATGATTAATATAATTTTTTCGTTAAAAACTTTAATTACACCATGAGTTCAAGTGCATAAGGGATAAAAAATATTATATTTAAATTATCCAAGTGTTTATTAAAAATATTACATGGGTATTCGACGTCTACAAAAGACATGCTTGAAGCGTAATCATAGTGTCGAATCGCACATAATATAAGTCAATTTTAGTTCTAGATAGAAGTTGAAAATATTTATTGGACGTAGTTAAATTAATTCACAGCACAACATAAATTTACTGGACAAAAAATCCAATAGCTTCGTTGATGAATTTTCTACAAAAATTAGATTTTTCAATAAATTTATGTGACGATGTTACTATATCGGGCCTCAAAATCGGTTTTTAAGTCACAAAATATTATATTTCTGCAGCGACCGTAATGATCCTCAGACCTTCATGACATAAGGATTTTCAAAGAATACTGTATGCTGAGATATATTTAGATTCAGAGCTATATGACAATATCAAATGTTTCAAATTGATTTTGTATAAGTATATTACAGTTTTGACCTATATATATGTAAAGGAAAAAGGACGAATCGGTATAACGAAGTATGCATCTGGTAACGTTATATAAGGATAACACAATTCCTTAACAACTATCATGAATATTGAAAACTAACTTTATTTAAATAAAGGATTTTTATAAAATTCTTGTCGTGCACATATAATTATTTTCTATGAACAATTTTAAAATCAATTAAATTTTGCCACAAAATACACATAAGAAATAAATTTTTCATTTGACTTATAAAGCTCTAATAAACATTAAAAATATAAAAAAGATTTGAATTTGAAAATCCTATTTTTGAAGAAAATAAATTAGTTTATAGGTATGCACATATAATTATTTGACTGGGGTAGTAAGAGGTAACTTCAATACTTCAATATTAATAAATATTCACTATTTTGTTTACTATCAAATTATTTCATAGACATACATTATCATACATATAAGCAACAATTTTACTATGAATCTATATGTTCATTACTACCATATTACAACTATTGTTGTAGTTTTTGTTACTATATGTTAAAACATGATATTGGTTGCTCTTGTCGTTATTTTGTTGATTCTCTTTTCATATGATTATTTTTGTTAAAATGTCCAATATGAGCAAAAATACTGACCAATGCACTGTGATGTCATTTGAGAAATAATTGCTTGTAAATATAAATATTATAACACAGTAATAAGTTAAAATAAATTCTGAAGTACAAATGTGTTTTTGTCTTTGAACATCTCCTTTTGAAATTGCATCATAAATATATTTTGAACATCCTAAACTAATATTAAAATTATCCTTAAAATTAGTAAAAAACTAAATAACATTTTATATCACTTTTTCACCCTTTAAACCCATTGTTTTGTATAACCAACTAAAAGTATGAATGTATTTTATACAAAAATAAAATTACACTCTATTAATTCTATTTCCTTTATTTAAAATATAAAACTATATTCTTTCATGTGGACGAGGATACTATATGGATAGTACAGTGTTGTGGTATTTTAAGCAAAATTTCACTACATACATACATAGATAAATATGTATTCGTACCAGTATAAGTGTATTAAAATATAGATGAGAAGTTTTCTATTTTAAATGTCATATCGTTATTGTCATTATCTGGAAAAATTTAATTTAACTTATTAACATTGACACGTATTGTAATTATAATGTTGGTATTAGAAAATAGTTTTCTTTTGCTATCACAGTTTTATTTTTACTTTTTTTCAATTTTAATTTTAATACAATAATGTTTAGATAACTTCAAACTGTTTTGTAATGGTTTTGACTAATGAAGTTTATTAGGAAAAATATTACATAAATATATTGTTTACTTTTTATATTTTATTTAATTTATCTTTTTAGAAAATGAAAAGGGCATTAATGACAAGTTTAGTTAGGGTAAAATATAAGAGAGGTTAATAATGTTAAATTTTAAATTACTGGAAAAGGAGAAATTCTATTTATTACATAAAATATTTATTTGGTTCTATTAAAATTCAAAAAATATATTTAATATTGACTGCTCCAAATTTATGTTTAATTGTAAAAAAAAAAACAATAAATATTAACAATATACTTTTTTAATAGGACAAATCTATTATTATATATTTCGTTACTTAGCAACAATATTTTTATTTAATATTACTGTTACCAGTTAACAATTTGAAGTAACAATGCTTATTTTAAAAGTTTAAATTTACATGATACAATAAATAACAAGGTACAATTTTTAGAGAGAAAAGAATATGTAAAAAAATTAGGAAAATAAAATATTGTAGCCTTTCAAGAAATATTTCTAAATTTCAAATGTAAACAAAACATATTTAAATTTTTGTACCCTGCACCACCATGGGTGGGGTGGGTATTATGCGTTTGTGCTGATGTTTGTAACACCCAAAAATATTGGTCTAAAACCCACCTTAATTTATACCAATCGGTTTAGAATCACTTTCTGAGTTGATGTAACTATGTCTGTCTGTCCGTCTGACCGTCTGTCCGTACATGTAAACCTTGTAATCAAACTACAGCTCGCAATTTTTAACAAAAATAATGAAATTTGGAACACAGGTTTTTTTTAGTCCAGGGACAAAATCTATTGAAATATATTATGATCGGTCCATTATTTCACCTACCTCCAATACAAAAGGGTTTAACGATAATAAAACCCTTAAATACAGCAATATTTTAATGAGTTTCATATAAGTGTAAATAAGTGTGCCGATTTTTATAAAGATCGGTACCATATAAACCCCTTTTCAGAAAATCACTTTAACGGGCATAAATCCCATTAAAAAGTTAGTATCAAGTTATTATTTGACACAAATAAGTTTTATATAAATATAAATGATAGTTCCAAATTTTACAAAGATTGGTCCATAATTTTTTATAACCAAAAGTGAATAAATTTATATAAATGTTAGCATTGTCGTAATATTCTGTAGTTGTATCTTTTATTTTACACTCAATATGAGTATCGGTCCACATTTGGCTCCAAGTCTAATAAAAGACCCCTCCCCGAATTATAATGTACACAATGATGTAGGGTATCATGTGGTTGACTTGACCGACTATATCTTTTTCTCTCGTTTCATTTGTATTTTTGTTTTCAAATTTTTCAATTATTTAACTTTACAGGATTTGAAAATGAAAATGATTACAAATTACAGGTTAATTGTAATTGTGCGTGTAATAGATTACTTAAAGTAATGATTACCCCCCAACCCTGTTAAAAACAAATAATTATATTGACGAATTTGGTAATTAATAAAAAAATTGACTTGTAATCATTTTTTCTCAATTCACGAAAGATTTATAAAAAATACCAATTTTTTTACGGAGGGTCATTCGATTTTGTTCATATTTGTCATACGCATACCCTATGGAGCCATTTAAATATATCCTTTTTTATTTTTTTGAAATTTGAAAAATTCGCGCATTTATTCGGAATTTTAATTTTTCAAAAAGTGAAAAAAAAATGACAAAAGTGTCTAACTTTAAACACCAATATCTCAAAAAGTTTTTATTGGATTTTAATGATTTAAATTGTATATTTAAGAAGAATAAGTCCACTGTAAATGTAGTAATCTAAAAATAATATTTTCATTTAAAAATGCATTCATAATGCAAATGCAATTTTAGGATGCATTTTTGAAAAATTTCTACCCTTTTGATTTTAATTTTCTTTTAATATGTTAAAAAGCAATATCTTTACTATAAAATGCAAAAATAACTGTTCTGGGACAATAAAATCTACTATTTTTAATATTTTTTTCAAAAAATTTAAATCATATTTTTCATACGAAAATTTAAATTTTTGAAAAAATTTTGATTTTTAATATTTTTGGTTATACTTTTTTAGTAATATGTAACTTTAAATATTTATAACTCCTTAAGTATAAGTGGGATTTTATTTATTTAAGAACTAGTGTAAAGCTTATTACAACAAATATTGTAAATTATATTGTATAAATCAAAAATAACTTGTTTGCTAAAGAGGCACTCAAGAAAATAATGCAATCTTCGGATGCATTTTTAAGAAATTTCTACTCTTTTGATTTTAAATATTTTTGCTTTATATTGAAGACAAATATGTTTATTATATAAAACATTAGCACTTAATTTGGGACAAATAGGTTTTCTATCACAAATAACAAATTATGAAATATTGTGATTAAAATTAATTTTAAAATAAGCTCACGAAAATTAAAAAATACAAAAATTTAAAAAAAAAAAATTTTTTGTATGAACAAATTTGAAGAAATATTTAAAAAAAATATTTTAAAATAGTCAACCTATTTGTCCCAAAACAATTTATATTGCAATTTGTAGCAAATATAATAATGTTTTTTATATCAGAAGAAGAAAAAAATTTAAATTTTTCAAAAATGCATACAAAAATTGCATTTGCATTATGAATGCATTTTTAAATGATAATATTATTTTTAAACTACTACATTTATAGTGGACTTATTTTTCTTAAACATGCAATTTAAATCATTAAAATCCGTTAAAAACTTTTAGAGATATTAGTGTTTAAAGTTTGACACTTTTGTCATTTTTTTCACTTTTTGAAAATTTTTTCAAAATTAAAAAAAAAATAAAAATGGAGATATTTAAATGCTCCATAGGGTATGCGTATGCCTAATATTATTAAAATCGGAAGACATACAAAATATTCTTGGGCGTTCTTTCGTGGAATGGACGATATATATAAATATATTTTCGTATTTTGAGGTGCTGAATCTGAAATTGGAATTCAAAAAATTTGTTTGATTAAATAACAAATATATCGCCATTTTTCCATAAACGCGCTCAAATAAAAAAGTCGAAATCCACTAAGGATGAGTCTATTGACATTCACTAAAGACGAATTATTCGAAACTTAGACATTAAGTTGGTAATTAGTAGCTTTATATATTCTAAAGCACAAGTTTTAATATCTAATTTAATTTTTTTCCTATTAAAAATTTATAATAATAAATCAATAATAAAATAGAAATGGAAAATCTAAGAGGGAGTTTTATTTTGGTTTTTGGAAAACCTTCATTAATAAACATAAAAATTTTTTGGAAATTA
Source organism: Protophormia terraenovae (assembly GCA_951394005.1). Taxonomy (NCBI): domain Eukaryota; kingdom Metazoa; phylum Arthropoda; class Insecta; order Diptera; family Calliphoridae; genus Protophormia; species Protophormia terraenovae. The sequence continues at coordinate 92,742,158 of OX596076.1, forward strand.
CAACAATTAAAGGGGTATAAATGTTTCCCTTTTTAGAACCATTTAATTAATGCTAATAAATGGCTCAAGGCTGAAAATATGTACATATGAATTTGGTAGTGTAAATTAGTCCCTTCCTACATTTTTAGAAATTTAATTACAGGGGAATGGGGCCGAATGAATAAGATTTTCTGGAAATAATTAAATTCTACACCACCATATCACAGTGTCATATTTGGCAGTTTTATTTGTATGAATTTCGGATATATTTTTGTAAAATTTATTAAAATAAAGGATATTTCAAATGTTACACCAATCTTAGCGTAACATTTTCATTACAAATTTTCAGCCATTATCTTAAAATGTTTAAATAATTCTTAAAAAATTGCAAATATGAGGTACCGCATATTTTATTCTAATATTTTAAAAGATCGCAAAAAGTCGCAGCCAATATTCTCAAATATAATTTTATAGATGTTCTTTTATATAACAATCGTATTTTTAAATTGGAACTCGTTGGAACTTTTTAGTTCCAGTTCATTAAAATTAGATTTTCCCAAAAATATATTTTTTAATATTATGATTTCTTTTAAATAAAAAACAATATTTTCAATATTGATTTTTTAACCTAGCAAATTATATTGAAATGATTTGCATTTATTATTACATACTAATAAAATCGTAACAATATCTGCAGTATTTACTGAGATGTATGAAGTTAAAGTTAACATACTTTTGCACAAAATTTTAATTAAAATAAAAATATTTTTAAAAGTTGCAACTTTGAAAATCCATAATTCGCGCTATAGATGCTTTCCAATACTTTAAGTATTTTTTCCATAATATATGATATGTTTACTAATAAATGCGAAAAGAATTACTTCAATTAATAAGCTTTTATTTTTGTATTTTTGTCGTTTTAATTTGGATAAATGTGACAATGTGCATAGGTTTGTGCTGATGTTTTTGCATCCAAAAATATTAGTTTAATAACCAATCAACGTAGAATAACTTTTTGAGTTGATTTTTAGCAAACTTCTTAGTTGGGAATGTCCAGAGAAATTTATGTTTTCCCTGTCACATATCTTGGAACTACACTAACTTATATCTTAGGAATAGGAATTTTGACAGATTTGTATGTTCCACGTTAAAAAACGTTCAAACTTAGAAGAACACAACAAATTTATCTTCTTGAAATTTTGAATAAAATTAAATTTTTTCTCAAAAGATGTTCTTAATATCTCCATAACCGTTGACAGTATTAAAAAGTAATGTAAGAGCGACTTAAAGATATTTTTAATTGAATTTTTTTTTTTAATATTTTTTTGAACAAAATCAGACAACATTTTCTTGACATGTAGATTAAAGGGCAGGTGTATTTTTTGTTGTTGTACTTTCGTAATTACAATCATGATTTTTTTTTTTGGTAAAACCCGTTAACGAATATACATGAAATATAAATGTTATAAAAAAAAAAAAAAATTGTAATGTAATAAAATATTTTCGAATATTTTGAAATAAAGATTAAATAATAATTTTTTGTTCATTGTAAAAATATACTGTATATTACAGTGCCTTGATTTGTATGGGCACAAAAAAAGTTGCAAATGTACCCCTCTAAAATTGAAGTTTGATATGTTTTAAGCTAATTCACAAAATATTTCGGTTCAATTATTAAATTTACGTGAGCTGGACCTTTTTTAAAATACCTCCAAAAATATGGTTTTCGATCGATCGTTTTTAACTTTTTCTAAAAAAAATTACAACATATGATAAAAAAATTATGTCTACTACATATTGAACAAAAAATAATTAAAAATTTGTTTTCATTCACGCGAAATTAAAATTTTAGTAACATTTGTAATGATTTTATTTTAAATAGTATTTTATAAAAGTTTGAATATTTTGGAAATTTTTCATCGTAAATTATATTTTAGCACATCATTGGAAAGCTCTCATTAAATACTATTGATACGTGCATTCATTTAACCCTTTAGTTACATAAATAATATTTTGGGATTTCCGGTCCATAATTGGTTAAGTTAATTTTAACGGCAGATAAATTATAAGTTCAGGATATAAATGTCCCCAAAAACATAATTGATCAAAAAAGCTGAAAAATCGTTTAAAATAGAGGCTTAATTTAAAAAAAATCATTTTTATTCGATTATTTTCGCGGTTTAAAATGAACTTGTTATGTTTTTCATATATTTATCAATATTTAAGCGATTTATTTGCAAAAATTACAAATTGAACTTTAAGGAACTAAATGCATAAAATTTACTCTCTAGCTCATAATGGGTTAATTACGTCTTATCTTCAATAGTAACAGGATAGACTATTCGTATGGTACATAAAAATCTAATATATTTTGAAAAATGTCCGAAATATATAAAATTACATGTTCTATCGAAGAAAATATGATAAAAAAATTTAAGTAAAATTTTAATATTTCCCGACTGAAAAGAGACATAATAATAATTTAAATGAATATTCATGGCCATAGTATGCCCCTTTTATAATTTGAAGTAAATTTTCTGATAACTAAAATTTTGATAATGATATGAAAAAAATACGTAATTTTAGAGGTGTTTTGAAAATGGTCCAGCTCACGTAAATTTAAAGATTGAGACGTAATATTTTGGGAATCATATAAGAACATACTAATCTTTATTTCTAGAGGGGTACATTTTTAACTTTCTTCGTATGGCACTTTACTGTATATATATCAAAGAAATTTAAAATCATTTCAAAGTCTTTACATAATTTTTCTTTTACATTCTGCTCCGACCAGAAAAACTTCCAATAGCTCTGTTCCAGTACTCGTCAAATTTACAGGTTTTAGTCAAGACTAGTGAGAAATTGTGATAAAAATAACAAAATACACATAAATTATTAGTACGTGAACGCTTTCCTGTATATTCTGACTAAAACTTTGAAGTTTTGAGAAGTTCAGGAACAGAGCTAAAATTAGATTTTATTTTTTAAAAAATGTTATATTTAATTATCAATTTTCTTGATCCTAACTACACATTTAAAGAAAGATTTATTTAATATTCATAGCTGGACAATATTTACTAATTTCATCGATTTTTCTCTGAATCAACGACAAAGTATGTTTTAAATAATTATTAAGTTGCTTTTGCTCTCGACAACGATCAACAGTCCGATCGTAATCCAACATTAAGGCCGGTTTATCTAAAAGTCCACCTTGAATACTAAGCTTTTTGATTTGAGCATTCATACGAGTTCGCTGTAATTTCAAAACATACAAACGTTCTCTTAAAATGCGTTTTTCCTCTACTAACGATTCTAATAGGGAATGTTGTACGGATACAGTATGGGTAAGCATTTTTTGTTTTTCCTTGAAATTGGCCATAGTATAAAGATTGTTGTGACAACGCATATAAAACTTATTTAATTCGGCATTGCGTTCTGTAAAGAGAGAGTATTATTAAAATATTATATAATTTTCTTTTATAAAATTTTAATGGAGAAATAATTAACCTTCTATTTTCTTATCTAAAGCCTGAGTTTCAGCCTGTAAATGGCTGAAATCTTTCATATTTAAACCATTACCCAAATCTTCTAGTTTATTTAATAACTAAAAATAAATTTAATTTAGCGTAGCATAAAGAAAATTATATTGAAAATTTACTTCTTCTAAGTGAGCCTGTGTGTGCTGTTGCAAAAACAAGGCCAGTCTAACATTACTGACTTCTTGACGATATTTTCCCATTTGGAGCAACAAATAATCAATTAGCTGATGAGTAAGAATTTAAATTAATACAATTTTAAAACTATGATTTATATTTAAATTTACCGCATTAGTCTTAGGCCAACTTTCACGTCCCAACAATTTTTTCACTTTATTTTCAAATAATTGTATTTTACTTTCAGCCTCTTCTTTTTGATCTTGATATTGTTTATTCAAATCGTTTAAAATTTGTTCAAAATAACTTTTTAATTTTGTTTCCTCTGACATTACTTGATCTAAATGTATTTTGGCATCTTTTAATTTTTGTTTATCTTGCTCAACTGTTTTTGGATTGTCTTCCATAATGACACGAAAAGATTTTTTACGCCTAAAATGATGAACAATTTGACGATTTAGAAAACTTGAGTAACCTTTTTCTTTAAAATATTCGGGAAGTTTGGCGGCTAGTTCCTGAACAAGTTTGCGTTTATCTAGATTTTGTTGTAAAAACTTTTCAGGACTCATATATTCTGAGGTTTCTACTGCTTTATTGATGAGTTCATAGAGAAATTTCCAAGTGTTTTTTTGCATACGTTTGGCTTCTTCTTCTCGCGCTAAAGCTTCCCAATCAAGTTCTTCTTTTACTACTACTACGGGTTGTATATCCATTTCTAAAAATGCTTCTAGAGTATCGTCCATGGTAAAGGGTTTCTTATCATCTTCTAATACTAGATCTAAGACATCGGTGGGTAGCAGTAATTCACTTTCTTCTGAGAAATCTTTGTCTTTAGAAGATCCTTCTGCCTCATCATCTTCCATTTCTTCAATATCTCTTGGCTCTGCATCGCTTGAGGTAGATTTACTTTGTACACTTTCTCTTATGTCTAGACCGGTTAAGGGATTTACGAATTTCCCTATGTCCTTTTTGGGATCAGTTTCTTCTGTGATAGGTTTTTCTATAACTATTGAAGCTACTGTTATATCCTCCGAAATATTATCCATGTTAGGCATTCCTCCAAAAGTATCAAAAAAGTCCGTTTCTTCAATTAGGGTTTTACGTTGTACATATTCTGGCTCCTCTTCCTGCAAAGACTCTATTTCGGAATCATATAAAGCCTCAAATATATCTATGACATCTTCCTCTTCACTAGCTTCATATAATGTTATATCCGATTCACTAGATTCAATATCAGATGATGTAGAGCTGCTACTTTCCAATTGTCTGAGTCTTTCTAATTCCAAACGGCGCTGTAGCTCTATTTGTTGATCTGGTTTTACGGGTTTGGAAGACTTTTTTGCCGCCTTCTTTCCTTTTACCATTTTTATTGGATTTTATTCTTGAGATTTTTGCAATTTATACTAAATTATATTGATTTCAATTATTATAACGCGTTATTAACTATTAAAAAAACAAAAAAAATATAAATATGTGTATCCCTAGTTATTATTTCTATTGATGAATAAAAACTAATCTAAATTAATTATTTTATATTTTGACAACAAAAAATTTATAGTTGTATTTCCTTACATAAGTAGTGTCTACATTAGAAAAATTTGAAGGTGGCAACAGGAAAGTAAAATTGATTATGAATCAAACTACAAATAAAAAATCGGAAATTTGCTTTAAGACATGCAATTATGTTTCAAAAATTTCAAGATTTCAACATACAAAGTATTGAACATATTTACTCTATAATAAATTTTAAAATATTTTTAGTACAATACAATTCCAGCTTAAACTTGCCTCGAAATTAAGGCGAATTTTAATAATTTGAAGTCTTTTAATAAATCTTAATTTATTTTATATGTTTAAAATTAAATGTATTTAAAACTAATTGAATTTTAATAAATATTAAATATTGCTACATTTTATAAGTCTTCATAATACTAATATAATATATTGCCCTTTTCTAAATACGTTAGTCTCTCTTTATCTTCTATACAAAAATCTCATCAAACTCATTTTCAAACTCTTATCTCAATATATCAAATGGCTACTGGTTTTTTATCCCTCTTCATAGGCTGTCAAAAAAACCAGTAAACACACAGTAAAAAAAAAAATAACACTAGCAAACTTCAACCAACCCATATCATTTACTTATTTTAATCAAATTTTTAATATTTAATCTTTGATAACAAAAAGAAGAAAAATCATTTTCCAACCTCAAGCCATGAATATATAAAATATTCATACATAAAACATCAAACAATTCAATACCATAAACACACATACATGCACTCATACTTTAGCCCACAAAAAACACATACAAAGTAACAATAATAATGTAATATATTACCAATAGGATATTATGGCATTTTCAAAGCAATTGAGGTGAAAAAGCGGATTTATACAGATTATGTTGTTCGCTTTTTTTGGTAAGACTTTATTTTTTTGTTGGACAGTTTAAATGTGTTTGTGTATGTAAAAATATTTTGTTTGTTGATTGCATACACATACATACGTATATATAAATACAATATGCATTAAGGTACTGTCTGTGTGTGATATGCTATTACTTGATTATATATAAGAGGTAGACTGAAAAGTTCTCTTATTAAATTGAATTAAATTTGGTATCCTAGTCATTCCTTTTAAGTATTTATAATAATTTAATTCTTTAATTCTACACAGAAAAAAATATTTAAAATAATTTTTTAATAAAATTATTAATTAACTTTATAATGGAATTTAATTATATGATTTATTAATATAATTAATTTTTTAATTGGTTTACAGATTTGTTTTTTAATAAATTGACAGCTGTTAATCAAATATAAAGAAAAATTAAATATTTGTCTATAAAAGTACAGAAATAAAATAAATTTAAGTAAATTTTAAAAACTTTTCAGCTCATTGCATCTATTTAAGGAAAAGAAGTAATAATAATATCAATTATTCTAGTTATTAATATTATAATTTTGATGATTGGAGCAAAATCAATTAAAAATTAATTAATATTACAAATTTCGTAATTGAAGTCCATTTTTACTTTTTTCTGTGTATGTACTTCACATGTATTGACTAATATTATATCAATCTAATATAGATGTCAAATGAAAGCTAAGAATCCCTGCAATATAATTATGTGTATAATTAAAATGATGCAGCCTAATTCCGTGTAATTCCATGCTGACGCTTAAATTCCTTCAACCATCCTTTATTGGCATTGAAACCTGAATTGGTTTGATAAATTTTGGAATACAAATGACTGGCTTTTGATCGTAAAATCGCTCCTGATATTGGAACTTTTTTTCCCTTTGTTTTACAAACCACTTTTTTCCATTCTTGGGTACTCAGCTTTCTTTAGGATGCAACGTTTACCAGGGCCACTTTATGTTGTACGCACGAATTTTTTTAATGAGTTTTATAGCTTTATAATGCAGTGAACCGAAGATTTATGCAACTTGTAATTCACGCAAATTGAATTTATGGAATCTCCACTTTTAAATTTTTTTTAAAACCTCAAATTTTTGAGAAATCATTGGCTCTAAAATATGTTGAACTTTTCCCATATTAAGAGATGTATTTACACAACAAATGATACGAATAAACTGACAAAATTGAAGATCAAATCATCCAAAAAGGTTAATATACCAAAAGACGGGGATTTCCCTTTTTTGGTTATAGATAGGGATCGCAAATTCCTGGACTTTTTGATTTCCCGGGATAGCGGGAAAAAAAATTTGACTTACTGGGATTCCCGGGATCCCTGATTAAAACTATAAGTAATATTACTAGTGTTTATAAACCGGTTAATCGTTTAACCGAAATGGTTTTTCTTAAAATTTCTGTTATTTGCGAACCGGTTAATTTGAAATATTCAATTTCGGTTAACCGGTTTATCCGTTTTTTTTTTTGTGTCGGTTAACCGGTTTTAAAAATTTGCTAAAAATATCACTAAATTTCCTCCTTTTGTTACTTTTATCTGAATTTAAAATATAAGAAAATATTTTCAAACTACTAAAAATGCTTGGTGTTTGAGTTAACAAGTAGTCAGATGATATATTTACTTTTTGGAACTGTATGTATAATAAAATTAGATAGATAATTAAACATTCCATTTACAAAAACTTTAATTTCATGCGAATGGAATTTTCCAAAAGATGAAAATAACATTACATCTACTAATGTACACCCAGAGAAATATCAATCAAATACGTGTTGAAAACGATACCATTCTGTGTCAATAGAGAATTACATATGTTTTGTATTAAATTTGTTAACGAAAGGTATTAAAAAGCTGTTACCGTAAATTACCAATGTGACCACAACCGTTGTTGATTTTGAATCGAATTTTTTCCCTTAGTGTACAGCTTAAGAGAAATATAAGATTTTATATAGGATAATAGGAAAAAATAAAAACTTCAAAAGTAGAATTAAATAAGTGCGGAAAATGTACTTTTAAATGATTAATAATTCTTCTAAAAATTAAAAACAAATCTCTTTTTAGCAGAAAAAATTTTAATTAACGCAAATATTTTATCATAATATAAATTACATTATCCTAGGTCTGAAGCTTCCTCTTTGTTGAGATGCTTTAAAATTTCGATAATATTAATATTTTAAATAGATCCGAAATAAAATTCTATCTGTTAAATTTAAAAGAAAAATTCCGTAATCCCTCGTTTAAACGAATGTAACCTTACTGTCTGTATGTACTACATATATACATTGTACATGTGTATTAGTGAACAAATATATATATTTTTTTTTGTATATTTTTTTCCAACTACTTCGATGTTATTTGTGGTTTATATATTTTATTTTGTCACTTTTTATGTCAATATTTGTGATGTAGTTGTAGCCAAATGTCAAATTGAAAAATGTTGTTTTACATTTTTATCCCTTTTTTAATTTTTTTTTGTTGAGGTTTCAATTTTTTTCTCACTGTCTATACCTTAGCTACCTTAAAATTAAATCCTTTGTTATTTGTAACTTTTAACAAACACAAGCAAAACTTTGTAAAGCGAGGGTATGTGCAGGGGATGAGTTGGCATAAATGAGAGTTGATAATATTTATAGTAAATATAAATACACACGTTTAAGTGATTTTCTTGTTTGTTTTTGATATTTATACCATTAAGAAGTACAAAGAATTTCTTGTTTGCGGTTTTGGTTTTGATATCCTCCAACTCTTGAGTATACACTAGTGAAATGTGAAGAGGCAAATAGTGTAGATGTGGTCAATATTATAGAGTAGGTTATTAAAGTTTTGTTGGTGTTTTTTAAGCTTTAAAGAAAAACTAAACTTTAAATAGGATGTAAAAAACAAAGAGTTATCAGTTTGAAGAAGAGGATAGCTAATTCTTAAAACTATTATTTTATATAGAAAGGCATGGTCTAAAGATTAAAAATTACTTTAATCGTTTTTGTAATGAATAAGTTTTTTTGTTACAAATTTAAGAATAAAGTTATAACACCAACTGTTTCTTGTGTAGTCAAGCTTGATATTATTTGTTTATTTATATTCCTGTTAAATACTTTTTGTATTTGATCCTTGTTGTGTATTTTTTGTTTTTTATTTACTTTTGTACTGCTCATATACATTGTAGTATATAAATCGGATATTGTGGTTATTTGTTGTAATTAAGTTAAAGAAAAACTTTTGAATTTTCATTCGATTTATGGTGAGTTGTTTCAGCTGCTTTTGTTTGAAAACGTGTTTTATTTCACTGTTAATTTGTTTGACAAAATTTTATTTTATTTTCGTTTGATGTTGTTTGTCTTCTTTTCTTTTTTTTTTTTTGGTTTGGACCCTTTTTTTAAGCCTTTTAAGTTGTGATTTTAGAAAATGAGATTAATTTTAATTTTCCAAAAAAAAAGCAGAATTGTTTTGTACTTTTTTTTCATTAAATTTGTTAATCTTATTTTAATTACAAATATTTTTAAGCTTAAGCATTCTTTAATTCTCGTTGTTTTGTAAAGGTCAAAAGATTGTAATCAAATATTTTTGGTTGTTAAAGGAAAACAATTAAAATTGTTTTGTTTAAATATGACCCGTATTTTTTAATGACAAAAATATTAGACCTGCATTAAAAGTAATTTTATTCATTATCTTTGGATTAGGATAATGACCTGAAGACATTGAAAAAATTAATTTTTTAAAAGGATTACATGAAAAGAGGGTAAATTTAAATATTTAACTTGGATTTATATAAATTAGCATATCTGTTACTAAAAAATAAACTAAATAATAATTTAAGATGATATAAAGTTTAAGTTAAGATTTTTCTTATTTCTTTAGTTTTTGTTTCCTTTCCTGGTATCAAGACAATTTATTTAAATGATTGCAAATTTTGTATTAGAAGTTTAATATTTTTTTCTTTTTTTTCTATTAGTTTTGTTTTATAAATGTCTGACAGACAAACCATTTCTGTAAAAAATGCAATTAAATCTTATGCTCGAAAATACTTCAACACAATTAATTGTATTCACCTTAAACCAATTCCAAAGCCAAAACATCTGTTGTAAGTTAAGGTCAGGTTGAATAAAAAAATATTAAATAAAAATAATCAAGGAAAATCATAAGTCTAAAGTCCCAGTGGGAAATTTATAAATTTTTATCTTCAACAATGCCAAGCATAGTGGAGCCAAACGCAAATTGTTTGGTAATAAATCATTATCTACTGCTCGGATCGAATTAAAATAATTGGAAGAGTTATAGAGGATGACCTATGCTTTCGGAGAAATTATCTTGTAGTCACACAGGGTGTCAAAGTTGACTACATAGAGTCAGCGTTACCATTGAGAATTTTTAAAAAGTGTCCAAAAAAGGGGATTTCAAAATAAAAAGTCGCCAAAAAAGGGGATTTTTTGAAAACCCAAAAACTCCTCAAAATTTGTTTATTTGATAACAACAGAAACAGAAAATGTTGTATTTTAAGAAAAACTACTAAATCTAATTTTGTTATAATTTATTTATAACTATTTTACAAAAATTTTTATTGTTGCAACAGTAAAGACTTATTCACAAAAATAGTTGACATACAATTATCTTTTTATTAAATATACTTCTGTATTTTTGTACGATGTCTTCACTCGTGCTCCAGTCTTTCAAATCCACGTCGAACTGAACGTATGGATTCACAAGTATTGACTTAAATCTGTTGCATAAATGATCTTATTATAATTTAGTAAAAAGTCACGTTCCCCGAGGGATTGCTATGAGCAATGTAAACAAAATACAAATTATAATATAAATATTCATCGTATCTGTTTTTTAGTTTCTCAATCTAGTCCAAAATATTCGCACATGATGATTTAAAGAGCTGTTCATAAATTTTATTATTATTTTTAATTTCTAGCAGTTTCAGTTCATTTATAAATACTCAGCGGCTTTTTATATCACTATACTGTGGAACAATCTCAAAATAATAAAATTTATTTGTTTAAATTGAAATATAATAGGTCGATATATTTCAAACAACTTCATTTAGCACATAGTTTGAAAAAGTCGCCATTTAGTCACCATTTAAAAAAGGGGCCAAAAAAGTGGCAAGGTGGTTGAAAAAGGGGCAATTGGCTACTAAAGTCGCCAAACGGTAACATTGCATAGAGTATGTAAAAGTTTTAGAAAATTGTAACATCTACGGATCAAGTGCGATTTCAAAGATTTTTATATTTATGTAAAGTACTTAGCAAAATAAAGAAAAATAAGCTTTCTCACTTAAGTTATAACAAACCCTTTTTTCTTACTTAAAAAGATATTTATGCTTGAATTTTGAATGCTTGATTTTTTGCCTCGACTTTATTTCGTTTTTCAGGAATAATTCCTCAGATATATGAGGGAAAAATTTTTTTTTTAAAATACTTTATAAATTGCAGTAAGTATATTCCGAAATTATACGCTGAGAAAATTTTTAAATTAGATCAAAATGTAATTTTTTTGAAAATTTCAACTTCAGAATGATATAGCTTTTTATCGGATTCATATTTTTATATGATTATTGCATCAAAATTATTTAGAATTTTATAAAGAATCAAGTGAATATTTCGTCAAGTTTAAAAAAATATAAAAAACGAGACAAAAAATTAGGGAAAATTTTATTTCAACCTAAATATCTTTTAAACTTATAGAGATAACCTAATGAATGAATTTCTGACGCCCCTTTTTTTTTAATTTATTTTATTCAGATTTTTTTAACGGATCACTAGTTATATACAGTGAACTCTCGATAATGTGAACTAATTAATGTCGGGGTAGTTCATATTTTCGAATTTGTTTACATTTTCGATTGTGATTTTTTTTATATATATTACTAAGTTATTCTTTCTAAAAATCATTTCTGCAAGGAATGAAAATGCAAAGATTACTAAAAAAACTTTTTGTAATTTATTTGGAACATAAAAAGTTTTTAAAAATCCATTTTATATAGAGTACATACGTAGTATGAACATAAAAAACAAACAAAATATTACGACAAAAAATAAATAAAATTTACAATGAAAAAAGATAGGTACATACATATGTATATAATTAAATATGGAAATAATCGGTTATTATTTTCTGTTTTTTCTTTTGTTCGACCAGCTTATTTACCGCCAATTCCCCGATTTTTTTTAATACTTTAATGTCAGTTTGATCGACCATTTGAAATTCAGCCCATTGGACAGCTTTGTTAAAAATTTCGACAGCTTCTTTGGCTTTAATGTTGTTTTCAGGCGCTTCAATAAAACAGTCGTCATCATCGTCGGACTCTTCAATTAAATCATTTTCATCAAATGGAGTGACGTCCACACAAGGATTATTGATCCAATCTCTAATGTTTACAGCATTAGAGATTGGATCAATAATTGTGCCTGAGGGCACAATGTCTGTAGAAGATCTGCAGCAGTATTTTCTAAAGATCTAACCTCTGATTGCCACTTTTCTTTTAAAACGCTCAAAGGAACATTAAATTCAGGATCGTCTTCATCATTTACTATATTCAAAATATTTTTCCAACAGTTAGATAAAGTTTCTTTACCAACTCGGTTTCAAGATGCCTCAAGAATAGAAACTCCTTCTTTAAGTGTGATTTTTTTCATAGATTCAAGCAAATCCCCCTCTTTTGCAATAATTGTTGCCAGAAGACTGTTCCTATAATGAAGTTTGGTGATTCTAATTGCATTTTGATCCATTGGCTGGATCAGAGCCATTACATTTGGAGGCATGAACATAGCTTCTATGGAACCATCCTCGGTCGGATTCTGGTGGATGGGATGGGGCATTATCTATTAGGAGTAAAGCTTTTACTGGTAATCCTTTCTTCGTTAAAAAATCTGTCACCTTAATGAAAAATAAAACAGTAAGAATCCCAATTGAACTATTTTTACATGTTTACTTACCTCTGGCACAAAACAGTTGTGAAACCATTCTTTAAAAATGGAAGAAGTCATCCAAGCAGACTTTGAATTTATGTAGTTTACGGGACAGATAAAATTTTTAAAACTGCGAGGATTTTTCGATTTTCCTATTACTAAAAGTTTTATTTTATGAGATCCTGACGCATTTGCACAGCATAAAAATGTTATCCTTTGCTTTTCCATTTTTGCACCTGGAGCGCTTTTCTCCAATGACTTTACATATGTCTTTTGTGGGAGAAGTTTCCAATATAGACCAGACTCATCGGCATTATACAACTGATCATTGGATAAACTCAAATCTTCTATCTTGGCTTTCAATTTAATTTTAAAAGGATTTACGAACTGAGATTGCGCAGAAAGTTTTTCACCGCTTATCTGAAGGAGCCGAATTCCGTACCTCTTTTTAAATTTTTGTAGCCACCCATCGCTAGCATTGAAGTCATTTCCGTTTTCACTTATGTTTTTGTGAATTTCTTTGGCTTTCTCTTTCTACATCAACCCACTTACAGAGAGGTTTTTATTCCACATGCAAATAAACCACTTATAGAGCGATTTTTCCATTTTTGGAAGCTCTGAAGATCGTAATGTTTTGCGTTTTCCAGGTCCATAAAACGTATTGTTCACACATTTTAAAATATTGTCTTTTTTATTTTTTATTGAACATATCGTTGATTTTGCAACTTTATACTTTTTACTTAACACTGTAACACTCGATCCTTTTTTTTAAATATTCCAAAATTTCGCATTTTTCATTTAAGGATGAAAACTTTCGACTGTTTTTAGACATTACTAATTTTAAAAATAAATTCACGAACCTACCGCAACAAGTTGCATAAAGAGACTAGCATTAAATACCTTTAAAATAATGGCATACTATGATATTTATTAATTCGGGGATTCCCAATATTAAAAATAAATGCTTCTACAAATTAAAAAATCCCCAAAAATTAAAAAAAAAAAAAATTCACTATTTAGAGCGCCCATATAAAAAACTGAGTGTTCACATTAGTGGATAGTTCATTATATTGGATGTTCACATTACCGCGAGTTCACTGTAATTATTTAAAAAAAAAATAATAATAATAATTGATTACTCCCCTAAAACATGTCATGAACATATTCTTTAGATCTCGACATTAAATTGTACATATATAGCGGTTATTAGACCAATTTTGTAACTATGAGATACTTTTCTGGTGGAGTACCGCCAATATGAAAACACAATTGTATACGAAATACAAAACCTTATCTGTGTATTTCGGTCAAGTTTGCTCTTAGATTCAGGAAGTCTGATGAACTAAAGCATGATCATATTGAAAATGACAAAATCCTGCATAGAGTGGCTAGTAGTAACCTGAATATTCGAATAGATTGAATAAAATAAGTATCTCTAATAGAGATAGATGGACAAAATTTCCTCCCAAAGTTGGACACCTTAGATATGAAAGATTTTATAATCGATCCTAATTCCTTACATCTAATTTTATTTGAAAGTCAAGAGGATTTTACCTATCAAAATCTACAAAACAAATTTCGTCATGTGTATATCTTATTTCTTTTTGTTTACGAGATATTGGGATTCAAGGATTAAAATGTTTACTTTTTAACTTAACAAATCAAATTATTTTATCTCAAAAATGTTTTTTTTTTATACCCACCATCAAAAAGATTTAAAAAATGATAGTATCTTTGAGTCGTATTCATACATTTAAAAAGCATATAAAAATCATATATAAAGTATGTGAAATGGGATACTACAATTGAATTCTTTACTCTCTCACAAAGCACCAAGACTGTCGTTCGCCGAAAATCAAAGATTTTGGGCCAAATTGTGTATTGATACAAAATAAACGGCGGGATAAGAAAATCAGATACTTACCAAATTGCTCGAAGGATTTATTATAGAATATTGTGCAGATAGTTACAATAAAATATTACTAAAACTGATAAACGTTCCTTTTCTTACAAAAAGGATTATTGAAACTTGGTCCATACATTTCAGCGAGATATAGTCTCATCAAAATTAAAAGTTAATCAAAAATATTTGTTTGTGGAAAAATGTTCTGATAGGACATGACCCTCTTTTTTCATAGGCCTGAATTATTCCAAGAGTATGCGAGGAATTATATGCCAAACTGTTTTTGCTGAAATGAGCCGCTTTAACACTAAAAAGGCCCTAAAAAAATGTATTGACAATAATAACGCAATGTTGGCGTATATTTTGCCTACAGACTTCTTTATCAATGCCGCTATGATTGGAATATGATATAAAGAAACCGCTATAATATTGAATATAATTTTAAATAAAGCATGCTAATATAATTTGTATGCTTAGGTTATTTCGTTCTAATATTTAAATTTGCTCACTGTTAAGAAATATGATCTTAACAGTGATCTCAAGTTTTGTAATTTAAATGTCAAAATAGGTAACTGTAATCCTTGAAAGTTTCAACTCAGATTTTTTCACTGTATTCACTGTATTTCCGTGAGATTTTACGCGAATGATTTAAAATTTAGGATTTCTTAGTTATTTTTTAAGACCCATCAACACATTTCCTAATTTTAAAACAAACTTTGGCAATACAAGGCACTTAAAGTACGTTTCAAACAATTTCAAATTTTTTTGATTTCCTCATATATTTAATAATTCCACATTATATTAGTAAACCAAAATTACTTTTTGGAGAATGTAATTTTGCTGGTACACAAAGTTGTATTTCTCCAATTTCTTTCACTCCCGGGAGAACTTTCATTTTTATAAGATAGAATGTGATACTTTTAGTTAGTCAATTCAGAAAAAATTCAAGTAGAATTTAAAAACATAGAAACTTTTAATTTCAGGAAATTTATTGCAATGAAATGTAACTTTTCTGAACCATTTTCTACTGGCATCAAATGATATCAAAAATAAAAGTGGTTATAAAGCAATTAAGCAAATCATTTGCATTTTAATTGAAATTCAATCAAGCGCAATTTCTTGTTTGTCAACTAGAGAAAAGAATTGAATGAAATAAAAAAATATACGAGGAAAACAAGCAGCAAAAGATGATACCAAGCGGTAAAATACAATAAATACAATACAAACAGGAAATAAGAAAAAAAAAAAATAAAAAAGTTGTAAATTACGAAAAAAGAAGAAAAATTAAATGAAAAAAAGCTTCTGACAGTAATTAACATAAACCACGCTAACAAATCTTATTTACTGTCAATACCAACAGTGGCTCTTACTAAGGTCTCCGACTGATGCTGCTACTGCTGATTCAAAAAAGTAACAACTACTACAACGATGGCAATATTTGGAATCAGCATAATAAAGAAGATATTGTCAACACTCGTAAAGTTTACAACCACTCCAACGCAACAGCAACATCACGCAAAAGACATTGAAAGCGTGGCTGATGTGGTGTTGAATTCTTTTTTTTTTTTTGTATGCCTTATGGATTAAAAAATGAAAAACAATGATAGAAAAAAGGGTGCGAGAAAAGAACGAAAGAAAAATGTTAAGAAATCTAGCCTCAGGAGTATTTTACAGGACTTTTAAGCAAACGACAGCACTTTTAATAAAATTGTGGCTGCCTGATGGTTGACTACGAATACTACTACTACGACTATTGTGGCTACAACTTGATGAACAACAACAGTTGGTTGATTGTAAGCTTATTCTTTACTGTCAGGGAATCATCATGATGATGATGACGAAGAAGATTTATTTCTGTTTGTATGTGTTGTATATGCCGGGAGTTTAAGCAGACACGTATTTTTTTACCAGCAAAACTTCTTTATTATGTTGTTGGTAAAATTAAATAAAAAAACTAACGAATATCAACTTTTTTTTTGTCCCCCTCCTTTAATTTTTATTACGTTATATGTTGCGTTTGGCACCAACTAAAGGCAAATCATTGGTGACATATACAAACGGTTTGTCAGCCTCTCGATTTAAAGTTTCTTCGTTTAAAAACAGAATTTAATACAAACATTTAAACAACACAATCAGTATGAGGAAGGCCATATTAAGCCAAAAGGTTTATTTTTTTTCTATGTTTTTGTTATACCCTGATACTTTTTTGTTCTTTTAGCTCTTCTTCGTTTTCAAAGTAGGAAGTAAAGTAAGAGAAAAAAAAGCATCACAACAAAAACTAGATGTTAAAGAGTGTGGAGAAGGAAGCGCTAAATAAAAAAGAAATCAGCAGCAGCAAAGATGAGAGAAAACTCAATTAAACTTTTGTAATTACAGTTAAAACGGAAAAAAGATATTTAACCAGAATAATTGCATTGAAAGCCAACAAGCGGCAACACTTAATACCAAAGAATTCCAAAGATAACACTGTTGCCAAGACAACATTTGCAGTATGCTGAAGATATTATTTATATGTGAATAATGTCTTGGAAATATATAGTTAGTTAGTTTGTTTTATTCTGTTATATAATGTTTTACCAAAGTATTTTAAATTGGAAAGCAACTGATTCTATAGTTATTTTTCTAATAATATTTAATATTAGAAAGGCTAAAAAATATATATTTTCTAACATGGAGTTGAAACAAAAATGTGAGATGTGAGAATATAAAGAGTGGTCCAATCAAACCGCACGATGTTAATTGTAAATAAAACAAAACGTTTCGGAGAATTATCTTAAGATTTTTTTATTATGATATAAGGATCTATAATAATTATGTGTGAAATAAAATATCGGTCAAATGCTTGCCACGGCTTCGTGCCGAATTATCTCATCCTTTAGCTTTTAAATTGTTCTTGCCTTATGTGTCAAAAGTGCCGATTAATTGAATTTAAAAATTTAAGTTTTTGTAATAAAGTTGGGTACCAAATAAAAATACCTAAAATTATGTATCAATATCAAGTAAAATCTTAAAGTTGGGCTGTGTTGTTTTCTTAGAAAGAGCTGTCAAAGATACATTTTTTTTTTTTAATTTTTGAAATAGTAATTCAATTTTCATTAATTTTCAGTGTATTTGTTTTAAATAAAAAGTCATTTAAGATAAAAATATACAAAAAAAAAACATCAAATTCAGATATTTTAGTGTACTTCTTTCCTAAGTATTTGTAAATTATATTTTGTCCTAATATTTTTGTTATTTTTTGAAAATTGTCCTAAAATACACTAATTTTCAACTTTTATGGAATGCAACTTAAAATATTTGTTCTGAAAATTTTATGAAAAATAGTATATATTGTCCACTTTAATATTATGAAAAAAAATCGTGCGCATATATAGCCCGATTTGAGAAAATATATATATATATATATATATTTTTTTGAAAGAACTCCAGTAGATTTCCTACAAAAAACTGCTTAAGGGCAGACATTTTCTCTGATTTATCAATGTAATTTCTAATCGGCTGACTGGATTTATATGAAAATAGGCGTAGAAGAGGACAGTAGCATTTTGAGTTTAGAAGCAGGATTTCATACACTTTTCAGGAGCGGAACTATCAAAATAGGGTACTAGTGTCATAGAACCAGTCCTTGATAAATAGGGTACTAGTGTCATAGAACCAGTCCTTGATAAATCCTTAAGAGGCTTGCATCATAGATTATAACATAGATATGAAGCTTAAAAAAAACTCAATTGAAAAAAATTACTCAAAAAGGCACACGTACTACAATTGTTTTTGTTTTCAATGAAAAATATTACTAACACATTCTTAGACTTAGGTTTTTTTGACAACCGACTTAGGTTTTTGAAAACTGAACTTCATATCTATGTTATAATCTATGGCTTGCATGTACTACTTATCTTATATATTTTTCGAGTTATATATATTTGTAATTTCAAAAATCTCAATTTTACAAAATCTTGGTCAAGATTTTTCCATATATAGCCATACACTTTCAACCGATTTTATGGAATTGTTTAAAAAATAAAATTATCTATCGAATAAAGAAAATTTTGAGTCGTTATCTTTATTGAGTCAAAAGTTAAGCGATTTGAGTTGGAAAGTTTGCAAAAATTAACAAACAGACGGACAGATGGACGGACATTAGAATTCACTCAAAAAAATCTTAAAATTAAAAAAAAAATATTTTTTTCACTTCTCGATTAATATTAAAACTAAATGTAAGTATTTATATTTTGTTATCACCTTTCCCTGAATTAAATTCCATTCCATTTAACCCAAATGTATAGATGGACGGATGCACATTACCATTTTGTCAAAGAATATTTGAAAAACCTAAAAGTGAATTTTTTACTAAGTAATAAATATCAAAAATAGAATGTGATCATTAAAATTTGGATATCACCTGAATTAAGCGTAATTTTCGTCCCATTTAACCAAAATGTAAAGACGAACATTACCATTCAGCGAAAAAATATCTTAGAATTCTCAAAATGCATTTTTTTGCTTACTTATAAATTGGAAAATTAAACCAGATTATTAAAGTGTTGATACCATCCTTGCTGGAATTATGCATAATTTTCGACCATTAAATCTAATGTTAGACGGACGGACATTACCGTCCTGCTGAAAAAAATCTTAGAATTCTAAAACTGAATTTTTTACCTAATAATAAAGATAAAAAAATATAACGCGATCATTAAAATATTGACATCACCTTTCCCTGAATTAATCGCCATTTTCGACCCCTATTACCCCAATGTGTGACGTGAGATAACACGGCCATTGAATTTCTCGTGCAAAAGAGCCATTTTTTGCTGGCTGTGTGGCAATTGGCACCATCCTGTAGAAACCACATATCTTAAAGGTTCATATTCTCAATTTCTGGCTACAAGAACTCCGTTATCATTTCACGATAGCAAACACCATTTATGTTAACTGCTTGGTCGACCTTCTGCCACACTATTGCGAACAACATCAATGTATTCCGCGGAACGATCTGGGAGAGCATGCACAGGTGTTTGTGGACACATTTAGTTAATTATGTTGACAAAAAATATCACGAAGTTCACGAAATGCATTTTGATTTAAGCGCCCAATTGTTTACGCTGCTCAATTATGTACCTCTCCATGATTGAATTTGTCGAACACTGAAACAAAGAAATGTCAAATTAAGTTGGGCAAAAAACATGACGTTAAGGTGTGTCTTACAATTAACATCGTGCATTATGGTTGAACTACCCTTTATATAAAAATAAAGCCGTTTTTATATGAATAACTCCCATTTGACTGCATCAATATTTCAAGAATTTTTAATATTGACTGTTACTCTTCCTAAAATTGTTCATTTTGTTGTAAAAAGATAGAAGGAATGTCCCACGATATCGAATGAACTTTTAGTTCGACATCGTGGGACATATATAAAGTGTGAAATACTAGTGAAATCGGATATCGTTAACCCGTGTCGCACCGGAAAGGAAATTTATATGGTACCTTTATACTTCTTTAACAAAATCTGAAATAACTGCTTTGAAACTAGTATTGTGGTTTTTTAAATAAGCATTTGATTTATCCTGTAGAAATAAAAATTTATTCTTCAGTAGTTATGATTCAAATTCATACTTTTCGGCCGATATGTAAAAAGCATGTACATCAACAAAACTTTGATAAATTGTTTAAAGATCAATGTAAAGGGTATAGTGGGGGTCCACCCACTATACCGCTCGCTTCCCATTGATTTTTGAATTTTTGGTAAAAGTAAAATTTTTGTAAAAAATTCGTTTTTATAGAAATTATAAATATGACCTCTTATAAAATCCTAGTTTGTTAAGATATCTTAACAGTAGCGGTTTAATACCAACTGACAGCTAACTCGTCACCATAGTTCCAGTTGAGAACCAGTTGATACCACCACACTCACTAAATATAAGTGAAGAGTCAATTTCTATTAGTTAAAAATTTTCAACTCACGTGAAATAACAATATGTGGCTGAGTGGACATTAACGAAAAATTATAAAGTAAATAGAAATTAAAAAATTATAATAAAATAATGTTCCATAAGTAAACGACGTTTATTATATTAATCTACTCCTCTTAATCTATTTCCTCTTGGACATGTCCTGTGACCTGTCCTATGACTTATCCCAAGGTGGTAATAAATGCCATCTCCAATGACAACCCCGTGTAAAAGTGACAGGTTCCTACCATATAAAGTTCCGGAACTCGAAGCGGTTAGTAGCGCTGAGAACCTGTCACGTAACTAGTTTTGAAATGGCTCTTTTTCCTCTAGGGTAATTTTTCCCTAAATTAGAAAAAAGGTATTATTATTTAAAATAAATAAATTTGGAATTGGTGTATAATTGTAATATTACCAACATAAAGTGGAGACATTTGGTTTGGCAAAAAGCTTGTCGCTTTTTCTAAAGATATTTCTTATATGTAATTTTATGTAAACATATACAAACATTCATATATACATAATGTAGGTACAATAATTGTAGTCAGATACCGCAACTGATTGCATGTTCACATTTACAAATAAAACTTAAACACAACTAAACGGCAGAAGAATTGCAAAGAGAAAAAAATAAAATAAATAAATGGGAACAACAAAAAATGAACAATTTTAAAACAAGTGTGATTTAAGTTAAATAAAACTAAATTTTGCTTTAGCTCCTTTCATGTTTATTTATTTTATAGAAGTTTATTTAAAAGTGAAAAATAAATTGTATGAGTGCAAAAGTTATCTTAATACAATTGCATGAAAAGGTTTCATTTTTTTTCTTACTTTATTAATGTTTATCAAATAAAAAAGTCTTCTAGAAGAAAATCGTTGAATTTCAAAACTCCTCCATAAGAAAACTTTAAATTCGAAAAATTCTTTTATAAGAGAAATTTTGGTAAAAAAGCTTCTTAATAAAAAAATGTTTCATACAAAAAAATCCTATATCTTTTTTTTTGATTTTCGATTCGAAAAATTAACTTGTAAGAAAATATTCGATTTAAAAGATTACTTTATAAGAATATTTTCGATTTTAAAAATGTTTGAAGTATTAATTATCTTGGCATTAGTTTTAAATTCTTATTGAAAAAAAAAAAAACCCATATAGTACGTATTTTTATCTTCATAAATTTAAGATTTAAACTAAGTATACCTTTAAACTATTTTAAATAATATTTTTCTACAAAGAATATTTGTTAATATCCTCCGATTCATTAGTACATAATATACGTCAATTGTCATAAGAATTATAATCAAAAAGCTAAAGCTAATCAATTTCTGATGAATACCTAAACCAAAATCATTTTAACATCCACAATAACACATACACAAATATATAAACATGTATGTAGATATAAATATGGACTATCAATGTATTGTTAACTTATTTACAAAGTAACAGCAGTAATATTATAAGTACATACATACATACGTTCTTATAATCGTAAGTACATAAATGGATTTTCAATAAACATCAAATGTCTAAATACACAAAACACTATATCATAATAAAGGACATCGGTAGAGGATGTTTCAAACATTCAAATATGGTAAAGTATGTCCGTGTGTCTATAATAATAAACAATTTTATTAACAAAGCCAACATGTGGTTAAAACCCAACACACATTCACATATACATACTTACATACACACGGATTTACACATTCATATAAATCAATGGCCTATGAAAGATAATGGTGTAAAGATGTTAGAAAATCAAATTTTGTTAGTATCATATAAACAAGATTATGTGTATGAGTATGACAAATAAACCAAAAGTAAGTACTTGTACAATAAATGGCAAAAACGGAAATTACCAAAAAAATAAGAAAAAGTGTATAAAAATATATGCGGGACAATGATGTTGATGAGTTTAGGCTTCTCTTAATTTTTTTGTTTGTAGGTGCAAACTTAAGAGTCACTTCAAAATTTTATCTTAATTTCTGTTCTGTTCACAAACATATTTCGGTTTGTAAATAAATAGTAGTATTATTGAAAGCTACTTTCACAGAAAAAAAGTAAAAATGGGTTTCAATTACGAAATTGTTGTAAACCAATTAGAAAATTAATTAAATTAATAAATAATATAATTAAATTACAATATAAAGTTAGTTAATAATTTTATTAAAAAATAATTTTAAAAATTTGTTTCTGTTTTTTTTTTTTTTTTCAAAATCTATATGGATTTATTTCCCCTTTTCTTCAAATGATAGTGTCTGTAAATTCAGTATCTAAGATTTTGAAGAAATTTTTAAATTGCCCTCGTAGAGATACGTCCATCAAAATGTGTTGATGTATGTGATTTTATCCAACAAACATTGACGTCGTTAGGAGTTCCGTTTTACCTCATGTTTTTGCGTAATTTATGGTTGTTCATACATAAATCTTGTGTATCGATGTGTGTGTAAATTAATGAATATTATTAACATACATATATATAGGTATATACATATATGTATCTGTGGGTTTATTCACATATATCTGCAATATTTTTGGTTTATATGTATTTATGTAAATGTTGGAGTATGTGTGTTTTTATATTAACTGTAAATGTTGTAGGGGTCATCAAAACATTTCTGATGGTGATGTTACTATAATAAGTAACGTATGAAATATAATAAGGTTTATTAATACACAGTTTCCAAAGCGTCAGTTATACTAAAATTCCTAGCTAGAAGAAGATATTTGAATAAAACAGAGTTAAAAAATAAAACAAAATTTCTGCGGCATGGGATTTCTCAGTCAATTCGGATACACGGTATTAATAAATACAATTTATTTTATATAATAATATATATTTTCTATTCTCGCAATAAATTGCGATTTGTAAAATTAAGAAGGTTGCACCATATGTTGAAGCATATTTCGAAAACGACTTGCATCATTTTGTTAAAAATATATTAAAAAATTATAAATAAAATTGTCTTCAAGTTATTCTTACATTACTTTTTAATTCTGGCAATAGTAATGGATATATTTTCTGAAGAAAAAAAAAAAAAAAAAAAAAAAAATGAATGAAATTGAAAAAAGATTCGGCTGTGCCGAATCTTTTATACCCTTCACCATATTACCATCTTAACATCTTATCGACATCATATTACCATGTTACCGACAATTAATAAAATTTTCGCCTTAACGTATGCTTGCATATTTTCTAAATCTAAATTTTTTTCAAACTACGAAAATTTGAATATGAAAAAAAAAAAAACAATCATAACAGGCTTTGCTTTTAAAAAAGAAACAACAACAATTCCATATATATTTATTTTTGTATGTACAAACTGACTGAATACACAAAGAACAACAACAACACTGTTATTCATTATATTACTGCTGTTGCTAACTAAACTACTTGTCTATACAAAAAGCAAAAAACGTCACTAATAGTCATTACAATGCTTAATATACATGTTTGTGTATGTATTTATGTATATTCTTAACAGATATGTTTTAGTTTTTAAAAATAAACAACTACAATTCCATATCTATTTATTTTTGTACAGACTGCATATACAAAGAACAACAACAACAACACTGTTATTCATCATATTACTGCTGTTGATAACTACACTACTTGTCTATACAAAAAACAAAAAACGTCACTAATAGTCATTACAATGCTTAATATACATGTTTGTTGGTGTATTTATATTCTTAACAGATTTGTTTTTGGGCCATAACTCTGTTGATTATGAACGAATTTGGTTTATTAAAAAAACCGAAATTTTATAAAAATATTTATGACTGATCTATGTAAAAATAAAAATCTGTAGCTTGAACAAGGGCTTCAAAAATAAAAAATTCGTTTTCCCCGATATCTCAGTTATTACTGAACCGATTTATTTCATTTTTTCAGAACAAAAATTCAGAAAATAATTTTCGAGCCCCCTTTAAAAATTCGAAGTCCCTGGTATATGCAGAGGCTTCAGAAACTAAAAAACCGGTTCTAAAAACCGGTTTTTAAAGCATATCTCCACCATTTATAAACCGATCTTCCTGATTCAAAAAACTGAAATTTTATAAAAATATTTGTGACCGATCTGTATAAAAATAAAAATCTATAGCTTAAACCAAGGCTTCAAAAAATAAAAAATGCGTTTTGTCCGATATCTCAGTTATTACTGAACCGATTTATTTCATTATTTCAGAACAAAAATTCAGAAAAAGATGTCCGAGAATTCTTTGTAAAAACGAAGTCCGTAGTGTATACAGAGGCTTCAGAAACTGGAAAACCGGTTCAAAAAACCGGTTTTTTGAACATATCTCCGCATTGTATGAACCTATCTTGCTGAATTCCAATAGCAAAATTCTCGAAAGCATTTCCGATCGTTTGACATACATATTATATATGTCAGTTATCGGTGGGCTTCATAAACGCCATTTCAACCGACACACGGACGGACGGACGGACGGACGGACATTGTCCAATCGTCATCGCTTCTTACAAGGATTCCGAAAATATAAACTTTTTTGCTCTCCGACGAAAATTGTGGAAATTACAAACGGAATGACAAACTTATATATACCCTTTACACCTGTGATGAAGGGTATAATTAAATTTTGAATGAAAAGAAAAAAAAAAGTGTCAAAATATCAAATTTTTATTCTTTAATTATAAAGATAAATTTGTTCCAAATAAAAACAGATATATTTAATGCGAAGTTCATAAATGTTGATTTTATTCACAAATTCATAAAGATACTTATTTGATTGTGATTTTATTTTAATATTTTTAAATAATTTATAACTGGTTTTGAACAAAATGAAAATGTATGCATTGATATGTACAGTAGCGAGCAATAAAAATGCAACGCCATGTGATATGATCTTTGTACGCATATATTTTGCTTATAGCAAGTCCTAATGTAACAGTACTAATGTGATTTTATTATCTGTGGTAATAGATACCTGTTGCATATAATTTTGTTGAATATTTTTGTGCGTAACGAAAATTATTGAACGTTTAGTAAAAGCAGTTGAAAATGTGCGCGAGCAAAAAAAAAAAAATGCAACTCTAAACAAATAAACATGATTTTTAAAATTTTGATAAAAATTTTGATTGGAAATGGTTGGAAACTATAGTGTTGTTAAAAACCATGATTTTCTATCGTTATATATAGACTAAGATACATGAAATCTACAAATAATATAAATATTAGCAATAAATTCCAATTTTATTAAATTTTGATATTTTTCTGAACTTTATTGGACATTTTTCAATAGAGATTGATATTTTTGGAATTATTATTTATTTTGTTAGTTATTTTAAAATCAACAAACATTTTCTATAAATAAGCGATCAAATATTTATGATAGTTTAGCTTAACTTTATAATTTATAATTGAGTATGACATTTCGACCGAAATAACGCAACCTCTTTCGATCGTTATTGAGATGGAATCAACAGCTTAAAATATTTTTTTCGCAGTGATTTGACATTATCGAATGTCCGATACCGCTATAATGTTCAAATATCCCTTGATTTTGGTCCTAGAACAAATTCTAACACAAGGAAAAACATTTAAGAAATATACCTATTTTGAACTCTTCATATGCTGAAAAATTAAAAGTACATCCTTCGTGATGATTGGACTATTGGACTTATTTACTATTGGAAATTAATATTTAAGTAAGTATATCAACATAAACCGTCTAAAATTGAAATATATGGGTTTAGAGTCAAATTAATTCAAGTTATCGTAATAGGCTCTTATTTCCATTATACAGTACTCGTAAAAATAATAAAGGACCTTCCTCTAAAAGTAAAGGTGGTAGTTTTATTTAAATAAATAATATGTGTTATGCTAGAAGGATATCCAGTTTTCATATTTACATCATTAAATCAACGATTGCTGGCAATAGTAGCTTTGAATGGCCAAATGTGGTCATTCAGATAATATAAAATATCTACTGTTAAATGACTTGTATCAATTGTTACAGGCATGATCGTTTCAATTTTGTTTCTTTAAGATAATTTTTAAGAATCTTCATATTAGAATTACATATTAATATTATTTCACTGTCATTATCAGAATGTTATTCAAAAATATTCGAAAATTCTTAAAAAGTATGGAGAAAATAGTGTTTTTTTTAATATTATTAATATCTTTTGTAGTTACAATTACCTTAAATTTATACGTATTGGTAGTAATTAGTGGTAATACTACCAAATCATAGTTTTCAGCATTTTTCAATAATTATTTTTACAAAATTTAAAAAAAATCCGGTGATTTTTTAGGAGTTGCATTTCTTTTTGCTCCCTTAAATTTACAACTTTAAAAAAAAATTAGTAACTGTTCGTATGCGTAACAATTTGGAACAAAATGACATACAATAGTTGGCTAAGGCCGCAAAGAATAAAATCACAATAGAATTGGCTAATTTAATAACGTTCTAGCTCTAATCAATACGATCAAAAATCATATAGCCTAGCGCTGCATTTTTTATACTCGCTATTGTATATCTTTTCTTTTTTTGACCGTATTAAAAAGTAATGTAAGAATGACTTGAAGACAATACCCAGCAAAAACTTTTTGGTTTTCAGTAATGGCGAGTACTTATTAAAGTACTTTCCTGGAAAGTATTTGCCTTCTCTACATTACATAAATAAGTACTCAATAGTAAATTGCAGAGTAAGTTACAATCACATGGATCAGTTGTCTAGAGCGCAGGATTAGCAATCAGAAAGTTGCCGGTTCAACCCCATTCTGATGCTATTCGTTTTTTTTAACAAAATGTTTTAAAAATATATTTTATACTAAAACAAGTTTTTGGCTTTGAATATTAAGTGCGAGATGGTGTACTGAGTTAGACGTTAGTCATTAAAAACGGTTAGTTTATAGGGTCCCAAGTTCAAAACTCACTGACGTCAAATTTTTTTTGTTTTTTGTTTTTATTTTTATTTTTGTTTAGGTACATATTTGTTAGTATCACTAGAGTCTAAAAATAACTACTAGAATTCATGGACAACTCGAACAAAAATAACTAGTTATTGAGACAAAAAATAAG
Source organism: Protophormia terraenovae (assembly GCA_951394005.1). Taxonomy (NCBI): domain Eukaryota; kingdom Metazoa; phylum Arthropoda; class Insecta; order Diptera; family Calliphoridae; genus Protophormia; species Protophormia terraenovae. The sequence goes on from OX596076.1 coordinate 92,770,046, forward strand.
TAGTTTATTTTTATTTCCAATTATACCTGCTAGCTTACCAGGAAAGCAAAGTTTTTGCTGGGTAATTATTATTTTTTGATATTTTTTGAATAAAATCAGACAAGTAGTTTTCGAGATATGCTTCAATATGGTGCAACCTTCTTAATTTTACAAGTCGCAATTTATTGCGAGAATTAGAGTCAATTCAAAAAAGTGGATTAGAGGCTTTTAACACCGTGTATTTGAATTAGGGTTGCCAGACTTACAAATAAATAAGACAAAATAAAACGTGATCATCAAAATACGGTTGCCACTTTTTCCTGAAGTAGACGCCATTTTTGGTCCATTTAATGTATGGACGGACATTACCATTCTGGCAAAAAAATCCTAAAATTCTAAAAATGCATTTATTTACCTAATAATAAATAAAAAAATTAAACGTGATCATTAAAATATTTATATCATCTTTTTAGGTGCCATTTTCGTCCTCTTTTCAATTGAAGAAGTAAATTTTTGAAAGAAGTTTTTCTCGGATTGAAATTTTAGATATTTTGGTACAAAAAAGTGGGAGTTTTTTTAAATTCTATAATTTAATGATAAGTAGGATAATGTGATATCTTTATTTTTTACATTTTTATTTAAATTTAAATATTAACATTATTTAAAAAAAAAAAAAAAAATTTCGGATCATAGTCTGAAGATATTAAAATTTAATAAGTGATTATGAATCTTTAATATCTAATTCTCAGCCTTACTTTTTGTTTCTTGTAATTAATAAATTGTTTGAAGTTTGGAGTTATTTTAAACACCATGTATTCCTAACAAGAACCATAATCCCAATTGGCTTCCAAGAATATGATCTGTCGTCTTAGCACGCAGCAGAATGACCTTTAGAGGTGTTGATGAATAATATACTTAATTAATCAGTATAGGATACAGTGTTGCCATTTAAATGTTCACTGTTTAATAAATGTTTTAGATTTTATTCATACGGATTATTATAAAACGCGGCAAATTCTCTACACTACTCTGTATTGTTATTATGCTGTTTTGCAGCCAGCTTGAATGCATTGCAATGCGAGTATTTGCTTTATGAGCAACTTAGCGCAACATGTAAGTATATTAGGGCTATAACCTTTTTAAAAATATTTGGAAAATATTGAAATGACCCCAGCATAATCAAAAAGGCCATTAAAAACTATAAGGAAAATGAAGATAGTTTTTTTGAAGTTCAAAAGTTAAGAAAAAATTTAATAAAAATGAGAATTTATTTATATCTGAAATTTATTTCAAGATAAGCCACCAAATTTAATTAAAAAATAAAACAAATTACAGAATAATCGCATTTTAAAACTATAACATTTTGAAAAATATTTTCGTGGACGATACTGAGCGAAGTTTTGTTTAAAAATTAGATAAATAATATATTTTCGTAAAAAGAACAAAGTTGGCAATAGCGTAGTGCTAGGTTATAGCCCTAATATGTAAGTATATTCAAGAATATTTTCAGACTTTTTGTTATAAATTCTATTATAAATATTAACATAGCATCATGTGTATGTATGTGTCTTTGTTTAAGAGTGTTAATATTTTATAACGTATATAAAAAAATATATACTGGCGTTAAATTATATACCAGCGATGTAAATAAAAACTGTAGGCATTTCTATATGACCATATAGATAATTTTCTTTATATTTTTACTGTTATACACACTCCGACTTTTGAGAAAAAAAAAAAAAAAAAAAAACTTTGATACGTTAACTCACAGTGATGTAAGTAATTTCCTTTTTAATGTGATTGTATTAGTAGTAGTAGGAAAAACGATATGTATGTGTATGTATATGTGCGATAAAGTGTGTGAGCATTTAAATATGTTTATATGTTTTACAATGGAAGTATGCCGGTGTAAGTGCGTCGTCATTTTGCCATAAAATGCATTAAAAATTTATGAAGCGCATTAAATTGTAATGCAAAATAACTGTAGATATTGTACGAAGAAATTAAAACAGTGAAAAGAAAAAGTTGAATAAGTATTTTGGTGATTGTTTTTCCTTACTTATAGATATGATTGTCTTTTACTTGGAATATACTGAAACAACGTGGAATATATGAAATTAAATCGCAAAATCTACCATTTTATGAGTGATCACAAATAAATCTTGTTTTCTCAATTTGAAGCTTATTTAAGAAGATACAGAAGATTTTAAGTTTCTAATGATTTCAGACCAAATTTTCAGTTTTTATGAAATTTTATGAGTGATCGAAAATAAAGCTAATTTTCTCAATTTGAAGCTTATTTAAGAACATACAGAGGATTTCAAGTTTCTAATGATTTCAGACCAAATTTTCAATCTTTATTAATTATATAAGGTATATTTTTTAAGGTCTTGTATAATTTAATTCTACACAATATGCGCCGCTGCATTTTTTTGTCTTCTTTTATGTCATCCCAAAAAAAACCTTAACCTAATTTTTAATAATAAAGAAAAATTCTGAAAAAATACACTTTCAATTTTCACTGTACATACAACAAGTGTATATACAGCGAGTGTCATATATAAGTAAACAACCTAGTATCTTGAACTCAATTGGTTCTTTTTCAAGTTGTAAATTGAAGATATCAAAAGTAACATATAATTATAAATATATAATGTCTTGTTAGTAAAATAAGCAGCAAAAGATTCAATTCAACACATAACTTCTTAGTGAATGTGACTGTTTTTAAAGAAGTCTAAAAAATCAATGTTCCATAAATAAGTAAACATGGCTTCTGATAACCACGGTGACCGCCTATATATATTAGTGCCAAACGTGTTAGTACACTAAGGGAAAAAATTCGATTCAAAATCAATAACGGTTGTGCTCACATTGGTAATTTACGGTAACAGCTTTTTAATACCTTTCGTTAACAAATTTAATATAAAACATATGTAGTTTAACAATATGATACCGAAATGGTTTCAACTTGGTGCCAATTAGGTATCGATTTTCAATAAGAATTGAACACGCAGTGTTTAATTTAAACACATACGGTGTAGATTCACTATTGACACAGAATGGTATCGTTTTCAACACGTATGTGATTGATATTTCTCTGGGTGTATAGTGACTACATATATTCTGCATTTTCCTGGACAAAATTAAGAGGTTTCTATTAATAATTAACTCCATTAATTTGGTCAATTATGGGAACTCTATTTTTTTATTTCTATTGGTGACACATCTGGACTTTGAGCAGATCACTCTGAAATGTTAATTATTTCCTCAGCTATATATTTTGAATCAAATTAACCCTAATTTATAGGCGATTTTTCCTACTATAGAATAAAATCCGCAAAAATTAAACAAAATTTTTTTGTAACTTTATACCTTTTAACAGATTAATTAATCTGGGATTTTATTTTACCTTTGTGTACCATTTTTTCCTATTTTATAAATAGAAATGTATTTCCAAATCATTAAGCCCTTTCTGCTGGACTTAAGTATTGGTTTTCTATACTCAAAAGTTAAAGTTTAAACATTTTACTCCATGCGAATCATAGGTTATTCAATCCAGAGACTTATTTTATAGATTTTTCATATTTTTAAACATAATCTACACAGAACGTCATCAAATTTTAGAGATTTATTATAGTTATGCATACAATTTTCCGTACTGCTAGACCATGTTTTCCGTCTTCATATATTTTTCTGTGAGTTGTAAATTCAGACCATAGTTTTCGGACTTCCGGAATAAGTTTTGATAGAAATTTTGGAGCAGAAAGCATAGGATTTTAAAGCTAAATTGTTATCTATACTTTTTGTAATGATTCTTAGGCGTTTATGCGAGTAATTACGGTCAGCGCGTTCATTGTGTTTGAAGCATTTAACCACCTTGAGAATAAAGTGACCGTTTTATTAAAGGTTTTTTATATATTTCTATATATTTCACCTTTTTCGTATTTTATGATAGTTACTCTTAGTTTTCCTATACTTAATTGGGCGCTTTTTTCCATCTTTTAGATTGAAATTATGGTTAAATTAAAATTTTCCGCTTTTGTAAAATTTTCGAATATAATCGAAAAAGTGAGTTTTTATTTCTCTCATAATGTAACAAATAACTATCGCTGCTATGCTAAAATCATTTTACAACCATAAACTTTATTTACTTTTAATAAAAAATTAAAGAAATTAAGCCAATAGTTACTTGTTTACTTATTTTTGACTCGCCCGAAAATGACTTCTTTTCAACTTTCACTAGAAAGAAACTTAAAATGGAATAATATTTAAAAAATTTTTCATCAATGTAAAAGAAAACAAATTGACTTCATCAAAAACATGTAAATTTTTAAAAATGGACCGTTACATTTGCTGCCTTTTTAAAGCGAAACAGAAATGATAAGTTTGTTTACTTATTTATGACACCCGCTGTATGTATGTATATTTGAAAACATGTGTGGTGCTTTGTAATTGTATAAATTTATGAATATTTTGTTTTTCTTTATTTTTAATATTGTAATATTTTGTTTTTATACGTTTGACTTTATACATATTTTTCTTTTATTCTCTTTACTTCTTAACTTTGTTGTTTTGGACATTTTTAACGATTATAGTGCTTTTTGTATAAACTTTAATGCCAACATTTAAGCCTCAAGTTATAAGAGTACTGTAGCTAACGTTATTGTTATTTTTGAATGTTAGTCTTAAAAACAAAAATCATCAAACAAAGGAAATGGTAAGAGAACTTTATGAATATTATCGAACATTAAAGTGTAATTTAATTAAGCTTGTAAAAATTATAAATGTTGGCAAGTCATTTTAATAGTACTTTATATAATGTTGGTGGTGAGGCTAAGGCTGAGGATGTAAGTATGCGAGAACACTAATACTTATCTATCTATTGTCATTTTGGCAAACATATATGTGTACGAATGTATTTTAAATACATACATATGTATATGCATATGTATGTATAGCTATGTATATGGTGGCCCCAAAAAAAAGTTTAGTTAAACACAATATTTGGAAATTATAAAGGATTTTAGTTTTTATTTTCTTTAAAAAAATTTATATTTTTGGTATGAAATATGATCACGAAATAAGCTTATGTTTGCCAATTTCGGGTTTCCTATCCGATTTAGGTTCAAATAATTTTACAAATTTTTATAGCCTTCAATAATGCTTGTAAAAACCATGCTTACTGTGCTATTTATCGCTTATAGTTTTCGACTTGTTTGCATTTAAAATTTTAACTATTATCAATTCTGCACGTATTTGGTCATATCCCAGTATTTCCGAACGATTTTATTATTTTTTTTCTTTAAATAGTTAAAAAAAAATTAGTTATTGAATAAAGAACATTTAAAGTCGATATCTTTACGGAGTCCAAAAATAAGCGATTTTGGATTTGAAAATTGCAATCATTGCGATTTTTTTTTTTTTTTTAGAAAAAGTCTGCACTCTTTTTTTACTAAAATGTAATATAATTTTATACTTTTCTGAAAAAAAAAAGCTTCACAAAGATTATTTTAAAGCCCAATAACCCAAGAGAAAAAACATGGTTACAGCATGATCACTACAACTATTTAATGTCATTGATTCGAATGATACCGTGTTTTTTTTTTGTTTCTGTTTTATAATTTAATAATTACCAAAAATCAACATTTTAATATGGTTCACTGCAGAAATAATATGTATATGAAATACTATTTTATAAAAATTTTAAAATGTTGTTAATTCTACAACCTTTTAGTTATTTCTACAAATTTGGTTAATTCTACAACTTTAAGCTAATATTTTTATTTGCTTTTAATCCATATTTTGTTTTATAAAGCTGTTGAATTTTTACTTTTTAAAAGTATTACGTTTTCCTCAAATATAGAACATTTGTTTTTAGACTGTGATTTGAATTCACACAAGTATTGAATTTTTACATTTATGTGTTTATATATATATATATATATGATAAAATGAGATTAGTTTATGATAAAATGGAATTATAACATGACAATGTGGAATTATAATATGACAAAATGGAATCAAAATATATTACAATGGAATTATAATATGATATAATTAAATAACGATATGATAAAAGCATCCTATCCTATATATGAAATCGGTAGCAACATTATAAAAAAAGTTATTAATATTATTAAATTAAATAATTAAATGATGAAAAAATTATTAAATGGAATCATAATAATAATTACGTACAAATTTACAAATTTTTAACTGCAATAACATATTGAAATCATTGTTTATGGTCTCCAAAACCATAGTTTTCTTTGCGTGTACAATATACCGAATGTAATATGACTCTGAAGAAGCACCATCAGAGAGATAATGACACTAAACATACATACCTTGATAATAGTAAAAGATTGGATTCTTATCCATTCGATCTAAATCTAATTAAGTAGCTTTAAAGAATTGTCCAGGATGTTATTTTACTTCTTAAAGTCATAAACAAAAATGAATTATGGAAAAGGAATAAATTTATAAGGGCTTAAGAAGTCGATCTATTTATTTGCTTGTCAATGTATATGGGCCGTTATCAAAAATTTTTAACTTGGCTGAACCTACCTTAAATTCTTAATAAGTTTTGTGGCAATGACATTTAAAAAAATTGGTTACTGATCTGAACTCACAAGACTTGAAATTAATAGAGTGCAAAATTTAAGCACCATAAGTTTCTTCTTACAGTTTAAAGTTCAAAAACTTAGAAAAACGGCTAAAAATTACTTAAATTTTTCCCATTCCTCTACACTTTTTGTTGGCGCCTTTATACTTGTTGATCTTATTCTATCATATATAAACTAATCGAACTTTTTCGGTAAATTCTTATAGACTTTCATCAGTTAAATACAGGGTAATCGAATTTTGATGACAAAATTTAAATTTTTTTTTTAAATATTTCATTTTTTGGGCTGGGTCTGTGCAACCCTCAACTGAATACAAAATTTAGGACAAGGATTTATTCCAGTTGCAATTATGCGTATGTTGCGCTATATCTCGTTGATGTGCCCGAAATAATCAACGTTGTAGATAGTTCCAAAGTTTGGAAAACAACAGCGAAAATTTTTTAAAAAGTCAGTTTTTCGCGGGGCACTTTCAAAGTTTCATATGCAATATCTGGGATTACTGCGTGAACTTAGTTTTTTGTAATTTTACACAATAATATTGGTGGAGCATTAAAAATAAAATAAAAACAAACATTTTATGGACTTCTTAAAAATTACGTAAAAATTTCATTTTTGTTTTTGTATTTTTAGCAAATTGCAATTTCTTCAAATCATGGACATATAGATATCAGAATGGTGATAAATATAATTGATTTCGACTAACAATTTAGGTCGAATCTCTTTGATAGTTGAAATCGGGATATTTTTGGTGCTTGTAATGTTTAACGAAAATCGGAGGCGAATCAAAAAATTTCGAAAGATAACAATTTTATGGACCAAACAATATTTACAATGGTAAAAAAGGTTCACAGTATGAAATAGCATTTCGTTGTAATAAATTGTGATAAAATATATTTCCGTATACTATATGAAGAAATAACATAGATTAAATGTAAATTTTTCGCAAAATTTTAAAAAATCGAGATTTTTATTATAAAGAAAATTTTTAAAATTTTACTAGGAAACTCTAAAATATATATCAATCATTGAAAATATCATAAACAAAGAATACTAAGAAAAGAAGGCTTGTCAAAAAAACCTAACTCTGTTGTCAAAAAAAAAAAAAACCTAACTTTAAGATTGTGTTAGTAAAATTTTATTTATATGTATTCGTGCTGAAACCACTTTCACCACACATCATAATCATACATAGTTGCACAAAAGAGTATTAACAAATTATTAAATATAATTCATCACAATTATATTCGCAGATTTTTATCTCTTGATGCGGGTTACATCCACAAATAGTAATATAATTAAATTTTTTTGCTTTTTGTTGATGAATATGAAAATAATTTAAAATTATTTTAAATTCAGTTTTATTTTTAATACCAAAAGTAGCAACATTGTTCGTTCAATTTAAATTTCAACATACAAAAAAGGAATGTCAAAAATAAATTTAAAAAATAAATTTTCAGTTTGTGGAAAATATTCGTGTTACGGGAGTAAAAATATTATAAAAGTGCGTGAAAAAAAATAAAAGTATAATGTGAGTATAATGTGCAATTTTTTTAAATTTTAAAGGAAAGGTTAGTTTATTTTCTATTGTGTTTCTCTATCACAAGTGTGTTGAATTCACACAGAACTTGTATTTGAAGAGAGAGAAATGTTGTTGTTGTAGGAAAGAGTACTATTTTCCCTTCTTAGTATTCTTTGATCATAAATTTAATTTGAATAGCTCAGTAGGTTTTGATATTACGTATAACTTTTACCAGTTTTATACATAAACTGCTAGTTTGTAAAAATTTTCAACTTAAAACCGCTATAACTTTCGCGCCTCCTGCACGAAATGATTAACGCGAATTGATTGTACATTCGAGTCGCTTTATATTTGTACAAGTGGATTTTAATGTGCCAAAAAAAAAATGTTTTTTTTTTTTTCTTGAAGGCCGTAAATCATAAATTGTTGATAATGGTCCATATAAATGATTTAAGTTTTCACCTAATTTTTTTTCCAAAAAGTCGATTTTTGTGAGAAAATAACTAATGACGTAATGAAATTATTTCTCTAAAAACACAGTATTTGTCTAGATATAAAGGATTTTAGTGAAACACAAATGATCACAAAATAAAGTTATTTTCTTGAAGAATCCAGCATTTGTTTCATTTCATGATCATGGAATTTGATACCAAAATTACATATTATTTCCTTGGAAGAAATATTAAACATAAATTATTATCTTTTGATCTAGCTTGTATATTTAAAGTATTGTTATCTTAGAGTGAAGTATACTTTTTTCTTTTGGAGCATCCTAATATTGCACACATATTTATATATATTATTATAATTTTTATAGTTTTGTGTATTATTGTTATGACATTTTTCTGTTCATGTTCATATATTTTTTAAGTATTTCTGTATTTTTTCATTTTATGATTTCTTTACCCATTTATATTTTTCTTATTATAATGTTAAATGTTATTGCAATTTCAATTATTTTAAATATTCTCTTATTATCTTAGAATGTTAAAGGAAATTATATTTTTTATTGTATCCGTTAAAGATCATTAAGTATTAAAATAAGTATAAGTTGATTTTTTCAAGCAATTGAATTTTTGAGATAACAATTTCATAAATATTAACTGATACAACATACGATATTAAAATATTCATTAAATTTGTCTGCTTAAATTAAATATTACTTATGCTTGCTGGAGTATTTGAATAACTTAGGTAAACTAAAAGAATACTAAATACTAGCGGCCGTATGCAAAAAAACTTGAAATAGCTTTACAAAGCATTGTTAAGCTAAATTCATTAAAACTGTATGCAAAAACGTATATTAACTAAAATATAACAAATGTAATATAAATATTTTAAAGTAAGTATGAACTTACATTAAACTTACTACAAGGTGCATTATGATTGAATTCCTTTTTTACTTGGTGTTTTGCAAAAAACACTCGCTTGTTTCTCCCTATTCTAGTCGTTTATATCTTCCTTCTTCTTAAGACCGTTATATTTATTCATTATAGGTCCGATTTATCTATCCCAGGCAAATATTTAGAGAAAAAATCTAAAAAATTCACATAACATCACATAAAAAAAATAATAAAAATGTAAAAAATATTTTAGTGATGTACGTTCAATCAAAACAACTAAAATAAACTCGTTGTTCGAATACTTATTTTATCCGTTCTATAAAATTTGTCATATTTTTGCTTTTTAACTTCTATAATTTCTTTTATTTTTTGTATTTCTACTAAGTTATAATAAAAATAGAAACAATATTTGAAAAATAATTAATTTAATGTTTAAACAATAAAAAGCATTTTTGAAAATTTGAATAACCGAATGTATTAATATTCGGTAGTGTACAATTTTAACTATAAAGAGGGGAAATAATACAAGTGTTGCCATTATCAATGTTAAAACAACTTTGTGTTTTAAAACAATGTTTTTGCTTACGTTTTAAGTATTGGGTAACAAAACTGTACTTGAAAGCAAAGTTAATAATATTTTTTGCATACGGCTGTAGATATATTTTCTCATTTTGTACATTCAAAGCTTCCAATATCTAAGTTTTAATTTGAAAAGTCTTTTTTTAAATTGAAAATTTGATTGGAAATTTTTTTTTTTTTTTTTTTTTAAATTAAAAATTTGTTAAAATTACAAATTAAAATTAAATTAAAATATATATTTTATATCCTTCACCACCATAGGTGGGTGCGGTATTATGCGTTTGTGCTTATGTATATAAAGAACAAAAGGAATAATCCAACAGCCACATTTAAATAGACCAATCAACTCAGAATCACTTTTTAGAGAGATCTGTCTGTCCTAATAAACCTTCTGTATAACGAAGCCTATTGATAACTTTTTCATAAGTATAAATTTATGAGTCAAATTTAATACTAATCGGTCCATAATTATCCATAGCATCCATATAAAGCCATCTTCCGAAAATCACTTTATGGTGCAAAAATTCTAAACTTAAGTTTGATACTAACTTTAATATTTGACACAAATATATTTTATAAAAATAGAAATTGTAGTACCAAATTTTGTGAGGATTGGGCCATCATAGACCATAGCCCCTAAATAAGTTCCACTTCCGGAAATCACCTTGAAATGCATAAATAACATAATAAACAAAACGCACGTTTTCAAAAAATTCAAATTGTTCTAAAAAGAAAAAAATTAATTAATTAAAGCTGTCAAATTGTTTCCAATGTCATTAAACAGTATCAGGAGAAATTCTCCTTTATATATATACCATTAATAGGAAACCTGGTTCGGGAAGAAAAAAAGTCTACATGATATTAGGAAGGCTAAAAAAATTAAAGCATATTGAAAAGAACTCTAAACGCATCTGGTAGAAAAGCAGACTGGAAAGCTTAGTGCTCCGACTTTTTGGTGCAAAAACTTCCAGACAGGAATTATGCAATAAAATAGAAGCCAAGAATAGGGCACAGAAATTAAAATACTCATGTTTTATAATGGATGATGAAACGAATGTGCTGGCAGAATTTTCGCAGTTTCTGGGTCAAAACTTATATGTTGCTAGTGCTCGGAAATATTAAAGATACATTTAGGATCCAAAATCAGTCAAAATTTCTTATACAATTCCTGGTATGACTAGCTTTATGTAGTTGCAGCAAAGAAAGTCTTTTATTACAGTCGGCTTTATAGATCAAAGAATGTTTGCATAAAAGGCTTCTTTCTTTCTTTCATAAGAGAGCACAATGCGTCCGCACATTTTTGACTCGACTTGGCATCATGTCATTACAGTGCAGAAAGCTCTGGAGTGGTACCAAAATGATAATCAGTGTTGCCAGGACTTGAGAAAAAAAGAAGCTAAATTGGCCTTTAAAAAAGGTTAGAAAAAGCTAATATATTTTTTTATTTAAAACCGCATTTATATTTTTGTTCTCATTAGTTTTTGGTATTTCTTAAAGATATATTAGTGAATTTTTAAATATAACATAAATAATTCCTATGAGTAATAAAGTTTGTTAAAAAATAATAACAATATTCTTGTAGAATGAAGCGCCGCAGGCGAAAACTTTCGTAACATATAAATAATTTCGTTTTTTTGTGCGGATTAATCCACAAAAATGCTTAAATTGATGATTCTGAAAAAATAAAATTAGTAACTTTTTAACCTTTTTAAAGCTATGTTAAGAATAAAAAAAGGCTAGAAAAAAAGCTAGAAGCTAAAACGAAAATTTTGAGGCTAAAAGCAAAATAAAAAGGCTAGATTTAGCCTTAAAAAGGCTAAACTGGCAACACTGATCAATTATCCAAAGCTAAGACCAGTGGAGAGATATTGGGCTCTTGTGAAAATATAATAGAAGAGCACAAAAAAGGTGTCCTAAAATGTCGAAGATTTCAAAAGGAGATGGTCAAACTGTGACTGAAACAACTATCAAATCTCTAATGAAAGAGTTATCAAAAAAGGTCTTCAAGTTCATAAGTAATGGTTACAACTATAAAAATTATATTTTTCTGTAAACTTTAAAATAATAAATCAACCGTATCTAAATTATTGAATTTTATATATGATAAGATTTTTTCGAACGCACTCCTTATAATGCATTCTACGCAAGTTGCAAGTATCGGTCCACAATTGGCCCCTTGTTCCATATAAAACGCCTCCCCGAATTTTGATGCATATTCTCAATGGTGTAGGGTATCATATGGACAGGCTTGACCGACTATATCTTTTTTACTTGTTTTTTTATTTTAATTTAACAAAAAATTTCCTCATCAAATTTTAAACACAATATGTATAAACATTTTCAACATTGCAAAAGTGTCAGAAATCATTATTTTAATTTTTACATTTAATTTTTTTTTTATTTTCAACATTTTATAGCAATAAATTTTTAATTAGAATTATTTGTAAATAAAAATTTTATTTGGGGGGTATTAAAAATATATTAAAAATTAAAACAACAAAAAGAACACAAAACTAACTACAAAAATGATATAATTAATTATTTATAAATTGAAATTAATCCACAAGAGGCTTAAAACCACAATTGAAAATATTTATTTTCTCATGAGCCCTAAAATTAAAAAAAAAGCACACACACACACACAAAAACCAAAAAGGCAGTAAAGCAAAAATAAAGGCCCAAATGCTCGTAAAATGTATATGAATTGCTCAAACAACTTATAAATCCAGAAAATTTTACAGTAATAAAATTCTGACAAGTATGAATGAATGGTTGTTGGATAAAAATCATCATAATAATTTTATGTTACAAATAGAAGATACATACACAAACAAACATTTATGGTCGTATTTTTGTAAATGAAAATTCTTGCAGACAAATATAAGTTTTGGATATTTTTTGTATAGAACACTCGTACTAATAAATAAACATAACAAGACTTACTGACTGAGTAGTGTATGTGTGTATGTATAAGTGTTTGTTGCTTTTTTATATATTTTTTGGGAAAGTTTTGAGGCAATGAAAATGTTTAAATATATGTAACAAAAAAGAGGAAATCTCGACTGCATTTCAATTACCACATCAAAAGTCACTGATGCAGAAAATCATTATAAATTTCTTATGAACATTTTTTGTGTATGAAATACTTCCGGTATAATAATGCACAATAGGTGAGTAAGCTTTTAAAGTGAAATTAAATATTTTAGTTTTTCATGTGACTGAATGATGTGATTTCAGAGTGATAATGAAATATAGAAGATTTTTAGGACTCTATCAATATTTTATTTGCATAAAAGGCTGCTGTTTTAAATATTCAGAATAATATGTATCTCGAGTAAGAGAGTATTATTAAGATAAATCCGAAGAAGAATCCTTGTGATATCTTTTATTTCTATGTGATTTTTATTAATTTATGTTTAAGTTTATCCCATTTCAATTTACACTTTTTACTGCCTGTAGCTTTGAATTAAAAACTTGTGCTTATTTCGTAAAATGTATTAAGTTTTTCGCATTTCGAAAATTTTTATGTTACATTTTTTAGTTACAATTTTTGTCCACCTAACCCATTGTACTCCCGCATATACACCGGCAATGGATGGGAGTACATTCATTTGTTTTGTACTTTTATTTGTTTAATACTTACATATGTAACTAAGTATACACATGTAAGTGTATCTGTCGGAATGAATATACAGTATTGGTCAAAATATTTGTAACTTAAAACTATTTTTGAGAAAACTGTAAGTGAAAACTATTTTTAAGGAAGATATTGTCTTAATAATACAGATTAACAAAATTAAAAAAAAAAAAAACTATATCTAGAATAATTCTGCAAAATTATTATTCCTCAGGTCTGATATAAAGTTGAAAGTAAAATTAAAATTTTCCATCAAGTCATATTTTTAACCCATGGACCAAAGAAAATTTTCTTATAAAATTTTCTAGGTGATAGGTAGGTATAGCCAAGATATAGGGCTACAAAAATGTAGTACAAGTCAAGTCTCTAACTTGTCACACAAGCCCCTAGAAATCTTTAAATCTGTAAAAATCGAGAATTTCTCAATTAACCCTCATAAAACCATTGAAAAATGAGAAAGAAACTATAGTCGATCAAGACCGACCATATTATACCCTACACCATATTGTATGAGCTTAAAATTAGACCTGTGGCCAATAGACCAACACCTTTACTAAATGTAAAATGAATTATACAAATGCAGAACAATGCATTGATACTAACATCTATATGATTTTATGCCCTTTAGGGCGATTCCCGGAAGTGGGTTTATATGGGAGCTATGGTAAATTAGCGACCGATTCTCATAAAATTTGGCACTGTGATTTCTACTTAAATAAAAGTTATTTTTGTCGAATATTAGCTTGTTGCTGACATTTTTTTTGGGATATACGTACATTAAAGTTATTTTCGGAAGAGGGATTTATATGGGAGCTATGGTCAATTATGAACCGATCTAGATGAAATTTGGCACAAAGATTAACACTTATACAAAACTCCTTTGCACCGAATCATTCATTAAAATATTGGTATATTTAAGGCATTTATGGTGGTTAAACCTCTTTTCCTGGAGGACATTTGTATGCGGGCTAGGTGAAATAATGTACCGATCATAGCCAATTTCAATAGACTTCACCCTGTGTAAAATAACTATTAGTGCCAAATTTTATTAACAGCCATCCAGACGGACGGACATTGTTAAATCGACTCAGAAAGTGATTCTGAGTCGAACGGTATACTTTAAGCTGGGGTTCGATAATTTTTTCTGTGCGTTACAAACATCAGCACAAACCCATAATACGCCAACCACCTATAAATACTCTGCAGTCCATGGTGGCAGTTGCGTACAAGTTACCTAACCGAATATATTAGGGTACCACTAGTCACTTTATTAGCTACGTGACTATTCACTTTAACATGGGATGTTGCTAGGAAGAAGTCTATTGCCACCTCAACGACTTTTTTGCACACACAATCACCTCCACGACTACCGAAGAGTCAATAAAATGACAAATAGGCACTTCCACGACTACAAGGTGGTCCTTTTTTACTTACACAATCACTTCAACGGCTACAAAGTGTAACTTTTGTACACACACAACCACTTTACTGGTTAGAGTGTCTCAGTTAAAAATTTTTGATTCTTCTTTTTGTCTTCTTCCCGCTTACCATAGAGTCAGTAAAGGGGCAATTGCTAATACACTTATTGGTGACCGATGGAGAGCGCCAGGTGACTATACACCAATGAATCTTACTGTCTAAAAGTTGGTTAATTACCACCAAATAAACAGCTGGGTAGTATAAAAATAAATTAAAATACCTAGTTGCTAATTTTTTTACCACTACTGTATAGATGTGTAAGTGTATGCAAGTGTATATATTGTCTGCATGTGTAAAAAATACTTGTGTACATTTTAAATTGCACAATAATTCTGTTGTTTTATTATTATTATTACTACTACTTTTGTTTTTCTTTTTTTGTTATTGTTGTATTATTATTATTTTTCCGTTTGTACTGTTGAATATATGTAAATATGAATGTATAAAATCGGCTTATTGTTCAAGTACCTTTTCATGTTTACTTGTGTATGTGTCTATAACGACATAAATATGTAGATGTACATCTGCTGATATTATTCGTTTTGTTACAAAAATGTATACGCTTTATATCCATTTATGTATGTTTTTGCATGGCCACCAAATATGGTTGGCCAAGTTTTTTTTTTTTTTTTTTCCAGCTCCATACTCATTCTTATTTGCAGTGCTTGTTTTTCCGGGCTGACTTTTTAAGTTTGTTTGTAATTTTGAGTTTATTCATGTGTTTGAAATTGTATGTAAGAAGTTTGTATGTGCATATTATAATTTTAGGTAAGGGGATAGTTTATTTCATTATATTAGCAAGATTATTCAAAAGTCGTATTATCAATTTATCAGAAATGTTCAAAGAAAAAAATTAACAAGCTATGAAATTTTATAATTTTATATTTCCAAAAGTAAGGCTTAGGAAGTCTTTTAAGAATTTACGTTTTCACAGATCCAATATATATTTAAGCAGTTACAATTTTTAGTTTTGTTTTATAAATATTTTTACTTACAAAGTAGCTCTGTAGTCAACAAATATTCTGTTCATACATATTAAATATGGTTTTATAATCTATCTGTGGGGGTGCAATGAACCAAATCAAATAATAAAAAAAATAACGTAGAAATTATTACACACTTATGTATGTATATGAGCAAAACAAAGTACATACATATTAAAATTTCATGTATAATACATGTGTAAGTATTTATAGCAATATAAGTTTATTTACTTACTTTTCTTTTACTCATTCATTCATACATTCATTTGGGTATACAAATATTACCTGTATTTATAACTATCTGGGAAATTTATAATTCTTTTGTAGTATTTAGTTGTAGTTTTACTTCAACTGGTAGTAGTTTTTGTTAATGTTGATGAAATGTGAATAAACATAGTGGTAGCCATTGGTTTGTAAATCTTATTTTATAGTAATTATAATTTCACAACCTGCTGGGATAAAACTTAAACAAGATTTATTTTCTGGTGTTAGCTGTTCTTTTATAATATTTGATTAGTTGATGGTTAGAATGAGGACATGTCTAAAGGAAACTATTTCCTGTATTTGCTTTGTTTTCCTTCATTTATTTTTATTTTTTAGTGTTTATAAAAGATAAGTTGTTGGAATTTTTAATAAAGAAATTAAAAAAAAATCTATTTAAAATATGAAACGAAATAAAAAATTAATTAGGGGAAAATTTTATAAGGTGTGTGTTTATATAAGGGGTAACATATATGTTTTTAAATATAGGATGAACGGAATATTTTAGTATTAAAATTAAATAACTTTATTGTAGCATTTTTTCTGCAGATTCTTCTGAGTATCATTTTATATGTATGATGATTTATTGGTAAGTAATTGTTTGAATTTCTTCAGACTGAAGCTATTGCATTTAAAAAGAAACTTACCATACACCAACTTATTTTGTAAATTTTTATACATATTTAAAAATATTCAGGAATGTTTTCTCCATTGTTTAGTTACTAATAGTTTAAATTTAGAAAGACGAGAGAAGTTTACAATAGAATATTTTTCCGTCTAATACAAAATCCTGAAAAATTATCTGTAAAACGATCACCAGAGAAAAATGACGAATGTAACAGATCAGCATAAAAAGAGTATTGAACGTAAAAGTCTAGTATATAGTCTATTCTATAGTATAATCAATAGTCTCGTTTATAGTCTAGTGTATAGTCTAGTCAATAGTCTAGTATATAGTCTAATCTATAGTCTGATCTATAGCCCTTTTTTTTATTAGGAGGTGTTAATCTCTCATAAGATTCCCCTGGTTCTCAATCGCCCATGGGATTTGTCGGATTCTTACCGACTAAAACCACCTCCTGCGTCATTCAACAACCCTGCGGAACCGTCTGCAAAGATATTGCTTTGCAGGACAGGAAAGCCTTATTTAGGTTTCTTCAGCTACTTGAGATTTCCTCTGTTTTTCCTCATCTCTCAGCTTGTTATGAATGCTTTTAATCATTCCACATATTATATCCCAGTTTCCTTTGTTCTCTAGGAAAACATCAATAAGGTTTTCAATATTCAATTGTTTTTCTATTATCTGTTCTGTCTGCTATGTTGAGAAAAGCGTGGGCAGTCAAATACAACATGTTCCGGGTCTTCGTCCTGGTTGCGGCAGTGGGGACAATATGGGGAGTCGTCCAGTCCAAATCGGTAAAGGTATTTTCTGTATCCGCCGTGTCCTGAGTGGAACTTTGTCATTCACTTCGACATGTTTTCTATTCAGCCAGACGTCTATTTTTGGTATTAACCTAAAAGTCTTCCTTTTCTCCCATCTATTTTGCCATACTCTTATTAACGCATTTCGTTGAAGTCGGCGAATATGAATACCTATTTGACGGGTATTTCTACTCAATTCATGTATGCGTTTTGCATCGTCTGCCAATATATCTATTGGAAGCATACCTGATATGACATACGCTGCATCATCAGAGGTTGTTCTGTAGGCACAGCATACCCTCAGGGCAGCTAACCTATACACAGATACAAGTTTCCTTGACGTGGAATTTACCGCTGTAGCTCTTGACCATATTGGAGCTGCGTAAAGAATTATGGAGCAGACCATTGTAGAAATAATTTTCCTTTTGTGCTGCTTTGGACCACCTACGTTTGGCATCATTCTCTCGAGAGCGGCTCTAATATTAGATGCCTTGTTGTGGATATACTCGATATGTGCCTTAAAATTCAGTCTTGCATCTATTAGCACTCCGAGATATTTGAGGTGAGTTTTCGACATTAGCTGATGTTTGCCAACTGCTATCCTGGTCTATAGTCTAGTCTATAGTCTAGTCTATAGTATAGTCTATAGTGTAGTCTATAGTCTAGTCTATAGTCTAGTCTATAGTCTAGTCTATAGTCTAGTATATAGTCTATTCTATAATATAGTCTTTTTTTTATAGAATGTAGTGATGGAGCGCCATCAACTAGTGGTCGCACGATTACTTCTCCATCATACTCCGGTACCATTCTCGCATTTCATCGGTGATAGGTAATTTATTTATTGTTGTACTGCTCTGCTCGTAGGAAAGTAGGGGTTCGGCGTTTCAATCAAATCTACAGTTTATTATGTGTA
The DNA here is from genome assembly GCA_951394005.1 of Protophormia terraenovae. Classification (NCBI taxonomy): domain Eukaryota; kingdom Metazoa; phylum Arthropoda; class Insecta; order Diptera; family Calliphoridae; genus Protophormia; species Protophormia terraenovae. Next base: position 92,788,787 of record OX596076.1, read on the forward strand.
GAATAAAATCAAGGTATTTCCTCCAGGTTCTTTCAGATTTCAGCATTTTCGGGACCATATTTCAGGAGTTAGTGAAATTCCGATAGCTTCTTTAAGGGATACTCTTCTTTCAACCCATTTGGAGCAGTGAAAGAAAGCATACTCTGCTTTCTTTCACTGTCCGGTCAGCGTTACCGTTGAGAATTTTAAAAAAGTGGTCAAAAAAGGGGATTTCAAAATAAAAAGTCGCCAAAAAAGCCTAAAGAAACTCATTCGAATTTGTTTATTTGATAACAACAAATAAAATAAATATTTAGTCACAAAAATAATTAAAATAGTCTTTAAATTAATTAAGCTTCTGTAGTTTTGTACGAATTCTTCATTCGTACTCCAGTCTTTCAAATCTCCGTCGGACAAATTTAGGACGGAACTCATGTATCCCCAAGTACTGTTTAAAGTCTATTAGGCAAAGTTATTGAAAATTTAATAAAAAACGCGTTCCCCGAGGGATTGCTATGAGGAATGTAAAAATATCTATTAGAATATAAGTATTCATGCAATCTTTTTCGATAAATAGCTGTTCTTAAACTTTATTATTTATTATTATTATTTTTTTAGTTACTAACAGTTTCGGTTCATTTATAAATACTCCACGGTTATTTATGTCACTATACTGTGAAATAATCTCAAAATGATTAATATATTTGTTGAAAATTATATATAATGGGTCGATATATTTCAAATAACTTCTATATTTCAAATAGTTTCTCGTCATTTAGCACATAGTCTGAAAAAGTCGCCATTTAAAAAAGGGGCAACAAAAGTGGCCAGGTAATTAAAAAAGGGGCAAATGGCGACTAAAGTCGCCAAACGGTAACACTGTGTCCGGTTATTATTTGTATTAAATAGTAGTGCATTTTACCATATTTTCTATTTACCCAGGTTCTTACTTTGGATATTAATTTATGAGTCCATTTTTCCATTTCATCACTTTCCCATCGCACCTGCCATTTATGAAATAGATTATTTCTAGCTTTATTTTTTATATTTTTAATGTATTGTCTATCAACTTTTTATCTCGTTCTCCATTAGTCTTGTTCATATTTTTTCTTTTTCCAATATAAGGAGATCAATGGGTGGGATTCCAGAAAGAACAAAAGCTGCACTTGTAGACACAATTCTATATTACACTTAGGGCACAAATTCTTTAAAGAGCTGCACATTTTCTTTTTATTGTTGAAGCAAATATTGGATCAGCATACAGTATTTGAGAATAAATTATCCCGTTTTTGAGTCTGCTAGTAGAGTTTTGAGTCTGTGTGTGTTTGGCATAATTCTTGCTAACATGTTTGCAGTTCTTAATGCCTTATCTCTGATTATCTGTAATGTACGTTGAAGTTTAATCGATTGTCAATTTGGAAGCCAAGATATCTAAGCTTTGGCTTAATGTCACATTTTGGTCTTGTGTCCTTATTTGTAGGATTTGACTCTACGGTGAGTGATTATAATTGCTTCTGTTTTTTCAGCTGCTAGTTTAAGACCATGCTCTTTTAGCCACATATCAAAACGGTTGGGACTATCAACAGTTCTAGAACTGTGTGGCAGTGTATGTGAAATAACAAGTGCTACGTCATCATCATATAAAATTGTATTTGCACTTTTCGGAAACAACAAGTGCTACGTCATCAGCATATAAAATTGTATTTGCACCTTTCGGTAGTTTCAAATTTATGAGTCCATAATACATGATAACCCATAAGAGAGACCGATAAGAATTCTATCATATAAGTAGTCTACTAATATGTTATACAGTGAAATATTTGTTGCTCTTCTTCTACATGACCTTCCATTTAACTGAGTTAAATACATTTCTAACGTCCAGTGTAATGAGAGTACAGAAACCTTTAGCTTTCTTTGAATTAGTGCAATAAAAGGTAACTCCTTTATAGCCCCAACCGTGCTTATTCCCTTTTGGAAACCATGTTGATTTGGGGATAATCCACCATGTCTTCTTATTTCTCCTTCTAATCTGGAATATATTAAGCTTTCGAAATCTACCTAGTGTATTTATCATACACAAAGGTCTGTACGAAATGGGCTCATTTAATGGTTTAGTTCTCTTACGTAGCAGAACGAATTTTTGTGTCTTTCAGCATTTAGGGAAAATACCATTCCTTGAGCATATGTTTTAAGCACACAGCAGCAATCCAGACCAAATCTGCACAGTTAGCTTAAGTACTTCATTTGGGATTCCATAAAGTCCTGGGCATTTTCCCACTTTAAATTTTTGGCACGCCTTGTTCAGTTCTTCGGTATTGAATTAATTTTCTGTTCGAAATTTAGGATTACATTTAAGTCCTTGTGTATTTGTTGGAAACATGTTGGTTCAGTGATACCAGCTAAAGGTTTCCTTGTATAGACCTTCTTGGTTATAATCTTGTTAGGTTTTCCCCATGGATCATCATCTATAGAATTGTTATTCTAAGTTTTTTTCTCAGTTGTCTATATTCTTCCGCAAGTATGTTATCAGAGTAGTTACGTGTGGTAATGTTCCGTGCGTGTAAACACTCAGTATGTAGACTTTTTATCTCTGGAGTCCACCAAAAGGCTGGTTTTTTTGTTTATTATACACAGTTACTTTCAGTATACTAACATTACAACATTTTGTAATGTTTTTGTCGTTACCTTTAGCTCATCACTACTATGCTCTTTAACAATATTAAATGATATGTAATAATGGCCACTAAGTGTGAGATCGTCTAGTACCTTCCACTCCATTATATCGTTGTATAGATCAGGACTTCCAAACTTTATGTCAATGATGCTGCTTTCTCTGCCTCCACTAAAAGTCGGATTGTTTCCGTTGTTAAACACTAATAGATCTAGATACGCAGTTAGCTCACTAACATGCTTTCCTATCCAATGTTTTCAAATTCCATTTGGGTGATTTAATATTGAAGGCACCACCGATTAAAACACTTCTTTTTGTCGACCTAATGCTCATTTGAAGTTTGTTTATTTGTTCAGAGAAATTATCAATGTCCATTCTCGCTGTATATTATTATGTCATTTATAGTGGCATATACGAAATACTCGTTTTCTTTAAACACTTCGTTTACGTTGATATTTTTCCTCATGATTGTTATTGCTGCTCTTTTTGTTGCATCCTCAAACCAGGTTTGTGTGTTAGCTTGCTTACAGTGTTCACTTATGAGTGATATATCAAAGTTTCTCTCGGTCTTCTATTTCCAAGATTGATTTGAATAAAATTAATCATGGTTTTGCTACTTTTTTCTATTTATTACACATATTTCTATTCCAATTAAATGTGTGATATCTCGTAATCCTGCTTCCTGACATAGAATACATCGATGATTTTCATTACTAATTTTTGATTTTTGGCCAGCTTTACAACATCTCGTACAAACATCAGTATGATTTGCGACGGTTTCTCTAGCTAAATATCTTTGATCTAAGAACCTAAGTCTAGTATATAGACTAGTCTTCATAATTAATTCTAAATATTATCTTATCTTTAGTCTGGTTTATAATTTATTTTATAGTTTAGTCCAGTCGATAGTCGATTCTATTGTCTACTTCAGTAAATATGTACATTGTATAATGTACATACAGTTTAGTTTAAAAATGTTGTTAATATTTGTTTAAAGACATTTTAAATTTATTTTACCATATTTTTTTATTTTTTTTTTTTTTTGTCGTCAATAAATAATTTGTTTAAATATATTATAATTAATCATTATAAATTCACACCAATTATTATTGGCCAAAATACGCTCATTATCATATAAGTATTGTAATTTTTGTTTGTGCCTTTAAATCTAGCTAATACTCGTTCATAACTAATAATTAATTTACATACATATTTTATTGCAATTTGAGTCCTTGAAAATAAATTTAATTATGTACGCATACTTAAACAAATCATTAATTTTACGTAATATAATACTAACAATATAAAATCGTGTGTTGTAATAGAGATAATAAACAATTTATTGAATTTTGCATAGTTTTTATTTTTTATTTTTCAAAATTTCAAATATTACAAATTAAAAATGAAATAAAAAAAAAAAGAAGAGATAACAAATGAGAATACAATGGTTTACCACAATACAATAATTAACTATTTACTGTTCTTTATATACATACATATTTTTGCATACATACATACAAATACAATACTGATAATAATTAATTTACGTGTGTGTGCTTGTGTAAATTATAAACAATAAACCTTATTTCGTAAATAAAGTAAAATTAATTTGTGTTTGAGTGTATGTGTGAAGAAATAACGTGCAGTCACGTTTTGTATTATAGAATATTTTGATAAGTTGCACTTGCATGTGTGATTGTGTCTAATGTTTATACTTGTAGTGATCGTTGTTCAATTTGTGTCAAAATGGTTGACAAAATGTATCCATTTTATTTGCTCATGAATGGAATGGATGCTATGTACTCTTTTGTTAGTTAAGGGAAAATATAATTTCCTTTAAATTAAAGTATTATGAAAATTTGCTGCTAGATTTAAAAAAATGTATGCCTATAGAAATGAACATACTGAATAAAAACTGAGAATGTTGCATAAGTAGCATGTTTGGTTTGACTGTTTTTTATTAAATGTCATCAGTTTTTGCAGTGTAATCCTAAATTAATGAAACTATTGCACAGTGGTCCATAAACGATTTTTTTTTTTTTTTTTGGAAATAATTTTTTGACTTGTGAACCTTTCGATATATCTAAACAAAATTTCATATTATTTCATATAAAGCCTAGGTAATTTGATTGATGGCTTGTCACGAGAGTATGAAGCTTTTTTTTTTTTAATTCGCAAAAAATTAATTTATGGCTTGAACGCAAAAAAATTTACATATCTCTACAAAAAGCGTGTAGAGTGTTTTGGAAAATTGGGATAGTTGAAATTTCAAATGCTAATAACTCGAAAAATATAAGAGATAAATAGTAAAAGCAAACTTGTTTTGCTTGGAACTTACTGAACACTTTAAGATAAGAAATAAAAATTTGGCAAGCGATGAAAAATTTGAGTTCCCATAGCTTTGCTTCTAGTGTGGTGCTCCTGTCAAACCTAAAATTATACGCTCCTCTGCTACGCCTACATAAAATTTTATGTAAATTCAACCAGACGATTAGAAGTTACAGATTTATTTCCAAAAAGTTTCGATTCTGCCCCACTGTGCGTTGTTAGTCAAAACGACCAACGAAGCATTGCCAAATAAAAAAGATCCTAAAATTAAAATTTTATTTTTGTGTGCCTAAATGAATAAAACAAAGTAGGTTATTTTTTTTTATTATTCCCTGAATTAAGAGAATTCCATTTAATTTTTTCTGGAAACATCAGCTTATGATAACTGATTTTTTATTACTGCTTTTTTTAAATATATATAGTGAGCAAAGAATTTTTGGAAATTGACTAAAATTTTAATATTACTTATTTCTATATTTTTATAGAAAAATTGTTCAGTTTTATACCCTATAGTGCGATTGTACTGATGTTTGTAATGCACAGAAAAAATCATAGTTCGATTCAGAATCTCTTCCTGAGTCGATTTAACGATGTTTGCTTGGCTGTCTGTTCATGAAAACATAGTGAACAAAGGTCACAATTTTAAAGATATCTTGATGAAATTTATCACAAATAGTTATTTTAGTACAAGGTCTAAGTCTATTAAAATTGGTTATGATCGGTTCATTATTTCACCTAGCCCCCATACAAATTAATATAGCAAATAATTTAATGAATTTTGGCACAGAGAAGTCTCATATTATCATAAATATTTCGTTAAGATTGATCCATAATTGACCATAACATCCATATAAAATTCCAACGAATCGGCAAGCGGAATGCAGTTTAGGAATCTGTAATATGTTGTTAAAAGTTTTCAATCAAAATCTACGGGAATTTGGAAAAGTGTGGATTTTATAGCCTAAAATTGTGGAAAAAATCTTTTTTGGGATTTTCGGCGTTTTTTTGGGAATTGTGGGATTACTCTTACAAAAATTTCAAAGTTTTTTTCACTTTCTCATTTTATACAATAAAATCTACATTTACTGAAAATTTCGTTAATTTCGTATATTTACTAACAAAGATTTCATTACAAATAAAATATTTATAGTTTCTCAAAAAAACAATTTTTTACAAAAAATTTAATTTAATTGCAAAAATCATAAAAAGTATAAACTCTACTTTTTTCATCTAAATTACATTGCTTAGCTGGGACATGTAAGAAATCGGAAGAGAAACAAAAATTTGGCAACCGATTAAAAATTGTTTATGTCCGAGGTACCCTACTTAGATCCCTCTTAACTCCGCCCCTGATGGGTTTGTTGAGCTTCCAAAATTAACATTGTACACTCCTCTGCTATGCCCATACCAAATTTCACGCAAATCCAACCAGCCGATCAGAAGTTACAGATTTATTTCAAAAATTTTTCGATTCTGTTCCACTTTGCAATATTGTAATGCAGTTTTGTTTCTAGCTGGGGTATACTCAGTCTGTCCAGTTTCTTCAAAGGTCTGCTTCCTTTGATTGTTACCACAGAGCTTCCTTGTGACAAGAACAACGACGAAATGATACCTATCTATGAGGGGAAAGAATAGGGTTGGCAATTTTAGTTCTTAGGTTGGTTAACAAGATTAAATCCGACGAGACAAATTCTTCAACTCTCAGTCGGCTAACTACGGGTTTCGTCTCTAAAATAGAGAGATAAATGCTTCTGCTCTCGATCGGCTAGCTAAAGCGTGAATTAGTTGGTTGTTTATGTGACGTTTCCTCCCACGAAGGAAACAGCTGATCGTTTATATTGCATTATAAAAACTTGACGTTGATATGATGTCTGATTCTGTTGAAAATAGAATTTTCTTGCGTTTTTCCGTGACAGTTGTTAGCAGTGTTGCCAAACAATAACTTTTTTCTTACAAATAAAAAAATGCTTAACGAAATAAAAAGGAAAAACCACTAAAGAAATAAATAAACAAAAATAATTAAATACACAAACAACTAAATAGATAAATATTTGGCATGTTTAATTTCAATCAGAGTTGCATTTTTAGGATTTTTCTAGTAAATAATTTATGGTAACTCTGTGTTTTTGCTAACGAATGTCACAAACATATGTCACGTTATTAATTTTGGATTATTGCACAAAATTCTTCCCGTAAATAAACGGAACATCAACATCACATAAAAAAACCAATTAACCCGGCCTTAAGATGTATGAACTACTTTACGAAATAAATGCAATCCGACGAGATAAATGCTTCGGCTCTCTGTCGGCTAACTAAGATCGTATGGACTACTGAATACAATCTGACGAGATAAATGCTTCGGTTCTCTGTCGGCTAACTAAGATCGTATGAGCTATTTTATGAACTAAATACGATCCGACGAGATAAATTCTTCGGCTCTCTATCGGCTAACTAAGATCGTATGCACTACTAAATACAATCCAACGAGATAAATACTTCGGCTCTCTGTCGGCTAACTAAGATCGTATGCACTACTAAATACAATCCGACGAGATAAATGCTTTGGCTCTCTGTCGGCTAACTAAGATCGTATGAGCTATTTTATGAACTAAATACAATCCGATGAGATAAATTCTTCAGCTCTCAATCGGTTAACTATGGTACTACTACAATCCGACGAGATAAATTCTTCGGCTCTCGGTCAGCTAACTACGGATTCGGCTACGGTTCGGAAGAAAGAACTTCGGTCGTGTCTGGTGATACTTTGTTCCCTAAGATCAAAGTATAACAAGATCGGTACTTCGGTTCTTGCTCAAATGTGTTGTCGTAATCTTGACTATTTATGTTTAAATTAACATAAACTAAATTAGAATTATAAATTCTCCTATTGTATTTTAACTACTACAGTAGTTACAATATGTTAATATGTTGGTGGTTTAATATTTGTAACTACACGTTACAATATAAAGTTAGTTAATAATTTTATAAAAAAAATATTTGAATTATTTTTTTCTGTGTATGGTTCGTGGATACTTTCACTATTTAGTGTAATTAATATTTCCCTTACCCAATACATTTTCTAAAATAAATATCATTGCATGACACTATAAAAGATAAGTCTGTGTTTATATTTTAAGCAGATGCTTATAAAAACTTGTTTTAAGAATGCAACATTTTTAAAAAAGTTTTAAATAAAAATTAAATTCCTAGAATCAAAAGTTGTATATACATATATATATGATGGAAAAATACTCAATAATATGTTTTAACCTTCTCAAAAAATATTTCTCAGGCAGCTACTGTATTTTATCAAAAACCACCTAGTGGCTATTTTCTTGCTCATCAGTAGCTGGTATTGTTTGTGTTACGAATAGCTAATGAGTTTGCTAATGCATTTTGTTTAGAGCGTTTTGAAAATTTACCATTGCACCTGGACCTATTGACGACAATATGCAAAGCAAATGATGATGAGGCTATTGATGATGAAGTTGACAAGCATGACAATGTCTGGCTGTACGTGTAGGTTCTTTTATATCTACTATGTATATGGTTGTATAATAACTTTGGTTGACTGGTCATGTAGATGGTGTTTTTGTGTCGTATTTAAATGCAAAATATTCTCTATATTCTCCCCAATTGTATTCAATAGCTGGCAGGAGTTACTCTTTTGTTGTAATAGTCAATGGTCATTTAGGTTTTTGCATGAATTCATAAATTTTCCAATTGTTGATTTATCTACATTCTATAGAATGACTAGAGGAGTAATTTTGGCATGAATGATTTTCTACTTGTATGTATGAGTGACTGAGTGAATGAATGAGTGTAAGTTGTTAGTGTCTGAATAAAACAAGTGTTGCAATTAGCCAGGTTATTGTTTAGTTTTTCTCTATAAAAATCATGTTTTGAATTTAATTTTAGTCTTTTGTATATTGTTTTAGAATTCTATGTATGGCTTTGTGTGTATGAGTGTATGTATGATTTAAAACAATTATTTATTTTACCTGACGTATAAGTAATAAAATTGTTATTATTGATTCATATTAAGTATACGTTATGTGTTGCAAAATTTAACAAAACAAACAAGAATAATAACAAGAGTAGAAATATAAATTTTTAAAATAAAATAAATGTGTTTTAAATGAATTTAATTTTCTACAACATATTTTTTTCTTATTTACTTAATTTGTTTTCATATGAAAAGTAATAAAATAAAACAACAGTTTGTGAACTTCAAAAAAGGAAAAAAGTTTACATTTAGTTTGTGGCTATTTGTTGTATTTTGTAGTTCATTTTATGTAGTTTCATATTTGTTTAGGTATTAATTAAACAAACCATAAATAAACAAAAACAAATTCATACTTCAGTAAATACAAAATTGTATAAAAAAGTAAATGTTCTATATGTGTGTGTATTGGCTTGTTACTATTAAAGTAGGTGTCTCTTCTTTATAAACATTTATATTGTATATATAAATTTGTGTGTGTATATATTTTAAAAGTGTTTATGTATATGTTTTTACATTTATTAGCATGCATTTAAACAATGGCCATTGCTTCCAAAACTTAAATGTAAACTTTTCAAATAGAATTTGTTAGAGTTCCTTAGAAAAGGATTTTAGAAAAGGGCCTTAATTTTTAACATTTACCTGACAGTACATTAAATTATTACAAGAACAATCTTGTAATAAGTTAATTTAACATAAGTGTTGGTATAGTTGAAAAGATAATTTTCTCTAGATTTTAAATATGTTTTAATATTAGAATCCACCGAACGATATTAATGAAAAAATAATGAAAATGTACATAGATTTTTTATTTTTTTTAATTTTGTTCTTTGGTAAATATGAAATTTGCTAATACTATTTAAACTATTTTATTATATATTATTATTCTGAAGTTTATTCAACATAATAGGAAATTATAAATTTGGGAATTATTTTTTCCATGCATACCACTGTGTTGCCTCCGTTTCTGATACCCCTAAAATTATATAATCTTAGAAATAAAAGCTAGTTGTACCAAATTTTAACCTGCCGTTAAAATTATTAAGTTATTTATGCACTTTAAATGCATTTTGGGAAGTACTTTGTATGGATACTGTAGTTTAGTGTGGACCAATTCCTTTGAAATTTGGTAGAGTAAGTTATGGCTACCAAACTGGTAATATTGCTAAATTTTATCAAAATCTGACTATATATATGTTACATATAAAATGCCTATTCCGGCAATATGTTTGTACGGGAGGTAGGTAAATATATAGACCGATCATAACCAATTTTAGTAATTATTTTTCTTATACCAAAAAAAAAAAAAAAAAAAGAAGAAAAAAAAAAAAAAAAAAAAATACTCAAGAGTGATTCCATATCAAAACGGACAAAAACAGACATTTTTGGATTTGATATCTCCGATTTCAATGAAATTCGCTACAAATATTACGTATTGCAAATATACATCAAATCACAAACTTTCTAAGTAAAGACTCTTCCCGGTCCAAAAATATGATGTTTCAAAAATGAAAGATATTGAATTTATTCCAAAAGAAATCACACTCTATTGCCCGTTAATTCTAAAATATACATTGTACAATTTTTTATTTTATTTAATAGAAAAACACATTGAATTTAAAACGACAAGTAAAACATTTATATACTTCGAAAATTCAAAGGTCAAAATTGATAATATAAAAATCAAAGCTTAATATCTCAAAAAACGGTATTTTAAAATTCTTAAAAAATATATATCTTGATAATGTAACTCTACTCTATATTTGTGCCAAATTTCAAGTTGGAGCCTCTTTTGGTTTAGTTGTTATGAAGCAAAATACTGTAAAATGCACATTTTTTGTATGTAAAATTTAAAATATTTACAAAAATTATTTTGAAAATATTTTTTTCTACGAGCACATATTTAAAAAAAAAAAAAAAAAAAAAAAAAAAAATAATAAAATTTTATATAAAAAATTTTACTTCAGTTTATATTTTGTTACATAACTTCTAAACTAAAGGAGTGTCCAACATGGAATTTTGCACAAGGATAAAGTAGAGTTGTATTAATATAATTACATTTTTTATTAGCATTTTAAAGATATCCTTTTCGGAGATATAAAAGTTTATTATTTGTAAGTCCTGTTTTGACCTTTGAACTTTCGAACTAAAGTAACTCACTATATATTATTTTAAAGGTAATGTCCTTGTTTTTAAAATTACACTAAAAATAAAAAATATTTTAGACCCCATGTCCATGGTAGTCAAAATTGGCAAATTATAAGAAATGGTTCCGTTGTGATTTGAAGGAAAACTAGCTTCAGAAGTAAGTTTTTTATTTTTCTTTTTTTATTTTTATTTTTTAATTTCTAGTTTATTTAGGAACTTCAGAAAGAGTAATAGAGGATAATATGTGACGAGTTAAAAACTTTTCGAATCATCACGGTTTTGAGCCAGCATTTATGAATATGACAATGATAGCACACTTTATAGCCATTTTTACATCCTTCACAGCATTGACTTCGGTTTTTATGAATTCCTAATATTTTTTGGATATCATATAATAATGTCCACCACTTCTACTCTAAAATATCTTGCAAGTGCTCAAATTATTGAAATTTTTTTCATATTATTCATGCTAAGGAACATATACTTTCGATATTGGAGATCCAAACTTAATAGAATGCTATATAAAAAAAAAGATTTTCCGACGTGACCTATTTTCGGTGAGGATATTATAAGGGTCCTGTGCTCAATTGTGGATGAAGCCAGTACTAACATTCTTTAGGATTGTAAAAACGTTATAGTCTATCTTGACCGATTTTCTCGGAGAGTTTGTATGGAAACTGTGTTTTATTATGGATAAAGTCTAGTTGTTATGTTTAAAATTACATTTTGTACTTTTTACTATATTTTGTTTACAAAAAAACGCAATGTCTACCAATACTAATTTAAGCGCTTTTTGAAGATTTTCGGAAATGGCCTTATATGAAAGCTATGGAGTTTTGAAGTGCGAACCTGCTAAAAAATTTAAAAGATTGGTTTTTACGTTTAAAAAAATTATTTTATAAAATTCAATTAGGTTTCTAACGTACATAAAAATTGTATATGTACTAAATTATGCAATACTAAAAAATATATCAGCGTCAAAATCCCATTATTGAAGAAAAATTGTATAGAGACATGGTTATAATAGGTAACCATTATCAACTAATTTTAATAGAAATCGTGTCTATGTTTTTCTGCATACATTTACCGATCTGCTTTAAGATCTGTGACAAATTGTATTAATTTTTCATAAAACCAACGAAAATTACACTATGGTACCCAGGTACCACGGGTATTGACTAACGTTAATTTTTTTGGGTATGTACTGTTTTAACCATAATAGCTGCGAAATATTTCATCATGATTGTGCAATTATTTTCACTCTTATTAATAAAAAAAAAAATGACTTAATATCCAATTAATTGCAATGAAATTCTCATGTGGCTTGAGTTGATAAAGTTAAATAATTCACTACTTACCACGGATCATCATAGTCCAATAGTCTTTTCGAAAAATTAATTTTTAATGCCAAATAATTATTTTGGTTTAAATCAAATAAGATATTTACACTAATTTTTCAAGTCAAGTGCTTGAATCTTTCTACAACCATTACTCCATATCCCATAAATTTTTATTAATATTAAAATTACATTATGTAATAAAATGACAATAAATTTTTAAATTCAAAGATAGTTTGCAAAATAAATTGCAAATGAATTTAGGTCATATTAATTAATATTAAGGAAAATATTGTCAAAATATTGATGACAATTTTTGTACAAAAAGGCCCTAAAATAGATTTTTTTTTTTAAAGCACCTTTTTTACTTTCCTCTTTTTCAGCAAAACAATTTCTTCAATATGAATGTTAGTTTGGTAATAGAGCAAACTAATTACCATTATTTTTAACTTGATTTTTTCCATTTATATTTTTTGTGTTATTGTTTTTATTTCAGGTAATAACAATTTTCCAAACAACTTTACATAAACTTTATTTATTTTTTTTTTTATTTATAAAATAATATAGTATTCCTTTTTCTAGTACATTTTGTCCACATATATGTATAACTGCATTTCTAACAAACTAAGCTAAAGCATTCATAGTAAATACGAAAACAACAATAATATCAGCAGCATAAAGTTTTCAATGTGTTTCAAACAATAGTACCTTAGAGTTTATATAGGGTTTAAAATGAGAGTCAGTATAAAACAGTAGATAGAGAACTGAGTTGGTTGGTGGCATTTAAATGTATGCATAAAAATTAAATTAAAACACCATAAATGCAAACTTTGCAGAAAGTTTAACACAGAAATAAAAAAAAAAAGAAAAAGAGACGAAATGTTTAAACATGAAGAAACAAGCAGGTGTAAAAATGGCAACACATTTTCTATGGATGTGTAAAAGTTTGAGGGCACAAAGAATGTGTGAGTGTGTAAAGGGAAAATCTTAATGCGACCAAATGGTAATATAATTTCGGTCATAATAATAGGCAATTATAATTAAGTCTAGTCTTCAGTACAATCTATAGTCTAGTTTAAAGTCTAGTCTAAAGTCTAATCTATAGTCTAGTCTATAGTCTAATCCAGGGGTTCTCACAAGACCTTGCTTCGCGGGCCACTTTTGACATTGAAATGGAAACGCGACCCACTACAACTTTGACTAATTTAAAAATCAGATAAGATGTTATGTAAATATTAAAAAAATATATATAATATAATATTATTAGTTACGACGTTGTTTTTGCTTCATGAGATCTGGAATACTAAGAGACTTTTTGTATCTTGTATCATTATTTTATATATGCTCACTAGCCCTGTGCTAAATTTTATTGTAATTAGCAGCAAAGTTAGTTTTTCTTGAAATTGGAATTGAGCATAAAAATATGTAAATACTGTAAGGAGGAAAACAATTAATTTTAGAAAAAAAAAAAAAAAAAACAAAAACAAAAAGTTAATTGCTCTGTCAGAAAAGTTAACAAGGAATCTGGCATGAAGATGTACAGGATACAAAAGTTCCTGATAGAAACGCAAAAAAGAATTTATAGGCAAAAATACTTCAGACAAAATTTTTGCAGAATTATGATTGCTGCTAATGGACGACGAAATGTACGTACTGGAGTACTTTTTGCAATTTCCTGGCCAAGAATTCTATCTTGCAGATGCTAGATAGAATGTGGCGGAAAAATATTATGTACGAAAAATCAAAATTTTCAAGAAAGGTTTCGGTCTGGCAAGCCATTTGTGCATGCGGCGAAAGAAGCACTGCATTATATACGTGAATAAGTGCGTTGAGAAAAAAACTTCCTTTCCTAAGAAAACACATTGTGTCTGTATTTTTCTGACCATTTGTGGCTACTTCTCAATGTAGCCACAAAGCGATGGAGTGGTATCAGATAAATAGTGTTGTGATTGTATTGAAAGAAGCTAATCTAACAAATTGTCCAGAACTCCGCCCAATTAAAAGATTTTGAGCTCTAGTAAAAAAGAATTTGAAGGAAAAGCTCAGCAGAAAAATGAAACAATGTTTAAAAAAAGTGAACTTATTCCAGCAAAAAAGTAGCCGAAAACACAATAAAAACTCTAATGGAAGGTATTCTGGAAAAGATCAGATATTTTTTTAAAAACTAATTAAAAATAATTTATTTTAAATTTAGAACTTGAACTAACAGTCATTAATAAAAATATAGTTTTAAAAAATTTGGTCTAGTTTTTATAACCAGATTTTTCGTCCGCAATACTCATTTAAAATGTTTTTAAATCTGTTGATTCAAAATTAAATTTAACACATAAGTTACATTTTAACTCATTTTTAAATGAACCTGATAATTTATCAATATTCTCATTGCAAGAACTCTCCTTCTTTAAATTATAAAATCACATAATCAAATTCTCTTTATATAGCCCGGAAACTTCTCCATGCAATTAAAAAGTTGCACCATTGGAGCAAATTTTAATAATCTTATTCAATTATATATTATTCTATGGTTAAAATTCGAAAATGGTATTAGAACGACTTTATAAAAAAGTTCTTGGCATAATTTATTTATAAAAAATATAAAACCTACTCTTATTCATGTGAAAAATTGATAGTTTCACCAAATTTGAGTTAACTATTTATCTTTTTAATTAATTATTTTAGCCTAATTTATAGTCAAGTATTTAGTTAAGTCTATATTGCAGTCTATAGTGTAGTCTATAGTGTAGTCTATAGTGTACTCTATAGTCTAGTCTATAGTGTAGTCTATAGTTTAGTCTATAGTGTACTCTATAGTCTAGTCTATAGTCTAGTCTATAGTTTAGTCTATAGTCTAGTCTATAGTATAGTCTTTAGTCTAGGATATAGTCTAGTCTATAGTCTAGGCTATAATCTAGGCTATAGTCTAGTCTATAGTCTAGGTATAGTCTATTCTATAGTCTAGGTATAGTTTAGTCTATAGTCTAGTCTATAATCTAGTCTATAGTCTAGTCTATAGTCTAGTCTATAGTCTAGTCTATAGTCTAGTCTATAGTCTAGTCTATAGTCTAGTCTATAGTCTAGTCTATAGTCTAGTCTATAGTCTAGTCTAATATAGTCAATCCAGTTCATAATTTAGTTGGTTTTATTATTCTATGTCATTATCCCATTTTTTTTAAGGGGAAAGAGTAAATAATATAAAAATTCAACCATTTCTACTTTATAAAATTAATGCTTTATACCTTTAACCGGAAGTTGTGTAAAGTACAATCAGTTTAACGACAAGAATGCATAGAGTTTAAAAATAAAAATGTGTTTGTTAATGTTCAGTATATATGTGTGTTTGTGTATAAGTTTATGGTGACTTGTTTTGTTTCTTCTACGTACACATGTAAGGATACAACAATATTACTTTTTGTCATAATATTTTATTTTTTTTTTGCTTAATGTTTAAAAAGTAAAATAAAGTAAAGAGAAATGAAATTGAAAAAAGATTCGGCTGTGCCGAATCTTTGATACCCTTCACCATATTACCATCTTACCATCTTATCGACATCATATTACCATATTACCGACAATTAATAAAATTTTCGCCTTAACGTATGCTTGCATATTTTCTAAATCTAAATTTTTTTCAAACTACGAAAATTTGAATATGAAAAAAAAAACAATCATAACAGGCTTTGCTTTTAAAAAAGAAACAACAACAATTCCATATATATTTATTTTTGTATGTACAAACTGACTGAATATACAAAGAACAACAACAACACTGTTATTCATTATATTACTGCTGTTGCTAACTAAACTACTTGTCTATACAAAAAACAAAAAACGTCACTAATAGTCATTACAATGCTTAATATACATGTTTGTGTATGTATTTATGTATATTCTTAACAGATATGTTTTAGTTTTTAAAAATAAACAACTACAATTCCATATCTATTTATTTTTGTACAGACTGCATATACAAAGAACAACAACAACAACACTGTTATTCATCATATTACTGCTGTTGATACCTAAACTACTTGTCTATACAAAAAACAAAAAACGTCACTAATAGTCATTACAATGCTTAATATACATACATGTTTGTTGGTGTATTTATATTCTTAACAGATTTGTTTTTGGGCCATAACTCTGTTGATTATGAACGAATTTGGTTTATTAAAAAAACCGAAATTTTATAAAAATATTTATGACTGATCTATATAAAAATAAAAATCTATAGCTTGAACAAGGGCTTCAAAAATAAAAAATTCGTTTTCCCCGATATCTCAGTTATTACTGAACCGATTTATTTAATTTTTTCGGAACAAAAATTCAGAAAATAATTTTCGAGCCCCCTTTAAAAATTCGAAGTCCCTGGTATATGCAGAGGCTTCAGAAACTAAAAAACCGGTTCTAAAAACCGGTTTTTAAAGCATATCTCCACCATTTATAAACCGATCTTCCTGATTCAAAAAACTGAAATTTTATAAAAATATTTGTGACCGATCTGTATAAAAATAAAAATCTATAGCTTAGACCAAGGCTTCAAAAAATAAAAAATGCGTTTTGTCCGATATCTCAGTTATTACTGAACCGATTTATTTCATTGTTTCAGAACAAAAATTCAGAAAAAAATGTCCGAGAATTCTTTGTAAAAACGAAGTCCGTAGTGTATACAGAGGCTTCAGAAACTGGAAAACCGGTTCAAAAAACCGGTTTTTTGAACATATCTCCGCATTGTATGAACCTATCTTGCTGAATTCCAATAGCAAAATTCTCGAAAGCATTTCCGATCGTTTGACATACATATTATATATGTCAGTTATCGGTGGGCTTCATAAACGCCATTTCAACCGACACACGGACGGACGGACGGACATGGTCCAATCGTCATCGCTTCTTACAAGGATTCCGAAAATATAAACTTTTTTGCTCTCCGACGAAAATTGTGGAAATTACAAACGGAATGACAAACTTATATATACCCTTTACACCTGTGGTGAAGGGTATAAAAAGAAATACATATAACTATATATTACACAGTTGTCCACTGATGCCCAACGAATACACATACACTTATGTTCTCTTAAATTGTTAATTGAATTTCTGTACAAGTGTAGTGTAAGCAATTTACCACAAACCATATTATCATCATTCATGTTTTACTTACATACGTATGTTTGTGTATGTGTAAGTAATATGTGTGTTGGTTTAAATAATATATATGTATGTTTTTTTTTTTTTACCATATCAAAGTAATATTTTTACTAGCATAAATATTTTCTTTATTTTATTCTTGTTTAATTTTTTTATTCGCTTCAAATATGAAATTCTTTAAGTTCATTTTCGATTTTACATTTATGCATGAGTGACATAAGGTTTTAAGTCAATTTACATATAAGATTGATCAATTCTTTGAATGAAATATTTAACATATATTTTTGTAATCACTTTTATGAAGTAAAGAAAAAAATATAGGATTAAAATTAATTTTTAAATATTGTAAAAGGAATTGATTTAAATACAAGAATTATTTTTTTTGTTAGTATTTATTTTTTTTTGTTTTATTGTTTACTTTTATGAAATTTTTAAATTATTGCCTAATTTATTAAGCAAGTTGCGTTTTTAGTGTAAAAACTAAACTCTAGTAGAACACAGATCTTTTACCGAACGGCATCAATGTAATGGCGGTTTAAGATAAAAATTTATAAAAATTCTATTTTTAGTCCTAAATCAGAAATTATTGCATTTATGTACTCTACAATGCCGTATCTAAAATACAAATTAAAAATATCGCGATAAGTTAAGTATACGTGGATATATTAGCAATTTAATTATTATTAAACCTTCTTATAAAATTTCCAAAATTCACTTTTTAGTTATGTAGTGTTATTCATATTCATCCATTTATTGCAAAATTCATCTTTTTTAAATAAGTCATAAGACAATGTCATTTATATAAATTTTTTAATTGCTCTTAGTCAAATCTCTAAAATTGTATTAAATGAAAAATCGTACTTTTTTTAGAACGCCATATTGATTTTGATATAGGGTATTAAAGCAGCTACAAATTGACATATATCATCGCCAATTTTGATTAGCGCCTTGGGTGTGCCTCGACGATTAATGTCAAACTAAAAACATCGCGTTCTCAGCCCATGAAAACCGTTGGTGAATATTTTTAGTGAAATTATATTTTCTGCGTAAGTAAAACTTTACACTGGAACTTATTTCAGTTTAAAATTGATTTATAACGACAACATCCGCTATAACAAAATATGCAAAATTGCTGAATTTTTTAAAATTTAATATTTTAAAACGCCACAATTTTTAAATGTCATTTGGAAACTTTCTTTGACAACGCTATACTCTAGCTTCACTGAAATATTGTTGCGAGTGTGCCTCGCAAAAAAGGCACCTCTTAGAACCATTCGCTTTTTTTCTCTCCAAGTTTGGGTACCTCCTACAGCATTTCTGTTGAGGGCACATTAACGAAATATATGTCATAATTTCAAGAGCTATTAGGCTTTGTTTTGAATTTTGAAATATCCGAAACGGCGTAAAATCCCCAGTTAAAAAACTGCAAAATTTTAAAATTTGGTTTCACGACTTTTGCA
Organism: Protophormia terraenovae; assembly: GCA_951394005.1. Taxonomy (NCBI): domain Eukaryota; kingdom Metazoa; phylum Arthropoda; class Insecta; order Diptera; family Calliphoridae; genus Protophormia; species Protophormia terraenovae. The sequence goes on from OX596076.1 coordinate 92,807,864, forward strand.
CAACACAATTTGACACTGGTTAATTGCACGCTAATTAAATCCATGCTGGTCCTTTTCTACAAATGTTTATAGTCTACATTAGAAGAATTGGACATTTATGCTAAAATCCGCGACTACAGTAATAAAAAGAAATAAAAAAAAAATAACTTGTTAGTTTCAAACACTTTTTTGGAATTTTTGACTTTGGGTGCTTGCTGGCGCCACATGGAACCGTTTTAGGTATTGAATTCTTTTTCTGTTGCAGCACCAAGTGTTGTTAACATAATTGCATCAAAGGTTGTTTAAAATAGTCAGAATTTAAAAAAAAAAATATTTGAGGTTGAAGGTCGGTTTCATAAAAGCAAACGTAAAAGGAGAATTACCCATATTTCCGTTTTTTAATTTTTGAAATTGTTTTGTTTCATTACATATTGTGTAAATTTTTTACAAAAATCCTAAATATCCCAAATAATTTTCGTACGAATTGCGGATATAATTACACTATAGATAATTCAAAATTTTATACCCATGATCTTTTATTTTAATTTTAAACTTTAAAAACGGTCTCCTGAAAAGTAATAAAAATTAACTGTGTAGTTTTTCCTTTTCGCCACAGATATGTACTCGGGCAGGACTGACTATATAATATCCTACACAATTGGGTTTGTGCATTAAAATTCGGGGGAGAGAGATCTTATAGGGAAACCGTGGCCAATTGTGGACCAATACTTCTGTAGTATATATTTCTATGAAACATACTAATACATACGTACGTTATTTATGTACTTTTAGGGGATTCTCAGAAGTAGGCATTATGGATTTTACGTAATTCGGCACAAAAATTTATAAAACTTATATGTGCTAAATTTCATTAAAATATTTTTATATATAAGAAGTTTATGATCGTTAAACCTCTTTTGAAAAAATCGATATATGCAGAAACTAGAGACCATACGTAGTATAAATACGTACTCAGTTTTTCTTCAGCACGTTAAATTTCTTCTTAAAAGAACTACAAAATTTTGAACGATAAACATTAAAAAAATATATATATATAAAATATTTACAAATATTACATCAACCTAATATGGGTGTCAAATAAATCGTTGCAATATAATAATATTTTAAAATTGGGATTACAAATACAGATTCAAAATTAATGCATTGCGAAAATCACTAAATGATTTTTTGAGCAAGCACCTCGTACCTGATTGTGATATTCCTGGAAGATAAGTTAGGACCGGCCCACAGTGCTTTGATCCCATACAAGGATGAGACAAAAATAGAAGGAGGTGTCGTATTTTTTAATGAAACAAATTGTTTGTTAGGCACAAAATTATAATAGCGAATATAGAGACAGATATATAAATACGAAGATTTTTTAGATTATCGTTATTTACTAAATATATTCTATTATGAATTAATTTTTTAATTTATAACCTTAAAAGAAAAAAATAAATTTAATAAAGTTTCGATACTGTAATTTAATTTTTGTTCTTCAAAATTTGTAATTATATGTGTGTATCCTAAATTTCTACTCAGTCTGTTAATTTCATATTCTTAAACGGTCAATATTATTTAACAAATATCATATTAATATATTTTACTGTAAAAAAACAAATACATATTCATTTATATACATGTTTGTGAATTTGGGTGTAAAAAATATGTGTATGTGTGTGTGTGTGTGTGTGTGTGTGTGTGTGTGTGTGTGTGTGCAAGTATGATACATATTCATATGAACCACTTTATTCTTACGCTTAACAAAACAATAATCATTGATGTGGAATTTTATGTATTTCTTTAGATTTTTTTTTACAAGATAGAAAAAATCAAGCCCATGTTTATTTTTCTTGTATTTCTTATTTTCAAAATCATATTGTCCAGATGTTTTGATTCCATATCATTTCATTTAAGTGTTTTAAGGCTTAAAAGATATATACAAACTCACATGTGAATAATACATATTTATTTTTTCACAAAATGTAAGTAAGAGACGGGAGATATTTAAGAAAATGCCTCAAGATGAAACAAGAAATCAAAAAACTATATTGAAAAATAAAAAAAGAAAGACATAAAAAATATAAGTTATTATAGAAAATAATATGATGACTACAATGATTGTAGAGTATTGAAACAATACAAAAATTTAAAAAAAAAATATGATTGTATTTTCGCATGAATTGTTTTATTTTTTCCTTTCTCATACGCTTGTCTACTAAAATATCTTAGTGTTGACCATTTATATCATAATATACATATAAAGCATACATTTAGGCTTGAGATGTGAACAAGAAAACAACAGCTGCATAGTTTTAGGTTACAACAAAGCAAATAAAAGGTAATCTTTATGCCTAAGGAACAAATGATTGAAACAAACATTATATGTATTATTTAAAATAAAATAAATTCAAATAATTTTCTTTAATGTTATTTGCTTAACTTAGCTTAATCTTTTCTTTAAGCAAACAAAAAAAAAAAAAAAAAAAAAAAAACAATTTCCTACTTTATTTAAATGATAACTTAAGATAATATTTTTTAGAAAAATAATAATTTCAATATTTTTGTAATTTATCATTAAAATAAATGCATTTCACACATGAAGTCCTTTTTTTCCTAACGTTTCTAACGATCTGTTGTAGGGGAAGAAAGTAAAAGAAAAAAGACAAAGTGGAAAACAAATTTGTTGTAATGCTTGGTCGTTTGGTTAGCTGGTTGGCTGGCTGACTAGTATGGTGGTTATAAATATGGCAGTTGTATTTGTATAAGAAGAAAACCTCAACCTGATATGCTTGAGGGAATCTCTGTTGTTGTAGTTACACTTCATGTCTGCGGTTTTTACACATTTTGTTCCTGTGTTTGTACTTGAAAAATATAAAAGTACACAGACTTTAGTGTTTGCTAGATCCTACTTGTAGATTTTTATTTTTTCTTATTTCTTTTTTTTAATTTTTACTGAATGTAGTAACATTTTTTTATACTCCCTACAACAAATAGACAAATAAACCAACAACGACAAATAACAACCAAAGTATAATGAAAAATATGCATCTCTGCATTTATATGTTACATTATGAGAAAAAGGTTCAGGCTGATAGACTTTTAAATGCTGTAAAATAACTCATAAAGTTTGATTGTTGTTGAGTCTTATTTGCAGTTATGATCCATCTTTCTGTTCCCCTGTTGATCTTAATTTTTTCAATAATAATTTATCGAAAATATATTATTTCCTATCGATTTTAGTCAACGGTATACTGATTTTGTGATTACGATATACGATTATACTGAAATTGATTATTTAATATTAGAAATCGATTTTTTTAAGTTAAAAAAAAAGTTATCTTTTAAATCTTTTAAATAAAAAAAATATATATATTTTTATGTTGAAAGTAATAAATTTATGTTGAATCAGTTTTATGACCACCTACAAACGGCAAAAAAATATTAAAAAGTGTGAATAATTTCTTTTAAATTCGGTAGAGTAATTCCTAATGAACAAACATGTAATATTGCTAAATTTTAACTATATATATATATATATATATACAAAGCAAATAAATATATATATATATATATATATATATATATATATATATATATATATATATATATATATATATATATCCATTAAATCTCTATTTCGAGAATACGTTTAAATGCGAGTAAGGTGAAAATATGGATCAATCGTAACATATTTTTTTAATAATATTTCTTGTGTCAAAAACACTATTTAACTGAAAAGTTTAATTGTTCACTAAAAATCAAATTTTTCATTAAAAATCTAATTTTTAATTAAAAAACAAACTTTTCAATAAAAATTATTTGTCACTAAAAAACTAATTTTTCACTAAAAATTAAAACATCGAAAACAATTAAAAAGGTGGAGTTGGTCAAGTCTCAGCACAAGTTTCTTTTTGATTATCAAAATTCGGAAAGGCTAAAGTAATATACGATTATGAATTTTGGACATAATTATTGGAAGCTTTACAGTTTTAGTTGGCAATTGCTCCTTTTTCAACCACATGGCCACTTTTTTTTTGTCCTTTTTTTAAATGGCGACTAAATCGAGACTTTTGAAGATTATGGGTTAAATGACAAGCAAGATTCTATGAATACTTACATTCTATATTTTATATTTTAACACTCATTATAGCAGTGCCTCGAGGGAATATTTTTTTTTTTTTTCAAATTATTACTAATGATATTAATAGCCTGTTTCTCTATGTCGAACGAAAATCAAAGCGAACGAAAGCAAGTCGAACGAATTCGAATAATTTTGGGATTCTGTATTTCCTACGCTTTTGTTCGCATGGAGTTACGTCTTCTCGTATTGTTTTTGTTTATCTTTCAGAGTAACTTTTTTCGTAAAAATATTAAAGATACTACTAAATTGTTTAAACGTATATACAACCAAGTAAATAATCAAACAAAATTAAAATAATTAAAAAAAAAATAAAATTTTTTTTGATCTTTTTTTAGAAATTGTTTTTTAGACACAAAATCGTCATTTATGGATACCAAATACGTCAAAATGAATAATAAACATGATTAAGGAACATTTGCAATATCCTTGTGAGTATTTCAAAAACCAGTCGAAAGCAAAATAGCAAGTGACTGATTTTGAAATTTTTGTTCTTATCGTTCGAAATACAGAAGCCCAATTTTATATGAAAACACTTACGTTTGCTTTCGACTTGTCGTTCAACTCATTGTTCGCATAGAAGTGAGTTAGAGAAACCCAAATCAGTTTTCGTTCGCTAAGAAAGCGAAAGAAAGCTTTCGTTCGATATAGAGAATCAGGCTATAATTATAGATAGCAATAATAAGTCCAAATAAGTATGGCGGTCCATAATTATTCATAGTTCCCATATGAACCCCTTTTTAGAAAATCACTTAACGGGCATAAATTCCATTAAAATGTTAGTATCAAGTTAATATTCGACACAAATAAGTTTTATATGAACGTAAATGCCAAATTTTATAAAGATTGGTCCATAATTTACCATAGCTCCCATATAAGGCCCCATTTCGGGAATCACCCAAAAGTGAATAAATTCATGTAAATGTCAGCATCAACGTAATATTCTGAATTCGTATGTTTTATTTTACATTTATGAGTATCGTTCCACATTTGACTCCAAGTCTAATAAAGGACCCCTCCCCTAATTATACCGTACACAATGGTATAGTTGATCATATGGTCGGGCTTGACCGACTATATCTTTTTCTCTCGTTTTCATATGTATTAGTAACTAGTTTAAAAAAAGAAAATTTATTATATCTAGATAATTCATGTTGCTTAAGAATATTAACAGCAAGAAAAACAAATTATATTAACTATATACTGTAGGGTAATAGGAACCATAAAAAATAAACTAAATATCGCAAGGTACAAGTATGAGCAAATAAAGCCTGGAAACAGGACTATGTCCATGTTAAAGCTACATACCAAATGCTTTTTAGTGTTTCCTTTTTTTCATATTTTTTTTCTCAGTAGATTCATGTTTTCTTCCACCTACAAGTAGGCAACAAAATCAAGTGCAAAAATGTTTGCCATCAACGTATTGTAATCATGCATGTGTATGCACTTCGTTACATACACATACATATGTATGTATATTCTACAAATATGTAGGTGCAATGACATTTTTCTTTTTGTTTCTTTTGTAATTTGTATGTGTCTCTCTACCAAACAAGCATGTGTGTAATTGAAAAAATACAAGCAGTTTTTCTTTCTGTTTTTTACTTGTATTTTTCCTTTTGTAAACAAAAAAAACAACAGAGGGACAAACAGCTCATGTCCTCGACATGTTGTCAGGCATTATGTCTGACTATGTCGTCGCCATCACCAATGTCTCCAGCCTCAACTACAGGTTTTTCGGGACTAGTAGAGAAAATCTTATGCAAACACTATCCTTCTCATGCTACTAGGCTCGGTTTGGTTGGTTTTCAGGGTTTGGTCTGTTTGTTTGTTTGCGTATGAATTTTTTGTACAAACATGTTTGTTAGTTTACTTTTGTTGGCAAATCTTAAATTAAAATACTGGCCTCAAGGATTTTAAGTTTATTGTATATTTCTACTTCAATTCTTATTGTTGCTGCATTTGTCCTTCTTGTTTCCCTTCTCATCACTTTTGTTGTCCATCACTGTAACTTTTAAAATATTGTTTGTATCAGAGATTGAACAAAGAATGAAAGACTGAATGTGATAAAAGAAAAAAAATTAAATAAAAATAATATAAGAGAAAATCATTTATAGTAAGTGTTGGTTAAGTGAAATAAGTGTAAAAATAACAATTGTTTACAGTAAGAACAACAATACCCAGGGGGTAATTTTATATATGAATACATACACATGTATTTATTTATGTATATGAGTGCATTTAAATATTCGCTTACAGACAAGCATAATTACATGAGTTTTTGTAAATGTATGCATATGTTTAATTTTAAAAACCAGACATGTGGATAAGAAAAGAGTTAAGATAGAAAATTATATTTTAAATATTTATATTTAATTTATTTAAAAGTGATAGAAAATGCAGCAAAAGTAATAAATGATTGATAGAGAAATTAGAAAAGAATGAAATATTAACCCTTAAATGCATAGTTTATCATATATGAGGAGCTGCAGAACAAAAAGTAATTTTTTCATTATTTGAATTTGCTGGTAAATTGAGAATTATTTTTTTTTTTTTTCGTTCCTTTACTAAACAGTTCGAATCTGAAAATGGTAAAAAGCGTTCTTCTTTCGATAAAATACATCGAACGACATCAATTCACCGCAACAAATCTTAAGGATGTGTGAGATCAAAGGACTTTTTAAAAAGGTTTGTTAAAAAGATTTGGACCGAAATTTAGTACAGTTTATTACTTATTACGTGTGTAATATGTAGAAATAATTATCTAAGACCCATGAAGTATATTCTGAGTTCTCGTGAAAATTCAAGACGATCCACGTTGGGGTAAAATATGTCAAAACCATAAACTTCAGACATTTAAGTGTACCTTTCTTCAAGTATTTGTAATTTATATTTTGTCCTAATATTTTTGTCATTTTTTTAAAATTGTCCTAAAATACACTAATTTTCAACTTTAATGGAATGCAACTTAAAATGTTACAGAATGTTTGTTCTAAAAATCTTCCGAAAAATAGTATATATTGTCCACTTTAATATTATGAAAAAAAATCCTGCGCATATATAGCTCGATTTGAGAAAATAATTTTTCTTCAAAAAAACTCCAGTAGTTTTCATACAAAAAACAGCTTAAGTGCAGACATTTTATTTGCTTTATCAAACATTAAACAGTGGGGAAGAATCGAAATAAATTTGTAATTTCTAATCGGCTGGTTGGATTTGCATGAAATTTCACATAGGCATAGCAAAGTACAGTAGCATTTTGAGTTTAGAAGCAGGATCCAATATACGCATCAGAAGACTAGTGTCATAGAAAATGTTTAACCACTAGCGAATTTTTGTTCCTTCCCCGATTTCCAATATTTTTATATCACCTTAAAGTCCTTGATAAATTTGAATTTGAAAACATGCTTGCATGTACTACTTATCTTCTATATTTTTCGAGTTATATACAATTAAAATTTCAAAAATCTCAATTTTACAAAATCTTGGTTGAGATTTTTCCATATATAGCAAAATATTTTCAACCGATTTTATTATATTTTGTGTAACCGGTTAAAAAGCAAAATCGTTGAATTGGAAAGTTTGCAAAAATTAACAAACAGACGGACAGATGAATGGACATTATAATTCTTTAAAAAAAAATCTTAAAATTTGAAAATATTTTTTTAGTAAAAATTAAAATTGTGATATCACCTTTCCCTTTAACCCAAATGTAAAGACGGACGGACAGATATTGCCATGCTGTCAAAAAATATTTTAGAATTCTAAAAATGCATTTTTTTACTAACTAATAAATAGAAAAAGTATAAGATGATCATAAAAATTTGGATATCACCTTTTCCTGAATTCAGCGTCATTTTCGTCCCATTTAACCCAAATGTATGGACGGAAGAACGGACATTAACCCTTCAGACAAAAAACATTTCATAATTCTAAAAATACATTTTTTATTTATTAAAAATAGGAAAATTAAACGCGGACATTAAACTGTTGATACCACCCTTCTCTGAATTATGCATAATTTTCTACCCGTTCATGTAAAAAAAATCTTAAAATTCTAAAACTGATTTTTTTTACCTTATAATCAATAAAAAAAATTAAACGTGATCATTAAAATATTGATATTACCTTTCCCTGAATTAAACGCCATTTTCGACTCCTTTTACCCCAATGTGCGATCTAACAATGTCTGTTAATCTGTGTGTCTGTTGAAAGAAGAGTAAGGCTTAGGACGGATCAAATATGGGGAAGAAATTTGGATGAAATATTTGCTTTATATAAGCTTTTTTTGGTATTAAAACTGAGCCAAATCGATTTATAAACAAGGTTATGGACCAAATACTATAAAATAAGGATGTTATTCGTAACTTCAGGTTATAGTTTTTGGTCGATGTCTTTTACCATATAAGGTGAAATGTTAAAAAGATTGCAGATGGTGGGTATATATAAGAAGAATAATTTCCAGAAGTAATAACAGATCGTCTTTATGTTTAATGTTATAACTTCTTTATGTAGTATTTAACTTTATTAAAAAATTTTAAATTTAAAAATATTAAAAATTTGTTTTTGCGATAACAATCTTTAGAAAATTAAAGGAAAAAGGGCTACTAATATAAACACTTTTAAAACACACAACACAAAACTATTATGTTGCATATGTTATAAATATAATAAATCTGTCTGCGAAACAAATAAATATATCTGCTTCAAGCTTAAAATGATAAAATGAATCAAAAATAAATTGACCAAAGAAAAGATATAAAATATTCTTGACTGTCAGTTGAAATCCCAGTTTGGGCAGAGTATAAAAGCTAACAAGACATTCTCATATGAGTGTGAATGATTATTCAGTAAAAAAGTAACGATTTTTACATCGTGTTGTCATTGGAAGGAAGTTGTTATGGCTGAAGAAGAGCAACATAAGTTACTATTTAACCCATGGTGTCATTTGTTAGGATATCTTTTTTTATGATTCTTATTAATTGCTTCCAAAGTTCTTCTCTTAAAATTATGTTTAAAAAAATTTGTAATACAAATTCTGTTTTAGGTGTATTAAAAAGTAGAACGTTGGGGTAAAATGTGTCAAAAGTGGCTATTAATTGAATTTTAAAATTTAATTTTTTGTAATGAAGATGGGTACCGAATAAAAATAGACAATATCAATTAAAATCTTCAAGCTTGGTTGTGTTGTTTTCTTATAAGGAGCTGTCAAAGTTAAAAATTTTTTTACATTTTTAAAAAGAGTAAAAAAATTAAATTTTCATCTATTTATTTTTAATAAAACGTCTTTTAAAGAAAAAATTTAAAATAGGACCATCAACTTCAGTATACTTTTCTTCAAGTATTTGTAAATTATATTTTGTCTTAATATTTTTGTTATTATTATTTTTTTTTTTTTATTGTCATAAAATACACTAAATTTTAAATTTTCGTGGAATGCAACTTAAAATGTTACAGGATGTTTGTTCTGAAAATTTTCTGAAAAATAGTACATATTGTTCACTTTAATACTATGAAAAGAAAAAGTGTAAATGATAAATAGCCCGATTTGAGAAAATAATTTTTTTCAAAAAAACTCCAGTAGATTTCATAAAAAAATACAGCTTAAGTGCCAGAAATTTGCTTTGCTTTATCAAACATTAAACAGGGATCCAATATTCGCATCAGGAGCAGAACTATAGGGATTCAAAATAGAGTGCTAGTGTCATGGAAAATGTTTAACCACTAGCGAATTTTTGTTCCTTACCCGATTTCCAAGATTTTTATACCACCTTAAAGTTTTTGATAAATCATTTAGAAAACATGATTGCATGTACTACTTATCTTATACATTTAAAATTTCAAAAATCTCAATTTTAATATTTAATATTTAAAATATAAATCTCAATTTTAATATTTAATATTTAAAATATAAAAATGGTGCGTATATATAGCCCGATTTGAGAAATTAATTTTTTTTCGAAAAAAACTACGGACATATACTTTGTTTTATCAAACATTAAATAATGTTTTTTTACAGTTTATTAAAGAATAAAATAAAGAAAATTTTAAGTCGATATCTTTATTGCGTCAAAAAATAAACGGTTTTGAATTGGCAAGTCTGCAAAAAATTATAAATAAACTGATGGAAGGAGAGACATTAGAATTCTTTAAAAAAGGTCTTTAAATTCCAAAAATATATTACTTTTTTATGTCTTGACTAGTATAAAAACTAAAGCTAAATATAAAGGTATTATTATCACCTTCCCTGAATTAAGTGCCGTTTTCGACTCATTTAACCCAAAAATATAGACGGACGGATATTGCCATTCTGCCAAAAAAATCTTATAATTCTTAAAATGCATTTTTTGCTTCCTAATAAATAGGGAAATTAAATCTGATCATTAAAGTTTTGACGTCAACTTTCCCTGAATTATGCATTATTTTCGACCCATTTAACTCTAATATATAAATAATAATTGGTCTTCAGTTCTCTACCAGCAATTGAAAAATCATAAGTCCCACACATTTTAGCTAAAGAAGAGTTTGGATATTTTTTTCCATTGAAATAGGTGTAAAAAAAATCGTAATTTTGAGCTGGTTGTGAAAAAAATATTTTTGCTAGCTGATGATAAACACTTTTTTCGACATTATCTTTTATCAGCAGTACTTGCTACAAAGCAAATTTTTAATATTTTAGCCCTAAAGGGAATTTAAATTATAAAATTTTAATCTATTTTGCTAGAACTTTTTTATGATGTACTAAAATTACGGTTTATGGACCAACATTTTTTGAAATATTTTTTTGTTTCATAGCTGGCACAAAACTGAAAATTTTTGGATACCCATTTCTCAATACTTTTTTGACGAAATATTCTAGAACCGTAACCTTCAATAGATCAATTTTAAAAAGTTTTGTGTATTTCTTCCATATTAAAAATTTTTTTATCTACGGACAATCTGTAGTAGGGAAATGAAGAGTTATAAATTGCTTTCCTGAAAAATTAAAAATCTACTTATGTATCTAATTTTTTGTTGTCACCACAAATGTTTTCAAAATGTATATGATATAAATAAAAAATGTATTTTGCCCGATACCTCAGTTATTATTGAACCGATTTATTTCATTTTTTCAGCAGAAAAATTCAGAAAAAAATGTCCGAGCCTTCTTTGTAAAAGCAAAATCTCTAGTACATAAAGAAGCTTTAGAAACTGAAAAACCGGCTCTAAAAACCGTTTTTTGAACCATATCTTGCTGAATTTTAATAGAAAAATTTTCGAAAGGATTTCCGATCGATTGATATATATTATATATGTCAGTTATCGGCGGGCTTCATAAACGCCATTTCAACCGACACACAGACGGAAAATATCAACTTGTTTGTTCTCCGACGAAAATTGTGGAAATTACAAACGGAATGACAAACTTATATATACCCTTTACACCTGTGGTGAAAGGTATAAAAATGAAATTGAAACCCTTCACCATCTCACTGACAAATAATTACATTTTCGCCTTAACGTATGCTTTCATTATTTCACATTTATAAATATACATTTTTTTTCAAACTACGAAAATTTGAATACGGAAAAAAAAATTATCATAGCAACTTTTGCTTTAAAAAATAAACAACAACAATTCCATATTTATATATTTTTGTATGTGTGTATATCTGTGACCAAAAGGAAAAACTACATAACTTGAGTTATGTTGTTTTTATTTTTTTTTTTAATTTTTAGAATTGTTGTATTCCATTACATATTGTGTAAATTTTTCAGAGAAGTCACTCCATTACTTTAGGAGATAGTAGTCTGAAAAACAACATAATTCGGTTGATTTTCCCTTTTTTGAAACGTAAAAAATTTATAAATTAACATATGTTATTTTTCCATATTTCCTATATCAAAATTCATGATTGAATTTAACATACATATTTCATATATGAACTTTTTTAAGACATAAATTTTATTTTTATAATATTTTGAAAATGGAATAAGTACATAACTCAACATATTCATATTATATTTTAAAATTTAATTTTGGAAAAAATGTAAAACTTGAGATATTATTAAAAAAAAAAAATATATATATATATATATAAATTGTATAAGAGGAAAAACAACACCATTACTTTATTGCTACATTATTCGATAACCTGTTCCAAGAATATATCAAATATTTTTTATACGAATTGCGGATATATTTTCACTGAAGGTAATTCAAAATTCTATACCTATGACCTTTAATTTCAATTTTGAACCTTAAAAACGGTCTCCTGAAAAGTAGTAAAAATTAATTATGTAGTTTTTCCTTTTTGTCACAGATATACAAACTCACTGCATATACAATGAAGAACAACAACACTGTTATTCGTTATGTTACTGCTGCTGCTAACTAAACTACTTGGCTTTATAGCAAAAACATCACTAATAGTCATTACAATGCTTAATATACATGTTTGTGTGTGTATTTATATTCTTAACAGATAAGTTTTAGGTTTTGGCCCATAACTCTGTTGATTATGAACGAATTCGGTTTATTAAAAAAAAACGAAATTTTATAAAAATATTTATTTTATAAAAACCTATAGCTTAAACAAGGGCTTCTACAAAATGTTTTTGTTTTATTGTAAGAGATATCGGCGAAAAAGAAGGAAGAATAAGATAAATACCTGAGCAAAATTTCGTCCCCTTAGGTGGTCCAGCTGAGCCATATTCTTCTCTCAACACAGACAGACGGACATTGTTAAATTGAATCCGAATCTTACGAGGATCGGAATATATACATTAGGGATATAATCAAATTTTGGTCCTAGCACCACGCGATGGCGAATGTTGTGTTAAATACGAAAACAATTTTTTCTGATAATTTTGGAATAAAAACCTCAACCACAAAAAAAAAATTTTTGAAAATCTGCACAACAAAAATTACATTAATTTTAAACAAAATAATTTATTAATAAATTAAAATAGTAAAGTGAAAACTGTTGTTTAATTATTAAGAGACATAAACTTCAAATTTAACGTGCGCATAATGTTTTACATAATGGATAAATAATCTGTACTACTTTAATACCACGTTCTGCATATATTGACTTGGGATTATTGATTTCCACACTTTACCGCGTTTTGTGGGTAAACTTCGAAAAAGTAAAACCATTTTTTTAAATAATTTTCAATGGCCTATTCGACTATGCTAGGGCTATTTCGATATTTGCAAAAAAATGTAAAAAAGTTATAGCCCTAATATACGTATACTTTATGGGGTCTTAGACGATTTTTTTGACATCTTATACACGTAATTTCCAGGCTTTCGGAACACATCAGGATTTTTAAACTGCACTCTACTTGTAGGGTTATGTTTTGGGATCATGAAAAATATAGACTTAAATAAAAATTTGTATAAAAAATAGATTAAATTATGAAGGGCATGTTTTCTATTTTAAAATAATGTCCGTAAAGATACCATTCAAAAAAGTATACAATTGATTAATGTTTTTAATAAGTTTCAACTTTTCCAAAAACATTAAAAAAATTATCAACCGAAATCTGGTTTATATATGTATTTTATGGTAAATATATCTTTATTTTTTTAAAGTAAAGTTTTATAAATCGTCCATTGTAATTGCTAGTTCATATTTTACTTTACCTAAAAAGACATACAATCGTTTTTGATAAAATATAACAAGATGGCATCCCTTCCAAGAATAAAATATTAAATAGTAATATTATTTATATAAGTTATGTCCTATTGTTTTATAATTTATTTTATTTTTTCATATTTATAAATTTCTGTTTATAAAATTTTTTCATGTTAAAGAAACAAAAGTTGTAATTACATTTGTTTGTTCAGCCAACAACATGAAATGGAATTTATTTAACTTCTCCCTTCATAAGTTTACTTCCTTCATTTCTTCTTACTTTTTTAGTTATCTGTGCAAGAGGAAAATAAATATATATTTTAAAAAGCCAAACTAAAAGTAAAGCAAGAGAAAGGAGAACAAAAAGGTAAAAAGTTCTTAGAAATACAAATAGAAATACAATGAGTAGATGATTTTTCTGTAACATAAAAGATTTTCTATTTGAAATTATAATCGAAAGATCTTGTTAAAGGTTAGTCGAGTGTAATATATTGTTTTTCCAGCTTAAGCATTTGTTTTATTTTTTATGATGTATGTAAGTTTGTTTTTGAAATAATCTTTTTTTCTGGAAAAACTTGTAAAACTAAACACATGTATGTTTAATTTAGTTTTCGTTTAATATAATTTAAATTTTTGTTCCTTACAATTTCAATTTAATATAATTTTAAATTTAATATATCAAAATTTGTTTAACAATTAATTTCTCTTTACTTTAGCAAAACTTTCTAAAATAATTTTTGGCGCGTCAAATAAATTGTTAGAAAAGCAAACAAATTAACGTCAATTCTGGCCAACAGCTAATTTAAATTAACAACACTTGACTGCTCCCTCTAAAAGGGGTTTGACTTTTTTCTTTCGTTTTCTCTTATAATATATCCCATCATCAGAACATTATCTTGCCACATCAGCTGTTATGATTAAACTAACTGTAATTAATGTTAACCACTTGACGTAGTTGTACTTGCTGTTGTTGAGTAGACGCAGCTAAACTTTTTCAAGTGTTTTTGCGTTTAAAATTTAATAATAAAATGTCGATTAATAAATAAATAACAAAACGCATCAAAAGGTTGTACTTTTATAAAAGTTTAATAAGAAAAGCATAAAAAACCTTAAAACCATAAAAAAGAATTTTGTGTTTAAAACCAAATTTAATTTATAAGACGTTAAAGTTTTAATTAAGGCGGATTATGGTGGTAATTTAAAAAGTTTTTACTTGTTCATTTTATTTTGAGAACAAATATTATATTATATAGAAGAATATTTTTAAATACTTTTATGTAAAAGTTGGATTAATGGTTTCTAATATAGCTAGATTTTCAGTTTCTGAGTTAGAGTAGTATCAGAAAGTTTCTCATCTGAGCTATATTTTTTAGAGAACATTTCTCAGTTTTAAAGTTAGATTTTCTACGCAAAATTTCTTAGTTTTTGAGTTCGATTTTCTTGAGAAAACTTCTCTCTCTGTAATATTTTCTACAGAAAATTTCTAAGCTTATGAGCTAGATCTTTTACAGAAAATTTCTCGGTTTCTTTGCTAGATTTTCTATAGATAATTTTTCAGTTTCTGAGTTAGATTTTCTACAGAAAATTTCTCTGTTTTTGAGTTTAATATTTTTTAGAATAGTTTTCAGTTCCTGAGTTAAATTTTCTTTCGAAAATTTCTTACATTTAGAGCTTTCTGAAGAATATTTTCTACAGAAAATTTCACAGTTTTTGAGCTAAATTTTTTGCAGAAAATTTCTTAGATTCTGAGCTAGATTTTTTAGAGAAAGATTACTTTTTTCTGAAATATTTTTTATATAAAAAATTTTCCAGTTTCTTATCTAGATTCTCAACAAAAAATTTTCAGTTTCTGAACCTGACTTTCTATAGAAAATTTCTCAGTTTCTGTTAGATATTTTATAGGAAATTTCTAAGTTTTAATATAGATTTTATAGATAACATTTCTGAGGTAGATCTTTCTGAAAATATTTCAGTTTTTGAGTTAGAAAATTTCTCAGTTTCTGAGTTAATTATTTTTTTATGAAAACTTTTTAGTTTCTGTGCTATTGCTTCTACTGAATATTTCTCAGTTTCTGAGCTAGATTTTCTATAGAAAATTTCTTAGTTTCAAAGTTAAGTTTTTTCGTGAAAATTGTATAGTTTCTGAGCTAAATTTTTAAAGTAAATCTCTTGGTTTCTTAGCTAGATTTTCTGTAGAAAATTTTAAGTTTCTATACTAGATTTTCTATAGAAAATTTCTCAGTTTCATAGTTAATTTTTTTAGAGAAAATTTTTTAGTTTCTGAGCTAAATTTTTTTTACAGAAAATTTTTCACTTTCTGAGCTAGATTTCCTACAGAGAATTTCTCAATTTCTGAGATAGATTTTCTATAGAAAATTTCTCAGCTTTTGAGCTAGATTTTCTACGGAAATTTTCTCTTTTTTAGAGCTATAGATTTTTTTATAAAATGTTTCTGTTTCTAAGGTATATTTTCCGTACTAAATTTCTCAGTTTCTGAATTAGATTTTTTACAGAAAATTTTTCAGTTCCTGAGATAGATTTACTTAAGAAAACTTATCAATTCTGAGCTAGTTTTTCCACAGAAAATTTCTTAATTTTAGATTTTTAAAAATTTCTTATTTTCTGAGCTATATTTTCAATAGGAAAATTTTCAGAAAATTGTAAGATCTAGTCTAGATTTTCTATAGAAAATTTCTAATTTAATCATAAAAAATATAAAATGCTATTCTTATAAACAATTTTAAATCAAATACAACATATTTTAAGATGTACACATAAACAACGAATCAACCAATCATATTATATTACCATCAAATTTTTACAAAACCTTCATTTGTATACAGTTTCTTTTCAAGAATGTCATGTACCATCGAAAATAAATATACGAAATTGTGAAGCTTATTACAACTGACAAGTTCATTTATAACAAAATCTATGTAGACAAATATTATTTTTTAAAAGAATATCCATAAGTAAAGGAAAAAAATGGAGAATTACAAAGTAAATGTATGTGAAATAAAAAAATTAACTAATAAAAAAAAAGATCCATATAATGAATGAAAAGATTTACTTGTATTTCAAAAACATCCAGTATATTAAATAAGTAATAGTTTCAAACTTTATACATATACCCTGAAATACAAACAATTCAATTGCATTAGACATGAAAAACTGACACATACACATTAAGATAGACAAATAGATAGATGTAATACTATAACGAATGTGGATTTGATTGAGTGAAAGCTTTATCAGATAAACTACTACATTAACAAAAATAAATTATTTTATCATAATTTTCTAAGGCTTCTACTTTTTATATTCTTTGTATTTAAAAAATAAATGATAGGAATTTTCTGAAATAAAATTAAGAGAATAGTTTCTAAAAATATAAAAAGAACAGTTATTACTGTTTTTTTAGTCTTGTAAAAATAGCTGATGGTTTGGCAAGCATTTTTGCACATTTTAAGCTCTAAGGATTTTATATAAAAATTAATTTCGTTCAATTCATATTACTAAATAAATAAAAGATGACTAAACAGAGAAAGAGTAGAAACAAAAACAACAAAAAAACTAATTTAATATTAAAACAAATAAAACGATTTATATTTACCTTAACGCCAAGTTGAATTTCAAGTAATACTTAACCAGTTTCCGTTGTAACAGAGGACAGTAGTCATAAAGTTCAAAAAAGTGTATTATAAATTATTCTGAAGCAAAATTTCATAGAAATTAGATATTTTTTACTACAAAATTCCTTAAAGTCTGATTTAAGTTTTTAAGGAGTGCGTTCGAAAAAATCTTAACATATATAATATTCAATAACTTGGATAACTTGATCTTAGAGTTTTCATTATTTCTTTTATTTAATTAGTAATTTATTACAGATCACAGAAAAATATAACTTTTGTAGTTCTAACCACTACTTATGAACTTGTGGACCATTTTTGGTAACCCTCCCGTTAGAGATTTTATAGTTGCTTCAGTCATTTTTTGGAACAGTGTGTACATATTCTTTTAAAATCTTTGGTATTTCGGGACACCTTTTATGTGCTCTTCAATTCACTTTTCACAAGAGCTCAATTTCTCTCCACTGGTCTAAGCTATGGACAATTTGGAAAATTTACCTCTCTTGGTACAAAAACTATTTTTTTGTTTTGGTACCACTCCAGAGCTTTCTTACCGTCGTGACATGATACCAAATCGGGCCAAAAATGTGTGGACATGTTGTGCTCTCTTATGAAAGGAAGAAGTCTTTTTTGCAAATATTCCTTGATGTATATTTTGCTACTTATAGATCCGAATGTATCAAATGACTTTCCTGTTTTGCCGCAACTGCAAAAAGCTTGAATAAGAATAAGAATTTTCTAGGAAATTTTTTCTGCTTTTGTGTTCTAAACTTATCTTCAATATCGCCTTGAGCATAGAATAGAACTAGAAGTTTATGTGAGAGCCACTCTATACTAAATTTTCAAAAAATTTACTCATTTTTTTGAAAATACAAAAACAAAATATATGTGACTACATGTATTTTGTTTTTGTATGAATTAGGTTTCTGACAATTGAATTAGGTTTTTTTCTCTCACATAAATATCTAGTAGTTAATCTATGGCCTTGAGCATTAACAATATAAAAGTTTTGACATAGAAGCTGCGAAAATTCTGCCAGCACATACGTTTCTTCGTCAATTATACAACTTCAGTATTTTTTTATGAAATTTGGTTTTAATTTCCGTGTTCTCTTCTTGGCTTCTAAATTTTTGACAGCATTCTTGTTTGGAACCTTTTGGACTTTATATGTTATCAACTCTGCATTAGCTTTAAATTTTCGCACCAAATAGTCAAAGCACTGAGCTAACTGGGCTGCTTTTCTACCAGATGTGTTTGGAGTTCCCTTCAATATTCTTTCCACTTTCTGGCCTTGCCAATATCATGTGGACCTTCTTGTCTTTCCGAACCAGGTTTTCTATCAATGGTCAAATTCTCCTGATATTGTTTAATAACATTAGAAATAGTTTGACAGCAGAAATTTAATTCTGTGGTCAAATTATTGTAAGACCTATTTTGATTTTTTATTTTTTTTTATTTTTTAATAATTTGTAGCACGTACATCTTTTTCGTCACTCATTTTGATGAAAATCACGACAAATCAAAATGGTTGTTATTAAAAATAACAACTAACGTATTTTTCCATGATAACTAGATAAAACAAAAAATTAATATTGTTTCCGAAAAAAGATTTTTTCGATCGCACTCCTTATTAAGCAATTTTCTGATTTAGTTAAAAAAAAAAATAAAATAAGTCGAACTTAAAGTAGACTTAGATAAAGAAGTTTTTCCAATAGATTATAAATTAAAAGTTTCTCAGAATGTATGATAAATTTTATATAGAAAATTTTTTAGATTCTGAAAAAGATTTTATATCGAAAATTTCTTCAAACTTGATGTTGATTTTAAATGGAAAATTTCTCCGAATTTAAAGATTTTTGGTAAGAAGTTTTGTTATATCTAAGATATTTTACGTGCAAGAATTTTCTTAGGATTTATGCTAGATTATTGAAAGAAAGTTTTCTAAAATCTGTGTTCGATTTCAGTTCGAATCAATTAAATATCATCCAGTTTTTGACAAGAGTTTTCGAAAGAGGACTTCTCAGAATGTAGGCTTTATTAGGGATATACAATTTCTTAGAATCTGATATAGATTTTAGGTCGATACAAAATATTTCCAAAACTGAGCTTTAAATTACATGAACATTTTATCAGAATCTAAACTAAATATTCTATTGAAAATTACTCCAAATAATACATATGTATATACATTGCAGGTCAACAGAATAGGTCCAAGATTTTTGTTACATTAAAAGTCATGTTATTTTTTTTAAAATAATAATGAAATTTAAAGTCCTCCATTTTAAGCTTCAACATTATTTATTCAATAAAACAACAAGATGTATTGATTAATATGGTACTTTTTGGTTCTATTATATTATAAGGGAATTATTAATAATAAAAATTGCATTTCTTATTAAATTTAACTTGTAAAGATTTTCAACTTATAACAAAGAAGGTTTGCTCCAGCTTTTTCCAATCTCTTCAGATAATGATTTTTTGTCGTCGTATTGTCTGTCCGACTAATAAATTACATGGCAGCAATTTCCATATATTTCCTATTATATAAACCCTACGGTACATACCTGAAAAAATTAACGTTAGTCAATACCCGTGGTACCCGGGTACCATAGTGTAATTTTCGTTGATTTTATTCAAAAAAAAAAAAAAAAAAAAAAAAAAAAATATAATTTTATACAAATTGTTTATCACGGCCATTTAACTGATCATAGATATTAAGACCAACCGGTAAATATATGTAGAAAAACATGATTGAGTATTTTAGCGATGCCCGCCCGTCTGTCTGGTCGTCTATGTTAAGCTTTTAGTGAAGTTACAAATCGCATTTTTTGAAATAATTGTACAAATTTTGGCTTCATATGAGGCAGATACGAGCTCTGTTAAAATCGGTTTATAATGGTTACCTATTATGACCAAGTTCCCATACAATTTTTCTCCTAGAATAGGGTTTTAACGCCTATACATTTTTTTTAGTAATGCTTAATTTAGTACATTTAAAACTTTTATGAATGTTAGAAACCCTATTAAATTTTATAAAATAATTTTTATAAACGTTAAAACTAATCTGTATCATTTTTCTGTATCCACATATGGCCTACTTCTGAAAATCATCATAAAGTGCATAAATTAGTATTGGTAAACATTACTTTTTTTTAAACAAGAGATTGTAAAAGGTATACATTTTAATTTTAAATTTTACAACAAGACTTGATCTATAATAAAACACACGTTCCGTATAAATTCTCTGAGAAAATCAGTCAAGACAGATTATAACGTTCTTACAGCCCTAAAGAATGTTAGCACTGACTTCATCCACTATTAAGCACAGTATGCATACAATATTCTCACCATAAAGTCACGTCCCAGAATAACCTTATTTACAACACTGAGAAGTGTTGTCATAGCGTCCTATCAAATTTGGAGCTACAATATGTAAAGTTTACGTTCCTTAGCATGAATATAGGAAATAATTTCAATATCTTGAGCTCTTGCATGATATTTTGGAGTAGAAGTGGTGGACATTAGTACATGATATTGAAAAAATTAAATAAGTTAAAAAAAACCAAAGTCAATGCGGTGAGGGATGTAAAAACGTCTAAAATGTGCGCTATCATTGTCATATTTATAAATACTGGCTCAAAAGAGCGATAATTCAAAAAGTTTTTAACTTTTCACATATTAAAATTTATCTCTATTCCAGAAGTTCTTAAATAACCTATAAATTTCAAAAAACAAGTTATTTCTGAAACTAGTTCTCCTTAAAATCCTAATGGAGTCATTACTTATAATTTGGTAATTTTGCCTGGCATGGACATACATATTCCATAGTTTAAGCAAAAAAATTGTAAAATTTTAACTTTAATCACGACTATCTGAAGTTTCGTGGCTATATATTTATTAACAAAGAAATGCGAGCACTTTAAATTTAAAAATGGTACTCAAGTACCCGGGTATATACCGTAGGATTAAGGTCGATAGAGAATATGATGGCCACTCCGAGGTGGTAAAATTTTGACTTCGAATTCATTGTTTTACTACTCCTACGGTGTGAATAGGAGCTGGAATGTCAATGGAATGAATTAAAATAGAGTATAGAATATAAAAGTTATTTTTCCGGTAAATTTTTGTAAGTTTTTTTCCATAATTCTTTGCGAAGAAAATCGAAATTCTTATATCTCAAAATATAAAGTTGCACTTAACGCAATTACACTTCTTTCGCAGATTTACAGGATACATAATTAAAATACGCTTTATGGTAAAACATTTGCTTTAATACCTGATTTTTGATAATTTTTTTGCTCCGAATAAGTAGAATTGGAGGCATTTCGAATGATAGATCTTCTGTCAGCTTTCATGATTGCTTTATAAGTACCTCTTTTCATATTTTTTCCATAGCGAGACTGATTTATTAAAGGGTTGTTGACAATATTAATTTTTCTTTTCCATATTTCATAGATTAAGACCAAATTGTCCATACGCTAAAAAGGCAAATTTATTTTTCTTTATCGGAAAATTTTTTTTAGTAACCAATTTTTAAATATTCTTATAGAAAACTGTTTAGAATATAAGGAAACACACAATAATGGGCTAATTCAACAAATATTTGACGCAAATTGATTTTATTCTTAATGAACCAATTCAGATAACCAAAAAAAAAAAAAAAAATAATAAAAATAAAAATACCCTAAAGAATACATTTGTTCGAAAAAAATCCGTTAAAAATTGTACATTGTTCTTTATTAATTATTTCTTGCTATGAAACATCTTAGATAGCATAACTATGCTTATTATATTAAAAATAATGCAGGTTTTAATGTAAAAAAAATCTTGAACCTATTCTGTTGTCCGGCAGTGGAAAATTTCTTCTAACAGAACATAAAATTCTGTCAAACTTCATAATTAAATTGCTTGTACTTCAATTTGCAATCATGTTCACTGTTTAGTTCAAGAAACAACGAAATCATTACATTTGTTTTAAACAGTTTTCACTCCTTATTTTATTTTATTTTATTTTATTTTTTTTCATCGCTGTTGTTTCATCTACATTAATATAAAATTACTTATGAGTCAATATAAACCCAGGGACTAAGATTCTCATATTTATGAAAAAGAAAAACAGCAAATTCAGTATATTTTATGTATAAAATAGAAAATGGTCTTCCATTTAGCATTTCTATGTTAAATATATGTACATTCATATATAAAAGATATAAATGTATATTTGTATCTCTAAGTTTGTTGTATAAATCCAATATTGTTAAAATACAATTTATATTATGATTTCACCTTAACAAAATAAAATCTTTGTGGCATAAAATGAAAAACATATTTTCCACTACAAAATACCTACTTTTTGTAAATTGTACTTGGTAAAAGATAAATAATATATAAAGAAAATGGAAAAAAGAAATCTGGCAATTGTAGCAATAACCAGGTTGTACTTATAATTCGTTCGTATATAAAATACAAAATTCATAATAAATAGTTGCTGTGTCAATTCATAAAATGATAAAAACATAAGTACTTTTATGTACATAGTTGCATTTGTATTTAGTACTCTCATCGTTTTGTACTTGTACTTATCTATAGTTTGTATTATGATTGCGATAAAGCAAGTGTATAAATGTATGAGTGTCAGTTTTGTTTGTTTATTTTTTTTTTCCATTTATATGTATTAGAAAGGTGGCCTGCAAGCTCTTGTACAGTGTGTGTAATATGTACATTGTATACTTATATTTAGAAAACTTGGTTGTTATTTAAGATTCGTTATTCTGTAAAGAATTTGTGCAGTCGATGGGCTTTTTTTTGGTTGGTAATCTCTTCAAGGTACTCCCATAATTTATACATACTTACATTTATTTTACAATTTGTGCCTGCAATCACAGAAATGTTATGCGGTTATATTTAATAACATAATTTCCCCAGAGTTTGCGTTTTTCTTTTCTCAGTTTTAAATACATCAGGAATTTGTAGCTAAATTGAAGCCTTTGAATTCATAACACTAAAATATTAAGTTTGTGTTCATACAGTAAACGTTCAAAGTGGAAGACGAATTCTCTGATTAAAAATACCAAAAAATGTTTTAAGATAAAAGTAGCAGAATCTGAGATTAGTTTCTTACATTCTGAAACTTTGGAAAAAAGCCTCGGAATGTGAGATATATTTTTCTTTAGAAAAAGGTCTCTAATCTGAGATAGATTTAATAAAAGGTCTTCGAATCTGAGATAAATTTTTGTTTAGAAAATGTCCAAGAAACTGATATAGATTTTTCTTTAGAAAAATGTCTTAGAATCTGAGCTTTAGTACCTATAGAAAATTTCTCGGTATTTGAGCTGTGGAAAATTTTTCAGCTTCTGAGTTGTATTTTCTACAAAAAATTTCTTCATATCTGAACCATATTTTATTTAAAAAGTTTCTTAGTATCTGAGACATATTGTATAAAAAATATGTAATTTTCTATATTTGCTATAAAAAAGTTTTCAATATCTGAGCTTAGTATTTGAGTTGTATTTCTTGCAAAAAATTTCTCAGTATCTGAGCTCGATTTTTTATAGAAAATTAATCAAAATCTTAGCTAGGTTTTCTATACAAATTTCTTAGTATCTAAGCTAGATCTTTTCCACAAAATTTCTCAGTATCTGAGCTTGATTTTCTATAGAAAATTTCTCAGTATCTGAGCCATATTTTCTTTTGAAAATCAGTATCCGAGCAGAGATGAGTGTCACTTGATTTCATTAATACAACTCTGGCAACGCTCCCACTTTCGTTTTTCGGAGCTCTGTGAACCGTACTGGATGAAAAGAGGTGCTAGATATTACACTTACAAAAGACAGATTTAATTTATCGATTGACAGGTGGAGAGTATCCAAAGAAAAATCCTTCTCGGATCATTGTTGGATACTTCTCGATATTGGAAAGACCGTCAACTTTTAGAAACCCAAGACGAACAGACTGGGCTAAGCTCAATGAAATTCTTAGACACAAATTGAAAAGAATACCTCCAGGTGACGACTAAAGGTCTTGAACAAATTAAGAGCACATTAAGCAAGGAAATCGTTAAAGCTTTTAACATATCCTGTCCAATGACGAAAGCTAAAAAGAGTTTTCCTCCCTAGTGGAAGGAGTAACGTTCTGGCAAATAGTCATAAAAATCCCTACTATATTAAGAGAATGGATGGCTCATAGTCAGAGTCATCTGCGGAATATTTGGATATTTTACTCAATACTCATTTTCCTGGCTGTATAGAAGTTGCCGAACTGGAAATGTAGCAAACTAACTCCTCGCAAGGAATCGAAGATGACATGATATATGTGGAGAAAATTTCATGGGCAATGGATAGTTTCTCTCCTTACAAATCTGTAGGGCATTGTACCAAGGATACTGCAAAGTACAAAGGTATACATCATACCCTGGCTACATAGAATCTTTTAACTCTGCCTCACCTTCAACTGTGTTCCGCGGAACTGGAGAAGAGTGAAGGTAGAGTGTTGAAAGAAGTCATGAGAATACAAAAGACTTCCGTCCGATTTGTCTTTCATCTTTTCAGCTGAAAGCACTGGAGAGACTCATTGATTTACATATAAGGCAGTGTCTATAGGATACAACTCTCGAGAAGTCAACAAGCCTATATTAAAGGTCGCTAGAAATTGAGAATTGGCAGGTCTCAATGCTAGAGATAGTGTTAAGACCAAACAAGTTATGCGTGGAACTCCTCAAGGAGGTGTGATTTCTTCGCTGTTGTGTCTTATTGTCATTAATACCATCCAGTATGAATTGGACGCCAAGGGAGTGAAAGTCGTGGCTTATGCTCTTGGTATCAAGACCAAGATTCCAAGCTTCAGACTACCACGGTTAAGTAACTCTGAACTTATCTTGTCCGATACTGCAAAGTATTTGAGCATTATCTTGAACTTCAACATAATACTACACCTGCCGAAAAATGTTTAAATCCAAAATTGACAACATAGCTATACGGCAATAGTACGGCCCATTCTCATGTATGGATCTCTTGTTTGGCGGACCGCTATTAGTAAGATATACATGGTGGATTAACTATACAGGATACAAAGATCTGCTTCTATTGGTATTACAGGTGCTTTATATACTAGTCTCTCAGAAGCTCTGAACACTATATTACACGTGACATCCATAGAACTACACAATATTGAATCATCAGTTAAAAGTGCAATAAGATTATCTGCAACTGGGAGCTGGAGATCAAGAACATATGGATATTAAGCTTAATACCCCAGCTGTTCAATCAATTTACCGACTATATGACTTCCCAAATGGACTTCAGAAACACCATCAAAGTCCTATTCCCCACCTGGAGCGGAAATACTAGCGGTCAGAGAGGCGTGCAAATCAATATCTCGATAGAAATATTCAGGAGAATATTGGTATATTCGACGACAGCCAGGTGGCAATACTATCGCTAAAATCAGACAAAACTACCTCTATTCTAGTCAGACAGAGTAAGGAGGAACTGTTAGGACTAAGTCGACTGTATGACATTACTAAAGTTTGGGTTCCTGCGCATGGGGCCACTATGGCAATGAACAGGCAGACGAACTAGCCCGGGCAGTCTCTGCTTTGAATGTCTCCTTAGTGGTTTCTGTCGCAATCCCGCTAAGATCAGTCAAAAGCAGAATCCAGAAATACTATCCAAAAAAAGGCGAAAAATAGATGGCGAAATCTGGAAAAATATAGAGTCGCGAAGGAAAGGTGGCCTACCTACAACGAAAAACGCCCAACGCAACTCATATGCCCAGCCTTGAACGCAATCAGACACAAATTTCTGGGAAGTTATCAATTAGACAACCTCTGCAAGATATCTGATACTAGACTTAGTGACATTATTAAATATCTCAATTCTACTGGCTCCTTACACTTTTATGTCATTACAGACTCAATCCAACTCATTCAACTGGCGAGTAGTGTAGTCTCATTAAAATGGAATCTAACGATTCTAACTGATTGCTCGTACGTTTACGGTCACCACATTAACCAACCAACAGTATCCGAGCTATATTTCTCCGTATATGAGCTAGAATTTATACAGAAAATTTCTTAATTTTTTGAATTATGTAGGTCTTCTACAGAAAAATTTATCACTTTTTTAGACACATTTTGTATAAAAAAATTTCTTAATTCCTGAGCTAAAATTGTTTATATACTGTGCTACATTTCTATAGAAAATTTCTCAGTATTTGAGCTATATTTAAAATAAAAATTTTCTCCGTTTTTGAGCCTGATTTTCAATAAAAAAGTTCTTTGTATCTGAGCCTTATTTTCCGTTTTTGAAATAGATTTTCTGAAAAAAATGTCTCATTGCTTGAACTAGACTTCATATAGAAAATTTCTTCGAATCCGAGACAAATTTTCTGAATAAAATTTTTGTATTAGTTCCACCTCTTTTGAGCTATTTTCTTCATTTTTTTTATATTTCAGTTTTCCAGCAATACTGTTAAATAATAACGTATAGTAAAATTTTGTTTTATTTTTCCGAAAGTTTATAATAAAAGTTAGTATAATGTGAATGTAATTTATCTTTCAAACTGAATGGCTGTATGCTATTTACCTTTTCTTTATTTTCTAAAAATCACAGTAAATATAAATAGGCGCTAGAGCACTATACTGTCTTACACCCATCAACCGAGTAACTTCCACATCATGTTTTTAAGAAAAACAAATAACTTAAGACAAAATAAAAAGATTTTTTATTTACTTGTGAGCCATTTTTACACAAGTATGTTAAACTCTATTGGTAAAAAGTATATTTTGTAAATTTTAAGCTGGATTAGCAAAACCAGTCCCTGAGATTTTTTTTTTTTTTTTTTTTTTTAATAGCACAAAATTTTCATATTCATCATTGATAGAAGCATCTTGAATAAAGAAAGAAAAACAAAATAATAAAACGGAAAAAGAAATCAAATTTTGATGTAAAATTTTCATAGTTTTCTACAGCAGAGACTGCAGCCTGGTTGAAGGAACGATTCAATGAATAAATGAAAATGCATGAAAGAGTTTAAATGATTTTTACTTATACATTTATTCATATTTCTGCTTAAAGATTGTAGTTAGTAGTGCTTCTATAAGTTTGTATGTAATTTTGTAATATCTGTCTGTATATTTCCTTAGTTACCGTCAACATCATCTCATCCATGAGTAGATTGCATTTGAAGTAGTTTTTGTTTGGTTTTGCCGTTTTTCTTGCTACAAAAATCATTTTGCAAATAGTTTAAAGAAAACACACAGAAAAGCACTGTAATAATATTCATTTGGTTTTCTACGAGATTTTTTTACCCCCCTTAATTTTTATTTCTTTTCTTTTAGAAAAAAAGTTGAATTTTTATTAAAGTAGAACGATGATGATGTTTGGAATTCTATGTAAGTGTACAATAACATTTATAGTTTTGTATAGTTGTTGCAGCAACGGTAAAAGTATTAGCGGCTGCATTGGTTTATAAAAATTTGTTTATATTTGAAGTCTTACCGCCGGGTTGCCATGTAATTTCCCGTAATTTAAAGTTTTGAATATTCAAAGAAAATAAGGAAATAATTTTGATTAATTTTACTTTAAGTGGTTACCAGAAAAAAGTAACAAACATTTACATTTTAATATATTAAACTATGCATTACAATTTGAAGTAATAACTAAATTTGAGCATAGATATTATTTGTATTAGTATTTGATAAAGTTTCGTTTTATAAATAAATGGTCTATAGCTGGCAAAGTTGATTTAAGTAAATTGATAATAATAGAGTGAAGACTTAAGCCTACAAATTGTAACAATTTTATATGAAAATTGACTATAGCTGTCTAGTACATAGTAAATAGTTTTATTTAAAAACTTTTTAAAACCTTCGTTTTTTAAGCTGTAAATAAAATATTTATTTATGTCATTAAAATAATAACATCGAAGGTATACTTAACTTTTGTAGTATATATAAATATTCACCTGAAGTAAAAAAAAGGTATGTTTAAAAAATTTTAACAGTTATACTTTGAGATCTAATATATTCTGTTCTGAGTTGCCTGCGAAATCCGCCTTTCAGACTTAAACTTGAATACTCGACTGTTCGATCGCTATCCGGCTTGAATGAACAACAAATGTAAAAGTTTTATTTATATATATATTCTTATATAATTTCCTAAGCATTTTTTCTCTTTTCAGATCTTTCTGAAGCTCCCAGACGACGTAGAAAATTAAAAATTGGATTAGTTTTAAAGCTTTTCATACTATAAAAGCTAATGAATACAAATAAATGGATTTATGTGTTATTTTTGAAGCATTTTTTATTTTTACGAAGATGTGGTAGGAAAGTAAAATTTAATTTATTTATAAAATTATTCATCCTACAAATCCTAACGGAACCATTTTTTATTTATAACATTAGGTAAACAAAAAATAATAATATTTTATTAATGGAATTTTTTGCGTGGTTTGTCTTCTACCAAATGCTGCAAAAAGTAGCACAAAATGTTGAATCGTTTTCGAGAAATTCAGAAAAATAACACGTGCAGTCATTTCAGGTACCTCACAAAAGCATTTGAATTTTTTAATTTTTTATATTTGAAGATACTCAAAAAACCAAAAAAAGGTTAAAAAAGATATGTTTTTTATTATAATTGTTATTAAGTAACACTGTTAAGCATTTACTAATTATATTTATAAATTGTGGGGAAATTAAGGGAAATTTCTTAACATGTATCTTACAAAAAAGAAAATTGGAATAATCGGGTAATTTTTCCTAAATTATTTCTTTAATTTAATATGTTTTATTTGGAATTATAAATGGACTTTATCATGTCTACGAAAAATAATTTTTCTGCAAAAGTTCTGAATATTGACATTCCAAGCGGTGTACATTGTTTCATTATTTTGTCAAAAATGAAAGATCTTCAACACTGAGCCCATTTTACTGAAGTATTGGTCCACATATTTTAACAAAACTTTCAGATTGTGTTTCTATAGGTATTAGCTGTTATTAAATGGGAGATTTGGATACCGGCTACAAAAATACAAAGAAATTGGTGCCATAGTATAAAACGCGATAAGAGGTATATTTTAAGTTACATAACTATATGACTTTCAAGCTATACTATACAAAGGTAAAAATACCCGAAAAAGTTAACTATTCTGTTAATATTACTTGTGTTGATGAAAATAAAGTTGAAAATTTTTCGCTCCAACATTTCTGGAGTGCAAGTTAGTGATTCAAAAGTAATATGGCTAAGTAATTAGAGAAATAAAACCAAGTACAATTATGTCGGGGTATATTTTGGAGCTACATCGTAAAGTCATGTGTTTTAGTCTCAAAATTTATCAATGGCTATATATCGGGAAGATATTTCCCAACATTTTGAAATACATTTTTGATACGAAGGGTACTAAAATGGGCTTGATATTTAAGATATTCTATTTTTAATGGTGCAATGCCTTATAATTAACGACTTGGATCCTTCACATATGGCGTTTTAACAAAAAAAAAATTATAACGAACTAAATACTTATTATTTTTTTACTATAATGACAAAAAAGATTATCATATTTGTCATTTATAGACGAAAAATAGGCGTGTTTTTCTTAAATCAACCTTCTAAATCCATTAAATAAAAAATTGGACTAAAAATCCCCAAAAATTTAACTCCAAATTGGGGAAATAAATCAGTAAACATTTAATGGTGATACTTATGACCTATTGTTAATAAAAATTTCAAGAATTTCTTATAGATTTATTTCGTTTGACATTCTCAAATACAAAGCTGATAAAAATTCAAATACTTTTGTGAGGTAAATTCGATGACTTTTTATACTATTTCTGGAATAACTTGGAAACACGGTAATATTTTTGATTGCAGTTTTTTGCATTATAAAGTTAACAAATAGACAAACACAATTCAGTTAATAAATATAAGAATTATTTTTTTGAATCACGTAATAAACCCGTTATTATTATTAATTAAAAATATTCAAATACTTTAGTGAGTCACTGTATGTAAATTCCAAAGCATTTTTATTTTCCAGAACTTTGTGATGATCAGACGACGTGAAAAATTAAAATTAGGCTTATTTATAAAACTATTTATCCTAAAATTTTAATAGAATCAAATTTTGAAATTTCTATTAGGAATCAAAAACAAGCAGATTTATATTATAATTGTTTTTTCTCTGTCCAGAGATTTCTGAACTAACAGATGACGAAAAGAAAATTTAATTTAGGCTTACGTATAAAAGTAATCTGACAATTCCTAACGGAGACTGATTTTTTATCAGGAGGCGGAGATACATTGATTTTATATTTAATCTTTAAGCGTATTCAGTTTACTTATAATAATAATCATCTTACAATTCTTTACGGTGTCAGATTTTAAAATTTTTATCAGGGAGCGCAAACATATAAGACTTTCTTTAGTTTTTTGATTTTTTTTTTTTTTTTTTTGTTTTGCCTGGCATGGATATTTTTACTTGCTTGTTTATAAAACTATTCGTCCTAAAAATCCTAACGGAGAAATTTCTGTCAGAGTCCAGAGATAAGGCAATTTTCTACGCATTTTCTTTCCAGAGCCTTCTAAAGTTCCTAGATGTGGTAGGAAATAAAAATACGTCTTAACTATAAAACTATTCGTCCTACAAATTCTAACGCAATTGTCACATTCGTAACAAATATGGTCTGGTCAGACCAGCTCTGTAGTTCTATATATTTTAATAGAAATTTAGGTAATTTTTTTATATTATTACATTTGTATAACTAAATTCTAGCATCACTACTGGATAGTTTTGTAAGATATTACATTTTCACGTTTTTCTCCTTGTTTTAAGTCTACAAACGCATACAATTTCTTTTCAAACATTTGAGGTTTTATCGGTAATTCTCTCATAATAAAAAATATGAACGAAAAGGTGGAAAATCATAAAATAAGATGTGTAAACTGATGAGAGCTCAGTTTAAAAGTTTTTAATAAAGTAAAGTACAATAAAAAGAACGAATAACTTATGAATAACCATATGATTTTCCACACAAAATATAACTGGTCCAGCCAGATCATATTTGGTACGATTGTCCATTCTTTACTATTCATAACTATTCTTGTGTTAGGTTTATCGTTCTAGTTTTTTCACAGATTGTTAGAAAACAAAATTGTAGGAGGGTACCTAAAATTTCAAGTCTCTAGCTAAATTTTAAATATATGAAAACAACATTTAAATCTGCAATTGATCTGGCCAGACCAGTTTGTAAGACGAAGGGTTAAATATTCGCCAGATTCCTTACAAAATTCTCAATAATATTGCCGAAAGAATTATATAATTACGAGGGCGGATCAATATTTCCGTGACTTTTCGAACATCCTTCGTAGTTATATGAAATGCAACACTGTTCCCATCAAGTACCACCTGTTAATAGACTACTGTCAAATTTTGAGCAAGTGTCATCATTTACTTTGCGTTTAAATGGAAAAAAGTGAATTTCTAGTGCTCATTAAACATTATTTTTTGCAAAAAAAAACCGTCAATCAAACCAAGGAGAAGCTCGATAAATACTATGGGGACTCTGCACCATCGATTTCAATGGTAAAAAAGTGGTTTACTAACTTTCGTTGTGGTCGCACAAGTACAAATGACGCTGAACGTTCTGAACGGCCAATAGAGGTCAGTACACCCGAAAATGTCAAAAAAATCCACGATATGGTGTTGGCAGACCAAATAGTAAAAGTGCGTGAGATTGTTGATGCTATAGGTAATTCATATGGCAGTGTGGTTTCGATTTTAAATAATCAGCTGGGTTTATGAAAGTTGTCTGAAAGATGGGTGCCGCGTTTGCTTTCAATTGACCATGAACGTAAACGTGTGACAACTTCAAAGGATTGTTTGAGTTGTTTAACCGCAATCCGAATAAGTTTTTGCAGCGTTTTGTAACTGTGAATGAAACTTGAATCCATTACTGTACTCCGGAGACCAAACAGCAGTCTAAACAATGGTTTTCTCCGGGTGAAACCCATTTGTCGGCCAATAAGGTGATGGCTACAGTTTTTTGGGATGCACGCGGGATAATTCACATCGATTACCTTCAAAAGGGAAAAACAATAAATGGCGAATATTATGCCAACTTATTAGATCGATTTAATGAGGATTTAAAAAGAAAACGACCCCAATTGGCCAAGAAAAAACTTCTTTTACATCAAGATAATGCACGGGTGCACACGTGTGCAGTCTCAGTGAAAAAACTCTATGAATTGGGCTACGAATTGGTACCTCATCGGCCATATTCTCCGGATTTAGCCCCTAATGACTACTTCCTATTTCCAAACCTAAAGAAATGGCTCGGTGTAGTAGTGGTGGAAAGATATTCAGCTCCAACGATGAAATTAATACCATACAAATGCCTATTTTAAGGACCTCAAAAAATCCTATTTTTTTGAGGGATACAAAAACTGGAAAAACGTTGGACTAAGTGTATTGACCCTGCGGGAAATTTGTGGAAATTGCAGTAATAGACCGGTCTCTCAGTACCAGTTGAGTACCAGTTGACACCTAACTCGTCACCAAAGTTCCAATTGGGAACCAGTTGACACAAACACACTTACTATTTAACAGTGGAGTATCAACTTATAACATGCTTGTTAAGTGCGCAATTAGCAACTCGCGCGCAATAATAATCAGTGGCTGAATGGTTAGCGTTGAAGACTATAAAGCATAACATACAGATGAGCATGGATTCGATTCGGGGTGCCGCCATCGACATTAACGATAAATTATAAAATAAAAATAAACATAATTTAATAAAAATAAAAGAAAAAAAATTTTAAAAAGTAAAAAAATTACAGAATTTTTATAAAATTTTTATTACATTAATCGTTACTGAACCAGTCCTCTTGGAGCAGTCCTGTGACCTATAATGAGACCTGTCCCAAGGGGCTAATTAGCCACCTCCAATAACAACCCCATGTAAAAGTGACACGTTCCTCTCATATAAAGTTCCGGAACTGGGAACGGTCACTAGCCTCAAGAACCTGTCACGTGACTAGTTTTGAACCGGTTCTCTTTACTCTAGGGGAGTTAAAAGAAGATTATGTTGAAAAATTAATTTTTATTTTGCAAAAAAACACTGTGTTTCATTCAAAAAAGTCACGGACTTATTGGTCCGCCCTTGTATATGAATCAGTTAAAAAGTCATATTAATCTGAAGTTGGCACTTTAAAAAAAAATCACATTGTTTGTGTTTTTTTCCATAAATATCGCAATATTTATTTACTGAGAAAATTTGTTTTTTGTTCAGGTCTGCCCACAAGCCCTATCCAAACTTTGTCAATTTTGAAAATTTTTAAAATTTTTTTTTAGTTAATTTCTCAAATTGCAAAGCTGAAATCGACTTTAAATTATTTTAATTATATATCTCCATATGCAGGGTGACCATTTCAATGAAAAAAGTAAATTTTCTAAACATGTTTTTTACTAATTGGGATTTTGGGTATTTTAGTGTTAGAAAGTTGGAGTTTTTTTTATTCTCAAATTTTTAGGCGAGTTTGTATATTTGTACTGAAATTTCAATAAAATACTACTATTCGTTTTAATTTTATAAAATTTTAAATATTAACTTTATTAAGAAAAAATAACGCAAAAATGCTAAATTTGAAGTCCTTCGAGAAATTCTGCGATAAAATTACGTTCCACAAACTTTTTTTTATAAATTATCAATCTCCATATTCTAACATTTTCTTTAATACCAAATACTTGTACAAAATTTATATTTTTGCTTGAAACTAAATAGAAACTTGGTCTCCTCTAGCCAAATTAAGCTTTTTTCATACATTTGTACGCAAATATGCGTAAAGTTACCCGAAATCATTTAGTCATTGCTTTCTCTCCAAATTCTATCGGGAACTAATTAAGTATTTCGATCAGGGAGCAAATTTTCGCCGATAATTTTATTTGTTTAATTTTGAATCATTCAAAATTCCATCAAATTTTAACAGCTTCAAATCTTTAACTTCAACGTGGTTCATATATTTTTTAAAGATTTTCGGATTTGTTTGTGCATAATTTTGTTATTATAATATATTTCTTTTGAAAAATAATATCAAAAGTTATTGTAGTCGATAATGTATCAAATTAAAATATGTTAACAAAAGTTTGTCACTTTTTATATTTAGACCAACTTATTCTTTAAGTAGATCTTAAACCATTTGATATGTAAATTTATTTACCTAAACCAGACACAACTATATTTATACTACTTACATAATATTTTTAAATTATAATTTTTAAAAACCAGACTCTTCCAAGTGCCTTTACATAGTGTTCCAATTGTTTTTATTTTCTACACATCGTTATGAATTTTTTAAACTCAAACGGATTTTAAATTAGGCAGCTCCACTTTTAGCCTCTCACATAGTCCTTCAGTTATATATTTATTTAAGTATGTAACACAATTACAGTTTAAATTGCACTTGTGTTAATATGTAAGTAATCTTATTAACTTTAAAAGCAGAATTAATTAGTAAACTTAACAGGCTTTTCAGTGTAACATGAAGAATACAAGCCATTTGTGCAAAAACTGTATAAGAAATGCCGTCATTAGCAATTTTAAATTTAAATAAAATAAGGGTATACATTTATAATAAATTAGATGGGTATAAAACGAATATAATAAAACTCTACATAGAACAAATATATAAACATAAAAACTCTTAAAAGTAAACGTTACTTAATATGTCTTTTACTTAGATATTTTAAAAATTTATTTAATAAGTTTTATGTTTCAGAAACGTTCAAATTACTTAATAAAATTTTTGGTAGGGCACCTAATAAATGCGTGGAACAAATGCTGGAAAATGTTTACAAAAAATTATTATTAGTCTTGTTTATATTTGTTTTGGCGTATAGTTGTTTGTTTAAATATGTGTGCTTCAGTGTGTATATATTTCCTTTTCTTTTTTGTTTTGGTTGTTGGTGTCTACAACTTTTTGAGTTTGTCGTCATGAATATTCATGGACATGAAAGGACATTATATTCTAGTTTGGTTTTGTTAGACAATTATAAACCAGTATATTCCCGTTATGAATAATTATTAGTAATGCTGGTTTGCTAGATCAACATTCTGCACCGATTTAATTTTTTGATGGCGAGTTTAACGTTTTAAAGAGAGAAACGCAATAAATTAAACATTTGTTAATGATTATGCTAGTTGCACATATAATGGTTAAGAATACTTATTGTAGATTAAATTTTTTTTAATGAGGGAAATGTTGAATTTTTAAACAAGAATAAAATACGCAGAATAAGAATTTAATTTATTTATAATTTTATTGAAACTACGGTTACTCACAAATATTTATTTTCGTAATGTGATCATGAAATATTTTTGTGTGGCAAATAACATTATTTGATAGCAAAAAAAAATGTTCGTAATGTGAACACAGTGTGACCATATAATGGAAAATATTTTCCAATTTGTTGGGCAAATAATTATTTGATATTACAAAATTTTGGTAAGAGTAAACACTATTAAATCATGGTTGTATGGAGCCATATTGTTTGCTATTGAATCTAGATCATTAAAATTTCAAATGTTTAAATAAATAAGAAGTTTCCAGCCATGTATAGGAATGTTGCTGATAATTTCGATATTTTCATTAAGGATACAAAAATATTATAATAAAACAGGATATGTAATAATTTGTATTATATATCATAAATTTGTACTCTAGAAAAATTAGTTGAAGAAATGACTTATTCTCGGAATTTTTGTATATAGCATCGCCTTGGTGCCTTATACATACTGCTAAAAGCCGTTGATAATCACGTGTTTGCTACGCGATTTACTCGCAGTTGAAGGTGTCAAAAATCATTTTATGAATTTTATGATATATTTAATGTTTTTCAGTATCCGTAAAGTCAAATTTTAAGTATAATTATGCCAATCATTTTCTAAAGATATATTTTTGTGTCATATTTAGCTAATTCTCGCGGAATGTATATGTTGGAATTATCATATAGGAAAAAATAGCAATGTAGTGAAGCATCTTATTGACATTTTCGCCATATAAATATCGTGATTATATAATCTTTGATCGACTAAAACTTTTCCATTGGTTGTTTATTATTCAAGGTACCTATTGCAATTTATTTTTAATACCTTGAACAATACTTAATATTTAGCACATCTGAAGAAAAAATTCTTTTAAAAATATTGATAGTACTCAGTGGAAATTGTCGGGTTGGTAATTTTTCGTTATAGTACTATAAGAGTTTTAAGTGGTACCAAGTAAGTACATTTGTATATTGCATAATGTCCAGTATTTTTTGAACATAACGTTTATCACCCTCATCGTCACGATGTGGAAATTATCTTGATTTCATTATCTTGATTTCAAAGACAAGACAATATTCCTTATTCATCCTTTTCCTTTTTAGTTGCTGCAAAGCGTTCAAATCTAGAAGGACTATTTTATAGCATTTAATAACGTGCTATACAGCGTTACCGTTGAGAATTTTTAAAAAGTGTCCAAAAAAGGGGATTTCAAAATAAAAAGTCGCCAAAAAAAGGGGGCAACTCCTTTAAAACCTAAAAAAAACTCCTAAAATTTGTTTGTATGATAACAACAAATTTTGTATTTTAAGAAAAACTACAAAATTTAGTTCTATTAATAACAAAGTAATTCATTATTTTACAACAATTTTTATTATTGCAAAAATAAAAATTTGTTCACAAAAATAGTAAACATACAATCCTCTTTTAATTAGTTAAACTTCTGTACTTTTGTAGGAGTTCTTCACTCGTACTCTAGTCTTTCAAATTTAGGATGGAACGCATGGATCTGCAAGTATTGTCATAAGTCCGTTAGATAAACTATTTCTTATTTTTCATAATTTAGTAAAAAAAAAACACGTTCCCCCGAGGGATTGCTCTGAGGAATGTAAAAATTTAAATTAGGATATAAGCAGTGTTGCCAGGACTAAACTGGAAGCTAAAAAAGGTCAGAAAATATTAAATGTCCCAAAAAATAAGGCCAAACAAAAGGAAGTATATTGTTTTATTTAAAAACGCATTTATTTTGTTGTTCTCACTTGATTTTTTTATTTCTTAAGGATATATTAGTGAATTTATAAATATAACATAAATGATTCCTATGGGTAATAAAGTTTGTAAAAAAAAAAAAAAAATTAAAATATTCTTGTAGAATGAAGCGCCGCAGGAGAAAACTTTCGTTACATATAAATAATTTAGATTTTTTGTGCGAATTAATACACAAAACTGCTTAAATTGATGATACTGTAAAAATAAAATTAGTAAATTTTTAGCCTTTTTAAATGAAGAATGAAAAAAGGCTAGAAAACGAAAATTTTGAGGCTAAAAGCAAAATAAAAAGGCTAGAATTAGCCTTAAAAAGCTAAACTGGCAACACTTGTTATAAGTATTCATCGAATCTTTTTTTTATTTTTTCAATCCTGTACAAAAAATTTGGCATATGATAATAAAAATAGCTGTTCATAAACTTTATTATTATTTTTAATTATCAACAGTTTCAGTTCATTTATAAATCCTCCACGGTTTTTTATATAACTATACTGTGAGACAGTCCCAAAATTATTAATTTGTTTGTAGAAATTAATATATAATGGGTCGATATACTTCAAACAACTTAGTTTATCGTAATTTAGCACATAGCCATTTAAAAAAGGGGCCTAATTGCTAATTTTTCTTTAACATAATTTTCGTTCCCGATTGAAGATCATTTACTCATAAATTTGAGTAAATTCAATTTTTTTCAGACCAAGAGGTCAACTTAGCGTACTTTCTCCTTAAACCAAAAAATTTCCTAGTTATTGTACTCCAATCGACTCAAAATTGATTTCATTCGATTTAGTAGATATCAGTTATAGATATTATGTTCAAGTTTTTTTTTTTTTTTTTTTTTTTTTTTGATTTTTTACAGATATTAAACTCCAGAGTCAAAGATGGTAATCCTAATACTTATATCCTAATTTATATGTGTGTTTTTTACTAAATTATCAATAATAAAAAATAGTTTGTCCAACAGACTTAAGTCAATACTTGTATCCATGCGTTCAGTCCCAAATTGGTCCGACAGGGATTTGAAAGACTGGAGAACGAGTGAAGAACTCGTACAAAAGTACAGAAGTTTCATTAATTGGTAGAGGATTTTATGTTAAATATTTCTGTACAAAAGTACAGAAGTTTCATTAATTGGAAGAGGATTTTGTGTTAAATATTTTTGAGAGTAAAACATTATTTTTACAGTAATAAATATTGTTGTAAAATAATTATCAATTATTTTCTTATTAATAAAATTGAATTTTGCAATTTTTCTCAAAACAAAAATTTTTTGTTTTTGTTGTTATCAAATAAACTGTTTTTTTAGGTTTTAAAGCAGTTGACCCCTTTTTTTCAATAAATCCCCTTTTTTGCGACTTTTTATTTTTAAATCCCCTTTTTTGGATACTTTTTAACAAATCTCAACGGTAACGCTGAGTTTGAGTTTGTAAAAATAATTTTTCACCACTCTAATTAATAGTCCATCTATTAAAGTCATTTTTAAAATTTAAGATACTATCTATATTTCTGTTTTACTTTTCACTTTATTAAAAATGGAATCTGCATTAAAAAACGCAAATTTTTTCACAAAGTTTTGTTACAAAAGTAATAATGAAAAAGAAGAATATATATATAAAAAAAAACTGGAAAACACTTTGTTAACAACCATCTTACCAAGCCTTTTGTTAATGTATTTTGACCACCTTTTTACTGCAAAGTCAGTTCAATAAACCTCATCAAAGACAACAGTTTTTTTTACCATAAGTGATGGGTTATGTGTATTGTACGGAGTTCTGAGTACTTACATACTACATACAATATGTGAAAGTAAACAACAAGTATGACAACAACATAAAAACACATCTAATTTACATCAATCAAGTGCAAAGAGGGTGGACCTTTGCTAGAAAAAAAAAAAAAACGAAAAACACACAGACTCTCAAAGTAATGGTGTTATGCCAACCCTTATAAATGAAAACCAACTGTGAGTGAATTGTATAAAAGCTAATAAAAGTAAACAGCGCATAAATTTATACAATGTAATTATGTTATTTTCATTTGCCTTCGTTTTTTTTTTTTCACTCATTCTTTTGAAAAGTATAGAGGTGTATAAATGTACATAAGTATGTATGAAAATAAAGTGAGTTGCAGTAATAGGTGATATTTGAAAAAAGAAAAAGCAAATCAGGTTTAATTTTTCTAGGAGAAAATCAAGAAGTTTTAAATTAAAGCCGAACAACTCCCCATGTATTTCTCAAGAACCTTCTATCGAGGATCGTGTGTCCTTTTTGTCCTTGTTGAATTATTAACCCTTATGTTGACAACCTCATACCCAGGTATGTTTTTCATATTTATATTAGCATATTTGGAGTTTTGGTTGTCATATTAAATTGAAAATTTAGATGTTTGTCAACAATATTGTTAGCTATGATATTCTAAAGAAAAAACTTAAAAAAGTTTTTATAGCCAAAGTTATAAACGTTTTTGTGACGATACCCCTTACGTTTATAACCAGAATACCCGGTTATGTACAGAGCAATTTATGGAAATATTTTATCGAATTAAAGTTAAATATTTATTATGTTAAATTTTTTTTAAATAATAGATACATTAGCATATAATAAATTAAAAACAAAAAAATTGTATTTTAAGCTGCGCAGTCCTTACATTCCGTAAGGTCTTCTTCTAGAACACATAAAACAATTCACTTTATTCTTCAATCTTCCACTAATGTCTCGAACTTCTTGGCTTCGGATAAAAAAATATTCATCTCTTAATCTTACTGGGCCTTCCAACATGCTTTCAATTCCACTTTTAGAGTAAAAATGTAGCATAATTTGTACATTTTTTTTAAATTTCCTCTATAGTTAGTTATTCGCCCAGCTGCAGCAGGAATTATCTTCCACGATTTGTTGAAGTTTTTAATTGTGGATTGTTTTGCATATATATAATATTTGTAGCAAAAGTAGACACAGCCGAATGTTCTCCTTTTGTTGACGGTTCCCAAAATTGTCAAATTGTAGACCATCACCAAGTTAGAGGCCAAATTGTAGGTTGTGAAGAAGTTATCACATACAACGTTTTCGTTCTCTAGAAAATGCCATCTTTTCCCATATATGTATGTGTTCATTGAGGCTTCAAGTGCATCTGCATCCATTTCTTCATCCGAATCAGTGTTATATGTAGGATCATATTCTGGTAACTGTATTTCCTTTGCATCTGAATCATCTACATTTCTCACGCAATCTTCAGCATCTTCATCTATTGATAAATGTTGCTGCTCATCCTCACTTACTGTATTCCTAACTTTCTCCAGCATTCGACTTATGTACTCTTCTTTGTCTTCAACATTGCTTTAGCTTCAAATGATAGGAAAACCAACAACAGGTACATCTCAAAATTACCATTTCATTTGAATTGGAAAAACTTAAAGTTAGTTTACAAATTAATGAGAAACCCTTTTTAGTATTGTGATTGCATTTTATTATCATTCATTCAAGATTAGGTGAAAACGGTTATATAATAATTAGCAAATTATCATAAAAATGTAAAAACCTCAAAAAATGTCATAAAATAATAATTTGAATGAGTGAAATCTGCAGGTACTTAGCAAAGATCAATAAATGAATTGCAGAGGTTTTTAAATGCATATGGAACAAATGAAACCACTATACTTTCGAATGAAGGGTAACCCGATTATACTTGAATGGGAAAAAAAACTCAATGGTACTTAAAAACCCTTTTAGAACTTTCTTCTTGTATTTTTAGTAACACTCAGTCAAAATTATGTAAAAACGGTTGTATAATAATTAGCAAATAGCCATAAAAATTTGAAAACATCAAAATTCTATCATAAAAAACACATATAGGAATAATTTCCATGAGTAAAATTTACAGGTACTTTTCAAAGATCAATAAATGAATGGGAAATCCAATTTGTAATTTGAATGCACAAGGAACAAACAAAACCGTTATGCCTTCGAATGATGAAAAAGTCTGATTTTATTTAAGTGGGAAAAACTCAAAGGTTCTTAATAAAACCTTATATTTTTAGCTTCACTCAGTCAATATTAGGTAAAAACGGATATATTTTTAGAAAATGATAATAAAAATTTTAAATTATATAATTCCTTACAGGAAAATATTATTATCAAATTCCACGTGTTTTTCTTTCTATCGTAAATACACTTGAAAACATTAAAGTGTTAAAAATTGCATACAAAATGTATGACATACCCAGGTATGTTGGTTGTAAGGATACGTATAAATTTTTGGTTGTAAACATAAAGGTTAAGGATTCATATTTTATCATAGTTGTGATTGGTTCTAAAAACTACTTCCAAAAACTATTAACAAAATTAGTTTTCAAAATAATTTTTTTCCATTCTTTATAGAAACACCTCCAAATTAAACCACCCTATATTTTCATACATTATTATAGCAAATGTGTTTTGGACATTCTGTATGAAGGTTATGAAATGTTAACAAAACTAGCATTATTGCCATCATACGAGTAAAAATGAGGGTAAGGACCATAATCTCGAATGTGCAACTAAATAAAATTAGCATCTTTAGTGGCTTAATCGCTCATTCCAAAAGGTTATTAAGTAAACATACAGAGTTGTTATAATTTTCTTTAGCCTTTGCTTCTGTAGACAGACAACCCACAACGAACCAACCAATCTATCCACCTGCTGAACGGAAATCCGGTAAATAGTTTGGGAAGTACTACAATTACCCAGGCAAATATACATGCATATCTTCTATACATTTTTATAGGAGTGGGAAAAAATGGGTAAATAATAATTACAATTGCAAATAATATTCACCCTTCAAAAGCAACCGTAAAAAATATATAACGAATTATGAAAAATAAATAAATTTTTGTCTATCCTTGGAGAAAAAAGGTCAGACAGTTGTAATATTTTTTTTTTTCCGAAAATTGTATACAGGCTGTATGAATAATATGAAAAACAGTTATTTTGGCAGTCATGCATACAATAAACAAGGGTTACAGAAACTCAATTCATATGTTTCTTTTTAAATAAAATCTACTCAAATTAAATAAAACAAAATGAACATTGAAAATAATAAAGCTGAACTAACTAGATAGACAAAGGTTGACCAAAAATGTCTACAAAGCTGTATAATACAGCTTCAATATACAAGCAAATTATTATTCTCTACTTTGTATTTCAATTGAAAATTAGCAAACAAAATGTGAAATATAAAAGTTTTGTGTTTTTGAAATTCCCAAAATTACAAGTTAGTTTTTGTATTTGATAGAAATGTATGAGATAAATTAATGCTACTAGACAGATTTGTCTTAATAAATTTATGATGACACAGACAGGTGTATAAACTTTATGCATTTTAGAGAACGACAATTTCAATCATGTTTTAATAAAGGAAAACTAAAACTATGTTCATATTTGTCAAACATTTGACCAAATTTGCATGACCACTAGTTCTACAAATATTTTGTTTGCCCTTGTTTGATCTTACAAGTGTTTTATAAGAGAAAACAGCGTCAAATAATATTCGGTAATATGTCAGCTATGATAAATGATAAGAAAAAATATTTTCTCATTTAAATGGAGGAGTTACTATATATAATGTTTACATCATTTTGGTCAAATATTTGACTATCCTGAACATACCTTTATTCTAGCTTAAATTTAAGTTTTATGATTTTTTGATCAATTGAAAGAAGAATTTAAAAATGTAATTAAGTTTTGTTAAATATTCATTCTAAAAATCTTATCATTTTTAATATGTTTTAACTTATATGATAATAGAAGGGTATACTGCGTTTATGCCGATACGAAGTGGGGTCAATCTCTAAATTTTTGGTAATAAAATTGTATATAATAAATTTTGAAATGTATGGGACAGCTGCAGAGAATGACCTAGTTTTTCTAATACGAAGAGTGTAAAAGTTTCAATACAAATCAAATCTGATCTTAGAAGTTTTTATATTTCTATAAAATGCTTTGCTTGAAGATATTATTTATTATTTACAATGTGTGATATTAATTTTCACCATTGAAGAAATCGATATAAGCAT
Organism: Protophormia terraenovae; assembly: GCA_951394005.1. NCBI lineage: Eukaryota > Metazoa > Arthropoda > Insecta > Diptera > Calliphoridae > Protophormia > Protophormia terraenovae. The sequence goes on from OX596076.1 coordinate 92,851,362, forward strand.
GAAACTATAGATCATACATAGTAAAATTGTGCACTCAGTTTTTCTTCAGGATGTCAAATTTCTTGAAAAAGTTATAAAATATTTATGCATATTATATCAACCCAATATGGGTTTCGAATGAAAGGAAAAAATCTGGCAATAAAATATTATTTATTATTTAATTGTTTTAAAAATGTTCCTTTTTACTATTTATTTACAAATATATAACATCATGCAACGCATTCCTTACCTCCCTAGTATGTCAAATTTCCTCTCAGAAGTACTTAAAAAAGTACGAAAATTGCACAATTTTTAAGAATAATATAAAATATCTACAAAGATTTACTAAATTGTACTACTATTTTTAGAAGTTTTTATATTTTTATTAAATGCTTGGCTTAAAGATATTATTTATTATTTATACCAGTGTGACATTAATTCGCACAATTAAAAAGATAGTTATATGCTTGAAAATAGAAATCATACTTTGTAAAATTGCGTACTCAGTTTTTCTTCAGGACGTAAAATTTTTTGTTAGAAGGACTTCAAAGTTTCGAAGGATAAGCTTATTTAAAAAAAATATAAAATATTTTTGCATATTATATCAACCCAATACCCAGCAAAAAAAAAAAAAAAAAGAACTGAAAAAGCCATGATTTTAACATTGTGCTGTCATTGGAAGGAAGTACTTAGTGGTGAAAAAGAGCTGCAGAAGTACTTTTTTTAACCCATGGTTGGCATTGGAAGGATGTTATTCCTTTATATTTCCTGTTCACTGCTTTGGAAGCACTACTCATAAAACTATGTTTATAAAATTTTTTAATAAAAATTCTATTTTTGCCATATTAAATAATAATAAAAATGCATTAAAATTCTTAAAATTTGAATTTTGTTAGAAGTTATTACCATTTTTTACCGCTAAAAATCCATTTATTTTCACTTTTTTGGAAGTAATTATTAAGAACTTCCAAAAAAGTTTAAAATATGCACTTTGTTCCACTTTTGAAGTTGTGAAAATGTTATTTTTTTTTTAAAGAACTTCATCGTTTTTTGCTGGGTTTGGGTATCAAATTGAAGGTAAGAAATTCTGCAATAAAATATTACTTATTATTTAAATGTTGCAGTGCAAAAACTTAAGAAAATATTCCTTTGAAAATGTGACTTTTTATTATTTATTTGAAAACATATGTAACAGCATGCAAAAGTCATTCTCTTATGTCAAAAAATCTTTATATGGATGTCAAATTTCTTTTCAGAAAGACTTAAAAAATTTCGAAAAATGTGCAATTTTTAAGAATAATTAAAAATAATTAATTAATTAAATATTTTTAATTATTCTTAAATCATTAATAATTAAAAAGAATTATATCGACTCAATATGGATTTCAAATGAAAGCTACGAATCCCTGTAATATAATTATATTTTTATATAAATGTTGCACTGTGGTTTCAAAACACTTTTTTTTGGAAATAATTCAATAACTGTTGAACCGTTAAAGATATCTCAATAAAGTTTCACATAATCAGAGCTGATGTGTTTTCAAGTTGACTTGGAGGAGTACAAGTTCCTAGCAGGTCAGGGGGGAAGTGGGTAGCCCTCCAAAGTTGGCCATCTCGGGTATGTAATTTTTTTTTTTTTTGAAAAATTGCCAAAAATTCATTTATGATATGACAGAAAAGAAATTTTACATATAGATAGTCCTTATAAATTTCTTCTTAGAAATACGCTTACATGTGTAGGTTATCTCTTTTAGTTTAAGAGATATTTGGTCGAAATAAATTTTTACCTCATTTTAAGCCTCGTCTTTTTTTAGTTTTTTTTTTTTTTAATTTGGCGGACTTCAAATTGCCCCTAAAATGTTTTTAAAATATTCAGATTCCTTCAAAAATTCCTAATAACGTGCTGCAAGAATCATATAAATACATGAATCCTTTAAAAAGTTATATTAATCTGAATTTAGAATTTAGAAAATTTTACATTTTTTGTTTTTTCCAAAAGTTGGCAATATTTATTTACTGATAAAATTTGTTTTTTGTTCTGGGCTTTATCGTTTTTTATTGTTTTCAAAAGAAATCTTAATTCAAATGCGTGTAAAGTAAATCCGGAGGAGTTTGGGACAAAGTTCTGCCCACAAGCCCTATCCAAATTTTATCAATTTTGGAAATTTGTGTTTTCTTTTGTTGTTACGTTCTCAAATTACAAAGCTGGGACCGACTCAAAATTATTATAATTTTATAGCTCTATATGTAAGGTATACACGTAAAAAGTATTTTCTGACGGAGGCCGCTTATAACGACAGGTTGACTATTTCAATGAAAAAAGTAAATTTTTTTTACACGTTTTGTACTGATAAGGATTTTGGGTATTTTCATGTAAAAAAGTGAGAATTTTTTAATTATATGATTTTAGAACAAGTTCATACATATTATACTGAAATTTCACTTAAATACCACTATTCGTTTAAATTTTATTAATGTTTAGATACTAATTTTATGTTTTGAAAAAACTCTAAATTTTTAGACCTTCAAGGAATTCTGTGATCAAATTGCATTTCAATAACTTTTATTTTATTTCAATACTCTAATGTTTTTTTACATACCAAATACTTGTACAAAAATTTTATACTTTTGCTTAAAACTTAATAGAAACTTGGCCTCCTCTAGTCAAATTAAGCCAAAATACAAATTATTTAAACTCGCTTCTTGCATATGTAAAAAATGTCTTAAATAGCGTACATTTGCCGCACAAATGTAAGAAAAATAGCATAATTTGCCTAGAGGAGGCCAAGTTTCTATTAAGTTTTAAGCAAAAGTATAAACTTTTAATACAAGTAAGTATTTGGTATTTAAGCAATCGTTAAAATATGGAGAGAGGGCTTAATGATGGGTACCTTTGACATTTAAAATTTTATTTTTCTATGTAATGAAGAATTATGTCAGCTAAGGAATGTAATTTAGACGAAAAAAATCTAGTTTATACTTTTTCTGATTTTTGCAATTAAAGTAACACTTTTGCAAAAAAAATTTTAAAATATTATAAATATCTTATCTGTAATAAAATCTTTGTTAGTAAAGTTATCTTAACGAAATATTTGGTGAATGTAAACTTTATCGTATAAAATGAGAAAATGTAAAAAACTTTAAGGTCCAAATTTTTCCGAAGTCCAGCAGATTTTAATTGAAAATTTTTAACAACATATTACAGATTCCTAAACTGCATTCCGTTTGTAGATTCGTGCTTTGAGATTTTACAAAAATATAGACTTAAGTCAAAACTTTCATATAAAATGGGTCAAATTCGGGAAGGTGTGTACCTTGACCGCTTGGATTATTGGTCTTGTTTTCTATTTTAAAGTAATTTTTGTGAAGATACCTTTCAGAAAAGTATAAAACTATTATATGTTTTTAAAGAAAATTTTAATTTAAAATTACAAAAAATAATCGTTGCAATTTTTAAAATTTTTTTATTTTTGGACTCCGTAAAGGTATCGTCAAATTTTCTTTATTTAATAGATAATTTATTCTTTAATTATCTTAAAAAAAAATATTTAAATTAAAACCTAAAAGAATGGGTTGGTAATACTAGGGTATATATGAAAAAATCTGGACCAAGAACTTGTAAAATTGAAAAATCTCAAAAGCAAATAACTTGAAAACTATAAAAGATAAGAATAGCACACATATGCATATTTTTTCTTACAATGTATAAAAATATATGAAATCGAAAGAGAAGCAAACATTTAGCAATCGATTTAAAATGTCAAAGGTACCTTACTTAAGCCCCTTAGTTAAATTTATGGCTGAATGTCGATTGTAACTTTAGTGCATACTTTTCTGCTGATATCTCTTAAGCAAAAGTATGTGCGATAACGAAATTATGTACAGACAGTTCGATATAAACTCCCACCTCTTATATTAGCTGAAATTTTAAAATATTTTAGATGGTGGGTGTAAATGCATGTAGATTCGGCCAAGCTGAATATATATAATGTTCTCACTTGTTAAATTATTTACTTTGATTGCAAATTTTTAATTGTTATAAACATTTGTATAAAACTTGATCTGACAATTTGATATAAATCTTTAATAATTTTGCTAAATATTTTAAATTTTACAGAATTATACTAAACACAAATGAAAATACAAACTTGTTCTCTAACAAATGACCCTTATCAAATCAACAAATCACTGTCGACTAGATTTTTTTTTTTTTTTTTTTGTTTCCTTTATTGCTAATTTTTGTTGTTGTTTGGGTTTGTCTGCTGTATGACCAACTCATATTGGTAATTAAATAATATCCGGTGTATATGAGTATGAGTGTAAACAATTTTTTACGCATATCCTCATATCCGTAAATATAAATGTTTGTTTTTAACACATTCTCCTTATGATGTGCGATGTGTTGTGTGCTTAAAGTCAAAGAAAAAATATGAAAAACAAAAAATACCGGTATTTGCAAATCAGTCAAAAATTTGATTTATGCACATAATTCATTTGCATAAATCCAAACAGCATCGACATTAGCAATACAGAAAAAACATACTAAAGAGGAATTCAACCCTTATATCAAAATCATAACAGTATGGGGTTCCAGTTAGTAGCTCAATGCGTTAAGTATTGAATTGTATTCGTATTAGAGCTTAATGTGTTTCCAGTACAGAAAAAAAAAAAAAAAAAAATATGCATACTGATATACGTCCATAGGATAACAGCGGATGTTGTTTGTGATAACAGCTTGAAAAGAGTGTGGGTAGGTAGCAAAGGGTGATTTTGTGAATTCAATGGCAATTCATAAATTTTTGACAGGTTTTTTTGTATTCTTTGCAAATTCTAAATGCGTACATTTCAGGAAGTCTGTCTACATATCAGATTTTTTTGTTTTTTATTAAATAGAGTTATTTGTAATTAATTTTAAACACCGGAGTAAAAAGGATTAAATAGTAAATTAGCTATTCCAAAAAATATACAATTTAAATTATAATAATTCATTAAAAGAATTTTTTAAATTAAGATTTCAATCATATTTCTTGTTGTATTAAAAGTAAACGCGCAATATTATTTTTAAATAATGTCCTTTACTTTCAACGTTAATCAATTGAAAACATCTTTTGCCAAATATTATTTATGAATTGTAAATAAAATCTCTTTATGTCGCATTCGGTTTATGAAATTTTCAACTTAAATATTTAAATAAATTCCCTTCCTCCATAAAGACATGTCATTAATTAAGCAAAATATCAATTAAGTCTGTTGAGTCTACTTAAATTAATACCAAAACTCGCTTCTTATGTGTAAAATGGTAAAAGTGCTCATAAAAAATAAATAGTTTGTACTTTACAAATACAAGAGCATTTAACTTTATTCTCTTTTTTTTTTTCTTTAATTTTATTTTTCCTACCATTTCTTTTTAATGCTGTTATTGTAGTATTTTACTTAGTGCACAAATATTTTCAATTTTCCTGTCAGTAGTTAATTGATTTTTTTAATGACTTCACATGTTGCACAAATGACTGTCGTTCAATGTGTTTCATAGTCACCGACACCATCATCATCACCGTCATCATCACCATGACTGTCGGTTGCTTAACCCAAGTCGTCAACATTGTGGGCTTTCAGCTTACAATGACACAAAATATGTAACAACTATATTTATCGAGACTGAAACTTGACTCATTTATATGGCATTTGAGTATGAGTACGAGTTGTATGCAACCAGCCGCCTTATACTTTAGTTAGTATATTTGTATGTTTCTGGAAAAAATGAGCTTTTTTGTTTATAGTGATTGAAAAAAAAAAAAAAAATAAATAAATAAATAAATAAATTAATTTAAAGGAAGGCATTCATGTTTTATTTCAATAAAGTGTATTAATTAGGATGTATGTAAGTAAATCAATCGAAGATAATACAAATTAATTTATTTAAAACTTTTAATTTAAATTTTCTTTAATAACATTTTACTAGTCTGTAAATCTTTTAGATGATAGCAGTAAATTAATATTTGATACGTTTTACGTTAGTATTACAAATAAAGCTCACTTTCGGAAATAAGCCTAATACGCATAAATAACATAATATAATGCAAATATACATATGTTTCATAGAAATGTTTAATAATATAAAAGTATCAGTCAACAATTGGCCCATATCCCCAAATTGTGAATTTTCATAAAAAAAATCCCCACTAATATAATATCTTAATTTAAGAGATTATTATAAACCATATTTCCTTTTATTTGCGCATCAATAAATTTTTTCCAAATGGTCAATATTAAAAAAGAAAATTTCAGAGAGATTTTCAAAACAATAAGATTTTATAGTTAATGCAATGACCGAAAATTGCGTTTTTATTTTTTCTTCAAATGTATGAAAATATTATAAGTCGAATACCATTGCTTCAATTATTTTTGATACCTTTTCTTAAACTTTTAAACAATCACTTGTTGAAGACTGAAGATCAATTATTTAAAAGTTGTTTACTATTTACAATTACAATAATGGAACATCAATTACTCAAAAATTACCTTCATAGCGAGTCTGAACAATAATCATTTTGTTTCGGATATTTTAATAACATAAACCAGACCTAGAGAGAGTGGAGATATTACAAAGAGAGGAGAGATATAAGGAGTGAGATCAAAAAATTCTTAACATACATAATATTCAATAACTTGGAAACGGTTGATCTTAGAGTTTTGATTATTTTTTTAGTCATTTGATAATTTAGCACAAATCACAGAAATATAAAACTTTTATGGTTCTAACCACTAATTATAAAATTGTGGACCATTTTTGAAAACCATTTCTTTGGAGATTTGATAGTTGCTTCAGTCACTTTTTTGGAACAGTGTGCACATCTTCTGTTAAAATTTACGGGACACCTTTTTTGTGTTCTTGAATTCACTTTTTACAAGAGCTCAATATCTCTCCACTGGTCTAAGCTATGGACAATTTTGAAACTTTACCTCTCTTGGTACTAAAACTATGTTATTTATTTGGTACCACTCTAAAGCTTTCTTACCGTAGTGACATGATCCCCATGGACCCAAAAAAATATGGACACGTTGTGCTTTCTTAAGAAAAGAAGAAGTTTTTTTTTTGCAAATATTCCTTTATGCATATTTTGGTATTTATAGATCCGAATGTATGAAATGACTTTCCTGTTTTACCGCAACTGCAAAAAGCTTGTCATACCATGAATTTTATAAGAAATTTTTGCTGCTTTTGGGTCTTAAACTTATCTCCAACATTGCTTCGAGTATTAGCAATAAAAATTTTTGAGACACAAGCTGCGAAGATTCTGCCAGCACCTACGTTTCTTCGTCAATTATACAGCTTGAGTATTTTTGTATGAAATTTGGTTTTAAATTCCGAGTCCTATTTTTGGCTTGTAATTTTTTTTTTTTGTAGAATTCCAGTTTGGAATTTTTTGAACTTTATATGTTAACAACTTTCCCATTAGCTTTAAATTTTCGCACCAAATAGTCGAAGCACTGAGAAAACTGAGCTGATTTTCTACCAGATGTGTTTGGAGTTTCTTTCAATATGCCTTCAATTTTCTGGCCTTCCCAATATCATGTGGTCCTTTTTTCTTACCGAACTAGGTTCCACATCAATAGTCAAATTCTCCTGATACTGTTTAATAACATTAGAAACGGTTTTACGGACGACATTTAATTCTGTGGCCAATTATTTGTAAAACCTATTTGGATTTTTTGAAATTTTTTATATAACTTGTAGGACGTAAATCTTTTTCGTCACTTATTTTGATGAAAATAAGGACAAATTAATATGGTTGTTATTAAAAATAATAACTGAAGTATTTTTCCATGATAACTAGATAAAAAAAAAAACATTTTTTTAAGATTGATTCCGAAAAAAGCTATGAGGCAAAATGTGTGTTAAGATTTTTTCGATCTCACTCCTTAATAAACGGTACACTTTGGAGATGCTGCATATTATTAATATACCGAAGCAGAAGAGAATAAACTACAAAACAGGCACAGAAAACTGCGCCAATATCTATAGACCAACGATCGCCAACTTAGCCCCAGGGCCCGAACATAATCGACTATTTAAGGACCAACCACTCAACAAAAAATCATCGTATCGCAATCAGCTGTTTCAACCAACTTTATGCAGATGTGTGTATGTAGCTATTGACACAAAAATTCTAGGTAGCGTATCGTAGAAATCTATAGAAAATAGATTTTTACGTAGCTGCGTGAGTTTTTAACAACCCTGTAATTTATTTTGCTCACAAAATAACCGAAAAACAGGGTTGTTTACACAATAAATGTTGAAAAACATATGTTACGTTTACTTTTGTTGACTGGTTGAACAAAATGTTTCACGCTAATTTTCTTCATTCTACGATGCGATGGAAAGTTGACTGGTTGGGGCTTTACACAGACATAACACGAACGTTAACGAAACGCTCAGCTTTGAGAGCAAAACAATGAAAAAAATCATTTAGTAGCATGCTAGCTTTCAACAAAGTAGGTATATGTCGCATTGTTTTTTTTAAATAAGTATAATGTGTATGTGTGTAACAATTTTTATTGCAAGAGTACAAGACACTAACACTTTAATTAATAATCTCTAAATTTAAGTATACTTATTATATAAGATTTTTTTAAGAAAAGAAGAAAAGACAAATGCGTTTTATATCAGAGTTATTGAAAATATTAAAACTGAAGCCAATTTTTATACGGAAAGAAAAAACAATTCAGAAAATCAAGAAATTGCGATTTATTGCATTTAATATAGTTTAGTAAAAATGTTTTTATTACACTTTTAATGACTACAGAATTTCCTGTGATTTATCAGGTAGTGTAATATATTGCAGTTTTTGCTTAATTTCAACTGGTGTATTTTAATATAATATTAAATACTTTTCGTTTAGACAAATATTGGCAAAATGTTTTTCCTTATTGCACAAGCTAACATCTTATATTTTATCATTATAAAAAAGAAAAAAAATTATCCAATTATACCCAATAAGTTTTTAAAACTCTACATATATCTCGAAAATAGCCCATTTTTAGGGTAATTTTTACAAAATCATTAAAAATATTTTTACAACATATATCCGAATAAATAATATTTTAATATATAGTCCACTATCAATTTCCAGAATATATTGGAAATTGTTATATTTCCATATGTCGTAGAGAACATGCCATTCATTTTGGACATTCGAGCAAGATTATGGCTACAAACACAATTTCAGTTGAGTGTAGTATCTTTAAGAATAATGTTCGTGTTTCTAGCTGCCCAAGTCAATCTCCGGGTCTAAATTCTTAAAAAGAACTTGTTAAATGAATCGAAGAAAAGACTGTCGAAAGATTTTTTCAAAAATAGAAGTGGATTAAAGAGGAAAGCATAAAAAATATGGTACAAGATTCCATTGGAAACTTATCAGTAGTTGATGTTTAAATTTTTATATATAAACCAATATCGTTAATGACTCATTCATCTTACTTTTTACTATTTTAATTGATAAAAAAAATGTATGGACTGATTTTTATTTTTTTATTTAACGAAAACATGCTTTCTCATTCCTTACGTAAAGTGAAAATTGGTGTATCTATTATTTTTAACAGATGTGTAGCTATTGAATAGAGATGATGACCATAACCTTTTCTCACATCTTGCCCTTTAATTTTTTAATTAATTTATTATTAACAGTTAATGAAATAATTTTTCAACGATTTTAAAAGTAATTGTTACTTTGGAACTATGAATCTTAAAATTTCTAACAGAAATACAGAAATAAATATTGTCGGTTATATTAATTGTTAAAACTTAAAAATTTGTATTAAAACAAAATCAAATCATACCTTTACAAACAGCATCCAAGTTAAAAATATATGTATTTATACGTAGAATATTGCACAATGTGGCGTTAAATTGTTGTTTAAGTTTTAATGACAGATCGGTTTTCATTATGTGTTACTCTGGTGTTTGTGTCGCGGCAAAAACCATTTGTCAATATAATGGGCGTTACGCAGAAAACATTCAAACAACCATACAAATATTAACGCGTGTGTATCAATAGCTATGAAAATGTTGACTGAAAGACAAATGAAAAACTTCAATAAAAACAAGTAAGAAAAATTTTGTGTGTTTTCCTAGAATGTATAAAATCCTACCGTAGCTATGCAATATTCAAAGAAATTGTTGTGAAAAAAACTAACACATGCAGGTTTCAAAGAAACGTAAATCTTTATAAACATTGAGAGACCATAGAACAAATTAATTGACTGCCGTCTGTAAAAATAAAGTATGATAAATATAAATGTTTTCTTATTAAAACTTTTTTACTTACTCCTTTTTTAGGAATTTATTTAAGGGTTTAGAAAAGAATTTAAAGATGATTTTTTCATTTAATTGCTACATTAAAGTGGAAAAATTGGGATTGAAAGTTGTTTAGTTAAATATTTTGAAAGGTTATAAACGTATTTTTATTTTCAAAAATGGGAGAAAAAAATTGTGTATTAATGAAAATACTTTGATTTCTAGCCTTCAGTTTTATACGTTTAGTCGTTATCGAAAATTTTACTCAAAAGGCGATGAAGTAAAGGTACAAATATTTTACATGTTTTACATTTATTTTATCAAATTATTTAACATTATTTACCCACAAAGATACCTCAATTATTTATCTTTTTTTTAATTTATGTTTAACATAAATAAATTTTACAAAATATTCTTAAACATTAATAATAACAAACCAGATAAAACATGATATCCAATAAATGTACAACATTTATGTATATTATCCAATAAAGCAATTGTTTTATTACACCAACATAAGGTCGACAATTTATTATTACTGACAATTTTGTTTTTAATTTATATTCACTTGTTTTTCTATATACAATACTTTGCAATTTATCTCCTATACACAATGTAAGGTAAGTACTTGTGTGTATATTTATTATCGTAACTACAATACCGGTAGTCATATACCAGATATTATGTTATTAATAACTCTCACATTTTATTAAAATCGTTATGACTTCAACTTGTTCGATGATTTACGGATTAAAGGCAATACCAACAACAGGTGTCACACCTATATTTGCCAATGCAAAACAACCACACACAGAGGCAACACATTTTGGAGTAGAACAGCAATAAAATATTATGTAAAGAGTCTATTAATAGGAATATGTACAATACGGAAACGTGAACCTAAAAACTATGTATGACATTTTAGTACAGATAGAAAAAGTTAACAGAATGTTGTTAAAGTCATTTGACTCTTATGATCAATAACGAAAACAGTTTTGTATTTAATAAAATAAAATATTGTAGTCATAAAGTGACCAACTGGCGAAATGTTAAATTATATAAGATATTATTCATTCCATGATATGATTATTTTTTATAACCACCATCAAAAATGTGTAAAATGTCGAAAAAATTACTAAAGACCCCATTTAGTATATATATTCTGAGTTCTGGTAAAATTCGATCTAGCGTCCCACAGTGTGCGATTCAAAAAATTAAATGGAAATAATTATTGAACTTAGCAACGGCTGCCTCGATTTCCATGAAATTTCACACGGTTATAGTAAAGGTAGTAGTAGAGGATAGTAGGCGAGTTTAAGTTTTGAGCTTGGACCATATAGACTTACAAGGGGCGATTCCACAGGGTCCCAATGTTGGACACCTCAGGTATATAATTTTTTAAAAACTATCGTGATTCCTTATATCTGAATCGATTTCAAAGATTTTATATAGGAGAATTCTGCTAATCGAGATATACAAAAAACATTGTCGTATGAATGTCTTATCTTTTTTAGTTTAAGATTTATTATGTTTCAAATATTAACATTTTTACTTTTTAGCCTGCCTTGGTGAAGTCCAATTTCAATTAGATTTTTTTTAAGTTTTCCTTAATTTATTAACAACAAATAGCAAAATTATGTAAAGAAAGAATTTTGAAAAAAATGTTTACGGAGTCAAAAGTTACAAGTATTTAAATTTAAACTTTCCAAAAAAGTTGATTTTTTTCCCAAAAAAGTAGTACATTCTTTTTCTGTTATATACACATTTTTTTAAGTAACATATATAATATTTATATTTATCTGAAAGAACTAAACACAAAATACTTTAAAGGAAAAAAAAAAAAAAAAACTTTTTAAGATTGATTTTTGCGCGAACCAGAGTTTCCCAAATTTTACCTATTTTTCCAACAAACTTCGAATTTTCGCCTTAATTTCTCAAATTGCAAAGCTGGAATCAAAAAAATGTTATACTTTTTAAAGTGTTTTAATTGTTTCGTAATAGAAATTTTTGCTCCCCGATATTGGTTGGAAACACATAGCAAAAAAAGTCAAAAATTCCATTTTTGGAAATTTTTTAGAGTGTTTTGGGAATTGCGGGTTTTTGTTGACAAATCTAGAAAAGACAATAGCGCTTCAGAGCATCAAAAATGTAAAATCTCATTCAAAACTATTCACTAACAAGAATTTTATTGCAGAATTAAAAATGAAAAATATGCACAAAATCACAAATCCATCCTTTTCCAGTGCTTTTTGCACAAAGTCTTCAACAAATTTTCGTATTGTAAAAATTTGTATATACATTTGAAAAGAAGACAAAATTTCCTAAACAATAGTATATAATATGTATTTTTTTGTCTATCTGACGGATCTAATAGAAGGATATGAATTTAGTACAAAGCTGAAAAATTTAAAACGTTGAGCTTTATTAAAATATTTCTTGTTACATCATTATCATGTCAAAATGAGTCAAAATTGGCCAGATTAATTTAATTCATAAATTTATAATCCTTCAATTGCAAAGGCAAAAATACCGATATATACTTGTTATACATCGATGTTTAGGAAATTTTGTCTTCTTTTTGTCTTCGGTCGGACATCGTTAGATCGATTTTAAAAGTCAATTGGTATATTTTAAGGTGGGTGTTGAATTACCTTTTCTATGCATTACAAACATCAGTATAAACGCATAATACCTCAACTACCCCTATGGTGGTGTAGAGTATAAAAACTGATTTAGTACAAAAAAAAAAAAAAAAGGATACATTTTTGTACGTCGGGAACAAAATTGATCGGTTATAGCAGCAAAAAGAGTATGCAGTTTTTCAAATCACTTTTGTTTAAAGAAAATCTTAAGCTTTTGAAACAACATGTTATTTACATTTATTTTGACAAGAAATATTAATATTAAAAAAAATATATTTATCGTCCATTCCATGAAAGAACGCCCAAAAATATTTTTTATATCTTCCGATTTTAATAATATTTGGCATACGCATACCCTATGGAGCCATTTAAATATCTCCATTTTTTTTTTTAATTTTGAAAAATTCGCGAATTTATTCGCGATTTTGATTTTTCGAAAAGTCCAAAAAAATCACAAAAGTATCTAACTTAGTACTCCAATATCTCTAAATGTTGTTAACGGCTTTTAATGATTTAAATTGCATATTTAAGAAGAATATGTCCACTATAAATGTAGTAATTAAAAAATACTATTACCTTTTAAAAACGCATTCATAATGCAAATGCAATTTTAGTATGCATTTTTGAAAAATTCCTACCCTTTAAATTTTTTCTTTTTCTGATATAAAAAACATTATTATGTTTGCTAAAAATTGCAACATAAATTGATATGGGACAAAATGGTTCAATATTTTAAAAAAAATTTGTTAAAATATTTCTTCAAATTTTTTCATACAAAAATTTTTTTTTTTTTTTAATTTTTGTATTTTTTAATTTTTGTGAGCTTATTTTAAAATTAATTTTAATCATAATATTTCATAATTTGTTATTTGCGTTAGAAAACCTATTTGTCCCAGATTAAGTGCTAATGTTTTATATAATAAACATATTTGTCTTCAATATTAAGCAAAAATATTTAAAATCAAAAGGGTAAAAATTTCTTAAAAATGCATCCTAAAATTGCACTCTTTTCGTAAGTGCATCATTGGCAAAAAAAATATTTTTGATTTATACAATATAATTTGCAATATTTATCGTAATAAACTTTATACTAGTTTTCAAATCAATAAAATCCGACGTATACTTAAGGAGTTATACACATTTAAAGCTACATATTACTAAAAGAGTATTATAAAAAAAAGTAAAAATCAAAATTTTTTGAAAAATTAAAATTTTTGTATGAAAAAATTGATGAAAACTTTTTTAAAAAAATATTCAAAATAGTAGATTTTATTGTCCCAGAACAGTTATTTTTGCATTTTATAGTAAGGATATTTCTTTTTAACATATTAAAAGAAAATTAAAATTGAAAGGGTAGAAATTTTTAAAAAATGCATCCTAAAATTGCATTTGCATTATTTTAATCTAATTAAATTAAATCTTATACGTGCAGTTTAAATCATTAAAATCCGTTAACAACTTTTAGAGTTATTGATGGTTAAATTTATACACTTTTCCGTTTTTTTTTTTGATTTTTCGGAAAATCAAAATGGTGAATAAATTCGCGAATTTTTTAAAATTCAAAAAAATAAAAATGAAAATATTTAAATGGCTCCATAAATTATATGCGTATCAAATATGAACAAAATCGGATGACCCGATTTTGTTCATATATATATATATATATATATATATATATATATATATATATATATATATATATATATATATATATATATATATATATATATATATATATATATATATATATATATATATATATATATATATATATATATATATCGACCATTCCAGGAAAGAACGCCCGAAAAAGTATATTTTTTTACTTGATGGCTTTCAATTTCGATAAAAATTTGTATACATAAACTCCATTAAGCTTTTTATCAATTTCAGTTTTCAGTTTTGTGAAATTGCAAAAATTCGCGATTTAATCTCGCTTTTTAATTTTCTCAAAAACCAAACAAATTTCAAAAGTATGTAACTTTGAATAGCAATATCTCTGGAAAGACTTTGTGAATTTTAATGATTTGAACGGCCTTAAAATTTCAGATATGGCGGCATTACGAGGAACATGTTAAAAATAAAAAAGATTTTTTAAAAATGCATTTTAATGCAATTGCATTTTCCAAATGCATTTTTCTTGAAATATGCTATTAAAATTTTTTAATTTTTTAATATAAATGAAGAGTTTGGAATCTTTATATTAAAATAAAAGTGTCAAATTTTTGGGACGCGAAAATCTTATATGCATAATCCAATTTTTATAAAAACATGTTTCAAATTTTTCATATAAAGTTAAAATTTTTTCTTGATTTTGAAATTTTCTTTAAAATTTGTATAAAAGTTAAAAAAATATAAAAAGTATGCAATTTTAAATATTCATATCTCTTGAAGTTATTGATGGATTTCTGTAATTTAAAAAGTATTTAAAAGGCCATTGTATATTTTTTTGAGTAATTTAGTCAACATTTCAAAAGCCACGTCTTCGATCCATAATATTTTAAAAATTTAAATGCAGTTTTTAGATGCATTTTTGTTAGTTGCGAATTTATTAAATTTTAATTTTTCAAAAGTGTATTTAAAAATGCTTTGTTTATTATAACTTAAAACAATAAATAGTTTGATACATAAAGTTTTCCTATTTTTCAGGATTTTTAAAAAAATAACACAATAAATTTTTTTTAACAAAATACGTAATGATACTCATAATACCAGAAATATATAATTTTTATATGAAAAAATTTAAACTAGTTGAAGAAAAGGGGAAATTATGCACAGTACATGTGAGCGTCCCAAAAATTTGAGATTTTTATTTTAATTTAAAGATTCCAAACTTTTCATTTATGTTAAAAAAATTAACAAATTTGAATAGCATATTAAAAGAAAAATGCATTTAAAAAATGCAATTGCATTAAAATGCATTTTTAAAAAATATTTTTTATTTGTAAAATATTCATGTTTAAGCTAACATAATTACAATTCAAACGCCGTTTAAATCACAAATTTCTACAAAGCCTTCCCAGAAATATTTGTATTTAAAGTTATATACTTTTGAAATTTTTTAGATTTTTTCATAAGTGAAAAAGCGAAATAAAATCGCGAATTTTCTGAATTTAGCGAATCTTAAAACGGAAATATTTATAGACACCCATAGACCTTATACGTATAAAATTTTATAGAAATCGGAGGACACTTGGTATATTTTTGGGCGTTCTTTCATGGAATGGACGATATATATAAACTTATTTTTATTCGATATATATTTGATACAATAATTTTAAAATTTTGTAGATAAGAACTGATTTCGAATAAAAATAAGTTTTTAAATTTTATTTGTTTAATTTTCGCCATAGCAGCGTATGAGTAATATCAACCCAATAGAAACTAGTATCGGACTTATAAAAAGACAATTTCAACAAAATTTGGTATGGAAATTTACGCTTTTAAACTAAATTTATTGAATTTTGATGGAAATTGGATATTTAGCAAATACAAATGTCCTTTCCTGAATTAAAAAATTATAAAGAATACAAATTTTTGGTGTAAATTTGTGAAATTATTATTATTATTATTATTATTTTTTTTTTTTTTTTTTGGAATTTAGAACATATACATAGATGGTGATTGTGATTCCCTTCACCGATTTGTTTTTGTTTTTTTTTTTATGGGATTATTTTTATTGAGAACAATTTAATGTGTTGCTGTTGTAAATATGACTCGTTTGGTTTAATTTAATTTATTATTTTTTAAAGTAAACACATTCGGTCATATTATTCTATTCTGTGCAATTTTTTCTATTAACCCCCACATTGAAGCTATTACTATAATAAAGACACAGTTGAAACTTTATTTTTATATTTTCAATAACTATAGTTCTCTTTATAAATTTAATACTATTGACTATGAACTTTTTTTTCCTAAACATCCTTTATTGTTTCATTACAACACACTTCCAGCACCTCTTGCGCCGTCAATAAGTATCAAAGCTTTTGTTGCCACAAAATGTTGGCTGAATAACATACGAGTATATGAAAGTTTTTTGACCGCGTTATTGACACCCATCATGGGCAACAAAACTAATTTGTTCAGTAGATTCAATGAAATTGAGTGCAAAACCGTTTGTTGTTTTCGCTTCGCACTGTTTGTTCAAAGAGTGGTCGGTAGATGAAGGAAAATATAGGAAGTAAGGAAGGAGGAGACAAAAAGGTGTTGGCGTTAGTAACAGTTTATTCTGGTTTAGCAAAGTGTGTTGTTATTATTATTGTTTTTCTATCTAGGAGTATAACATATATAGATATATGTATATATGTGTGTGCATGTGCGTGTGATGTAGTTTCAGCTGCTACTATAGCAGTTTACTGTTCTGTCCCTCTTTGTGTTGTTAATGTCATTCCGTAATTTTGTGTCTCAGTTAAATATTTTTATTTTTGTCGTGAATGTCGTTGTTTTTCTTTTATTTTAACTTTGTCATCTGTGAGTTGTTGTGTATTTTTATTGCATTGTCGTTGTAACTTTGTTTGCTATATATCTACAATATCTATCTGTGTAATGTGTATGTGTGTAAATTACTCACATATACCTACAATATAAAATGGACAATTGTTTACATCTGTTATGGGGAGTGTTAGCGGTAGGAGGAGAAGTAGATAAAAATTTGTTGATTTTCATGGATAAACATGTGTATGTTTAGTGTTTGTAAGTATAAGTATTTGTTTGTATCCTTGTTTGTTCTTATATACGTATATTCAACGTGGGCGTTAATTGTTTACATCACCGTTATTTTTTTTTTTTTTTTTTTGTTTCATTGTCATTGTTTTTGTTACCATAAGGTAGTAGGAGTAGTTGTGTGTATATGTGGTATTTGGTGTAGCCATCCTTTAGTCGTCATTGTCGTTTATGGTGTGAAATGACAACAAAACGTTTTAATTAATTTCTTTGAGTTGATTAAAGATGTTAAAGTTAAACATGCCGTTCGTATTCAATATACCAATAAACATTTACAGTTTATAACACATACTTACATAAGACTATAGTTTTTTATTTTTTATTTTAATGTTAACATGTTGTGTTATTCTTAATTTGCGTTAAAATTGTTGTATAGTAGTGACATATCGAAGGAATTAATATTAAAGAAAATATTAAATTTATATTTTTTATCATTGAAAAAAAAGAAATAAATTTTAAGACTTACCAGTCACTTCTGGTGAAGTTTTATGAGATAAAAATAAAAAAAGAATAACAGAACCTATGAATATTTACCCATGATAACTTTTAATATCAATTTTGTCATTAAAAGGTTTACAATTTATACAAATTCTAAATCTTGAAAATTGTTTATTGTGCAGTAAGGAAAATACTGGAAATTCTTATAAACCTTAACCTAAAAATTTCGGAGTGGAGTAATTGAAAATCTGTCACCACTCTGTTTTTCCTCAAAAATCATTTTAATTACAATGCACAGAGGGCCAGGGAGATTATTTTTTGGCCAAAACCCTTTACCGTTGTCGGATATGGCAAAGAATTCATATTTCAAGGTTATTGGACTTGCTTATTGCAAAAATTAACTAAAAAATAAAAAATTCAAAATGGCGGAACCAAAATGGCTGCCAAAATTTTTAAGAAATTTTCTGATCCAACTAAAATTTTGTGTATAGGCAGTTTTAGAGTTACTTAATTTGAAACTGAAATCAGAATTTGAAAAAACAAAATGGCGGACCCAACATGTTTCTTTAAGTTATGTTAATTTCTTCAAAAATATATATTTTTTTTTTATAATCGATAAATGTGTCAAAAACCAAATACAAGAAACTTTGAAATCTGTTTTCTATAAAATTATCGAAAATATTAAAAAAATTAAAAATGGCGGATACAATATGGCGTCGAAAATTTTTTGTTGCTGTATCTTTCTAAAATTAAGTTTTCTGCTTGTTTTTGATGTTACCAAATTCAAGAACAAACATTAGAAAATCATGTAAGAAAGTTATAGTCGGTCTATTCCGACAATATAACACCCTACACCATTGCATTTTTACATTAAAATGATTTCCGAAATTTTCGAAAATGGATCTAATATGAAATTAGTTTCTATGATTTTAAAGTTAATTGTGTCAAATATTGCCATTACACTGTAATTTATGTTCGATTTTGGGAGTTAAAGTGATTTTCGAAAGTGGGCTTTATATGGGAGCTATGCCTAATTGTGGACCGATCTTCTTTATATTTTGTACTCTGGTTTAATAATGTATTAAACTTATTTGTACTGAATTTTATTGAAATAGTGATATAAATAAGGAATTTCTAAACGTTAAAACCCTATTCGTGGGTACTTGTATGGGAGTGAGTTGAAATAATTGACGAATCACGACCAGTTTCTATACTGTTTTTCTTCTTTTAAATAGAGATAGAAAATTAACATCTATAATTGCATCGAAAGTATCAATTTTTGTGTAAATACACTGGATAATTATTTATTTGAAAAAATATCTAAATGTTTTCTTAAAATTTATGTTAATTTGATATCTAGGAACACTATTATAAATTGGTGCGATATGGTCATTTATCATTTGGAGCAAGTTTGGGCAAATTTTCTCAAAAACTAACATTGTATTAAATATAAAAATAGAAAAAAATTGCTTTTATCGGACTGAGGATTTGTGTGGATTTCTTTGGAAGAAGGTTAATATCAAAAAATTATAATTTCAAAAAAAAAAAAAAAAATATACTATATGTAAATAATTTAAATTCGGGTTATTTTTGTTATAACTGCCGATTTAAATGTTAATTGGTGAGAAAAAAAATTTCAGCTTTTGTCATGAAAATATGTAGCAAAAACCAAAAAAATGGCCCTTCAATAAAATTAATTTCTAACAACTTTTTTAACTTTGGATCGAAACAGTAGGAAATGGTGTATATGGATAACAAAAAAAAAAATTTCGGAAAATTTGCTCTTAAATGTTCCTAATAATTTGCCATATTCGTTATTTTCAAATTCTTAAAAACGCCTTATGGCCAAAAATCTATCCTCTGTGGTCACACTTAGAGAAAAAATGTTCCAAAAGTCTTGAAGAAAATTTTATTGAATGAAATACAAAATTTTGTATAAATAGCAATAAAAATCATTATTCCAGGTTATGCTGTTTTCTTGTAAAGAGCTTTCAAAGTTAATTTCTTTTTTATATTTTGGAAAAAGGGTAACAAAAAATTATTTTCATCAATTTTAGGTGAATTTTTTTTTATAATAAAATCTTTTAAAGCAAAAATTTAGAATGGAACCAAAAACTTTAAGTATTTAAGATTACTTTTTTTAAATTATTTGTAAATTTTATTTCGTCTAAATATTTTTTTTCTTTCTTTCTTTTTGAAAATTGCCTTAAAATATGTATACAAATTTTTAACTTTCTGGAAAGTCTTTGAAAAATAATCGGCTGCGAAAAATTTATGTATATAGTTTTTGCATTGAAAATTGTATTTCTATCAATTTCTATTAAGTATATGTAAATTTTTGATTTTTTCTTGACCCTTTTGTGACTAAAAAAAAAAAAAAACGACAAGAAAAGATAAAGTCGGTCAAGCCCGACCACCATATGCACAAAATTCGGGAAGGGGCCAATTGTGGGCCGATACTTATTTATTGAAGTAATATTACAACGACACTAACATTCACATGTATTTATGCATTTTTGTCTGATTTCTGAAATCGGGTCTTATATGGGAGCTATGGTGAATTATGAACGGATCTTCACAAAATTTTGCACTGTCATTTATTACTTATTTAAAGTAATTTTTAGAAGCAGGGTTCATATTGGGAGCTATGGTCCCAATACGAACAACACATATTTGCAATAACACATAATACCCCAACCATCTATTATTATTTTTTTAATTTTAGTTAATTTTATAAAAAATATCACCTTGTTTTCCGACTTCCTTCAAAATTTTCTCACTAACAATTTTATTTTGTTCCATTTTCGAACAAAAAAAATTTTAAAAAAGTAAATAATTTTTTTAAACAAAGAATTCCTATAGATTTTTTTTTGTTTTAGTCTTGGCAAAATGTTATTGATGAATCGAACGAGTAACAAATCATTCTATTTTTGGTTTTATTGTTTCCAGCTGGGATAATGCGAATAGTTTTTTTTTATTTTATTTTTAAACAAAATTTCTATTTTAATAATTTAATTCTCAAAATTCGCCTCTCAACCGAATACAAAATATAGGGATTGATACTTGTTGAATTGTTCGTATTTTGCGCTATATCACGTTGATGTGACCGAAATAGTCAACGTAGTAGATAGTTTCAAAGTTTGGAAAACAAGTGCGAACATTTTTCAAAAAGTCAGTTTTTCTCGAGGCACATTCACATTTTCATATGGAATTGCTTGGATTACTGCGTGAACTTAGTTTTTTTTTTTTGTTATTTTACATAACAAAATCGGAGGAGCATTAATAATAAATTTAATACAAGAATTTTATGGACTTTTTGAAAATTATGCAAAAATTGCACTTTTTGTTTTTGTATTTTTATATAGAAAATTACAATTTAAATAAATATTAGATATATAGATATAAGAGTGGCGATAAATATAATTGATTTATATAAATACAAAAGGATTTTAATGTGCCATCGAAAAAAAAAAATTAATATTTTTTTTGAAGGGATAAAATCAAAAATTTTTGACATTTGCCCATATGCATTTGAAATTTCAGAAATATTAATTTTGCAAAATCTTGGTCAAGTTATTTTCATATATAGCGCAACATCTTCAATCGATTTTACTACGTTCTTTTTGTAATTAGATAAAAAAAGAAAATTATCTATCTAATAAAGAAATTGAGTACGAGAAGAAACGATCTTGAATTTGGAAACTTATCAAAAATTGGCAAACAGATGGACAGAAGGATGGAAAACAAGATTCTCTAATGAAAAAATAAATTCCAAAAATATTCCAAAAATAATTTCTCTTTTACTTCTTACCCTGAATTAAGCGCCATTTCCGATCCATTTAATTCCCATGAGTAGACGGACATTATCACTCCAATGCACTATGGTTTTGCTAACCACTTTTCTTGGCCAAAATTACCAAAATGAAAAAAAAAGAGATTGTTTTGTTTGAAATATGATTTGGATGAAAATCAAAGTAATTTAATGCATTTATTTTGTATTTCAAAAATGTAGTTTATTTTTATACTTTTTATGCGTCAGAATAATGGTCATTCCAACGAAAATTTGCACATATTTCACTTATAACTCAAGCTAAAGGCGTGCATTTTGCTTTAACGGCATTAATTTTGATACACAACTATATTTTAGCAATATCTGCTAGTTTATTTTTTATCTTGGCATTTTTAATCTTTGTAAATGATAAGAATTTCCAATGCAAAACGATGAAAAACGCAAGAAATCGCAAAACGAGACAATATGGTAAATATAGTCTAGATATATGTTAATTTATTTCCGTTGAGTTTTGTTTACCGATTTTCATCAAAAACTTGCAGGGCTAATAGAATGAAAAATTTGTTTGCGAATCAAATTTCATTTCGGGTTGCGTAAAACACGCGGTATTTTTCTAAGATGCCGACAAGTTCTTATTGATATCATATCCAATTATAAAAGTACTTATCCTAAGATCCATTTTCCATAATAAATTCATTTAAAAAATTGTTGTACTCAATAATTATATATTAATGAAAAACGTTGAAAAAAGTGACCTTTTTTTAAATGTTTTTTAATTTGCTTAAGAAACTCAACTTTGATCTGTTGCATTATGACGTCAAATTAGTAAAAGAAAAAAATTAGAAAACACTCGATTTTCTGGCGTATTAAAGTGTTTGTTATAAAATTACGATAATTAAAACACAAATAGAAAATGTTGCCAAATTAATTTTGGCCAAGAAAAGTGGTCGGCGAAACCATAATGCAATGTATTTTTTGTGTGGCTATGTCCAATATTTTGGATATATATATATATATATTTCACCACAACACAAGAAAAGTACGTAAGATTACATAATACGAAATAACTTTATCAAATAGGTATGATTTTTTAATACTGCTTAATATATGTATATTGTACTATGTGACAAATTTTGGATCATCATTTGGGAACAGAATCATTCCAACTGCAAAATTTTTGCATTGACCTTAAAAAGTTTTCTGTTTTTATACAAAAGTAGTTTCAGATAAATTAATAATATTAAATATATGTACTTTCTTACACACAGAGAAAGCAATTTTAGTACAAAAATTCGTTCATTACAACAAAAACCTAATTTAGTGTTCCCAACCGACTAAAAAAGATCCTACTGAAAGAATTTTAATTTAAATGTCATTAAAAAAAAAAAAAACAAAATAAGAAAATAAACATTCAAATAATTTTTGTGTAAAAAATACAAAATTCTAAACACAAATAAGGCAGCATAAAATAATCTATCATAAAATGATAAATGTTTTATTTATGATAAAAATACATATATTTTCTATATACTCATTAATGTCATTTGTTTAATTGCAACAAGTAAATTATAATTTTTTGTAATTTTCAAATTGCAAACAAATTTTGATGATGTTGATTTGGCTTCACAAACTTGTCCTTTTTATTATTGTTTATGATTTGATTGTTGAAGTCATTAAAAATGGTAAGAAATTATTTCATTAACTTCTGTAACTCTCCAGTTACTAAAGTTTTACTTGGAACTACCAGGAAACATTACTTGTATTAAAATTAGCTATATCCTACCATATGCAAAGTGGATGCAGAGTTAAAATATTATGGACCTACACTTCTGTAAGGTAAGAATATCACTCAACTCAGCTAAGATGTAACACAATATATACAATACATAGATATACTATTTAAACATAAAAATATTTCCAACACTCCCAAATTATGATTCGCATGCAACAAATACTCTTATATGCAAAAGATACTTTTAAATAACTCGCATATATGCTAATAAATACACTCACAAGTTTGTGAATATAAGTTTTCTGTGCTGCTTTAAGATAAATTCTTTATATCATATAAATGACAGTATATGGAAGAACAACAACAACATTCAACGATAATAAACATTTTCTTTTAAAAGTACAAGTGATGTTACAAAATACGAAAAAAAAAATGTGATGATAAAAGACTTAAGTCGCATGTCCTTCTTTGCTGTTGTTTTGTTGTAAATTTTATATGGAAAAAATTTAACATTTTTTACATTATTCACATTGCATACATTTTATAAAAAATAAAATAAATACAAGAAAATATGTACCCGGATCTGTATTCTAACTGTCAAAGTGAGTATGAGTGCTAGTATCTTTTAACTGTGGTATTTACACACATGAACGTTAATACATAAGCATTTATGCTATCATATATTCCTTTAGTTCTAGTTAAGTTAGATGTATATGTATGTGTATATTTGTATTAATACCTAGACAAGTATGAGTGTATATGTTTATTTCACTTTACAGTATCTGTGTAAAATATATCTTTGTATTTTTCTAAGTTGTATAGTGTGTAAATATTTTAAATATTTATAAACTAACTACTCATACTGAAATTATTTTAAGATTCTTACTTTACTTTTGTGTTATTTATATTTTTATGTGTGTATGTACTAAAGTGTGTAGTTGTGTATGAAAAAAATTCACTTCGTTTATGAGTCTTTTTTTTTATAGT
Organism: Protophormia terraenovae; assembly: GCA_951394005.1. Lineage (NCBI taxonomy): Eukaryota > Metazoa > Arthropoda > Insecta > Diptera > Calliphoridae > Protophormia > Protophormia terraenovae. The sequence goes on from OX596076.1 coordinate 92,875,952, forward strand.
TAGAGTAGCATTTATGCATATGAATATACATACATTTTTATATCGTTTACATTCATGTATACTGAATAGGAATGTCGTTAAATATTAAGCAAGAAAAACTAAAAATATGCTTTTGTAAAATACTTTAAATAGTCTATGACGTTTTAGATTTTTTGCTTGTATTCTATTTCTTTAATTTTAAAATCTTTTATGCTTTTGTGACATTTGTGTAAAATTAAAAACAAATAGATATGTAATAGTTTTTTTTATTAAATATTTTAAAGTTATTTATAAGAAATGATTACACAGGTTGACAAATTGGAAAAAGTTTTCAGCGACATGGGGCATCACAGGCAATTGAGATCCAAGGTATTTATAAGCACCAAGTATATATATATAAATCAATTTTTGAATTGATTATAGTTCCCGCGATAAATCGCTGTTTGTGAAATTAACGAGGTTGTACCTTATATAGAAGTATATCACTAAAACGACTTAACTTGACTGATTTTATCAAATATCAAAAATTCGAATTGAAAATGTATTTAAGATCTTTATGCAATTAGTTGGTTCGCTTCATCATGAATACTATTTGTCCAAAAAATAATTGATCTTGAGCGATGTGATTGAATTAGTCAGTTCTGGATTGGAAGTAGTGAAGCTTACATATTTAGAAACTTAAGGACTGCGCACGAAAAAATCCTTGCATGCTCTTGGGCTTATAACTTTTGATGTGGTAAAAAATTAATAATTCTGTGAACTGGTTTGTATTAACCATTATGCTCACTTACCATGTGCCAAATTTCATGGTAATAGCGAAATTGGTTTTTCTTAAAATGGAAGTTTAACAAAAAACAACTAAACACATAATTCAAATTTTTCATGAAATCTTGCATTGGTCATATAAAATAACTACAAGGAAGGCTGTTGTGCCGCAAAATACAGTTTCTTGAGTCATAATATTATACAAAGAAGTCATAATCACTAAACGGTAACCTGATAATGGAAGACAAATATTATCTTTAGGCTGTAGGACTCAGGCAAAATATAAAGGATTTTGAGAGAAATTCACCTAAGAAGAAAATTGTCACAAAAAGTTAATTGCTTTGAATCTTTATCAGAAATCAGAAGTCTAGCCTGAAGTAAGAAAAAAATCCTAATAGCAACGGAAGCAAGAATTTGGTGGTAAAAAATAACATGAAAGTTCTTCGGACGATTTTTTTTTTCAGAAATTTTGTTTCGGTATAGTAAACGATAAAACGTTTGTACAGGGTGACTTTTTTTAATTTCCTAGCTAGGAATTTTATATCGCAGATGCTAAAGGAATTATGGCAGAAAAATTTTGTGGATCAAAGAAATCAAAATTCCCAAGAAAGTTTTTGATTTGGGAAGTCATAATCACATGCAGGAATGAAGCACTTCATTCTTAAAAAATGGTTGCATTAACACAGAAATATACGTGAATAAGTGCCTTTGGAAACGACTTCTCCCTTCCCTTATAAAATTCAGTGTATCCCCTGTTTTCTGGCCTGTTCCCGCTTTTTCTCATTACAACAACAAAACAATGGAGTTGTAACAAATAAATTGTAAGAGTTTGTACCGATAAAGGCTAATCCATCAAATTATCCGAATCTCCGTGCAGTTAAAAGATATTGGGCTCTAGTAAAAAATAATTTAAAGGACATTAAAAGCTCGATATAAAATGAAACGAACTTTAAAAATAAGTAGACTTATTCAAGCAAAAAGTAACCGAAACAAAATAAAACCTTAAATTGGAATAATTCCGGAAAAGATCAGATATTTCCTTAAAAACCAACAGGAACTAATTTATTCTTTTATGCTTATAACTTGAACATAACAGTCATTAATAAAAATATCACTTTGAAAAAATTCGCCCAATGGTTTAGTTTCTATAAGCAGATTCACATGCACGGATTTTTTCGTGCGCAGTCCTTATGTATTTATAGGGGTAATAAACATTTCGTGTGTGAAATTAACAATATTCAGACAATTTGTTGTCTTCTGTAGGCTGCCTGATCTAAGTATTAAGTATTCAAATTAGATTCAACAAGTAGTTTAATTATTAAATCACCTTCTTTTTAAATCTTTTCCTCTTTGACGTAAAGCAACACCAACTATACTTCAATTAAGTACATGTTTAGAATAAATAAAATTTAGCATTGTTTTGCCGAATAGTCTGATTAGAACAGTCTTTTTGTACTAAAAAAAGCTCTAAATGTCCTTCATATCTAATAAGGCGTATAAATCTCCTCAAGACCTAATATCTGCGACTTTTAATATACAAATATTGTACAAAAATACAGATCAATTCTTTTTGTGTTTATTCTCCCAAAAATATAATTACAATGTCTTTTATGTGAATTTACTAAATACTTTGCGACTAAGTAATATGAATTCTCTTAAAAGTTTTCCATGTAATAACTTTAAAACCTGTGGGTTTTTTTTTTTTTAACATTTGTGTCCTGTCTATCATTTGTAAGAAACATTTTGTATAACAAATTTGCATCCAACATTTTGTTTGACAAATTCGTTGTAAAGAAAATTTTATAAGAAAAAATAGTTGTAAACAAACTTTGTTTTTCTCTTACTCAAAAGCCAAATTTAACATTAGTGACATGCATCTACATTAGGCGACTTTTAAAATAATAACTAATATGATCTATACGAATAATAAAGGACACTACAATACAAGTATACAAAAAATAATAATAATAAGATATAGCCGACACACTGTTTTTTAGCGATTGGCATAAAAAGGCTAACATGTCTAAATTTCTATAATGAAGAAAATAAGTTAATTGCGGTATTGATCAACTACAAGAAATTTTTATTTCGTTTTAATATTGGCTCTTGATTTTTGTTTTTGCTTTTTCCTGCCTAACGATTTAATTCTTTTTTAACTTGGACTATTTTAAATAAAAATTACCATAATACACTACATTTTCCTCTCATTCTTGGGAGAAAAAAAAAAATAAAAAATAAAAATAAAGTTTTTCCATAACACTTTTCTTAACCCATTTCCAACCACTGTTGCGTTTTCGCATCAGTAACATTACCTATACCGTAACTAATTTAGTTTCAAATTAATGATAATGTTTTATATATGTACATTTAGCTTGAAATATTAACTAATTGAATTGACAAAAAAAAAAATTAATTCCGACGATTTTTTACCCCCGGTAGAGTGGATCTAAAAAAGGTCTATAAAATAGACCTTTTTTAAAATTTAAAAATTCATTCGAAAAATATTACAAAACATCTTGAATAACTTTTAAAACGATTGCCAAGACATCAAAAAATATGAAACTACTCACTTTTTGACAAATAATTTATGAAGATAGAAACACCAAGCTCCCAAAAATTGGTGTTGCGAAAATGCATCAATGGTCAATTAGGGGTAGAGTGATTTAGCTACATTACGCAAGGTGGCGCAATGAAATTGTGGACAATTTTAAGGTAATGTAGTATGTTAAAATTATGCAAAATAATTAAGAAAATTATTATAGATGAACGAATACAGATTTTTTTTTTAATTAAGACTTCATGTGCAGTACAATTTTTTTACTCTAGCCTTATAAAAGTTGTATTCTACATTATTTATGACTTATGTAGTAAAAAATAAGCAATTGTTAGCAAATTACAAATGGTTATATTTTTTACAATCATTGAGAACAAATGTAGGAAAAAGAATTTCCAAATGATCGACGCTACCTACATATGAAGTGTATTTTGTGAAGGATGCTATTATATTGAATATGATCACAAAAATTCAAGGAGTTACCTGAAAAATGTCGAAAACTAATGAATGAAACCAACAAAATTATGTAATTTATTGCAAAATTTTTTTAAATTGTCTTAAAAAAGGGATAATAAATTGTCTTCAAAGGTCATAAAATTTGCTAAAGAAAAACATAATATTTGCAATTTTTATGATTACACATTATTTTTTATTCAAAGTATTAAACAATTTTAAAAACCAATGTGAATAGGTAAAATTTCATAATTTTCGAAACAGCCTTTTTCTATGAAAGGCTATGCTCTCTACTCAAAGTGATAGTTCATTTTGGGTTTTCAATTAAATGAGATTAAGTGAATAACAAAATATAAACAAAATAAAATCTAAAAGGTTATTCAATATAATAAAGGAAAAATCTGTGAATATATGTGCACGGATAAATGAAAGAAAACTTATTTTTTTCTTAGCCATTTGAAAGTTGGTACATTATCCCAATTTTCAAATTCTGTTTCAATTGGAATGCATCATATTATGAGCCACTGCATTTGGTACATTACCAGGATTTACGATTTTACAAATTCGGGAATATTCTGCAAGAATAACAGAGTCGATTTACGTAACATTTGCGTTTGAAACACAACTGGTTAGGCAGCCTGTACGAAGGACCAAAATACTCTCCTGACCACCATATTGAAATCCTAATCGAGATGATGCGCAAACTGATAATCGAATTCAATGTACATTAAATTCCAAATGCTTCAACGTGTAACATATTTTATTTAATATACACTGAAAAAAGTAATTTCAATGAATGAAGTACATTAAATGAAATTCATTAATTTTTTCCAAGAATTTATTAGTTTAATGTACGAATTCATTGCTTCAATGAAAATATTCATTAAAATTCAATGAAAAAATTAACGCTATTATGAACATTACATTGAAACCATTCATTAAATTTATTTCTTAATACAATAAGTAAATCAGATATTTGCTTTAATGTGTTAGTTCATTGAATTAATTTATTCAATATACTAATTTGATTTAATTAAGAAGAAGCATTACACAATGAACAAAAGCATTGTATCAATGAAATATTTCATTAAATTATATTAAAATAAATACTTTCTAATGGGAAATAAAGTAAAACGAAAACAAATACAACTCAGTTTTCTTTTATCTTTTAACAAGAAATGACGCGTTTTAAATAAAAGACAAAAAATAAATTTGTATGTAAAATCTATTTAAAATCTAATAAAATGAAGTAGATTTTGTGTGAAATCCCATTTAAACTAGATTTCGTGCATATGTAAATGTGCTATAAGTATATATAATTATATGAAATATTTTAATTGAATTCTTAATAAAAATATATTACAGGCTGATCAAGATTTGGATGCTACATTTGGGAATTACTATAGACAAAAAAATGTAAAGGTAACTAGTTCAAATATTTTAAGCAATTGAACGAATTTTAATAATTTTATTTATAAACTTTTTTTGTTCAAGATAATGCTGTTGTTATATTAATGTGGCGTCTAAATGGATATTCCATACCATCATTGAGCAATATAGAGGACAACAGGAATTACTATATTATTATAAATGACAAAGCAAACACGATCACATCTGTAATATGCATTTTGTTTATTTAAATTTTTTAGTGAAATGTAATATTTTTATATTTATGTTTAAGTTTTGCTTATATTAACTCAATATCATATAATTTAATCATTTAATTTAAAATAAAATAAAAACCAAAAATACAGAACAAGACAATTATTATAATACATTTTCAATGTATAGTTTCATTGGGACAAAATATGAGTTCATTGAAATCAATGTACTGTTCACTGGAATTATTTATTTCATTTAATGAACGTGTTCATTGATTCAATGTAAGAATAAATGTAATCAATGAACTTGTACATTGAATTTTAATATTAATGTATGGTAATACATTTTTTCAATGAACCTGTACACAGGGTCTAAATTAGTGCACAAATTCATTGTAACAATGAACTTTTTCATTGTATTTATGTACCTTTTTGGTTCAGTGTATAATCTATTTTATACATTATATGAAATTATTCAGTCTTACACCGTAATTTATTTAACCCAAATTGACCGGGAATGTTTTTTGTTTCAGATAATGATGAAATTTTCAAATTTAAGTCTATGGGGCCTAAGAAAATTTACTTATTATATAAAATTTTGTTTCGGTCCCTAGGTCTGTCAGAACGAGCCTTTACCATATGGGCACGACAGGCACTACATAGATATTTTTTTGTAAGAAGGAAATCAGTAAATTTTTCAAAAAAATGTTTTTTATTGGCAAATTTCTTATGGAGATGCAACACAATATGAGTTCTAGTATACTGTAATTTACATATCAAACATTCAGTATTAAGTACACCCCCTTTAGTTGGAACATTCACCGATATAACGCCTTATTGTAGCTGTTTGTACTAAAAAATGACTCATTACGATCATAAAAACTTATTGTGTTAGGAATTCACCTTTGAATATTGGAGGACATCCACTTAATATAATTTATAAAGTAATATACGTTTGGAGTATTAAAGAACTGTTAGTTGTTTGTTAAAGGTTTCCTAGGAAGTAAGAACAATTATCTGCCGAACCCGGATCATTCTTCAATACCATCGTCACTTGAAATTTTAGAGACTATATTAGTTGATATACATATAAAACACTACATTTTTCTGTAGAGTAAAACATAAACATATGCATTTTTTTAACAAAAATTTTGGTGGTTCTGGGTTTCTTTCAAGTTTTTCGTATATATATATATTTTTTTTTTTTTTTGTGACAAATTTAAGTTATGCAAATATTGTTGCAAATTTTATCTTTGTATAAGGTAAGCGAGTAGATTTTTAATGTCATCTGAATGTCAGTTGCAAAAAAAAGTCTAAAACATAAAATAATGTTTTCAACTTTAGTTTTTGTCAAGCTGAATTGTAAACTCAAGATGATGTAATATCAAGATATGTTGACTTTTGTTAGGAAAATAAGACACCATATTGAATATAGAATTAAAAACTTGTATTAAAATAATGAGTATATAAGCAAAAAAGATTTTAAGTAACACAATATGAAATAAAAAAACTTTTAAGAATACTGTCCAATATTTTGTTGTTGCAATTTTAATAAAAAGTAAATTATATCTTTTAATTTCCTTTCTTCAATTTAATAAAATATCTTTTACATATCGTTCATTTGCAAAAATAATGTCATAATTCAATATTTGGGTATTTTAAGCAAAACTAAACTTATACGTATGCACAGCGTTACCATTGAGAATTTTTAAAAAGTGTCCAAAAAAGGGGATTTTAAAATAAAAAGTCGCCATAAAAGGGGATTATTTTGAAAACTGCTTCAAAACATAAGAAACTCTTTAAAATTTGTGTATTTGATAACAACCAAAAACAAAAAATCTTGTACGATATTTTAAGAAAAACTAAAAAAATCAGTTATAAAATAACAAAATAATTTATAATTATTTTACAACAATTTTTATTATTGCAAAAATTCACAAAATTTTTTCACAAAAATGGTTAACATACAATCCTCTTTTAATTAATTAAACTTCCGTATTTTTGTACGAGTTCTTCTCTCGTACTCCAGTCTTTAAAATCCCCATCGGACAAATTTAATACAGAATGCTTGTATTCATTCACAAGTATTGACTTAAGTCTGTTAGACAAACTATTTTTTATTATTGATAATTTATTAAAAAACGAGGAAAGTACAGTTGATCAAGACCAACCATATGATACCCTACACCATTCCGATCTACATAATTTTTTTTTACTTACATATATAAACCTTATTTGTGTTAAATATTAACATAATACTAACATTTCTATCGGATTATGCACGTTAAAATGATTTTCGGGAGAGGGATTTATATCGGAGCTATGGTCAATTATGGACCGATCTTAATGAAATTTGGCAATAAATAATTTGCGTTTATATAAGACTTATTTGCACAAAATTTCATTGAAATATTCCTATTTTTAAGGCATCTACAGTGTTAAAACTCTATTCCGGGAGGACATTTGTATGGGAATTAGGTGAAATAATTCAATAGCCTTTGTCCTACTATTGAAGAAATAATATGTACCAAAGTTAATCAAAATATCTTCAAAATTGCGACCTTTACCCACAAGCTTTACACGGACAGCCAGCCAGCCAGCCAACCAGACGGACGGACGGACATAGTTAAATCGACTCAGAAAGTGATTATGAGTCGAACGGTATACTTTATACCTACACCCATGATGGTGTAGGGCATAGATTATAACATAGATATGAAGTTCAGTTTTCAAAAACCTAAGTCGGTTGTCAAAAAAACCTAAGTCTAATAATGTGTTAGTAAAATTTTTCATTGAAAACAAAAACAATTGTAGTACGTGGGTGCCTTTTTGAGTAATTTTTTTCAATTGAGTTTTTTTTGAGCTTGATATCTATGTTATAATCTATGGTGTAGGGAATAAAAACACGTTCCCCCGAGGGATTGCTATGAGGAATGTAAAAATATAAATTAGGATATAAGTATTCATCCATTTTTTTTCAATCCAGTCCAAAAAGATTCGGAATGTAATTCCGAATCTTTTTTATTTATTATTCTTAGTTACTAACAGTTTAAAAGTACTCCGCAGTTTTTTATATCACTATACTGTGAGACAATCACAAAATTAACAATTTATTTGTTGAAATTGATATATAATGGGTCGATATAATTCAAACAACTTAGTTTCTCGTTATTTGGCACATAGTCTTAAAAAGTCGCATTTAAAAGAGGGGCCAAAAAAGTGTCCAGAAGGTTCAAAAAGGGGCATTTGGCAACTGAAGTTCCCAAACGGTAACGCTGCCTATTCAATAAGCCAATATGAGTATTATATAGTTCTACAAAACAAAGTTCAATACGTCTAATGAAAAAAATTATTTTAATGAATAAAATTCATTAATTTTTTTCAATAATTTATTAATATAATGTACGAATTCATTGTTTAAATGAAAACATTCAATTGCTTTGAATATTAATCAGAGAATTTTAAAAGAAGTCTAGCCTGAAGACTTATAACATAAGAAAAAAATCCTAATAGAAACGAAAGCAAAAATTTGGAAGTAAAAAATAACATGAAAGTACTTCGGACGAATTCTTTCAGAAGTTTTATTTCTGTATAGTAGACGATGAAACGTTCGTACAGGGTGACTTTTTTCAACTTCCTAGGCAAGAATTCTATGTCGCAGATGCTAGAGGGATTATGGCAAAAAATTTGGTGTATCAAAAAAATCGAAAGAAGCTTATCCATCAAATTGTCCGAAACTTCGTGCAATTGAAAGATATTGGACTCTAGTAAAAAATAATTTAAAAGACGTTAAAAGCTCAGCATAAAATGAAACGGAGTTTAAAAATAAGTGGACTTATTCCAGAAAAAATGTGACTGAAACACAATAAAACCTTTAATTAGAATAATTCTGCAAAAGATCAGATATTTCCTTAAAAACCAACAGGAACTAATTTATTCTTTTATGTTTAGAACTTGAACATAACAGTCATTAATAAAAATATCACTTTAAAAAAAATTCACCCACTGGTTTAGTTTCTATAAACAGATTTGCATGCACGGATTTTTTCGTGCGCAGTCCTTATAACAATTTTTTTATTTTACAATCTTTGGACAATAAATAATACATTTGGCTATTAATAGCGAATATTTATATAAAGATATTACAAAGCTCAAAGTGGGTCGTAGAATAAATGTAAAGTAAATTGGTTTAGAGTAAGTTTTTGATAATGTTATTAGTATATAGTGTATAAATCTAAATTATAATGTAGTTAGTGTAGTTTTAATGCTTGCGTAGGAATACTGATGTAAAATAATTCGCTTATAATGTAAGTTTTATAAATACATGGAAAATAATAACAAAAATAAAACTATTTATTTTAGTATTTACTTTCTGCTGCTGTCTTTCACATCTTTCACGTAAAAGAACCATATTAACCTTAAAAACAATAAATAGTTATCAAAATAAAAAAAAAAAAACAATTTATGGACATTTTTAAGGATCTATATATTTCTTTGATTAGGAATCCTTAAAAAAAATTACTTGTTTTAGTTTTTATTTCTGATGCATTTTTCACAAAGACTTCGATTACACCTTTCGCTGAAACGAATTAATTAATTAATTAATTAATCTACAAAATAAACAATGTTATTAAAATTTAAAAAGTTATAACATCAACATACGTCTTACAATGCCTTTTTTAAGGAACTCAAAACGGTCTAGAATCATACCAAAACAAGTTGGGTCTTGTTGTCTCTGTTTGACGTTAGCATGGGGGTTTCTACTGAAACACACTTCTTCAACGATCATGGTATTTCTTCAACTGGAGCTTTATTCAAACCTAACAATATCCAAAAATTGGGATGATTAAAATTGAAAAGCACATATGTACATTACAGTGCCTTGATTTGTATGGGAATAAAAAAATTTACCCCATAAAATTAAAGTTTGATATTTTCCAAACTAATTCCCAAAATATTTTAGTTCAAATATTTAATTTACGTGAGCTTGACCATTTTTAAAATACCTCCAAAAATATGGTTTTCGATCGACAGTATACACAGTTTTTAACTTTTTGTCAAAAAAAAAAATTACAACATATGATAGAAAAATGACGTCTAATACATATTGAACAAAAAGTAATTTAAAATTTGTTTCCATTCTTGCGAAAAAATTTTAGTAAAATGTTCAATGATTTTATTTTAAATAGTATTTTATTTAGGTTTAAATATTTTGGAAATTTTTCATCGTAAATTATATTTTAGCGCATCATTGGAAAGCTCTCATTAATCATTTAACCCTTTAGTTGCATAAATAATATTTTGGGATTTTCGGTCCATAATTGGTTAAGTTAATTTTTATACCAAATAAATGGTTATTAAGGACATACATGTCTTCAAAAGCATAAATTTATCAAAAAAGCGGCGAATTGATGTAAAATGGCGGTTAAATTTAAAAAAACTCCTTTTTACTCGATTATTATCCCGGTTTTAAATGAACTTATTATGCTTTTCATAAATTTATCAAAATTAAAGTGTAATAAATAATACTTTTCCATTGTATTTATGTACCGTTTTGGTTCAGTGTATAACATGTTTACTATTGATTGTTGATATGGGTGAGACGAACTTCGCGGTCTTTTCATTTCGATTTCTTTCTTATTTTCTTTTTTTAACGGCATTAAAAATATAAGATCTTATTTTCAAAAATATTTACAATAAGACGGGTCTATTATTTTTGCAAAAATCGTACAGTAAAAATTGAATATACTGTAGTACTATGTAAAAATGAATTGAATTTTTAGAATTTAAATCTAAGACTAAATATAAATTGAAGAGCACTAGTCGCATTGGCTAACTGGCGGTCAAACCTACATCCCTTAAATAACATCTCAATTAGGTTCTGTATTTATAAAACATCACAACATTAGCGCATAAGCCTTAAAAGAACTACAATACCATCAACCACCTCATTCAGCAATATCATCATCAGCACCATCCGTTTAGCAATAAAAAGGCAATTGTGCGAAAAATAATATGCACAAACGAATCTTTAGAAGTCAAGCGCTTTTCTTTTTTTTTGCTTTTAAAAATTTTTGTGTTATTTTACTTTATTTTAAACATGTTTATTACTACAACCATTTTAAATACCAGTACAACAAGTACAAAAACAAGCAAAAAGAAAAAAAAAAAATCCAAAGTACAAGTTAACAAAAGAGGTGAGAATTGTAAGCAATTTTTATTATGAACATTCATACAAGTGGCTAACAAGAGCTCTTATAGTCGTTTCATTATTCCTTTTCCTTTTTTATTTAATTTTATTTTTTTTTCTTACTTTTTTGTTTTGTTTTTGTGCTGTAATATAAAAAGCAAATACATAATTAAATTAAAGTCATATTATATTGTTGCCATTATAAGAGGCTAAGAAACTGGAAAAAAAGCTTTTAAAATCATGTTTATGTGCACTTTATGTATAAAATTTATATACTTACAAACACTTACTCAGTTATATATATACAAAAATACCATTAGCTTTGTATAAAATGGCTATTGTTTTCAATATTTTTTAATAACTTTTTTTTTTTTTGAAAACTAAATAAAAATTAAATTTTAGAGTTTAATTTAATTAAATTGTGTTTAATTTTACATAACAAAGGGTTTTTCGGAAAAGTTTCTGTTTTTCAGCAAAATTTCATTTTGTAACTTATGAAGCCACTTGAGTAGCTGCTTTAAAAAAAGGATGTAGTCGGCTTTTAGTTTTGGTATGTTAAGCATTACGTAAAATGTATGAATGTGGGTTGTTGTGCTGCATTTTTAATGAAATTATTTAAATATTATTTTTGGTTTTAGCTATAAAAAATACTTGGATTAAATAAACTTTTTTAGATGCGATTATTTTTAATTAAATAATTCAGTTAGTATTTATTTCTCTTTTGCTACGTTTAAATGACTTCTGCAAAAATTACTACGTGGTAATTTTTAAACATAATATGATAGGTCATCACATGTGTGGCAGATGTGTCTATTCTCTATATCTATTTTGAAATAAGAAAATGTTGCTAAAATTCACTTTTAAAAAAATTAAAGTCGCACTTTTTGTGAGGAATATTATCATGAGTAGTAAACTAGAACCGATATTCACTTATATTTTTCAGAAAACGATCTCAATATACAGTAGGTAGTACAAATGAGTACATGTTTGTAATTTGTGCTTTTGTCGTTGCATAAAAATAAAAGTAGTAAAGCAAATCCAAAAATTGTTTCTTTAATTTATTTTATGTTTAGCATTTAATAAAATAATGTATAATTTAAAAATAAAAGCATCAAGCTCTAAGAAAAAATCCAACAAAACGAAAACAACTAGCATGTACTCAATTTTGCACCTGAGGGATTTTTAAAATATTTTTTTACAACAATAAAAATATTTGAATATAATATAGTGTAGTTTATAGATAATGGTCAGTAGATTATTATACCATTTTTAAAATTTAAATATACATTTCATATCGGGAGCTATATCCGAAGGACCGCTTTTTCGGACTTCGCGGATTTAAAATTTTATATCTAGAATACCAGTTGACCAAATTGAATTTTTTAACTGTACTAGAAAGACAAAAAATTATCCTTTTTAAAAATTATATATTCATTTAAATGAACAGCAAAACTATGTTGAATATTAAGACACAAATTTTCATTATATATGAAAATAATTGAAAAGTATGAGGGATGTATCCGAGATACCAGAAGTAACATCTGAATTTGATGTCAGATTCAAAAATCACCAAAGAAAAATATGAAGTAGTTGTTAAACTATTAACAACGATATATCACATTCTGCAATCGAACTTAAAATGGCGACTTTACTTTCATTCTATGGTGTGACTGGCACAACTTATTTTTTTTTTTTTGTATGATAGATAAACCGACCCGCTCTAATGTGCACGCATGGTATGTGTTTTTAAATGATAAATGAAAAGTAATGTCACTTCTACACAAATCTTAATTAATAATATCATCTGATATATACGGCTTTTTAAGAGAAACAAAATTGCGGTTGTTATATTTGAACCATTCGTTTCTGGTGGTTATCGTATGCTCGAAATTCGTGAATCTGATGATATTAATAATCTATGAATCAAATATCTATTGGAATCCACTCTAGATGTTTTTCTTGCTAAATGTTCGCAAAAGTTTTTACAATAATAATTTCTTGCCTCCTGCCCTTCTTGGGATAATTTACCAATTGGAACAATACATTATTCGATAATATTTTTTTCCGTGGAATTAAATTGCTTGTAGTGTAGCGGATATATCGAGCCTTAATGACGAAAATCTAAAACTCAAAATCGTCAATATTTCATCAATATAATAAGATTTTTAGCTTAAGCTATTTTATCGTAAATGATATTCTTCTCGTTAACATCCGTATTGAATTTTATTAACTATTTTGTTTAAAAATTATTTTATTGATTCAATATCAACATTTTTAATTAAATTGTACTAATATTTCTAAAAATAAACTAAAAAATACGAAAACCAAATATCCAAAATTTTTTGGCGAGAAATACGTTGACACATGACCAGTAATTGCAAATAGGAGCAAAACTTTATTACTGCTTTTGAAAGACCAGCTATCACAAATTGCAAAAGTGCCATTTAGATAGCGGGACTTTATGGGACTTTTTATTTTTTATTTTTCCAATAAAAATTAATATAAAAACAAAAAAAAAAAAAAAAAAAAATGCCAAAAAAAGTTGAAGACGAAGAAATCCCCAAAATTTTTTGTTAATAATCATTTTCAAATTATTGTTATTTTTTACAATATATAACACAACAATCTTTAAAACAAAAAAAGATTCATAAAAATCTTGTTTAAAATAAAAAAGTTACAACTATTCAAAATTAAACTTCTCATCAAAAAAATATTTTGTGTTAAATTTATCTTAAAGTCCTGTTCAAGGTTCTGTTATTTAATAACAGTTAATATTTTTTTATTTTTCAGTTACTTGGAAGGTTTTTAACGAGAATAACTAAATTTTTTTCAAAACGCGAAAAAAATTTTAGGGATTTTGATCAGCTAAATTGTTAAAATCACACACTGTGCGATGTATTATTTTTAAAATTTCTATATTTTTTTCTTTTTTTAAATTAATTAAAATTTGAATAAATATGGGCAATTCTCTTTTTAAGTTTCCCTTTTTGAAACCGACCTTCAACCTCAAATATTTTTTTAACTTTTTTAAATAACTTGATGCAATTATGTTAAAAACAATTGGAGGTGTAAGAGAACTAAAATTCAAGACCTGAAACGGTTCGATGTGGTACCAGCAAGCACTTAACCCTTAAATGCCCCTGGTATCTTTAAAGATACAACCAATAAAAAAATTCCTATGGCACAATTTTCGTTTTTTTCTTAAATTGGTTTTATATCGTTTAAAACATAACATGTTTTTGTAAAAAAAAAAAAAACTTTTTATTTCTAAATTACGCCATTTTAGAAATATTTCAAAATGAAGACAAAAAATATTTTTTATTAAAATTAAATAAACGACCTTTTTCAAAGTGTAAAATCTGACAACCTATGAATATTTTTAAACGAAAAAAATATTGCCGTACTTTGAACTATGTTCTTTAAAGATATTGAAAAATATTATACTGATATAAGTAGACAATTCTCTAGAAATTATAATTTTCCGGTTGTATCTTCAAATATACATTAGGCGTTTACTGCTAAAGTTTGATTTCTGTTACATATGGTATTTGTGCTTATTATCAGTGGCATTTTCGTATATGATATTGCCTTTGCTAGAGCAAGTTCACTTGTTTGAGGCTAAGTAATATAGTTTTTTAGATTTTAAATTGTTCAATAACATTTTTTAATTACAAAAATTTTGTTCGAGTTAGTTTGTTATGTCTGATGATGACGTATGTGAACTAATTTGTAATACCGAAAGGGTGATATACAGTGATGATCTAAATTTTGCTCATTGATATAAAACGACAGGTTAAATGCAGACGATAAGTAGCAGACAATGATAAAAATATGAATCAGAATGATATTGACATAAACGTGTCCGTTCAGAACTATTTTATCTGTATGTTCAATGATGCTACAAACGGGGGGATTTAATTCATGCAGAATCTCAATATAATTAGCACAATTCGAATTAAGGTCAAAACCACATTTTTTATTTGGACAACTTTTTTACATTAGTAGAGTATGCTGAAATTCGATCGTGGGACCAGTTAAAAATATATTGCGTATATAATTGGAATAGATGAAACTTCGCTGTCTTAGAAGAATAATATAGTGGTGAAATAGTGTCAATTTAAATTGGAACAAAACATGTACTCGGTAGTGCTGAAATTAAGATAGAACAATCAACAACTGTGAAAACGATTGACAAAATGAATAACACCGTTTTTATTTCGGGAGGCTTTGAAACGAAATGGATAACTATTATGATATATTGCTAGTGTATGACAAAATAGAATGCTCCTTCGAAAATTGCCGCTTCGTATAAAAAGTAAGAATTTCCGAATTCAGTTCTTGAGTTTTATGGTCTTCAATATCAATTCTGAGTTTCATATAATCCGAATGGATATGAAAAAGAAAAGCCTCGAAAGCTGTGAATGTATATTCACTCGACGACAAACCCTAGCCTATGCGAGGGTCAGACGCAAAATTGGCTAACGTGCGTTCAATAAGTCTGTCGTTGACCAGTGCTGAAATACATTGTGGACAAATTGTGAAACCAAAATTTTAAAATTTTGAATTTTCTGTAGTTTTTTGATCAGAAATTTTACAAAGTTTCTTGTATCACAGAATAGAGGATGAAGCTTTATTGCCTTTGTAATTGTGCATCATTTGAGATATATTTCATAAATATGCTCTCAATAGTAACGCTACAGGAATTGCACAAACTTAAGGAGAAAAAACGTGAATGGCTCTAAGAGGTGCCTCTAGCATATTAGTTTCAATGAAGCTAAAGTATAGCGGCACCGAAAAAGGTTTCCGAATTACTTTTTAAAATAACTGTGACGTGATAAAATATTAATTTGCGAAAATTTTATAACATTCTTAAATCGATCTAAAATTTGGCGTTTTCTATATTAGAATTTTTTCGCACTATGGGTAAACTTAAAGGTGCTAAATAAAACCGTTTATAATATATACCAATTTGTAGCTGTTATTATAACTTATATTGGAATCAAGTGTCACCAAAAAATAATTACGCGTTTGAATTTAATGCATCTTTTAAAATGTTTGGATGTGTAACTTTGTCATTGAAAACTTTATGTTTTAGTAATAGAAGTAATTTTTGCAACATTTTTATACCCACCACCAAAAAAAATACCGTATGCATAAACCTTGCTTTAGAATAGGACCGCGCCCATTTTTGGTTTCCAAGTTTATATCGACCCTAAAACTATCAGTATAAAAAAGTCATTCGCGGACGTGACATATTTTCGGTGAGAATGTTATATGGATCCTGTACTTAATTGTAGATGAAGTAAGTGTTAACATTCTTTAGGACTGTAAGAATGTTATAGTCTGTCTTGACCGATTTTCTTTTCAGAGATTTTATATAGAACGTGTGTTTTATTTTAGGTCAAGTCTCTATGTAAAGTTTAAAATTACAATTTGTACTTTTTACAATCTTTTGTATAAAAAAAAGTGATGTTTACCAACACTAATTTATGCACTTTATGATGATTTTCGGAAATGGGCCACATATGGGAGCTATGAATTTTTATGATAAAATAAACGAAAATTACACGATGGTAACCGGGTACCACGGGTATTGACTAACGTTATTTTTTTTGGGTATGTACCGTAGGGTTAAACAAATACATATATGATTGTGTTTACTAATATAAAACTTATAGAACTTTCTTTAATTTGTATTTTGTATATCTTTGTGTGCATTTGTCTTTGACATTGGACTTAAAATGTAATTTTTATAAATTATTAAAATTTCTGAATTTTAACTACCAAAACATTAACGATAACATTGGTCAACAAAAAAATCCTCCCCAAAGACTAAGAGTTAAACTTGATGCATTTTGATGTGCTAAATATGAATCTGCTATCAGGTTTTTTCCATCATCTCTGGTTTTTTTTTTTTTTTGTGGGCGTGTCTAATATTTCGTCAATAGTAGGGCCATTACTCTAGTATATTTCCTCATAACTCAAGAACGATGTGTACGATTGACATAAGTGATACACCAAAAGATGCGGAATAAAAATATATTCAAATAACCCATACTTTATCTTTTTATGTGCTCAATAGTTTCGAAGTTATTTTGAAATAAATGTCAAAAAAAAAAAAAAAAATATGTAAAATTTTAGATTTTTTTGTTATTAAAATTTCTTTTTAAAAGTGAAAGCATAAAATTTTATTATCTTTATCTTAAAGGTGGTAATGCTGCGAATAAGATAAGGCATAAATCTTCAAAATTGATGCACAAATCTTGATTTTATTCACAGTTAAGTAAAAATACCCATGTATACATACAATTAAGTAGAAATACAGTGGTGGGCAAAAAAAATAAAATTTTTTTCTTGAAACTAAAATAGTTGGACTAGGTGGATTTTGACGAATTAAACAAGAATCTACATTCACTTTTTTTCTATCACGTGCTGATTTTTTTTTACCTTATTCAGCGGTCAGACTATAGAAATCGAGAATACTTTGTACAATTTTGACTATAACTCAAGAACCGATTACACGATTTTGATAAGTGAAACACCAAAAGATGCACACGAAAATTTTCTTCTAGGTTTGTCATTATAATTCTTTATTGATTAAAGAATTTTAGAGTTATGGATTGAAATTTTCACGATTTTTCAAACTTTTATTTTAATTTTTGTTTGCTACTATTTACCGAATAACTACGGAAATATTAACTGCACAAAAAATTATGTTAATTCGGTTTAAAAATAATATAAATTGCTATCTACTGTAGTTTAATTTATCTTAATTGGACAAACTGTTCTCCAGTAATACAAGTGTGACTGCCTAAAGGCGGTGTTATAGTCCCACAAAAAAAAAAAAAAAAAAAAAAATCGATACGTGATAGAAAAAAAGTAAAGGCTGATTCTTATTTAGCATGTTAAATTCCATCTAATCCACCTATTTTTTTATTTAAGACGAAATTTTTTATTTTTTTTTTTTTTGCGCACTAGTGTAACTCCACTTAATTATAGGTATGCATGGGTATCCTAACTTAACTGTGAATCCAATCGTGATGTGTGCATTAATTTTTACGATACGTGACTTTATTTATTTGAAGGTGATAAACTGCAACATTTTTCATGTTTTCACTTTGAAAAACAAGTTTTAGTAAAAAAATAAATCTTGAATTTAGCATGAACAAATTTTTTTCGGGCACTTATTTCGAAATATCTCCTAAACTATTAATCCGATAAAAATTTGTTAGTACACAGAAAAAATTCACCAATTAACAAATATATATTAAAATAATTCCTTCAATTAAAAACTAGTTTAAATTTGCACCTCTTACCAAAATGATTATATCAATTACTAAAAACTGTAAAAAATACAAAACAGAAAAAAATTCCCAATTAATTAGTTAATTAAATCAATCAAATAGTTGATTGGATGAATTAAAAATGTATATAAGATATAAAGAATAGTTAAATTTTATTTTCATTTAATTTTTGCTTGAATAAATTTATTAAATTTCGATGCAAAATGAAACAACTATGTTAATTGAAAAAAATACCGTAATAATTTTTTCTGTATAGAACGACTAAAAGCTAATTTTATTTTACATATTGGTGTATTATTTATATAAATCGTGCATACCGTTCTGGAGTTATAGTGAAATATACTCAAGTAATCGGCTTATTTAGGACGCAATATTAGACACGCCCATAAAAAAATCTTGACATGATGGAAAAAACTGAAAGCAGATACAAGTTTAGTATGCGGAATTCCATCTACTTCACATATTTTTTTTGTCGATCAGTGTAATTTCTTGTCCACTAACATAAAATTAAAAAAAAATGTTTGATGGTCAAATGTTAACAATATATCAAAGAATTTTATAAAAACAATTTTTTAATGAAATGTTAAAAATCCTTATGATCGCGATTATCTTCGGCATCATCAACTTCATCGAATCATCTTTAATTTGTATTTTGGATATACTGATATGGATTACACATGTGTGGTAATTTTTTAAATATTGCTGAAAATAGAATTATGGCAATTTTGTATAACGCTTTGTCTTAAACCTCAATAACACTGATGCCTTGCGCTAAAAGTCATTCACGCGAACAGATTTGCATTTCATTGAAGCCAGATAATATTGATACAAAATGGCGTTTATATGCCATTAAAAAAAATGTATGCGTTGATTGATCATCGAATAAGTATAAATAGTTTTAAAATTATAATTTTATAAAGTTTTAGTTTATGATCTTCAATTAAAAGTATGCAATTCAAGTGATGCAATTGATTCAACATAAAAATATTTAATATTTCTTCAAATGATTTTTTCAATGCACTTGAATATATTTTTAGACGACCGTCATAAATAATCTACAATTGAAAGCACTTATCAATAAAATGTGCTTAAGAGAAAGCATATATTCATTCAATTATATTGAATTCAATTAATTTTTTTTCTATAAAATCATTTGCAGTTGCCTTGGCATTGAAAGTATTATACTGGACTCCATTTATATAAGACCATTTTACATACAAAACTATGTTCAGCATTTCCATATAAGTATGTATTTAAAAATAATCTTTTTTCTATTACAGTAAAATGTTTTTAACTACCTTTCTACATCATTAGTTTTAAAAACAACCCTTTTTTCTACTTTACATTTTGCTGGAAATAACAAGTAGGAGTAATAAGAAAATATAGTTAAGCTACACAAAATTTCGAACACATCTTTGCATGTAGGATACGTGTGTATGTAATTGTAGTCATGCTAGTTGGTACTTATAATCATACGAGTATCTATTGCCAATAACGACAGACAGTTTGATTTTTGTTTTATTTTTTTTTTATTTTATACTTTTACGTATGCTAGTACGAGTATATGATACATCATGTTTTCATTTCTAATATTCTTAGTTTTCATCTGAATATGTCTTTAACACTTAATTGAACCCTTTTTATACTCAATTTTGTTTTTATTCTTTACTTTTATGTTATTATTGTTGTTGTCATTATTAGTAAATAATCTTTCATATGGTAACTACTTGTCACTTACGTAGGCAAATTGAAAAGTCGTTTTAATATGTAGTAGAATTTAGTTTTAGTTTCCGCGGGGCTATTTTTTGCAATGGCTGAACTTTTTTAATTGGGAAACGTACTCTAAAGAAAAATAATCATTGAATATTGCATAATTTGAATATTACAATCAGTGTTGCCAGTTAAGCCTTTTTAAGGCTAAATAAAGCCTTTTTATTTTGCTTTTAGCCTCAAAATTTTAGTTTTAGCTTCTAGCTTTTTTCTAGCCTTTTTTATTCTTAACATAGACTTAAAAAGGCAAAAAATTTACTAAATTAGTTTTTAAATAAATTCAAGCATTTTCATTCTACAAAAATATTATAAAAATTTTTTTTACAAACTTTATTATTTTAAATAAATTTCAAAACTACCTTCCTATATATACATCAAAATGTTTATATGAGTGTGCATAACTATAAAGGAAATCTACAGTGTAGTAAACTACTATTATGGTTCATGTATGCGAGTGTTTGTATAGTATTAACATTAGATAACGTTAGATTTTCCATTTACATGTGCATTTAAACGGTAAATAAACTTACTGTGTATAAAAAAGCACACATACAGACATCAACATACATACCTATTTATATAATAAACTGTAAACCTTATCTATATATACATATATAGATTGTACAATTGTTTGTCTATAGCGAAATATTTGTTTTATAACTCCTTTTGCATGTCTCACAGTAAAAACATATTGAAAATTCTATTAAAAAGTTTCATGATTTTAAATCTATTGCATTTAACAATTAGTAGAATTTATAAAATACACTCGAAAATATCACTTGTTTACGTAAATCTAATATAGTTAATTAAAGATTTCATACAAAATGTAATAAAAAAAATAAAAACATAAATTATTTTTTTAATTTTTATGATGTATTTTTGAGCTACAAAAAATTATTCTTAGGCATGTTCTTCAATGTTCATTGTTGCTAAAATTATTATAACACAGTATGGTAGTAATTTTCACACATGAAAAAAATCGATATACGCACAAAACTAGATACTATACGTAGTAAAACTAAGTACTCAGTTTTTCTCTAGAATGTCAAATTTCAAAGTTTCGAAACTTTTTGTTAAATATAAATAAGTAGTGCGGTCGAAAAAATCTTAATATATATAAAATTCAATAATTTGAAACGATTAATCTCAGAGTTTCGATTGTTTTTTTTTTTTATTTAATTGATATTATGCTACAGATCACAGAAAAATATTATTTTTATACTTCTAACCACTACTTATGAACTCGTAGACCTTTTTTGGTATCCCTTCCATTAGAGATTTGATAGTTGTTTCAGCCACTTTTTTGGAACAGTCTGCCCATCTCCTTTTAAAATCTTCAATATTTTGGGACACCTCTTTTGTCCTCTTCACTGGTCTTAGCTCCGGATAATTTAGAAAATTGATCTCTCTTGGTACAAAAACTATGTTATTGTTTTGGTACCACTTCAGAGCTTTCTTACCGTAGTGAAATGATGCCAAAATGGGCCAAAAATATGTGGACACATTGTGCTCTCTTATGAAAGGAAGACGATTGTTTTCTTGCAAACATTCTTCGATGTATTTTTCGCTATATATATGGCCCACTGTAACAAATGATTATTCTTTTGCCGCAACTGCAATCTTGTCAAAACAGGAATTCTTTAGGAAATTTCGTCAGCTTTTCGGTCCTAAACTTATATTCTACATATCCTCGAGCACCAACAATAGGGTGGGTCAATTTGTTCGAGTGAAAAAAAAAAAGTGACAGGCGTATAGCAAAATCGAAATCTACATAAAAGTCTAAGGAAATTACCCAATGAAAGTATGGGTCTAGAATGAAAACCTAGCTCCCGCCGAGAGACATGAAGATTTTATTTTAAGGTATTTCAAAAACATTTCATAGATTTAATGGAAAACAACATGTTATCACTAAATCCAAACATAATATTAGGGTGGTTCAATTTGTTGGAGTGAGAAAAAACGTCGAAATCAGCAAAAAACATTTAGAAAAGTGTATTTTGGTAAAAAAGTCTTAAAGAATGTTTTATTTACCTGCCACTATTTTTTCAAATATCTCAGCATCCACGCAACACTCTATTTAAAAAACTTAAGTAGTATAGGAAATCTGTATTAACATACGGATTTTAGCAAAATGTTCAAAATAGCGTTCGAGATATAGCTTTCCAAGACTTAAGGTTTAACCAATGACTTTTAACCTTTATTTATAAAAAATGTGAAATGCCATTTTGAAGGTGCTCTCATTACTTATTATTTGAAACCTAATTCGGATCTGTATCTTGAGTAGTTTTTGAGATAGCAGCAATTATATCAAAACACTGTTGTTAAATTGAACGATTTTCCCCAATTTTCATATCTCTCGGCGGGAGCTAAGTTTTGATTTTAGACCCATAGTTTCTTAGACAAGTTTTCTTAGAATTTATTGTAGATTACAATTTTGCTATACGCCTATCTACAAAAAGAATTGACCCACCCTCAACAACAACATTCAAATTTTGATCCGGATGCTGCGAAAAATCTGCCAGTACAGTCCCAATATCATTTGGCCCTTTTTTCTTCCCGAACCATGTTTCCTATCAATGGTCGAATTCTCCTGATACTGTTAAGTAACCTTGGAAACAGTTTGACAGCAGACATTTAATTCCTTGGCCAATTATTTGTAGAACCAATTTGGATTTTTTTATTTTTTTAATAATTTATAGCACGTACTTCTTTTTCGTCACTCATTTTGATCAAAGTCGTCACAAATAAGCATGAGTGTCATTAAAAAAATAACTGACATATTTTTCAAAGATAACTAGATCAAAAAAAAAAAAAAAAAAATAATAAAAATATTGCTTTGGAAAAAGTTATGAGGCAAAACGTGTGTTAAGATTTTTTCGAACGCACTCCTTAATCTTAATTATTTGTACGAAGTAGTACACAAAAATGCTAAAATGGATAATTGTATAATAATAAAATTTAGTACAATAAATAAAAAAATATTATTATTATTTTTTTTTTTTTTTTTTTTTTGTTAAAATGACAAAATTTTAGTTTTTTAAAGAAAATTTGAGAATAAAAAAAGGGTAACGAAAAAGCTAGAAACCAAAATTAAAATTTTTAGGCTAAAAGCAAAATAAAAAAGTTAGATTTTGCCTCAAAAAGGCTAAATTGGCACCACTGATAAACATTAAACCTCTATTCCGGCAATATCTTTACATAGTATATAGACCGACCATAACAAATTTTAGTAATAACTTTTTTTGTGTCAAATAATTATTTTCAAAATTGCGAGCTGTAGGCCTAAAAAATTTAATGATCCATCAAGCACTTAAAAATGGTTTAAAATCGAAATTCGTAAAATGTTTAAACAGAATATACAAATAGATATTCCTGTCTTTAAATGCTATCGATAATTCTGGATATTTATGTTACTTTTTTGCTTTCAAAAATTGTAATACTTTAACAAAAATAATAGTAAATATACTATTTTGATAAATTGTCAATTTGACTATTTGGCAAATTGATAATGCATTTTTAATAAAAATTTTTCATACTAATTCTTAACAAAATATGCCATCATATATAGTATAAAACTTTTTTTTCTATTATAGTATCATGCGATATTTTCAAACTCTAATGTATGCCATATAAAGATAAAAAATTTTTTACTTTAAAAGTATTATATTTTTCTTTCACTTTGGACTTCAGTCACGATCACACATTAGCGTTTCCGACAAATTTTGTAAATAAACATTATGTAGAAAAATGGCCTCTTTATATTTATATAGAAATTTTATCATAAAACGCATTATTGATTTCATTTGACATACATATTGGGTTGATATAATTTTGGTAAATATTTTTATTTTATATTTTTAATATTGCGTATTTTTCGAAACTTTGAAGTCCTTTTGAGAAAAAATTTGACGTCCAGGAGAAAAACTGAGCAGTTTTATCATGTGTGAACTATAGTTTGATACCTATGTAGATTTTTTTACGTGTGAAACTTTTGTTGGAAAATTGTCACATGGTGTATAGCTCTTGATAAGTGTAAAAACCCTCCAAAGGATTTTTCGCTGGTAGACAAAATTTTGATTTCATATCCTTCTAAACTTTTCCGTTTTTGCACTAAAGTACTAGTTTTACATAAATCGAAAAAATAATATAAATATATTTCGAAGCTCAATTAATTATGCAGAAATATTTAGAGCATTGAATGGGGAATATTTCATTAGAACTTTCAATTAATGTATCATTTCTAGTCCGTTTTTAAGAAATTACATGAAAATCGATTAAATCTTGTACTTGATGAGTTAAAATGTTCTACATATATTTTTTTCGTCTAATTGTACGAGGGGTCTCCAAAGGTAAAAAATTCATCCGACTTATCATATGTTTTCACATTTCTTATATAAACGCCTTAAGCTAGACAATGAAATATAACATAAAATCAAGTGATTGAAATCGTTGAAATTGAAATATTGCCCCTTAAATGATCTAACTATTTAAGTTATAATAATAGAGCTTCGAACTATATTTATATATTTTTTTTCGATTTATCTGAGACTACTTTGATGCAATAATAGAAAAATTTAAAGGTCATAAAACAAAAATTTTGCCTACCGACGAAAAATCCTTTGAAGGGTTTTTTACATCAAATGCTGATGGAATAATTTCACCCCCACGCGATGACCCTCAATTTATCACATAGTGTTGTTAAATTGGGAGGTTCGTAATTTTTGTGTTTTAGTTTTATATGCTTATTTAAAATTATTTTCTTTTTTTTTTTGCAGATTTTGTTAATAGATACTATCAATAAGACAATAACCCAAAAGAATGGCCAATGGAGAGAGACAATAAGATGTTCGATAAGCTTCAACAAAGCACTGGCAATATACTTCTGTCAACTTTGAAAGCATTCACGTTTTGATGCTGCGAAAGTTATATCTGAGACTCAAATATGCAGTGCGCGAGGTCTCGAAGCTGGACTGAAGCTGAGTGTTATGTCTGACTGATTGACTATGTATGATCTGTTTTGTAATGAATTAGAAAATCTAAATTTTATACAAAATTCAATTAAATATGAAATCCTTTGTACTAGACATATCCAAAAAAATGTTTTTTTTTTTTTTTTTTCGATAAATTTGTAGCAGAGTTTAGTTAATAGCTTTACAATTTTTAAATAAAAATAGACTACCTACTTATAAAACTTTGTGTTTATTACAAAAAAAAAAAAAAAAATATTTCAAATTATTATTTAATAAAATGATTAACTAATTTTATATTGGAACTTTCTAATTTGTTTAATTTTTTTAATTTGTCAGCTCTTAAAAAAATGTTAAGAAAAATTTAAATTTTTCCATAAAAATATAGAGATAAAATAAGATTGAGTCAATTTCTAACAATTTTCAGCTCATTATATCTATTAAAAAAAAAGCAGTAATAATAAAATTAATTATTCTAGTTAATTAATATTATCATTTTGATGATTGGAGCAAAATCAAACAAAACTTAATTAATATAAGCAATTTCATAATTGTAGTCTATTTTTATTTTTTCTGTATAAAGTTGTTTTTTTACCATTATTATTAGCTAATATTTTTCACTTAAACAACATTGACCAATATTTTTGTATACACACAATTATTTTCGAGAGTATTTGGGGTTTTCAATACAGCACATTAACAACGTTATAATGTGCATATGAATACTTTGATATTGCTGTTCATAAATTCAATTAAACACCAAAAGGGATCAGTGCATATGTTATTGCTCTTTTAGTTTTTTTTTTTTACTATTTTTACTGCTTGTGTTAATGTGTGTATTTGTATGTGTATGTATATACAATTAATTTCTACTTCATATGCATTCTATACAATAAACTTTCATATACTCAAATATATATATACCATACAACTATATTAACTACTTTACTCACTTTACCAGAAAAACAAGAATTTCTTTATTTTTATTTTATTAAAAAAACATTTAGTTAAAACACTATCATTTACATTGACTGCCTTTTCAAATATAACAAAAACGACACAATGATGAAAAAAAACAACAACTCTATCAACACATCTCTTCATTTTGCAAATAGAAAAAAAAAAATAAAATAATAAAATTGAATAGAAAAACGAAATAGACTAGTGCAGAGATACAAAGTAAAGGAGAAGAGTTCATTACATTTTATTATATTTTTACACGGTTTAAAACGTACGTAAAGATGCAAAAGAAAATCTAAGTAATGAGACAGACAAAACAGAGGGAATAAATTGAAATTGTTTGAACGAATTTTGTGTGTAAAGATATGGAATTAAAAAACATGTAAATACTCAATAAACAATAAGACAAAAAAAAAAAAGTATTCATACAAATACAACGTCTACATATAATTATTTATATTATTTTACATTTTGGCCCCACTGTGCATATGTTAAAAGATAGTAATATTTATACCTACAAGCAAAGTAAAAAATATATATAAAAAAACAAGGTATAAATACTAAAGAGTACCAAGTAGATTGTGTAGTGTTTACTAGATAAAAGAATATAGTGTCAGCATCATTTACTCCAAAACGAACACTTTTAAAAGCACATATATATACATATGTACGAGTAGATACGTGCATATACATAAATAGTTTTTAGTTAAAAGTGTAACCAAAGGATGATATTCTTATGCCCTATGAAGTAGATTGTTTGTAAGTAAAGGAGGAGAACAAAAAAAGTTCAAAGTATAAAAACAAACCATGCTTAACGTTGTCATTATGATTGTCAACCATGTTGTTAGACTTGATGTTGTCGCCATCGTCAATATCTTCTAATTCCATTAAACACAACAAGTTGTATATAAGTAGTGTTTTATAAATATCATCTAGTATGTATGTAAGGTTAAGCTGGCAAGTATACTAAGTTAGTCGTAGTATTTGTGCTGCTATCTTTAAGAAATTATTGAATAATTTGACTACTCTCAATGAACCTTAAGTATGACATAGGAATTAGAGACCTGCAACACATGCCTTATAAGACATTTCAAGACATTCGGTATTTTTCAAATGCTTTACTGTTGTGTGTATGCAGGGAACAAATACTATAAAGCAGGCACTTAAAACCATTCAAATACTGTTTAAAGTGCTTAACTGTACAAGCAAATACTACAAGTAGTGTAGTGGTGATCTAATAAGACATGAGAGTGCAGTCGATCAAAAATTAAAGACATACAGGACATTTGTATACTTGTTTGCTTTAATAAAGAAAATTTTGCTTGTCTGCTTTGTACGTTTTTTGTATACATGCGAACTTTTTGTACACAAACAATTTCACACACACATAGATAGTGCACACGACACATAAAATAAAAAGTATTTGAAGTATTAGTTTCGAACAAGTGGTGTACACTGTAGTATTTGAAAACAATTTTTTTTTTTTTTTAAGTAAAAACATCAAAAAATAGGATGGGAAACTGATCTTTATCTCAAAGCTGGTAGGACTATGAGTAATTAATTCACAGTTAAGTGAAAATATATATATATACCTACAATTAGGTTAAGATACACTGGTGGGCAAAAATATTTGTTTTTTTTTTCGTCTTAAATAAAAATGGAATGGACTATTATGATCACTGTCACTTGTATGAGTCCAGAACTGTTTATCCAATTCAGATAACTTAAACCTCAATATATTGCGATTTAAATTATCTTTGAGTAATATTCACATAACTTTTTGTTCAGTTAATATTTCTGTAGTTATTCGGAAATTAATAGTGTCAAAAAAATATATGAAAAATCGAAAAAAATTTAAAGGCTTGAAGACAATGTTCATCTGAATCTTTTGGTGTACCATTTATCAAAATCATACAAACAGTTCTTGAGTTATAGGGTTTTACTAATGTAACCGCTAAATAAGATAGAAACCAAAGTCGGCCAAGACCGACCATACGATACTCTACACCATTGTGTATGAGCATAAATGATGCCAATTTTAGACCAACACTTTTGCTAATGTAAAATAAAATATACAAATACAGAATAATGCGTATCTGTTTTCATGCCCTTTAAGGCAATTCCCGGAAATATGGGAATAAATTAAGAACCGATTCAGATAAAATTTATTTATTCTACTTATATAAAACTTATTTGTGTCGATATTAACTTGATACTAACATTCGTATGGGTTTTATGCACGTTAATGTAATTTCCGGAAGAGGGGTTCATATGACATCTATGGTCAATTATGGACCAATATTCATGAAATTTGGCACACTTGTAAAAAACTTGTTTGTACCAAATTTCATTAAAATATTGCTGGATGTAAGGCAATTATAACCACAAGACCCCTTTTCCGAGAGAACATTTCAATCTTTGTATCAAAATATCTTTGTATCAAAATTGCGACCTGTACTTTATTCACAAGATTCACATGAACAGTTAGCTAGACGGATGGACGGACATCATTAAATCAATTCGAAAAGTGATTCTATGTCAAAAGGTATACTTTAAGATCCGATAAGTTTTTTTTACGCATTATAAACATCAGCACAAACACATAATAGGGTATAATCAGTACGTGATAGAAAAAAAATGAAAGCATATTCTTGTTGAGCTCGTCAAATTCCATCTAGTCTACCGGTTTTTGTTTTGCCCACTACTGTATTTTTACTTAATTGCAGGTACACGTGGGTATTTCACATAACTGTGAATAAAGTCAAGATTTATGCATCAATTTTAATGATACATGCCTAAGGAAATTTTAGTAAAAAAAAAAAAAAAAATAATTTGAATCAAATTTTTCGGACACTAATTTCGGAATATCTCCAAAACAATTGAGCATATAAAAAATGAAAATAGGGTGGCACTTATGTTAATCGTACACTCCGTTCTTGAAATATGGTGAAATATATTAGAATAGTAACCTTATTATATGCGAAATAGACACTCCCTAAGAAAAAAATCTATCAAGTCCAAGTATTCGTCTTTGGGGAGGATTTCTTTTCCGATTAGTGAAATCAATAAAAGCCACACAAATTGTTACTCTTTTTTAAGTTAATTGGCAGATGTGTATTTATGGTAATTAACTAATCTCCCTTCTACCCTCTATTTTTAATCATAGCAAGATCGAAGCTATATTCGGCTGTGCCGAATCTTTTACCATCTTACCGATAAATAATACCATTTTCGGCTTAAATTATGCTTCACATTTATAAACTTAATTTTTTTTCCAAACCACCCTTTACACCTGTGGTGAATGGTATAAAAAAAAAACAACATTTTTGAATGAAAAAATAAATGTAAAAACATTGATTTTCATTGGATTTATCTGATATTGCGATTTTAATTATTGTAACATTTTTGAAATTTACGGCCGTGTGTCAGTTAAATTAAATATAAATTTCCTCTACACTCTTACTCCTCACCCTAATTTTTCCATACTTTAATGGGAGTTAATTAAGAAATGCTTGATTTTTACAATTTAAAAGACGTCTAGGGGCTATCTTTGCTAGTTGGAGACTTGAAAATTTCTAGAAAATTACATAACCTAAAAAATCCCAAAAGAATCATATTTTTGTGAAATGATGCAGAAAAATCAAAATGTTTCTGGTGATTGGAATATTTTTTTTAGTATGGAACTATGTTACGAGTTGAAAGAAAAAACTTTTTTATTCTTTATTGAAATTAGGATCGTTTATTTCATTTGTTGATACTCTATCCTTAGTAGTTATGTTATAAAGTATTTAGAATTCGTCTATAATCTCATTTTATTCATCCTTTAAAAAAGCTTCTTCACAAAATTAAAAGAAAATATAAAAATTTAAATAGAAAAAACCAGTATATTTTAACGTGATTTTCAATTGACTCCTCATTTTTTTTTTTTTTTGCTTCTTGTATATTATTTTTTCTTTTACTTTTTATTTGCTAACAGGACAAAATAAGTGAATTTGTGTAAATGTTACTCCTTCTGTTGTAATCTTTATGTTCAATTGGGCATGTCTTTGTGTCCTTTTTTATGTTTTATTTTATATATAGATATTTGTGCTTTTGTAAGTGATCACAATAAAGTCTTATTTTTTCATGCTTGTTTTTTGTATCATTTGCATATATTTTGGTTTCTTTTATGTTTATGAGTATGAGTGTTTTATTGTATGTAGCTGTTATTAAAAGCAGGACATTTTAGTGTTTTTTATTTTTATTTATTTTGTTTCGCCTGTTGCCTTTTATTTGTATTTTGTTTGTTTAGTTGTATTGTGAAAGAGTGGTAGTGGTTTGACTTTTAACAATATTTATTGTACTATATTTTATATCATTCTATTAGTGATACTGTTATGTACATCATCACTTTTGTTACAACAACTACAATGATTGGCGATTGGTTTTCTTTTTTTGTTGTTGATACTGCTACCCATCCATTGCTAAAGTCACTTAACGTTTCATTGCATTTTATATGAGTGTTCATTTATTACACATATATTTTTGTATACATACATAAGTAAGTATCGACAGTTGTGATGAAAAATATGTAAACTTATAATGCCTTATTCATAATAAAATATATAAACTTTTTTTTTTGTCTATAAAGCTTTGATAAATTTAAAAATTTTATTATGAATAAGAGAGTTATACTTTAATAAGGAATGAGATCGAAAAATTCTTAACACACATTTTGCCTCATAACTTTTTTCGAAATCAATATTCAAAATTTTTTTTGATCTAGTTATCATGGAAAAATACTTCAGTTATTATTTTTAATAACAACCATTAAGACCCAAAAGCAGCAAACATTTCTTACAAAATTCATGGTATGACAAGCTTTTTGCAGTTGCGGCAAAACAGGAAAGTCAATTGATACATTCGGCTCTATAAATACCAAAATATGCATAAAGGAACATTTGCAAAAAAGACTTCATCTTTTCTTAAGAAAGCACAACGTATCCACATATTTTTGAATCCATTTGGTGTCATGTCACTACGGTAAGAAAGCTCTGGAGTGGTACCAAATCAATAACACAGTTTTAGTACCAAGAGAGGTAAACTTTCAAAATTGTCCATAGCTTAGACCAGTGGAGAGATATTGAGCTCCTATGAAAAGTGAATTCAAGAGCACAAAAAAAGTGACTGAAGCAACTATCAAATCTCCAAAGAAAGGGTTTTCAAAAATGGTCAACAGTTTTATAATTAGTGGTTAGAACCATCAAAATTATATATTTCTGTGATCTGTGCAAAATTATCAAATGATTAAAAAAATAATGAAAACTCTAAGAACAACCATTTCCAAGTTATTGAATATTATGTATGTTAAGAATTTTTCGATCTCACTCCTTAAATTTATAAAGTATTTAAAAATAGTATTTATTTTATTTTATTTTCTCTGATGCGATTATTATTCTGCGATTTTCAAATATGACTTTAAATTGTAAATTTCTTCAGATTCGTCTGTGTTAAAAGGTTTTAAATATTTATAATAATATAAAAAAATATAAAAAACAAACGAAATTAATTCAAATGCAAGATTTTCCTCTAAAGAATTTAATTCTACTGGCGTAAATAGTACATTTATTGAATTAGAATTAAATGATTTCATCCACTCTGGTGACGATGAAATAATATTGGATGCTTCAGACACTGAAATGCCAGGTACTATAGAAATAAATGAAGATTCGATAATTATTTGGATAGTGAAAATCTACTAATTTGCCATTTACCGGGCAGCGATGCCATACAACAGATTATGAATGCTTTCATGAATGCATAACTATTGATTAGCTGCTATAGGGATACCGGAGGCGTACCCGCTTTAATCAATAAATGCCGTGAAAACTTAAAAAATATTGCATAAAAATATTTTGGGCTTGTGATAACTCTTACCCTTTGCAAGGCAAGTTATAATTCATGAAGTAAATTGCTTACACTTATATTTTCCCATACAAAACATGTACAGGTACCCGGTTACCTTGGTGCTCAGCTAAAATAAAAAGTTTGAAAGATAGTAGTTCTCAAGAAGTTCCAGATATACATATTATTAAATTCAATGAAAAAATTTTGGTTGAATACCCCAAAGGTACCCGGGTACCTAGGTGCGTACATTAGGGTTAATGACCACCAGAAGCTAGGGTTGCCAGAATTGTTTGGTAGTTTAGCTTGACATTTCGAAAAATTCAACTTGATCTTAAACAAATCAACTTTACATAACCACAAATGTTAAACTAATTTAAACCTGAAAAAAATTATAGATGTATTAATTATATCTAAAAATTTTTAATTTTTTCAACAAAATTTTATTCGAAACTAAAAAATTTATTTAAACAAAAAATATATAAAACTCAGAGTAATATAAATGTTTTAATTACAGCTGCACTATTGGCGCTGTTGAAGTAATTTTTAGAAGATCTTGATTATTTTCTATAGTTATTCTTTTAATATTTTTGAAAATATCTGTTGAAGTTTCATTCGGATCTTCATAGAAATCCAAAATTTGTCTACGATAACCATTTTTAATACTGAAATATTGTACTGCATATGGAAACGTTTTTATATTTCAAATATTTGAATATTTTCTTGTGAATATGGAGCTAATACATTTCATGCAATTGCTGCTACTTTAGTACGACCACAAGTAATTTTGTTAGCAATTTTACTATCGAAGTATTTATATGAACATAATTTGACATGACAATCTAAACTGTTATAACTAAGTCCATGTATTGTATTATGAAAAACAAGTAATAATTCAGCCTTTAAATCAAGTGATTTATCCTTTAATACTGCCGGTACTACAAAATTTGAAATGGATTTTGAAATTTTTTGGAACAATGCCGCTTTTTAATTTTAGTTTTTTCTCAGAAATATATTTGACATTAAGTACTCACAAATTTCACAATAAAACGAGAGAGAAACTATTGTCAAGACAACACCGATCATATGATACCCTACACCATTGTGTATGAGCCAAAAATTAGACCTGTTGCTAATTGTAAACCAACACTTATACTAAATATAAAATAAAATATACAAATACAGAACAATGCATTGATACTAACATCTATATGATTTTATGCACTATAGGGCGATTCCCGGAAGTGAGTTTACATAGGAGCTATGGTAAACTATGGACCGATTTTCATAAAATTTGGCAATGCTGTTTCTACTTATATAAAACTTATTTGTGCCGAATATTGACTTGATACTATCATCATATGGGATTTATGTACGTTAATGAAATTTCCGGAAGAGAGATTTATATGGAAGCTATGATAAATAATTGGCCGATCTTAATGAAATTTTGCACTAATATTAACACTTATACAAAACTTCTTTGTGTCGAATTTTATTAAAATATTACTAAATTTAAGGCATCTATGACAATTAAGAACCCTTTTCCGGGAGGTCATTTGTATGGGGGCTAGGTGAAATAATGGACCAATCATAACCAGTTTCAATAGGCTTGTTCCTTGTGTCAAAATAATTATTTGTGCCAAATTTCATTAATATATCTTTAAAATTGCGATCTGTACTTTGTTCACAAGGTTTACATGAACAGACAGCCAGAGGGACGGACATCGTTAAATCGACTCAGAAAGTGATTCTGTGCGTTACAAACATCAGCACAAACTCATTATTCCCCAACCACCTATGGTGGTGTATTAATTTATTATATTTTTTAAGAAATTTAAATTGTAGAGATTTTAAAGTAGTATAGAACAAGTTTAGCTTGACAAATTGTATTTTAGCTTGAAACTTGACAATGCCTAAAATATCTTGACAATCAAGCTCATTCAAGCCCGTCTGGTAACCCTACCAGAAGCCATAGACTAGCGAGTAAAACCTACACAGAAGAATGAGAGTTGGACGTTATTGTAGTCTCCCACCTGTCAAGGCTTTTTAGATACGTTATACATGCTTGTCATGTGCCAGAAGTCTAGCGTGGAGTCAAGATTGTTTCTATACCTGAGGCTGAAAACTTGCTCATAGACCTATAGCTGTAAGACAGCTATATTAGGGAAACGTATTTAGTGATGTATCCAAATTATTGTTTACAATTTGACTATCAGTTGAAAAAATCCACGGTGAATGCAATTAACAACATTGATGATAAAACCCTGGGAGGTAAACAAGCGCCTCTATATAATTTTACTGATATTCAGAGATCTTTAGATAATACTTCATACGATGTAATTGATTGTGCTCTAAATAGGAAACATTTTCTTTTTATTATTAGAAACTCGACGTCAGAAATGCTCTCTTCCACGATTATTAAGTTGGACTAATTCTCTTGCGAGATAAATTTTCTTGGTATTCTGAACAGAACACTCCCTTGGAACTATCACTAGTCCTATACTACCAACAATAACAACAAAACCTTTATATACCTCTCAGCGCTTTACTCGTACAACGTAGAAACTGAAACTTACGATGATTTATCATACACGACCTGTCGTAGATACTCATATTCCCCCATTACTTATATATATTTTTTATTTGTAAATGAGTAAGACATATATACCATATTTACATGAACTTGATCATTTATATCATGTCTGATAGCCAATAAGCTTTAAAGGCCATATTCTCTTTTAAGATTGTGTCTCTGACAATCGTGCAGATTGTGTTTTCGTTATCCCCGTGCGTTATCTCAGAGAAATGGTTGGACTATGGGTAAAATCACAGTTTACCCATAATTGGGGTTGGATATCCAGACTCGGGCAGAAGGTGATTTAAAAGAACTTACAGGATTATTTGTCCGTTTGATGTATCATCTATATTTCGCAGGCAATTTGGTAACAATATAATGTAGGGTTTGTCAAATGCAAGATGAAACTTATGTTTATATTCTTTGCGATTGCCTGGCTTTGGGTATGCGGTGGAAAAATACTCAGGCGAATTATGTTTTGTCCCCAAGTGATGTTTACGGTCGATCACCTACTAGAATAGTATCATACGAAGTTCTACTATGGTGAAATTCTTGGTTTGCAGTGCGCCAAATCTTTCGGATAAATTTAATAAAAATAATTATAATAATAGAAATTCAAACAAATTATTCTGTTTTATTTTAATATATATTTTTTTCTGCTATTATTATCATCACAACTATCTTAATTTAATCTACTCTGAAAGTGAATATATACATAGATTTTTTATTTTTTTTTTTTGCCATTTTAATGCTGATGTTTTCATTATTAAATTTGAATTTCATTCATATTCTTCTCTACTTTTTTTATTTATTTTATCACTTGGATTTTTTCTCTTATTTTTTAACACTTTATTTTCTCACTATGTTGGTGGATATTTTTCTTTTTTTTTTTACTTCATACAATTTTTATTTCATTTAACAAAACGAATGTTATTCTTCGAATAACATTTCTATTTTATGTTACAGTTTGTATTTGGCTCATTGCTCAATGTTTTTTTATTATTTCTTTTTATTTTTTAACACTTAATTTCTTTTGATATTTAATTTTGTATATTCACTTTTAGCTTGTATAAGTATATGGCATTGTAAGTATATATATGTTTACATGTGTGTATATATAAGTTTTAGCTGCTTTTATTTGTCCTAGTAAAAGTGATGAAAATTAGATTATTGTTTGCTAACAACTTTATTTAAATGCATTTATTATGTTTTATTTTATATTCTTGCTGATTAAGTACAAGGAATGGTGAATTATTTATATTCTTGGAAAAAAAATGAGATTGACAAAAATATAACAGTTTCTAGAGGAGCTTTAAAATATAAAAAAAATATTACTTTACATATTTTAAACATTTAATTTCTAAACATAAGCAAAATTTAATAACTATATATCTTATATAATAATGCGACTTTTGATATTCGGTATACCAATATTAAAGTCCTTTCTATTTTAATTTATTTAAAATTGTTCTAAGCTTATATGCATATGTATATCTATCTATATCTACTTTAAAGAATTCCAGACGTATACTTAATATTTCAACACGTATACGTTACCATTTACCAATAAGCATATTGACAACAACCAATATCATTAGAAAATCATTTAAATTGCTCCCTAAAATATGCAATACCAATTCTATGCTTTCTTAGATTAATGCTAGACTTTAATGTTTGAAAGTTCACTTAGCTCTCTACTCGATTACGCAATCAGACATAAATATTTTGACCAAAGTCGTATACAAACTTCTATTAAAATGAAACGTTTCACTTGAATTCATAAACACATACACACATACATGAACAATTGTGTGGTACTATGGAATTCTTAATAGTCGGTTGTTTAGTATTTGCTGCTTCATGGTTAAAGTTGGTTGTTTACTTACTTTGGGAATAAACATTTGAAATTTTGAAGACATTCATATGCATTTGTTGTTGATGCTGTCAATGTCCCCAAACGGCAAACGTAATCGAAGAATTTCCTTAAAAAAAAAAGAAAACGTAAAACAAAAAAAATCTCATCGATAACTCAATAAAAATGCTAAAACTAGAATATGTTTCCTTTTTCCTTAGTTTTGATTTCCTTTCACTATTTGCTAATAAAAAATAGTAAATTGAGTTAAACTACAAAAACGTAAAAACCTTATGGACTTGTTTTCTTTTTACAAAAGGAAAGATTTTGAAAAAAGGGTCTAGTGAACACATGAGTATTTTTTAGTTTAAATAAGTGCTAGTAAATTTTTATTTATATGTTTGTCTTATAACTAAATCACAAATAAACACAAATTTATTATATTTGTAAAAAGTGCTTCAATTGCTTTGCTTGTTTTTGGTTTTTTTTAGTGTGAAATCTCTAAGCAACGAAAGTGATTTTAATAAAATATGAAGTTTTCATACATATTGTTGTAATAAATAATTTATAACAATATAAGTATAAATTATATTTATTTTAGCTTAGTGAATTTTGATTTCTACTCCCACGTATTTTCATATTTATTTTAAGGGAAAAATAAATTATTTTTGTAATGAGTTGGAATACATTTCAATTGATAAAATATAAATTGGAATTAGAAAATGTTATATGCAATTATTCGTTCTTTCTTATAGGTTTTCATTATTTTACATTTATTAATAATAAAAAAGGAAAAAATATTAAAGGAAACACACTTTTAAAAAGAAACAATTCATATCAAAACTAAGACTCACACATATTTTTTTAATACCACAAAAACCGGAGTGGAAAATTTTTTTCAATTTTCTGACTATAAGTCTGTAATTTTTAACAATCTTGACAATGTTTCTCATGATGTAATTCAATAATTCTGTTTTAATAATACAAAATACATATACATTAAAGTGCTTATATGATTCCCAAAATATTACATCTCAATGTTAAGATTTACGTGAGCTGGACCATTTTTAAAACACATCTAAAATTACGTATTTATTTCAATATTATTATCAAAATGTTAGTTATTCAAATTATAATAGAGGCATACTACGACCATCAATATTCATTTAAACAATTAATTACTGACATTTTTTATCACATTTTCCTCTCTCAAACATGTAATTTTAAATATTTTGGAAATTTTTCAAAATATATTAGGTTATAACGTACCATAGGAATGGTCTATCCTGTTATTATTGAAGATAACACGTAATTAACCCATTAAGAGCTAGATGGTCAATTTTATGCTATTAGTTCCCAAAAGGATAAATTTGCAATTTTTGTAAATAAGTCGCATGCAAATACTTATTACACTTAAATATTGATAAATTTATGAAAAACATAAGTTAATTTAAAACCACGACAAAAATCAAATAAAAGGGAGTTTTTTTAAATTTAACCGCCATTTTACACCAATTCGCAGTTTTTTTGATAAGTTTATGCTTTTGAGGACATGTATGTCCTTAAGTAATCATTTATTTGCCGTTAAAATTAACTTAACCAATTATGGTCCGGAAATCCCAAAATATGTTTTGTGCAACTAGAGGGTTAAATGAGTGCACATAGCAATAGTATTTAATAAGAGCTTTTAAATAATGCGTTAAAATATAATTTACGATGAAAAATTTCCAAAATATTTAAACTTTAATAAAATACTATTTAAAATAAAATCATTGAATATTTTACTAAAATTTTAATTTAGCGAGAATGAAAACAAATTTTAAATTATTTTTTGTTCAATATGTAGTAGAATATGTATCATATGTTGTAATTTTTTTGACAAGAAGTTAAAAATTGTGTATAATGTCGATCGAAAACCATTTTTTTTGGAGGTACATATTTTAAAAATGGTCCAGCTCACGTAAATTAAATAATTGAACCGAAATATTTTGGAAATTAGCTTAAAGCATATTAAATTTTAATTTTAGGGGGGTACATTTGCAACCTTTTTTGTCCCCATAGAAATCAAGGCACTGTAATATACATATATTAAGGACTGCGCATGAAAAAATCCATACTTTAGTTTTATCAAGTTTGTAAATAATTTTAAAATTTTAAGAGATAAATAGCATATGTAAACATTTTTTTTGCAGGTCTTATCCATTCTTAAATGGATAAAAATAAAAAATTGTGCAAGCGATTAAAAATTTGTTTGTTCAGAGCCCCATTAGCTCAGATGTTGAATGGTACTATATGGATACTTTTCAGCAAGAATAACTCCAAAAATCATAATTTTGGGAATTATTGTTGGGCTCGGATAGGATATTGTCCTATAATTGTTTCAAGTTTGCAAAGAACTTGAAGCAAAGAGGCAAAGAATGGAAGAATGTTTTTACAAGTGCTTTAATCTATTTCTAACAAATGTAGCGTTTTTGCATCAGTAACTATACCGTAACTAATTTATTCTTAGATTAATAATAATAATAATATTTTATACGTACATATGTATATTAAAGTGTCTTGTAGACAAAAATTTTGTTGGACGACCCCTCAAACGGTTCGTAAAAATTAGCTTAATATGGGAAAAAATATTAAATTTTTTTTTTTTAAATTGACCTTCAGTTCCCTACCAGCAATTGAAAGTCACGGGTCATTTTGAAAATTTCGTCCAAATAATAGTATTGAGTCTTGCCTTGAAATGAGTGTCAAAAAAATCGTAATAATTGGCCAATTATGAAAAAAATATTTTAAAAAATTTTCGTAAAAATTTGGTCCATAAACCGTAATTTTAGTACATCATGCAAGAAAAAAAAAAAACCATTTTTTAAAATATTTTTTCCATAACCAGAAAAAAATTAAAAATTTTTTGATATCCATTTTTATTAAAAAAAAAAAACGATAAAACCCATGACTTTTTAATCGCTGGTAGGGAACTGAAGACCAATTTTACACATTTTTTAAATATTTTTTTCGTATTAAGCATCGAAATCTCGAAAAAGGCATTCCTCTGGACACTCTAATGTATATGTAGCTTGGTATGTTAACTAATTAAATTGAGAAAAAAAATTAATTCTGAGGAAAATTTCTATAAATTTCTTTTTTAAAAATAAATAATAATTAGAAAAAATTCGCAAAACTAAAATAACTTTCCAAACGATATCTTAGACATCAAGAAATAAGAAAAATACACTCTTTTAGAAATAATTTAGTGAGATACCCTATCTCAAGCTCCGAAAATTTGGTGTTGCGAAAACAAATCAATGGTCAATTATAATTAATACAGTCATATATATTTACACATTTTAAAATTTTTCGAAAATTTGGAAAAGGAGTCAAATATTTTAGTTGCTATGGAATATTTTTATACCCACCATCAAAAAGATGGGGGGTATATTGATTTTGTCATTCCATGTGTAACATGTCCGTCGGTCCGTCTGTCTGTTGAAAGCAGAATAGGGCTCGAACGGGACAACCTAAGGATATGAAATTTGGCTCAAATATTTATCTTATACAATGTTTGTTTGGTATTGAAAATGAGCAAAATTATGGACAAAATACTAGAAACATAGGGTGTCCGTTGTAGTTTCATTTCATACTTATATGCTGATATCTCTTAAACGAAAGCATGTACGATAACGAAATTTTGTACAGATAGTTCGAGGGTCGATATAAACTTGGAAAACAAAAAAGGGCGTAGACCGCCCACATTACCGCCCACCTCCCATATAAGGTGGAAATCAACGAAATATTGTACAAATAGGGACTGCTCACGAAAAAATCCGTGCATGCAAATTTGCTTATAGAAACTAAACCAATGGACGAATTTTCTTAAAGTGACATTTTTATTA
Source organism: Protophormia terraenovae (assembly GCA_951394005.1). Classification (NCBI taxonomy): domain Eukaryota; kingdom Metazoa; phylum Arthropoda; class Insecta; order Diptera; family Calliphoridae; genus Protophormia; species Protophormia terraenovae. The sequence continues at coordinate 92,916,692 of OX596076.1, forward strand.
ATGACTGTTATATTCAAGTTCTTAACATAGAAGAATAAATTATTTCCTGTTAGTTTTTAAGGAAATATCTGATCTGGTATTCTAATTAAAGGTTATATTGTGTTTCTGTCGCTTTTTTTCTCGAATAAGTCCACTTATTTTTAAATTCCGTTTCATTTTATACTGAGTTTTTAATGTCCTTTAAATTATTTTTTACTAGAACCCAATATCTTTCAACTGCACAGAGATTCGGACAATTTGATGGATTAGCTCTTTTCGGTACAAACTCTTACAATTTCTTTGTTACAACTCCATTGCTTTGTTGTAATGAGAAGAAGCGGTAACAGGCCAGAAAAGAGCGGATACACTGTATTTTCTTAGGAGAGATAGAGAGAAGTCTTTTCCAAAGGCACTAATTCACGTATAACTCTGTGGTAATGCAACAATTTTTTAAGAATGAAGTGCTTCATTCCCGCTTCCTTCCAAAAACTTCGCAAATCAAAAACTTTCTTGGGAATTTTGATTTCTTTGATACACGAGATTTTTCTGCCAAAATCTCTCTAGCATTTGCGACATAGAATTCCTGGCTAGGAAGTTGAAAAAATTTACCATGTACGAAAGTTTCATCGTCAATTATACAGAAATTAAATTTCTGAAAAAAATCATCTAAAGTACTTTCACGTTATTTTTTTACCTTAAAATTCTTGCCTGCGTTTCTATTAGGATTCTTTTCTTACTTTATACGTCTTCAGGCTAGATTTCCTTTCAAATTTTCTTATAAAGATTTAAAGAAATTAACTTTTTGCGACACTTTTCTTCTAGAGATGATGTGATTTTCTCTCAAAATCCTTTCTATTTTGTCTGAGTTCTACAGCCTGAAGATACTATTTGTCTTCCATTACCAGATTACCATTCAGTGATCATGACTTCTTTGTATAGATTTTATAGAGATTTTTCTGCCAAAATCTCTCTAGCATTTGCGATATAGAATTCCTGGCTAGGAAGTTGAAAAAATTTACCATGTACGAAAGTTTCATCGTCAATTATACAGAAATTAAATTTCTGAAAAAAATCATCTAAAGTACTTTCACGTTATTTTTTTACCTTAAAATTCTTGCCTGCGTTTCTATTAGGATTCTTTTCTTACTTTATACGTCTTCAGGCTAGATTTCCTTTCAAATTTTCTTATAAAGATTTAAAGAAATTAACTTTTGCGACACTTTTCTTCTAGAGATGATGTGATTTTCTCTCAAAATCCTTTCTATTTTGTCTGAGTTCTACAGCCTGAAGATACTATTTGTCTTCCATTACCAGATTACCATTCAGTGATCATGACTTCTTTGTATAGATTTTATAGAGATTTTTCTGCCAAAATCTCTCTAGCATTTGCGATATAGAATTCCTGGCTAGGAAGTTGAAAAAATTTACCATGTACGAAAGTTTCATCGTCAATTATACAGAAATTAAATTTCTGAAAAAATTCATCTAAAGTACTTTCACGTTATTTTTTTACCTTAAAATTCTTGCCTGCGTTTCTATTAGGATTCTTTTCTTACTTTATACGTCTTCAGGCTAGATTTCCTTTCAAATTTTCTTATAAAGATTTAAAGAAATTAACTTTTTGCGACACTTTTCTTCTAGAGATGATGTGATTTTCTCTCAAAATCCTTTCTATTTTGTCTGAGTCCTACAGCCTGAAGATACTATTTGTCTTCCATTACCAGATTACCATTCAGTGATCATGACTTCTTTGTATAATATTATGAACCAAGAAACTGTATTTTGCGGCACAACAGCCTTCCTTGCAATTATTTCATATGACCAATGTAAGATTTCATGAAAAATTTTATTATGTGTTTAGGTGTTTTTTGCTAAATTTCCATTTTAAGAAAAACCAATTTTGCTATTACCATGAAACTTAGCACATGACTAATAAGCATAATGGCAAAAACAAACCAGTTAACAGAATTATTAATTTTTCATCACATCAAAAGTTATAACCCAAGAGCATGCACGGATTTTTTCATGCGCAGTACTTAGTTCAAGGACCAATGTAAACTCGAAAACAAAAAATGGGAGTGGTCCGCCCACTTTACCACCCACTTCCCATATAACGTAATATTTGAAAAAGTTTATGGTGGGTATATATTCGGCCGATCCGAATATAAAATTCGCGCTTGTTTTGTTGTTGTAAAGCCTGAAATATGTAGAGTAGATTGTGCTAATTTCTGAAAAAGTCACAGTATTTATTTCTGATATTGAAAGAAGAATTCATGTATTGGTACAATTTCATAATTTTTCTTCAAAATGTCAGTTTATTTTGGTCTTTCAATTAAGTGAAATTAGGTGAATATCAAATTGTAAAAAATTTTAAAATTGCAATATATTACAGAAACAATGAGGCATATAAAGTGACAGCAAAATAAATATTCAAGATATAGTAAAAGGGGAAAAAAGCAAACTAATTTTTATTTGAAGCAAAACATGGTGCTGTCCATTATAGAACAATAAAAAACGAGAGAAAAAGATATAGTCGGTCAAGCCCGACCATATGATACCCTACACCATTGTGTACATTATAATTCGGGGAGGGGTCTTGACTTGGAGTCAGATGTGGACCGATACTCATAAGTGTAAAATAAAACATACGAATACAGAATATTACGTTGATGCTGACATTTATATGAATTTATTCACTTTTGGTTGATTCCCGAAAGAGGGCCTTATATGGGAGCTATGGTAAATTATGGACCGATCTTTGTAAAATTTGGTACTATCATTTATGTTCATATAAAACTTATTTGTGTCGAATATTAACTTGATACTAACATTTTAATGGGATTTATGCCCGTTAAAGTGATTTTCTGAAAAGGGGTTTATATGGGAGCTATGGTTAATTATGGACCGATCTTTTTAAAAATCGGCACACTTATTTAGACTTATATAAAACTCATATGTTCCAAATTTCATTAAAATATTGCTATATTTAAGGGATTTATGATCGTTAAACCCTTTTCCGGGAGGACATTTGTATGGGGGCTAGGTGAAAAAATGGACCGATCATAACCAATTTCAATAAGCTTCGTCCTTGGACTAAAAGAAACCTGTGTACCAAATTTCATTAATTTCGATTCAAAATTGCGACCTGTAGTTTGATTACAAAGTTTACATGGACGGACAGACGGTCAGACGGACAGACGGACGGACGGACGGACATCGTTAAATCGACTCAGAAAATGATTCTAAGCCGATTGGTATAAATTAAGGTGGGTCTTAGACCAATATTTTAGGGTGTTACAAACATCAGCACAAACGCATAATACCCTCCCCACCTATGGTGGTGTAGGGTATAAATATAATAAAATTACTTGACGCTTGTTTAATCAGAGGTAGATTAGAAGGGATGGGGTACTTTCAACGTTTTTCGTCACTTCACACATTTACAATAAAAATCAACTTTACACGAATATAGTCATTATCAAAACAGCTTAAATATAAGCCAACATAGAAAGGTTTTTGCTACTAAAGAAAGTTTATCGTGAACTCGTTTTGAAAATACAGCATTTGAAATAAAAAATTGGTGAATGCTCCCTCGTCTACCCTATCCTTTTTGGAGCCTCATTAGCTCCCCTTTTTAAAAACTTAAAATTCTACATTGCTCTTCCATGCTTTTGTGAAATTTTATGTAAATCTAAGAAGTCGATTATGTTACAGATTTATTACCAAAAAATGTCGATTCTGTCCTACTGTACAATCTATGCATGAGTTGGAAGCAAGGTTGTATTATTTTTAAATCGTATGACTGAAAACAAAATCTATGTAAATTCTGTATCTAAAATTTGATCAATTATTTTTCGCAAAAGTAAAATAAACGAAAATAATGCCCTTGAAAATGTTCATGAATTTTTTGTTAAAAAGTGTTGTTTACAAATGTATTGTATTTGGTTTATTTTTTAGAATAGCAATACTGCAATACTAGAATTTGCCACTGTGCATTGCTTAATGTTCAAGTACTTAATAAAAAATATGCTATTAAAGAAATTTTTTACATTACAATACTAATACAATAATTTGATTAGTTTGTTTTTAAATTCTCAAAATTCTTATAAATCTTAAAATTTCTATGAAAAGAGTAAAAACAAGAGAGAAAATTAAATTGTTTTATTTTGGTTCGAAGTAAATTCTTAATAGTGAAAATATGGCTAGAGAAGTCAGCAAACACAAAACAAAAAGCCTTGCAGTCAAAGTATGAAAGATATGTAGTATTTCCGTCTATTGCTTATTGATGGTGTATGTTCATGAAAACTTTCGTCAAACTGTATGAGTACATTTGTGTATTAATATTAAGGCTCGTGTTTTTTTTCTATTCGTATGTGGGGGTAGAGTTCCTTTTTGTATGAGTATTTTGGTTTTACTTTTTGATTATTTGATTTTGCTTTTCGACTAGTGTCTAGTTTTCTCTGTTGGTTCTATATTTTTTTTATTTTTTTATTTTTTTTATTCATGCAATTGTATTTAATATTTTATTTAGTGCTCATTTGTGCATAGAAAAAATTTAGTATGTATGATTATTTTTTGTTCATTTTTTCTTTCTCATTCACTCTTTGGTCTTTTGGCGCATTGCGGTTGTTTTGATTGCTTTAGAGCGTGGTTCAACAAAATTGGTTCACAATGAACTTATCACTTTAGATTTTAATCGTAGTAGGAGTTTTTAAATAGAAATTAAGTTTAGTGGATTGTTATTTTGATGTTTTTTTAATATTATGATAATTTAAATTTAGTTCTTTGTTAGCAAGGGAATTGAGTTAGAATTCAAAGCTTTTACAAATTTGGTTATTATATAAATTTAGGTGATATGAATAATATAATTATTTCTATATGTGCAATATAGCTTCATTTGTTTAGTGTAAAACTTTTAATATATTTTTATTGCTTAGAAATTTTTTTAAATTTTTTATTTAAAAATAAAACAGAAAAATTAAATCTAATTAAAATGTCATCTAAATCATAGAACTATTAAATATAGTCATCTCCTGGAATTTCTAGGGATTTAATATCTATTAAATTACTGCTTAAAACCTCCTTGAAATATCATCTTTGTTTTTCTTACTAAATTTCCATTTTTCTTTATTAAATAATTCCCTTTAAATAAGCAAAAACCTTTGAAAACTCTGGGGTCATGTCAGCAATTTAATAACCACTTGTTATGAAATACAAATTTTATACAAATAAGAATACAAAAATACACTTGTTCATATTTTTTCACGACTACATACACAGTTATTTCTTATTTATTTTATTACTATTTGTATATTTCTGTTAGTTTTTTTTTTTTTTTTTTTTTTTTTTTTTTTTTATACATTCATACAATATTATTTTTTATTGTATTGTGTATATATTTTTTTTTTGGTCTTTTATAATTCATTAAATATTTATGAATCTTAAAGAAAAAAAAAAAAAAAAAAATTCATACATATGTATACAGTTTGTAACTCATGTAACCCATATTATGCAACTACAAAACGAAACAACTGTAATAAATGATACTCTTGGTGGGGTAGAAGGAAAAAAAAACATGTTACAAAAATTATCTTCAATTCCTATGAAATTTAACAAACATTTTTATACCAAAAAGAAAGTAAAGTGACAAAGAAAATTGTATTACATAGCAACGATATCAAAAGACAGCATTACAAAATATTACACTGGTATTGTTGTATATAAAACTCATTTTTGATACTAAACAAGATCAAGATTTTCCAACACTTATATTTTCGTTTATTGCTAAAGCTGAAAATGAAACTAATACACTGACACTATTGTTGCTGAAGTGCGATTAAATGTTTGTAGTCATATGGGTGTAAAAATTTGGAGTGCAAATAAAGTGTAAAGGTTCGCTTTTTATTTATTTTTTCTTTTTGGCGAAATAAGAAAATATTAAAAAAAAAACTCAAGTAATATTTTATTTAATTTTGAACAATGACTTTGAAATACCCTACAGTTATTATAGAAGAGAAAGCATGAAAGATTCGAAATATTAAAAGAAATATACCCCAAAAGATTTTTCCTTTTTAGTGCAGCAATAATATAATCAAAATGATATTGGTGTTCCATTAACAATCAAATTAGTTTACATAACCAATATGTGTCAAATTAAAATTAATTTTATAAATTCGGTCCAATTAATTAATATTTACCATCTCTTTATTTTATTTGTATTAGAATTATTTATTTTAAAATTATCTATTCAGATGTATTGACTGATATGTCAACAAATAAATAAATAATAAATAAATTCGACAATAACAATTAAATAAATTAGCTATTACAAAAAAAAAAAAAAAAAAAAAATTGGTAGATTCTTTTTATCGTTAAAAATAAAAATTAAAAAACAACTTATTTAAATAACGCTATATGTGATTCCAGAACGAATAATACCATGTGAAAAATTAGATTTAAAAAAACCGTGGATTGTAATATAATCTACATACAAAAATGGCAGATTTTGATATCTACAAACCATTTAAACAAGAAAGATAACTTGGTTTCCAAATAAGGTGTAATCTGTGTTTAAACATATGTACATTAAAGTGCCTCACGAAAAAAAGTTGCAAATGTACCCCTCTAGAAATGAAGATTAGTATGTTCTTATATGATTTCCAAAATATTACATCTCAAAGTTTAAATTTACGTGAGCTGGACCATTTTCAAAACACCTCTAAAATTACGTATTTCTTTTAATATCGGTGTCAAAATTTTAGTTATAAGAAAATTAACTTCAGATTTTACAAAAATTTTTTTATCTCATTTTCATTGTTCATACAAATAATTTTAAATTAATATATTTCAGACATTTTTCAAAATATATTAGGTTTTAATGTACCATAGGGTCAATTTTATGCATTTAAATCCCAAAAGGTCAAATTAGCAATTTTTGTAAATAAGTCGCATGGAAGTACTCATTACACTTATATATTGATAAATTTATGAAAAACATAATAAGTTCATTTAAAACCACGATAAAAATCGAATAAAAAGGAGTTTTTGAAATTTAGCCGCTAATTTACACGAATTTACAGCTTTTTTGGTCAATTCACGCTTTCGGGGATATTTATATCCTTAACTAACTATTTATTTGCCGTTAAAATTAACTTAAACAATTATGGACCGGAAATCCTAAAATTTTATTTGTGCAACTAAAGGGTTAAATGAATCCATATATCAAAAGCACTGGTCAACAAAAAAAATCCTCCCTCATAGACGAATAGTTGGACTTGATGTATTTTGATGTGCTAAACACGAATCTGCTTTCAGTTTTTTTCCATCAGGTCTGGAATTTCTTTTTATGGGCGTGTCTAATATTTCGCCCATTACTTTAGTGTATTTCCTCATAACTCAAGGTGTGTACGGTTGACATAAGTGATACACCAAAAGATGCGTACTAAAAATATCTTCAAATAATCCCAACTTAATTTTTTTATGTGCTCAATAGTTTCGAAGTTGTTTTGAAATAAGTGTCCGAAAAAAATACATTTTATTCAAAATTTTAGATTTTCTTGTTACTAAAATGTATTCTAATAATTAATGTAATAGTTTATCATCTTTATTTTAAAGCTGGTAATGCTGCGAAAAAAATAAGGTATGTATCTTCAAAATCGTGTAAAGAGTTCTTGAGTTATAGTCTAAATTTGACAAACCATTCTCAATTTTTATAGTGTGATCTCTGAATAAGGTATTGATATTAGTCATGCCCATAAAAAAAATCAATACGTGATTAAAAAAAAAGTGAATGCAGATTCTTGTTTAACTTGTCATTATCCACCTATTTTTGTTTTCAGAAAAAATAATTTTTTTATATTTTTTTTGCTCATTTTTGCTGATTCTTATTTAGCACATTAAATTCCATTTAACCCACATATTTTTTTATTATAAATAATTATTTTTATAAATCGTACATACCGTTCTCGAGCTATAGTGAAATATACCCGAGTAATTGGCTTATTTAGGGCGAATTATTAGACTCGCCCATAAAAAAAAATCTGAACCTGATGGGAGAAAACTGAAAGCAGATTCGAGTATAGCATGCGGAATTCCATCTAGTCCATTTATATATATCGTCCATTCCACGAAAGAACGCCCAAGAATATTTTGTATGTCTTCCGATTTTAATAATATTTGGCATACGCATACCCTATGGAGCCATTTAAATATCTCCATTTTTATTTTTTTGAATTTTGAAAAATTCGCGGATTTATTCGCGATTTTAATTTTTCAAAAAGTGAAAAAAAATGACAAAAGTGTCTAACTTTAAACACCAATATCTCTAAAAGTTTTTAACGGATTTTAATGATTTAAATTGCATATTTAAGAAGAATAAGTCCACTATAAATGTAGCAGTCTAAAAATAATATTATCATTTAAAAATGTATTCATAATGCAAATGCAATTTTTGTATGCATTTTTGAAAAATTTCTACCCTTTAAATTTTTTTCTTCTTCTGATATAAAAAAACATTATTATATTTGCTACAAATTGTAATATAAATTGTTCTGGGACAAATAGGTTCACTATTTTAAAATATTTTTTTTTAAATATTTTTCAAATTTTTTCATACAAAAATTTTTTTTTTTTTTTTAATTTTTGTATTTCTTAATTTTTGTGAGTTTATTTTAAAATTAATTTTAATCATAATATTTCATAATTTGTTATTTGTGGTAGAAAACCTATTTTTCCCAAATTAAGTGCTAATGTTTTATGTAATAAATATATTTGTCTTCAATATTAAGCAAAAATATTTAAAATCAAAAGGGTAGAAATTTCTTAAAAATGCATCTGAAAATTGCATTCTTTTCTTGAGTGCATCTTTAGCAAACAAATTATTTTTGATTTATGCAATATAATTTACAATATTTGTTGTAATAAGCTTTACATTAGTTCTTAAATCAATAAAATTCCACGTATACTTAAGGAGTTATAAATATTTAAAGCTACATATTACTAAAAAAAGTATAACCAAAAAAATTAAAAATCAAAATTTTTTAAAAAATTAAAATTTTTGTATGAAAAATATGATTGACATTTTTTGAAAAAAATATTAAAAATAGTAGATTTTATTGTCCCAGAACAGTTATTTTTGCATTTTATAGTAAAGATATTGCTGTTTAACATATTAAAAAAAAAAATTAAAATCAAAAGGGTAGAAATTTTTCAAAAATGCATCCAAAAATTGCATTTGCATTATGAATGCATTTTTAAATGATAATATTATTTTTAAACTACTACATTTATAGTGGACTTATTCTTCTTAAATATGCAATTTAAATCATTAAAATCCGTTAACAACTTTTAGAGATATTGGTATTTAAAAAAAAATAAAAATGGAGACATTTAAATGGCTCCATAAGGTATGCGTATGACAAATATGAACAAAATCGAATGACCCTCCGTAAAAAAATTGGTATTTTTTATAAATCTTTCGTGGAATTGACGATATATATATATATATATATTTTTTTTTGTTTGAAGGAGCACGAACAATTTTTTTTGTTGACCAGTGTAGTATTTAATGAGACCTTTCCAATGATGCCTTAAAATATAATTTAAGATGGAAAAAGTCCAAAATATTCAAACTTTATTAAAATACTGTTTAAAATTAAATCTTTGAAAATTTTACCAAAGTTTAAATTTTGCGAGAATGAAAACAAATTTTAAAATATTTTTTGCTCAATATGTATTAGACGTCGTTTTTCTATCATATGTTGTAATTTTTTTTTAAAGTTAAAAATTGTGTATACTGTTGATCGAAAACCATATTTTTGGAGGTTTTTTAAAAATGGTCCAGTTCACGTAAATGAAATAGTTGAACCGAAATATTTTGTGAATTAGTTTAAAACATATCAAACTTTAATTTTAGCGGGGTACATTTGCAACTTTTTTTGTTCCCATACAAATCAAGGCACTGTAATATACATAGTATGTAGGGGAAGTGTTCTAAGCTCGGCATATAAGTACTTTAAACTAAGAAAAAACGTTTAACTGCCGACTACCCGTACACTTACCCTATATGTATTTTTTATAAAAATTTCCCTCAACCCTTTTTATATTCTATATCATTCATCTATGTGAGTGTTTCGTTTGGTGAAAATAAAAATAATTCTTAAAATTTACCACTCATATTTTTTCAATCGAATAATTCGATTCCAAGAACCATTTTTTTCAGTTGGGTTTGTAGTTGCAACTACTTATAATTTCAGCACATACAGCCGAAGTGTTTGGTATTTGTAAATGATTTTAAACGATAGTAGCAGTGTTGCCAGGACTTGAGAAAAAAAGAAGCTAAATAAGACTTTAAAAAAAGGCCAGAAAAGGCTAAATGTACTAAAAAATAAAGCAAGAAAAAAGCTAACATATTGTCTTATATTTCATTTATTAAAAGTAACTAAAAAGCCTGCTTAGAGGACAAAAAACTGATTACAAGATTAAATCCATTTCAGCACATCTAAGTTAATAATACTTAACGTAACAAAATACTTATTCTTCAATATATTAACAAAAAAATGTAAATCCTAACACAAATATGTGTTAATTTTCAATTAAATGATATTTCATAACAAAAATTCGAATAAGGGTAAAAAATACATTTCTGTGTAATATTCCTTCATACTCAAAAAGTGTTTAACGTAAATATTAACTTTTATTATAGATACATATCTTAATATGGTCTTACACATATTCCACATGTAGGTTCTTATTCAACACTTTTATTCATGCTAATTCATAGGGGTCAAAAAGGATGAAATTTCTACATATAATTGTGTAACATAGTCTACAATAAAGCTACCCATAAAATAACATATTCTTTCATAAGTCATATATGCAAGAGTTTTTCGATACATTAGAGCCTATTTTTATCAAACTTAATGATTGATTTTTTTTTTTTTCATTAATTTACAAGCTCCAATATCATTTCTGGGACAAAGGAAGCATTTATTGTTGCGTGATATTCGTTATTGTCGTGAATAAGAGTGATATTGTTATCCGTTCTCTATTACAACCATTTTAGAATGTATTTAAGTAAGAAAATAAAGAAATATTTTTAGCAAATAAAAAATAAAAAAGACATTTTTTTTAATTGTACCAGCGTAATATTTATATGTATAATTTAAAGAATAATACTTTTATCATAACCGAATTCCTTTTTTAAGTTCAGTTGTGCCTACTGTAATGTACCGACTAAATTCGTTTGGCGAAAAATTCGGTTGCCACAACGAAACTGTTTTAGTATTTCAACAAAGAAGAAAATAATTTCTTATTTGCTTTTACCAATTTTATTTTTACAGGATCATACATTAAGCATTTTTGTGTGTTAATTTCCACAAAAAATAGAGATGATTCATATTTAACTAAAAATTTTGCCTGCGGTGATTCATTTTCCAAATCCAATATAACTTAACTCATTTTAGGTACTTACTAAATAAATAAAAAAAAAAACACTCAAAAAGAAATTATAATTCAAAAATAACATCAAAATTATAACCCAAATTCTATGGATATTTAGTGGGCGAATTTTCATTTGATCATTTTGTTAGCTGCCGTTGTGCTGATGTTTGTAAAAATATTGGTTAACCCTTTGACGACCAAACATTTTCGGCTGAAGCGATTTAAATTTTTGTTTTATTTTCATAATCTGTGGCCTAATAGTAGTGAAAAATTGTCCTTCTGGGTGTCCTCTAAGTCCCCCATTTCGCTTGGCGAATATAGTTGCCTATGGGTTGAAAGCTAATTTTTTATCCCAAATTAAGTAATTGTAAAAATTATTTAAATTTTGTTTTTTTATTAAAAACATAAAGTAAAATACAATAAATCTTAAAAAATTGTTATTAATGTTGTTCGTGATAGATTCCAAAGCAATCACGGGATGTTGTGAAACAAAGGAACACATTATATTGAACGCAAAAAACATTTGTGCGACTATATTTTTTAGTGAATGCACAATGGCAACAGCGTTTCCAACTTTCACTCTTTTCCATTTTATGCAGAGATTTGGGCTTGCTTATAAAGTGAGTTCCCAATTTGGTTGAAGCTGAAAATCCACGTTTTCTTGAATTGAAGCAACTTATTAGTTCTTTGGCTAAAGCTGCTCGAAATTCAATTGAAGCCACGTTAATTGAGGAACTATTTGCCAATATAAGTTTTTTTTATATATTATACAGGCGCGGATCCAAGGGGGGGGGGGAAATCGGAAATTTCCCCCCCCCAAAATGGATTTCGAACTAAGAAAAATTAAAAATCTACAATAGGAAAAGGAAAAAATAAAAAAATCTTTAAGAAAAATTGTCTTTAGTGAAAATAAAAGAAGGCAAAATGAATTTATCCTCAAGATAGTCAAAATACGGCCAAAATATGTTTAGAAAAAAGTATTTATCTTACTTTTCCTTCGAAAATTTTTAAAGTAATAAATGGGTTTTTAAAATTGGGACTTGCTTAATAAAAGAATTATAGGAAATGCAATTCCAGCTTAAACTTTACATACGATTAAAAATGTATATGTCAATTAAAAAATTTTTGTGTAAGTGCTAGTTTCATCAGTCATATAGAAATTACACTAACTAATGTTTTAATATTACTTAAAAATTTCGACTTCATGAAAAATATTTTTTATTTTATAAATCAGAATCTTTTACAAATTTCTTACGAAGAAATTTTTTAACATCAAAAATAAAGAAATGCATTTACACAGAAAAAATTTAATAAATGTTAACAATTCTTTTTAATAAAGAACACAAATGTATTCCCGGCTCTTTTACACAAAAAATAATATTTTTTTTCTAGATTTAATAAATTTTACATATGATGGGAATTTTGGTTCCCTATACAGATTTAATTAATAAATGAAATAATTAAAGTCTGAAAATTTTAATTTTTCAAGAAAAATATTTAAAAAATGTTTATTGAAAATATTCATAATTTTGTGTTAAAAAAATAATTCTTCAAATAAAAACCATTAATTTAACATTTTCTCAAGAAAATGTCTACCATTTTCCTGAAAGACGATGACAAAAATAATACTTTTCGCTTAATTTTCCCCAAATATTCTATTAAACCTTCTGAAAATTGTACTGAAGAAAATAAATTGTTTTTTCTTTTGCTTTCCTAAAGAGTTGTTGTACTTTTTGTCTTACATCTGTGCGAACAATTTTCATATTTAGAAATTAATTTTTAAATACACTCTATAACATTGAAAAATCACTCGGGAAATGACATAATTAGCATCATAAATTAATTTTTTAAATGACTCTCAAAATTTGGAGTTATGCTTATATTTTTTTTAAGTTCCTGTATTTTTTCTATTAAGTTTTTTTGAAAGTAGAATAATCAGGTTTGTTGTCGTATTTATTTCTTTAGTTTGGAATAATAATTTCTTTATAAAAGTAAATAAAAAATATGCAATATGCAATTAATTTAACAACATTATTGCTGAGAATATAGCAAGATTTAGTTTTTTTAGTTAGACAAAAAGAGCTTACTCGATTTTAAAAAAAAATTGTTGATAGAATTTTTGATTTTTTTAAACTATTTTAAAGATTGGCATCTCATTTTATTGTAAACAAAATATCATAAGGACGATAGAAAGAAATAATTGTTTTCAGTCTAAAAAAAAAAATTCCATCATTGTTGAAGTTTTATAATAGAAAAGTATTTTAATATAGAGTCATTTCATTTAAAATCACCAGCTGATTTTCTTACCTCTTCCGAATTTCATAATATTTGGTACATCATCATCCACATATATATTTTTCACGAATTTAAAAATACCACTTTTTGAAATACGCGACCGCTAAATTTAATTCGCGAATTATCCACCAATAAAATTGAACATAAAAACATATTTCAGGTATCATTTTAAAGGTAATTTCATTACATTCACTTCAATGAACGTTGTAACGTAAATAATTTGGAAGACATTCGTATTTTTAAAAAGACAATTTTTCTCATTTTAAACTTAAATACGGCATTTGCGTTACCAGCGTCAATATTATTCTTGCCGAATTTTATTACATCTGGATGATTTTTGGAAGAAATTGGCGATTTTTCTATTTTATTACAAACAAAACAATTCGAATTGCAATAAATATTTCGTATTCATAATGACATTTGCGGTAATAACTCCTAAAATATTGCGAAACCCAGAATGATACTTTCCACAGTTATATAACATTTTCATCATTAACATATATTTTTTTAAAAAGACCACTTTTCGAAGTATTTACCCTTAAACGAAAAATTTATATAGATATGGACCATTTTGATGTTGAAATAAAAATCATGTTATACGTCATATTAAAAGTAATTTTGATACCTTTAATATGACATCTCAATAAATTATCATATCATAAATACTTTAAAAGGTATTTGTAATTTTGTTTATACAACTTTGTACATATTTTAAGCTATTTTGCACTGAAATTTGAATTAGTCTTAATTTTGACAGGAATAATGATTGTACCAAATATCATCAAATTCGGAGATGTAAAGTCAAAAATCGTAATTTTTCGTGTTGGTTTTAAATGGAATGACTCTGTAGTTAAAAGCTGGGTTCTTCCTAATCAATTAAAAAATCTAAAATTAACCTAAAATTGTTTTTTTTTTTTTTTTTAATTTTCTCGAAAATTGGTTGGTGATGTACTCAAGAAAATCGTTTTTCGAGTAAAACTACAAAAATATAATCTTGTAGCAGAGATTAAATGAAAACAAAGTACTTATTTTGTTCTTAGATAAATTTAAAATTTGAAAAATTTTAAATTTTAGACTGAAATAGTATGAAATTTTATAAAGTGAATTGTTTACATAATTTTCACTAGATTTTCTTCACGCTCCTCTTTACAGTGAAAATGATTACCGTACACTTTTGAATTTAAGTAAGATTTTATTTCACAAATAAAAATTTATAATTTATTTAATCATCTACTTGATTGATTTAATAAATTGTTTAACTCGAACGTTTTTTCTATTTTTAATTTTGTATAGTAATTGATATAATAATTTTGGTGAGATTTGAAAATTAAAAAAATTTTTTATTCAATGAGTTATTCACTAATACATTTGTTTATTGGATACTTGTTTCGGTGTTATCAGATTGACTTCAAATTTTACATCTAAGTATGAAAATAAAAAAATGAATGGTTAAATTTTCATTGTTCAAAAATTATATATAAAACCATAATTTTTCCAGTGATGATAAAAAAATTTCCCCCCCCCCCCAAATGCTTTGGCTGGATCCGCGCCTTTTTTGAGCGCTTAAAAAACGCTCAAAAACTACACAATTTATAGGTTTTAATTGTAGAGTTGTTTAGGAATGATAATTTTCGTTTCAACCCATAGGCAAATATAATTGCCAAACATAAAATGATTATCTATAGGCAGCTTAGAGTTTATCCAAACTGGTCCACTAATTTTTGTGATAGACAAAGGCTAAGTCCAAAACATAATTGACGCCCATCCCCTTGCGCCCTATATTTAAAAAGATTTATAAAGACAATTATTTAGACAAATTTGGAACCTCGTAGGGTACAACTGGAACCAGATAGGGACTGGCACTCAACTACAATTTTGTTGCCCAATGCTCTTCTATAAAACAGTCTTTGACATATTTGCTCTATCTGCTACCTGGACAAATATATAAGCCAAAAACCCGCAGGCAATCATACTTGCCTATGGTCGTCAAAGGGTTAAGACCCATCATAATTTATACCAATCGGCTTAGAATCATTTTCTGAGTCGGTTTAACGATAACCGTTCGTCCGATGCAGGATATATGGGAAGTGTTCGTGTCCTTGCTCCGAATAAAAGATAAATTAATAGACTATCTATTTTTAATGGCCGGTAAAAATTTTGGTAAAGTTCATACCAGTATTTTAGAAGAAATTTAGGTTTATTTAATTTCAGGATATATGAGAGGTAGGCGTGTCCATGCGTACCAAGTTTCATTTTGCTAAGGTAACTCCTATTTTTGTCCCATCGTTGTATAGGATCAAAGTACTGTGCGTCTGTCTGGCTGTCCATATGCGCAAAGTAAAGGTACCAATTTTGAAGATAATTTAACGAAATTTTATATATAAGACTTTTTTGCCATAATGATGAAGCCTATTGAAATTGGTTATGATCGGTTCATTATTTCATCTAGCCCCCATACAAATGTCCTCCTTCGGTACAAAGAAGTTTTGTATAAGTATCAATCTTCGTGCTAAACTTCATGAACATCGGTCCATAGCTCCCACATAAACCCCCCTTCCGAAAATTCCTTTAACGTATATAAGTGCATATGTTAGTATCAATTAATATTCGACAAAAATAAGTTTTATATAACGATAAAAAGTAGTGCCAAATTTTATCAACATCGGTCCATAATTTACCATAGCTTCCATATATTGCATACTTTTGGGAATCACCCAATAGTGCATAAATTAATATAAATATGAGCATCTACGCAGTATTCTGTATTCGCATGTTTTATGTTACACTAAATACAAACATCGGTCCACAATTGACCACAGGTCTAAAAAAGATCATATCAATACTGTCAATGTAAGACAAAACTTTTAAAACCATGCCTTGAAGCTCATGCATAATCTAACTATACCAGGAAACAATTGGTGTAGCATAAAAAAACGAATAAAATAAGCCATTGCAAAAAAAATATCAAACAAATTGTACAAGTCTGCAGGAGTAGTGTAAACATTTATATATTTTACTTATTTTTGGTTGTGCCAGAGACGTATATTTATACTAACATACAATTGTTACAGACCATAATCGCACATACAGCCTGTTGTTGTATACTTTTTAGGAGTTTATGAGAAAATGGTAGGAAACGGAAGTAGCACATGGTTGCCACAGTTCATATAAATAAAATTCATTTAATATCAACCTTAAGCAAATGGTGTTACTTACTTACAGCACTAAAGTCCACAACTACTACTAGCATTACACATACATACTTATATCTTTCGTTTATATGTACATACCCTGCCAGCAATTGAAAGTGAGTTTTTGGATTCTTCTATTAAAAAGTGTCTTTTTAGTCACTTTTAGACGTTCAAATATAGAAAACACACAATTTACAATAACAAAACACATTACCATCGAATTATGATCTAAAAATCTTACTTTAGGCGACTCAGTAAATGTACAACTTTTAAAGTGTACAATGCAATTTTTTATAGTGCCAGATAAATTAAATTAGAATATAACTCATTTTAATTTCAGCATTTTTTTAATATTTTATATTTAATTTTGAAGTGAACATGAATTTAACAAAATAACAAAATATTGTTATGTATATAAAAATAAGTTAAATTTTTTAGTTCTACCGTATTTATCATATCATATTGTTCTATGTTTTTTCCCCTTTATTTATTTTTATTATAAAAAAGCGATAATTTTTCGATACTTTCCTACTGTACTCTTTTACACTTCTAAATAACACTAATTCGACACTCCAAAAAAGCACTAAAAAGTGCCATCTTAAAACTATTAAAACTGAGGCACGCTTTTTCCCGAACGGTGACTCTTTTTCGACAAGAAAATGATGTCGTATTCGATTGTTTTAGGCAAAATTTCGGTAGTAAATGTTGGCAGGGTAAGCATATAAATATATTTTTACTAAGACTAAGTAAATACATCTGTGTATATGTTTGTATGTAAACCCCCACTTAAGGGGTTTATTTATATGAGATTTTTATTATTTCATGACTTGACATTGGTAGGCGTTATTATTTGTACGAGTGTCGTGTTACTGCCACTAACGAACTAACTACATTTGCTGTAGTTAGTTACAATAGTAGTTTTACTTAGTTACTTAAATTTACTTAAAACTCATGAATTTTACTATATAAGTATTTGTTGCTATATAAATATAAGTATGTTAGTGTCATTTTATCTTTTTGTCTTTGTAAAAATTTATTTTATTTTGGTTTTGGCTTTAGCCTTATTAAGGGTATATGTATGTATTCTGTTCTCTTTGCTAATACTTAATTAAAGTTGGTTTGTGGAAAAAACTCCAAATATATAAACATATATTGTGTACCTACTTATATTTTCTGTGGTATTCAGGAAAAAAACTAGTGTCTTTTTCTGTTAGTGGCATCTTTAAGATTTCATTACTTTGTACGATTTTTGTGTGTGGCTAATTTTGTATTACTTACTTTATTATGTTCCTTTTTAATTGTAATTTGCTTAACGCTGCGGTTGGTTTTATTATAATTTTTTACTTTATTCTTATTTAACTTCCTTGACTCTGTCATTTCTTGTATGCCTTTTGTTTATGTTTTTATTTTTAGCTTCTTGTGTCTCTTAATTTGGTCAATTTAATTTGCTATTGGCTTATTTAAAGATTAAAAACTATACAACAGTGTGTAAGTATTAAAACCACCGCATTAAATAATATTTAAATGTTTTAGTAATTTTAAGTATTTTTATGAAATACGTTTGAGTTTAGTAGAAAATTTGTTGTTAAGTAACCCATGACAAACTGTAAATTTGTACTTTAAGTGATATTATTTAAAATTACTAAACTGACTACAATTGTTCATCAACAGTGTTGATTCAACACTGTTTTTAGTTTTTAATATAATTGAACTAACGAGTTGCTTTATTCACTTTTCAATTTGCTATAATATCTTTAAGTTATTAATAACATATGATATACAAACGTTATGATCTGTTAAAATTTTTGCTCATAAAACAGGTGGTAGCACATCGTTAAAACGACATAGAAAGTGATAGAAGTGTAGTCTTAATCAAAATTGTTGGGTGTTACAAACATCAGTATCCACCTATGGTTGGATATTATGTTAGATGTCCAATTCACAACGTCTGTCGTAGAGTTGTATCATTGTATATGGAGAGAAAACAAACATTTTCAAGCAACCTCACTAAATTCAGTTCATACCAATTACTTCAATACAAAATTTTAAGTTCTTCACAATTTTAAAATTCTTCGGACTTGTTTGTTCAATTTAAACAAATTTTAGCTCAAATTAATGTCTATTGTCATTTATGAAAACAAAATAATTATGAAATCAATATTCCTTCTTATACCAAGGATAGTTAAAAAAGTATATATATATATATATATATATATATATATATATATATATATTTTTTTTTTTTTTTTTAATGTTCTTTAAACATGTTCTCACAACATGCGAAATTTACAGAAAACCCATAATGGTATGCTAAGAAAATTAGCTAAAATTTGTTTAAAAAAGTTAAAGTAAAATTTTGGTTTTTGGAAATATAAATATTTGATCTCTAATAAAATCCTATTTTTTTAAGATATCATATTTAAATTTTTAGCGGTTATTGCTTTGAAATTGTAGAACAATTTAAGATTTTGTAAAAAATCCCACAATTTTAAAAAACCTACGAAATTATGGGATTTTTAAAAACCTGCAAATGGTAATTACAAATTTGTTAATGAACAACTAACAGTTGTAAAAACATCATAATATTAGAATAACAGCTATTGAGTGATTCCATATCAAAACGGACAAAAAACAGACATTTTCGGATTTTATATAAGTATTGCAAATGTTGCTCAAATCACAATTATTCTGAGTAAAGAATCTTCCCGGTTCAAAAATATGACGTTTCAAAAATCAAAAAGGGGTTGGATTTTTCCAAAAGTAATCACACTTTACTGCTCATAACTTCTAAAATATACATTGTACAATTCTTATTTTTATTTCATTGAATATAACAACACATTGACTTTAAAACGACAAGTGAAACATTTATATACTTCGAAAGTTCAAAGGTCAAAATTGATAATATAAAGATTAAAGCTTAATATCTCAAAAAAAGTTTTTAAAAATTCTTAAAAAATACATATATTGGTAATGAAACCCTTCTCTATATTTGTGCCAAATTTCAAGTTGGAGCCTTTATTCGCTTAGGAGTTATGAAGCAAAATACAGAAAAAAGCAAATATTTTGTATGTAAAATTTAAAATATTTACAAAAATTATTTTGAAATTATTTTTTTTTTTTATGAGCACATATTTAAAAAAATAAAATTTTGTATACAAAATTTGACTTCAGTTTATATTTTGTTACATAACTTCTGAACTAAATGAGTGTCCAACATAAAATTTTGCGAAAGTATAAAGCGGAGCTGTCTTAATATTATATAATTTTTTTAGCATTTTAAAAACATCGGTTTTGGAGATATAATGGCTTATTTTTTGTAAGTCTTAATTTTACCTTTCAACTTTCAATCTAAAGTAACTCGTGTCCCTGTTTTTAAAATTACATGAAAATTAAAATTTTATTTTCTATAGCTTAGGAGTTATTAATAATTGGATTTTATTTTTATCCATAACTCCTAAACTAAATAAGGCTCCAACTTGAAATTTTATATCCATGTAGAGAAAGGTTTTGTCAACAATATGTAATTTTTTAAGAATTTTAAAAATACCGGTTTTTGAGATATAATAGTTTGAATTTTTTTATCTCCAACTTTGACCTTTGAACTTTTGATGTAAAAAACTTTGTATATATCGTTCTGAAGGTAATATCTTTGTCTTGAATATGCAGCAAAAACTAGAGATCTACCATGTATATTTAAGAAGTTATTAAAAGTTAAATAAGTATTCATTTGTTAAGTTTTTAAAATTTTTTCACTTTTTAAACTATCATATTTCCGGACCGAAAAGAAACATCGGTCTGAAATTTACTGTTTTCGGAAAATCTTCCAATGGTTAATGCTTGTAGTGAATTTCATTGAAATCGGAGATGTCAAATCCGATTGCTATCCGTTTTGACATGGAATCACTCTATTATAGCTCTTGTGTTAGTTATTGCAATCAAATTAAATCAATTAAAATAAATTAATAAAAATTGGTAGAAACAACCGAATTGAATTCATGTATTACCACGAAATATTGGTACTTGCTGTATACAATTTTTTGGCATTAATAACATTTAAATATTAAATTAATTTTTAGATACTACAAACTATATAATTCGGTGTTTATAATACAATATAATACAACGAACATCAATTTGTCCGAGGAGTTATAAGTATTTTAACTGCAAAGCTTTCTGAAGTAAGTAAAATGCTATAAAACATCGCTTCTATAACACTGATTTGTTTTCTTCTTATACTTTCATTAGCTCTATCAATGATTAAATAATTTATTGACCATTCTGAGGCAGTTGCTAATTCGCAATTTTTCAAATACCTTTTAAATTATACCACATTTTCTATATGTTGCTTTGGGAGAAAATGCAAAAAAAAAAAAAAAAGAAATGATGCAGCTCACGAATTGTCAGCAGTAGAACCGAAATATTTTGGGGAACATCATAAAACATATCAAGGAAAATTTTGAGGGGGTAACAACGTCATTGTTTTGAATGAGTTGCCTTAATATATATACAGTAATCAGGAACGAATTGTAGGATAAGACTTAGAACCAAACAAATTCGATTGGTAAAAAATTCGGTTGCCACAACGAATTTGTTTTCTCTCTCTGTAAAACTTTAAGACGTTCTTAAGTAAAACTTAAAAAAAAAGAAAAAACATAATGCAGAAACGTTTTCGGTAAAAATACTAATTTTTTGCAATTTTCAAATACAAAATCGTTTTTTTTTTTTTTTTTTTTATTAAATTTTTATGAGATAGATATTTTTGTTCTTTAACTAACTGAATAAAAATTTTAGAAAATTTTAAAACAAATATTAAGCTATATTAATAAAACTGGAACAAAATTTAGCAAATTTGAGAATTTAAATTTCAAATGCAAATAACTTGAAAACTATAATTGATAGGTCTTATCGAGGGCTTTAAGAAGATCTCAAAATCGGATAAGAAATATAGTTTTGAAAAGCTTCTCAAAATGTTCTATATGAGAGGTATCTTTTAAGAACCCCAAAAGCTCCACTTCTGTGGAGTATGTAGATCCTAGCTTCCGAAATTAAAATTTACACTGCAAAAATTGTATTCATTTGGACGATATTTGGTTCTACATATTAGTATTTCTAGATTGTACTAATCTATGCAGTGTACAATTGGTAAAATAAAGAAAGAAGAGCTGATCTTAATTTCTTAATAGGGCATAAGCCTATTTTACGTAGTATATTTAAATATATTATATCATTTAATTGTCACTAATCTTTACAAAATATAAGTTTCCCATTGCTATTCATTCTTGATAAAAAAAATTATTAATTGGTACATTTTTATATTTTAAATATAAACTAGGGTTTGGGTTCCGAGAATTCCCGGGCGGGAAATCCCGGGAATTCCCGAAAATTTATCGTCGGGAATTCCCGGGAATTTTTTTAAATTTTCCCGGGAAAAACGGGAAATTTAATATTCATGTAATTTTATAATCCTATAGGAAAAAATGTTACTATTTGTATCGCCTAAGTGAAAATTGTACATTTACTAAAGGAATTTTTAGATGCTAATACGAAACAAGTGATATTTTAGATTATTGAAAAACATTTCATCGGTGCGCCTATTTGACTACTTTTCAAAACGAAACGGAAAAAAAACGTTTTATTTTGTCCAATCACATTTCGAAACACGAGTTTTTAACTTTATATTTCTACAATCTTTTAAACATTTCAAAAATGCATCCTAAAATTGCATTATGAATGCATTTTTAAATTGTAATATTATTTCTTAACTACTATATTAAAAAAGGACATATTCATCTTCTACATGCAGTTTAAATCATTAAAATCCGTTAACAACTTTTAGAGTTATTGATGTTTAAAGTTACACATTTTTCCGATTATTTTGACTTTTCGAAAAATTAAAATCGTGAATAAATACGAGAATTTTTTGAAATTAAAAAAAAAAATAAAAATGGGGACATTTAAATGGCTCCATAGGAAATATGCGTATATCTCTGGAAAGACTTTGTGAATTTTAATGATTTAAACGGCCTTAAAATTTCACATATGGCGGCTTTACGACAAACATTTTAAAAATAAAAAATATTTTTTAAAAATGCATTTTAATGCAATTGCATTTTTCAAATGCATTTTTCTTTAAATATGCTATTAAAATTTTTTAATTTTTTAACATAAATGAAATGTTTGGAATCTTTACATTAAAATAAAAGTGTAAAATTTTTGGGACGCGAAAATCTTATATGCATAATCCAATTTTTATAAAAATATGTTTCAAATTTTTCATATAAAATTAAAATTTTTTCTTGTTTTTGAAATTTTCTTTAAAATTTGTATAAAAGTTAACAAAATATAAAAAGTATGCGATTTTAAATATTCATATCTCTTGAAGTTATTGATGGATTTCTGTTATTTAAAAAGTATTTAAAAGGCCATTGTATATTTTTTGTGTAATTTAGTCAGCATTTTAAAAACCACGTCTTCGACCCATAATATTTTAAAAATATAAATGCTGTTTTTAGATGCATTTTTGTTAGTTGCGAATTTATTAAATTTTAATTTTTCAAAAGTGTATTTAAAAATACTTTGTTTATTATAACTTAAAAAAATAAATAGTCTGATACATAAAATTTTAATATTTTTAAGGATTTTTTAAAAAATAACACAATAAATTTTTTTAAACAAAATACGTAAAGATACTCATAATACCAAAAAAATATAATTTTTATATGAACAAATTTAAACTAGTTGAAGAAAAGGGGAAATTATGCACAATACATGTGTGCGTACCAAAAATTTGAGATTTTTATTTTAATGTAAAGATTCCAAACTTTTCATTTATGTTAAAAAATTAACAAATTTGAATAGCATATTTAAAGAAAAATGCATTTAAAAAATGCAATTGCATTAAAATGCATTTTTAAAAAATATTTTTTATTTATAAAATATTCATGTTTAAGCTAACATAAT
The DNA here is from genome assembly GCA_951394005.1 of Protophormia terraenovae. Classification (NCBI taxonomy): domain Eukaryota; kingdom Metazoa; phylum Arthropoda; class Insecta; order Diptera; family Calliphoridae; genus Protophormia; species Protophormia terraenovae. The sequence continues at coordinate 92,940,559 of OX596076.1, forward strand.
TACAATTTAAACGCCGTTTAAATCACAAATTTCTGCAAAGCCTTCCCAGAAATATTTGTATTTAAAGATTTTTCAAAAGTGAAAAAGCGAAATAAAATCGAGAATTTTCTGAATTTAGCGAATCTGAAAACGGAAATATTTATAGACACCCATAGACCTTATACGTATAAAATTTTGTAAAAATCGGAGGACACTTGGTATATTTTTGGGCGTTCTTTCATGGAATGGACGATATATTTTTTTTAGTTTTCAATAAGTTTGTGCCCGTACTTTTTGGGTAAAGTGGTAATATTTCTCTAAAAAATGTACAAAAATACGGGAACACGAAAAACAATTTATTTAGAAGGTAAACATCAAACTATTTGGAAATTCAGGTGTGAATGTTATTTTATTTTTAGCATATATCAACGTTCTTAATTTTTTTTAATTGAAACTTTCTTTTTAGTACCAAAAACTAAATATTTATTTTTTTATTTTCATTCAAAGTTTTTATTTGTATATTTTTATTTTTTGTTTATTTGACTATTTACTAAGTCTATCCAAAGATATAGTCTGTGCTGTTTCGTGCAAGAAGTAAAACATTATTCTCTTAAAATCTCTGTCATTTCCCAATTTTGGAGTACGGGAACACTTTTCGATAAAATAGGGATCCCGCGTGGTCCAATTTGGGTACGGGAACAAAGCTAATATTTTACAAAATGAACCAAAAAATATTTTCTAAATCTAATTCGTAATAGATTTGAATAGAAGAAAATTTGAATGATTCAAAATATTTTTTAAGCTTGAATTGTAATATTGGTAGTGGATTCTTCAAGCAATTAATTCTTGTGAAGTTAAAGAATTTAAGTCTATGAATTAAATATGAAAGCTTTAAAGTAATTACTGGGAAAATAAATTTAATTCGATTTTCAAAAGTGAATTAAACAATTAAACCTTTGGAGCACTTATTTTTATTTTGTGAAATATTTAAGATTGTTTAAGTTTTTAATTGGTTTTACACTATATTTACATTATGTTGAAGTCTTTAAATTTTTGAAATATAATTGCATCTCTTAAAGCAAATTTCAACTCTATTTAATTTTTCGTTTTTAATGATATTAATACAAAGTATTGTAGTGTAAAACCACCTTAACTAATCATAAATTTGAATTATAATGTTGTTTTATAGTACTGAATAGAAAAAAATACATTCTTTATAAAAATTCATTGCTTTTTTTTAAAAATTTAAATTTCCCGGGATTCCCGGGAATTCCCGGGAAATCGAAATTTTTATTCCCGTTTTCCGGGAAACAAAATATAACGGGAAACCTCAAACCCTAATATAAACGCGTATAAGGACACAAAAATTACAAATCTTACAGCAAACGACAAAAACTTTTGAGGTCTTTAAATAGTTTTACTTCTTGTCAAAATAAGATCAGTTTCTATGCCAGACTTCATTCAAAAGTCGAAAATATAAATATACAAAAAATTTCGATCGAATTTTGTCATACATGATGCATACATGACGCTAATATTTATTCGCTATCTTTATATGGAATATACAAATATATTCTAAAGAAAAATTTTATTAAAATACGTACACATATGGACAATAAAATAGGTGTGAATTCTTTTAAATGAAGAAACTTTATTAAATATAACCATATATGTATCTAATTAATTAAAAAAATATTAAAAATGCAATAAGTCATACTTTAGTTTTTAAACGCGTATGTTTATTTTAGTAAAACCACATTATAAAATATTAAATTTTTACGTCCCCTTTTGTATAAAATATTTGCTATTATTTTAAATTTCTTTTAAAAAAATTACTGTATGACAAATCTTTATGAACTAAGGGAACTCATAAATAAAATGAACGAAACATATGTATTATTTATTTATTTTTTTTATATTTAGGGTCAACTTTATAGACTTTCCATCTAAATAAACATTTGCAAGAAATGTTTTAGGCCATATTTAATATTTGTTCCCTAGATGTGCTTAACAAAAAAAAAAAAAAAAAAAAAAAATATAACTAAAACATTCATAGACCTGTTTATAATTCAGCAAAACGTTTTGCATAGACAAAAACAACATTTGTTGCAACATGAAAATGAAACGAAAAAAATAAATAAAAACAGTCATTTAGAAAGATAAATACCAAGAAAATCCTTTTGATGTGGCTGCCTGGTAGAAACGAAATAAAACAAAAGAAAGAAAAGAAAATAATGTATATAAAATGCCTTCTATCAAAAAATACACACAAAAAAAAAACGTTTAGAAATTCACTGACCAAATACAAGGGTCTACTAAACTTCTATGCTATACTGTTCTAAATATTGTTATGTTTTTCTTTTGTCTAGCATTTGGGTTTCTATGATTCTTACTTTTCCAGTTTTTTTTTAATATCTTTTACTCTCATGCCTTTTTGCATAAACATTTGATGGGAAAAAACAGAATACTTAATAACGTTATTGTTATTTCTCAAGCAAAACAAAACCAAAATGTCTACCCTGTTTATACACATAAACATACACATTTGCTGAAAAATCTTCGAAACAAAGTTCACAGATCCATAAAAATGCAGTAACTAAAAACGTTAAAAAAACACACGACAAAAAAATAAATAAAAATTTAGCCAGCAAAAAATTGAAACTTTTTAATTAAAACAAAACAACGATTTTTAACATTTAAGACCAACACGAAAAAATAAAAGAAGTTGGTAATTTTCTTTCTTTTTTATAATTTCGTGTACAGGCTGAAAAATTGCACAAAACTAGTGTAATTTTTGCAAGTTTCTTTTGAAAGCACAAAAAAAAGGGATCTGTAATAATGTACAACAATATTGCTACAAATTATGACTACTTATGTACTATAATATTCATTTTTTACATACATACATATCTTTACAGTTCTTTCTAGAATGTATTGTATATTAAATGTTCATACTTTTTTTTTGTTTTATTTTTGTACCTTTGGTATATATGTAGGTAAATTTAAGGCAATAGCTGCAATTTAAGTTTTAATGTGTTCTACTATAAAATATGAGGTATTATTGCTTTTTGCAATTCAGTGGTTGATCAAAAATATACTTCTCTTATAGTTATTAATATCGTTTTTTAGATAAACTGTTTCTTCTGAGATATTCTTACTTAAGAAAAAAAAAATAATAATAATAAAACTGTCCTCAGTTCGGGGCTTATAGATTATAAATCTTCGAGAATTTTGCTATTTTTTTATATATAATTCTTAAAACCACATAATCTGATATTCGGAACTAAGTTTCAAATTGATGCTAGCCAGCGTTACCGTTTGGCGACTTTAGTCGCCATTTGCCACTTTTTCAACCACCTGGCCACTTTTTTGGCCCCTTTTTTAAATGGCGACTAAATGGCGACTTTTTAAGACTATGTTCTAAATTACGATAATCAAAGTTGTTTGAAATATGTATATCGACCCATTATATATTAATTTCAACACATAAATTAGTAATTTTGGGACTGTTTTACAGTATAGTGATATAAAAAACCGCGGAGTATTTATAAATGAACTGAAACTGTTAGTAATTAAAAATATTAGTAAAGTTTATCATCATATGCCAAAGTTTTTGGACTGGATTGAAAAAATAAAAAAAAGATTCGATGAATACTTATATCCTAATTTAAATTTTTACATTCCTAAGAGCAATCCCTCGGGTAACGTGTTTTTTTTTTTACTAAATTATCAAAAACAAGAAATAGTTTATCTAACAGACTTATGACAATACTTGTGAATTCATACGTTCTATTCTAAATTTGAAAGCCTAGAGTACGAGTGAAAAACTCCTACAAAAGAACAGGAGTTTAACTAATTAAAAGAGGTTTGTGTGCTAAATATTTATTTTTGCAATAATAAAAATTGTTGTAAAATAATAATAAATTATTTTGTTATTAATAGAACTGAATTTTGTAGTTTTTCTTTAAATACAATAATTTGTTGTTATCAATTAAACAAATTTTAAGGAGTTTTTTAGGTTTTGAAGTAGTTGGCCCCTTTTTTTAAAAAAATCCCCTTTTTTGGCGACTTTTTATTTTGAAATCCCCTTTTTTGGACACTTTTTAAAAATTCTCAACGGTAACGCTGATGCTAGCACACAGCAATCTAGAGGGAAAAATATTTAAAGATAATTTCTTATATTTTCAATGTCATTGATTTCGAATAAATTATTTATAAAAAATGTTAATTTTGATTTTAAAAAGTAATTCGACTTTAAAAATCGCATTATTTGAAATGTAATAAACTAGTTATATTTTTTTATCTTTATTTCTTAAAGCCTAGAATTCTAAGACGTTTAAAAGCAGGAAATAATTAATAAAGAACTAAGTAAGATTTCTAATGGCATTTCTTCCAACTCATGTATTTTTTAAGTCAATTTTCTTTTGTTCATCTGAAAGGTTTCATTAAGAATAAATCAATTTGTGTCAAGTATTTGTTGCATTTGCCCATAGTTGTATGTTTTTCTAACATTTTCAACAAAATAGTCGAGAAAAAAATTTTCCGATTAAGAAAAAAGCAAATTTATAGAGTATGGACAACTCAGACTTAATCTATGAAATATGGCGAAGACAAATTGAGCGAAATTGAAATATTGTTAACAACTTTTTAAGAAATCAGTCTCGCTACGGAAAAAATATGAAAAGAGTTATTCATAAAGCAACAACGAAATCTGACAGAATATCCATCATTCGAGATGCCTCCAATTCTACTGAATATGCGTCAAAAATTAAACAAAAATTAGTTATTAAAGCAAGTGCTTTTACTGTCAAGCATGTTATTGGAAATTTAGAACATCTAAAAGATTAAAAATTATAAAAAACCCAACTCTAAACAACATTCTTAAAGTAAAACTACTACTCATGAACGCATGTTTTATAAAAGGACATATTGTACTATAGGATGAAAAAAAAAATCAATCTGAAAGGCTCCAATGAATAAGAATGCTAATTATGTATCCCATAAAGCTGCGAAAGAAATGTAATGCCGTAAAGTGCTACTTCATATTATGAGACATGTAATACGGAAAAACCTTAAAAAATTTTACTGGAAAAAGATTTTATACAATTTATAGACTACTTTTGTTCATTCCATGGACATTCACACCCCAAGAGCGGTAAAACAATGAAAAAAAAAATCAATCTGAAAGGCTCCAATGAATAAGAATGCTAATTATGTATCCCATAAAGCTGCGAAAGAAATGTAATGCCGTAAAGTGCTACTTCATATTATGAGACATGTAATACGGAAAAACCTTAAAAAATTTTACTGGAAAAAGATTTTATACAATTTATAGACTACTTTTGTTCATTCCATGGACATTCACACCCCAAGAGCGGTAAAACAATAAATTCGAAGTCAAAATTTTATAATAATAGAAATATGTATAAAAATTGCTGTCACGTAGTGTTTTTGAGTCGGACTGACAAAACAAGAACAAAAATTTATTATCTGAAGAGATTGGTAAAAGTTGGAGAAAACCATTTTTGTTACAAGTTGAAAATCTTTATAAGTTCCTTATAAAAATAGTATTGTTTAGGTTAAAATTAATAAAAAAAGGCTATTCTCATATTAGGGTTGTTCACGATAGGCTGGTTATCAGGTTATGTGATTATATAGTAATATTAAAAACAACAAAATACATTACTGTTTCAATTTTTATTATTTTTCAACACTACAAATAAACAGATAATCACATAATCTATAAACAAGGGTATGAGCATAGACTATAACATAGATATAAAGTTCAGTTTTCAAAAACCTAAGTCGGTTGTCAAAAAAACCTAAGTCTAAGAATGTGTTAGTAAAATTTTTCATTGAAAACAAAAACAATTGTAGCACGTGTACCTTTTTGAGTAATTTTTTTCAATTGAGTTTTTTTTAAGTTTCATATCTATGTTATAATCTATGGGTATGAGTTAGATAAAGTTGGTTATTTTTAGTAATGAGTTTTTCTGTTTTTAATATAACCATATATTCACATAACCTTATAACCAGCCTATTAATAATTTCTGAATAATATAATAAAACAAAAAAGTACCATATTTATCAATACATCTTGTTGTTTTATTGAATGAATAATGTTGAACCAAAAAACCAAAAAATTTACGTAAAAATTTCATGGAAATAAATCAGTAAAAAACGTACTTAGTTATTACTTAAATTTATTTTTCTTGTAAATGTCTTAAAATTGATGACTTTTAAAGTTATTATGAAAAAAATATTAATTTCAATATTATAACAAGAGGTTAAACGTAACGAAAATCTTGAATCAATTTTGTTGACAGGCAGTGTATAATGAATCATTTAAATTTTCTTTAATGCAAATATTTTACAAATAAGCTGTATACAATATTTTTTTTAAATTAATTTTGTTAAACACTAAAAAAGTTATGTACTAAAAATTTAATTAAAAAAAATCCTTCAATTCAATTTCTCTATATATTTCTGATTAAAGATTAGACATACACAAATTAAATCAATATATAAAAAAATAAAAAATCTATTTTTAAAATTTTAAAAAATATATCGTCCATTCCATGAATTAACGCCCAAAAATATACCAAGTGTCCTCCGATTTTTATAAAATTTTATACGTATAAGTTCTATGGGTGTCTATAAATATTTCCGTTTTAAGATTCGCTAAATTCAGAAAATTCGCTATTTTATTTAGCTTTTTCACTTTCGAAAAAATCTAAAAAATCTCGATAGTGTACAACTTTAAATACAAATAATTCTGGGAACGCTTTACGGAAATTTATTATTTAAACGGCGTTTGAATTGTAATTATATCAGCTTAAACATGAGTATTTTACAAATAAAAAATACTTTCTAAAAATGCATTTTAATGCAATAGCATTTTTTAAATGCATTTTTCTTTAAATATACTATTAAATTTTTTTTTCGTTCTTGGAAAGCATGGAATCTTTACATTAAAATAAAAATCTCAAATTTTTGGGACGCACACATGTACTGTGCATAATTTCTCCTTTTCTTCAACTAGTTTAAATTTTTTCATATAAAAATTACATTTTTCTGGTATGAGTATCTTTACGTATTTTGTTAAAAAAAAAATTATTGTGTTATTTTTTAAAAAATCCTTAAAAATAGTAAAATTTTATGTATCAGACTATTTATTGTTTTAAGTTATAATAAACAAAGCGCTTTTAAATACACTTTTGAAAAATTAAAATTTAATAAATTTGCTACTAACAAAAATGCATCTAAGAACTGCATAATATTTTTAAAATATTATGGATCGAAGAGGTGATTTTCGAAATGCGGACTAAACTACACAAAAAATATACAATGGCCTTTTAAATACTTTTTAAATTACAGAAAGCCATCAATAACTTCAAGAGATATGAATATTTAAAATTACATACTTTTTATATTTTGTAAACTTTTATACAAATTTTACAGAAAATTCCAAAAAACAAGAAAAAATTTTATTTTTATATGAAAAATTTTAAACATGTTTTTATAAAAATTGGATTATTAACGTTTTTGCGTCCCAAAAAATTTTTAATGCAAAGATTTTAAACTTTTCATTTATGTTAAAAAATTAAAAAATTTTAATAGCATATTAAAAAAAAAATGCATATGAAAAATGCAATTGCATTAAAATGCATTTTTAAAAAATCTTTCTTATTTTTAAAATAGTCATCGTAAACCCGCCATATGAGTCTTCACAGAGATATTGCTATTCAAAGTTACATACATTTGAATTTTTTTTTTTTTTTAAATAAAAAGCGAAATAAAATCGCGAGTTCTTGCAATTTTACAAAACTGAAAACTGAAATTGATAAAAGGCTTAATGGAGTTTATGTATACAAATTTTTATCGAAATTGAAAGCCATCAAGTAAAATAATATACTTTTTCGGGCGTTCTTTCATGGAATGGTCGATATATATTTTTTTAATGTATCTTTTGAAACTTTAAAAACTGAGTACGTAGTTTTGCTATGTGTGGACTCTAGTTTCGTGCATATAACGATTTTTTTATGTTTGATGAAGACTTTACCTTCAACAACTCTTTGAACGTAAACAAAGTTTTTGCAAATAAAATAATAGCTCACAGTTTATGTGGTAAAATTTAATTTTTTCAATTTTTTTAATCGCCGGTAGAAAGTGCGTATAAACGTAGTATATGTCTGATTGGATTCGAAGCTGAATATTCCAACAACTATAATGATCAATACAATTTGTGCTAATTTTTGTCATTTATTTAAAGTGTGTGAACTTAAACGTAAAATTAGTCAGGCTTCACACGCCGTAGTTTTTGTTACCGAAATTCTGACTTTGTTGGCGAGAGTGGTAAAGGGAATGTAAAAGTTTAGTACTCCCTTCTCCTCTCACTTAAATAAACTTAGAATTGCAGTAAGAGAAACTGCCTGAACACCGATTTATTAAATTTATTACTTTTTTTTCCTAATTGTATCAATGAATTTGTAAAATTCTCAAGTATAAATTTTTATTATAAAGAGTAATTTTAATTCGACTCACATATACCAAACACTTTTACTTGCTTTCCTTACACATCGTTTTTTTTTTTTTAAGTAAAACGCTAACAAAGTTCTTACTTTTACAAAGAAAAATTATATAAATTTCCACAAAAAGAAAAAAAAAAAAAATAGTGAAACGAAAGCGAACTTTTGATAAATTTGGCCGAAAATTGTACAAGTTTTGAACAGTTGCTGGCAATTTTTTTCTTTGCTTTAGTTTCTGTTCTTTTTGTAAAGAAATTAACTTAAATTATTACAAAAAGTGCAGGCTGACTATACTTTCTTATGTGTTTTTTTTTTTATAATTTCTGTTGTAAAAAGAAATAATAATAGGAATAAAAAGCAAATAGCACAAAAGGACATTAAAGGAATATTAAGGTGTAAATTACTTTAATGTTTGCTTTAAGGTCTTTTTTCATGGAAATTATGATTGAAAAGTAAAATATGTATATTTGGAAGTGAAGTTATTAAATATTATTATGCCATTTTTTCTGAAGTCTTAATGTAAGAATTATTTTTAATAACGAAAAAAGAATGTTTAATATTTAAGAGGGTTAAAATAAGAAATTGTATAATTATGTACAGAAAACATTATTTTTGAGTATATTGGAACATATGTATTAACACTTAATTCCAAGCTGCTGTTAATTAGAATTTCTTGAGGATTTTTTAAAAATATCATAAAAGTTTTTAAAAATGTTTTTGGTGAAGACTGTCATTAAAGTATTTTTCTAGGTCGCTGGTTTTACAGTTGCTGCCTTCAGATCAACGCCTTTTTTTAATCAAATTAAAGTTATGTGGTAATTCATTAGTAAAATCATAAAATACTATTTACATTCATATTAAATGAATGTAACGTATATTTAGTAATAAAAAAAAAACAATGATAACCGAAGCAAACATTTTTGAAGTATTTCTATAATTTTGTTTGAAAATACTGCTTTCCTGAATAGTTAAGTTAAGACATACATAGTTTTTCGTTATCGGCCACATCGGTTTGTTTATATATGTTACCATAAGTGTTTAGTTTAAAAATAACAACTATTACATATTTTATACCTATATGTAAAATGTTCTTTATCTATAGCTAATACTTGTTGCTATCTCAAGTTAACGCTGTTATATATACATTTATATTTTCAACAAACTAAATCCAATACCTTACAGATGTTATAGAAATTATGTTACACATAATCTACTCCTATAAAATAGTGTATCCACTCAAATTCATGTTCAATTATCTTGACTATTACTTTGTCTACAAACTACAACTTTTTTGTATTGCGCAGGTTTTTTAAAATTCGACAAGAAATTACTTTATCTTAATTTCTCTCAAATTCTACAAACAGTGTTTTTTCTATATGCTTCTGCTGGATTATATCATATACTTGAACCAATAATGCATTGAAATAATGTTGGTTTTAAATTTGTCGTATAATGAATTGTGGATTATTACAATATTTGTCCCAAATATATACTATAAAGAATTTAGAATGCATTTAACATTTAATATGGAATATATTTAAAGATTTAAGTTTCACATCTAAAAATTCAATTGGATTATAAATTTTCATGTTAAAGACACAGTCGAATTGACATAAATAATGTTACTGAAAATATGTAATCTCAACATAATATATCTAAAAACAATGTGATATTAACAGTGTTACCAATTGGCGACTTTAGTCACCAATTGCCCCTTTTTCAATCACCTGGCTCCTATTTAAACGGCGAATAAGTGGCGACTTTTTAAGAGTATGTACTAAATGACGAGAAACTAAGTTGTTTGAAATATATCGATCCATTATATATTAATAATAATTTTGAGATTGTTTCACAGTATAGTGAAATAAAAACCGTGGAGTATTTATAAATGAACTGAAACTCTTAGTAACTAAAAATACTTATAAAATTTATGAACACATATTCATGATGAATGAATATCATATGTCGAATCTTTTTGGACTGGATTAAAAAAGTAAAAAAAAAAGAATCGATTAATACTTATATCCTGATTTATATTTTTACATTCCTCATAGCAATCCCTCCCCAATAAGCACTCAAAAAATTAAACTTCAAGCATTTGAAATTTTATTAGAATTCAACTTTAATTCCAACGTTTTTTTAAAATATTTTTTAACTACGAACATTTTTTAAATTCTGTTCAAACTTTTTGCTTTTCTGTCAAAAAAAAAATTAAAAAGTAAAAGTTTAATGAAAATTTTGTGAAGAAGAAAATGGAATCTAATTTCTAATTTATTTAAAAAATCAGATTAAAATTCATTGTGTTAACTAGAAAAGTGAATAAGATAAAAAAAGATGATTGGTTTGTAGCATCAAGACTCAGATCTCAATTCCTCATTGTTCAAAATGATTATGAATAAGACTGATGAAATTTAATGTTTTAATAAATTTATTTTATTTTTTTATCATATATGTATACATCATGTGAAATTATTGTGAAATAAAAATGTTTAGTTTATAAGATTAAAAAATATTGAAGCTAGAATTTTATTTTACTGATTACTGGAATCGCACTGTTAACAAATGCTTGATTTATATTATATTTCCAAGCTTGAATTCAACTATTTGTTGTGCTGGAATTTCACTGTGATTCAATACTTGAAATGAATTGTACAAACATTGTTGTGTTCGACTTGAATTCAATTTTCCTTTTCACTGGAGTATACTATTGAATAAAAGTGTAGTAGAACTGTATTTCAACACTTGAAATTTGAATTTGTAACTGGAATTCAACTTTTCTTATACTTGAATTCCAGCAAAATGCTTATTGGGTCAGGGAAACATGTTTTTTACTAAATTATCAATAATAAAAAATAGTTTTTCTAACAGATTTAAGTCAAAGGCTGAAGTACGAGTGAAGAACTCGTACAAAAGTACAGTAGTTTAATTAATTAAAAGAGGATTTTAGGTTAACTATTTTTGTGAATAAATCTTTATTTTTGCAATAATAAAAATTGTTGTAAAATAATTATAAATTATTTTGTTATTAATAAAACTGAATTATTGTAGTTTTTCTTAAAATACAAAATTTTTTGTTTTTTTTGCTATCCAATATACAAATTTTAAGGAGTTTTTTTTTTAGATTTTAAAGCAGTTGGTCCCTTTTTTTTAAAAGAAACCCTTTTTGCGACTTTTAATTTTGAAATCCCCTTTTTGGGCACTTTTTAAAAATTCTCAATGGTAACGATGGATATTAACACGTTTACTTGCTTTTGAACAGAATCAGATATATGTGAAACACTATTGCTAGTAATACTGTGTACCCAGTTTTTGGTTTTCTTATTCTTTTCCATTTGGAAAAAAACTCCGTTGTTTTATGGACATACAAATTTCAAAGATAATAAATGTCAGAGAATAATCCGTAGAAGTTTTAACATAAAAATAGTACACTAAACATTACTATTTTCATGTACTCATTTTTTAATCAATTTATTTAATTAACTAGTATATTTTACATTGTTTTCATATTAATATTAATTATTTTAATTTATATACTAAAATATTGAATAACATATTAGTAATAGGTAATTGCATTGAACGTCCCTAATGTAAATACCATATACTCACACACACATGTAATAACGTGTTTTGTCCAGTTGATATAATTCACATTCGGTTTGTATATAAATGTTTGTAAGCGTATTTTTTATAGAAATTTACAAGGACTATCTATAGATAACATTTCTTTTCTATCATATCATAAATGAATTTTTGCCAACTTTGGTGGACCACCCTCCTGACCCGCTAGGAACCTGTACTCCTCCAAATCAACGAAAACACCTCAGCTCTGACCATGTGAAATTTTATTTAGATACCTCAAACGGTTCAATAGTTACTGAATAATTAAAAAAAAGCGTTTTGGAATCACTGTGTGGTAGTGAATAATCAAAAAAACTGATATTGTATTACAAATACTTTTAAATAAATATAATTTACAAAATTTCTCACTAAATATTTATATGACAAAGATGGAGTTGAATCGGAGGTTCACATTATGATTATCTGTTTCAATTTAGGTGAATCATGCTTGATTTCTTTTAAATATGATAATTTAAATACGAAAGTTTTCATTTGAATGAAAAAAAAAAAATAAATTTTCGAAAATGAATCGATTTGAAACCAAAAAATCCTTTTTTTTATTTTTTATTTGTTATTTCTTATATCTTTGTCAATAGTCATAAAGTTCAGAATACGGTGGTATATTTTAAATTTAATTTAAATCGATTGAGGCGTGATTGCCTCACAAACACACATATTATTTTAGAATTTTAATATGGATATAATGTTTCTTGCAAAGACAAAATTAAGCATTTTATCTTGAAGTCAATCGAAATTAATACATTTGAAGACGATTGATTTAAAGTATCTACCTGATTGTTACTAAGGAGTGAGATCGAAAAATTCTTAACACACATTTTGCCTCATAACTTTTTTCGGAATCAATATTCAAAATTTTTTTTGATCTAGGAAAAATACTTCAGTTATTATTTTTAATAAAAACCATGTTAATTTGTCCTTATCTTCATCAAAATAAGTGACGAAAAAGATTTACGTCCTACAAGTTATTAAAAAATTTCAAAAAAAAAAAAAAAAACAAATAGGTCTTACAAATAATTGGCCACAGAATTAAATGTCGTCCTTAAAACCGTTTCTAATGTTATTAAACAGTATCAGGAGAATTTGACTATTGATGTGAAACCTAGTTCGGTAAGAAAAAAGGACCACATGATATTGGGAAGGCTAGAAAATTGAAGGAATATTGAAAGGAACTCCAAACAGCTCAGTTTTCCCAGTGCTTCGGATATTTGGTGCGAAAATTTAAAGCTAATGGGAAAGTTGATAACATATAAAGTTCAATAAATTCCAAACTGGAAATCTGCAAAAAAAGTTACAAGCAAAAAATAGGACTCGGAATTTAAAACCAAATTTCATACAAAAATACTCAAGCTGTATAATTGACGAAGAAACGTAGGTGCTGGCAGAATCTTCGCAGCTTGTGTCTCAAAAATTTTTATTGCTAATGCTTGAAGCAATGTTGGAGATAAGTTTAAGACCCAATAGCAGCAAAAATTTCTTACAAAATTCATGGTATGACAAGCCTTTTGCAGTTGCGGCAAAACAGTAAAGTCATTTGATACATTCGGATCTATAAATACCAAAATATGCATAAAGAAATATTTGCAAAATAGACTTCTTCTTTTTTTAAGAAAGCACAACGTGTTCATATATATTTGCACCCATTTGGTATCATGTCGCTACGGTAAGAAAGCTCTGGATTGGTACCAAATCAATAACGTGGTTTTAGTACCAAGAGAGGTCAATTTTCAAAATTTTCCATAGCTTAGACCAGTTTGGAGATATTGAGCTCTTGTGAAAAGTGAATTCAAGAGCACAAAAAAGATGTCCCAAAATACCGAAGATTTTAGCAGAAGATGTGCACACTGTTCCAAAAAAGTGACAGAGGCAACTATCAAATCTCCAACGAAAGGGTTTTCAAAAATGCTCCACAATTTTAAAATTAGTGGTTAGAACCATAAAAGTTATATATTTCTGTGATCTGTGCTAAATTATCAAATGATTAAAAAAATAATGAAAACTCTAAAATCAGCAGTTTCCAAGTAATTGAATATTATGTATGTTAAAAATTTTTCGATCTCACTCCTTATTTATTTTAATTTGTAATGTTTTTCTTGTTAAGAATTTAAAGATTTGAGAAAGTGCTGAAAAAAAAAACATATCTAATAAGGAAACAAGGAGCCTTCTTACTAAAAATATATTTTTTATGAGAAATTTAAAACACATTTTATAAAAAAACTAGCTTATTTCGGTGAGTTTCACTACCCCTTTTGATGAGATATTTTCTTTATATGGGTGCTATTCGGCCTAGCCCTCTGTTGTTTTGTGCGAATTAGTACACAAAACCGCTTAAATGGATGCTTCTGTAAAAAGTAAAGGCAAATATATTATACTAAAATTTTATAATTTTTGAGACAATTTTTAGAATAAAACGGGGGAAAAAAAATATAGTCGGTTTTGACCCTACACCATTGTGTGAAATGCGGAAAGGGGACCTGTGGCAAATTGTAAATCACATTATTAAATGTAAAATAGAATATACAAATATAGAATAATGCGTCGATACTAACATCTAGATTATTTTATGCACTTTAATTCGATTTTCGAACGATTTTGGATTTATACACGTTAAAGTGATAAAATTTGGTACAAAGATTGATACTTATACATAACTTTTTTAACCGAATTTCATTAAAATATTCCTATTTTTAAGACATTTAGGAGTGTTGAAACTCTATTCCGGTGGGACATTTGTATGAGGGCTAGGTGAAATAATGGATTGATCACAATCAATTTCAATGAGTTTCATCCTTATAATATATAAGAGTCTCAAGTGAGAAATTTCATTGAATTATCTTTAAAATTTGATTAAATTTAGCACATATGTTTATTGGAGCGTAACATTTGACACAAATAAATTTAATGTAAGCAGAAATCATATTAAATAATTTCGTAATTAGTTCCGAAAATTTTGGAAATCTTTTTAGTTCACAAACGCATTGGTGTAGTGTATTAAATTGTCCAGTTTGACCGACTATATCTTTCTCGTTTTTTTGTGAAAAATTTAAATCTCATTTTATAAGGAAATTAGAAGCACTTGTGCTAAAAAATCGACTTTTGTTTTAAAAATATGAAATTAATTTTACAAGTTTTATAGGAAGCTGGAAGCATTAGAACCAAAAGGATGCAAATCTGTGATTACTTACTTTTTACCAAAAATCGATTTTTTTCTTTTTTTAATTAGAAGCAAATTTTATAGGGCAACTAAAAAATCAAAAATCGTTTATTTTAACGGAAAATTAAAGACTCATTTTGTAGGTTTATTTTTTTATGACAAAATTTTATATAAAAAATTTGTGATAACTAGTAGTTAAACAAAATTAACTACCAAGATTTTGTTTATGAGAAATTATAAATGATTTCATAGGGAAAATAGAAGAGCTGGAGTCCAAAGAACGAAATCTGTGATCATTCAATTTTCTTATGAAAAATCTATAGACTAGAAACGTTAGATATGAGGAACAAAAATATGAGGTCAGTTATATTAAAAAATAATAATTAAAAAAACAAATTTAATTTTAAATTTAGTTTATAAGAATTATGCAGATTATAGTATTATAGAGATGTTAGATGAAATAAGGAGTGCGATCGAAAAAATCTTAACACATAACTTTTTTCCGAAGCAATATTAAAATTTTTTTTTGATCTAGTTATCTTTGAAAAATATGTCAGTTATTACTTTTAATGAAAACCGTATTAGTTTGTTGTGAGTTTGATCAAGATGAGTGACGAAAAAGATGTACGTGCTACAAATAATTAAAAAATTTAAGAAACTCTAAATTGGTCCTACAAGTAATTGGCCAAAGAATTAAATGTCTGCTGTCAAACTGTTTTCAAGGTTATTAAACAATATCAGGTGAATTCGACCATTGATAGGAAACCTGGTTCGGGAAGGAAAAAGATCCACATGATATTGGGAAGGCCACGGAAAATGAAAGCATATTGAAAAAAACTCCAAACACATCTGATAGAAAAGAAGCCCGGTTAGCTCAGTGCTTTGACTATTTGGTGCGAAAAGTTGAAGCTAATGCGGAGTTGAAAACATATAAAGTCCAAAAAGTTCAGACTGGAACGCTGCAAATAATTTAGAAGCCAAGAATAAAAATACTTATGTTGTACAAAAAACGAAGAAACGTATAAATTGGCAGATTTTTCTCAACTTCCGAGTCAAAATTTTTATGTTGCTGATGCTAGAGGATATGTTGAAGATACCGAAAAGGACCGAAAAGCTGACGAAATTTGCTAAAGAAATTCTGTTTTGGCAAGATTTTTGTAGTTGCGGCAAAAGAAGCAAGTCATTGGTTACAGTGGGCTCTAAAAATATCTAAAAATACATTAAAGAATGTTTGCAAGAATATCTTCTTCTTTTCATAAGAGAGAACAATGTGTCCACATATTTTTGGCCCTATTTGCCATTATGTCACTACGTAAGAATGCTCTGGAGTCCTATCAAAATAATAACATAGTTTTTGTTTAGTTTTGTATAAACTGCACTAATCTTTTTTATTTTAAGAAAAATTATTTAAGATTAACAGAAAAACTTTTAATTATATTTTTCTTATATACACACGCAAGTATATTTTGCATCTAAAGTTTATTAACATTATTGTTTATATGATAATAAAATGTTTGTATAAGGTGTGTGTGGTAAATTTATAAAAGATCTTTGAATTTTCAAACTCAGTATGAGGTTGATAACATAAATAACACTTTTCCACACACAGCACTATGATTTCGCCGACCACTTTTCTTGGCCAAAACTAATTTTGGTAACATTTTCTATTTGTGTTCTAATTGTCGTAGTTTTGTAGTTTGTCCAAAAAATTAAGTCTTTTCCTACTTTTACTATTTTGTCTTCTTAATACAACAGGTCAAAGTACAGTTTCTTAAGCAAATTTAAAATATGTATAAAACAAGTGTATTTTTTCAACGGTTTTCAATACTTTATAATTATTGAGTACAACAATTTTTTAAATAAGTTTATTATGGAAAATAGATCTTAGGATAAGTACTTTTATAATTGAATATGAAATGAGTTAAAACTTGTTGTCATCTTAAAAAAAATACAGTTTGTTTTACAAAACCCAAAATGAAATTGGATTCGTAAGAAATTTTACATTTCATTAGACCTGCAAGTTTTTGATGAAAATTGGTAAAGAAAAACTCAACGGAAATAAATAAACATATATCTGGGCTATATTTTTCATATTGTCTCGTTTTGCGATTTTTTGCGATTTTCGAGAAAATCCATATTTTCCGTATAAGTAAGCATTGGAAATTCTTATCATTTACAAGCAGTGTTGCCAGGACTTGAGAAAAAAAGAAGCTAAATTGGACTTTAAAAAAGGTCAGAAAAGGCTAAATGACCTAAAAAATAAAGACAGAAAAAAAGCTAATATATTGTCTTATTAAAAAGCACATTTATTTGTTAGTTTTCATTAGTTTTTGGTATTTCTTGAAGATATATTAGTGAATTTATAAATTTAACAGAAATAGTTCCTATGGATAATAAAATTTTTAAAAAATAATTATAATTTTCTCCTAGAATGAAGCGCCGCAGGCGAAAATTTTCGCTAAATATAAAAAATTTATATTTTTTGTGCGAATTAATACACAAAAATGCTTAAATTTGTGATTTTGTTTTCAATAAAATTTGAAAATTTTTAGCCTTTTTAAAGCTATGTTAAGAATCAAAAAAGGCTAGAAAAAAAGCTAGAAGCTAAAACGAACATTTTGAAGCTAAAAGCAAAATAAAAAGGCTAGATTTAGCCTTAAAAAGGCTAAACTGGCAACACTGTTTACAAGGTATAACCTATGAATAATGAAATTGAAAAAAGATTCGGCTGTGCCGAATCTTTGATACCCTTCACCATATTACCATATTACCATCTTACTATCTTATCGACATCATATTACCATATTACCGACAAATAATAAAATTTTCGCCTTAACGTATGCTTTCATATTTTCACATATAAAAATCTAAATTTTTTTCAAACTACGAAAATTTTAATATGAAAAAAAAAAAAAACAATCATAGCAGGCTTTGCTTTTAAAAAATAAACAACAACAATTCCATATTTATTTATTTTTTTATGTGTGTATATACAAACTGACTGCATATTAAAGGCCTGCATGAATGCCGAAAAATGAATGCTGAATACATTCATCGTAAAAACAGTTAGTTCATGTTGTGTGCTTTTTCATTGTGAAATGAATGAATGAGTATTATCCACAATAACTGACCACGAAAACTCAAAACATATGAGTAGAGAATGCAAAATCATATAGTACAGAACCTATGTGAGTTGTTATACCTTTCTCAGTGACATATCTACTTTAAAAAGGTCAATTTATATCTTAAACTTTATAAATTTAATTTAAATGTTATATGAAAATTTGATAATTGTTTAAGAAATTATTATTTGATTTTTATTGAAAGTAAAATTTTCCATTATTTTGTTTTGTATTTCTCTGATGAAAATAAGTTTTATTTCTGTTAAACTAATAATTATTATTTCAGGCTTTTATATATAATATAATAAGTTTTGAATGTTTGTGAATATTTTCATCTAAAATATTTGTTAAAAATAAACAAGGTCTTAATTATTACAATTTTTATGTCGAATTTCTTAAATTGTAACTATTATATGCAATTTTTATTTTTTTCCTTATTAATAATTATTTGCTTTCAATTAATATATTTTTATCGAAATAATAATAATTATGATTGAGAAAAATAATATATATTATTTATAATAGTTATTTTTTAATTTTTTATTTAAAAATTATTTTTTAATAGTTATTGAAAAATATAATCCATAATAGTTAAAATTATGTATAATTTTTAAATTCATGCATATTTTATTTGGGTATTTTTCTTTGAAATTTTATAAAAACAGTATACGTATGTTCAATTAGATTTGTAATATCATCTGAGGATTGAGATGATGAAATTGCAATGATATTCGCTATTAATTATTATAAAAAATTATTATTATAATTGTTATTAAATATATAACGAAGAATAATAATTATTTGAAATTTATATTTTATTTATTCATCAATAAATATTTTAATTAATTTTTAAAATATTAGTTAAAAAATAATAGTTATAAGTAACTTATATTTATATATTTTTCAATAATTATTAAAAATCAACTTTTTGTAATAACTCTTAAAAAGTGACAATTTTTTCGATTTCGAAAATTATGATAACAATTATTTTGGGTCCTTGAAAATAAATTATTTTATGTAGCTTATTTATATTTTAGATGTAAAATAAAAAAATGTAAAATATTCTTCAATTGCTTGAAAATAATTTGAAATAAAATTTTTTAAATATTTTTCTATTTGTCATATAAAATAAAAATTTTAAATCAAATTCCAAAGTCTTCAACTAAATTGAAAATATACATATCTTATTTCCTTAGGTTGAATACAATTAATCTATATTTTATATTCAATTTTAAAAAATCTTTTTCAAAACATTTAAATTTTTCTATTCTTAGAAAATATTTGAATATTTTTGATCATCATTAATATTTTGTAATATTTTTAAATTTGATTGGAATAATAAAAATAAGTAATATTTTCATTTTTATACTTAAATATTTGAAAAAAACTATGTAACTTTTTTTTTCAAACCTTCTGTGGCTGAATATTTTTATTTCTTTGGAATTTTTGCTTAATAAAATTATTTTTTTTTTTTTCTATTTAAATATATTGTTTTGCAATCAAAATCATAAAAATTTGTTGAATTTTTTTCATTTAAATAAAATATATATGAAAATTATTTAAGATTACAATAATCATATAAAAACGTATGAATATCTTCTTAAGAAAAAAATATTTGTTTTAATTTTGATTAAATTAAATACCCAGCAAAAAAGGAACTGAAAAAGAGCTGAAAAAGTCATGAATTTAACATTGTGTTGGCATTGGAAGGAAGTACTTACTGGTGCAAAAGAGCTGCAGAAGTTCTTTTTATAACCCATGGTTGTCATTGGTAGGATGTTCTTCTTTTATGATTCTTATTCATTTCTTTAGAAGTACTTCATTTAAAACTATGTTAATGAATTTTTTTTACAAAAAATCAGTTTTAGCCTTATTAAAAGATAATAAAAATGCATTAAAATTTATACAATTTTAATTTTCTTAGAAATTATTAACCTTTTTTCCAGCTAAAATTTCATTTATTTTCACTTTTTTGGAAGTAATTATTAAGAACTTCCAAAAAAGTTTAAAATATACACTTTGTTCTAGTTTTGAAGTGGTGAAAATGTTCTTTTTTGGAAGCTCTTGATCGTTTTTTTGCTGGGTATGTTCTTCTTTAATTTTTTTTTTTTTTTTTTTTTTTTAATAAAATAGAAAATTATAACAAATTTAATTGATGTATTATAAATAAAAATACAATTAAAATATCCCAATATTTCATTTTGTAACTATATCAATATGTAAAATCTTTAGAATGTTACCATCAACTTCTGTTTTTTTTTACTACGTTATAAAGCAACCACCAAACAAGCAAAACATAATATCCATCACATAAAGCATAACCATTCATAGTATCTACTGATAATTCGAATTATTCATGAAAATGGTCGTACACTGAGTGAAGTTGATACGAACAGCGAAAAAAAACTCACAACGAAGTAACTGTTAGCCTACGATCATTGCCAAAACATACACAGAATTGTTTTTTTATTTTCGTTTTATATACTCACACTTTCTTATAATGAATGAATGGTATACTTATCTATACACATAATTTTTCACTATAACAGAGTTCATTGAAGTGAATGTTTTACGCCGGCAAGAAAATGAATGTGTTTGCGCAGCCCTTTACTGCATATACAAAGAACAACAGCAACACTGTTATTCATTATATTACTTCTGTTGCTAACTAAACTACTTGTCTTATAGGCTAAAACATCACTAATAGTCATTACAATGCTTAATATACATGTTTGTGTATGTATTTATGTATATGCTTAACAGATATGTTTTAGTTTTAAAAAATAAACAACAACAATTCCATATCTATTTATTTTTGTACAGACTGCATATACAAAGAACAACAACAACAACACTGTTATTCATTATATGACTGCTGTTTCTAACTAAACTACTTGTCTATACAAAAAACAAAAAACGTCACTAATAGTCATTACAATGCTTAATATACATGTTTGTGTGTGTATTTATATTTTTAACAGATTTGTTTTTGGGCCATAACTCTGTTGATTATGAACGAATTTGGTTTATTAAAAAAAACGAAATTTTATAAAAACATTTATGACTGATCTATATAAAAATAAAAATCTGTAGCTTGAACAAGGGCTTCAAAAATAAAAAATTCGTTTCCCCGATATCTCAGTTATTACTGAACCGATTTATTTCATTTTTTCAGAACAAAAATTCAGAAAATAATTTCCGAGCCCCCTTTAAAAATTCGAAGTCCCTGGTATATACAGAGGTTTCAAAAACTGAAAAACCGGTTACAAAAACCGGTTTTTAAAGCATATCTCCGCCATTTAAAAACCGATCCTGCTGATTCAAAAAACCAAAATTTTATAAAAATATTTGTGACCGATCTGTATAAAAATAAAAATCTACAGCTTAAACCAGGGCTTCAAAAAATAAAAAATGCGTTTTGTCCGATATCTCAGTTATTATTGAACCGATTTATTTCATTTTTTCTGAACAAAAATATAAAAAAAATGTCCGAGACTTCTTTGTAAAAGCGAAGTCCCTTGTATATACAGAGGCTTCAGAAACTGGAAAACCGGTTCTAAAAACCGGTTTTTTAACATATCTCCGCATTGTATGAACCGATCTTACAAAATAAATACCTTAAATTGCTTTGATTTTCACCCAAATCATATTTCAAACAAGACAACCTGTTTTTCTCCATTTTGGTAATTTTGGCCAAGAAAAGTGGTCATTGAAACCATAGTGCACAGCGTGAACTTAAAATTTGTAAATAGAAATGTACTCTGCATGTTTTTTTTTAGATTATTTTTAGATAATAAGATATTTTCATATTTTTAATTTATATAAAGATTTGTAAAAATAAAGTCAGTTCGTAATTAAACATAAAATAGATTGGTCGTTTCTTTTCTTTCTCGCAAACAGTTTTTGTACCAAGAGAGGTCAATCCTCTAAATTGTCCAAAGCCAAGACCAGTGAAAAGATATTGGGCTTTTGTGAAAAGAAAATCAATGAGAACAAAAGAGGCATCCCAAAATGTCGAAGATTTTAAAAGAAGATGGGCAGAATGTTCCAAAAAAGTGACTGAGACAACTATCAATGGAAGGGTTACCAAAAAAGTTCTTCGAGTTCATAAGTAGTGGTTTGAAGTATAAAATTTATATTTCTCTGTGATTTGTAGTATAATATCAATTAAATAAAAGAATAATCGAAACCGTTTCCAAGTTATTGAATTTTATATATGTTAAGATTTTTTCGATCGCACTCCTTATGCTGTTTTTCATGAAAAACTAAAAATTTGTATTATAAGAAACCAGAATCGCTATTTCGTTATGTTCTCTTAATTATGTACTGTATATATTTGTTTTTAAATATAAATATAAACTGTTTTGTATTCATTTTTATAGTTTAAAAGGTATTGCTCAATAGCATTAAAATACGTATGTTTTAGTAATGTTATCAACATTTGTGCGCCATAAGCAATTGTTATTTCTTATGTAGGATATTTAAGCTTTTGTTAAGTTATTTTATGATGCCTTTTTCAAGAAGCTTTTTGAAGAAAGTTTTACATTTGTTTTGTATTATTTTTAAAGATTTTCCAATAGTACTAAACATGCAAAACTAACAATGGGATATTATTTTAACTTAGTAGTTCTTGTAGGTGAGTATTTTACATATTAAAAAATTTATCGATTTCGGAGTTAACATAGTTTTTAAACTGAAAAGCTTTCAATTAACTTCACCAATTTAAAACAAAAGTTTGTTTTTCTGATTGTGTGGTGAAAAGTTGAACTTTTGTTGTTTATGTATGTATCTGTATTTGGATTTATTGTATTCAAAATTAAATTATTTTTGATGCAATGAAAAACTTGTAAAAAAGGTTTAATTCTATTAATATTAGAAAGCATATGCCCATTTTACCACTTGTAAGTTAATTGGACGATTTATAGAAACCATCACATGGGATCTTGAATTTTTTGGAACTTTCTAAAGCGTTTTTCCTTGAAGAATAAAACTAAAAAAATTTTAATTGTAATGTCTACCAGTGGGGTTTACTTTGAAAATTTTGTTCTCAACATTCTATGTATTCGCAAATACCATTTTTCGAAATAAATAGTGAAAAGTTTGTTTCAAAGCTATCACAAGTTAAGATCTCGAATAACTTTTAACCTTAATTTTCATGATATCTAGTTTGACTTTTCACTTAGATCTTTATGACGACTAACGAAAAAGGAGAGTAAATACACCAACATTTAGTGAAAATTAACAAATAATACCATGGATTTTGGCACGAAGGTATGATGAGTTCTTATTGTTGGACTCTAATGAGTGAATTACTTATCTATAAATATATGTATAACCTTGGAAACACTTTAGGATTTTTATATTTATCGATGTCAAAGGAATTACTAATATACCCGTATTTTACAATAAAATATTTTATATCAAAAATAAGTTTTTTATTTACTACATTTCAACATTTATAACTTTACAAATTGCATTTGGTTTTACTTTCAAAATAATATTTTATTAGCTGTTCATTCCATTGCTTAGAAAATCAATAAAAATACGTTAATCCCACTCAACTAAAACTGTTATCAATTACAAAATAATCTGAATGAAAATACAATTTCAATTGAATTTTGCTGTTAACGTTTATTTGAAATATAAAATATAAAATCAAAAATATTCATAAAGGATTAAAAAAATACATGTTTATACTCTACACCATCTAAAGTATGTTTTCGCTGATGTCTGTAACGCTCAAAGAATTTTGTTCAATATTCGACTTTATACCTACTAAAAATTATTTTTTTGGGGTTGTAAATCCGTCTGTCTGTCAGGTTCGAAAAAAAAAGCCTGGAGGAAACAACCTTCAAAGAGTTTGACAATTTTCAAAAGGATTGTGTAGGGTGTTATGTAATCAGTCTCGGCCAACATTAACTATCATGTTTGTTTGATATTGATATATTCCCGTAAAACTATTAAAATGTAATAAAGTGAACGAGAGGTGCATTAATAGTACATACTAGTGTAAAATTGTATGTTTTTTTTTTTTTTTTTTTTTTTTTAATTTTATAGTATATTGAAATATATAAAATTCTACAATGGTATCTTCATGTATCTGTTTTTAAATGTATTTGTGCATATATTCAATATTACTAAAATACTCATACACTTTTGTCGAAAATGTCCATATAGACCAAAAAAATATATTCGTAACTGCAAATGAAAAACATGTTTAAAATTAATAAAAATGAACAACAATTCATTTGCTTGAAATTGAAAGTTGAATAAATATGCAACAAAAATCGTATATGGAAAATTTATTCCATATTTTTAAGGTTGAATAAATTTTATATAATAAAAGAGCATAAAATAAGTAAAATGCACTATGGGAGTAAATCTAAGTAAAAAATTGAATTTCTTGAAGCTTTTTTTGGGGTTCAAAAAATTTTTCTAAATTTTTTCGATTATCAATTCCAGAAAGATACTTTGTTGTTATTTTTAATATGAAACTTTTGATATAAAAAATTTAAAAAAAAAAAATGCAATAAATCAATTTCGTATTAAGAAGCCATCCTTCTAATAAATATAAATACCAAATAAAAAATTAATTACAATTTATATGTTTAATTAAATAAATAACTTTATTTTGTACCCATAGTGCACCAATAAAATTCAAAAGCATATGTATATGAAAAAAAGATGCATTATGACTTTATAACTAAAAATGATAAAGATATCTGTTCACAAAAGGATATACAAAATATATTTATACATGTTTGTATGCAAACACACGCAGAAACTATATTTTTAACAGAAATTCATGTTTATGAACATTATTTAAAACAGAAATCCATATAAAAACTCCAATTGATATACAGAACCTTAAATTCGCACTGAATTTTGAAAAATAAATATTAAAAATTTAAAGAATTAAATACTTTTATAAATGTTAACAAAAGTTTCACGTAGAACAGAATTTTGTAATAGATGACGTATTATTGAGCTGAATGTGGAAAAAATATTTCAAAAAATTTTTGGATATTAGTCTTCAGTTCCCTACCAGCGCACGTTGGGGTAAAATGTGTCAAAAGTGGCGATTAATTGAATTTTGAAATTTATATTTTTTTTCTTTAATAGAGTTGAGTACCGAATAAAAATAGATAAAATTGTATATCAATTTCAAATAAAGTCTTTAAGCTAGGTTGTGTTGTTTTTTTATAAGGAGCTGTCAAAGTTTAATTTTTGTTTTTTACTTTTGAAAAAGAGTAAAAAATTAAATTTTCATCAACTTTCGGTGTATTTATTTTAAATAAAAAGTATCTTAAACTAAAAATTTAAAAAGGAACCATAAACTTCAGGCATTTAAGTGTACTTTTCTTCAAGTATTTGTTCTTTTGAAAATTGTCTTAAAATACAATTTTCAATTTTCATGGAATACAGCTTAAAATGATGTAAGATGTTTCTTCTGAAAATTTTCTGAAAAATAGCACATACCCCAGTCAAATAATTATATGTACATACCTATAAAGTAATATATTTTTTTCAAAAATAGGATTTTCAAATTCAAATCTTTTTTATACTTTTAATGTTTATTAGAGCTTTATAAGTCAAATGAAAATTTTATTTCTTATGTGTATTTTGTGGCAAAATTTAATTGATTTTAAAATTGTTCATAGAAAATAATTATATGTGCACGACAAGAATTTTATAAAAATCCTTTATTTAAATAAAGTTAATTTTCAATATTCATGAAAGTTGTTAAGGAATTGTGTTATCCTAATATAATGTTACCAGATGCATCCTTCGTTATACCGATTCGTCCTTTTTCCTTTACATATATATAGGTCAAAACTGTAGTATACTTATACAAAATCAATTTGAAACATTTGATATTGACATATAGCACTGATTCTAAATATATCTCAGCATACAGTATTCTTTGGAAATCCTTATGTCATGAAGGTCTGAAGATCGTTACTAGTCGCTGCAGAAATATAATATTTTGTGACGTAAAATCCGATTTTGAGGCCCGATATAGTAACATCGTCACATAAATTTACTGAAAAATCTTATTTTTGTAGAAAATTCATTAACGAAGCTATTGGATTTTTTGTCCAGTAAATTTATGTTGTGCTGTGAATTAATTTAGCTATGTCCAATAAATATTTTTAACTTCTATCTAGAACTAAAATTGACTTATATTATGTGCGATTCGACACTATGATTACGCTTCAAGCATGTCTTTTGTAGACGTCGAATACCCATGTAATATTTTTAATAAACACTTGGATAATTTAAATATAATATTTTTCATCCCTTATGCACATGAACTCATGGTGTAATTAAAGTTTTTAACCAAAAAATTATATTTATCATAAAATCATGCGTGTGGATTTTTGTACCTCTCTATTAGTTATTTTTTTGCCACCCAAAGGTCATAATTTTAATCTAAAACCTCTTTTATTAGTTTATGCTCACGTATTATTAAAACCTGTTCATTTGGTCGTTATTTTTTTTCTGTAACACATGTTGTTTTTCTTCGAAAAATGTCCTTAAGCCCCGCTAATCAGCAATTGATTATGGGTTACCGCTCCTAGAATGATAGCAATTTCTCAGATTTTTTGAAAATTTTCAACAGTATTATGATAAACATTTTCTGTATACACCATTTTTTGGAATTTTACATAAATTGTCATCTTACTTTAATAATTTCAGCACTTCAAATGACAGTTCATGACCTGGTGACATATTTTGACTATAAATTAAAAAAAAATAATAAATAAAAAAATTTTGGTATTTAAGGTCTAATCATTTTAAATATAACTTTAATTTTAACTTTAATTGGTTAAACGATTCAAACTGTGGACTTCATGTCAGTCTGTTGAATAAAATTTTCAATTTGCACATATAATTATTTTCTATTAACATTTAGAGAATTATATGTTTATTTTAACGGTACTATAAACATAATGCCAAGAGGAACCTAAAGTTTTGCAAATAGGGACATTAGGTAAGAATGAAAAAAATTGTAAACCAAAGAAATGTATATCACTCTTGGAATATATAAAAACCAGTAAACAAATATTGCACATATAATTATTTGACAGAGGTATTGTCCACTTTAATATTCTGAACAAAATCGTGCGCATATATAGCCCGATTTGAGAAATGAATTTTTTTTTTTTTTTTCGAAAAAACTCAAGTAGATTTCATTCCAAAAACAGACATTTTCTTTGCATCATCAAAGATTAAACAGTGGGGCGGAATCGAAATAAATCTGTAACTTCTAATCAGCTAGTTGGATTTACTAAAAATATAACATAGGCTTAGTTTAGAAGCAGGATCCCATATATGTTTCAGTAGCGGAGCTATAATATATATAAAATTCCAAAAATATATTATTCTCTTACTTCTCTAATAATATAAAAACTAACTGTTTTTTCTCTAAATGCGAACGAAAGTTTCGTTCGACTAAAAGTATTGAAAACAATAAATAAATTTTAAAATAATTTGTTGTTTTCAATAGATTTACTCGAACAAAACTTTCGTTCGCTTTTAGAAAAACTGGCAGTAAATCTAAATATTTAAGTATTGATATCACCTTTAACTGAATTTTCGACACATTTAACCCAAATGTATTGACGGGCGGACGGACATTGCCATTCTGCCAAAAAATATTTTGGAATTCTAAAAATGTGTTTTTTTACTAACTAATAAATAGAAAAAATAGAACGTGATTATTAAAATTCGGATATCACCTTTTACTGAATTCAGCGCCATTTTTGACCCATTTAACCTAAATGTTTAAAAAACATAATATAATTCTAAAATTAACGTGATCATTAAAGTCTTGATATCACCTTTCACAGAATTATGCATAATTTTCGACCCATTTAATTCCAATGTATAGACGGACGAACATTTCCATTCTGCCAAAAAAAAAATCTTAAAATTTTAAAAATGCATTTTTTTACCTAATAAAAAATAAAACGTGATCATTAAAATTTTGACATCACCTTTCCCTGAATTAATCGCCATTTGCGATCCCTTTTACCCCAATGTGCAGTGATTGAAAGTCACGGGTCTATAAAGTTTTGAGTTTTGTCCTCAAATTGGCATCAAAAACTCGTAATGTTAATGCTATTATAGAAAAAATATTCAAAATTTTGGTTTATAATTCATCATCCAGTGGGGCCACATGCAAAATTTTTGGTAATAAATCTGTATCTCCTAAAATACTGGTAATTTTAAATCCAAACGTATGGAGGAGGAGCTAAGCTTTCAAAAAAAATCATTCTGTAGTCACCCTGTGATAACACGAGTTAAGCTACAGAGCAACAAATATAATAAAATTGGTTTAAAATTTTTAAGAGTGTACTTTCCTCTAAATTTAGTTTTAACTCACTTGTATTACGTTTTCAAATCCTTATAGTATTTTATAATTGCATCATCTTAAAACATGTGCAAAATATTTAATTATAGACAATACGACAGCAAACAATTTATTTGCCAACATAATCTACATATGACACAAGAACATGCATAAATAAATATTTCAAGCAAAATTAATTGAAACTGCATTAATTTTGTACACTTTTCATTTGTTGTGGTCATTAAAGTTTTAAATTGAAAAGTAAAAGCAACATCATTAAAAATCAAGTGTTATTGTATACAAGACAAAAACCTATTTTAAATGAGTTTTCAAAGAATTAATTTGTTTGTGTTAATGAAATGATATTTTGATACAAACAAAATTTCATCTAATTAACAATTGTTAGGAAAGCATGAATATATATAAATAAGTTGTGTATTCAAGAAAAGTAAATTTTAAGATATATTTAATATTTAGTAATATTATTGTCAGATATATATATTAGGAGTATAACTTTTAGTACTTTTAATATAAAAATTCATAGGGTATAGCATTACAGTGTATAAAAAATAGAAATACGAGATGAAACATTTTCGCTTTGAAGTTTTTAATTCAAAATTTATTAATTTTTTTCATAAAATGCATTATTTTTATTAGAAACTATATTATCTTCCTATTGGCATTGTCCGTTTTTTTTTTTTTAATTTTATTGTTCTATATATATTCTTTAAGGCCCATTAACAATAAAACAATAACTGGTAGTTAAACACTAACTTTCAGTTTAAACAAAAAGTTAAACTAAATTCATTAACACAAAGTTTTAGTTAACATTAACTAAGTTGAAGTTTTTAAGTTGAAAAAATTGTTCTAGTTTTTTTTAACTTTCAGTTTATATGAATAAAGTATAAAAACATATATGTATTTTTAATCTGTTATTTGTATCATTGCAGCTATTTATTAAAAGGACAATACGAAAATATCTATGTTAACCAAAGTCAGGTCAAAGTTCGGATCAAAACATCTTTTCAAAATGACACATTGTGGTAAAAAACAATTATTAAATTTATTGAAATAGCCACACGGAAAAAAATAATTTTAATGAATGAAGTTCATTAAATGAAATTAATTAATTTTTTCCAAGAATTTATTACTTTAATATATAAATTCATTGTTTCAATGAAAACATTCATTAAAGTTCAATGAAAAAATTAACGCTATTATGAAACCAGTCATTAAATTTATGGTCGGACCACTCCCATTTTTGATTTCCGAGTTTACATCGACTCCCGAACTATATGTACAAAATTTCGTTGTCGTACATGCTTTTGTTGAAGAAATATCAGCAGAAAAGTATAAAACGGACACCCTGTGTTTCTAGTTTTTATCCCATAAATTTTTTGTTTATTAACCGATTTTGCCCATTTTCAATCCCAAACAAAGGAAAGGAAAATTTTTGTGCCAAATTTCGTCCCCCTACGTTTTCCCGTTCGAGCCCTATCCTGCTTTCAACAGACGGACTGACATAGCTAGATCGACTCAGAATCTAACCAGGACCCAGAAAATATATACTTTGTGGGGTCTTAGATGATTCCTTCGACATGCTACACACGGAATGACAAAATCAATACACCCCCCATCTTTTTGATGGTGGGTATAAAAATATTACCTGAATTTATTAGTATATTGAATTCGTTTATTCAATGTACTAATACATTGACTTAATTAAGAAGAAGCATAACACAATGAACAAAAATATTGAATCAATGAAATATTTCATTAAATTATGTTAAAATAAATGCTTTCTAACGGGAAATAAGGTAAAAAGAAAACAAAAACAAACCAGTTTGTTTTTATCTCTTAACAAGAAACGACGCGTTTTAAACAAAATACAAAAACTCAGTGTTTTGTTAAAAAAGAAACTAATTAAAAATTGAATAAGTTATAAAGCATGGACGTTTGAATTATTAAAATAAATAAATATAAATGTATTCACACAGGAGAAAGTCGAGCAGCATAATTGAATACACCATATTAAATGAATTACTCAAAAGCAGGAATATGGAGACTTGCTTTCTTAACATGTAAGTATAATAATGTTAATGGTTTTAAACAGTTTTTAAAATATAAAATTTAATTTATATTTGTGTAGATAAAACAGTTACGACGCAGACGAATGTGTTGTACCAGGGTCTCAAAAAATATTGTGAATTCAAAAAACAAGACCTAATTGTTTTAGCCAATTTCTTTTTTTTTAATATTCTCTAGATTATTTACAAAATTCTAAATAATATTGCTGCAAGAATCATATAAGTAAATAGTTATATTAATTTTATGTTGGTATTTAAAAATAAATTCACATTTTTTGTTTGTGTTTTTTCCAAAAAGGTAAAAATATATTTTAACAGTTTTTTTTTTTGTTATTTCTTTTGAAAACGTAAAAACAATATATTTAATCTTATTGATTGTTTCTTAAATTATTACTAAAACTTTGTTTGGAAATTTGGATTTCATTAAAATTTAATTTGCACGAAAAATAAAAAAATTACTAAATTTGAAAAACTATTTCAAAGAGATTAGTTCAAGGATTTTAATTTTTTAAAGCTGATACTATAGCTTGATATCTGTCATTTTTAAAACAGCGAAAAACCCAACCACCTTTTTCTTATAATTTATAAAATAAAATATTTTATAGAAGGGAAAAATAAAATTTTCCATTAAGATATTTTTGAAGCGAACATAAAGAGAAATAAATTTGAATGGATTTTTAAATATCTTTCAACATTTTTTTATGTAGTTATGCACAGTATAAAACAAATTTTAACAAAATAAAACATTAATACATAATTTCTATTAAAATGTAAATATTTTCATCAATTTTACATATGACTTTATTTTGTGTTAAAAACATAAAATTGACAAAGTTTGATTAAATATATAAGAAGATTAGTGCATGGTTTTCAAACTTTTTTTTTTCTATTTAATTTCCACATTTCTCTTTAATAGTAATCAATAAAGAACGGAACCACTTTTTATAGTATATATTTTTTTAGGAAAGAAAAATTACCATTTTCTGTAAAATTATTCTAGTACAAATGAATGTAATTTTTTCGTGCTCCTTCAAAATATGTAGGCTAGATGGAATTCCGCATGCTAAACTCGAACCTGCTTTCAGTTTTTTTCCATCAGGTTGGGATTTTTTTTTTTTTTTATGGGCGTGTCTAATATTGTGCCCTAAATATGCCGATTACTCGAGTATATTTCACTATTACTTGAGAAAGGTATGCACGATTTATATAAGTGATATACCACGATATGTGAAATAAAATTAGCTTTAAATCGCTCTACTATCAAATTTTTATCCGCTTAATAATTTAAGAGATATTTCGAAAAAAGTGTCGAAAAAAGTTTCTTCATGCTAAATTCAAGATTTTTATTTTTTACTAAAACTTTTTTTTAAAAGTGAAAACGTCAAAAATATCTAAGTTTATCACCTTTATCTCAAAGCTGGCAAAACTATGAGTCTAAAATTTTTTTTTTCATCCTAAATAAAAAAATAGGTGGATTAGATTGAATTGAACGTGCTAAATAAGAATCAGCTTCTACTTTTTTCTATCACGCATTGATTTTTTTTTATGGGCATGACTACCACGACCCCGCCTTTAGGCACTCACACTTGTATTTCTCGAGAACAGTTTATCCAATTAAGATAAATTGAACTTTAATATATAGCGACCCAAATTGTCTTTGAGCTGAATTTAAATAATTTTTTGTCAAGTTTACATTTCCGTAGTTATTCGGTAATTAGTACCGAAAATTTTTAAATTAATTTTTTTGAAAAGTGGTGAAAATTTTGATTCATAACTGTGAAATTTTTGAGCAAATGAAAAATATTAATGACACACCTTAAAGACAATTTCAGTACGCATCTTTTGGTGTATCACTTATTCAAATCGAGTAAACGGTTCTTGAGTTATAGTCTAAATTTGACAAACCATTCACTAATTTTACCCTTGTGACCACTGAATAAGGTGATGATATTAGTCATGCCCATATTTTGTTTCAAGAATGAAATGAAATTAAATTTTCTGCGAATACATATATAAATATAACTATTTTGTTTGTAATATAAGCAAAATTAAGTTCTTTTATCTGTTTTTTCTTTTGAATACGAAGTTTAGAAAAATATAAAATAAATATTTCATTATTTTCTTTCTTTATATAAAATTTTTCTAATTGCCATTTCCCATCTTTGGGTCATATCTTTTGCTTACAAATTGCATAAAGAAATCACAATGAAATTACCATCAAAAGATCATCCATACGTATACGTAATAATTAAATCCAAATTAAATACGAAATAATCAGCACTCATACGCTACCATGAGCAGAAAATTTACAATAATTATATTCACATTAAGGAAAAGATACATATTTTTAGTTTTTTTGTTTTTTGTTTTTCGGAGTAAAAGAAAAAAATCAAATGTGAACCAAATAAAATTTCTATAAAAAAGAAGAGAACGCAATGCTATTAGCGTAAATATAAATTCCATTTCTGAAACATCCGCAATTTTTGTATATTTTATTTTTGGTTGCTAAAAGAAAATTTCATTTTCATTTAAGTTTGACTTGCATTTTTTTGTAGCTGTTATTTTATTTTCCATAAATGTTTGTTTCATTTCAATGGAAGTTTTGCCATATTTTTTTTCCACTTGTGCAGGCAAGTTGTTGTTCAGCGTAATTTCATATCTGACAATTTATATTTTTGTATTTTGTGCGCCTTAAGCAGGTTAGTAGGGGGAAATATATATTCAAACAAAGTCATACATAAACATACATATACATTTATAGATTTATTTTGTGTATGTGTATATAAAATGAGTTTGGTATGTTGAATTATTTCTGAATAACCAAGCACTTAAATAGTTTTGGTAACAAACACACTATCATATAAATAAGTTCATGCATATGAATGCTAAAATACATATACACACATATACATCCATATGTATATATGCGGAGTATAGAGAGCATGTCGTTCACGATAGAATGAACGACTGAACAAAATCAACGAAATATCCGTTTTTGCTAGCGGCAAATTTAACAAAGTTTCCCAATTGCAAGCTGATTGACTCAGCAAATGTGGTGTGCTACAGCTGTTTGCTACTATAACACTATGGTTTGGAGGTTAGAGAGATTGTGGAAAAAACTATTCGTATCATTATATCAAACGAATAGTTTGTTCTCTTTTTTATTTTTTTTAATTTGTGATAGATCATTATGAAATCCATATTTTGAAAAATTGCTTTGATGTGGTTGACAAATGTAAATGTTTCCTACTCAATAAAATAAATAATTTATTTACATCCACATTTAATATATACCCATTGTGCATAATCACAAAATGTTTGTGCATTGTGTACACACATATGATACACGTACGTGAATTCACTTACATATACAAAATTTGTATTTATAGAAGCATGGATAAGTTGAACAGGACATTTAAAAAAATCATGCTTCCATTCACTTTACCTCTATATGCACATTTCAGTACAACAGTGTAATATACGAAATGTGCAATTTTACTCTTTTTATATTTGATACATTTTTATTTTATTAATTTTTTTTAATAAAATTTTACTTCACATTTTTTTTTTAAAGCTGCAAAAAAAAAAAAAAAAAAAAAAACGGATATTAATTTTAAATGCGTGATAAATACTCTTTGAGCTTCGTAATATTTACTTCTTTAATTTTAGCTCTTAATAAAACAAAATAAATAGAACAGAAAGTCTTACATATTTTTTGTATAGCCACCAATTCCATCTGTCTTTCAGTCAGTGAGTCACTCAACTTCAAATGGCAAAAGTGTAGCAGCGGTGGCACAAATAGTTTTCAGGACATTTGCCATATTCTCCTTTTTGTGCATTTTATTTTTCTTCAACATTTATTTTTACAGCAGCATCTTTGCTACCATTTCATTCATTCACATTTATTAAGTTTTTTTTTTTTTTTTTTAAGTAAAACCACCTTTAGCTTTATTTGAAATAAGTTAATCGATGACGGAAATTAGTTTTTCCTTTCAACATTTTAGCTGTAAGTTAATCTGTGATTTTGAATATTTCATTTTGCGCTGTTTTCACTTTAGCAGGTTTGTTTCAACACTTCGATATTCGTTCCTTATGTATTGCTGGTATTTTTTTTTTTTTTTCTACATTTTCTTGTGCTCTTTTAATGTGCAACAGGAGGAAATTGCATTTAGAGATTGTGTCAAAATGTATAAATTTTATGAAAATATAGTTTAGTTGGAAATTTAAAGTGATAAATGCTTTATGATGTTATTAATCTTTTTTTTTTTTTGGCTCTGCTGTTGGTAACACTTTAGAGAATTATTAATGAATTGTTTATTTAGAAATATGATGGAGTAGGTAGTTTTTATAAGATTTATTCTGGTGTAAAAGAGAGATAATATCCGGAAGATTTTATATTTAATTTAAGAACTGTCATATACACGGATGGGTAATTTCGATATCGGATTTTGTTCCTAGTGATTATCTTGTATAAAAACATGGTTACGGCATTGCCACCACAACAATATTATATTTTCATTGTTAGTTTTAATAATACTGTGTTCATTATAACAATAGTTTTGTTTAAGTTTTGTCATTTAGTACAAATTCTAATGTATAGCAAATGCACAGGAAAAAATCTGTGCACGCTTAAAGCTTATAACTTTTAGTTCCGTTAACTTGTTTATATTTTTTCATTACTCTCAGTAACTGTGTGCTAAATTTTATTGCAATACTTTAATTAAATTTTCTTAAAATGATAATTTTACAAAATTTATAATTCTTATTTATAACCAAAATACATGTTGGCCATAAAAAACAATTTCTGGAAGTGCAGGTGAGTTAGAAAATGCAGTTTTTTGAGTTATAAAAAATACAACATTACCAAAAGGAATTCTGACAACCGAAGAAAATTTTTAGACTGTAGAATCGCAGACAAAATAAGTGCTTATTTTAAGGGAATATCTGTACAGTAGAGTATCCCGTACACAAAAATTTTGTAGACAGACCCCTCAAACGATGCGTAAAAATTTGCTTAATATGGGAAAAATATTAAAACAAAATTTTAAATTGATCTTCAGTTCCCTACCAGTGATTGAAAGTCACGGGTCTAGAGCATTTCGTTCAAAAAATAACATTTAGTTTTATCTTGAAATGGGTACCAAAAAATTTATAATTTTAATCCAATTATAGAAAAAATATTTTAAAAAATTTTCGCAAAAATTTGGTCCATAAACCGTCATTTTATTTAGTACATCATGCAAAAAAAAAAAGAAAAATTTCGATATTTTTCTTAAAAAAATACATACGAATTTTATAATTTTGTTCCTTTTAAGGCTAAAATATTAAAAATTTTTATTGTAGTAAAAACTGTTGATAATATATAATTTTCCAGATTTTTTTAAAAAATTGTTCATCAAAATACCTTAAAAAGTCTTCTAATGAAACAAAATCCCATTGGAAAAATTTTTAAAATATTTTTTCCATAACCAGCATAAAATTAAAAATTTTTTGTTACCCATTTCGATTAAAAAATCGAAACTTTTTTTGATCAAAATGTATAGGACCCATGATTTTTCAATCGCTGTAAAGTGTCACATTTTGCAGTTTTAGAATGACAAAAATCCAATTTTGTAGATATTGATCTGAAATTCTATATTCTGTTAGTAAATAAGGCCGTAAACATTCCCACTAAAAATGGGCGGGTAGAATCACTGCCACTCCCATTCTAAAAAAGAAAAAATTAATTTATTTGTATGAATTTCCTGCATATTTTTGTTGTAAATTTTATTTAAATAAGGGATATTTTAAAAGTGAGCGTGGCAAGATCTAATCTTATCAATCATAATGTAACACTTGCATAACAAATTTTCAGCCATTATATTAAGATGTTTAAATAATTCTTAAAAAATTGCTAAAATGAGGTACCTCATATTTTTTTTTTTTTTTTAAATATTTAAAAAGATCGCAAAATGTCGCAGCCAAAATTCTCAAATATAATTTTAAAGATATTATTTTATATAACAATTGTATTTTAAAATTGGAACTCGTTGGAACTTTTTTGTTCCAGTCCATTAAAAATGGTATTTCCAAAAAAAAATCTATTTTTTTAATAAAATGATTTCTTTTAAATAAAAAACTGTATTTTTAATATTTATTCAGTATTTATTGAGATATATGAAGTTAAAGTTAAGATACTTCTTTACAAAATTTGTAAATAAAATTAAGATATTTTTAAAAGTTGCAACTTTGAAAGTCCATAATTCGCGCTATAGACAATTACCAATACTTTAAATATTTTTTCCATAATATATGATATGTTTTCTCATAAATACGAGAAAAATTACTTCAATTAATAAGCTTTTATTTTCGTATTTTTGTCGTTCTAATTTGGATAAAAGTGACACTGTGCGCTGGTAGGGAACTGAAGACTAATTTTAAAAATTTTTAAATAATTTTTTCGTATTCAGCAGGATTTTACGAATCGTTTGAGGGATCTTCCTACATCGAAATCTCGAAAAGGCTGTTCTCGGGACACTCTACTGTACAGGTTTGGAAGAAATGTCACTCAATTATTAAACTTGTTCAGCAACTTTTATCAAAGAGGTTTCCAAAGGGTAGTCTGAGGTTCCACAAAACAAAAAATAAAGTTACTAATAAGAACGCTGGAGAAAATGTGATGGCAAAGGAGAGAACGGAAATTATTGAGACTAACTTTTTATTAAAAAACGTGAATGCGTCTACACAGAAAAAGTAAAGATGGTCTTCAATTACGAAATTTTGTTAATTAATTTTTAATTAATATAACTAGAATATTTGAATTTATTATTACTTCTTTATCTTAAATAGATATAATGAGCTGATAATTGTTGAAAATTTAATTAAATTTGTGTTAATTCTACATTTTTAAAGGATAATATAAATCTTTTTATATATTACTAAGGGCTGTAAATTAGAAATAATAATAATAATAATAATAATAAACTAATTACAAGATAATAATATATAAAGTTAGTTAACAATTTTATAAAAAAAAATAATTTTAAATCTAAGTAGAGGGCAATATGTAGTGCGTACTGCCCAAGAAAACCATATCACAGATGTTTTGGGAAATAGACAAATATAGTGCAAAAAAAGTTCAAAATTTCAAATTTGTATACCCATCACCACAACTTAAAAAATTTTTGATTCTAGCCCTTCGAAAAATTATAGTTTTTTTTTTTTTTTTCCGATGGCACATTAAAATCCTTTTGTATACATTAAAGTGACTCGAATGCATGTAGAATCAGTTCGCGTTAATCATTTCATATGAGGAGCGCGAAAGTTATGGCGGTTTTAAGTTATACATATAAAAATGTTTACAAACTAGAAATTTATGTATAATTCTGGTCAAAATTACACGTAATATCAAAAGCTACTGATCAAAACCTATGTTTGATGGTATTAGAGCAGCACATTTTAGGGTTTCCTAGTAAAATTAAAAAAAAATTTCTTTGCAATAAAAATCGCTATTTTTAAAAAATTTTCAAAAAATGGGGATCAAATCTAAGTTATTTTTCCATACATTTAATGAAAATATATTTTATTAGAGTTTATTACAAAGAAATGCTATTTAATAAAGTGATCCTTTTTTAACACAAGTAAATATTTTCTGGTCCATAAAATGTTTATCTTTCGAAATTTTTTGATGCGCCTCTGCAATTTTAATAATCATAACAAACACCTACTAATTATTCCAATTATAGTTCATTTCATGCTGTCCACGCGATGTGCCTTAGCGAAAAGTGTTTTGACGTTTTCAATTATCAACGACATTTGACTTAAATATATGATCCCAATCAATTATATTTATCGCCGCTCTTATATCTATATATCCAATATTTGTTTAAATTGCAATTTTCTATATAAAAAAATAACAAGCGCGAATGTTATATTCGGCTCGGCCAAATCTATATACCCACCATCAACTTTTTCAAATTTTACGTTATATGGGAGGTGGGCGGTTTATCGACCCTCAAACTAGTTTAAGAGAAAAGTATGAAACGGACACAGTTTTTAGCACATAACTTTTTTGTTTATCAACCCATTTTGCTCATTTTCAATACCAAACAAACGTTATATAAGATCAATTTTTGTGCCAAATTACGTCCCCCTACGTTGTCCCGTTCGAGCCCTATACTGCTTACAACAGACAGATTAACGGACAGACGGACGGACATAGCTAGATTGACTCAGAATCTAACCAGGACCCCGAAAATATATACTTTGTGGGGTCTTAAATGATTCCTTTAACATGTTACACACGGAATGACAAAAGCAATATACTCCCATCTTTTTGATGGTGGGTATAAAAACAAAAAGTGCAATTTTTGCATAATTTTCAAAAAGTCCATAAAATTCTTGTATTAAATTTATTTTTAATGCTCTTCCGATTTTGTTATGTAAAATAACAAAAAATTAAGTTCACGCAGTAATCAATCCATGCCATTGCATATGAAACTCTGAATGTGCCTCGAGAAAAACATACTTTTTGAAAAATGTTCGCACTTGTTTTCCAAATTTTGCAGACTATCTACTACGTTGACTATTTCGGGCACATCAACGAGATGCAGCGCAAAATACGCACAATTACAGCAAGCAACAATCCCTATCCAAAATTTTTTATTCGGTTGAGGGGCGCACATACCCCGATAGAACGAGATCAAAAAGTATAAACGTGGGAACAAAAATTTTAGAAGAATGGGAAAAACTTAAGTAATTTTTAGCCGTTTTTCTATGTTCTTGAATTTTGAACAACAATCATGATTATAAAAAAAACTTATGGTGCTAAAATTTTGCACTCTATCAGTTTTAAGTCTTGTGAGTTCAGATCTTTAAAAAATTTGTTTAAAATATCGTTATGATAAAACTTATTAAAGATTTAAGACAGTTTCAGCCAAGTTAAAAATTTTTGATAACGGTCCATATATAAGTTTGTCATTCCATTTGTAATTTCCACAATTTTCGTCGGAGAGAAAACAAGTTGATATTTTTGGGATCCTTGTAAGAAATGATAACGATAACCATGTCCGTCAGTCCGTGTGTCGGTTGAAATGGCATTTATGAAGCCCACCGATAACTACCATATATAATATATATATCAAGCGATCAGAAATTCTTTCGTGAATTGTTCTATTGAAATTCAGTAATAAATGGGAGAGATAT
This sequence comes from Protophormia terraenovae, assembly GCA_951394005.1. Lineage (NCBI taxonomy): Eukaryota > Metazoa > Arthropoda > Insecta > Diptera > Calliphoridae > Protophormia > Protophormia terraenovae. Next base: position 92,980,605 of record OX596076.1, read on the forward strand.
GCTTAAAAAGCGGTTTTCCAGTTTCTGAAGCCTCTGTATATTAGGGACTTTGTTTTTGCAAAGAAGGCTCAAGCATTTTTTTTATGAATTTTTGTGCTGAAAAAATGAAATAAATCAATTCAATAATAAGGGAAATATCAGGCAAAACGCATATTTGATTCTTTGAAGTACTTGTTTAAACTACAGACTTTTTTTATCCATCATAAATATTTTTTATAAAATTTCGGTTTTTTTAATCAACCAATTCAAAACTAAAAAAATCTGTTAGTAATATAAATACACACACACATACATTTATAAAGTGCTTTTTATATTTATAATGTAATTTTTTTTTTTTAAATATCTTTATTGATATTCTTTAAATTGTTCTTATTTTTTAATATGAGGTTTTCTATACATTGATAAAATTTTGAAAATTATTGTTGTTGTATGTTTATTAACAAATAATTAAAAACTCAGTGTTTCATAATTATAACGTCAGTTCACAAAAATGGTGAATGTGTTCAGTATATAAGAAAATTTTAACTTTAATGTAACTAATGATGTTTGCCGAATTTGTGTGAAGTACAAAATCAATTTTTTTATGATTTCAGAGGACAAATTTTTAACATTTTATGAAAAAATACGAATTTAGAAGAAATCACATAAAATCAGTCCATTTTTGAATAGTTAGGTAATGTAAATGTAATTTTTTATCCAAGTTCTATATTTTATATTACTTATCTATGCATTCCAAAAGTTCTTTTCGAAAAAGGTTGTTTTACGAGTCCGATAAATTCGGTACATCTGGTTTCCGATTAACTACTTCTGTCAACTTGATTCATAGAATTATAATTATAAAAAATAGTGCTTATTCGCAATTATAACCTAAATATTCACAATTTATTATTTATTCGATAGAGAAAAGAATACCAAATTTTTGGCATATAATTTTCAAAATATAGAGTAATGCAAATTTAACAAGCGCGAATGTTATATTCGGCTCGGCAGAATCTATATAACCTCCATCAACTTTTTCAAAATTTTCGTTATATGAAATGGGCGGTTTCCGAGTTTACATTGGTCCTTGAATTATTTGTACAAAATTTCGTTGATGTTCCACCTTATATGAGAAGTGGGCGATAAAATGGGCGGACCACGCCTATTTTGGTTTCCAAGTTTATATCGACTCCCAACCTATCCGTACAAAATTTCGTTGTCGTACATACTTTTGTTTAAGAGATATCAGCAGAAAAGTATGAAATTAAGCTACAACTGACAGCCTGTGTTTCTAGTTTTTAGCCCATAACTTTTTTTTTTATTAACCGATTTTGCCCATTTTCAACACCAAACAAACTTTATATAATATAAATATTTGAGCTAAATTTCGTCCCCCTACGTTGTCTCGTTCAAGCTCTCTCCTGCTTTCAACGGACAGACGGACGGACATAGCTAAATCGACTCAGAATCGAACCAGGATCCAGAAAATATATACTTTATGGGGTCTTAAATTATTCCTTTGACATGTTTCACACGGAATGACAAAATCAATATACCCCCCATCTTTTTGATGGGACAAAATATTTTGTAACGTAATTCTCCAAAAAATACACAAAAGAAAATTAAAATTAAATAAAAATCGCTCTGGAAAATTACAATCATACAATTTTCAATGATACTTAAAAAAAATGGCGAACGAAGTAAGATATTTGCTGCTAAAACAATAACAATAATACCATTGACGTTCCATATGGCAGCGATCGATAATAAAACCAAGGGTCACTTGATAATGAAATCTTCGTGTGAAACTTCTGGTGAAATCCGGTACCTTTAAAAAAGAAAAGAAAATTAATAATAATATTATAGTTAAATTGTATTAAGATTGCAATTTGTACAAAGAATGTGACAAGACACTTTCACAGCCAAAGTTGCGGACTTTCTTAAATATGCAAATACTTGTTTGTTTGATGAAGTTTTTCCTAAAATAAATATAAATTGTGAATAAAATCCGATATTACTAAGTAAAATTTTAATATGATTTACTTACCTATGAAAAATTTCCTTTGTAAATAATTTCCAAATTATGATATTATTAACAATACCAAAAAAAAAAGGTATAGTCGGTCAAGACCGACAATATGATACCCTAAACCATTATGTATGACCATAAAATTTCGGGAAGGGGACTTATATTAGACCAACACTTTAACTAATTGTAAAATAAAATATACAAATACAGACACTAACATCAACTTGATTTTATGCACTTTAGGGTGATTCTCGGAAGTGGTTTTATATGGGAGCTATGGTAAACTATGGACCGATTCGAATAAAATTTGGCAATGTTGTTTCTACTTATATAAATCTTATCTGTGTCGAATATTAACTTGTATGGGATTTATGCACGTTAAAGTGTTTTTTGGAAGAGGGGTTTATATGGGAGCTTAGTGTTAAAACTCAATTCCGGGGGAACATTTGTATGGGGGCTAAGCGAAATAATGGACTGATCACAACCAATTTCAATAGGCTTCATTCCTATATCATAAAAGTCCCACATGCCAAATTTCATTCAATTATCTTCAAAATTACTTGTACTTTGTGCACAAGGTTTACATGGAGAGCCAGCCGTCCAGCCAGCCATCCAGTCAGCTGTCCAGCCAGCCAGACTGACGGACGGACGGACATCGTTAGATCGATTTAAAAAGTGATTCTGAGTCGAGTAAGGTGGGTGTTGGATAACGTTGTCTATGCGTTACAAATATCAGCACAAACGCATAATACCTTAACCACCTATGGTGGTGTAGGGTATAAAAACACTTATATAATTATCAGGAACATTTTTCTTTTCATGCTTAATATTGCAGCCAAATTGTTACTAAAAACATGATTTTACCTGTTTCTTTTCATAAAAAAACTGAAAATCTTCCCAACACACGCCAAGAAGATAATTGCTCAATAGAAATATGTTTTGTTTTTGTTAAATTCGAATTATTACCTTATTATCTTCCAGAAGTGACTTCAAAGTATACTTTTGGAAGATCAAAGGACGATAGTAATGTATTTTGTTTTTGCGAATTCCGTACACACTTCTAACAATCAACTGGAACTCACTAAGAAGTGACGTCTGGAAGATTGGCAGCAAATTTATCTTCCAAATCTTCCAAAATGGTTTTGTTGTTTATTTTTTTTTTTAAAGCAAAGCTTGCTGTGATTGTTTAATTTTTTTTTTTTTGGTATTCAAATTTTCGTAGTTTGGAAAAAATGTAGATTTATAAATGTGAATGTATGAAAGCATACGTTAAGGTGGAAATTTTATTATCTGTCGGTAAGATGGTGAAGGGTATAAAAGGTATTTTCAATTGTTTTTTATTTATTTATTATTATTATTTTTTTTTTCTAATATTTAATTTATTTTTTTATTTATTTATGTATTTATAAGACTTAGCATTCAACAAAAATTTCGTTTTTTTATTGCGCAAAGTCTGCATAATATAGGACAGCAGAAATTTACAAAAGCCCAATTTTTTAGTCCTTTGTACATTTATACGAGTGGGATCAAAAAGGATAAACGCGCAAACAAAAAGTATAGACGAATGGAAAAACTTAAGTGATTTTTAGCCTTTTTTATTATTTATCTAAAATATAATTACCACAAAACTTATTAAGGATTTAAATCAGTTTCAGCCAGGTTAAACATTATTGATAACGTCCCATATGTACATTGTACAACCAGAACAAAAAGTAAAAACAACAGAAAAAGTAACACACCATAAAATCTCTAAATCTGCGAACACATACATTGAAGTATGTGTGTGTGCACTCTGTGTGAAATTTCTTTAATTTGTTTATTTTTTACTGACACAGTGTTTGTTTTCAAAGTGATTGTTATTGCTGTTATACGTTTCTTTCCTTTTTTAGGTAGAAAGCAATTGACAGTTGTAAGAGCTTTGGTATAAAAACAAAAATTGTTGATTTTTTACAATAACAAACAAGGAACAGCAACAAACAGAATGTAAACAAATGAATAAATATAATTTGGCGGTATTTTAAAACTTTGAGTAAATTTTTTAATTTTTTTGAAGAGAGAGATAGAATAATCGAAATCTCTCCTCTCCATTTTAAGGCGTATAAGAGTTTCTTCCAATAGAGTTAAAAGTTTTCTCTTTAGATTAGAAGAAAGTGAGAAAAGCTTTTTTTGTTTACTACTCTTTTTTTATTGTTTTTCGAGAAATATAGGTGAGTAGTGAATTCTTTACAAAACTATTAAACTGTAATTGTGTGCGTCTGTGTATGCTTTTACGACATGCCTTTGTTATTAAGCCCCTTATATCTGTTTTATTCCTTGATCTGTGTTGACAATTTCGCCAAAAAAAGTAATTAAATGCCACTAATGGATTTATGTAAGCACGTAATACAACTATTTTATGCTTTAGTCTTACACATATACATACAAGCATTCAGACAACCTTTAACAACTATACATAACACACACAATTGCAAAACTTTAAGTACATGAACTCATTATCATTATGGGGCTCTTTTTTTTTTGTTTAATTGCCTCCATATAAGTGCGAACAAAAGACAATTAAAGATATACATGTTGTTGTCTTTAAAAATTAATGAAACTTGGCAAATATATGTAAGAGTGCGTCAAAATTCAGTTGGGACAAATTGTGGGGTTTTTAAGTAGAAAAATATAAACTAAATACGTCTATATATTTATTTTAATTATTATTTATTTATTTTATTATTATTGTTATTATTTTTTTTTTTTTCAAATAAATTTTTTAATATTTTATTTTGTTTTTCAATTCTTTGACAAAATATACAATAAACAAACAATAAAACTCAGAAACTCAGTATTCTCAATACCCAAAAAAATTAATCACTGTATCATATATTTATGCACATTAATAAGTGTCTGTGGATTTGAAATATTAATAATTATTTACTCCACCATGTACGAATTAAAACACCTATGAAAACATTTTATGTTTCTTATACAACATATTTTGCTTACACACAGAAAAATATCAATCACATACGTGTTGAAAACAATACCATTCTGTGTCAATAGTGAATCTACACCGTATGTGTTTAAATTAAACACTGCGTGTTCAATTCTTATTGAAAATCGATACCTAATTGGCACCAAGTTGAAACCATTTCGGTATCAAATTGTTAAATTACATATGTTTTCTATTAAATTTGTTAACGAAAGGTATTAAAAAGCTGTTACCGTAAATTACCAATGTGAGCACAACCGTTGTTGATTTTGAATCGAATTTTTTCCCTTAGTGTATGTATGTAAATAGTGTCTTAAATTTCTAATCTGTTTCTAGTTAAGTTAACTTAATTTAAAGTTTTAACATATGAACCGTATCATCTGCAGGGAACTTCATCCTTTTCAAACATTTCTCATATCCTCTCTAACACACACATATACACCAACACATACACATGTCTAAACCTTCAACGAATGCCAACGTCTGGTATGTGTTACGTGAAGTAACACTAAGAATAAACACATAGTATAAATTAGAGTTTTGATAAAAAATTTATACGTGGGTAGAGTTTCAAGTTTTTAATTAGTTGAAGTAAATAAGTTAAGTATAGAAATGCACTGTCATTTATTTTTCATTATTTTTCTTTCCTTGGGTATTTTATCTTTTAACAGATATTTATGGAAATCCAACTTTCTTAAAAATTTACTTTCATTGAAGTTTTTTTTTTTTTTTTTTTTTTTTTTCAAATTTTGAATAAAAATTATTAAATCAGTTTATCCTAGATCATTCGATAATAAATCAAATATTTGTTTTGTAAAATCCTTGCTTTTTATTTTTGAGTTAATTCTGCAGCAATTTTGTAATGAATACTTGCTTTCTACCTCGTTAATATTAAAGTGAGAAATTGAAAGTTAACACAAAATAAGTAAAAAAAAAGCTTTAATGTGAAAAGGCTTTGAAATTTACTTACTGTTTAAGATTATTATGCAGTGTTTCCATGTATATAATATATTTTCAGTGATTTTAAAGTGATTCCAATATTGTGATTACAAAATCAACAAAGATTGAAAAAAATCGGTATAACCGAACGAGGTTTTTAAAAGAGACAGACAAAGCTAAATAAATATTAAAAAAAAAGTAAAGCAATATTAACCGTAAAATACTAATGTATGTAAATTTAATGTGTATGTTTTTTTTTTTTTTAATCAGAAAACACATCTGATTTTTTCAGTGTTACCTTTTTCACATTAGCACCTATGTTGTCTGTAAATAGAAAGGATTTTTGAAAAATTCAATGTTAAGGCAGAAAAAAGGCCAAATTTGGAAACTTCAAACTATACCTTTTTGGGGAGAATATTTTACTGACAGACAGGTTTTTGGAATTATTTATGCTAAAAATTTACAACAATTGCTAGCCTAAAACAAAACAAATGTTAGTGTATTGGAACTACACAGTATCACAATCACATTAGTCCTTTAAGTAAAACAAGCATATTGTTTTATTGACTCCCATATTTTTCTTTGTTGAAAATAAATTATTTTCTAATTTTGTTTGAAGTTGTCAAACTATATTTGAAATGAATTACAATCAATAAAATAAAATATTAAAATCAAATAACTCTTTTAATAAAATTTAATTTAAAATCAAATAATGGATTGTTAAAAAAAATTTTTGTCATCATTTTTTCTGTGTGCTGATGCTGATCCTCTAAGAAGGATGTGCAACACATTTAGTCAGTTATACAGATTTATTGATTTTTCGTTAAATCCAACTTATGTAAAAAAAATTAACAATAATCTTTTTAAACACGCAGTAAAATATTTGTATTTATATTGTTTTTATGTTCTTATTTTGTAAATTGTCTGTATAGAAAATATTAATACCGTTTATCCAAATTGAATGAGAAACCCCGGGCCGCAGAAATTTTTTCTCATTTTGTAACTCTGTGATATTTATATTCTAATTTATATTTTTACATTTCTCATAGCAATCCGTCGGGGGAACGTTTTTTTTTTTTTTTTGTTTACTAAAGTATCAATAATAAAAAATAGTTTGTCTAACAGACTCAAGTCAATACTTGTGGATCCCATACTAACAAAAGGGATTTGAAAGACTGGAGTACGAGTGAAGAACTCGTACAAAAGAACAGAAGTTTAATTAATTAAAAGAAGAATTTATGTTAACTATTTTTGTGAATAAATCTTTATTTTTGCAATAAAAAAAATTGTTGTAAAATAATTATGAATTATTTTGTTATTAATAAAACTGAATTTTATAGTTTTTTTTTTTTTTTTTTTTTTTTTTTTTAATACAAAATTTTTATTTTTGTTGTTATCAAATAAACAAATTTTAAGGAGCTCTTTTAGGTTTTAGAGCAGTTGGCCCCTTTTTGGGATTTTTTTATAATGAAATCCTCTTTTTTTGGATACTTATTAAAAGTGCTAAACGCTAACTCTGCTTGTAGTCTCCTCGTGATAACACGAGATAAGCAAATTTAAAATTTCATATAAATTCCTGTATATCAGCTTTTATATGAATTTTCTTAGTAGCATCAAGAAAATTGTAAAAAAGACTTGCTGAAGGTGGGCTAAAAACTGTCCCATAATTTGCTCTAAAAGGTACTTCATATTAACTTTTAAATTCCAAGAAAAAAAGAAAAAAGACAATTATTTACAAAAAGTAGGGGTGGCATTTGTGATTATTATACCCTACACCGCCATAGGTGGTTGGGGTATTATGCGCTTGTGCTGATGTTTGTAACGCATAGAATACGTTATCCAATACCCAACTTGAAGTATACCAATCGACTCAGAATCACTTTTTAAATTGATCTAACGATGTCCGTCCGTCCGTCCATCTGGCTGGCTACCCATGAAAACCTTGTGCGTACAGGTCGCAATTTTGATGATAATTCAATGAAATTTGGCACGTGGGACTTTTATGATACAGGGACGAAGTTTACTGAAATCGGTTGTGATCGGTCCACTATTTCATCTAGCCCCCATACAAATGTCCCCCCGGAATTGAGTTTCAACACTCAAAAATGCCTTAAAAATAAGAATATTTTAATGAAAAATTGTGCAAAGAAGTTTTGTATAAGTATGAATCTTTGTACTAAATTTTATGAAGATCGGTTTACGATTAATCATAGCTGCCATATAAAACCCTGTTCCATAAATCACTTTAACGTGCATACATCCCATACTAATGTTAGTATAATGTTAATATTCGACACGTTGATTTATAAGTAAAATATTTGCAAACTTCCTTTGGAATGACATTACTTCTGACGCATAAAAAGTGTAAAAATGAATTAAATTTTTGAAATACAAAATAAATATATTTATTCGCTTTGATTTTCATCCAAATCATATTTCAAACAAGACAATCAGTTTTTTTTTTTTTTTTTTTCATTTTTGTAATTTTGGCCAAGAAAAGTGGTCAGCAAAACCATAGTGCGTTGGAGATATCTAAATAAAATTTCACATGGTCAGATCTGGACGAGTAGCGGTTCACGCGGATAGAGGGTAGGCCTAAAAAGTTGGTCACCTCGGGTATGTATTTTTTTTTTTTTTTAATTCGTCAAAAATTCATTTATGATTTGAATATAAAAAAAATTTTACATGAAGGTATTCCTTATAAACTTCTACAAAAAACATATTGGGAGCCTTAATTTGGGTCCGAAAATTTGGTCGCTAAGAGGCCAAAATATACTTTTTACCTTTCAAAGTAAAATAAGTTATTCAAATTTTATTAAAAAATAGTATGATAAGATTTCGCTAATTATTAAAACATTATAAGTAATGGTGACTTAAAATAATTCCATTGGATAGAAAATTAAAATTTTCAGAAGAATTATTTTAGATTTTATTTTTTTTTTTTTTCAACTTTAAAAATAATTATGTTAAATAAACAAAAGAAAAAAAAAAAGAAAAATTATAATAATAATTCCAAAAATAATGTTAATTTTGATGATTTGCACACGGGTCAAAGAGTATAATCTAAAAAGTGTGCATTGGTTAATTTTTCAAATGTTGTATAATACAAATTTTATATTTTATTTATACATTTTACTTATAAAAGGAAATATTAGCCTTTTTTCTCAACAACTGGCATCACTGACACGGTATTTAGAGGAGCAAGATGCAATGTCAATAATTGAACTGAAACTAAAGTTCTATATTTAATATACAAACTTTTACATATAAAAACAAAATTATCATTTAAATTACAGATTTATTTTTTAAAATGTACATGTTATCTTAATAAAATTACTAAACTTTTTAAATTAATCACATAGTACTTTTCGCAGTTACCATAAAATATATTAATCCTATCACAGCTCAAAAAAAATCATAAAATTTTCTAATCCAGCATAAATATAAATCCATTCTTTCAACATGTCATACAAAAATTTCAACAACAATCATAAACACTTGGCAATCTTTATCCCATTTTAGTCACTTAATTCTTCAAGTACAAGAGCAAAAAATAAAAAATAAATATGTGAAAAAAAAAACCCTAATGAACATTTAAGCTATCTTCCACTTGGCTAATTTGCCCTTAGGTTAAATCCAAATTCTTCCTGCATTCATGATGATGATGCCGCATACAAACATGTATGTAGGTATAAGAGTATAGATTACTCTAGCATAAATGTAGTTACTCATATGTACATGTATTTGTGCATTGTACGTAACCATGAAACATTTATATGATTTCTAGTCATAGATTTTCAGATACTTGTTCATATTTGTGGTACTACAAACACATTGCAGAAATAGCAATTTTATATGGATATGTATGTATGCATGTATTATAGTGTAAGTGAATCTTTATTTATACTTGTATGTATTCTGGTCTGTATTTCTATTAGTTAAAATTCGTTACCAGTATTATGAGTGCATACAAAATTTTGTTAGCGACAAAAACTAAAATAAATCCCAAAAAAAAAAAAAAAACTTTCAAATGAACAAAACTTGTAAAACATTTTCTATCGTTTTACGTTGTTGTTGATATATTTTTATTTTTGTTGCTTTTTTGTTGTTATATTCCTTAGTAGTTTGTGGCATCAGCAGAAATGGAAATTGGACCCAAAACAAAAATTGCATTAAGTTTTTTTTTTTTTTCTTTGAGGGTTAAAAAACAAAATACTCTGTATAAGAAGTAAAATTTTGTTGTTTTTTTACTGCTTTTAAACAATTTTATTGTTGCTGTTGTTGTTGGTGGTAGTAGTGCTTTAGTGCTTCACCATATTCTGAGTATTGCTGATGCTGTTTGTTGTGGTTAGTTGTTGTTGTTTTCACTTTCTGCTTAGTTAATATCAAGTAGACTAATATTGTTGCTATTGCTGTTGTTTAAATATACAAACATACTAAAGTGTTTTTGTATTCATATATTGCATAGTTTAGTAAATAATTTTGCCATATTAATGAAATTGTTCATTACACCCTAATGAAAAATATTTGCTAGAAATTTGTTATTATTAACTTAGGGCGACCTTTCGGTAAACAAGTTGAAAGCTTTCTTTATAATTATAAGGAGCTAAGACTATGCACAATGGGGACAATTTCTTATTAGCTGGTTGGATTTATTAAAAACTTCTAACAAATATAGCAGAGGAGCGTAGAATTTAAAGTTTAAAATGGAAATCCTATATATCCCTCAGAAACGGAGCTATTGGGGCTCAAATTAGGGTATATCTGATTTAGAAATATTCTTAAACATTTGCCAATTTCTTGTTTCTATCTAATTATAACGATATAGAAAAATATAGTCGGTCAATCCTGGCCGTATGATACCCTACACCATTATGTATGTGCATCAAAATTCGGGCAGGGGTCATATATTATACCTGTGGCCAATTGTAGATAGATACTTTAATTAAGTGTAAAATAAAATATACACATACAAAATATTACGTTAATACTAAAACTTATACGAATTTATGAGCTTTAAGGTGATTTTCGAAAGTAAGTTTATATAGTAGCTATTATAAATTATAGACCGAGCAACATACAATTTGGCACTGTGATTTCTACTTAAATAAAACTTATTTCTATCGAATATTAAGTTGATACTGACATTTGTATGGGATTTATTTACGTTAAAGGGATTTAAATATATGGGAGCTATGGTCAATTATAGACCGATTTTCATGAAAATCGGCACAAAGATTAACACTTATACAAAACTTCTTTGCACCGAATTTCATTAAAATTTGTCTATTCTTAAGGAATTTATAATCGTTGAATTTCTATTCCCAGAGGATAGAGAGTGCTGTGCGTTTGAAAAAATCTTAGCATATACAAAATTTAATAATTTGGAAACTGTTGATCTTAGAGCTTTGTTTTTTTTATATTAAATTGATATTATATTAAAGTTCATAGAAAAATAAAAATTTTTTTAGTTCTAATCAGTGTTGCCAGGGCTTGAGAAAAAAAGAAGCTAAATTAGACTTTAAAAAAGGTCAGAAAAGGCTAAATGCCTAAAAAATAAAGCCAGAAAAAAAAGCTAATAATTGCTTTATTTTAAAACGCATTTATTTGTATGTTCTCATAAGATTTTGGTATTTTTTAAAGACTTTTTAGTGAATTTGTAACGATAACATAAAAAGTGTCTATGAATAATAAAGTTTGTTAAAAAATAATTATAATATTATTACAGAATGAAGCGCCTTAGGCGAAAATTGTCCTTAAACATAAATACTTTTGATTTTTTGTTCGAACTTATACACAAAAATGTAAAAATTTATGATTTTGTAAAAATAAAATTAGTAAATTTTTAGCATTTTTAAGGCTATGTTAAGAATAAAAAAGGCTAACAAAAAAGCTAGAAGCTAAAACGAAAATTTTGAGGCTAAAAGCAAAATAAAAAGGCTAGATTTAGCCTTAAAAAGGCTAAACTGGCAACACTGGTTCTAATCATTACTTATGAACTCGTGGACCTCTTTTGATAACTTTTCCATTAGAGATTTGATAGTTGTTTCAGTCACTTTTTTGGAACAATTTGCCTATTTCTTTTTAAAATCTTCGACATTTTGGAACACTTTTTCTTAAATTCTCTTTTCACAAAAGCTCAATATCTCTCTACTGGTCTTAGCTCCGAAAAATTTGGAAAATTGACCTCTCTTGGTACAAAAACTATGTTATTGTTTTGCTACCACTCCAGAGCTTTCTTACCGAAGTGACATGATGCCGAATCGGACCAAAAATGTATGGATACATTGTGCTCTTTTTTGAAGGGAATAAACATTTTTAGCAAATATTCCCTGATGTATATTTCGGTACTTATAGAGCCGACCGTAACAAAAGACTTTCTTATTTTGCCGTAACTGCATAAAGCTTGTCATACCAGGATTTTTTTAAAGAAATTTTGTCTGTTTTCTAACGCATTCTAAACGTATCTTCAACATTTCCTTGAGCATTAGCAACCATTGTTGCCAGTTTAGCTTTTTAAGGCTAAATCTAGCCTTTTTATTTAGCTTTTAAAATTTTCGTTTTAGTTTCTAGCCTTTTCAGATTCTTAACATAGCCTTAAAAAGGCTAAAAATTTGGTAATTTTATGTTTACGAAATCATCAATTTAAGCAATTTTGTATATTAATTCGCACAAAAAATTTAAATTATTTATATATAACGTAAATTTTGCCTTGTGGCGTATTATTCTACAGGAATATTATAATTATTTGATAACAAACCCATAAAAATTACATATATATGTTATACTTATAAATTCACTAATATATAATATAAAGAAATACCAAAAACTAATAAAAAAAAAAAAAAAAAAAAAAAAAAATAAATAAATGCGTTTTTAAATAAAACAATATGTTATCCTTTTTCTGGCGTTATTTTTTTAGACGTTTTTCCTTTTCTGACCTTTTTTAAAGTCTAATTTAGTCCTGACAACAATGTTTTTTGTGCGTTACAAACATCAGAATAAACTCATAATACCCCAACCAGCGTTACCGTTTGGCGACTTTAGTCGCCATTTGCCCCTTTTTCAACCACCTGGCCACTTTTTTGGCCCCTTTTTTAAATGGCGACTAAATGCGACTTTTTAAAATTATGTGGTAAATGATGAGAAACTAAGTTATTTGAAATATATCGACCCATTATATATTAATTTCAACAAATAAATTAATAATTTACGGACTGTCTTACAGTATAGTGATATAAAAAACCGCGGAGTATTTATAAATGAACTGAAACTGTTAGTAATTAAAAATAATAATAAAGTTTATCATCATATTCCAAATTTTTTGGACTGGATTGAAAAAATAAAAAAAGATTCGATGAATACTTATATCCTAATTTAAATTTTTACTTTCCTAAGAGCAATCCCTCGGGGGTACGTGTTTTTTTTACTAAATTATCAAAAACAAGGAATAGTTTATCTAACAGACTTATGACAATACTTGTGAATTCATGCGTTCCATCCTAAATTTTAAAGTCTAGAGTACGAGTGAAGAACTCTTACAAAAGTACAGGAGTTTAACTAATTAAAAGAGGATTGTGTGCTAAATATTGTTGTGAATAAATCTTTATTTTTGCAGTAATAAAAATTGTTGTAAAATAATAATAAATTATTTTGTTATTAATAGAACTGAATTTTGTAGTCTTTCTTAAAATACAATAATTTGTCGTTATCAAATAAACAAATTTTAAGGAGTTTTTTAGGTTTTAAATTAGTTGGCCCCTTTTTTTTCAAAAAATCCCCTTTTTTGGCGACTTTTTATTTTGAAATCCCCTTTTTTGGACACTTTTTAAAAATTCTCAACGGTAACGCTGACCATAACCACATGTGGTTGTGGTTAGGTCAATAAGACCTAACAAAAAGACATGCTTACTGTTGCCATTGATCTCTTACAGTTTTTAAGTTACTTCAATTTGAAATATTTAATACAAATTTTGTTATTTTCTTTTTTTTTTTTTAGTGATTAAAGAATAGAATTTAACGATCTTGAATTTGAAAATTGCAAAAAAAAAGTGTCTCTCTTTTTTTTTTAAAAACAAAATTATATTTTTTTGAAGCGTATTTTTACAAAAATGATTAAAAAAAAAGAAAACAAGCCCAATACAGTTTTGACTATAGTCTATGTATGCTAAAACTCCAAATAATTTATAGTAATAATTAATAATGTGTTATTAAGTATTTATAATCAGGATTTTTTAATCATTGAGAAAATGTAGACTTCATGGACGTAAATGTAAATAATTTCATTTCTTTTAAGGAATTGTATGAACCTTTTTGCAAAAATATTTAAATTTAAACAATAAAGTCTACAAATTCTTATAATTTCATTAGGGTGTCTTAACTATAAAAGATTCGATTACAGATAAAATATGTATAATTTATCGAAAAAACAAATTTTTAAAAAAATTTTCTTATTTAGCCTGACATAATTTTTAATTGTTTGGAAAAAATCTTTGTAGAGATATACATAACACCCATATATTTTTCATTAAAAGTTGCAATATTTTCTATAAATTTAGGCAATAAAATTTTAAAGTTAGTCAACATATTTTACCCTGTAGTGTCACATATATAAATATGTATACCAAATTTCGTTGAAACTATCTGAGTAAATCAAAAATTATAAAAAATATGAAATTTATTTCACTGATTACACTGGTCGACAAAAAAATTGTTTTCGAGCTCCTTCAAAAAAAAAAAAAAAATAATAATGTAGACTAGATGGAATTCCGCATGCTAAACTCGAATCTGCTTTCAGTTTTTTTCCATCAGGTCGGGATTTTTTTTATGGGCGTATCTAATATTGCGTCCTAAATAAGCTGATTACTCGAGTATATTTCACTATTACTTGAGAACGGTATGCACGTACTACCAATTTTTACCCGCTCAATAGTTTAGGAGATATTTCAAAAAAAGTGTCGGAAAAAATTATCTTCATGCTAAATTCAAGATTTCTTTTTTTAGTAAAACTTTTTTTAAGTGAAAACATCAAAAATATTTAAGTTTATCACCCTTATCTCAACTGGTAAAACTACGAGTAAATTAAACCACGTATTATAAAAATTGATGCACAAATCATGATTGCATTCACAGTTAAGTTAGGATACCCATACATACCTACAGTTAAGTGGAGATGCACTAGTGGGCAAAAAAAAAAAAAAACCGCCTTAAATAAAAAAATAGGTGAATTAGATGGAATTCAACGTGCTAAATAAGAATCAGCTTTTACTTTTTTTCTATCACGCATTGATTTTTTTTATGGGCATGACAACTATGACCCCGTTTTTAGGCAGTCACACTTGTATAACTCGAGAACAGTTTATCCAATTAAGATAAATTGAACTTTAATATATAGCGACCTAAATTGTCTTTGAGCTGAATTTATATAATTTCTTGTCCAGTTAATATTTCCGTAGTTATTCGGTAATTAGCACCGAAAATGTTAAAATTTATTTTTTTGAAAAGTGGTAAGAATTTTGATCCATAACTCTGAAATTCTTCAGCGAATGAAAAATATTGTTGACGTACCTTGAAAACAATTCCGTATGCATCTTTTGATGTATCACTTATCAAAATCGTGTAAAGGGTTCTTGAGTTATAGCCTAAGTTTGACAAACCATTCTCGAATTTTATAGTGTGACCGCTGAATAAGGTTATGATATTAGTCATGCACATAAAAAAAAAATCAGTACCCGATAGAAAAAAAGTGAATGCAGATTCTTGTTTAACGCGTCAGAATCCACCTAGTCCAACTAATTTTGTTTCAAGAAAAAATAAAAAAAAAAAAAAATTTTAGGGACACCACTGTATTTCTACGCAATTGTATGTAACATGGATATTTTTACTTAACTGTGTATACAATTTAGATTTAGATCAATTTTAAAGATACATTCCTTGTCTTATTCGCAGCATTACCTTTAAGATAAAGATGATAAACTGTAACATTTTAGATGTTTTCATTTATTAAAAGAAATTTTATTAACAAAAAAATCTAAAATTTTGCATGAAAATTATTTTTTTCGGACACTTATTTCAAAATAACTCCGAAAAAAATCCAGACCTGATGGAAAAAAAACTGAAAGCAAATATAGACCTGAACATGGGCCTATGTCAGTGTGGGAAAAGGTACAACGTGACGTATATGCATAAGTGAATGTTAAGATTATAATTTTTATGGTAATAAATTCAAAGAATAAAAATTTTAAACTAAAATCCTTTTTTCTATAAATAAATGTAAATGTCTGGACAATAATTTTATACCCTACATTCAACACTTTACATCCAAATAAAACAAATTCAAACTTGTAAAAAAAAAAAATACTAACACTTTTTCCCCCTATTATCTTAAAATTAACTTCTTGCAAAAGAGCGTTCTTCTATATCGAAATTTTTTTTCCAAAATTAGCGAAAATAAAAAACAGAAAAAAAATAATAAAACATTTCCGCTTTTATCATCCTCATGAATACATTTCTTCAAAAAGTAGTTTTTACAAATATATGATGGATGTAGAGCAGCCAAAAAGAGAGGCACTAAAATAAGTAAGTGTTAGTGTCTTGTACTCTTGCAGAGAAAATTGTTAGACACTTACACATTATACTTATTTTAAAAAAACAATACAACATACACAGAAAAAAATCACCAATTAACAAATATATATGAAAATAATTCATTCAATTATAAACTTGTTTAAATTTGCACCTCTCACCAAAATGATTATATCAATTACTAAAAACTGTAAAAAATACAAAACAGAAAAAAAATTCCTAATTAATAAATTAATTAAATCAATCAAGTAGTTGATTGGATGAATTAAAAATGTATATATGATATAAAAGAATACCCAGCTAAAAACGATCATATATCGTTGTATATGGTTCATGTATTAAAATATATGGTTATATATCGTTATATGAAATAGTATGCGCACGTATATGCAAATATTTACAATACGTGGATTCATATATAATACCATATATCAAAAATATTATCATATATGGAACTATATATGTGAATTTTTAGTCATATATGAAAACATTTTCCATATCTGGAAACATATATGATCTATCCGAAAACGCTTCATTTAAAGAACATGAGTGTTAATGAAAATCAGAAATAAAAAAATTTAAAGCTACATTACCTAAAATGAATAATGAAATTGTATGTAAACTTATTTGTATTATTTTATACAAATATCTTTAACAAATTTTCCTGTTATTAGTATATTCGGTTTGAATACTTAATAAATTGTGTCTTTGATAAAGTGTTTGTCAATATATTCAAAATAAATTTCCTTGACATAATAAAAAATAAATTAAAATAAATATAATTTTTTTAATGAATGTTTCATTATGGACGATTCCGTTGGTCAATTATTAGTGTTAAAATAAGTTAAGCGGAATATTCTAAATAGCTATTATTGAAAATATCCACTAATTTTTATTGTTTTTATATAAAAGATAAACATTTTTTAAATCTAAATGAGGAAAGTTATACAGCAGTACAACAGCCAATAATTTGCAAGAGACTGCAATATTACATAAATTAATTATAGTATGTACATATAACGCAATTCACAAAGGTAAGAAAAATTCTTTCGTTATTTTTAAACAATATTTGAACATGATTTATGTATTAACAATTTTCAGACTGGGGCTTCTGCAAGTTCAATCTATTTATACTAAGCTGTGGGTCAAGCAATTTTCGGTAATATTCAGTGACAGTGGCGACTATTGTTGAAGTTACTGCTGAAGATACTGCTGTTGTATGTTGCGGTATGGAGAAACAAGGTGTGACATACGATGATGCCGAAAAATTACGTTCTGGCAAAAACAATGTAATGGTTTGGGATTTATTTTTTAATTTCGGTACATAGAGCCAGCTACCGTGAAGAATGTTCTCTTTATATTTTATGCTGTTAAGAGGAATTGTGGAATGTAATAGTATGTATATAAGTATACAAAGTCTAGCGGATATTTTCCGCAATGTATGTATTTAAATTGCAGTTTTTGCATCAAACATATATTGTTTTCAAAAAATATTTATTGTATGTTGTACTTTATATGTATATTAAATAAAATTAAAAAAAATATATAAAATAAAAATTTTATTTATTATTCACAATAGAGTTACTGATATATATTGATAAATATATGGACATATTTATGATCATATATCTCCATATACCCTCAATTTTCGGATCCAAACATATATCGAGCTTCATATATGTATAAATATATGATCCTTACATATTTTTTAGCTGGGTAGTTAAATTTTATTTTTATTTCATTTTTGCTTAAATAAATTTATTAAATTTCGATGCAAAATGAAACAACTATGTTAATTGAAAAAAAGACCGTAATAATTTTTTCTGTGTAGATTTACTTTATTGAAAGCTAGCATGCTACTAAATGGTTTTTTACCTTGTTTTTCTCTCGAAGCTGAGTGTTTCGTTGACGTTCGTATTATGTCTGTGTAAGTAGCCGATTATGTTCGGGCCCTGGGGTTAAATTGGCGATCGTTGTTTTAGCGTCCCTATTGGTCACTATAACAGCTCAAATTTTTTTTACTCAACACATACTTATGTAAGTTAGAAGAAGTATCTCAATGATGACTTAAGGAATTAAAAGAAGCAATTAACAATGCTAAATAAATTTCTGTGGTTTTTTGTTTTGAAGTTATAACTCATAATTTATCTTTACTAGTTTTAAAATTCAACTTAAGTTGTTATGTTAAAAAAAAAAAAAAAACAGATTTTATCACTAGATCTCAGTCATAATTTTTTATATAATTACTTGAGTTTTCTTTCCATTTTAAAGTCGATTATCAATTTTTAAAATTAATAAGTAGAAACAGAAACCTCCTTTATACGTAGTGTATCACTAATTCCTTCTAAGCCACTATTGTCCGTTAATTTCTTTTCTTCCTTTTTTGCAAGCATTTTTATGTTGTTTGCGTAATTGCCCTCTTGGTTGGGTGTTTATGTTTTTCTTCATGTTATGTTGATTTGCTACTTAATTACTAACATGAAAATTTAATATGAAAATAACCGTAATAAAAACTAAAAGTTTATTAAAGACAAATTTTCAACAGCTTAATCCAATTTAGGCAACATAAAAAAAAAAAATGAAAAAGCAAATTAAGAACCAACAAACAAATAAAAAAATTGGAAAAAAGATTGCACAGCATAGAGGGTGAAAAAAAAAAATGTAAAAAAAAAAATATATATATAAATGTATTAGTAACCCACATCCTTGAATGTTCTACTAATGGCATTTTCTTTTGTTTGGAAGGATTTATAGCAAAATGTTCAGCAAAAAAAAAAAAAAAAAAAAAAAAAAACAAAATCACACACTTGTAGACACAAAGAGTGAAGCATAGCAGGAGATAAACAAAAAAACTTATACAGGATGGAGAAAAATAATTGCTACAACAGAATTATAAATTCGAGAAAATTTTTTTGAAATATAAAACTAAAAAAATAACATAAAACTTTTAATATAATATTAAATTAATCTTGCTAATAAAACGAATCTTACTTTTAATTTGTTAATATTATTTTGTTTGATTTATTTATGTTTTTATTGTACATTTTCGATAAAATATATTTTTGTAATTTGTTTGTAAATATTTTTTTTTTTATTTCATTCAATGTATACAGCTACTGTGATATGTTATTTTTTATTGTTCACTCATGTTTTCTTTTAATTTTTTTATATCCATTTTTTGTTTACTGGCAGTCAATTATAGCCTCGTTTGGTTTACATATGTTTCCCAGTATTACATCACATCTTACAATCTTCTACCAAATTCTGCTTGTTGACCCTTGTCAGTTTTTTTTTTTTTCATTGTTCTCAATCCTGTTTCTATTTTTTTTTTTTTTTTTATTTTGTATTAAAAGCATTTACATTTTTACAAATTCATACATCTAGAAACATATACACGCACATATCGAATTGAGCTAACACATGTGCATAGTTTTTGACGAAGATGTAAATAAAATATTTTCTTCTTTGTTAAAAATTCTTACAAAAAAGATAATGATCATAATTTATTCCAAAATATTCAAAAATTTTTTTTTGGATTTTAATACTGACACATTTTTTTTTTATATAGCAATATAAACAATTTTATAATATAATGACCTAGTTTAGATATTAGTAACACTCATGCTTTATAAATAGAAATTATTTTCAAACTTGAGTAAGAATAATTTATATTTTGGATGAAAATATAATAAAGTAATAATATTAAAAAAAAAAAGATATAAGAAGTATTTGATCCCTTTTATGAGACCTATGTATAGTTATGGGCCGATTTTGATAAAATTTGGCACTGTGATATCTACTTATATAGAACATATTTTTGTCAAATATTAACTTGATAAGGAGTGCGTTCGAAAAAATCTTAACATATATAATACTCAATAACTTGGAAACGGTTGATCTTAGAGTTTTCATTATTTTTTTATTTAATTGATAGTTTATTACAGATCACAGAAAAATATAACTTTTATAGTTCTAACCACTACTAATGAACTTGTGGACTATTTTTGGTAACCCTTCCGTTAGAGATTTGATAGTTGCTTCAGTCACATTTTTGGAACAGTGTGCACATCTTCTTTTAAAATCTTCGGTATTTTGGAACACCTTTTTTGTGCTCTTTCATTTATTTTTCACAAGAGCTCAATATCTCTCCACTGGTCTTAGCTCCAGACAATTTAGAAAATTGACTTCTCTTGGTACAAAAACTATGTTATTGTTTTGGTACCACTCCAGAGCTTTCTTACCGTAGTGGCATGATACCAAATCGGACCAAAAATGTGTGGACACGTTGTGCTCTCTTATGAAAAGAAAAAGTATTTTTTGCAAAAATTCTTTGATGTATATTTTGGTATTTATAGAGCCGAATGTAACAAACGACTTTCCTGTTTTACCGCAACTGCAAAATGCTTGTTGTATCAGGAATTTTTTAGGAAATTTTTTCCGCTTTTGGGTCCTAAACTTATCTTTAACATTGCCTCGAGAATTTACAATATAAAAGTTTTGCCACAGAAGCTGCGAAAATTCCACCAGCACATTCGTCAATTATACAATATGAGTATTTTTGTATTAAATTTGGTTTTAATTTCCGTGTCCTATTCTTGGCTTCTAAATTTTTTGCAGCATTCCTGGTTGGATCTTTTTGGACTTTATATGTTATCAACTATGCATTGGTTTTAAATTTTTGCACCATATAGTCAAGGACTGAGCTAACCGGACTGTTTTTCTACCAGATGTGTTTGGATTTCCTTTCAATATGCTTTCAATTTTCCGGGCTTCCCAATATCATGTGGACCTTTTTTTTTCTTTCCGAACCAGGTTTCGTATCAATGGTCAAATTCTCCTGATACTGTTTAATAACATTAGAAACAGTTTGACGGCAGAAATTTAATTCTGTGGCCAATTACTTGTAGGACCTATTTGGATTTTTTTGAAATTTTATAATAATTTGTAATAATCTTTTTCGTCACTCATTTTGATCAAAATCATTGTTGTTATTAAAAATAATAACTGAAATATTTTTCAATGATAACTAGATAAAAAAAAAAAAAATTATATTGCTTCCGAAAAAAGTTATGAGGCAAAACGTATGTTAAGATTTTTTCGATCGCACTCCTAACATTTGTATAGAATGGATATGAAGGATAGGTAAAATAGTGGTGCCATAAAAGACGTGTGTTACAAATTTCATTAAATGATTTACAAAATTGCTATCTGTAGTTTGATTGTTATAACAAATTAAGAAGCGGTCGGAAATGAGTTAAGTTGGGTTTTAGACCACTAGTTATGGGTGTTAAAAACGTCCGCACAAACGGAGAGATGCGCAATTTTCAAATTTCCTGACTCGCGAATTTAGACTACAAATGCTGCTTACTCAACGCTGCTTCACACGTACACTATAAACTACTTCGTTCGACTGCTGCTCTCTCATTAATGCCAATGCAAATCAAGCAGAATTTTTTGATGCTTCACACACAAAATCGCAAATGTATAGTAGTGTGTGTGTGCATCACTGCTTTAAATTGATGGAATTGCTGTTGAAATTTATTGCATACTTTATGGATGTGCATTTCAATAGTGTACCCTGATCAGGGATGGAAAAGTTGATACTATAGTACTTTTTTAATACTATTTAACACTCAAAAATAACAAGGTACTCCCTCGAGTCATTTGATACTATCAAACAATAAGCTGAATATTCCACAATTCAAATTAAAAATTCAATTTTTAAAAGAAAATATATTTTAGATATACAAATTTCTAATAGAAATCGATGTTTTTAAAACCATGGTGTTCGGAAGAAATAACGAGAGAAAAAGATATAGTCGGTCAAGCCCGACCATATGATACCCTACACCATTGTGTACATTATAATTAGGGGAGGGATCTTTTATTAGACTTGGAGCCAAATGTGGACCGATACTCATATTAAGTGTAAAATAAAACATACGACTACAGAATATTACGACAATGCATGAATTTATTCACTTTTGGTTGATTCCCGAAAGAGGGCCTTATATGGGAGCTATGGTAAATTATGGACCGATTTTGTAAAATTTGACAATATCATTTATGTTTATATAAAACTTATTTGTGTCGATTATTAACTTGATACTAATATTTTAATAGGATTTATGCCCGTTAAAGTAATTTTCTGAAAGGTAGTCTATATGGGAGCTATGGTCAATTATGGACCGATCTGAAAATCGGCACACAGATTTCTATGTGCCAAATTTCATTAAAATATTGCTATATATAAGAGATTTATGATCGTTAAACCCTTTCCGGGAGGACATTTGTATGGGCGCTAGGTGAAATAATGGACCAATCATAACCAATTACAAAGTTTACATGGACGGACAGACAGACGGACAGACATCGTTAAATCGACTTAGAAGCTGATTGCTATAAATTAAGGTAGGTCTTAGACCAATTTTTTTGTTTGATACAAACATCAGCACAAACGCATAATACCCTCCCCACCTATGGTGGTGTATTGTATAATAAAATCTAAATTGAGCACTAAATGTTGGACCTTCGAGGTCCCTAAAAATTAGACACGTAATTAGGACAATTGAAATTGAAACTATAACAAACCATATTATAGAAATATTTGAGCAGTAGGTTTTATTTATAATATTTTTTTATTTATTATTAATTAATTTATAATTATTACTAAAAACTATAAGTTTCTATTTCTATTGAAGGGAAAATTATCCAAATTTTAAAGACATCGGGTAATGAATTATATTTTAACAAAAGAAGTGCTCGATTTTAAGGAATTGATCTTGAACTTTTTTCTCCTTAATTTATTTTAATAAATGTAATATTTAAACGGAATAAAATCAATTAATGAATTAGTATGGTATTTATTCATTCGTTTTGGATAAAAAAAATACATTATTTGAGTTATGCGCTAAAAATAAATAAATAAATAAATAAATAAATAAATAAATAAATAAATAAATAACTATCAAAATTTGAATTTTAGTACTCTGAGGGTGAAAAAATACTATTTGAAATTTATTTTGGTACCCAATAATATTTTTTTTTCCATCCCTGACCCTGACATATGTTTAATATGTTATTTATAATCAGAGAAGACAAAATGCCTTTTTTGCTTTTTTATGTTTTTGTTTTCATATTTTCAGTATTTATTGGAAAGATTGGAATAATGTTTGCATTAAAACTCTGGCATATAAAATTGTTCACCAGTTCGAGTAAAATTGTTAGTAATATCACTTTCAATATGTTCTTGTTGGAACTGGATTACACAATAGTTATAGATATCGGCGAAAAATTATTAATTGGGATTACGAGAAACACAAGTTTTTCTTATATTTGGCAAATAACTATTGCCTTTATTCACCTTTTTATTAAAAAAAGCAAGTTAGCTAATTTGATACAATATTTCAAATAACCTGGGACAATTTTTAAATATACATAAATACACTTTCTTCCCAGAGTAAATTCTTATTATATAATATCCACTAATTTTTGATGAATTTTCTCAAAAGATAATGAACATTTATGTCATAAAGCTTTAGGTAAGGTCTATATTACATTTTTTTTTTTTTTTTATCAAGACAAATATCAGAATTAACTCGAATTTATGGAAGTTGGCTATAGTTGCAAAAACAGCAATAAGTCGAATCCATTAATAATACTTAACAAGAGTAATATCAGCCTTCATCTGCGCTTTTTTAGCGTTCTTCGGCTAACTCACTGCCACAGTTATAGCATAAATCTTTGCCTGGATTACTATACAAGTTTAAAGTAATGTTAAAGACATCGGAAGTCCCAGGTGTTCCAAAAACTCTCAACACAGTTCTCGTGTCTGTTTTCGACCCGTCAGTGAAGCTATCTCTATAACAAAGTTAGTTCTAAGGATGAGTGGAACTCATCGCGTTTCATTTTATCCTGTCCAAAATGACGAATTATGACTTTGTATTGCATTCATTCTACCAGACAAAACCTCTCGTACAAAGGCGAAGGTTTATAGACCCATAAGCCTCACAACTTTTCTGCTTAAGATACTAATTGACATCCATATCAGAATGTTAAATTTAGAGTCTCCTATCTCGATCTCAACATACCTATCAGTTGAGACTGCTCTTCATTCGATCGTGGGATATATAAAAAAATCTTTCGAATACGGTAACTATACGCTGGCTGCCTTCTTGGGTATAGATGGCGCTTTCAATAATGTCGAACCAACATCTATCTGGCAGTGATTGGATTTGTGTCTAATCTTCTTAACCATATGATTATCAAATCCAGCATGGGCACTACCGCGATTTAGAGACATGCAAAAAGGGGCACTTCACAAGGAGTACTATCACCTCTACAATGTAAAGTCCCAAATTTTAGGTTACCAAAAGTAAATGGTACTAAACTCGCTCTGTCTACCACTGCTAAATTCTGGATAACAAACTGTCCTGGAAGCTCAATGTGCAGATAATGCTATAAAAGCGATCTATACTTGTAGAAAGGACATCGGTGGCTAATGAGGTTTAAATCCCGGTAACGTAAATTGGATCTTTGAGACTGTCATTAAACCAATTCTATTAGTATGGTGGAACTCACTCGATACTGGTTCTAATTTCTCCAAACTCGAAGGAGTACTTTGTAGAATATGATCATCATCGGCGCAATGCACGCTACGTCTTCAGAGACATTATTTGCAATGCTGAACTAGATCCCAGTGGACCTTCTAGCCCGTAAGCTCGCTCTAAATACAGCAACTAGGCTCAACGCCACGGGTGGCTGGCAATAAAGGACGTATAGTTATTCGAGTAAGTAATAGGTACGATTAATGTTCTCCCTGTACTGCATTTCTAAACCAATATTTACGATATCTTACACTTTCTCCATTATTGAAGATTCAACTGCTTCATACCCAAATTGTGGTTTATGCATCTACACTGACGGTTCCAGGAACTCAAAGGGTGTTGATGGTAGCATCTTTGTAGCTGAACTTGGGGTCCGTATGTCGTTTATATTCCCGAATGAGTGCAGTATTTTACAGGCCGAAATAATGGCCATCAGAAGAACGAATAATTGGCTAAGGTATTATAGGATAAACGGCAGAGATATCGTAATATTTATAGACAGCCAAGCTGCAATCAGAACCCCGACAGGTGTTTATAATACACCTAATCTGGGTGGTCACCCTGGCGGCAACCTGATAAACCTAACCTAACCTACCATGCTGCTGCGCAAAAAAAAAAAAAAAAATAATAATTGAATTTTGACTAACGAATCGTCAGTGACGATATTCTAATTGTGAAAGCATTCAATTTGCTTACAAATATGTTTATAAATTCAATGATCTCACTTTACTTCACAGAAAAAAATATTTAAAATTATTAACCAACTTTATATTGGAATCTAATTATATTATTTATTAACATAATTAATTTTCTAATTGGTTTACAATTATTTTTGACAGCTATTCATAAAATATAAAGAAAAATGAAAAATTTGTCTATACAAATATAGAAATAGAATAAACAACAACAATTTTCAGCTCATTATATCTATTTAAGAAAAAGCAGTAATAATAAAATCAATAATTTTAGTTATTAATATATTATCATTTTGGTTATTGGAGCAAAATCAATTAAAAATACTTTTTGCTGTGTTTCTTTGTGGATATATCTTTCAAATTTCTAACTTGAAAAATTCCTCTTTATCATAACCAAGACATTCATACTACTACATATTACTGCATATGTGTATCATCAACTGTATTATACGATTATATATTATCTTTAAACAATATTTACATTAGACCATTATGCTCTTATATAAATAAATTTATTATATAAAGAACCCTTAGTATTTCGTGCATCACTTGTAAGATATCCCAGTGAGGTATTCAGTCAGTTACTTAGTTTGTTTGTGTATTCGTTCATGTGTATTTGTGTGAGAATCTTGTTAAGATGTAAACAATTTCATCATTCAAAGAATTCCTTTTTTTTTTTTTTTGTTTTTCGTTTCAGTTTGTTTGCTACATTTTAAAAAGTATGAGTAGAATTATTATGATAAAAAAAGGTTATATTTTGTAAAATTCTTATTCAAAAATATAAAGTATTGTTGTCCATTTTTGTTTGTTGTTACATTTGTGTGAATGTTAACCGGTAGGAGTATGTATATATTCAAGCCTGAATGATTTTGTGTTTATACACAGAACAAATTTTGGCTAGAATTATTTTAAATAAATCATTGTTCGGTTTTAAATCAAATTTTATAAAATAATTATTTAATTTTAACATTTTGTTTAATTGATTTTAAATGATTTGAAAACCAATATAAAAAAAACAAAATTTTTGACAATTTCTGTGAAAATATAAAGAAAATTATAAAAATTCATAATACAAAACGTAAAATTCTATATTTGAGGACTTCCAAAGGTAAGTTCCCTTTTTTTTCCTAAAAGTTTTCCAAATACATTGATTAGTATTAATGTTTCTTTTTCTAGGTAATTAGATATGAAATGGATAATGTATCTGTAAACATACCATAATATGTAAGTGTTATTATTTTCTTATTCTCTTTATCACCATAATCATCTTGTGAGTCAATTTAACAATGATGTCCGTCTATGTAGGTGACTGTACGTACAGCTCCCCAAATATATGTCCCTTGTTCTTGAATAATCCAGATCTTAATAGTAGCTACATTAAACTTAAAATGTGCGAATATTTTGGTACCATAAATCCCTTCTAGTATTTTTCCCAAAATATTCCAAATTTGGGACTAAATAAAACAATTTGATAACCCACGTCATTATGAGTGTATAAGTACGCCTTATATGGGAGCTATTGTCTATTATGGATTAAACTTAATTGTGCTAAATTAATTAATATTAGTCATATCGATATTAAAACTTGTGTGGGATTTTTCCCACTTTCAAAGTATTATTTTGTACCGATGAACACCTTAGAAGCGTAATTATGGGGTCTCAAAATGTTTTTGTATGCTGGTTGTATTTTAATAATAAGTATTAACAGAGATGATTTGAATAAAGAAAATAAATTTATTTAGCTAATAGTGTTAAGCCGAGGCATATATTTATTTTTGAAGGCTTCTATGAGAGATGCCGTTTTTGCCCCAAAACTTCCATAACACTCGTCTTTAAAACTTAAACTAGAGTGAATAAATTTTTGAATTTAACATGAAGCAGTCCATACTTGACCATATGTTTTACAACAAGATTAGATTAATATCGACAAATATCAGTATAACACACATATTTCGCTATTATTGACCTTAAAATTTTTACTTCTACAGTTGCATTTAATCAACATTTATTTATCCATTCTAATAGGTATTCGCTGGATAATTTTACTAAAACTAAAGAAACTAAAAATAGCATACGTGAAACTACAAAAACATCCCCAAACAGTAACGGGTAAGTAATATTAAATAAGTACATTTTTAATTTTTAATAACGATTGTGTTTCTTTACTTTATGTGAATTTGGTCATTGATTCCACCACATTATATGTTTCAATAATACTAATAGTAATATTTTATAGTTTTAGTACCTTAAATTAAATTAAACTTAAATTAAATTAAAATGACATGTTAATTATTTTGCACTATCTACGTTTGTAAAAACTACAATAAATGTAAACAAAAAATAAAAAAATTTGTACTATTACTTCTAAGAATTGTTTATTAAAAATTTAATTGATTTAAAAATTAATATTGTTTGAAAATCTAAAAAAAAGCAAATATTACTTTTATTGTTTTATAAAAAAAAAGTAATGGAATTTATGAGAATTTTTTAATATTCAAATTTGTAAATAGTAAAAATATTTTAATAAGAAAAAAATAAAATTTTCTTTCAATAAAACATTTACGAATTTGAATGTTTGATTTTACAAATTCAGTGATAAGTCCGATTCCAATAAAAAAATATAACTGATTTTATAAGTTTAATAATAGAATACGAAATTTAATTTTGCTGTGTACTTATTGTCTTTTTTTTTTTCAAAAATAAATATGTTAGTGTTTGTGGGGCTATTATTGTAGGTCTGCATATATTTTTGTTTATATTTTTACTTTCTTTTATTTCTTTGTAAATATTTTTTACACACATTTACAAAGCACCTTCATCACATTTTTATTTTACTATTTATTACTTACATACACCCACACATTTGTACTAACAGACTTGTGTACTGATAGTTAAACTGTAAAAAAATTTTTTGCATATTGCAAAAAAATAAAAAATTACTGAATAACTGTTGTTTGTTTCGTTTATTTATTTTTGTTTTACATATTTTTCAGTTTAGTTATTATTTTTTGTTGTTGCAACATCCTTATTTAAATTCTTTGTATCTTCATAGCATAAATGGCTTTGTTAATACACCCACACTTGGGACGGTGGGTTAGGTTTTTGAGTTTTAATTTAGTGAATTTTTATCAAAGGATATTTATCATAATCTTTAAAGTTTGGATAATCCTATTTTATAATAATTATAATAAATATATATTTTTTTTAAATATGATTTGCTCCACTGTATAATATGTTTTAACAGCCATTTTTTGCTGTCCTTTTTATTTCTTTATTATTTTTTATTTTTTTGTTCTGTATCTACTCCCATGTATTACTTTAGTGGATTTTTATAAATGTCTTCATTTCAACAGGCATTTATCATTGTAACGTTTTGTGTTATGAATATTTTTATATGATTTATATCTTTGAATACTACGAACAAATATGGAAAATGTAAGGGACGATCACACACACTCTCATATTTTTGCATATTAAAGGAAGTAGTTTTCGGTATTTCGATTTGTTTCTATTTTTTTATGTAACTTGTACCAAGGAGAATTGTAAAACAAATGTTTTATTGAAATTGTATATTATTACCAACCACTGAGAGTGTAAAATATAACTTATATTGGGGAAGGATGTAGTTAGAGATATATGTATGTACATATAAATGCACAATTTCACACACGCATACATATATACATATAAAGAGATCTACTAACCAAAAATTTTATACATTCATAATATTTATATGCTTACATACATACGTACACATATATAGGAATGTGAATAAATTTATATATTTATGATAACATTAAAAGCCACACATATACATGTGTATATGTATGTATAAATATAAAAACATGTAAATATATTAGAATGTATGTTTGGGGAAATTGTATTATAATTTAAGGTCGTTTGTTTCTTTTTGTTCTTCTCTCACTTTAACATTTTTAGTTAGAAATGATTTAACAATAGTTTTTAGAGCAACATCAGCAGCAGTGGCAGCAGGGATAAATAAGTAAATGTAGTTATGTGTCAGTAGTAGAAATAGTCATACTTAGATTTATGACACTAATAAATGTATACAATAGAGGACATTCACATTTAGATATATCTAAATTTTTATCATCATTCATTATAAGTAGTTACATACATACACAGAAATTTATGCAGACATATGTATATTGCAAAATTTTACATATGAATTTTATAACATATAAAAAATATACATATGAAATAATATAACATTTATGATTTTTACAACCCAGATTGAAAAATTATTACTGCATAATGAAATGTATACTTTTTTTTAGAAATATTTTGTTTTATTTTAAATTTTGATAACATTACAAATGCTAAATGTAGTGAAATAAATTTAGTTTGCAAATTTTACTATAACGAATAGAAATAGTTCTTAATATATGAAATTTGATAAGCATTCAATAACTAATTTATTTGAATGCTTTTTTTTTTTTTTAAAGTTGATACAAAAATAGATTTAATTTCTTTCAATATTTATGCATAGTTAGAGCATATTATTTGTTAGAAAATTAGAAAAAATTTAAGAAAATTAAAATTAAAATAAGATATAGTAATATAGTCGACCGATCAATAATAAAATTATTAACTTAAAGTATGTTTTTTTACTGGGAGAAAACAAAAAATTTCGAACGCCAGTCGGACATCACCATCTCAGATTTCAAAGAAATTCGGTATAAAAACGCAATTTTAGAATTTACCATCTCCGATTTCGATGAAATTCGGTATACACACTTATTACGTCAATACAAAATTTGAAGTTCCTCAAAATTTTCAAATTCGTTGTAGTTTAGATTTTATCGCGGTTCAAAATTCACTTTTTTCAGAATTTTTCTTAAATACATGAAATTTAAATCAATATATCTCCGGACCTATTTGTCCGATTTAAACAATCTTTGGCTCAAGTTAATAGTTAATGAATCTAGTTTTTAATTATTTTTCCGAAAACGCCATTTTTTAAAAGAAAAGGATATTAAAATCAATATTCGTCCTTGTATCAAGGATATTAAAAAAAACATATCTACCATTTTTATAATTTGTCCCTTAAATGTTCCCTAAAGTGTTGGTATAAACATATACAAAATTTAGAGTAGGACCATGAAAGGATGCTGAGAAAATTAAAATTTTTCATTACCTATTAATATTTTTAAAAACTTAAAAAATCATAAAAGTGTATTAGTTTAAGCAATAATATCTTGGAGACCACTTAACAAATTAAGACAGTTCAAACTGCATTTAAATTGTATTTTTATCATCTTCAACTGAAAGATTTGGAAAATAATTCACATTTTGTAAATTATGCATTTTAATGCAATTGCATTTTTTAGATGAAATTTTTGTTGAACATACCACCTTCGATTTTTATTTTTTTTTAGTATTTTTAGAAAATATGAAATTTTTTCATTACAAAGAAAATCCAATTTTTTTGGGACATACACATTTATTATGTACAAACTTTATTAAAAAAACTTTATGTTAAAAAAAAAACATTTCACATATTTTCATATACAAAAAAATGCACTAAAAAATATAAAATTATTACTGAAATAAAAGTTTATTTTACTAAATTTTAATTTTCTCAGCATCCTTTCATGGTCCTACTCTAAATTTTTTATATGTTTATACCAACACTTTAGGGAACATTTTAGGGACAAATTTAAAAAATGGTAGATATGTTTTTTTAAATATCCTTGATACAAGGACGAATATTGATTTTAATATCCTTTTCTTTTAAAAAATGGCGTTTTAGGAAAAATAATTAAAAACTAGATTCATTAACTATTAATTTGAGCCAAAGATTGTTTAAATCGGACAAATAGGTCCGGATATATATTGATTTAATTTTCATGTATTTAAGAAAAATTCTGAAAAAAGTGAATTTTGAACCGCGATAAAATCTAAACTACAACGAATTTGAAAATTTTGAGGAACTTAAAATTTTGTATTGACGTAATGAGTGTGTATACCGAATTTCATCGAAATCGAAGATGGTAAATTCTAAAATTGCATTTTTTTTTTTTTTTTTTGTTTTTTCCCTACTTGCACATTTATAAATCATAGCAAGTATTTCTTCCTTAGAAAAAGGAACAACAACACTATATTTTGAAAGAAAAAATATGGTTCTAGTGACCATAAACTAGGGGCAACGTATTATGATTGTAATATATGATTACAGTTAAAAATAAATTTATTTGTAAATAATTATTACTATGTAATTACTTTATACTTTATAATTTTTTTCATCATCTAATGATTTGATTTAATAATGTTTAAAACCATAATAATGCTTCCAATTTACATGTTTTTATCATTTAATAATCCCAATTTATCATATATATGCATATAAACTAATTTCATTATATATATAATTCTATTTTATCATATATATAATCACATTATGTCATATGTATAATCCCATGTTTTGATATTTATATTCATTTGTACCATGATATGTGGTACATTCATCATACTAAATATAAACAAACCTTGTCAATTTATATTTGTTCATATCTAAACTAAATGAGAATTAATATACTAACAAACTAAAGTTATATATAAGTCTAAATCCATGTGTCGAATTTAATGAAGATCGTTCCATAATTGACCATAGCTTCGTCCTTGTGTCAAAATAATTGTTCGTGCCAAATTTCAACAAGATATCTTCTAGCAACCTAGGTTCGATTCGGGGTGCTGCTATCGACATTAACAAAAAAAAAAATTTAGAATGAAAATATTAAAAAAAAATATTCAAAAATAAAACAATTTCCAATTTTTTTTTTCCAAAATTGTATTATATTTATTAATACTGAATATCGCCCCTGCGCTGACTAAATTACTATGTAGTTTTCAATAATTTTTCAGGAAAGCTAAATAACTGGGTTTATGATAGTAAAACTTCATACAAATGTCCTGCCATCTCTGGAAGGATATTTTTTTAAAAATATAATAGAAATATTTTTTTTTGCAACATGACGTACACTTTTCTATATAACTTTTTACACTAGTGTTCTGAATTCTGAAATATCACCTGTTTTATTATTGAGTTTTATCTAACTCTATTTAAGCCAGATAACATAGTTTTTAATATATATTTGTTCCTGCTCAGTATTCTTTGTTTTTATCATTTGTTCACTTCTTTCTTCTTTTTTCACTTTTTTTTTTTCTAATTTTCTATAAAAAAATTTTCTTAATTCACCACTATCGTTTAAATTTGAAAAGATTTAAATAATTTAAGCAATATAATTATACATATTGTAAAATATGATAATCCTGAAAAAATTATGTACTTATCTCTTAACTTTTCAAAATGTAACACACCGATAAATTTTCGAACTATTTATTTTAATAAATTCATAATAATAACTTTTAAATTTTACTTTCGAAAATTTACCGCTCTTCCTTGTTAAACTGCACTTTAACTTATAAGCGTGTTAGAAAAGCAATTGTTATATTTCTATTGCAAAAGAAAATAACTATAATTCATATTTTATAAAATATGAAAAAAAGCAATAAAAAAATTTGTGCATGGAAATTGGTTAAAAACTACATTTTAAGTAGATTTACATAAAAAATTCATACAAGTTTTTCTAAAAGAAAAAAATACCAACTTTAACCTAAAGAACTTTAAAATAATTCTTCTGTACACTCGTACTTATATTTCACTTTAACAAAAAGAAAATGGAAAATGACGAATATTGAAATAAAAATAAGCATCTTTTATTTGCGTGTGCCTGAAACTTAAAGCCATACAGAAAAATGGAAGAAAGCAAATAAACCAACAATAACTGAAAAGAGAGAGAAAAAAAAAAAAAAAAAAACGCTGAAAAAAATTATATTTATAAAAAAGTTGAAATCCAAATAGAATTGAAAACGAAATTGATTTATCGAAATGAAATCAGTCAATAAACTTTTGCAGTTAAAAAGTTACTGCGTGTGGTATGCACAATGGGAAAAAT
Source organism: Protophormia terraenovae (assembly GCA_951394005.1). Taxonomy (NCBI): domain Eukaryota; kingdom Metazoa; phylum Arthropoda; class Insecta; order Diptera; family Calliphoridae; genus Protophormia; species Protophormia terraenovae. Next base: position 93,014,393 of record OX596076.1, read on the forward strand.
TAATAAATATTTTAAGAAATAAAAATATTTTTATGCTACATACTTTTTTTTACAAATTTCGATTACGTTGCTTTTGTTTTATTTAGAAAGAAAGATGTTTTAACTCTCGAGTAATAAAGATCTTAAGCTTCTTCAAGTGAAAAAAAATCGATTCTGCCACTACTTGTATTTTAAACTTCTAATAGTAAATTTGTTTATAAATAAAAAAAACATTCCTGTCTCATAGTGTCCTCTAAGGGAGAATTGAATTGAAGCAAAAGTTTATTTTATATCAACAAAAAATGGGATGAAATAAAAAGCAATGTTGAGTTTTGCATACATTTTGTATGAAAAATTCAGTTAACAAATAAATGCATTTAAATTGTTTGTTTGTTTATCTATGTTACTTCTGTTAATATATGTTTGTGTGATTGTGTCTGTGCAAACTTTTAAGTACCAGAATAAATTCAAGAAAATAAAAAAAATAGTTGGTATGACAATATGTTTATTGATCTTTTGGTTTTGAAAAAGTTTTTAAAGCTTCTAAATATTTTTTTAGGACAAAAAAATTAAAAAAATCACTGGAGACCAACATATGCAAATGTAACATTTAAGATATTCAGTTTTTGCCATTGGTGTTGGATTTTTCCAACGTTTGTTGAGACATTTGAACAAAGTCAGTTGTTGAAATATAGGCTATAAAAACGAATAAGCATAGTGGGACTTTTACATAAACCGTTTTGAAGTTTTCTTTAAATTAATTCTCGTATATATTCAATTGAGAAGAGAACATAAAGTGTATTTTTTTTTTTATTTTTTAATTTCATTATTTTCATTTTCTTCCCAAAAGAGAATTTAAAGAGTTGTTTCGTATACCTATTTAGGGTAAGAGTTTTTTTGTTTTTAATCTATACATAAAGAGTAACATAACTGATTGATTTATAGACTGACTGACTTACTTATTGATTCATCATCGCCATAACCAAACGGTTAAATCTAGAAAGATGATATATGGATTCTAGGTTGGTCTCTTATCAAATAGATCCACTAAGAAGGAAGTTTCGGAAATTCGAAGGGGGTAAACAAATGGTAAAAAGGGGTGAATTCGGAAACCCAATATCTGCTAAACTAATAGAGATATAAAACAAATTGGTACTTTTTCGTTCTTCTAACTGTACTTTTTGAATTTTCTATTATAATCAACTTAAAATCATGAAATAAAAGATATATGGTTCTAAATCAATAAGGGGATTTTGCGGTACTAGTTGGTATTTATAATGGTACTATTCGAACTTTTTGTAATAATTAAGCCACAAACATGAAATTAAAGATTTATGGTCTTATGTCGGTAAGAATTCACAAGGGGGGCTTTTGGTGATACTTTTTTACTTTTCTAATGGTTCGTTTTGAATTATCTACTACACTGAAACGAAAAACATGAAATAAAAAAATATATAGTGCTAAGTATAATAATCTATAAGAGCGGATTTTGTAGTACTATTTTAGGCACCTTTTTGTAGTAACACTGGTCGAAAAAAAAAAAAATTAAAAAAACGAGAGAAAAAGATATAATCGGTCAAGCCCGACCATATGATACCCTACACCATTGTGTACATTATAATTCGGGGAGGGGTCTTGACTTGGAGTCAGATGTGGACCGATACTCATAAGAGTAAAATAAAACATATGAATACAAAATATTACGTTGATGCTGACATTTATATGAATTTATTAACTTTTGGGTGATTCCCGAAAGAGGGCCTTATATGGGAGCTATGGTAAATTATGGACCGATCTTTGTAAAATTTAGCACTATCATTTATGTTCATATAAAACTTATTTGTGTCGAATATTAACTTGATACTAACATTTTAATGGGATTTATGCCCATTAAAGTGATTTTCTTAAAAGGGGTTTATATGGGAGCTATGGTTGATTATGGACTGATCTTTTTAAAAATCAGCACACTTATTTAGACTTACATAAAACTTATATGTTTCAAATTTCATTAAAATATTGCTATATTTAAGGGATTTATGATCGTTAAACCCTTTTCCGGGAGGACATTTGTATGGGGGCTAGGTGAAATAATGGACCAATCATAACCAATTTCAATAGGCTTTGTCCATGGACATCAACTCAGAAAGTGATTCAAAGCCGATTGGTATAAATTAAGGTGGGTCTTAGACCAATATTTTTGGGTGTTACAAACATCAGCACAAACGCATAATACCCTCCCCACCTATGGTGGTGTAGGGTACAAAAATTTGCGGACTAGATGGAATTCTGCATGCTAAACTCGAATCTGTTTTCAGTTTTTTTTCCATTAGGTCGAGATTTTTTGTTATGAGCGTGTATATTATTGCGTCCTAAATAAGCCGATTACTCGAATATATTTCATAATAACTCGAGAACGGTATGCACAATTTATATAAACGATACATCAAAATATGCGGAACAAAAATTAGTTTTAAGTCGTTCTACAATCAAATTTTAATCCGCTCAATAGTTTAGGAGATATTTCGAAATAAATGTCCGAAAAAAAAATGTTCATGCTAAATTCTTTTTTTTTACTAAATCTTCTTTTTAAAAGTGAAGTGATCAAAAATGTTTCAGTTTATCCTCTTCATCTTAAAGCTGGCAAAACTACGAGTAAATAAAGCTACGTATCATAAAAATTGATGCACAAATCTTGAGTGCATTCAGAGTTTAGTTAGGATACCTATGCATACCTACAGTTAAGTGGAGGTGTGATCGAAAAAAAATTATTTTTCGTCTTAGATAAAAAAATAAATGAATTAGATGGAATTTCACGCGATAAACGAGAATCAGCTTTCACTTTTTTTCTATCACGTTTTGATTTTTTTATGGGCATAACTACGACCCCGCTTTAGGCAGTCACACTTGTATTACTCGAGAACGGTTTGTCCAATTAAGATAAATTAAACTATCTACTTTAGTCATTTAAATTATCTTTGAGCCGAATTTACATAATTTTTTGTTCAGTTAATATTTCCGTAGTTATTCGGTAATTAGTAGGAAGAAAAATTTTAAAAATCGTGAAAATTTTGATTCACAACTCTGAAATTCTTTAATTAGTAAAAAATTATGTTGACGAAGCTAGAAGACAATTTTCGTGTGCATCTTTTGTGTATCGATTATCAGAATCGTGTAAACGGTTCTTGAGTTATAGTCTAAACTGTACAAACCATTCTCGAGTTTTAAAGTCTAAGGTGATGATATTAGTCTTGCACATAAAAAAATCAACACGTGATAGAAAAAAAGTGAATGCAGATTCTTGTTAAACTTGTCAAAATCCATCTAGTCCACCTACTTTTGTTTCAAGAAAAAAAAAAATTTTTTTGCCCACCACTGTATATCTACTCAATTGTATGTATACATGGGTAACTTTACTTAACTGTAAATAAAATCAAAATTTGTACATCAATTTTTAAGATACATGCATTATTTTATTTGCAGTTTTACCAGCTTTAAGATAAAGGTAATAAAATGAAACATTTGATGCTTTCACTTAAAAAAAAAAAAATTTTAATAACAAAAAAATCTAAAATTTTGCATAAAAAAGTATTTTTTCGGGCATTTGTTTCAAAATAACTTAGAAACTATTGAGCACATATAAAAAAAAAAAAAGGTGTGGTGACTCGAAGATATTTTTAGTCATTTTTTGGTGTACCACTTATGTCAATCGTACACACCGTTCTTGAGTTATAAGGAAATATATTAAAGTAATGGCCTTACTATGGGAGAAATATTAGACATGCCCATAAAAAAAATCCAGGCCTGATGGAAAAAAACTGAATGCAGATTCGTGTTTAGCACATCAAAATACATCAAGACCAACTAATCGTCTATGGTGGAGGATATTTTTTTGTCGACCATTGTGATTAACGTAGAAACATGGAATTAAAGTCATATTGCCATATTTGGGTAGAAATATACTAGTGAGATTCTTTGGTATTTTTTCGTTATTTTTATGGTACTTTTTTGCATTTTCTATAATATAAACTGCAGAAGCATGGAATTAAACATAAACGGTCCAGAGTGAATAAAATTTATATTTTTTGGGATAATAAATTGTGAATTATTGAATTAATTAATTAAGTAATTAATTGTGAATTTTCCTATGCGAGTTGGGAGTAATAGTTTAATATATTTAAACTATTTCTTTTACAACGCCTTCAATATTTATGATTAATATACACAAAATTTTAATTTTAAATAATTTAATTTAATTTTCCATTAAATAGTTTCATCACTTAAGCAAATCAATTAAAATAAATTATATTAACCAGCTCCACTTTATTTTAAACTATTTTAAAAAATTTCCCATACATAAAAGCAGAGGAAACTATCAATAAAAATATTTTGGCCTTCCGTTTCTCGTTATTTAAATAAATTAAAAGTCAATTTTTATGTTGCATAATAATAGTAATAAAAAATATTAAATAACATTAACCAACAACAAGACCAAAAAAAGAATGAAAATTTATAATTTTTCAACAGTTTTGATTAATGTATAAATATACATACAATCTTACCCGCCTGCACTGTTTATTACGAGAGTAACTATTTAATTTACTGATTTTTTCTGGAACTTCAATAAATGTTCCCCTTATGATCGAATTTTAAAAGTCGAGATTTTTGTAATTTATCGATATTAGTACTCAACAAATAACAAATTCGTTTGCTTAGGCTCAAAATATAAATAGTTTCCTTCATACTAAATTATTTTAAATACGTATAAAATTACAAGCTTTATTTAAATAATTTCATAAACTACACTTTAACAGAAAAGAAGTAGGTTAAAATATTTTTTTATTCTTATTTTTATATATACAAATACATATTTTTTACTTTTTTTTTTTTTTTTTGCTATAATAAATACTACATTTTATCGTAACAAAATATGTAGTTAACAATTCTTTTAACACTTTTAAAGCAACTTTAATTTTTTTTTTTTTTTTTTTTGTTTGTGTGTATTATTGTATTTTACATGTTTATTTTAACAAATGTAAAATACATTCATATGTAGAAAAATATGTAAAAGTCTGTATGAAGGCATTCATGTTGTTGCTATATTATCCATGAAGGTCAAGGGATGCCAACAATGGTAAATTATTGCTATAGGGGAGAAAATAAATTGAATAAATATACAGATTTAAAAAAAAAAAAAAAATTAAAATAAAATTTCAGTAATAGAAACCATGCAAAAACTTTGATTGCCAGGTTATGAGTTAAAAAACTAATATAATGGCTTTACACTACTACTACAGATTTGTTGGATAACCCATTATTTTAACATGGTGATGATATTAGAGGCAACAACCTCTTGGCATTACAAGAACTAATTACTTTTATGTTATTGAATCAATAACTTAATAATTTTAACGTTAATCAGTTAAGAGGAACTAGTTGTGTTTTAGGTTACTAATAAGCAGCGTTACCGTTGAGAATTTTTAAAAAGTGTCCAAAAAAGGGGATTTCAAAACAAAAAGTCGACAAAAAAGTTTTTTTTTTTTTTTTTTTTTAAAGCGACCAACTGCTTTAAAATCTCAAAAAAAAACTCCTTAAAATTAATTTATTTGATAACAACAGAAACAAATAATTTTGTATCTTATGAAAAACTACAAAATTAAAATTTTTATTAATAACAAAATAATTTATAGTTATTTAATTCATCAAAAAATTTGTTTCAATCCAATTAAAAAAAGGCATATTATGGTGTAAATAGCTGTTCATAAATTATATTATTATTTTTAGTTACTAACAGTTTCAGTTCATTTATAATTAATCCGCGGTTTTTTATATCACTATACTGTGAAACAATCTCAAAATGATTAATTTATTTGTTGAAATTAATATATAATGGGTCGATATATTTCAAACAACTTAGTTTCTATTCATAGTCTTAAAAAGCCGCAATTTAAACGAGAGAAGAAGATATAGTCGGTCAAGCCCGACCATATGATACCCTACACCATTCCGATCCACATAATTTTGTTTTTACTTATATACAACTTACTTGTGTTAAATATTAACATAATACAAATATTTGTATGGGATTTGTGCACGTTACAGTGATTTTCGGGAGAGGAGTTTATATGGGAGCTATGGTCAGTTATGGACCGATCTTTATGAAATTCGGAAAAGTGATAATTCCATCAAATTATCTTCAAAATTGCGACCTGTTTTTTGCACACAAGCTTTACATGGACAACCAGCCAGCCATCCAACCATGTACATTTACATGGACAGCCAGTTATCCGTCCAACCATGTACATTTGATGATGAACATTAAAATGTTTATGATTTATATAACTCTGAATTTACTTTACTTAAGACTATATTTTCGGAATTTCTACTGTTATGAGATCAAGTATTTGTAAAATTTTAATCTTTTTATGTCGCATTTTATCAAATGAACTGTCTCAATAAAAAAGAATATCCAAAGAAGTAATTAAGATTCTAAACTTGTGATCCAGAAGCAATACAAAGTTGGATCATCTCGATGAATTTAACATAGACTTGTCATCAGACTTGTTCTCTTTTTTGATACCTATTCAGTGAGAATGAAGTCATATTCACGATTTCATGCAAAATTGCAATGAGTGTCCAAATTAATTTTTATTGGCGAAAGGAATTTAATTTTAATTTTTATATTAACCAACATATTTTTTAATAAAAAAATTATGCATAACACTATTTTTCATTTCCATAACAGATCTTTTTAGCAACAAGTATTTGAAAAAATAACAACAAATTCTCTACGTTTTATAGCAGAACAATTCATTTGAATTTTTTTACAGTATCTTTTGATGCTAATTTCATTACTTCTAAAGCATAAGACAGTGTACACTTATTGACACTTTGAAAGTAATGAAAAAGTATTTCCCTAAAAATGTATTTTATTTATTTTTGCTGGAATATAATAGATATTAAAAAGGAGATGTTGTAAACATAAATTTATATTAAAAACAAAAAAAAAAAAAAAAAAATCTTAATTTATAACTCCAAAAAACTAATCGACCAAAATTAATCGGATAACCGAATGACGGTTAATCGATTGGATACCCTAGTATAATTTAAAAACGTATTTATTTTTTAGTTGTCATTAGTTTTTGGTATTTCTTAAAGATATTTTAGTGATTTTGTAAATATAACATAAATAGTTTTTATGGGTAATAAAGTTTGTTAAAAAATAATCATAATATTTTTGTAAAATGAAGCGCCGCAATCGAAAATTTTCATTAAATTTAAATGATTTCGATTTATTTGTGCGAATTTATATACAAAAAATTCTTAAATAGATGATTCTGTAAAAAAAAGTATTAGTAAATTTTTAGCCTTTTTAAGGCTATGTTAAGAATAAAAAAGGCTAGAAAAAAAGCTAGAAGCTAAAACGAAAATTTTGAGGCTAAAAGCTAGTGTAGCCTTAAAAAGGCTAAATTGGCAGCACTGTTCTTAAGATATATGTACGTTATTTAATATTTTCGTTGTATGGGGGTATTACTTCTCTTGGTCCTATCCGTTTCATTTTTAGTTTGGTGGTTAACGAGAAAAATATTCCCGCAAAATTTAAGTTATCCCATAATTAGTTTTTTCTTTGTATGGAGGCTATCATTCCCTTTAGACCAGGTACTCCCATAAGCAGGTCGCGAAGGGGGTCGTGAAGCCCCTTGAGGCAATTTAAATCGAGTACGACCCACCACTATTGCTGTGCTATAAATAAATTTAAGGGTATTCATTCGATAATGTTCGTTCGAATTATACGAACAATTTATTAGGAATAATTATTGTATAATTCAAAAATAGTATTTTTTGAACAACGAAAATTTAAAGTAATCGAATTTTTGACTTGATATTAAATTTCAATAAAAGACTCTTTTTGATAATTTCGGTAACGCCACGACTATTAAAATTTTATAAAACAAAAGAAGGAAAACGTCTTACATTAATTAGTTTTTTAAGAATTTTATTTTAAAGGGTTTTTAGTCGTTAAGAGAACCTTATGAAAACAGATCATTTACACTAGTCGGCGTCATTTTTATAGCTTTGAATAATTAATTTTCCTAAACTAAAGTATTGATATATTTTAAGTTTTTTTTTTTTTGTTTTTAAATTTTAAAATTATTTATTTATTAATTATTCGAAAGTGTCGAAATAGATTTTGAAATATAAAATTAAATGGAAATGAATAAAAGATACATAAATCTCCACTTCTTGTTGAGGAATTTATTATTTACCTCCGTGTTCTGAATTTTATGATTAATGACAAAACTATAACAAACAGAAATTAAAAAAAAAAAAAAACAATTTTCATGCAAAAATTTAAAAAAAAAAAAATAAATTTTTGTTATAATTTTGTCATTGTCACAAAGTTCAGAGTAAGGGTATTATTCTTAAATCGTTGACATTTGAAAAGGAGTTATACATCGTCACCAAAAATTCAAAATGCCGTAACCACACTTTTTCATATTTTACAAAAGATTCAAAAAACAGTGTGAAAATGCGAAAGGCCGTGACCAAAATTTTCCATATTTTTGCATTAAAATAGAGCAGTAAAGTAAAATTTGTAAATCGTTCACTTAAATCATAAAACACGCTTAGACCAAGTTTTTATTAAATAGAAAAAAATTTACAACTGTTTCGTTTATGAAGTTATGTCATTTTTGAAGATATGAACATGAAATTTTTTGTGTAGAAGTAGTTTGAGTCAGCGCATTATAATACAGTAAAAAAAACAACATCTGATTTTTCAGTGGTTACGGCCTTTTGTGTTTTATGTGACGATATAATATTCTATTTGAAATAAAGTTTACGTATTAAAAGCGATATAACAAAAACGCAACATTTTTATTACAGTACAGTTGGTAAGCTTTGTCATTTTCCCATTTGGAACAAAGAATATGCCACAATTTTAAAGGTGATTGATTAAACTGACTGATCCATCAAAGTGCGACAATCAATAATTGATTTAATATCTCATACATACTTTCTTCTAATAAGATTTTTAAAATTCAAAATTTCTTCTAATGGCGGCACAAAAAGTAACTATATGAACTCAAAAAGACTTCTTGTGTTCAATAAGTTCCCTTTTTGAGTGTCCAATAACACTCATTGAAGGCTTATCGTTCTCAATATGAGTTGATCGAAATTTTTTTAATTTTCACTAAATTTCAGTCTTTTTATGTGATAATAAAAAGGAGTAAATTTATATTATAAGTGGTCTTCGCAACACCTTCAGGACTTTATCTATAATAGTTCTGGAGATATGTGATAATAAATATTTATTTTGTATTGGGGATACCATTCCCCCCTGCTTCTATAGAAAAGTAAAATACCATATTTTGGTTTCTGTTGTAGTTTACTGAGCGCAAATTGTCAAGTATAGGCTAAATGATCCCGTTTTGATGGGAACATAGAACCAGCGCATTTTATTTGCAGAGAAGTTGAAAATCTGTTTCCATCTTTTTTCTGTCCTTGGAGCTGCGGCAGTAGTCATTTAATGGAAGTTCAAGTCGGCTTGCATGTATTTTTAATTTCCAGTGACTTATTAATACTAGTCTAGCTAGATCGACCTCCTGTTCATTACCAAAGTGATTTCTATACGCAGGAATCCATACTAAGCTAATGTCAGAGAATCGAGTTATCGTAGTCAACTCTTCCCTACACTTACTTAAATATGTAGATGTAGTAGTGAAAGATTTGAGAAACAGAAGTACCGTCTGACTGTCGACAAACATAATATTGCCGAGAATATTTCTGTAATGAAAGAAATATGTAGACGAAGTAGTGAAATATTTGAAAAAAAGAAGTTCCGCCTGACTGTCGACAAACATTGCAATATTCTCGCGAATATTTCTGTAATGAAAGCCTATTTTAATATCTGGTATTAAAAAATTATACTATGAAAATAAAAAACACTTTTGGTTCCTTTTTTGAATATTTTGAATTTGTTTAATATTATATGTATTTTAAACTTATACATATATATGTTAAACTATGATATTAATACTTGGCAGCACTAAATATTGGTAGTATGGCAGCACTCTTATATGCACTCGTGCATCCATATCCGTTTATTTGCACTTCCACTTCCGTTTCCGTTAGGCAATGTAGCATATCGTGTCGTATTTTAAATAAAACTTTTACATTTACTTACTATATGTACCAATACAGTTAAAATAATAAAGAGTACTGCTATACATAACAGGATCCTATTAATGCATTATGTGTACATGCACGAATGTATGTGCATTGTATTAAACACAATTAAATAAAATTATTATTTTACAACACAGTACAACAAAGCATACATGCACATACAATTGGTAACACATACATACATATGTATATATATTGGCTCACACATGAGTTCCATTTATTTCATGTAACAATAATAATAAAGTATGTAAAAAAAAAGAGAATTATACACAAAGTCATTTTTTCCGCCTGAATCAGTTTTTTGTTGATGTTGAAAACTCTTAAATATCCTTTAATTATATTAATGTTTTGAACAGGCAGAGGGAACAACAATAAGTAAAACATAAAAAATTACAACGACAACATAAACATTAAACAAATGTACATTTATTTTACACATGTATGTACTTATAAACATATAGTATATTTGCTTGTATATGAATGTTAAGTTACATCCATAATTACAAGTTAATGTTTTTTGTTGGTTAAAAAAATTTGCATTAAACTATAAATGCATTGAGTAATGCATGTGTATAAAGAATTAAATGTTAAACTTTTTAAATCTAATAGTTCTGATAAATATATATTCTTACATTATCTTTTACAAATGTAACCAAATAAGGGCTAAATTAAATCAAATTATTATGATGAAAAATATTATATTTAAAATTGTTTGCACTTCAAAATATTTTTTGAATAATATTATATAACATTAACTCTGAAAAAACTTCAAATTCAATCTTATGACAAACACATAGAGAAAATCAATTACATAATTTTAAGTATTTTATCAGCTCTATATACATTTTTTTTTGCAAATTTCACAATATGTATTGCATTGTCCCACTATTGTAAATTGTAAATCACTTTAAAATATTTACAGCACAATATACAAATGGCAACATAAAAAGTATGTATGTTTTATTTGGACACATATTTACAAATATGTTCATAGTCATACACATCCATATAATATTTAGTATGCCTCCGCATTTGTAGTATAGATATAAAAGATCTCTACGACTGAATTTAATTATGCAAATGGTTTTGTGTGCACTTAAATACAATTGGTGGTCATAATCATTGCTTGCTTATTTTGTATAATTTTTCAGTTTTTCTTCTTGGTTTTTAATGTATTTAATTGCTTGTTGGGTGTGACTTTCTCTGTCATTTTATATGTTATGCACCCTCACGTAAATGCATATACAATAATTAAAATATAATGAATGAAATTGAAAGTAATATTTTTTATTATTTTGGTCTTGTAATGGCATAAGGAAACATATGTATTTAAATAGAATTATATTTAATGACATCTGCTTTTTTATGTGTCCATTTAAATTAAACTGATCCTCAAATTTTCATATCGTCATCTAAAATCCAAAAGGGCGTAACCACAATTTTTAGTTTTTTGCTTTCATATAACAATTAACATCAACAAAATTTTGAACAAATAGTTCAAGGACCAATGTAAACCCGGAAACCAAGAATGTAACATTCTCAGTTGTTTTTTATTATTATTATTATTTTTTTTGCTGGTTTTTTATCAAACACATTATTTTCAGCTGAAGTGCAATATGAACATTTTTTAATACTTTTTTTAACGGATGTTGAATTTCTTTAATACTGGCAATACTACCGTTTAAAATGTATACATTTTTACGATAAACTGAGGCATATACTAACATTAAATATAACTTGGAAAAAGTTAAAGGGTTCTTGTCTAAGATAGATATGTAATAAAATCCTTTATACTTCCTGAAATGTTTGGATAAAAACAAAACATTAACTTTAAGCGACATCTGTTTATTATTTTTTACTTTTCAATATATGTATTTGAAATGTTTCACATTTTCTAACCAAGACTTTAATTTTATTTCTTTCCGCTATTATTTAAAAGCTACTAAACAATATTAAATAATTTGTATAAAATAATATAAACATTTTTTTGTCTATTTTTAAAAACTATAATGCTTTAAAATTTTTAAGCAAAAAATGTAATCGTTAGCTGAAAATTCTTATATTTTATAAAAAAGAGAAAAAGATACAAAATTTTTACTATTAGGATGAGCTGCAAAAAGCTCCGGAAGGATTAGCTTCTTTTGACGGTTTAACCAACGAAAAAAGCTAAAAACTTTACAAAAGTGTATTTGTTCAATTTATAATAACTTTTAAACATCGAAAGTTCAAAGGTTAAAGTTATACATATACAAAACAAATCATTATATCTCAAAAAACGTAAAAAAAACGTTAAAATTCCGAAAAAATATATAATATTGACGTAACTTCTTCATACACACGAAAAATTTAAAGTTGGAGACTCATTTAAGAGACAGTTTATGGATCAAAATAAAATCTTATTTCATAAAACATATGAACTATACACAATAAAATTTAAGTTTCGGTATAAAATCGATATATAGTAAATTGATTTGATTCGAAAATTCAAAGATCAAAATTAGACTTATAAACATTAAATCTTTATATCTCCAAAAACGATATTTTTAAAATTTTTATTGGACTTTATCTCATACTGGACTTTAATTTAGAAGTCATGAAGCAAAATATAAACCAAAGTTACTTTTAAATAAAAAAAAAAAATACTTGAATTAATTTTTGGTAAATATTTTAAATTTGTATATAAAAAAATCTTTTTACCATATTTTGCTTCATAACTCCTAAATCAGAAAAGTCTCCAACTTGAATTCTGGCTCGATTATAGAAGAAACTAGTGCGCTTTCCTACCCTTTTTATGCCATATTAGATATTAATTTTATATGGGGCTACTACTCCCACTTTAAAATTTTAAATACAAAATAACAGTTTTTGAAACTTTCACTAAATGAATATTTTAGATATACGAAAACTAATAGTTCCTTTGTATAGAGGATACTCTATTCTATATGTTTTTATTTTATTCTACTCTATATGTTTTTATTTTATAAATGCAATACGATAAGAAAAAATTTCTCACGAAATTTGAGGGCTCTCTTCATAATAGTTCTTTTCATATACTATTAGTAATACTTCCTTTGTATGGGGGGTACCATTCCCCCAGGTCCTATCCATCTAATTATCATCTCAAATATGTTGGTTTATAAGAAAGTTTTACCAACAAAATATCCTCACTTTGGCTGTAATAGTTCTCCAGATATGAGTATAATTAGATTTACATTGTCTGGGGGTACCACTTCTTCAAGCCCTAACTATGATATATATATAAGGACTGCGCACGAAAAAATCCATGCATGCAAATCTGCTTATAGAAAATAAACCAATGGGCGAATTTTTTTGAAATTATATTTTTATTAATGACTCTTATGTTCAAGTTCTAAACATAAAAGAATCAATTATTTTCTCTCGATTTTTAATGTTCTTTAAACTATTTTTTACTAGTGCCCAATATCTTTCAATTGCTCGGAGTTCCGGACAATTTTTGGATTAGCGTCTTTCGGCACAAACACTAACAATTTCTTTTTTTCCACTCCATTGTTTTGTTGCTGTAATGAGAAGAAGCGGGAACAGGCCAGACAACAGCGCATACACTGTATTTTCTTAGGAAAAGTCTTTTTCAAAGGCACTCATTCACGTATATTTCTGTGTTAATGGAACTATTTTTTATGAATGAAGTGCTTCTTTTCCGCATATGCATATGGCTTCCAAAAACAAAAACTTTCTTTGGAATTTTGATTTTTTTGATACACGATATTTTTCTGCCATATTCCCTCTAGCATCTGCAACATAGAATTCCTGGCCAGGAAGTTGAAAAAAGTTACCTGTACGAACGTTTCATTGGCTATTATACACTAATCATAATTACGGAAAAAATTCGTCTGAAGAACTTTCACGTTATTTTTTTACCTCCAAATTCATGTTTTGCATTTCTATTAGGATTTTTTGTACTTTATACGTCTTCTGGCTAGATTTCCTTTCAACTTTTCTGATAAAAATTCAAAGCAATTAACTTTTTGTGACACTTTTCTTCCAGAGATGAGGAGATATTCTCTGAAAATCCTTTCTATTTTGTCCTATAGCCTGAACATACTATTTTTCTTACAATACCAGGTTTCCATTCAGTGACCATGACTTCTTTGTATAATACTATGACCCAAGAAACTGTATTTTTTGACACAACTGCCTTCCTAGCAATTGCTTTATATGACCGATGTAATATTTCATGAAAATTTTCAATTATGTGTTTTGGTGTTTTTTGTTCAATTTCAATTTTAAGAAAAACTAGTTTCACTATAATCATGAAACTTAGCGTATGGCTAGTAAGCATAATAGCAAATATAAGTCAGTTAACAGAATTATTTATTTTTCACCACATCAAAAGTTATAAGCCCAAGAGCATGCACTGATTTTTTCGTGCGTAGTCCTTATTTTTTTTATGTATACATGATAAGAAAGAAGTTCCCACAAAATTTGTGGGCTCTCACCATAATAGTTCTTTAGATATACCATTAGGAATATTTTCTTTGTATGGGGGGCTACCAATTTCCCAGGTCCTATCCATCCCCTTTGCATCTGAACTTATAGAGGTTTTTGAGAAAGTTATTCTAATTATGTGTCAAAACTTTTGCTTTAATATTTTCAAAGATATACGAAATTTAATATTTTCGGTGTATGGGGAGTATCATTTCCCATGGCCCTATCTGTTCGATTTTTATTTTAAGTTTGGTGGTCGATGAGAAAGATATTCCCGCAAAATTTTTAAACTTTTGTTGTGACAGTATTTAAGTTGTCTGATAATTAGTAGTTTCTTTGTATAGGGGCTATCATTTCCTCTAAATCTACCTGCCGCTTTTTCATCTCAATTATGTAGATTAATTAAAATTATTTTCAATCTCAGGATTTTATTTGTAATAGTTCTGGGGATATATGATAATAAATATTTACCTTGTATTCCTCATTCCATTCCTCCTGATCCTATCGAAAAATAAAGTAGCCCATTTTACTTTCGGATATCACAAAATGATACCGTGAAAGAGATAACTTTAGTCGCCAATTGCCCCTCTTTCAACCACCTGGCCACTTTTTTTTGCCCATTTTTTAAAACCTTATTTCAAATGACGAGAAACTAAGCTGTTTGAAATATATCAACCCATTATATATTAATTTCAACAAATAACTTAATAATTTTGGAATTGTGATATAAAAACCGCGAAGTATTTATCAGGGTTGGGGATTAATGATTACATTTTCAATTAAATTACTTTACAAGTAATTGTGATTGTACATTTTCAATTACAAATACAAGTAATTCTAACTGATATTTTTTCAATTACAATTACAGTAATTTTAATTGAAAATTTCCAATTACAATATAATTGAAAATAGTTGTAATTAATTACACTCTTAAGTCCTTTCAAATTAAATTTTATCGAAATGCTATTAAAAATATTCAACATACGATTTTTATTTCCGGTAATTTTATGTATTTTTAATGCCATACAATCGTTATTTGTTTAAAAAACTTATACATTTTGATGTTAATTAGTAATTGAAATTTTCAATCACAATTACTTGTATTTATTCTTTTTACTTTTATTTATTTTTTCTCTATGAATATTAATTATTATTATTATTATTATTTTATATGACATATTCTATACACGTTTTTAATTATTATTGTTAAATTATAATAATTTCATGATCATTTCTAAGCCTCTATTTTAGGAACATTTTCAAATGGTGGGTTTTTAGATTCCATTCATTGAAGTTTTAGATAGACGATTACTGATATCAAACATTTGCAGTGTAAGCTCGGGAACTACGCAATACATATTGAATGTTTTCTAGAATTAAAAAAAACTGAAAACAGAACAGTATTAAATAAAATGAGTGCCCCTTTTCGAGATGCTAAAAAAATAGTATTATGCATGAAAAATTTAATGTTTTTTTTCTTCAGACTGCATTGAGATAACATAATTTTGATGAGACATTTTAAGATTCTAATTCAAAATTTAAAAAAAGTTATTTTTATACTACTTCAAACAAAACTAAATCAAACAAAAACTTGTAGATGGTCCGTTTTTCCTGAAAAAAAAAGAAAATATATTATTTGTAGATAGTTCTCATAGTACTTATATAATTGGAAAACAATTTAGTTTTTTCATTTTTTTTTACATTTTTAGTAATTAATTTTTTAAATATTTAAAACCTTAAAAAACTTCTTAAAGTTTTTTCATTTGATAACAAAAAATAAAAAAATTCAGTTTTATTAATAGCAGAATTAATTATGTTAGAATTAATTTGGATTCAAAATTAAAACTATATATAAAAAACTCAAAAGTATAAAGTCCTACGCAAAAAAAAAAAAAAAAAAAAAAACATAAAAAAAAAATATAAAATCTCCATGTGTCCCATTTTGAATATAAGCCTTCGCTAGATTATATATTAATCTTATAAATTTTAAATTTATAGAATTGAGCGATTCTTATAGAAACTTTAATATAAATCTTAACAAGAATAAGTCAAGAAGGTTTTCTTAAATGAAATATGTATGTGCTTGCTTTTCCTTTTTAAAACCCTAAACTGTATTACAATGGTTTTTTATTTTTAATAATAACTCATGTTGCTTCTACATTATTTGCAACAATACGATATATAATATTCATTTTTTCAATTCTTAACAAATTGATTATCCGCATATATGAGTATCAACAAAATATTCATTCTTTTGTTGCATAAAATAAAAATAATTGTCATCAGATATGGATAAATATCTAAACATTTATTTATTCACATTTTATATGATACATTTGTCTCATTTCTCATTATAATTTGTTTTGTTTGCTGATATTGTTGCACACAAAAGAATTTCTACCTCATTTCCTAGTTGAAGAATGACATATGTTACTCATACACATAGAAATGAACTTTTAAAAAATTTGTGTGTATGTGTAGATGTAAAAAGATTGCATATGTTAAGGCAAAAGTGTAAGATAAAATTATGAAAATAGTGTGGCAAAAATATAAACGAATAAAAATGAGACTTAAATATCGTGTTCAAAAACGAAATTTTTCTACCTTTTTATAAAAAAGAAAATTAAGTAAAAGTAAATAGAAGAGTTATAGTCAGCTAAATCCAATTATATCATCTATATATTTCTATGTACAGTGATTTCCACTTATATAAAATTTATTTCAGTCAAATATTAACTTGATACTAACATTTGTATAGATTTTTTGCATGTTAAAGTGATTTTCAGAAGAGGGGTTTATATGGGAGCTATGGTCAACTATGAACCGATCTTCATGAAATTTGGCTCATGAATTTATACTTAAAACTTCTTTGTATCAAATATTATAACACAGTTATACTTAATAAAGGTCCTAATGATCGTTAAACCTCTATTCGGGGAGATAATTTCTGTGGGAGCTCGCTGAAATAATGGACCGATTATAGCCAATAGGATTCGTCTTTGTACCAAAGTAATAATTCGTGCCAAATTTCATCAAGATAATATTGAGACCTGTACTTTGTTCACAAGATTCACATTCACAGCCAGAAAGCGTTAAATTGACTCAGAATGTGATTCTGAAACGAACCGAACACTTAAAAATGGGGGTACGAAGATGTTTTCTATATGTTGCAAATATCAGCACAAACGCATAATACTTCAACAACCTATGGCGGTGTAGGGTATGAAAATATACTTCACAGTTGGGCAGAATCGAAATTTTTGGGAAATAAATCTGTAACTTCTAATCGGCTGGTTGGATTTACATAAGATTTCACACAAGCATAGACGAGTGTATAATTTTAAGATTGGAATAGGGGTCCACATGCCCCTTAAGAGATGTTGTGACACTATCGAATTTTTGTTTCTTATCCGATTTCAAGGACTTTGATACCATCATTCCATTTAAAACCAACACGAAAAATTACAATTTTGGACTTTATCTCTACGAATTTAATGATATCTGGTACAATCATTATCCTTGTCAAAACTAAATATCGAAATTTGAAAGTGCAAATTAGCTCAAAAAATTTACAAAGTTGTATACACAAAATTACAAATATTTTTCAAAGTATTTATTATATAAGATTTATTGATATATCATATTAAAGATATTAAAACTACGTTTAATATGACGTTTAACATTATTTTTTTCTCAACATTAAAATGGTCCATAACTTGCGATATTTAGTTCGCGGGTAAATATCTAGAAAAATAGTCTTTTTAAATTTTTTTTTTTAAATATATGTTAATAATGAAAATGTTTTCTATAACCGTCGTAAGTTGCATTCTGGGACTAACAATATTTTATGAATTATTACAACAAATATCATAATAAATACGAAATATTTATTTCAATTTGTATTGCTTTGATTATAATAACAGAGCAAAATCACCAATTGCTTCCAAAAATCATCCGAATGTAATGAAATTCGTCAAGAATATTAACATTAATGATGGTAACGCAAATGCTTAAAATTATACCTGAAACATATTTTTATGATGAATTTTATTAGGCGATTTTCGTGAAAAATATGTATGTAGAGGATGGAGCCATTTTGAATGCTTCCTGTAAGTATAGTGCTGGGACTCTCAATGGCTTCTGAGTTATTACAAAAAATATAATGCAGTGTAAAACAAACAAAAGAAAAAATAAAAAAATAATTATTATATTGAAAGAACTTTCAAGCATGAATTTTTTCACTTTATTCGGTGCAACTTTTTTCAACTCATAAACTACTTATTGAGAGTTCAATCACGATACCTACAGACAGCATTCCGAATGGCTCCATCCTCTAAAATATAATAAATAATAACATAACATTGATGTGGTGAAAACTAAATAATTCTGTTAAATGGTTTACATTTGTCATTATGCTCACTAGCCATGTGCTAAGTTTCATGGTTATAGCGAAACTAGTTTTTCTTAAAATTAAAATTGAACAAAAAACACATAATTGAAATTTTTCATGAAATATTACATCGGTCATATAAAACAATTACTAGGAAGGCAGTTGTGTCAAAAAATACAGTTTCTTGGGTCATAATATTATACAAAGAAGTCATGGTCACTGAATGGAATCCTGGTAGTAGAAGAAAAATAGTATGTTTAGGCTGTAGGATTCAGACAAAATAGAAAGGATTTTCAGAGAAAATCCCCTCATCTCTGAAAGAAAAGTGTCACATAAAGTTAATTGCTTTGAATTTTTATCAGAAAAGTTGAAAGGAAATCTAGCTTGAAGACGTATAAAGTACTGATAGAAACGCAAAACAAGAATTTGGAGGTAAAAAAATAACGTGAAAGTTCTTCAGACGAAATTTTTCCGTAATTATAATTAGTGTATAATAGACGATGAAACGTTCGTACGGGCTAACTTTTTTCAACTTCCTGGCCAGGAATTCTATATTGCAGATGCTAGAGGGAATATGGCAGAAAAATTTCGTGTATCAAAAAAATCAAAATTCCCAAGAAAGTTTTTTTTTTTTTGGGAAGCCATATGCATATGCGGAAAAGAAGCACTTCATTCATATAAAATGGTTTCATTAAAACAGAAATATACGTGAATGCACGCAAAGAAAAAATATGGTTCCAGTGACCATAAACTAATAGCAACATACTATGATTGTAATATATGATTCCAGGTTGCAATAAGTATATTTGTACGTAATCATTACTATGATTCCATTTTATAATATATTAGTAAGGTTCATAACCTTATTAATAACGTTTAGTAATTTTTTTAACCTTTTCTTAAGTTTTGCTTTTAATTTGATCACGTTTTAATAATTTAATAATTCCATTTTATCAAATATATAAAATAATTTCATCATATGTATAATTCCATTTTATCAGATATATTATTCCATTTTATCATATACATAATCATATGTTATCATATATTTAGTTCCATTTTATCATATATATAATCCCATGTTATCAAATATATCACCCATGTCATCATATATATAATCCCATTTTATCATATATATATAATCCCATTTTATCATATATATAATCCCATGTTTTCATATTTATGTTCATTTGTACCACGATATGTACAAATCATCATACTGAATAAAAACAAACCTTGTCAATTTATATTTGTTCATATATAAACTAAATGAGAATTATTATACTAACAAACTACTGGACTGATACACAAAAATGTGTATTCAAAAGGCATTAAAAGTTAGGGGCTTAATGGTTGTAGAATTAACTAAATATTTGTAGAATTGACTAAATGATTGGATTTATTCATAAATATAATTTCATATAAACATATTTAAATACATATTATAATTCAGTGAATTTTGATTGTGGGTAATCATTAAATGATTAAACAGAATCATAAACGTTGCTATTATGAACACAGTATATTTAAATCAATAAAAAACGGTTATATAATCATGCTGTAACCATGTTTTTTCTCTTTGTGTGAGTGCCTTTCCTAAGAAAATACAGTGATTCCACTAGGGAGATCGATTATTCGGATTTTTGCGAAAACCGGTTTTCGAATAGTTTAAATATTCGTCATTTGAAGATACCGGTTACAAATTTATAAATTTTAGAAAAACTGGTTAACCGGTTTTTGCTTAAAATTTTGAAAAACAGTAATAGCGGGGTAGTTTTGTTTAATATTTCAAACAAAAATATAAATTTACAAAAAAAAAAAACATGATTTTCTGTTAACATTAGAACTTAGGGCGATTTTCGTGAAAAATATGTAGACTATCCATCTAATGTGGTTACTGCAATTTGATGATCAATTGTTAAAAACATCATACACCACCATATGTGGTTCGGATATCATGCATTTGTGCTTATAATTATAATATAATTATAACGCACAAAAAAATCTTCGGATCTCCACTTTAAAGTATTCTGTTCTACTCAAAATCATTTCCTTTGTCATTTTAACGATGTCCGAAAAAAGCACACATCTCAATTTTGAAGACCTTAATGAAATTTCGTACAAATATATATTTTGGTATAAGGACGAATTAAATTTCAAGTTGTTTATGAAAAAATCAGTTATAGAAATAATGTTTTTTATATTAAAAAATATTTATATTTTCTCATTAATTAATTTAATTTAATAATATTTTTATGTATGCCTTATTATCCGCCAATTAATTTAATCATGACCAGTGTTGCCCGCTTAGTATTTTTAAGGCTAAATCTAGCCTTTTTATTTTGCTTTTAGCCTCAAAATTTTTGTTGTAACTTCTAGCTTTTTTTCAGTATTTTTCGTTTCTTAAAATTGCCTTAAAAAGGCTAAAATTTTTAGTATTTCAACAAAGAAGATAATAATTTCTTATTTGTTTTTCTTTTTTTTGCTAATTTAGTTTCTACAGAACCATTCTTTAAACCTTTTTGTGTATTAATTCGCACAAAAAGTCGAGATTATTTATATATAGAACAAATTTTCAAACTCATAGTATGGACTTATTTAATTAATTCTTATAATTATTTTTGTAATAAAATTCATTAACCATAGAAACTCTTCATTAATATAACTTTAAAAGATTATTATAAATGCAAAAAAATCACCAAAAATTTGTAAAATTCAAAAATTATGAAAAATCGTTTTACAAAAATTAAATAACTTTTCATACAAAATATATTACTTTTTTAGGCAAAATTTATAAAGAAAATAAAAACCTAGTATTCGACGCAAAAAACCTGGTTTATTCAATATTCGAAAAGCTATCATTTTAAAAAAACCGACCCGAAATTTAAAAAAAAAAAAAAAAACGATTAAAACCATTCGAATAAAACTGGTTCGATCTCCCCAGTATCCACTTTTTTTTTTTGGCTTGTACTCGCTTCTTCTTATTATAGAAATAAAACAATGGAGTGGAAGCAAAGAAATTGTTAGTATTTGTACTGAAAGAGGCTAATTCATCAAATAGTTCGAAACTCCCAGCAACTGAAAGATATTGGGCTCTAGTAAAGAATAATTTAAAGGAAATTAAAAGTTCAGCATAAAATGAAACGGAGTATGAAATTAAGTGTACTTTTTCGAGCAAAAAAGTGACCGAAACACAAAAAAACCTTTAATTGGAAGAATTCTGGAAAATATCAGATAATTCCTTAAAAACCAACAGAAAATTATTTATTCTTTTATGTTTAGAACTTGAACATAACTGTCATTAATAAAAATATAATTTTTAAAAAATTCGCCCATTCGTTTAGTTTCTATAAGCAGATGTGCATGCACGGATTTTTTCGTGCGCAGTCTTTATAGTAAATATTTCGAGTCCCAGAATGCCACTTATCACGGCTATAGAAAACATTTTCACCATTAACATATATATTTTTTTAAATTTTTTAAAAATACCATTTTTCCAGATATTTACCCGCGAACTAAATATCGCAAGATATGGACCATTTTGATGTTGAGAAAAAAGTCATGTTATATGTCATATTAAAGATAATTTTAATACCTTTAATAAATAAATCTTATATAATTAATATTTTGAACGATATTTGTTATTTTGTGTATACAACTTTGTACATATTTTTAGCTATTTTACACTTTCAAATCGCGATATTTCGAGAACCATGCATTGATAAAATTATTTGAAATTTTTAATTAGTCTTAGTTTTGACAAGAATAATGAATTCGGAGGAGGTGAGAAAATCAGCTGGTTGGTTTTAAATGGAATGACTCATGCGGATATTATATATTTTTCGAATTATATGTATTTGAAATTTCAACAATCTTAATTTAACAAGATCTTGGTCAAGTTTTTTCCGATTTAAATGATTTAACAGATTTTAGTAAATTTTTTGTAATTAGTTAAAGTGCAAAATTATCTATCGAGTAAATGAATTTTGAAATCGATATCATCAATTGGATACATAATGTCTAAAAATTACCAATCAAGTGACACGAAGGACGGACATTCCAATTCTCTCAAGAAAGGAATCTTATAATTCCAAAATTAAACGTTAATATTAATATATTGTTGTCACCTTTCCCTAAAATAAGCGCCATTCTTGATCCAATGTCTGAACGGACGGAAGGATATTACAATTCTGACAAATGCATTTTTTTACATACTAGTAAATAAAAAATAAAACATAATGCTGCTCCACTGTGTAATCTAAAGGAAATGTATGAGAATAGATACGAGAAATACTTACACATGTTTAGATCACTATCAAGTTCTTTGTGTGAATCATATATGTATTTTTATGTGCAAGTAAAAATACATATAAGAGTATAACAAAATTACCGATAAGAATGTGTACATGAGAGTATGAGTGTGTCAGTTAGTATTGATTGGTTGTGGTATTTTATGACATAAAAAATGTATTTAAATTAATCACTCACATATTCTTAAACACTTGCTACTTTTACACATACATACATGTGTATATTTGTGTTGTGGTTGTTTCAATAGGGATCAAGTTTATTTCCTCATTATTTACAATTTTTTTCTACTCTTTTTTATTCGACTTATTTTTATAATTTCAACAGTTTGAGTTACATAACAAACTCATAAGTATTTATAATTTCTTATCACTCATTTCTTTTCATATTTAATCTTTTTAGTTGACAAGTATTTCAATTTAATTTCATGAAAATTAATTTCTTTTATGTTAATTTTCTTTTTGTGTGAAAGAAATTGTCCTTTAACATATTGTCAACAATTATAAAACTAACGATGTTTTTGAATGATAATCAATGTTGTATATAAATAACATTTATAATAAATTAAAATTTTTATGCTCTAATGCCCACGAAATTGTATACGAAAAAAAAAAAAAAAAACATGCACAAAAGTGCTGAAACACGGAGAAAGAGTTTTGTGTAATATTAATTCAATGTGTTTGAGTTGTTGTGGTTTTTTGTCTCCTCTTACCTGTTGTATTTTTATACACACATAAATTGAATGTCACACCATATTAATGTCCATTCAACCATTACGTAACATTAAGTGTCACTACACATGTACAAAGTTATAAATTTTTTTTTTTTTTTTTTTTTAACAACAAACACTGGTATGAAATTCGACAGCATATAAATCGAAAAATATATAGAAAAATTTTCCACATGAGCGAAAGTTACACAATATAAAAAATATCAAATTATGTTATTTAGTAGCATAATTACTACTTGTAGTACGAGTATTTCTTAGAAATAAATACACAATTTTAGGAATATTTATATTAGAATTAAGAATAAATTGTTTCTTAAAAAATATTTTTGAATAATGGATGATCAGAATAGAAGTATCCATATAATATTTCTTACTTCGCACTTTTAATCTAAATATTTATCTACTGGTACTAAAGTTTCTGATGCGAAAACACAGCAGAGTTGAAATGGGTTAAACTAGTCATCATGCATTTCACGGCGTATAAATCATTTCCATATCGTTTACGGTTCTTATTTAATGTACCTCTAAAGTGGAAACCCTCGGTTTTTTTTTTTAAATTTTTTGGCAAAAATTAACAAAGTTTTAGGTTTAACAACTTCTAGGTACATCATTCGATTTTTACTTAATTGGTGACAATGGAAAGGAAGGTTGAGCATTACCGTTGAGAATTTTTAAAAAGTATTCAAGAAAGCGGATTTAAAAATAAAAGGGATTTTTTTGACAAAAAGGGGCCAACCGATTTAAAACTTAAGAACAGCTCCTTAAAATTTGTTAGTTTGATAACAAAAAGAAAAAATTGTATTTTAAGAAAAATTACAAAATTCAGTTTTATTAATAACAAAATAATTTATAATTATTTTACAACAAATTTTATTACTGCAAAAATAATGATTTATTCACAAAAATACAATCCTTCGCATACAATCCCCTTTTAATTAATTAAATTTCTGTACTTATGTTGAAATTCATCACTCGTACCCCAGTCTTTCAAATTGGCGTCGGAAAAATTTAGGACGGAACGCATGGATCCACAAGTATTGACTTAAGTCTGTTAGACAAACTATTTTTTATTATTTATTATTTGGTAAAAAACACATTCCCCCAAGGAATTCCTACGAGGAGTTTAGAAATATAAATTAGGATATAAATATTCATTGATTTTTTTAATCCAGTCCAAAAATATTCGACTTATGATGATATAAATAGCTGTTCATAAACTTTATTATTATTTTTAGTTACTTACAGTTTCAGTTCATTTATAAATACTCCGCTGTTTTTATAACACTATACAGTGAAACAATCTCAAAACGATTAATTTATTTGTTGAAATTAATATATAATAGGTCGATATTTTTCAAACAACTTAGTTTCTCGTAATTTAGCAATAGTCTTAACTATTCTGGTGAAAAAAAAGTTTTATGGAGAATAGGTGAAATAATGGACCAATCACGATCAATTCCATTAGATTTTGATTTTGTAACCCCATACAGTGCCCCTTTTTCAACCACTTGGCCACTTTTTTTGGCCCCTTTTTTAAATGGCGACTTTTTGAGACTATGAGCTAAATGACGAGAAACTAAGTTTATTGTAATATATCGACCCATTATATATTAATTTAAACAAATAAAATAATTATTTTGAGATTGTTTCCAGTATAGTAACATAAACAGCAGCGGAATATTTACAAATCGACTGAAACTGTTAGTAACTAAACATAATAATAAGTTTTATGAATAGCTATTTAAATCATCACGTGCGGAATTATTTTGGACTAGATTAATTTATATTTTTACGTTCCTCATAGGAATTCTTCGGGGGGACGCGTTTGTTTTTACTAAATTATCAAAAATAAAAAATAGTTTGTACAAGAGACTTACGTCAATTCTTGTGGATCCATACGTACAGTCCTAAATTAGTTCGACGGGATTTGAAAAATTGGAGTACGAGTGAAGACCTCGTACAAAAGTACAAACATTTAATTAATAAAAAAGGATTTGTATGTCAACTATTTTTGAGAATTAATCTTTATTTTTGCAATAATAAAAATTGTTGTAAAATAATTATAAATAAATATTTTGTTAGTAATAGAATATGATTTAGTAGTTTTTCTTTAAACACAACATTTTTTGTTTTTATCAAATAAACAAATTTCGAGGGGTTTTTCTAGGTTTTGAAGCAGTTGGCCACTTTTTTTCAAAAAATCCCCTTTTTTGGCGACTTTTTATTTTGAAATCCCCTTTTTTGGACACTTTATAAAATTCTCAACGGTAACGCTGCTGTTAATAATTAAAATTATCATATGCCGAGTCTTTTTGGATTGGATTGAGAAGTAAAAAACAGATATGATGATTACTTATATCCTAATTTATATTTTTACATTCGTAGCTATCCCTCGGGGATACGTGTTTTATTTTACTAAATTATCAATAATAAAAATAATAAATAAATAATATGAATAATAAAAATAAAAAAATAGTTTGTCCAACAGACTTAAGACAATACTTGTGGTTCCATATGTTCAGTCCTAAATTGGTTCGACGGGGATTTGAAAGATTGGAATACGTGTGAAGACCTCGTACATATGTAGAGAAATGTGAGTAAAGCATTTTTTTGCAATAATAAAAATTGTTGTAAAATAATTATAAATAAATTATTTTGTTAGTAACAGAATTTTATTTAGTAGATTTTTATATAATACATTTTTTGTTTTTGCTGTTATCAAGTAAATCAATTTTAAGGAGTTTTTTTAGGTTTTAAAGCAGTTGGCCCCTTTTGCTCAAAAAATCCCATTTTTTGGCGACCTTTTATTTTGAAATCCTCTTTTTTGAACACTTTTTACAAATTCTCAACGGTAACGCTGACCCCATATACAAAATTCGATTAGATTATCTTTTTCAGGTGATCCAAGAATAAATGAAATTTTTTTTAATTTTACAGGTCCTTGCTCCAGTAAGATGTGCTACTTTTTTGATTTTGTGATACAGAGGAATTTAAATCCTTTCTAATGATACCAAAATTGTTTAAATCTGACTATGAGTATTAATGTTAATCAAGCAAAAATTTTTAACACTTTTGACACAAAAGCTCGAGCTGGGTCGAAGTTTCTTGGAATTACCATAAACGACCCAAAAAAATTTAAATGAAGAAAGCGAAAGCAGAACCAGACCCATAAATTACTTAAACATTTAACAAAAACGATTTTTAGGATAAATTTTAAAATTCCAATAACTCTAAATTGAGAATACTTTTTAATATATGTATTTATGTATAATATTTCAGTAACTTCAAGGGCAAAGAGTCATGTTACCTACCATAAATACTGCACATTTCCACATGTTGAAGTAGCATTTACATGTTAAGCTTTTGCTGCCAATGAAGTTGAATAGAATTTCCATAAGTATGTTAATTTTCCACCCAATATGCTATAAAAATAGTTTCCAAATTGTGACAAGTACATAGTTATAGCTTTAAGATATTTATCTATTTGTGGATAATAAGCACATCATCTAGTTTTGCTACAGATTCCACTTACTGTAAGATAATGAAAATATTTCTGTTATTATTTTCGACCAGATTATCTTTATAGTAGATACAGCACCCATATTAAAAACTTAACCCCCACTCGAAATTAAAACCAAAAAGGGAGAGTTTTAACAGAATATCTTTTAATAAAAAACGTAGTTTATATGTTAAGGGATGGGATAACAGTTTTACTTTTATGCTTACATTTTTAGGGAGGGTGTGGACAAATTTTATTTATTGAAATATTTCTAGATAACTGTTTAAGGCAATTAAGAATTGTTGGTGTAAAGGGAATTTATTAGTTTATATATATTTAATTATGTAAGTAAAGAGTTCGTCATAGTTAGCCTTAGTTTTATTAATGTAAATATGTATGTGTTTGGAGGATTTTTTACATTTATATTAGTTATTTATTACAAGGTTCTTTTGTTTACTTAGTACTACGTAATTTGCAATATAATGAATCTTTATTTTTCCATAATACAAATTGTTATAAATAAAATATTTCGTTTTTTATAAAATTAAGTTTATTAATTTCTTTCAAAAAACAATATTTTTTTTTTTTTTTTTGGTTTTATAAAATTAACAAAATTCAAGGAGTTTTTTAGATTTTGAAGCAGTTAGCTCATTTTTTTAATTTGAAATCGAAAATTGTTAACATAAACGCTGCCGGGCTTTATTAAAATTTCACGTTTTGTATAGGTTTTGTATTAGGTATTTATACCCTACACCTTCATAGGTGGTTGGGGTATTATGCGTTTGTGCTGATATTTATAACGCACAGAAAAAGGTACCCAACACACATCTTAAATTAAACCAATCTACTCAGAATCACTTTTTAAATCGATTTAACGATGTTCGTCCGTCCATCTGGCTGGATGTACGGCTTGTGCACAAAGACAGGTCGCAATTTTTAAAATATTTCAATGAAGTTTGGCACGTGTGACTTTTATGATATAAATATGAATATTTTAATGAATGAAGCAAGGAAGTTTTGTATAAGTATCGATTTTTGTACCAAATTTTATGAAGAACGGTCCACAATTGACCATAGCTCCCATATAAACCCCTCTTTCGAAATTCACTTTAACGTGGATACAAATGTTAGTATAAAGTTAATCGACACTTAGCAAAAGTATCGGTCCATAATTGACCACAGATGTAATATAAGTCCCTTCTCCGAGTTTTGTTGCACATATACAATAGTGTAGGGCATCATATTATATGGCCTTTTCCGACTATATCCTTCTTTCTCGTTTTAACATCTTTTTTTTTATGTCAAAGAAAACTAAATATACTGTTGGTTATTTTTCATTCTCTCATTTTTAGAAATAAAACTACCCAGCAAAAACTTTGCTTGCCATGTAATTAGATAAGAAGCTAATATAATGGCTCTACACTACTTTCACATTAGATGAATAACTCATTATTATTAGAGGCAACTACTTACTCTATATTATTACAGGTAGGCGTTTCAGAAAGTCATTACTTAGATGTCGTTACAAGAACTAATTACTTTGTAGCTATTCAATCACTCATTAGTTTCAAAGTATTACAGAAGTCATTATTAGCAAAATGAATTGTAACTAGTTACATTATCGGTTACAAGTAAGTACTGAAGTATTGAAAATAAAAAGCAGATATTTTTTTTTTTAAATTTAATTATTTGAAAATATGCGGAAATCTGGATTTGACATACTATTTCATACCATAGACTTGGAGTTAATTCTTGAAGCTCATTCTTGTGACCCGTGCAGAAATTGAATAAAATACCGGACCTTACTGACCTGCCCCCGTCTGAAAATTGTTAAGAGTTTAATACGTTTAACAAATTGCTTTAAGATAGCCAATAAATTTTTCTTACCTTTATGTAATTGTATTTCCTAAATTGCAATCACTTCAAATTTGTTGCCTGTTGAGTTTCAAGGTATTATAAATTTGTGCCAATGTGCCTAAGAGAAACAATACAAATTAGTGGATATTTTTAAGTAATATTCAGATACTTACCACTTTTAAACACTAATAATTTACCAATAGCCCTTTGAAATAAGAAATTGATTTTTGTAAACATTAACAAAAAAATTGTATTTTCTTGAATTTATTTTTTTATGTCAAGAATTTTTAATTTTGAAAAATTTAACAAAAATTTTTTCAGACACAAAATTGATTTAGTACACAAGACAGTAAAATTAAATTAACAATAACACTTTTTGCATATAACTAGCTTATTGAGCATAGTACGTATTTTGATGTTAATACAACATTTATAGATAATAAAATTTCCTACAAATTTCCTCTAGTACATTTTTATACCCCTTTATTGGTTTAAGAGTTATACCGTATTTTATGTTTGATGTAGTATTTTACATAAACTCAAATTACAGAGTTCATGAATGAATTCATGTACGTATAAAGGGGCTTACGTCGTGGTTTCGACTTCACCGGAGACTGGTGTGTTTACGATTAATTATTTGTTTTAGTCTTCGTGACTTTAACAAATAAGTAATGTTTTTCATATTTTACTCACTTTTAAAATATATAAATTTTATAATATAAATGAAGAGATAGATAAAGAGTAACATTTCCAAAAATCTGATCTTATGTAACTGATTACATATCAAGTTAAAAGTAAGTAGTTACTAATATACTTTCATGCAATGCAGAAAGTATGTTGTTATGATTTAAAAGTAACTACATTCGTAACTACATACCATTACCAAGTTTTTGCTGGGTAGTTTACTTGTAAGAATCATAGATGAAGTAGAACCGGTTCAAAACTAGTCACGTGATAGGCAGCGTTACCGTTTGGCGACTTTAGTCGCCATTTGCCCCTTTTTCAACCACCTGGCCACTTTTTTGGCCCCTTTTTTAAATGGCCATTAAATGGCGACTTTTTAAGACTATTTGCTAAATTACGATAAACTAAGTTGTTTGAAATATATCGACCCATTATATATTTATTTCATTATCTGTAGTCATTAACTTTGAACTCAGTTAGATCTTGTACCGTTCGAAATCCTCCAAATTAAAGCAAGTTACTTTAAATAGAACCATCAAATGTTGATGAGATAACTTAGAAAAATGACCGCTTTACAAAAATAAATAAAATAATAACGTTATATAATTTGGTTTGGCTTCTATGACTAAAACTGCCAACATCAACCCGAATTTTTTAGAAAACCTTTCACAAGTTACATTTTCTTCACTATAGTATGTTGCTCGCTTTAAAACAAACAAATGTATTCATCTACACATATTCTAAAAAATAAAAAACATTTTGGTTTCGAAGAATTTTTTGTTATTTTTTACAGTTTTTTTATCATCAAAAAATTTGTATATTTTCTAAGAATTTTTTCTCTTTGGAAGTAGTTAATTAAAAATAGCCACATTTTCCATCTGTTTAATTTATCTTAACTTATTTAAATTACGATTGCCTATCAAATTATAAAAGTCTGGTCGAATCCATTAAATCCATTAAATTTTTTAAGAGTGTTACACATTATTATTAAAATATCCTTGAATTAAATTTTTTTACATACTTGAACTGCATTTGATTTTTTTTTAATATCTAATTCTACAAAATTCACACAAGCACAGCCTTAAACAAAATATGGTTAATGTTTTCATAGTTGTTGTTGCCAGAGTACAGTGGTAATAGTAGTAATATGGCGTCACTACTACCAAAGATATTTGAGTGTGTGTTTCTGGGTAAATACTTTCGTACACATTTACACTCACACGTACATAATCTACCAAATACAAACTCTATTGCCCCCAATGCATTTGTCGCCTTATGACTGACTGCGTTGTGTTTAACTTGTTGAATCGTATGATTTTGCTCATGGTAATAAAACCGACTGAAATGAATGCAATAATGACGATAACTACAAGGATAAAGTCGTTGCTGCCGATGTGGATAATAATGAATAAAGTGATAATGAAGTTTATGTTTGTACCATTTTGTGTTGTTAAATAATGAGAAGACATTCAACTCCTTGAATATGTACACATGAACACGCATATCTGTATATGTTCAGCATTTTACCATTTAAACTAGTATGTAGTTTTACGTATGCTTATTTTATATTTAGTTTTCAAAAGTTCCATTTGCCTTATAGTTAAACAACATGTTGATGTAGACCAACTCATACTACAAATATCCTTGAATAAACATCTACAAAAACCAACACAAATATGGCAGTACATTTTACTCTCAAACACTGCAAATTTTCCAATTCTATGGTTCTTCTTTAAAGAAAGTTTTTGCATTTTTCTTATATTTTTCAGAATTCAACTTTATTCATAGTTTGCTGCAATTTCAATTTTTTTCCTTGCAATTTTGGATGAAAGTATTTTGAAAATTATGCGTTGATATCATTTTCGGCTCAATAGACTTTCTCTGTTTTTCATTTGAAATGAAAAAAAAGAAAAAACTTTTTCTACTTTATTATTCAGTGTTTTCAGTGAATTGATGTTTGTTTGATAACTTTACTAGAATTTTTGTAAAAAATTTCATTTTAAATATGTATATTGTTTTACTCTATAGTATGATTATTTCATAATTTGGGTTTATGGAAAATATTTTTAATTTTTTGAAACTTTTATTTATTACGAATAATTTTTCTTACATATGCTTTTACGTAGTTATTCAATTATAATATTAATTTCTATGGAAATTAGTGTGGTTAATGTTATATACATATAAAAAATTTAACAAAATTATATAATTATTATAATTATTGAATTTTTGTTTTTTATTCGATTTAACAATTTTTTATTCCTGAAATTTTCTGAAAATATGGACTTTTATTGGAAATGAATTATTTCGAAACAAACAACCTTAAGTTGGACAAATGCAATACCCCAATTCCTAAATTATAAAAAAAATAAATACCTAAATTGGAGATATTTCTTATATTTGCCCCTAAAGTCCACATTTGTTCTTGGCTTGAAACTATATGAAAATATTTAGAACATATTAACCCATTTCTTACCACTATCCGATTCCGTTGAGATAACTTTACGAAATTTGGAACAAAGTTTGTTTTTCTGATTGTGATAATAAATTAGGAAGATTTGGACTCCTAGATTTTATTGATTCCGAAATACAGGTTCAGAAATCTTACCATTTTTGGACTCGGAAAATTTTTCTGAACAACATTTTGAAAAATTTTTAGATCAATTTAAAGCTATTTATCTTTAAAAGACACCCATAACATAAAAACACTTTTTCGGACATTTAAAAATATTGCCGAAATGACCATTGATGCGTTTTCGCAACACTAACGTTTTAGGTGATCCGTGTGGCTTTAACACCCAATTTTGGAAAGACTATTTATACAAAATTAGATTTTTCTGTTATTTTTAAGACAAAATTTTAGTATAATAATAACCATTAACTATATAATTAAATAATTAGGAGATGTTAAAGCTACTGATGCGAAAAAGCAACAGCAGTCGGAAATGGGTTAAGGTTTCCTAAAATATCTTTGCTTATTAATTACAACACTATAAATACAAAATATTCACATAAAATTTGTAAAATTTGAACGGGTATAAACAAAAAAAAGATCTTGTTTTTTCTCCTAAAGGATAACATTTATATAATATTATTATGTGTTGTTTTGAAAACTTTCTATTGATTAAGTAGAAAAAAAGAAAAAAAAAATAATATTTTTAATTTTCCAGTTCGCAAATAATCACAACTTAAAATAAAAACTATATTTCTAAGCTAAATAAGTTAGGTTGTTATATTCGGCTTGGCAGACTCTATTTACCTACCAACTCCAGGCCCTATTCTGCTTTCAAAAGATAGACAGATGGAGGGACATAGCTAGATAATCTTAGAATTTTACGAGGATCTTGAATTTGTATAATTTCTGAGGTCTTTTATGTTTGTTTTGAAATGTTACGAACGGAATGACAAACTCAATATATCTTTTTGGATGGTGGGTATAAAAATAATCAATTAAATTAAACACAGACTCCACGTTTGAAAGAGGTGTAGAGTTCACATTCAAAAATTTATCTCATATAAGGACTACGCACGAAAAAATCCGTGCATGCTCTTGGGCTTATAATTTTTGATGTGGTGAAAAATTAATAATTCTGTTAACTGGTTTGTATTTGCCATTATGCTCACTTGCCATGTGCTAAGTTTCATGGTAATAGCAAAATTGTTTTTTCTTAAAATGGAAGTTTAACAAAAAAAAAAAAAAAAAAAACTAAATACATAATTCAAATTTTTCATGAAATCTTGCATGGGTCATATAAAATAATTGCTAGGAAGGCTGTTGTTCCGCAAAATAGAGTTTCTTATTATTATATTATATTATATTATATTATATTATATTATATTATATTATATTATATTATATTATATTATATTATATTATATTATATTATATTATATTATATTATATTATATTATATTATATTATATTATATTATATTATATTATATTATATTATATTATATTATATTATATTATATTATATTATATTATATTATATTATATTATATTATATTATATTATATTATATTATATTATATTATATTATATTATATTATATTATATTATATTATATTATATTATATTATATTATATTATATTATATTATATTATATTATATTATATTATATTATATTATATTATATTATATTATATTATATTATATTATATTATATTATATTATATTATATTATATTATATTATATTATATTATATTATATTATATTATATTATATTATATTATATTATATTATATTATATTATATTATATTATATTATATTATATTATATTATATTATATTATATTATATTATATTATATTATATTATATTATATTATATTATATTATATTATATTATATTATATTATATTATATTATAGAAAGAAGTCATGATCACTGAACGGTAACCTGGTAATGGAAGACAAATAGTATCTTCAGGCTGTAGGACTCAGGCAAAATAGAAAGGATTTTGAAAGAAACACACCTCATCTCTGGAAGAAAAGTGTCACAAAAAGTTAATTGCTTTGAATTTTTATCAGATAATTTGAAAGGAAGTATAGCCTGAAAACTTATAAGCAAGAAAAAAATCCTAATAAAAACGCAAGCAAGAATTTGGAGGAAATAAATAACATGAAAGTTCTTCGGGCAAATTTTTTTCGGAAATTTTGTTTCTGTATAGTAGACGGTGAAACGATCGTACAGGGTGACTTTTTTCAACTTCCTAGTCAGGAATTCTATATCGCAGATGCTAGAGGGATTATGACAAAAAAATTTCGTGTATCAAAGAAATCAAAATTCCCAACAAAGTTTTTGATTTGGGAAGTCATATGCATAAGCAGGAATGAAGCATTTCATTCTTAAAAAATGGGTGCATTAAGCCAGAAATATAGGTGAATGAGTGCCTTTGGAACAGACTTCTCTCTTTCCTAATCAAATTCAGTATATCCCCTGTTTTCCGGCCTTTTCCCGCTTTTTCTCATTACAAAAACAGAACAATGGGGTTGTAACAAAGGTTAATCTATTAAATTGTCCGAAACTCCGTGCAATTGAAAGATATTGGACTCTAGTAAAAAGTAGTTTAAAGGACATTAAAAGCTCAGCATAAAATGAAACGGAGTTTAAAAATAAGTGGACTTGTTCTAGCAAAAAAAGTGGCCGAAACACAATAAAACCTATAATTATAATAATTCTGAAAAATATCAGATATTTCCTTAAAAACCAACAGGAACTAATTTATTATTTTATGTTTAGAACTTGAACATAACAGTTATTAATAAAAATATCACTTAAAAAAAATTCGCCCACTGGTTTAGTTTCTATAAGCAGATTTCGTGCGCAGGCCTTACTTCTCTATTACGCTTATGCATAAGTATGTGTTAATGGATCTAACCAATTTGAAAATATTGATTAAATGATTGCACACTTACAGTTAAATGATAAGAAATTGTATGCATTTCTATTCATTTTATATTGTGACTACATCCAGCCAGGAGATTTTAAAAAGTGTGGATCCCCACACCACACTTTTACCACACTGTAAGAACTTTTTGCTATTAGCAATTAGAGCTGCTTAGTGCCGATTTAACTGGAAGGCTTACTTCCAATTTTTGTAGATTTTTTTTTTTATATTTTAATATTAAAACCCTATTGCTACAAATATAGTCAACCGAATACATAAAGTTTTTAGAGAGAAGAAAATGTAGCTTATTCAATTAAAGCAATTAAATACATATATATAGTGATCGTTTTGTTTTTAATTATTTTTGTTAATTTTTCAACAGTAGATCCAAAATTATATCAAAATTAGAAATTTCAGTGGAATTGAAAATATACATATACATGCGAGACGAAACTAAAGCAGATTTTCCACTTATTAAATACAAATTAAATTTCATTGGATATTTGTACCAATGATTTTTTTTTTTTTTTAAAGATACCTAAATTTTTGTTCTTAGTTTTATTAAATACGCATATTATTTCGCAATTGCCCACGTGACTCTAAATATATTTTCTCCGACTACCTCAGAAAAATTTTTTTTTTCGGTCACAACCAGTGTTGCTAGTTTAGCCTTTTTAATGCTAATATAAATATAACTTAAATTTTTTTGCAATTTTATTTTTTTCGTTGTGTAAATTTTTTGTTTTATTTATAAATTTATTACACCATCTTTAAAAAAATATTATTGAAAAAAAAATTGAAATACAAAAATAAGCTTTTTAATAAAAAATATTAGCCTTTATTTTTCGGAAAATTTAGACTTTTTTTAAGTCATATTCCGCCTCTTTTTGTCACCTCCTGACAACACTGGAAATAACATACTTTTTCAGACAGTCAGATGTTTCTTCAGCCATCGCATTTTTAGTTGAACAGTACTCAAAACGAGGATCAATTCAAAAAAGTGTGGATATTACAATAAATTTTTACACCGGGTAATAGAAAACAAACTAAGTTATCATAATCTGTAAAATTTATTTTTCTATGTTGTTTACTTTCTTTGATAAACTCTCTCAAAGTCCAATAATTTTTCATAAATAATTGGGATTTTTGTTAGTTTTAATAAAACGATATTTTTTAAACAGGCGGCTTTAGTTCAGATAGTGGACTATATTCTAAAATAAAATTTATTCGGATATATGTTGTATAATTATTTTTAATAATTTTGCAAAAATTACCCTAAAAATGGGGTATTTTCGAGATATCTGTAGAGTTTTAAAGAGTTATTGGTTACAAAACAATATTATATAGTGATAAAATATAAGATCTTAGCTTGTGTAATAAAGAAAAACATTTTGCCAATATATGCCTAAACGAAAAATATTTAATTTTATATGAAAATAAACCAGTTGAAATTATGCAAAAACCACAATATATTACACTACCAGAGGAATCAAAGGAAGTTCAAAATGAAGATTTTAAACAACTGTAGCCATTAAAAACTGTAATAAATACATTTTTACTAAATTTCTCGTAATTTTGGGTCTGTTACTTGCCTAAAATATATCTTAAATGAAATAATTCGCAATTTCTTGATTTTCTGCATTATTTTTTGGTTCACTATAAAAATTGTATTATGTAATTTTTAATATTTTAATAATATTAATTCTGATATAAAACGCATTTTTATGTTTTTTCTTAAAATTATCTTATATATTAATAAGTATACTTCAGTTTGACTTATAATTTATAGCTTTTAGTTCAAAAGTTACAACAAAAAGTCTAAAAAAACCCATTTTCCCTGAAAAATTCCAAGATATTTTTATTTTAAATTGTAGTATTTTATGTATTTATGAATAAATAAAAAATATATATTTTTCAAATTAAAGCTTCCACAAATTAATCCCCTTTTTTTGCTATGGTTCAACCCACTGTGCTTCGTCAACTCCACTTAACGGTCATTTCCTCCTCCGTATGTGGAGATTGTCATCTTTTAGGACATAAATTTATGTTTTATCTGTAGCACAGTTAATGGGTCCAAAATAAAAACTGAGAAAATATTATGAACTTATACCCTTTTTAAGATTTAATCCCTCTATACATATATTATAAAAATGAAGTGTAAGTTTGTTTGTGCGTCAATCACATCTAAACGGCTAAACAAATTTTCACAAAATTTGACACATAGATAGTAAAGTGCCTCACGAAAAAAAGTTCCAAATGTATCCCTCTAGAAATGAAGATTAGAATGTTCTTATATAATTCCCAAAATATTACATCTCAATGTTAAGATTTACCTGAGCTGGACCATTATTAATACCATTGTTAATATTATTATCAAAATTTTAATTATAAGAAAATTAACTTCAAATTATAATAGAGGCATACTACGACCTTCAATATTAATTTAAATAATTATTATGTCTCTTTTCAGTCGCGGAATATTAAGATTTTACTAACATTGTTTATCATATTTTTCTTTTTCAAACATGTAATTTTATATATTTCGGACCTTTTTCAAAATATATTAGGTTTTAATGAACCATAGGAATGGTATATCACTATTGAATATAACACGTAATTAACCCATTAAGAGCTAGAGGGTCAATTGTAAGCATTAAGTTTCCAGAAACTTAGCAATTTTTGCAAATAAATCGAATAGAAGAACTCGTTACACTTAAATATTGATCAATTTATGCAAAACCGCGACAATAATCGAATAATAAGGAGTTTTCTAAATCTAATCGCCATTTTACACCAATTCGCCGCTTTTTCGATAAATTTATTCTTTTGAGGACATGTAGGTCCTTAACTAATTATTTCTTTGGTATAAAAATTAACTTAACCAATTATGGAACGGAAATCCCAAAATATTAGTTGTGCAACTAATGATGCACTGAAATATAATTTACGATGAAAAATGTCCAAAATATTCAAACTTTAATAAAATACTATTTAAAATAAAATCATTGAAAATTTACTAAAATTTTAATTTTGCGAGTACGAAAACAAATTGGAAATTTATTTTTGTTCAATATGTAGTAGACGTCGTTTTTCTATCATATTTTGTAATTTTTTTGACAAAAAGTTAAAAATTGTGTGTACTGTTGACCGAAAACCATATTTTTGGAGGTATTTTAAAAATGGTCCAGCTCACGTAAATTAAATAATTGATCCGGAATATTTTGGGAATTAATTTAAAACATATCAAACTTTAATTTTAGGGGGGGTACATTTGCAACTTTTTTTGCCCCCATACAAATCAAGGCACTGTAACAGATAGTACCGGTGCCGGAGGTTGTTATAGGCTATGTAAGATCTCGATTAGATGTAACGTCCACATTTCACATCCACTTTTTTAAAACTCTTAAACGCCTGCACCGATTTTCACGAAATTTGACATACAGATAACACCGAGCCAGTAAGAACTCGGCTGGATGCAACTTTTTCTTAAAAATCTTAAACGGTAGCAAATATTTGCTATCGCCTAATAAGGGGAAGCGAAGCGCACCGGGCTAAGTTCGTAATTATATAAATCAACACTAAAATCTTGAAACATTTGTTACAAATCCCAATCACCAGGATCTAGTACTATATGTTTGTACCCCCATTATTTAACTATTAACCATGGGTGACTAATTTACTCTAACTTTTATACCTACATAATTTTTTAAGCTCCTCAAGAAGCCAAATTTTTTCTTGGTCCTCAATAAGTTGAAAATGTGACTTGTTTTCTACACTATATCAAGCCTAAGAGATAATAATTCTGTAGAATAACTTGCAATATAATATTTTGGATTCTTTTTTTATACCCTTCACCAAAGGTGTAAAGGGTATATATAAGTTTGTCATTCCGTTTGTAATTCTCACAATTTTCGTCGGAGAGCAAAAAAGTTTACATTTTCGGGATCCTTGTAAGAAATGATGACGATAGGACCATGTCCGTCCGTCCGTCCGTCCGTGTGTCGGTTGAAATGGCGTTTATGAAGCCCACCGATAACTGACATATATAATATATATATCAAACGATCGGAAATGCTTTCGAAAATTTTGCTATTGGAATTCAGCAAGATCGGTTCATACAATGCGGAGATATGTTAAAAAAACCGGTTTTTAGAACCGGTTTTCCTGTTTCTGAAGCATCTGTAGGGACTTCGTTTTTACAAAGAAGTCTCGGACATTTTTTTCTAAATTTTTGTTCTGAAAAAATGAAATAAATCGGTTCAATAATAACTGAGATATCGGACAAAACGCATTTTTTATTTTTTGAAGCCCTGGTTTAAGCTATAGATTTTTATTTTTATACAGATCGGTCACAAATATTTTTATAAAATTTCGGTTTTTTGAATCAGCAGGATCAGTTTATAAATGGCGGAGATATGCTTTAAAAGCCGGTTTTTGGAATCGGTTTTTCAGTTTCTGAAGCCTCTGTATATACCAGGGACTTCGAATTTTTAAAGGGGGCTCGGAAATTATTTTCTGAATTTTTGTTCTGAAAAAATGAAATAAATCGGTTCAGTAATAACTGAGATATCGGGGAAAACGAATTTTTTATTTTTGAAGCCCTTGTTCAAGCTACAGATTTTTATTTTTATATAGATCAGTCATAAATGTTTTTATAAAATTTCGTTTTTTTTAATAAACCAAATTCGTTCATAATCAACAGAGTTATGGCCCAAAAACAAATCTGTTAAGAATATAAATACATACACAAACATGTATATTAAGCATTGTAATGACTAATAGTGACGTTTTTTGTTTTTTGTATAGACAAGTAGTTTAGTTAGAAACAGCAGTCATATAATGAATAACAGTGTTGTTGTTCTTTGTATATGCAGTCTGTACAAAAATAAATAGATATGGAATTGTTGTTGTTTATTTTTTTAAAACTAAAACATATCTGTTAAGAATATACATAAATACATACACAAACATGTATATTAAGCATTGTAATGACTATTAGTGACGTTTTTGCCTATAAGACAAGTAGTTTAGTTAGCAACAGAAGTAATATAATGAATAACAGTGTTGTTGTTGTTCTTTGTATATGCAGTCAGTTTGTATATACACACATAAAAAAATAAATAAATATGGAATTGTTGTTGTTTATTTTTTAAAAGCAAAGCCTGCTATGATTGTTTTTTTTATATATTCAAATTTTCGTAGTTTGAAAAAAATTTAGATTTATATATGTGAAAATATGAAAGCATACGTTAAGGCGAAAATTTTATTATTTGTCGGTAATATGGTAATATGATGTCGATAAGATAATGGTAAGATAAGTAAGATGGTAATATGGTAATATGGTGAAGGGTATCAAAGATTCGGCACAGCCGAATCTTTATTCAATTTCATTTTTTTTTACTCTGTGATGTCACCAAAACCAAATTTTTTATAGTCGCTCTGAAAATAGTGGCCTGTCAAGAGATTTTCCAAATATTTTGCAATCTAACGTATCTTGTCAAAAAAAAGTTATATTTTTACTATTTAAAAATACAGCAAAGGGAACATTTCGCCTTTATTTTGAACTTATATATAATTTCTTCTAAGTGAGAGAAAAAAATATTTTCTTATAAAATAAGTGGTTAAATATTTAAAAGAAAACAACATTTTTATAAAAACTGAATATTTCCCCATTGACAGCTAAGTATTACTTATGCGTTTTTTTTTTTTTTTTTTCAGCATTAAATTCTAACTCCCAATGAAAACTGATTTCCTTTAAAATTTCTTATTGGTTAAGATCTTTCACAGATATTTATTTTTATATGAATAAATAAACTTAATAAATTATAGTATTTAGGTAAGTCTTTTATTTATTATTTTAATTTTTTACAAATAGAAATCATCATATGACAATAAATAAAAGAGCTTTTTAGGTATTTATGAAAAATGAAATATTTGAACTGAAATATTTACTTATATGTCATTTATTACCACTACGTAATTAATCCTTGTAAAAATAATTACATTTTGGAAAAATTTTTCTATGTACACTCTAATACATATGTTATCAGAAACAAATAATAAAATTGTTAATTATTTCAAAATTGTAATCTTCTACTTAGTTTTTATAATTATATTACGTAAATATGAGTTTATGTAAATTAAAATAATTATAAATGTAAACGTGCCATATGTTGATTAAACCTCCTCATAAAACATAATTATAGCCTATTCATAATTTAATAAGAATTATGTATTTATTTCGCACTGTTTTTTATTTTTATTTTTTGCTTTTTCTTGCATATTGTTTTACTTTCTTTTTCTAATTTATTCCTAAACACACACATATTTTAAATTGTTTTTTAATTAGTCTAATTTATGAGTGTAGGTGTTCTTATGACCCGTTTTTAATTTCAAGGTGTAATTTGTTGTTATTTTTTATTTTTTTAGACGCTTTATTATTATTTATTTGATTATCATATGACTAAGTAAATATAATTAATAGAAATACTAATAAAAAGGCTGTTTTGTGGTATGAATTATACTTATATGGAAACATTAGGAACAGTGTAAAGGAAAATATTTGTAACAGAGTTAAAAATGAAGAAACGTTTACTTAACATTTATTTAAATTTATAAAATAAAACTATAAACTGTCTTAACTATGATTATTCTAAAATAATTGTATTATTCGTTACTAGATATGCTGTCTAAAAGTGTCAAAAAAAGTTAGCCATATATAAATTTGGAACTTAATCACTGCAGTATAATAATAAAATTTTAGTTTGGAAATTATTTCAAATATTTCGTTATATTTAATGTTTAAATTTGTATACGTCATATATTAAAGTGTGCAAAAAATATAATAAGGGACATTATTTTTATAAGGCCATTTAAAGTATTTCTTAGTATCAAGGATATTAATAACTAGTTATAAATTAATTACTTGAATTAATTATATTTTTAATGGAATAAAAAATTAAGTTAACATGGATGAAATTCAAACTGAAAAGCGATTAATAAAAACAAAATAAATAATTTATTGTTTACGAAGGTTTATACATATATATTCAGAAAAAATACATAAATAAAATATGTGTGGAATATTCTTCAAACTCGTTTACTTTTGGGGTTCAAACACATTTTTAATTTTTTTTAATAACATATCAACGATATTTAGTATCAACATTTCTTGGCTCTAGTAGAACACAGATCTGTTCGCGTGAATGTCTTTTACCGAACGGTGTCAATGCTGTGTAGGTTTAAGATTCAAATTTATAAAAAAATTGTTAAAAATCTTTTTTTAGTCCTAAATCAAAAATTATTGCATTTATGTACTCTACAATAGTACATAAATAATTTAGAAAGTTTGAAATAATTTCCAAATTTTCTAAATTAAAAATAACGCGATAGGTTAGGTATGCATGGGTATATGGCGATTTAATAATTATTAAACTTTC
Source organism: Protophormia terraenovae (assembly GCA_951394005.1). NCBI lineage: Eukaryota > Metazoa > Arthropoda > Insecta > Diptera > Calliphoridae > Protophormia > Protophormia terraenovae. The sequence goes on from OX596076.1 coordinate 93,057,324, forward strand.
CTAAAAATTTTTCAAAGTTCAGTTTTAAGTGATGTAGTCTTGTTTATATTCATTGCAAAATTCATTTTTTTTTTAAGTCATAAGACAATCTCATTTATATACATTATTTGTTTGCATTTAATTAAATCTCTAAAGTTACATTAAAAGCAAAATCGTTCATATTAGGGCCTCAGGTAGTATTAATTTTGTAGTGAAGCTAAAGTCACAGCCCTGTTTAACCTTATAGTTAAATGATCTAACAGTACCTTGAAGATGGAAGCCTTTGTTCAACATTATTAGGATTAAGTATCATCAATAAATTTAAAAAGCCCCAGTGAAATTTTTTAATAATCAAATAAAATGAAACTATTTCCTATAGTTCACCATTTTTGAGTAAAATTGGATGTAGGGTGCAAACCTCAATAAATTTAAAATTTCTTTATTAACCATTCAATGAAGCCTTGTCTTGAAAATATATAAAGAAAAAAAAATCATAAAAAAAAAAATCTTTGAGAAAAAATTAAAGAATAGTAATAAGGGGTTATACATTTTTTACGTCTAGATGAATGTAGATAATCAAAATATAGCAAATTATAATATACTAAAAAAAATTTACATACCTCATATTTACCACAACTTATTTACAAAATAACAAAATAAAGCCGAGGCAAAAAACTAAAAATTCAAGCTTAAAAACCTTTTTAACTGTAAAAGATAACTTTAATGGGTAGGTTTATGTTTTCTTTTTTTTCGGTCTGCTTAAAAAAAAAAAAAATATGTGGACTAGATGGAATTCCGCATGCTAAATTCGAATCAGCTTTCAGTTTTTTTCCATCAGATCGAGATTTTTTTTTAAGCCGATTACTCGAATATATTTCAATATAACTCGAGAACGGTATGTAAGATTTATATAAGTAATACACCAAAATATGTGGACCAAAATTGGCTTTTTTTTGGAGATATTTCGAAATAAGTGTAATTTTTTCATGCTAAATTCAAGATTTATTTTTTTTTTATTAAAACTTCTTTTTAAAAGTGAAAACATCAAAAATGTTTCAGTTTATTATCTTTATCTCAAAGCTGGCAAAACTACGAGTAAATGAAACTACGTATCATAAAAATTGATGCTCAAATCTTGATTGCATTCACAGTTAAGTTAGGATACCCATTCTTACCTACAGTTAAGTGGAAATAAACTAGTGGGCAACAAAACAAAAAAAAAATTTGCGTCTTAATTAAAAAAATAGGTGGATTGGATGGAATTTAACGTGTGAAATAAGAATCAATCACCTTTTTCTTTTTTCCTATCTTGTATTGTTTTTTCCTTATGGGCATGACTACTATGACCCCTCCTTTAGGCAGACACACTTGTATAACTCGAGAACGGTTTGTCCTCTTAAGATATATTAAACTCAAATATACAGCAACTTAAATTGTCTTTGAGCTGAATTTAAATAATTTTTTATTCAGTTAATATTTCCTTATTAATTAGTAGCGAAAAAATTAAATAATTTTTTTTTTTTTTTTTTAAGGGTGAAAATTTTTATCCATAACTCTGAAATTCTTGAGCGAATAAAAAATATTTTTAACATGCCTTAAAGATAATTTTCGTATGCATCTTTTGGTGTATAATTTATCAAAATCCTGTAAACAGTTCTTGAGTTATAGTCTAAATTTGGCAAACCATTCTAGAATTTTATAGTGTGACCGCTGAATAAGTTGATAATATTAGTCATGCCCATAAAAAAAATATCAGTACGTGATAGAAAAAAAGTGAATGGATTTTCTAATTTAACTCATCAAAATCCACCTAGTCCACCTATTTTTGCTTCAAGAAAAAAAAAAAAAAAAATTTTTTACCCACCACTGTATTTCTATTCAATTGTATGTAAAATGGGTATTTAGCTTAGCTGTGAATAAAATCAAGATTTATGCATCAATTTTGAAGATGCATACCTTATTTTATTGGCAGCATTACCAACTTTAAGATAAATATGATAAACTGAAACATTTTTTGTGGTTTCATTTATTAAAAGACATTTTAGTAACAAAAAAATTTAAAATTTTGCATGAAAAAGATTTTTTTCGGACACTTATTTCAAAATAACTTCGAAACTATAGAGCACATAAATTTAAGTTTGGGTGATGGAAGATATTTTTAGTACGCATCTTTTGGTGTATCACTTATGTCTATCGTACACACCGTTCTTTTGTTATGGGGAAATATACTAGAGTAATGGCCTTACTATGGGCAAAATATTAGACACGCCCATAAAAAATGCAGACTTGATGGAAAAAAACTAAAAGCAGATTCATGTTTAGCACATCAAGATACATCAAGTTCAACTATTCGTCTTTGGTGGAGGATTTTTTTGTCGACCAGTGTTATTAGTCCTTAAAATATTTTAACGCCATTTGAATTTAGCTAATAAAATCAAATTAAATGCTTTCATTTGACATCAATATTAACATCATTTATACTTCGCGAAAGTTGTCAGCAATGCGATGAATGCCGCTGTAGCTGATATAAATGACGTTTCTTATTATTTTTTTTTTTTTTTATAATATCATTTTTAAACATTCTTTACAGATATTTTTACATGATCAAGTAATATCTTACATTGAAAAAAATTTAGAGCAAAATTTTTACGCGATATTTTGAACAATTTCTATTAAAGCGGAATTTGTCAGTAACGAAAATCATAATTTTACAAATATGTACGCCAATTATGTGAAAGCTTGTGAAGAGGCTATCCCATATCTGGCTTCCTGATATCTACAAGATATACATTAAACTGTAGATAATCACTTCGTCTTTAAAATTCTGCCTTCAAATGTTATTTCACAGCATTGTGAAATTGTCTATCAAAAAACTGCAAAATTTAAAAAATCGTAAATATTTTGTTTAATTTTTTATCACCGCATAACTTTTCAACAGATAGTAAAACGGATACTTATTACACAGCAAATGAGTTTTCTAAGTCTTATCTTTCGGCTGTTTAATAGTTTAAGTCAATAAGTTATAAATTGTAAGTGTAAAACTAAAATGAATTCAAAAATCGTCGAAAGTATCAACCCATTTTTTTTTTTTTTTATTTTTTAGTTTTAAATGCCTATATTTACGTGAGATTTTACGCGAGTGATTTTAAATTTAGAATTTTTTTATTTATTTTGTAAGATCTACAAACAGCCATCAACATTTTCCGAATATTAAAACAATTTTTGGCAATACAAGACACTCAAAATAGGTTTGAAACAATTTTGAAATTTTTTGATTTTCCTCATATATTCTCTTTTAATGAACTAGAATGTAGTTTTGTGACATACACTGCATTTCAACTGAATTGGTTGAAGATTTTCGTTACATTAAAACTCGTATTATTTTTAGTATAATAAAGATAGTTCCATTTTTTTATATTGATTTCTAAAGTCTTGAGTTCTAAGATGTTTAATAGAAAAAAATAATTAATAACGAACTTAATACGATTTTTAATGGAAAAATTAGAAAAATTATTGCGTATGGACAATATGAAATATGGCAAAGAAAAATTGAGCGAAGTTAAAATATTGTCAACAACTTTTTAGGAAATCACTCCCGCTATGAAAAAAATATGAAAAGAGGTACTTATAAAGCAACCACGAACGCTGACAGAAGATTCACCATTCGAGATGCCTCCAATTCTACTGATTCTGCGCCCAAAATTTAAGAAAAATTAGGTATTTAAGCAAGTGTTTTACCGTAAAACATGTTATTCGAAATCCAGTGCACCTAAGAAGAATAAAAATTATAAAGCAAGGACCTAAAATAACTATAATTTTAGGAATCAAAAAAATTGCCCTTTTTTAAGAAATATATTAAAAAGTTGCACAATAACTGTTATAGGCAACATAAATAAAAAATCGCTGGTTATAACTGTTATCATTCAATTTATATTTTTTTCATTGTTGTGAAACACTTATATTTGAGAAATATTTTTTTTTCTTGTCAATAACAATTATGAAGTAACAAATATTTTTTTAATTTTATTTAAAAACGTTGTGGAACAATTTTAATAAATAGTTCTAAAAATTTTTTAATTTTAAGCAATTTTGAAAAAAGTTAATTTTGCTAAACACAAAAAACATATACAGTAAAAGCTCCCTTAGCGGATAGCTCCCATAGGCGGACATCTTTTGTAGGCGGAAAATTTTTTAGGTCCCATGGTTTAGGTAGCATTTTTAGAATAAATTAATCTCCGATAGGCGGACGCTCTCTTGGGCGGACGCGGACACCTGTTTTTAGAGAAAACATCTCTCGTAGGCGGACAAAAAACCATAAACAGTAAAAGAAATGTACCGAATATTTTATAATAAGATGCTACTTCTTATTATTTTTGTCCGTGTTTGCATTCATATTTCATATTTACATACATTTTTGAAATTAAATAGTTTACTATTCGTTTTTTAGTCAACTTTTTGCTGGTTTTGAGCAAAAACTAGTTTCTTAATTTAGTTTTGACTTTCATTGAAAATTCTTCATAGTAGAAAAAAGGAAATGAAATTTGATCCCTAAAAATAGATGCTGTCCCAGTTATCTATGTCCTGAAGATAGTCTCGATGATTGGTCCATGATTTTTCATACAATACAATGGCGGCAGATTCCTAAACATTTTGACAACTTTTTTGAACAAAAGGCATAGAAATTCTGCTCTTGTTGTACGGAACGGACATTGGCATATAAAAAAAAGTAATTGGGTACTGCTTAAGATCAAGGCCATTAAATTTGTTGACTTGCTTTTTATAAAAAATCGGTTAATAAACGCATAAGTTACTCCACTTCAAACTTTAACTGTTGTGTTATCTGGTTCAAGTAGGTGTATTACTCGAACTGATGAACAATTTTATTTGATAAAAATCGTTCAAATAAATGTTTAAAATGTAATTATTTTGGCAAAAATTTTCAAAAGAAGCTGCTTTTGTTTTTAAAAATGTAAAATAAGCACAAAGGAGCAAATACCAGGAAAGTAGCAGAAAAAAGCAAAAACGCAAAAAACAAAAAAAAAAAAAAAGCATAAAAAGTAAAAGAAAAGCAAAAAAAAAAAAAAAAAAAGATTTTTGTCTTCTCTGTCATAACAAATAAAAATATTCCTGAAATGATAACTGTTATGACCAAACTGTTGTTTTTATTTCTTATCAATAAGAAATACACAAAGACCAGTAAAATATTTATTGAAAAGTAATAATTATGTATAAAAAATATATTTTTCGTTGTCTATAACTGTTACCAAATAACGAAAAAATTATAATTAGAATCAAATAGTTATGGCTAAGAAAAAAAAAAAAAAAATAAAAGTTGAACTGCAATAGTTACTTCTTAAGAAATATCTCATTAAACTTATAACTCTTATGTCCTTGTTATAAAGAACCCATCTCTAAACACCATTCGTGAAGTAAAACTACTCCCGTTTACCCGTGAACACATGTTCTAAAAAATGAATCTAACATATTGTTCTATAGAATGAAAAAAAAAAAAAATCAATATGGAAGGCTCCAATGACTATAAATATTATTATTTTCGTCATTTGAGAAAAAATGATGCTTATTATATATACCATAAAGCTGCGAAGGAAGTAGAGGAAGTAGAGTGCTACTTCATATTATGAGACATGTGAACTTCGATTTTCTACGCATAGAATTACGAAAAAAGCTAACAAAAGTTTACTGGAAAAGAATTTTGTAACATTTTATAGACTATTTTAATGTGTTTCATGGACATTCCAGTTCGACAATGCCCCTATTCACACCGTAGGTGCGTGAAAACAAAGAATTTGAAGTCAAAATTTTACCACTTAGCAGTGGTTATCATACTCTCTCGACCTTAGTATAATAGAAAATGTATGGAAATTTCTGTCGCGTAATGTTTATGAGTCGGACAGATAATACGAACACAAAAATTCATTATCTGAAGAGATTAAAAAAAGTTGGAGCAAACATTCTTTGTTACAAGTTGAAAATCTTTATAAGTCCTTTACAAATTTAATTTTTTAGGTTAAATTGAAAAATAAAAGCTATTCTTATTATTAATAACTTCCTAATAATATAAAAAAAAAAAAACAAAAAATAACCACACACAGAAAAAAGATTGGTTAGAAAATGGTTCCCATTGTAAAAAGTTGATAAGTGCAAATAAAATTGTATTGCTTATATCAAAAAACAATATGAATAACAATTTTTATATTCGAAGAACTGTAAAAATATTGTTTTAATAGAAATATGAATACAACTGTAGTCATAGAAGTTACGATAACCATTACTGAATTTTTTCTTTGAATTCAGCAAATACAACTAATATAAAATTAATATAATGGGTATAAATTATTGGCTGTAATCGAAAAAGTCAATTGTGAAATAGAAAAGCTGAATTCCGTTCTCTCAAGCGATAAATTCGTTTAATTTATTTGACAATCTAAAAGCTTATTAAACATAAAATATAATTTCAAATAATATTCTTGAAGGGAAGAAATATATAAAACGAAAAAAAAAACTGCAATGAATAAAGGCCTTAACAAGTGGACATGGTGTAAATTTATAACGTGTTGTAATGAATATATGTAAGTACATAAATATGTAAGCTCGAATTCATATCCATGTTTTTATTTTTGTTTTATTATATCTTCGTTTTACTTAATTATTTAGCTGCTTTTCAATGATATTTATAATAAGGACAGATGTTGCCGCCAATCAAATATATTTGATGTCATCCAACGCGATTGCAAAAGTCAATTTATGATGAAGAAAGCAACCCTTTACAAAACAAATAATTTCTTGCAATATTCTGTATGATGACTGTTTTTTTATAGGATTTAATTTGAAATCGAGAACTAGGACCCAAGATGCTATTGATGAAGTGGGATTTTTATACTATTTAACATTATTTTATTTAATTGAATTGGTTTTAGAAGTATGTATTACTCATTATTTTATGTTTTATAAATTTTAAATAAAAATTAAAAAACAAAAAATAAATTCAAATAAAATGTCAAATTAATATGAAATTAATTCACAATAGTCATATAAACATAAGCTATGAGTATCATATACATTCGGCAATTACAATCGAATACTGTGATAGTTCACAGAACCGACTAATTTCGATTGGCAAAAAATTCGGTTGCCACAACGAAAGTGTTTTCTCTGTGCATATTAATCAATACATCTTGTTGTTTTATTGAATAAATAATGTTGAACCTATTCAGATGAAACAAAAAAAAATTCCCAAAAAATCCTCTTGTTGGAAACAAAAAAATCATTAAAAATCGTAATTAGTTATTATTTAAATTTATTTTGCTTGTAGATATCTTCGAAATGAAGACTTTAAAATTTATTTTGAAAAAAAAAAAAAATATATTAATTTTAATTATTATTTTAAAAATAACAAGAGGTTTAATGTAACGAAAATCTTGAACCTATTCAGTTGAAATGCAGTGTATTTACCCAGTTCTTGCAGACATTATACAAAAATGCAATTATTTCCTGTTATACAATCAGGCTTTATTATTATTTAATTATAAATATAATCTAATTACAAAGATCACAATTTTGCCTAAATCATATGGAAAAAAATGATTTCCAATTCAATGAGACACGTTATGTAAAATATGTATCACAATCTGTTAACTGTTAGAACAAAAATTGCTACAGGAATTTTTTTCTAAATGAAATACGTTATAGTTAAGACTTTAGGTTATTAACTATAAAATTAATAACTTTTAGCGAAATAAGTTTATTGAGTCATTAATTTTCTTAATTCCTAAGACTTGGTTTATTAACAGTTAAAGCCATAAAATATAATTCTTTAGCGGTTAAATTAAAACTATGGAAATACATAAATAACACTACAGAATTAAAGAAAGCTTATTGGGTAATAAAATTCAAATATTTTCGTTTATAAATATAAATTCATATAACACATTAAAGACACACATTTATATGTCTAGCAATTTATAACTACAGTGAATAAAATTTATGTATTCATTAATAACTTTTTTTGCACACCAAATATATAATTTTAAATCTCAACAATATTTTCAAAAACTATAACAATTTATTACGAAAACTTAAAAAACAGGAAAACCACCATTAAACCAAAACGTGGCTAAAGATATTAATTAAAATCACAATTCGTACCATAAAATACTACAGACACAAGCACAGGCATAATACAATACTATCTCGTAATTTTATCCTTGAAATTTTACCCCTTTGATTTGCTAACAACAACGAATGGGATATACGATTATATACTTACATACACATACGTAGAGTATATTTAATGAGGATAATAAAATTATCGTATATTTGTATATTGTTATTTTCAACACCTTTTGAAATTTAACAACCGCCACATTATAAAATAACTACGAATTTGGTATCTATGTACAATGTATGTGTATGAGTGTGTTGAATAGCATACATTAAAAATTAGTAAATTATATTGTGTTGATAATGGCTAGAGTGGTGGTGGTTGTATGTATCTTGATACAAATATTTCTTCTCTATGTACTTATGTAAATATACCAATCTATTGTGAGGAATTCATTGTGGGTTCCTACATTAAACAAACATTCCTTGTATGTTATGTTTTTTTGTTTGTTTGTTTGAGAATAGTCAAAAGTATGTTAAGTAATTAATATACTTCACAAAATAATTTGATTAAAGGCTTTAAATCTACATACAGTTGGTTGTATTATTTGCTTGTATGCGTAAGAAACTCGGGAGTATTCAAACATGTCTGTTTTGTGAATTTAAACAAATGCTTATTTATTTCTGCTTGAGCAATTTTGTTTGCGTTAAGGAATGTTTAACCACTTTCCATCTTAAGAATATTAACAGCCTATTTTTTTGTGTTTAATTAAAACTATGTTTAAAGGATTAACCCATAGACGGAAAATATGTGTATAATTTATTAATTTGAAGTAATAATTAATTTTATTTTGTTCATATTCATTAAACATGTATTTAGTTTTTGTTATATTAAATGGAAATAGTCAAGTTTTTTTTCGAATAACGTATTACAATCCTTTATTTTACAATTTAATTAAATTTTTAAAATTCTAAATTTTAAAATCTTTTTCTTCGTGGTTCTTTTAGTGGCTATATTTATTAAAAATAAAAGATTTAATCTAAGATGATAAGAAGAACCAAGAATCAATGAACTTACTGATTTTGATATTCCTTGCTTTCTTGAAACCAAAAGTGATCTGTCAAGATCGTAGCTCTTTAATCCGAAGATAGTATCGTAGTTAAAATCAGTAATCAGTTGATTGAAAGCCAAAGTATTTACATATTTCATCAGTTGGTAGAATAGCCCATATTTTCTTAATTAGCAATTATATCATCGGAATATTTTATTATCCAAAATCATGCTAACTGTCAGAGTGTCAAAATATTTATTCAGACAAATTCCTTCACCATAAAAACACAAAACATAAATCTCTTATAACTGCAGTCGGATTAAATTTAGGAACTATAAAGGCTCCTTAAATTGTGGGTAATCAAGGATTAGTCGATGTAATAATCTCATTAAATTAATAGTCTTTTAAAAATATTGGTCAGAACTTTATCAAATTTGTAGCAACATTTAGAAATAGTTGGTATAGTGAAAAAATAATTAGAATATTACAGTGTAGTTTGTGCAAAATCATGATAACAACAAAATACATGTAAACAAAACAGGTTTTTATGGATTTTACAACTTAAAAAATCACATCCTCTACAATTCTCATATGGTTTTTTAAAGCGATAGCTCACTTTATTTTTAATTAAATATGGTTTAAAGAAAAAATATGTTTTCTAATAAAGTTTAGGTCAAAAATCGCTATAAACTCTTAAATTTAAAAATGGTATTATTGTTTTTTTGCTAATTTATACTCCATATACATAAGTACGTATAAGTATGGTATTATTTAATTACTTTTAAATTTCTCTTATATATGGAACAAAACACTTATTCCCTGTTTTTATAAGATGAACGAAAAATTTGTCTAGTCAAAATGTATGGAAAACCACAAATATATTCGAAAACCACATATATTCCTCAAAATATAATTTGAAAATACAAATTTTAAAATAGCGGACACCCCAAAAATGGGCTAGGAAACGCTCAAAATTTTGCATAATTAAGTACATATGGTATAATCATCCTTATAATTGTACTCTAACTCTCTTTAAGTTGAACATAAAATGTATGTATATTAAAGCGCATTGATTTGTATGGAGGCAATTTTTAAAATATTGCCCCGTAAAATTAAGGACTGATTTGTTTTAAATTAATACCCAAAATATTGCGGTTCAGTTATTTCGATGATGTTAGTTGGACTATTTTTAAAATACCTCTAAAATATGGTTTTAGATCCACATTGTAAACATTTTTTTAATTTTTTGTCAAAAAGATTATTAAGTCTAATAATCAATAGCTTTTAATACATAATGAGCGAAAAATTATTTAATAATATACCCCCCATCAAAAATATGGGGGGTATATTGATTTTGTCATTCTGGGTCCTGGTTAGATTCTGAGTAGATCTAGCTATGTCCGTCCGTCTGCCTGTCTGTTGAAAGCAGGATAGGGCTCGAACAGGGCAACGTAGGGGGACGAAATTTGGCACAAATATTTACTTATATAAGGTTTGTTTGGTATTGAAAATGGGCAATCGGTTAATAAATAAAAAAGTTATAGGCTAAAAACTAGAAACACAGGGTGTCCGTTTCATACTTTTCTGCTGATATCTCTTAAATAAAAGCATGTACGACAACGAAATTTTGTATAAATAGTTTGAGGGTCGATATAAACTTGAAAACTAAAAATGGGCGTGGTCCGCCCACTTTAACGACCACTTTACCGCCCACCTAAAATATAAGGTGAAACTTCAACGAAATTGTGTTCAAATAGTTCAAGAACAAATGAAAACTCGGAAACAAAAAATGGGCGTGGTCCGCCCACTTTACCATCCACCTTCTATATAACGTAAAATCTGATTCGGCCGAGCCAAATATAACATTCGCGCTTGTTATTCTTGCGAAATTAAGATTTTTGAAAAATTTCCTATGCTTTTTTAAATACTATTTTATTGAATTTTGAATATTTTGGATATTTGGAAATATTTAGATATTTCATCGGAATTTTGTTTTCGGAGCATCATTGGAATGTCTTTATTCAGTACTATTTATATATGTAATGATTTAACACCTTAATAATAAAACTAATATGTTGAGATTACCGGACCAGTAGTGCAATTCAGTAACTTTTAACGATTCAACAATCGATAAATATGTCGATGGCGTATGTATATTTTTACAACATATACCTTTTTTTTTCGTATGGCAGCTCTGTCGAAATAAACAGAAGACTTAAATAGAAGTAGAAATAAAAAAGAATTTGGGAATTATTTGTAAACTTTGCACATGTATATTTACTGCTTTTGTATGTTAAACGTATGATTTGTTGATAAAAACAACACAAAAGATATTGTGGTTTAGTTGACGACAGAAGTAGACAACGTATGTCGTTAAAAATTATTACAGAAAAGAAAAATCAAGGTTGGAAACCGATACCGTTATATATACCGATACCGATTAAATACCGTTTAAAGTTGGTTACCGTAACTGATACCGATACCGAAATTATTATTTTGATAAAAATACCGGTATTTAAATACCGTTTTCTTCTGTACCGGTATATACCGGTATTTTAGTTTCGGTATTTTAAAAATACAATATTTTCAACATAATATGATATCTCATATAATTTTCTTCAGGAAATAAGAGAGATGAAGTTATTTTTAATAATAAGAGTTTATTTAAAGTAATTTTTAAAGAATTTTGTTTTAAAAAGGACTCTTATCGTTTATTTCTTTGATATATCGTTTGCAATAAATATATTTTTAAAGAGGTTTAAATGTTTTAAACCTAGTGCGGATTCTTTTTGTGCAAAAAAAGTGCAATCACAAAAAATGTATTATCTAAGATATGTGCATTTCAACTTAAGATATGCTCTCAATTATTTAACATATGACGCCCATGAACGTACTGTTGAAATTTAAATTAAGTTCTCTTAGTTAACTGTTTGATAATTGCTTCTATTCATCCGGGGTTTTCCCGGAAAATTTGTGATTTTTCATGTCCCGCTTTTCGGGAATTTTGTCCGTGATTCCCGGGAGTTTTAAAAGCACTTAAATGAAAGAAAACTGCATGAGTTTTAACTAAAGATTACATATTTTCAAACAATTTTTTTTACCAAAAAAATAAAAAATGATAAATCCAGTTGGGAACTATATATATATATAATTTCATTATTCTTTGAACTGTTTATCAGGATGAATCTTAGGTATAAATTCAAATAAACAGCATGTCAGCACTAAGAAGCAGCGTTACCGTTTGGCGACTTTAGTCGCCATTTGCCCCTTTTTCAACCACCTGGCCACTTTTTTGGCCCCTTTTTTAAACGGCGACTAAATGGCGACTTTTTAAGACTATGTGCTAAATTACGATAAACTAAGTTGTTTGAAATATATCGACCCATTATATATTAATTTCAACAAATAAATTAATAATTTTGGAGTATTTTTAAATGAACTGAAACTGTTAGTAATTAAAAATAATAATAAAGTTTATGAACAGCTATTTATATCATCATATGCCAAATTTTTTGGACTGGATTGAAAAAATTTTGTGCTAAATATTTTTGTGAATAAATCTTTATTTTTTCAATAATAAAAATTGTTGTAAAATAATAATAATAAATTATTTTGTTATTAATAGAACTGAATTTTGTAGTTTTTCTTAAAATACAATAATTTGTTGTTACCAAATAAACAAACTTTAAGGAGTTTTTTAGGTTTTAAACTAGTTGGCCCCTTTTTTTCAAAAAATCCCCTTTTTTGTCGACGTTTTATTTTGAAATCCGCTTTTTTGGACACTTTTTAAAAATTCTCAACGGTAACGCTGCTAAGAAGCAGTAAGTAAAAATCTGAAACTGATTGAAAGGATCTCTTGTAAGCATTTTAAATAAACGATATAAATTTGTCATTGGTATGGATAAACGGTTTCGCAAAAGACGTTCATCAGCCACTACTTTTGAGAATTATTAAATTACACATTTGTAAGTGAATTTTTTATAAATAAATTTTTTAAAGAGATTTTCGAAGCTTGTGTAAAAATGTTTAAATAAAGTATATGAAATGTCTGAGCAAATATTTTGTTATTTAATTTTCTGACTCAAATATGATTTATTTGTGATATATTTATGAATAACAATTGTGCGGATATCCAAAAAACTGTTTCACAATATATAAGTCGGAATTAATTTGATTTGAAAAATCAGTAGAATAACAATTGTTTTAATTTCTTTTTCTCTCTTTACAATCCTGTTTAAATCTGATAATGGAAAGTTTCATATCTTATTTGGGTCTCAGTTATTCAACTAATGATTGGAGAGATAATTAAAGTATTTAATCCGGGAAATAGAAAAAATTTTCCCGCTATCCCGGGAAATCAAAAAGTTCGGGAAAATTGTCTCTGAAGCGACTTCAGAGTTTGAATTACATTTGAATTTCTCACTCTCATTTAACCATGATTATGGCGCTTCGTTTTGATCCTTCAACTTTAAAAACTTCTAGTGAGTAAATGCGATAATATTCATACTTCAAAGAATTTCAATAAAATATACAAATATGTAATTTAATAATTTTTTGGTGAAATCTAATTAAAAATTATTTAAAAATTTAACTTTTTTAAGATTTTTGTCCAGTTTTTTAATAATAACGGTATTTACCGGTACTTTAGTTTCGGTACCGGTATACCGATACCGATATAATTTAAAATACCGTTCAAGATACCGTTACCGAAATAAAAATAAATTGAATGCCGTACCGTTACCGATACCGTTATTCGTTTCGATTTCCAACCTTGAGAAAAATCGATAATTTTGTTGTTTAATTTTGAATAAGTTCTTGTAAAATAGCCATTAAACTTCAAAGAATTTATACTATTTTTCATAAATTCATTGATATTTAAGAATAATTTATAATTCCATAAACTTTTTTGCAAAAATTGCTAATTTAATTTTTTGTTAACAAAATGTGTAAAATAGACACTTTCGCTTTTAAGGAGTTAATTATCTGCAATACTATATCAATAGTATCGGAATGGTACCTTAAAATCCAATCTATGCTGAAAATTTTCCCAAATATATACAATTACATATTTAAATAATGAAAATATGACAAACACTATTAATAAAATCTTAATATTTTGCGAATGAAAAAGATGTAAGAATTGTATCTCGTTAACAGATAAAATAAAATAAAATAATTAATTAAGTACCTAAAAAAACAATACAGTTTTAAACATTCTAGAAAATGCTGATGTTGCCGTAGTAATCTATATTTTTTTGAGCCTGGAAATATAACACTACATTCTTATACTGAAGAAGAAATCCTATTTTAAAGTTAAAAAATTTAAAGTTTCATGAAATGGAAATATTGCTAAAGTGGGAGTGATACCATAATTTTAATTGAGTTAAATTTGTTTCTCTACAAATGCTAGCACAAATAAAAATGAAAAAATTCTATGGTTTATTTGAAGAAAATTGTGATGAAGGTTTTTATGTTGGAGACAATTTCAGAAAAAAAAAAAATGAAATATTTTCAATGAAAAACAATCACAGTTTTTAAGACTTGCATATATTTACATATTTATGTGAAAACATGTTATACCACTGAAGTTATTTAGTTTAAAAATAGGTAGAGTTTGTACAAAACAGTTAAGGAAAAAAAGAAGTAAATAAAAATTTCAAATTGAACAAGGCAGAATTTATATAAGGAATTGAAGAAATTAATATAAAAAAATATTTAAAAATTATTAGTTTTGATAAAAGCACATTGAAAAAATTATATAATTTACTCATATGTATGCAACAGTTTATGCTTTAATATATTATTACGTATATACGCACGATTACTGGAAATATAAATAACTTGCAAATAAATAGCCGACTGATTATACGAAAATTGATTAAGGAAATATATTTGCTTATTTGTCGTGCCTGATGGGAAAAATACAAATATTATCACCGAAAATTCTATGAACGTAGAAGGAGTGGCAATGCAATACGTTTTATTTGCAATTAGCTACACTAATCACAACTAGTTTCATGAGTTACTAAATCGCAAATAGAATAATAACTCACCGTTTATACGCCAAAAATTTTATATTAAAATATTTTCAATTATATTTATTATTTTATATTTAAGTAAGAGGTGCGTATAAACGCTATATATGATAGGTTAATGTTGCGTATGATTAATGCTAATTTATAAAAAAGATATTAATCCTACTTATACGAAAGTACCTATAAATTAATTGGAAATTGTAAATTTTTGAATTTTTCAATTAAACTATAAAATTGTTAATAAAAATATTTGCTTTAAAAGCCTTTCTAATAGAACGTGTTAATGCATTGTTAAACTAATTACAACATCAATAAGAAATCGAAAACTTTTTCGCTTGTCACTGTACTTGACGAAACATTCAGTCATACTTCAAACAGACAGATACATATTCATAAAGTCTAAATGAATATGTAACAAACCGTGTTTCTTTTTTTTTCGTTTGTTTTTCCTCAAAGTATAAATACACCCTCATGTTTGAAGTCCTGAATAAAGTTCAGTATGTATTTTTTTTTTCATATTTCATTGTATTTGTTAAATTTTGCAACTGTTTGTATGTTAAACAATACGCATATTTTTCTATGTAAGTTTGAGTGTACAACATGTGTAAATGTATGTGGGTGGATGGATGGAATAATAGTGTTTGGGTGTATGTCTATTATATGCGTTTTCCTAGAGTGTATTGTGATTTTAATATTCCCCATGCAATACGTCTGGGATATGTCATGTCAATTTTATTCAGATTTTCCGTAAAGTAAAATGTACGTTTTTGGATGTACCATTGGTCGTGATATTGTTACTCTAGCATTTACCGAAAATAACAATCAAAACGAGCAGTTAAAAAAAAATAATACTCTACTCATACTTATATAAGAAGAAAACTAACGACTTTAGCGAAGGTTCAGTGACAAAAAAAAAGAAATTGTTTCTTATTATACTCTACGTTTTAACTTCCTGTCTTTTCTTCCTTCTTACTTCTTTTAGTAAGTGTATGTATGTTTGCAAAAATTATAATAAAAGTATCGTTTCTTTTTTTTTTTTTTTTTTTTTTTTTACATTGAAACAACTTCTTTTCCATATGTTTATATGTTGTTATCAATACTCCTTTTTTATTTTTATTCATTTTTTTCTCCTTGTCCTGTTTTAAGTATTTGTATAAGTGTGTGTGTTTGGTTAAAAAAAAAATAATAAGTAAATATCTTTACATATGTATATAAACTCATGCAAGCATGTATTTGTAAGTACATACGTTTTCCTTGAATAAATTTGTAATCACATTCAACCATACATATCTATGTATATATATATGTATGTATGTGTATGTTTACATGTATGTATATTGTATATTCGATATTTTCACATCAATTCAATACATTGAGTATGAATCTCTCTTTCTGACTATGAACACTTTAACTGAATTCCCAATGGGAGTCATTTGGAAGGCTTATAACTTGTACAATATTAGATTATGGAAATTCAGTTTTTTCTACTATGTCTTCTTCATTTTATTGGCAATTTTTATACGTAAAAATCATTGTAGCATAAGGTGTTGTACATGGTAAAAAATATTGTTGCCTGCATTGTACGTACACGGAAAGAATTATTGGTATATCTAATGATAGCATACGAACAGAATACTATTTTTTAACATAGAGATTCACAATTTAAAAACTGAAAATGGGTGGTATCAAAGCAGAGTTTGTAGATCAGTAAAATGAAATACTTATTTACTGTGCCTCTACATACTTCACCAGCACTCATGGAGCCCACATTGCACTGGGTGCAATTTTGTGGGACTCAGCCGCACCAGGCGTGGGAGGTTTTACTTTACGTCGTAAATGTTGTTAGATGTGGTTACATATAGTCAAAAGCGGACATCCAGCTCGAAGGACCATAAACAAATTTCTAATGGAACATTGCCTTATTGTCTGCGTTTGGTTTAAACCGAATACATATTTTCATATCATCAACATTTGAGGTGTCTTATCAATTTTGGGTTCGTTAAATCTTAAACACAATACTATATACCATAAAAAATTACTAGAGGAGTAACAGGGAGAAACGTCAAATTAAATTTTCAAACAAAATACATTTTTTTCCAAACAATAAAAACAAAAATATATAACTACATATATTTTGTTGTTGCATAAATTTTAAAATTGAAAATTGCAAAAACTATTAAATTTTCCCAATAAAAAGTATCTACATTATTTTTCTGTAAAATAAAATTTTCTTTCAAAACAAATAGTAATATTTTATTTTTTTGAAAGATATCTTAACAAGGATGATCTTAAAGCTAAAAAAAGCCCAATTTGACCTATTTTACATAAAATTTTTTAATTAAGATTATATATTCTAAATTTCTAAAGAACGAATCTACCAACAGCAGTATTGGAAACTTTAACATGTTCCAAAAAGTTTGTCAAGGACTTGTTCCGGACCTGTGACAAATGTGGACTTTATAGACAAAATCCCAAAAAACCCAATGTTTGAAATTGGCTTTATTCGATGGACAGTTTTATTCTTTAACTTATTGAAGAAAAAATGTACATTTTGAGATACTTAGTCGAAATTTCAAGTGCAAATAACTTGAAAACTATATGCATATACAAGCATGTTTTCCACAGGCCTTATGGAGAAGGTGTGAAAATTTTTTGAATCGGATAGGAAACAAAAATTAAGCAAGCTATTAAAAAAATTTAATGGAGCGAGATCGAAAAAAACTTAAACACGTTTTGCCTCTTAACTTTTTTCAGAAGCAATATATATTTTATTTTTTTTTTTAACTACTTATCTTTGAAAAATATATCAGTTATTATTTTTAATGACAACCATGTTGATTTGTTGTGAGTTTGATCAAAATGAGTGACAAAAAAGAAGTACGTGCTAAAATTATTAAAAATTATCAAAAAATCCAAATTGGTCCTATAAAAAATTGGACAAAGAAATTAAGGTCTGCCATCAAACTTTTTCTAATTTTATTAATCAGTATCAGAGAATTTGACTACTGATAGGAAACCTGATTCGGGAAGAAACAAAAAAAGGTCCACATGATATTGGGAAGGCCAAGAATATTGAAGGCGAAACTTTTTGGTACGAAAACCTAAAGCCAATGCAGGTTTGAAAACATACAAAGTTAAAAATTTCCGAAAAGGATTGCTGAAAAAAACTTACAAGCTAATAATAGGGCACAGAAATTTAAATCATATTTCATTCAAAAAAAAAATACTCATATTGTTTAATGGACGACGAGACATATGTACTGGCAGATTTTTTGCAACTTCTGGGTAAACATTTTAATATTGCTAATGCTCAACGAAATTTGGAAGATAAGTTTAGAAACCAAAAGCAGACAAAATTCCCTAAAAAATCCTGGTATTTCAAGCTTTATGCAGTTGCGGAAAAAGAAGCAGTTATTTGTTATAGTGGACTCTATAAATACCGTAATATACATCAAAGAATGTTTGTAAAAAAGGCTTCTTCCTTTCATAAGTGTACACAATGTAGCCACATATTTTTGTCCCGATTTGGCATCTTGTCACTACGGTAAGAAAGCTCAAGAGAGGTCAATCCTCCAAATTGTCCGGAGTTAAGACCACTGTAGAGATATTGGGCTTTTAAGAGAATTGAAAAATCCCAAAATATTGAGGATTTTAAAAGAAGATGGACAAACTCTTCTAAAAAGAGACTGAAGGAACTAAAAAAGTTATATTTTTTTTAATATAATATCAATTAAATAAAATTAAACCGTTTTCAAATTGTTGAATTTTATACTTTTATGTTAAGATTTTTTCGATCTCACTTCTTATTTTAAAAAATCTTCGCAAAAATGTTGGTCCATAAACCGTCATTTTAATATATTATGCAAAAAAATTTCGATATTTTTCTTAAAAAATGGTTAAGAATTTTATTATTTAGTTCCCTTTAACCCAAACTGACCTAGCGCACCCATATGGCACCGCAAACAACGGTCAAATAAAAAGCTATATAGCGAAGAAGATACTAAAAATTTAGAATAAATTTGAATTACATTTCATCATATGGAGTCTTGTTAATAATATTAGCTTAATAAAAGGTCATTAATATTATATGTTTGGAAGCAACTGATCCTTTTGTAAACCCTTAAAATTATTATTGATAAAAATATAAAAAATTAACGACATGAAAAGTTAATTCATACATTTTTTGACACTGTGTTAATTTGTAGAAAAATCTTTTATGATTGTTATATAAATAAGATGTACTATGTTACATTGGTATAAATCAATAAAATATATAAAATGTTTTTATCCTGTTTTTTTTTATGGACTATATATCTGCGTTACCATATGGGTGCGCCAGACACAACATGGACATTTTTTTTCGTAGTACATTTCCTTGAAAATTGTGTCAAGAAATGTAATTTTTTTGATAAAAAACTTGTTTTTCCGGTAAATTATCCGTCAATCGAGCTTTGAAGAGCTTGAAAGTGGGAATTATGAATATGTCTGTAAGAACGTCCAAAAAATTATAGTGATATTAGTAACGAAGTCGATACTGGTAACATTTCTAGCAGTAGTATTTCACATTAAGTCCTTGATATATTTCTTAAAACCAAAATGAGATTGTCTATCATAATGAATATAAAATAGGAACATCGAAAAGCAGAATTTTTACGCATATAATGGCATTTGTGTTGAAATTTGTTTGTCAGCATCAGGGAAAATAGAAAGGTAGTCTTAAATAATTATAGTGTATGACTTCAAAAGTCATTTGTTACTCTGTAAATTATATTTAGTGGATATCCTCCATTATTCAAAAGTGGATTCCTAACCCAATAAGTTTTTATGATCGTGATGAAAGTATTTTGTTAGCACCAACAGCTATAATAAGGCGTTATATCGATGAATGCTCCAACTTAAGGGGGGTGTACCTAATGCTGAATGTTTGATATGTAAATTATAACGTACTAGAACTCATATTGAATTGCATCTCCTTAAGAAATTTGTCAATAAAAAACATTTTTTTGAAAAATTTTCTGATTTTCTTCTTACAAAAAAAAAAAAAAAAAAAAAAAAAATTAATAAATTATCTATGTAGTGCCTGGCATGACCATATGGTAACGGCCCTTTCTGCCCGACCTAGGGACCGAAACAAAATTTTATATAATAGTTAAGTTTTCTAAGGCCCCATAGATCTAAATTTGAAAATTTCATCATTATCTGAAACAAAAAACATTCCAGTAGTGCTATTCAGTAACTTGTTTTAACGATAATCGAATCGTTAAAAATAGTACACAACAAAATTGTCGATTCCGTTATTCTGTAACACTTTTAACGATACTTGTTTGAGTCAACTTAAAGACAAAAACTTTTGTGTTGTTATATTAACAACTAAAAGTAGCCAAGAAGTCAACCCTATGACTTAGTCGCTCTTCTGTGGTTGTAATATGTGCTTCAAAGGTTATAGTCAGTGCTTACACGTTTTTTGGGAGTAGTGATCATTTTGAAGAAAACCATTAACTGAAACATATCTTAATCAATATCAAAGAAATAATTTAATCGATCGCCGTCTTAAAATTTGTTAAAAAATTTCGATTTGTCTAAAGTTTGTTTTTCTTTTTTATTTGGTTTGGAGCTTTATTTTTTTCGGTATTTCCATGTAGAGAGCCATGCCACATGACAACAATAGTTATATACAATCGTTTAAGAATACTTAGTGAATCATACAATCGTTACTGCAAACAACAAATGCTATTGTCAAGTCTTGCGATTGTCGAATCGTTAAAAGTTACTGAGTCGCACTACAGGTCAATTTGGCTTAAGGCTAAAATATTAAAAATTTGCATTGTAGTAAGTACTGTTGATAATATATAATTTTCCAAATTTTTCCAAAAATTTTTTTAATTAGAAAGTCTTCTAGCGAAAAAAAAAATCCCATGGGAAAACTTTTTAAAATATTTTTCCATAAACTTTTTTACCAAAATGTATAGGAACTATAATTTTTCAATCGCTGCAGCGATGTGCTTAAAACAGAAAAGAAATTTTTATTGTCACTTATTTATTAAAAAACTTTATTATTATTTTTAAATAGAATAAAGTCTTCAAAATCCAAATAAGAACTTAATGAACATTTAAGTTTAATTTAATTTTTATTTTCTCTAATAAACACGACATTCAGAGTACCGTTACCTTGTTTTGGTTCACATGTCTTCACTTTGTTTATTACTTGGACAATTATCTCTCATAATGAATTCAAACTTAAGCAAAAAAACATAAACAAAATTTTTAGTTTAGTCCCCCTAAATTGGGAAAATCTGACACTGTGCTCTGGTAGGGAATTGAAGAAAAATTTCAAACTTTTTGTTTTATTTTTTCCATATTAAGCTAATTTTACGCATAGTTTGAGGGGTCTTCCTACACCGAAATCTCAAAAAATCCTTTCCTCGGTATACTCTAAGATACAGTCGGCCGATTACAAGTTACAAATTTTTTTTTTTTTTTTTTCAAACAATTTCGATTCTGCTGGTTCTGCATTGGCAGACTATTTGCAGTTTATTTTAATGAATATTATTTTAATCTGTCAAAGTAAAATAGTTTTGATGGAAAACGAGATACTTTTATCTAAATGAAATTTGCTTGGCCACATCCAAGTCTCTGCGTTACAACTATCCAAATGTAACTTAATGGCTATGGTTTGTCAAGATTTGTCCTTAAAACAAAGGCGCCCTAAACAATTAGGAAGTTTGTAAACCTTATAGGAGCATATACCTGATTTCAAAAATGATGACATTATAAAATAAGTTTTTGATTTATCTAAGAATTTTCTAGTTATTTTTTTATAGTTCAATCAAGAAAAAGTGACAAAAATAAAAAAAAATCCGCATATATCGTAGAATTTAACAAGGAGAGTAAACATTAAAATAGGAGGTTTTGGATAACAAGTTAGCTATCCAAATCAAATTTAGGACATCACTAAAATAACGGACAAATACCCGAAAAAGAAACAAATTATTATTAAAATATGTTATACAAATAATTTATTATAAAGAATAAACATTTTTATTTTTAATATTAACGAATTTTTATGATTTTTTGAAAAAAAAAAAAAAAAAAAAAATGGGGAATTTTATAAGAAATTTAAGCTTTTTTCAGGAAATAGGCTTAATATTTCTATAACTATTGAACGTATTAAAAAAATATTTGGGAACAACTTGAAGAAGATTTCAGTTTGAATTTAATTGAATAATTTAATAGTTTACGAGATATGCTTCAATAGTTATATGGTGAAACCTCTTTAATTTAAAAAAAATTTTCACGTTAACTAGTCAACTCCAAAAAAAAAAAGATTTAGAGGCTTAGTACTTATTAATATTGTGTATCCAAATTGACTAAGATATTCCATATCGCAGAAAATTGTTTTCACTTTGTCAACCCATATAATTTTAGTTGGATTTTAAAATATTTGTACGTTAGCTAATATGAAGGATAAAATCGTGATTTTAATTAAAATGTCTCATACCTAAAAATTATATAGAGACAAAAGGTAAAACTTTACTAAAAAATTTTATATAATATGCCATTTATTCGTTCATATTAAATTTTTCCTAAAAATTACCAAATAATAATTTTTTAATAGCTGTCGCTTCATGTATATATTATCAACTTTGGTGCGAACATTTTTTTTTAATTTGTTTTAGGATCATCGATGTAAATGACTATTTAAGCATTATGTTCCAATCATCAAAGAAAGTTAAATTTTGGCAAGTGTGATGTAAATGATGTCCTTTTTCATAATTTGGGGTACGTTTAAAAGTGCGATACAACTAGGCATTCTTCGTACAATGTTGAACTACACTATTGTACATACATACATATGTATATCAGAATGATTTTACAAATATCTTATTAATATTTAAAAGAAAATTATCTTTTGCAAGGCTTTACCAAAAAGACAAAAATTATTAGAAAAAAAAACATTAAATGTTTCAAAATTATCATTTTGCACAAATATGTATAATTCCTTAAATTTGCAATAATGTTATTATTTGATAACAATATTATTTGATTACATCATTTTATTGATTTACGTTAAATTTTCGAACACATAATAATTCTTAAACATATACATATAGCAGAATTTTCCCCTTTTTTGGAAAATGCTATCTGAAAATCTTTGCCCATTATTTGATTTTTTGCGTGTATTCTTCTAAACCGTATTAAATTATAACAAATTTGTTGAAATTATCTTTGGTAGTGATCTGCAAAAGCCACCACCCTACTCTCAATACTTTAAACATGCATAGAAATACATAAGTACCAAAAAAAAAAAAAAAAAAACACACACATACATAAAATCATTTGAAGACAATACACACTCCAACAACCATTAAACAAGAAAAACTAAAGTGTATACTTTAAGCCAAATATGATATTATGTCAAACATAATATTTTTGTACTTGTGATGGCAGCTACTGCCAATGCTACTTACAGCCACCTTTAAAGGAACAGCCGACGACACGTTCTTTTATTAGTACAGATTTTTTTTTTTTTTTTTTTTGCTCGTACGTTTTAGATGTTTGTCTACATCAGTGATATACACGCAAAGCCAGACGACAACTCTATCAAGACACTATTGTTGTAAGTTTGCAAATAAAAAAAAGTGGATAAGACACAGAAATCGCAACAAATGACACAAATTGAATGACAAAACAAATGTTACAGACTGTTGATTCCTAATTTTTACAATAATATTTATATGTAATATTGTTGTTATTGTTGTTGCTGCCGCTTATACTTCAATTTATTGTTGGTTATATTGATTCTTATTGCATTAACCGAGGGAAGATAAAAAAAGAGCATAGATTTTTTTTGTTAAAGATTTTATTTTAGGGGTAAATATGAAAGAAAAAGAAAAAAAAAAAATACATAATATAAGATGGTAGACAGGTTTTTCTTAGACACTTATATGTGTGTGTAGAAAATTAAACAGTGGGTTTGAAAAAAAATATTAAAAAAATAAAAATATTTATTTTCAGAATTATTTCGTTTAAGCTATTTTAAATTATTTGTGTAAAATTATTTAATAATTTTCTGTTAGTGTTTTTTGCAAAGAAATTTTCTTTTGAAAGTTAGTCTCCTTTGTAGAGAAATTTTCTATAGAAAATTAGTCTTCTTTGCAGAGAAATTTTAAAAAATGAATCTCTTTTACAGAAAATTATTCTTCCTTGCAGAGAAATTAAAAAAAAAGTTAATCTCTTTTACAAAGAAATTTTCTATAAAGAAAAATCACTTTTGCAGACAAATTTTATATAGAAAAAATAATCACTTTTGTTGAGAAATTTTCTATAGAAATATTCAATAGAAAATTAGTCTTCTTTTTAGAGAAATTTTTTATAAAAAATAATCTCTTTTGCAGAGAAATTTTCTATAAAAAATGTATCTCTTTTGCAAAGAAATTTTCTATAGAAAATTAATCTCTTTTGTTAGGAAATTTCCTATAGAAAATTAATCTCTTTTGCAGAGAAATTTCCTATAAAAAATTAATCTCTTTTGCAGAGAATTTTTCTGTAGAAAATTATCCCTTTTGCAGAGAAATTTTCTGTAGAAAATTAATCTCTTTTGCAGAGAAATATTCTATAGAAAATTAATCTCTTTTGCGAAAAAATTGTTTATAGGAAGTTAGTTTCCTTTGCAGAAACATTTTCTATATAAAATAAGTCTTTTTTGCAGAGGAACTTCATATAGAGAATTAGTCCCTTTTGCAGAGAAATTATCTATAAAGCAAAATTACCTACCGACAAATTTTATATAGAAAATTAATCTCTTTTGTTGGGAAATTTTCTATAGAATACTAGTCTTCTTTTTACAGAAATTTTTTATAAAAAAATAATCTCTTTTGCAGAGAAATTTTCTATAAAAAATTTATCTCTTTTGCAGAGAAATTTTCTATAAAAAATTAATCTCTTTTGCAGTGAAATTTTCTGCAGAAAATTAATTTCTTTTGCAGAGAAATTTTCTATAGAAAATTAATCTCTTTTGCAGAGAAATATTCTATAGAAAATCAATCTCTTATGCGGAGAAATTTTCTATAGAAAATTTATATCTTTTGCAGAGAAATTTTCTGTAGAAAATAAGTCTTTTTTGTAGAGGAACTTCCTATTGTAACGAACCTACCCGTAAGGCCATATTCTCCAGGAGCCATGCTACCTTCTATACCGGCCGTGCTCAGGGAAAATGGGGTGGATCTTGCCCCTCTCGAATATGTACGGATGTCACATATATATTTAAAATTAGGTAGCTAACAAACCAAATCGACAAAAAAAAATAATAAAACCAAAAACAAATAAACTATAAGAAATAATAAAACAAATGAGAGAACCCAGTTGAAGAGGTATAGGTGTAAAACCCTCTTCCAAATTCTATACCCTTCCATCCTTGCTATCTATGTTAATTATTCCCAGATAGCCCTAGTATGACCTACATATCAATGGTACTTAACCTTTCGTGGAAATAAAATGAAAACGAATCTAATACATTATAATATCCTCAATAAATTTTATATTTTTCTCAACATTCATTTTCACAAATTTCAAGATAATCATTAAAATTAATTTTAAAACAAATTATAATTAAAATAAAAAAATATAATAATAAAACATTAATTTAAACAATATAAACACTTAATAAAAAAAATTCAACAATTATTTTGGTCATTAAACCAAAAAAAATTACCAAAACAAGAAAATTCCAATTTAAAATGTGTATATAAATTATGTTAATACTTTATGTTATTAACATTTTTGTTTTTTTTTTTATATATATATATTTTGTTTTTATATGTTATTTACATATAATTTTTTTATGTTAAGATTTTTGTATGAAAACGCTTATAATTAATGTTATTAACAGGCAATTTATATGTTATGAAATTTTATTAGATGTTATTTTTCTTTTGTTTACTTTAATAACATAATGTTTGAAATGTTAAAATTTAACAGTTTATTTTTATATTAGAAACATATAAATAGATGTTAATAACAGCATGTGTTATTTATGTTAATTGAGTTATTTTTCTTTTTCTTTGTTATAACCATAAAACTGTTAAATTGTCATTATGTTATTAACAACAAAAAAATAAGGAATTTGAAAATTTAAAATTTGTTTTTGTGTTAAATGTGAGAATGAAAATAACAAAATAAATAAATAACTTTATAATTGACTCACCAAATAATCTCCCACGATGACTTCAGGCCTGATGTCGATGGAATTTGAGTTCTTTTGTTTTATATTTATTATTATTATTTTATAGGAAAATTTTCATTCTGTTATGTGTTATGTTAAGTTATATTGTTTCAATGTTAGGGCTAAAAGATTTATGAGTGTGTATTATAAGAATGTTAATGTAACATGAAGATGTGTTATTTTATAGTGTTAATGAGATTTGTGTATGTTAGTGTGAATGTTTTGTTATGTTATTTGTTCATGATAAAAATTTGAATTTTTAAATTTTTGACTTTATATGCCAAAAGAAAAATAATATGAAAATTAATTAAAAATTTTTGATTTAAATTGAAATTATTGATTTAAGTAAAAATTATTGATTTAAACTAAT
Organism: Protophormia terraenovae; assembly: GCA_951394005.1. Lineage (NCBI taxonomy): Eukaryota > Metazoa > Arthropoda > Insecta > Diptera > Calliphoridae > Protophormia > Protophormia terraenovae. The sequence goes on from OX596076.1 coordinate 93,084,102, forward strand.
GAAATTAATGGAAAACATGAATACTATTAGAAAATTAGTTAATATTAGAAACTAATTATTGATTAAGATAAAAAAAATATGAAATTAGGTAATATTAGAAAAAAAACAAATTAGTTTTAAAATAAAAAAAAATTATTGAAATTGATGAAAATAACTGTCTAGCACACAATAGCAATCTTTTAAGATTAACTATTTGTCTTCTTCTTTTCTCCTTCTGCTTGAAATATTAAATTGTATAATGTTCTAATGAATGTCAGGTAACATAAACCAGGTGAAAATTTTAAACAAATGTGTAGTCTAAAATGACTACTTATCCTGTTCGAGAACGATTTTGTATTAATAGGTATATGCTGGGGTTTCAATAAAATATATCGATGTGGAAGAACTCGTATGCAAAAACCACTATGATACGTTGCAGATGAAATATTATGTTTGTCCTTAAAAGAAATAACTGCCACTTTATAGTTGCCCAAAATATAATTGACAAGCTCAGGAAGCGCAATATGTTCTGACCCCAATATTCCTGTTTCCAGTTTGAATACAGGATTTAAACGAATTCTCACAATGAGACCTTAAAACAAAGAGGAAATATGGTCCAAATCAATATCAAAATGTGTGTCAAATATTCTCCTTCCTTACCACAAAATGTTCCGTAAAATGTGTTGACAAACTCTAAAAGAATCTCCATAAATTTTCGAAAGAAAATTGCAAATGGCAAAATAAAATAATTTATTCTGTCGCACAAATAAAAACACACAATGTAAATTCAATTAAACTATTCTAATTATTACACAACAATGAGAAAATTTTTCAAATGTATGAAAAACTTTTAAAAGAAATTTCAAATCTAATGTGATCAAAAAAAATTTAAAAAATTTAAATTTGAAATCAAAAAAGAAAATTATTTAAAAAGTAATAAAAATGAGAACGATGCCTCACAAAACAGCTACACCTTTAATAGTTCCCAACTGAGGAAGTGGAGCTGTAAAAGGCGAAGTTTTAATAGTAAACAAAGTCTGAATTCCCTACACAAAATCATGCTCATGACCATATATCCTTGGAGTGATATACAGCAATATTACCTGTATCGATATCCTGCAGTTCGTAACTAACCAGTCCAATTTTCCGCAGTACCTTAGCACGTACTCCCACAGGGGCCAGTTTAGAATTAAAATAGTCCACTTTAGAACTCTGTGTAAAAGTTCTTCTGTAAACTGTCTGTCCTATCTTAAAGTCTTTCACACGAGATCGCAAATTGTACAGTCTAGCATTTTTCTCATAAGCATCCTTCATCAAAGATCTAATGGAGTCCCGTATTATTGTAAATTCGTCCTGTCTTTCAATTTTTACGTCCGTTTCCGTTAATAAATTAAGATTCTCCAAAAGTTTATAGTCCCGTCCATTAATCATCATAGTCTGTCCAAAAACTACTTCGTATGGTGTTTTACCGATAGTTTGGTGAATACTGTTCCTTAATGCACAATTAACGCTATCAATATATGAGTCCCACAAGCGATGGTCTTTTCGAACGTAAGATCTTAACGCCTCGTTTATACATCTATTAACTCTCTCGCTTGCATTTCCTTGAGGGTTGTATACTGCAGTTAATATATGTTGAACACCATACGAAGATAAAAATTTTGAAAATTCCCTACTTTTAAATTGTGATCCGTTGTCGGATACTATAATTTCCGGTACTCCAAAACAGTTAAATATATTTGTCCGTAAAAAATCTATAATTTGTTTAGATATAAATTTTTTAAGAGGTTTTAAAAATGTAAATTTAGAAAAGTGGTCCAAAACTATCAAAATTCCTATATGTCCTGATTTTGTCCGAGGTAGCGGTCCAATAAGGTCAATGTATAGTCTTTGAAAAGGTCTGTCTGTTTTTACCATTTGACCCATAGGAGGTCTTAAAGTAGAAGTTGGTGTTTTAGATGTTTTACACAGTTCACAGTCTCGTATATAGTCTTTCACGTCAGTCACAAGTCTCGGCCAAAAAAAATAACGTCTAATATGTTCCAAGGTCTTGGCAATCCCTCCATGAGAAGATGATGGTACATCATGAGCTGAATAAATTACACTCCTACGAAGTTCTTCAGGTACCAACAACTTCCACGAGTCTGACTCATCCTCAATTCCTCTAGAAAAGTTATCACGCTTGTAAATATACCTATCAACAACCTTAAAATCCGGTAAGTTGGATTTCTGGAATTCATCACGCAACCTACTATATTCTGCAGAATTGAAAGCTTCAGAATCCAAATCTATTACAGACATATTTTCCAATTCTAACTCATCCACAAAATTGTCGCCTTCGTATGCACGGTACAATGTGTCGGGTACAACGTTATCCTTACCCTTCCTATGCTCAATGGTGAAATTAAAACCTTGCAACTTCAAGGACCATCGTGCTAAACGACCTGATAAGTCACGCTGACCCATTAACCATTTCAGGCTTGCGTGGTCAGTGACAACTTTAAATTCCATACCTTCAATATACGACCTATACTTCTTTATAGCCATGACTACTGCTAAACATTCCAATTCGGTGATGGTGTAATTTCGTTGGGCCCCATTTAGTTTATGGGACATAAATGCGATCGGTTTTTCAGTCCCGTCTTCGTCCGCTTGCGCCAAAACTGCACCCACGCCATATGTGCTAGCGTCGCACTGAAGTATAAATGGTTTTGAATAGTCGGGGTGTATCAGTAATGGTGCAGAAGTAAGTCTGTTTTTCAGTTCGTCGAATGCACATTGTGCTTGTTCTGTCCAAACAAATGCCTTTTTCTTTGTCAATAGTTCTGTCAGTGGAAAAGTTAAAGTTGAATAGTCTCGTATAAAACGTCTGTACCAACCGGTCATTCCTAAAAATCGTCGTAAGTGTCGTATCGATTTTGGTACAGGGAAGTCTCGTATTGCGTCCACTTTGTCATCGTCCGTTTGCAGAGTCCCGTTCCCAACAACGTAACCTAAATACTTTACTTTATTTAAAGCAAAGCTACTTTTGCTGATGTTTATGGTCAAACCAGCTTTTCTCAGTTGTGTTGCTACTTCCATAAGATGTGTTAAATGTTCGTCAAAGTCACGTGAAACTACCAAAAGGTCATCTAAATAAACAAATACATGCGTCTTAAGATTATACGGAATCACCATGTCCATAAGTCTGCACAACGTTTGCGGTACGTTACACAGTCCAAACGGCATCCTTGTAAATTGATACAAAGGCCGATTAGGGACTGTGAAAGCCGTCTTAGGTCGTGAACTTTCCTCTAGTTTAATTTGCCAAAAGGCATCTTTCAAATCGATTTTTGAAATACAGTAAACTGGAGGAAGTCTTGATAAAAGTCCGTCAATGTTCGGTATTGGGTAAGCGTCCTTTATTGTCACGGAATTTAATTTTCTGCTGTCCACACACATTCTAATTTTTCCCGGTTTCACAACAACAACCGTCGGAGAGGACCAAGGTGAATTAGGTGCCTCTTCTATTACTCCTAACGAAATCATCCTGTCTAGTTCGGTACAAAGCTGTTTTTCTACAGCTGGTGATATCGGGTAATAACGTTGTTTGATGGGTTTAGCATCACCTGTATCAATCTTGTGTTCAATAAGTGATGTGCAACCCAGTCCTTCAGTTTCCGAATTTGGAAACGCTGCAATGATTTTATTCAGTCGTTGTCTCTGTTCGTTTGTCAAAACAAGTTTGTCAGGGTCAGTTTCTGTACAGTCCACTTCACCAATAACAGGCATAGAAATTTTGAGTCCGAAAGCTGTCCAAAAGTCGAAGCCACATATTAAGTCTTGTTTTATACTAGGCACGACCAAAAATTCAAATAATTTTGATTGTCCTTGAAAGGTTATGTCCAAAGTCACAGTACCTAATACATTTTGTCTCGTTCCGTCCGCTGTTCGTACGTTACCGATGCATTTATGAAAAGAAGTTGTATTTTGTACTCTAACTGCCAATTCACCACCAACAACGCTTTTGTTGGCTCCACTGTCCAATAAGGCCAAACAAAATACACCATCGACCTTTAGATTAATATAAGGTCTGTTGTCTAAATTAGGTGTGATAATGGGAGATATTATAGAACGCTTAAACTGCCTCAATTTGCCATAATGATCCCGAATACGTTTCGAGGATCTACTAATCTTAAAACTTTCGCTAAAAATTCTAGCTCGAGCCTTCTTGTACTCCGCTACTCTTACGTGATAAGGTCTTAATAAGGGATGTTCACAAGGGATTGTTTTGTTATTGTTGTCAATGTTTTTCTGTCCTTCAGTAATCAAATCCGAGTTAGTAAGTCCCTTATTTACGGATGTCCGGTTTAGAATCGTCGGACATCCTTCTGTCCGTTTCCCTGATTCTTTTTACTACATTTCGGACATGTGGGTTTGTATACGTCCCTGGCACCACAGCCATAACAAAAAATTCGTCTTTGTTTCAAGCATTCAATGTAAGTGTGACCGGCTTCGTCACAATTCCAACATTTTAAAACTTGTTGTATTCCGCAAATATCCGTACTGTCAATTTGGTCAACCTGTTCAACAGATTCTGCTGTCATTTCCGCTAAACGTCCTTTAGTTTTGCGAAATTCGAATGCATTAAAATCTTTAACAAATTTTTCATGTTTTCTCACTTCTTTTCGAAGTTGAGAAACACTACTAATATTCATGTGAAGTAATTCATGTCTAATTTCAATCTTTAAGTTACGTAAAACAGTCTCGCAAAGGTCACGGTCAGAAATTGGATTTTGTATTTTGTCTGTCATGGAAGAAATTATATCAAAGTAATCGTCAAAGTTCTCATTGGGTTTCTGTTTACGACGGCGAATATCTTCAAGCAAGTCAAAATCATTTTGGTCCGATTTATATTGCGTACGTAAAGCAGTCATCAATGTTGCCCAGTCAATATTATTATTTTGTCGGTGGTATCTCCAGTACCATTCTAGAGCTTTTCCGTCAAAGAGAGTGTGTGCATGTTTGCACAATAGTACAAAGTCACCACCTAAATTATTGGTAGTTAAAATATTCACACGGTATATAAATTCATCTATTGACATTTCGTTATTATGTCCAGTAAATTTAATTCTCCAATTGCGGATAATATTAAGGACCTTCTCCGCATAAAATGGGTCTTGAGGTGGTTGAAATTCTGAACTTGTAGGTGTGTGTCTAACAGTCTGGGTATTTTCAGGTTGGTTGTTTGTCTCAGCAGGTAAATTCATGTTTCTAAACATGTTCGTCAACTCAGTTGTCATCATAGACATCATTTCCTCTCGAAAAGATGTCAAAGATTCCGAAATTAATTGTCTTATTTGAGTGTCGTTACCTCCATTAGAGGTACTAGGCTGATTAGCAGGTGTACGTTTTGGACGTTCTTGTGAACGAGTTCCCTGAGTCTCAGTAGAAGGGCCTACATCTACAGAAAAACTAACATTCGTGGGCTCATCCAAATTCAACAAATTGTCCCTACTTCTAGTAAGCGGCATTATTAATAGTAAAATAAATAAACGAATCCAAAAAAATTAAATATTCCACTACTCAGTTAAGCTTCCATCAATATGTAGTCATAAAAAAAAATAAATTGTACTAAGCCTCACATGAAATAAATAAAAAAAAAAAAAATAATACAAACAATCTAAGAACGAGTATACATTAAACTATCAAAAGTTCAAAGTATAAATCTCAATTCTAAAAAAAAAATAAAACGATGGAATGGTAATGAGACTAGTGTGAGAGTAAGAAACCAGTGTCAACCAATGTCAAAAATCTCCATCACACGTCGTCCCAAAAGAAAATTTAGAAAACGATAACAAATAATAAATGAAACACCAAAATATCATACTATATACTGAGAGTTAAAATCCAAAAATGTCATAAATCAGAATCAATAATCTCGATCAATATAATAGCACTCTAAACAAAAAAAAAAAAAAAAAAATCATTCGGTTAAGAACTCCTAAATTTAGAAAATCTCAAAATCCAAAAATTAATAAAAACGGACAACACACAAAAAAAAAAAAAAATAAAAAACAAAAAGAAAGTCGATAAACACGGAAATCAAAGATATTATTTTAGAACATCAGCTTTATGCATATGTAATTATGTGAAGTTAAATATTCTTAACATTAAAATGTTAATTGATTCTTGCTGATGCCCCACGTTGGGCGCCATTTAAATTTATGTAACGAACCTACCCGTAAGGCCATATTCTCCAGGAGCCATGCTACCTTCTATACCGGCCGTGCTCAGGGAAAATGGGGTGGATCTTGCCCCTCTCGAATATGTACGGATGTCACATATATATTTAAAATTAGGTAGCTAACAAACCAAATCGACAAAAAAAATAATAAAACCAAAAACAAATAAACTATAAGAAATAATAAAACAAATGAGAGAACCCAGTTGAAGAGGTATAGGTGTAAAACCCTCTTCCAAATTCTATACCCTTCCATCCTTGCTATCTATGTTAATTATTCCCAGATAGCCCTAGTATGACCTACATATCAATGGTACTTAACCTTTCGTGGAAATAAAATGAAAACGAATCTAATACATTATAATATCCTCAATAAATTTTATATTTTTCTCAACATTCATTTTCACAAATTTCAAGATAATCATTAAAATTAATTTTAAAACAAATTATAATTAAAATAAAAAAATATAATAATAAAACATTAATTTAAACAATATAAACACTTAATAAAAAAAATTCAACAATTATTTTGGTCATTAAACCAAAAAAAATTACCAAAACAAGAAAATTCCAATTTAAAATGTGTATATAAATTATGTTAATACTTTATGTTATTAACATTTTTGTTTTTTTTTTTATATATATATATTTTGTTTTTATATGTTATTTACATATAATTTTTTTATGTTAAGATTTTTGTATGAAAACGCTTATAATTAATGTTATTAACAGGCAATTTATATGTTATGAAATTTTATTAGATGTTATTTTTCTTTTGTTTACTTTAATAACATAATGTTTGAAATGTTAAAATTTAACAGTTTATTTTTATATTAGAAACATATAAATAGATGTTAATAACAGCATGTGTTATTTATGTTAATTGAGTTATTTTTCTTTTTCTTTGTTATAACCATAAAACTGTTAAATTGTCATTATGTTATTAACAACAAAAAAATAAGGAATTTGAAAATTTAAAATTTGTTTTTGTGTTAAATGTGAGAATGAAAATAACAAAATAAATAAATAACTTTATAATTGACTCACCAAATAATCTCCCACGATGACTTCAGGCCTGATGTCGATGGAATTTGAGTTCTTTTGTTTTATATTTATTATTATTATTTTATAGGAAAATTTTCATTCTGTTATGTGTTATGTTAAGTTATATTGTTTCAATGTTAGGGCTAAAAGATTTATGAGTGTGTATTATAAGAATGTTAATGTAACATGAAGATGTGTTATTTTATAGTGTTAATGAGATTTGTGTATGTTAGTGTGAATGTTTTGTTATGTTATTTGTTCATGATAAAAATTTGAATTTTTAAATTTTTGACTTTATATGCCAAAAGAAAAATAATATGAAAATTAATTAAAAATTTTTGATTTAAATTGAAATTATTGATTTAAGTAAAAATTATTGATTTAAACTAATGAAATTAATGGAAAACATGAATACTATTAGAAAATTAGTTAATATTAGAAACTAATTATTGATTAAGATAAAAAAAATATGAAATTAGGTAATATTAGAAAAAAAACAAATTAGTTTTAAAATAAAAAAAAATTATTGAAATTGATGAAAATAACTGTCTAGCACACAATAGCAATCTTTTAAGATTAACTATTTGTCTTCTTCTTTTCTCCTTCTGCTTGAAATATTAAATTGTATAATGTTCTAATGAATGTCAGGTAACATAAACCAGGTGAAAATTTTAAACAAATGTGTAGTCTAAAATGACTACTTATCCTGTTCGAGAACGATTTTGTATTAATAGGTATATGCTGGGGTTTCAATAAAATATATCGATGTGGAAGAACTCGTATGCAAAAACCACTATGATACGTTGCAGATGAAATATTATGTTTGTCCTTAAAAGAAATAACTGCCACTTTATAGTTGCCCAAAATATAATTGACAAGCTCAGGAAGCGCAATATGTTCTGACCCCAATATTCCTGTTTCCAGTTTGAATACAGGATTTAAACGAATTCTCACAATGAGACCTTAAAACAAAGAGGAAATATGGTCCAAATCAATATCAAAATGTGTGTCAAATATTCTCCTTCCTTACCACAAAATGTTCCGTAAAATGTGTTGACAAACTCTAAAAGAATCTCCATAAATTTTCGAAAGAAAATTGCAAATGGCAAAATAAAATAATTTATTCTGTCGCACAAATAAAAACACACAATGTAAATTCAATTAAACTATTCTAATTATTACACAACAATGAGAAAATTTTTCAAATGTATGAAAAACTTTTAAAAGAAATTTCAAATCTAATGTGATCAAAAAAAATTTAAAAAATTTAAATTTGAAATCAAAAAAGAAAATTATTTAAAAAGTAATAAAAATGAGAACGATGCCTCACACTATAGAGAATTAATCTCTTTTGCAGAGAAATTATCTATAAAAAATTAGTTGCTCTTGCAGAGAAATGTTCTATTTCTTTTACAGAGGAATTTTATCTTTTGCAGAGAATTTTCTATAGTCTATTTTACAGAAAAATTTTCTATAGAAAATTAGTCTCCTTTGTAGAGAAATTTCTATAGAAAATTAGCCTTTTTTTGGAGAGAAATTTTATGTTTTTAGAATTGAATATGATTTTCTTTAAAATACTGTGCCATAATATTTTTATGTGGTAAAAGTACACACAGATGTTAGAAGTCATAATATATTTATATTCTTTCTATTATTACTTTTTTTTAATATGACACCTTTGTATTACAAAGTATGCATAATAACAGTGCTTTGATTCTTTTGTAATAATAATTTTATTTGTTTCTTAAATTACAAAATTCCATTCGTTTACAAAATAATTCTTATTAAATTCACGCTTTATGCACCTTTCTATTCCGTCTGGGGGTTGTTGCTTAGTTTTTAGGGTTGAGATTTTAAAGATACAAAAAAGGTATTGTTTCTTTTATCTGTAATTTGATACTATTAAAGTTACTGATTCTTATATATTTGCTTTAAAATAGTGGTTATAGTCATTTTATATCCACACAAATTATATGAATCATATTTTTCCAATGTTTGTTTTAGGTTTTTATATTTTTGTAAATTATTTTTTTATTATATATATATATTTTAGTTTAACATATTTTTTTATGACCTTTCATAACCGTGTTATTTTACAATTTTATTTTTTTTTAGCATAAATTGAGGAAAAAGTAAACACAAAAAAAAAAAAAAAAAAATAATAATAATAAAATGTCAAACATCGTTTGTGAAATGTCCCTTAAGAAATCATAATTGTATTATAACACCATCGTCGCATCTATTAGAGAAACAAAAAATTATACTAAACTACGCAGACAATATACGCGCATTATGTATTTGTATATATGTATGTATGTGCATAATTTATTTCCTAAAGTCCCTAGGGATACAGTAGTTTGGTTGCTGTTGCTTTAATTTTTCTAGTCTTGTTGTTATTATTGTTGCGCTATTTGTTATAATTTTCGTATTATTTGTATTTATTAAAATTGGGTTTTTCAAGCTTTTCTATTAGTGTTAGCATTATTTACTATAGAAGTTTAAAATCTGTAGAAAAAATTTTATAAAAAATTAGTAGTTTTACCGCAGAAATTTTAAATAGAATAATGTTGTATTTATCCGTGATTTTTTTTTTACAGAATATTATTCTTCTTACATTGTGTACAGAAAACTAATTACATTAACACTGATATTTTCTATTGAAACTTAGTATCTTTATTTGATAAATTTCTTTAGAGAAAATATACGAAAAATATTCTACAACAAATTTATCTCTTTAACGAATACATTTTCAGTAGAAAATATATCTCCTTAACAGAGAAATTCTATAAAAAATTTTTCTCATTAACAGAGAAAGTCACGATCAATTAGACTCTTTAGGAGAGAATTTTCCTATATATAAAATAAAATTTTTTAATAGTGAACATTTCTTTTGAAAATTTGTTTACCTAAACAATAATTTTTGTACAAAAATGTTTTTTTGTAAAAAGGAAATATGATGTAGAATATATAATTTGGAATTGCCCAGCAAAAACCTTACTTACCCGTTAAGCCAACATATAACATTTTCAAAAGGTGGTAACTATTTATAATTCGGTTGAAAAAGTCGTTATGTTAGGTTAGGTTGAAAGAAGATAACACAGAACTGTGTGTGTTTACAACACCAATGATGCTGATCCATAGTGAATCCTCAATAAAGAAAGTAAAAAGAACAAAGTAAAAATAAAAAATAGAGAAAAAAATATATATATAAATATAATAAGTTTCTTAAGCTCCACACAGTGGGTCCTACTCTTTACAGTCAATCTTTGGTGCCTGCCGATCCGTTCGGGGTCTAGATTGTCTTCTTGCTAGACCTCCATTATTACTTATTACATGAATCTTTATTATCATAATATGTAAATTTAAAGATTTTTAATGGACTTATCCCTCTTAACCTTTCCAGGTTCTGAAGAAAATGAGAATCGATAGTGTAGCACACTCGCAGAGGAAATTAAGTGTACCCTCTACCTCCTCGTTACATCATTGTAGTTATTATCATCACATATACCAATTTTCTTAGGAAAATATTTTAAGTCATTATGACCCGTAATAACATCTACAAACATTTTCAGTTCATTCTTTTCCATATCTAAATTTTCCTCAATGTATTGTTATCCCTTAGTTCACATAACGCTTTTGTCTGTTTATATCTCGATGAGTTATCTCAGAGTGCATCGGCTTCCAGTTTGAATTTATCTCTTATTTTTCGATATATATAATCTAGTCCAGGATGAATGTCTTCACATGCGTTAGTCGAATCGATATCTGCTCCTGTTGTGGTAGTTCATCAGCTATTTTGTTGCCTTGAATATTATTGTAACCCGATACCCAGTTGTAAAAAGTATTGTTCGTTGAGAACTCGTAGATCTCTGCGACAGCGGCTGACCATCTTTGATATAATATTCCTATTATAAAGTAGCCTGACTATCTATATATATTGTGATATCGCCCCTAAATATTGGCATCATAGATATTAGTCTTGCTGCTTCAGACACTGTAAAGATTTCAACTTGGAAAATACTACAAGCGTCGTTCAGTCTAGAGCTGTGTTTGACACCTAACTTTTCACAGAAAACTCCACTTCCCGTTCCATTCTCTTTTCTAGAACCATAAGTACCTTCTATGTTACGATTATTGGTCTCCCAGTCTTCTCTCGGCGGTATAATCGCTGTAATCTCGAGTTTCAGTTGTCATGTAATCTGTTATTAAATTTTCATAACTTAATTTTCTAATTAGGGATGAATGTCCATTATCTAAAATTTCCAGTTGTCCATTTTGGCTCAACCTTATCAGAGTCTTTAAAGCGTATTCGATAATGTGTAAATGAAGTGGTTGAATTTCCAGAATTTTGCACAATGCTTCATTGGCGGTGAATCTTCTTGCTCCTGTTATGCTCAAACCTATAACTCTATTTACACGTTCAATGAAAGAAGCATGTGATTTGATATTTATAATTGGCCTCCAAACAAGCGATCCTTGTTCTAGTCTAATAATTGCCTTGTATATCCAGTAAATCAATCTTGGTATAAGACCCCAAGATTTGCCGATAAGCTTCTGACACGAGTACAAAGCAGAGTAAGCTTTCTTTACTCTTTCCTCTGGGTTGGATATCCAGTTCAAATTATGGTTAAAATTAAAAAAATTGCTCCATTTGCAAGTTCCAAAGTTCTACCACCTAGTTTCAGTGGGTTAAAAGCAGGTCGTTTCTATGGCGATATCCACGAAATCTCCATTACTAGAGTACTTATTTTAAACATTCAAATAAGTAGTTAATCAAATACTGGAAAACTACAAATACTAAAAAACAACAAAATTGCTAAAAAAATAATAAAAACAAAAAGTTGGATCAACTGAGATTTTAACCTATGCAAAAACTTTCGTAAATGTTTCAAAGACTAGTGTCTTACACACTACGCCATTAATACATTTAATTTGTGTGCGTTGTTAATTGTTTCAATATACCAATAGAAAATCAAATAATTTAATCAAAAAATATGGGTTTAGTTTGAGGTTGAACCTACAATCTTCTGAGTGCTAAGTAGTCGCTCTAGCGAACTGAGCCATTGCAGAACTAAATGGACTTGTTATTTACTGGTAACTAGTTATTCCCCCACTCAAAGAAATGATAAAAATAATGACAACTCATTACCAAGTAATGAGTCTAGTAAGTAGTCATTGCCAAAAGCCAACAAATTTTCGCTTGTCAAGCGGAGCAAGTACAATTGTAAATTTTCAATTTTAAAATTATAATAACATTTTTTTCTATTACCATTGGACATCTAAAATTTTACAGGTCAGGAAAGAAATTTGATTTTGCCTAAATAGGCAAAATTTTGTTATTATTGATAAAATTGGCTCATAAAATATGTATGTGATATTATTTTCTTGGCTTTCTTTTTCTTTCTTTTAAATTGCAATTTTTTTTTTTTTTTTAATAATAATCTGGCCTCAAGGTCACCAAATTTTTGTAACGAAAAAAAGATATAAAAAATATTTAAAAATATATACATATACATATAAAAAAAAATGGATAACATAAAATGGTTCTTGTAAGTTTTCTGTCATTTTCTTTATTTTAAACTTAAATTCTATACAACAAGGTTATTAATAATTATTTAGAACAACAATATAAAAATAAAAATTTTCATGTGTTTTTGAATAAAATATTAAAAATCATATAAAAATAATTTTGCTGACTTTTAAAAGATTTATAAAATAATAAAGGTAAAAAATAGAAAACTTTGTTTTAAGTACTTAACTTTTTTTAATGCATATGAAATTTAAGTAGGTATTTTTTTTTTTTTTTTTGGTAAACATTTGTCTACTTACACAATTTGTATGGATGTAATGTATTGTCAAATATTTACTGTAGCAGAAGTTAAACAATATAACTAAGGTATAAATAAGTATATGTAAGTATAATGCAAATAAATGTACAGTTCAAAACGAACTTAGAGTACCCTAGAAGTTAATTATTCCAATTTTTTTTAAAACTTATTGCTCCTATTTGTTTTTTTGTTACCAAATATTTCTAAGACTATTTGCAGCGTTACTGTTGAGAATTTTTAAAAAGTGTCCAAAAAAGAGGATTTCAAAATAAAAAGTCGCCAAAAAAGGGGATTTTCTGAAAAAGGGGCCAACTGTTTTAAAACCTAAAAAAACTCCTTAAAATTTGTTTATTTGATAACAACGACAACAAAAAAAACTTGTATTGTAAGAAAACTACAAAATTCAGTTTTATTAATAACAAAATAATTTATAATTTTTTTATAACAATTTTTATTATTGCAAAAATTCACAAAAATTTTTGTTTTATTAATTAAACTTCTGTACTTATGTTCGAGTTCTTCACTCGTACTCCAGTCTTTCAAATTCTTGTTGGATGAATTTAGGAAGGAACGCATGGATCCACAAGAATTGACTGAAATCTGTTAGGCAAAATATTTTTTTATTTTTGATAATTTAGTAAAAAAAAAACAAGTTCCCCAGAGATTGCTATGAGGAATGTAAAAATATAAATTAGGATATAAATATTCCTTGAATCTATTTTTCAATCCAATCCAAAAAAAATCGTCATATAATGATATAAATAGCTGTTTAAAAACTTTACTATTATTTTTATTTACTAACAGCTTCGATCATTTATAAGTACTCCGCGGACTTTTATATCATTATACTGTGAAACAATCTCAAAATGATAAATTTATTTGTTGAAATTAATTTCAAACAATTTAATTTCTAGTCATTTAGCACTTAGTCTTCAAAAGTAGCCATTTAGTCGCCATTTGAAAAAGGGGCCAAAAAAGTGGCCAGGTGGTTGAAAAAGGGGCAAATGGCGACTAAAGTCGCCAAACGGTAACACTGACTATTTGTTGTTTACTGTACATAATTTTCCATTCATCTACTTCAAATATAATGTGAAGATAATATCAGTAAAATAATATTTAATACATCTTTTACACAAATATTCAGACTTGTAACTAAACTAATTAATGAATTTCTCTAATCATTAGAAATAATTTTTATTTTGGCTTAACAAACATTTTCAATGATCCAAGTATATCTAGTAAAAGTACTTCAAAGTATGACAATGTAAAAATTATAAAAAAATTTCCAAGATATGTATATGACAATGATGGCATGTAAGCAACAGGATAATAAAGGCCAAACAAAATGAAAGCATTTGGCCTCATAAAATAAAAATTACCATACACAATAGTATTATACACACATTCTCTTACACAATCATTGAAACAGCTTCCAGTAGTTGGTTGTGAGAAAAAGTATTTTTTAAGTAATGTATTACATGTTATGATTTAAAAAATTTCTTTTTTAGAAAAGTATTAGTATATTTTCATTTAAGTCACGCTAGTGTTTGTGTAAGCTGCCTTGTTTGGTTATACATATAGACAATAGAGTTTATTTACAAAAATTGAATTTCTGATCTTAAAATAAAATTTCTATAAAAATTTAATTTTTGGTGAAACTATGAATATTATATATAAAAAGCATTTATAAGTTCGATTATTGCAAAAAAAAAAAAAAAAAATAATAACAATTTATAAATAATCAACTCACTGTTTATACGGTAAATTGCATAAAGAAATTTACTCCCATATGTTGTGGCGGATGGGAAAAATGCTACTATAATCATAAAAAATCCTATTACAAAAATAAGTTTCACTAATCACGATTTTCATGCAAAAAAAATATTAGTTTAACGTTTATACGACAAAATTAAAATTTTGCCAGCAAGAACTACGAACAAAAGTAGTATGTATGTAAGGGTAAGGGTTAAAAATGGAAAATGCAACTCAGTTGCTTTAAGACCCAGCAAAAAAAAAAAAAAAAAAACGATCAACGATTTGCTGGGTAATGTTAAATTCATGACTTTTTCAACTCTTTTTCAGTTTCTTTTTTTTGCTGAGGATGACAGTAGAAGGACGAATATGAGATTATAAAATATGATAAAGAAAAAAGAGAATGAAAAATTCATGTGGTGTCAATAAGCCAATAACTTATAGTGATACCTCACATATAATTTATTAAATTAGATATTGCTACAAAATTTTCGATGATTACCAACTTTATTGTTTTAAATGATGAAGTGCAAACAAATTTCAGATTATTGTTAAAGGAATTGATCACCCATATGGATTCCTTTAACAATAAAAAACCAGAGAAAGTCTTAAAAGCAAGATTTTGAATTTTACCGATGAGGTCTATATTAATTGCCGGTCTGGAAAAAAAGCTCTTTAAAACACATCAGAATTTCCGAAACTGTATTTTGTAAAATTTGCCTGTATTTATATCTATTCGGTGACGCTCATTTTCTAAGTATTTTGAAATTATCTCCATAATTTGTGTACTTCTAAAGGACTAGTAAAATGCACAATTTAATGAAAGAAAATGACAACAATTTTGTTAAAGTATGTTTTCATATATGGTCATTAGATTTGGAGTAGTAGGACATCTTATATGCGATTTAATGTTTTTTAGTATCAGGAATATATCAGGACCAGCGTTACCGTTGAGAATTTTCAAAAAGTGTCCAAAAAAAGGGATTTCAAAATAAAAAGTCGCCATAAAAGGGGATTTTTTGAAAAAAAGGGGCCAACTGCTTTAAAGCCTAAAAAACTCGTTAAAATTTGTTTATTTGTTAACAAAAACAACAAATTTTGTATTTTAAGGAAAACTACAAAATTCAGATATCAATATGAAAATAATTTATGATTATTTTACAACAATTTATATTATTGCAAAAATAAAGATTTATTCACAAAATAGTTAAAACACAATCTTTTTTTAATTAATTAAATTCCTCAGACTTTCAAATCCCCGTCGGAAAAATTAAGGACGGAATAGATTCACAAATATTGACTTAAGTCTGTTAGACAAAATATTATTTTATAATTGATAATTTATTAAAAAACACATACACGTTCTCCCGAGGGATTGCTATGAGAAATTTAAAATTATAAATTAAGATACAAGTATTCGCCGAATCTTTTTTTCTTTTTTCAATCCAGTCCAAAAAGATTCATCATATGATATAAATAGCTGTTCATAAACTCTATTACTATTTATAGTTACTAACAGTTTCATTTTATTTATAAAAACTCCGCGGTTTTTTATATCACTATACTGTGAAACAATTTCAAAATGATTAGTTTATTTGTTGAAATTAATATATAATGGGTCGGTATCATTTAGCACATAGTTTCTCATCATTTAGCACATAATCTTAAAAAGTCGCCATTTAGTCGTCATTTAAAAAAGGGGCCAAAAAAGTGGCCAGGAGGTTGAAAAAGGGGCAATTGGCGACTAAAGTCGCCAAACGGTAACACTGATCAGGACAATATAGTAAAACTGTAAGTATAATAGGTTCCCTCTATCAAAATCAAAAGATTAGTAATGTTTTAGTCTTATTTTCCTGGAGTATAAGGAA
Organism: Protophormia terraenovae; assembly: GCA_951394005.1. Taxonomy (NCBI): domain Eukaryota; kingdom Metazoa; phylum Arthropoda; class Insecta; order Diptera; family Calliphoridae; genus Protophormia; species Protophormia terraenovae. Next base: position 93,100,796 of record OX596076.1, read on the forward strand.
AATTTTGCTTTATAACCTATACCAGCATAGATGGTTGGGGTATTATGCGTTTGTGCTGATGTTTGTAACGCACAGAAAAACTCATCTGATCCCTATCTTAAAATATACCGCTTGACTCAGAATCATTTTTTGAGTCGATTTAACGACATCCGTCCGTCCGTCTGGCTGGCTGTCCGGATGTCTGTCCATGTAAACCTTGTAAAAAAAGTACATGAAGCAATTTTGAAGATATCTAAATGAAATTTGGCACGAATAGTTATTTTGACGACGAAGACGAAGCCTATTGAAATTTGTTATGATCGGTCTATTATTTCACCTAGCCCCCATATAAATTTCCTCACGGAATAGGGGTTTAGTGGTCATAAATGCCTTACATTCAGCAAAATAAAATTCGGTGCAAAGAAGTTTTGTATCAGTATCAAACTTTGTGCGAAATTTCATTAAGATCGATATAATTAACCATAGCTCCTTTATAAACCCTTTTTCCGAAAATCACTTTAACGTTTATAAATTCCATACAAATGTTAATATCAAATTAATATTCGACACAAATATGTTTTGTTCACGTAGGTAATCACCCCAAAGTGTATAAATTCATATAGATATTAGTACTAACGTAATATTCTATATTTCCACAATGATAAATTCGGCAAATTATTTGTACATAAAAAGAAAAATTGTTATGAAAAAGATGTTCAAAATATTTTTTCTGAAGAAAGTTCTTCAAATTTTTGATAAATATACGACAAAGAATCTAAAGAGAGGTCTTTACTTATTTAACACAAAAATAAAAGGCAGACCTAGAAATTATTTTCTTCCCTACCAAATACTATTTTAAAAAAGCCAAGGCTACCTTAAGATGTATGAATAAGTATCGCATATACTTAAAAGATAACAACAAAATATAAGTAAAACTAGAAAAAAAAATGTTAAGAAACATTAACGTAACGCACGTATTTAACATTTAAAGGCTAAATTTTCTAAACATCCCCCACAACCATTACTACTAACACTAACGTATGGCACTTTCTTTACCCCACAAAAAAATATAACTAAGTAGTAAGAAACAAAAAGTGTAGAAAAAAATAATAGGAAAGAAAGAAAAAAATAATAAAACAAGAAAGAAGCAAAGTGATATAATGAGCCCAAAAATGCGTGTATTGTAATTTAAGAAGCCTCATTTTCTTACATCCTGCCTACTCATATTTTAGCTGGAACTATAGAATTGACTATTTATTTCATAAATGTATGTTAGAGTATATGTATGTATTGTATATACAAATACCAACAAAATAAAAAAATAAAAAAACTGTATACTGTTGCTTTTGTATGTGTCACTAGCATTTAATGCCTGTCTGGTGTATTTCCGTTATGTTTGCCAAGTGGAGCACACCACATACAACTACAACAAAAAGCAGCAAAAAAATGGATAACCAGCAAAAGACTCAAACAAAAAACTAAAGGACATTGGTTTTCTGTTGAAATTTATGAGCAGTCACAATATACAACTACAAAGAAAAGCTAATGTTACTATATTTGTATATGAGACATGTATTGAGACTAGAAACATTTTTTTTCCTTAAATTTGGTGGCATGTGAATTACTTTTGTTTATTCTAACTATAGTGGAAACAGAGGCGTTTCTCAGGAGATTTTCAATTGAAAATTATGCAACAGAAAAACGATATAATACTTTTGGCATGAGTATTATTAATTTGGGCTAAATATAATTTTTATACCCTTCACCACTATAGGTGCTTGTTATTGTTGTAACAGCTAAAATTACAATTTTCTAATCTGGAGGTTCTGCTGGAAGGTCAAGTTCAAAAAATTGTGCCACTTCTACTGGATGAGTCCACAAGTCCATTGAACTGAGTGAAGTAGGGTTGGCCGGACAGCTGAATATGTGGTGGGTGTCATGGGGACCCTAGACCCATGGACCTATTGCTTCATTCCCATGTGCGATTTAAGTGGCTACGGTGGTTAATGCTATAATGGTGCTATGCATCTTACGGAATCCATGCTGGTGACAAGCTGCTGGTAGGTGACTGGTCAGCTGAGAGAGGAGAAGGGCCTCAAGAGTCTTCGCGACAGGTGACAGCAGAGAAATCGGCCTGTATGATTGCCCCTCATTCGCGTTCCGTTGCTTGTGGTGCGGTCTTTTCGGAGAATGTTGTATTCGTTATGTATTGTGTTATCTCAGATACTTTACCCATTGCAGTTAAACTGCAGTATTTATATCAAGTCAGGTGTCCGGATTGCAATCGGTGGTGCGAGAGGCGATTGTTATTGTTGTGGATACTGAAGAGGTTGTTGTTGCGCCGGTTGTAGTGATTGCGTCAATTATTTCGTTAACATTGGCAGTAAGGTGCAACGAAATTTTCCGACCACTCCTTTTCATGATTTAATACGGAACAGTTCCTAAGATGACACCAGTTCAAACGAGAGTTGCACCTTAATTGGATGAACATATGGTGCAAACGGTTCTGGTATACTGAACAGAATCATTTTCCGGGATTTGTTTCAATTCCGGCTAATACCAAAAGAATACGGAGCATCATTGGTGGAATATGTCGCTCCGACATTAAAAATATGGTAATTGTAGCTAGGTTGACAGCCCTTGACCGAGGGATTTCGGGTCATTCTGGTACATAGAACCAGCTATAGCGGTAATGGGGGTATTATGCGTTTATGCTGATATTTGTAACGCACAAAAAGAATATTTGAACCCCCACCTTAAAGTATAACGTTCGACTCAGAATCGAAAATTTCTTACGCCTTCCTTATACGCCTTTCAAAAGATTTCGAAATAATTTTATATGGAATTAAAAACTGTGAAAATAAATCTTGTAGTTATTTTAAATTACGTCTCTGCTTTTTAAGTCCTTCGCTGCTGCGTTTGATTCCTTTTAACTATTTTAATATAATATTTTTTCTTGAGTGTATAAGTAGTCGTGGGGTGTTGTTTGGTAAACAAATAACAACAATGACAACAACAGCTAGAACAAAAAACAATAAACCTCTATATTATGAATAAAGTAAGTGTTAAAATAAACGTTTTTCAAGATACCACCAACACAACAACAACAGAAACCAAGAAATGAACGATGGCTGTACAAAAACAATGAAGAAAAAAAAAAAAAAACTTACGTAAATATCAACATTGATGTAAGATAATCTCCTTGAAGCATACTTTAAGGCGTAACTAATGGTCTTTTTAGTATTTTAAAATACCAGACCTACTTTTTTGTCATTGTTCCAAGTAGGAAGTATATATGTATATATGTATGTATGTGTGTATGTAAAATTCTGGCGTTCTCATTTCTTAAATATACAATGTATGTATGAATGTGAGTTTATTTATAATGGTCGTATTTTATTTCCATATTTTTCGTTATTCTTCATTATTTCATTGTTTATCATATCTTATTGTTCTTCTTGCTGAAGTTGTTTGTTTGTTTATTTATTTGTTTGCTTTTAGTATTGTATTTCATTTGTTTATAGATAGAACAACAAGAAAAAAATTAGAGTATTATTTGGTTTTATCGTTATCAAGCCATATTTTTCCTTTTATGAATTTATAATTTTTAGGTTACGAAAAAAAATTCATCAGTTTTTGTGGTAAATTGTTGGATTAATGATTTACTGTAATTGTTATTTAGAATTTTGAAAAAAAAGTTGTATGTTCTTAATGTGTGTCAAGCAAATTGTTAAGGACAAGTATAACATTTATTGTAAAAATAGACATAAAAAACGTGAAATTTTTCTCGCAGAAAAAAACCTTTTTGTGTCGCTCCGTGCAAACGTTTTCAAATTGAGCTGAAGCTCTAATGTTTAACAAAGTTTCCAGTAATAGAAACTTATGGGCAATTAAAAAAATTAAAAAAAAAAAAAAAAAAAAAAAAAAATTCTGAAAAATTTGCACCACAAAATTTAAAAAAAGTCATATAATAAATGCAGCAGTAACCCCGAATATTAGTTGGCACTAAGTCCAAAAAAATATTAAATTCAATTTGTAACCGTGAGATATTTCAATTGGACGCTTCGATATAAAAAAAAACCAAGAATATTTGTATCTTCGTAACCCAACCAAATATACCTGGTAAAACAAAACTTCAACAAAAATTTGAGAGAGACAAACGCAACTCATCACATGATCTCTTCTTGGTTCTTACACATTATGTCAATATTTTTTGATAATTACGTTTTACAGTAATATTATGTTAAGAACTTTTATATTATTAATTATCCAATCTTCTTGATTTTTGACATATCGAAAAGGTCATAATCAGTGGAATTCAACAAGATATTAAAAAAAATGATTTTGTGATTTTTTTTTTTAATATTTCTACACACAGAAAAAATATTAGTTGGATAACGTAATGTAATCAAACATTGTTTTTTATTATTAATAATTTTATTACCATAACATTAGTACTATATTTATACTGGTTAAAACATCGTTATAATTGAATTGAATTTTAAACAATTGTTAAATTAGTTGACTGGATCGATTGTATTTTAGTCAAATTTATTTAGACAATGTGGCAAATACCAACGAATCAAATTTATTAATTTATAATTCTTTCCCACATGTTGGTGATTAAAACCAAAAAATTCGATTGTGAGCTAAGATATTCACAGAAAAAAGTCACTAATTAACAAATATATATGAAAATAATTCATTCAATTATAAAATTGTTTAAATTTGCACCTCTCACCAAAATGATTATATCAATTACTAAAAACTATAAAAAATAAAAAACAGAAAAAAAATTCCCAATTAATAAATTAATTAAATCAATCAAGTGTATAGGAAAAAAAATCATACCAAAATTAATTTTTTATTTTATTTTTTCTTGAAAATTTATTGAATTTTGATGCAAAATTAAACAACTGAGTTAATTGTAAAAAATACGGTAATAATTTTTTCTGTGTTCTCAACCAACCTAGAGTTGTTTTCTTTTTGACATTCTTTAAAAAAAATAAATAAATACACACATTTTAATCTCAACTTCGTATTTAAAACGTTTGGATATTAAAGATATTATTTTGAGTATTAAACATAAGAATATGTCCAAGAATAGGTTTGTCAGTTCCTTATCTGAAATATCACAACATGTTTTGTCTAATATATGTGTCTTTTTAAATTCTCAGTATTTAAAATTTAGGATTATGAAAGTTATCATTTGTCTTACAATGCTAAAGTCAGCAAAAGAGAACATAAGAAGATTCCCGTACCAGTTCTACTAATTTCGATAAAAAACCGTCAGAATCACTCAAGTCCCCGAAGAACTCTGGAAACCGAATCTACAAAAAACAGTCAAGATGAGGACAAAAAATTGTGCATAGATATTATCTTAATTTATATATTTTATTAAGTATGTGATTTTGTGTGTCTGTTTATAAAAGTGTGTGTTTTAAATAAGAAATTAAAAAAGTCAGATTATTAAAATTTGAATTCACAATAATAATTTTCTTAATTAATGAACGGTTACGTAAACCAAATAAATTCAGTTATTACAATCGAATTACACAAAAGTTCCTTCAACCGAACAAATTCGATTGGCTATAAATTCGGTTGCCACAACGAATCAGTTTTCTCTTTGTATGTAATTTGTAAATAAGTATTTTCATTAATTTGGGAATCAAATCAAAATGTATGCATTATTATGAATGAAATATACTTTGTTTTATTTGCAACAAATTTATCTTTATGACAAAAGTATAAAAATTTACATTTTTGATATTTTAGAATTTTTATGATTTTTTGAAAAAATTGTTTTGCAATTTTGAATAAAATTTATTTTATTTTATTTTTTTTTTTCAAAAGATAGGTTTAATATCTCTAAAAACCGTGTTAAGAAGTAATGTAAGAATTACTTAAAGACAATTTTTTGATATTTTTTTTATTTTACTTTATGATTTATTTTATAAGAAGACGTTTTTGAAATATTCTTCAATATATTGTGAATTTTATTGCGAGAACTAGAGTCAAATCAAAAAAAGCGGATGAGAAGCTTAGTACTTATTAATACCGTGTATCCAAATTGGATGAGAAACCCCGTGTCGAATAATCAGTTCTTGCCTGTGTAATTTATGATAACAACATTTTAAAAGTTCATAATTTTTAAGATTTTTTTTTTTTTTGCTTTGAGCCACATCTACAACTTTGCATGTCTTTGCACAAAAATTCACCAAAATTCATTTATGACTTGAAAATGCTGTGAAATTTCTCCGGATCATCACTCCAAAAAATTTAAGTTTGGATTTTAAACATATTTTTGAGAAATAATGTTAATAAGTAGTTAGATCGAAAAAATCTTAGCACACGTTTTGTCTCTTAACTTTTTTCGGAAGCAATATTTATTTTTTATACCCTAGGTGGTTGGGGTATTATGCGTTTGTGCTGATCTTTGTAATGCTCAGAAAAAATTATCGGACCCCCACCTTAAAGTATACCGTTCGACTCAGAATCACTTTTTGAGTGATGGCTGTCTGTCCATGTAAACTTTGTGAACAAAGTACAGGTCGCAATTTTAAATATATCTTGATGAAATTTAGCACAAACAGTTATTTTGACACAAGAACGAAACTTATTGAAATTGGTTATGATTGGTCCATTATTTCACCTAGACCCCATACAATGTCCTACCGGAATAGGAGTTTAGTGGTCATAAATGATCTCGTTATACATTTATTTCAATGAAATTTGGTGCAAAGAAGTTTTGTATAAATGTTAATCTTTGTGCCAAATTTCATAAAGATCGGTCCATAACTAACCATAGCTCTATATAAACCTCTCTTCCAGAAATTACATTAATGTGCATAAATCCCATAAGAATGTTAGTATTAAGTTAATATTCGACACAAATAAGTTCTATGTAAGTAGAAATAATATTGTCAAATTTTATGAGAATCGGATCATAATTTACCATAGCTCCCATATAAACCCACTTCGGAGAATCGCCCTAAAACGCATAAAATAATAAGATATTAGCATCAACGCATTGTTCTGTATTTGTATATTTTATTTTACATTCAGTTAAAGTGTTGATTTACAATTGGGCACAGGTCTAATTAAGTCCCCTTCAGTTATTATTTTTAATGACAACCATGTTGATTTGTTGTGATTTTGATCAAAATGAGTGAGGAAATAGAAGTACGTGCTAAAATTATTAAATTGAAAAAAAAAAAAAAAAAATCAAATTGGTTCTATTAAAAATTGGCCAGAGAATTAAAGATATGCTGTCAAACTGTTTCCAATGTTATTAAACAGTATCAGGAGAATTTGACCATAGGAAACCTGGTTCAGGAAGAAAAAAAGGTCCACATGATATTGGGAAGGCCAAGAAAATTGAAAGAATATTGAAAGGAGCTCGAAACACATCTGATAGAAAAGCATCCCGGTTAGAAAATTGGTGCTCTGACTATTTAACCCTTCGTCTTACAAACAGGTCTGGCTAGACCAATTGCAGATTTAAATGTTGTTTTCATACACAGATAAAACTGTTTCGTTGTCACAACCGAATTTTTAGCCAACCGAATTTGGTCGGTTCTGCGTACTATCTAGACATTCAATTGCAATTGCTGTATAATTTCGGTTGTAGCAACTGACAAAATTATTCGTTTGTCACAAATGAATTTGGAAGTTGATTTTTTTTTATTATTTGCAATTTGTATGTCCTTATTTATATTTTTGTCACTTTATTTTAATAAATTTAGAGATATACATTACACTCCAATTGACTATAATTTAAAATTTTATATCACTGTTGGTTTCATTTTCCTCCATTCTGGTTTTTAATTCTGCAACTCATAGACAGCTTTGTATAAGAGGTCAGTATTTATAATCCTAATTTTCCCAGGTTTTGAGGCTTTCGAGATATATTTTTTATGGCGTATAGAGAGACAATATTAACCAATGAATGTTTTTGCTTCTGATATCCTACTATTATTTGTCCTAATTTTCTTTTGCGTATAAACAACTGCGTTTAACTAATTGACTAATCTGAAAAGTATGAAAACATTACCAATGGATGATGAGCAGAAAATATATAAATATTATTGGATAAATCTTACCTTCTAATAGCAATTTTAAATTTCCACATTATACAAAAAATATTATTTGAAATATTTTTTGTATAAAAATATAAATTATTTTATTTAATTTAGAATGTCAAATGATAAATAAACTTCTTTTGAATTTTACCATTATTTGTCGGTCGAGAGCACTGAATCTGCTTTATTTGCAAATAGATCTACTTTAATCTTATATAGTAACCGCATTGATAAAATTTTCAGAATTAATAATCGGGTATTGTAACTGATAATATATTTTATTTATAAAACTATATTTAAATGTACAGCTTAGAAATTACAAAGACCATATTAATGGTACTGACAAATAATGTTCATATTTTAATTTAATTGTCCCAATCGACATAGTCAAAATAGCTTCTAGAACCGGTTAGTATGGTTAACATGATCAATTTTGAAGTAGTAGAGAACTGCATTCTACTAACGTGAAGAATTTGAGAGCATGGGGACAGAAAATCGATTAAACTTGTAAATATTAAACAATTGTAATAAAAAGTCGTTACATATTATGAAATAATGATAGACACAAACGTTTTCCAACCAATCTTTTTTCTGTGTGTATATTTATAATTAAGCTAGAGACTTGAAATTTCAGGTACCCTCCTACAATTTTGTTTTTTAACGATCTGAGAAAAAACCAGAACGATACACCTAACACAAGGATAGTTATGAGGATAAATTAGTGTACATGTCACATTTGTACCAAATATGGTCTGGCTGGACCAGTTATATTTTGTGTAAAAAATTATGTGGTTTGACGATGTTACTCGTTCATTTTTTTTTTTTTGTATTTTATTTTATTAATAGGCTTTTAAACTGAGCTCTCATCAGTTTACACATTTTATTTTATGATTTTCCACACACAGAAACAAATTTGTTGGAAAACATTTACAACGATGTAAATTTCATAACACTAGTCAATATTTAATTATAATTATAAAAAAATTTTTAACCCAGGAATCTTTTAATATTTATAGCAATTTAACAGTTAATGTGCTAGATTTGAGGTCACTTTAAAAGTAAATTTAATTACATAAACCAATATGTGCTTTTTTAAATAATTTAATCAAGGCAACCGAATTTTAGTACTACGAATTGGTAACTGCAATCATTTAGTTTATGAATGGAGTGACGAAGCACAATATGCAGAATATCTATCCAAGTACTTGAAAGTCAGCAGGAATAACAGCAAGTCGTAGTTGTATCAGGATCATTAAATTAAAACTGTTACTTAACAAGAATTGACTATGATGGCATTATAATCTAGAAAAGAGATTATCGAGGAATTTTCAATTTATCATACTACGATGTTCTTAATTGTAAAATACCTTATAAACAAGAGTAAGAACCCATCAATAAAGTTGTTGTAATCATTCCTTTGATATTATTCATTATTGTTTTCTATATATAGTTATCTCCAGTATATATATTTAAAAATTACTGATATCGATGAACTAAATTTCCGCCATGACAACCAACACCATTCCAAAATCAATTATTACAAGATATTTTAATAAAAGTAAGTGTTATTAAGATCACTTTTAAATTCGTTCACATATTTGTCCTATATTCCTAGATTTTCTTAGCAGCAACATCCTTTTCGAGGCTTTAATATATAAGTTTTCCAGGAAAACCTTATGTGAAATTTATTATACAAACATAATTTTCATAATAAAAACATATTATTTGCAAAAAAAAATAATAAAAAACATTGAGCCGGCCTAATATTCTTATTAATATTTTGTGGAATATAACCCTTATCCTAACCGAATTTCCTTTTATAATTCAGTTGTTCCTACCGTAATATTCAGTATTCCCAATCGAATTATAAGATAGTACGATTAACCGACAAAATTCGATTGGCTAAAAATTCGGTTGTCACAAAGAATCTGTTTTCTCTGTGCACCTATTCGTTCATATTTTGTGTTATGAGTTTAATACCGATAAAACCTCAAATGTTTGAAAAGATAAATTGTATGCGTTTGCAGACTCAAAACAAGGAAAATAACGTGAAATTTATCGATAGAAAAATGTAATATCTTGTAAAACTATATAGTGGTTATGCTAGAATATAGTTATAAAAATATAGTAATATAAAAAAATCACCAAAATTTCCATTAAAATATAAAAAATTACAGAAGTGGTCTGGCCAGACCATATTTGTTACGAATGTGAAAATAGAAACATCTGTATGACGAAGGGTTAATGCGAAAAGTTAAAGCCAATGTAAGCTTAAAAAGATGCAAATCCAAAAAATTCCAGACAGTAATGCAGCAATAGGAATAGGGCATGGAAATTAAAAACAAACATCATACAGAAACACTCAGGTTGTATAAAGGGCGACAAAACGTAGCTTCCGAGTCAAAATTTGTATGTTGATAATCCTCGAGGAAATGCTGAAGATAAATGGCAAGCTTTATAGAGTTGTGGCAAAAGATGCAAGTCATTTGTTACAATGGGCTCATTAAATGCCGAAATATACATCAAAAAATGTTTGCAATAAAGGTTTCTTCCTTTTATAAGAGAGCACAATGTGTCCACATATTTTTGGTACACAGTTTCTCAAAAAAAAAAATATATTTTTTTTAAATGGGTGATATTTCATATGAAAAAATTGTCAGCAATATAATTTAGATGAAAATGAAATTAAAAAAAGATTTGGCTGTGTGAAAATAACATTTAAAGCTGCAATTAGTCTGTCCAGACCAGTTTGTAAGACGAAGGGTTAATATAATGAATTCCATTAGACATCAAATTCGAAATGACCTTTGGTTTTTAGATTTGGTTCATATTTGGCTACCACACACATTTTAGCACTCAGAAAAATAACTGTTTTAATTTTTCTTAAATTTCGTGTTTTTATAAAGTTTTTATTTCGCCGCAATTTTTAAAAATTAAAAAGTAACCATAACTTTTTAAGCTTTTTCACATTTTTTGGTGAAGAGATTCTAATATTTTTAATTTCTTTTGGGTAATGTTTCATTCGAAATTATTTTCTATATTTAATTTAGGCGATTATGCTTTGGGTGATTTTGCTGGCAGACAAATGTATAAGATTAATGAGGAAATAATGGATATTCTACTAAAGAAATTATTATTAACTTTTTAAGCAATATAGTAGTAAATTTTTTAATTTATTTATTTACTAATTTATTTTTTGTGTGTTTTTTTTTTGTGTACAATCTTTTAAAGTTTTATTAAAATCTTTTGAAAAGTTTAAAATATTTTAAAGCAGGCATATTAAATATTTCTTATGAGCAATCAAATAAATTCAGCATGTGCTAAAATTAAGCTCTATTTTATTTAAGGTATTTTATCATCAAACAAATTATTTCACCCATTCCAAAACAAAAGTTTACAATCTTTATAAATCGTTTATAATTTAATCTCTTTCTTTATATCATCTTTATGAAGTATTTTTTTCTAGTCATTATAAAAAAAGACGACGACTGACTGAATAACTTCTTGACTATATGTATAAGTTTATTATTTATTGTTGTTTGTGTGCATAAGTATGTGTACCTACTTTTTTTCTAAATGAAATGTTTAAAAAATTTAGACAAATTTGTCATTTTTTAAGTACATAAACATAAATATTTACCTAAATATATTTACGATTACACTCACACACATTCTCATGACTCGTATCTTGTATTAAGTTAGAAAATAAAAAATCAAAAAAAAAAAAGATGCAGATCCTGTAAACGGTTCTTAACAAATTCATATGAAAAAGAAAAATAAAATATATAGATAGAAAGAATAAATTGTTACGTAAATCTTTGTTTTCCTACAAACAAACACACACACACTTACATTTATAAAAATGTTGTTGCTCTTCTTATGGATTTTAAGTATTGTTTGCGTATTCAGGCAACGTTATCTGCTTATCACATTAAAATAATCCTAAATGGTTTTTTAACGGCACATTTAATCCATAAAGATGGCGGTCTATACAAATATGTTTGTATATGCGTAAGTGTGTGTATTTGAGTTTGGATAAAAGTAAATCGTTTTGGAATATTTCTTGTTATTTTTCATCCTAGATGAGTTTTAAAGTAAACAAACTGCATATGTAAGATGTGCTGCTCTTTTTTTTTTTTTTTTTTAATAAAATATTGAATCATAAGGATTTTTTCTTTTGTACTTAATTTTGTAATATATTTACATTATTGTAGTAATGTTTGAGGTTATTATAAGGATTACTTTTATTTTTAGTATATTTATGTTTAAGTCTTTTAATGTAAGTAGGGTCATGTGATGTGTTTAGAACAATTTTTAAATATTTAACAAAATAGTCTAAGCCGCTTGACCAGAATTTAAGCTAAAAGAAATTGTAAAAACGTGTACGATTGGTTGTTTTATTGGTCTTAAAGGTGGAGTGAAAAGAACATTCGCCATAGGGTCACATACCATTGTAAATTATTTTAAAAGCGAAATAACATTTTTGTGGACGTTCTCCAGGAACGTTTAGGAATTTACCTGATGTATACATTTTCACAATCCCAATAAACCAAAAGATATTATAACGATATCGAAACGATATCATTTAGGTGATAAAAACTATCACTAGTGATAGTCGTTTTCGAATCTATAACGATAGTTTTTACGGACTAAAGTGTACCTTTCCTTATGATATCGTTTTTCCATAAAATTATGATATCGTTTTCCGTATCGTTATTTCCAAAAATAACGATAGTAAAATCAGCATGAACCAAATTTTGTTCTGAACGCTATTCAATACTTAAAATTATGTTTCTTTGCCTTTAAATATACTAAGTATAACTATAAAGAACCATAATTAGCTAAAATGAGAAAAAATTCTAAATATAAAAAATAAGGATATAAAAATCATCATACATGACATATTTTATCAAATATTATCAACAACATTTGCAAACATGATTATTGCTTAGGGACATACATATTTCTGCAATTATATACCTGAAAAACTTGATTTTAGCGCGAAAAATCGGTAAACTATTAAATTTTTTGTATTTGATTTAAAGTTTGTTTTTGTATGTTGAAAAATTTTTATTTTTATTTGAAGTTTTTTCCAAATGATATTTTTTTTTATTTTATTAAAACGAAATATTTCGAAATATCAATATCATAATAATATTGTTTTCTACAATACAATATGATATTACAATCGGCTCCTAGTATGATATCGTTTCCGCTATCATATCGTTCTAAGTTTTATTGGGATACACCGATGTCAAAAATACAAATTTTTATTCTTTTATGATATATAGAACAAATTATTAGAAAATTTTATTTTTAATAATTTTTTTTTTTTTTTAATTCGTATTATATAGAATTATTTATTCCCAGGAAAAATTTTAGAATATGTTCTAAAATCATTAGTTCTGGATCAGAACCATTTCAGATTTGGAACAAAGGTAGATGCTTATATAAGATTTCTTTGTACAAAATTTTATTAAAATATTGCTATATTTAAGGCATTTCTGATCGCTAAACCTCTATACTGGGAGGACATTTGTATGGGGCCTAGGTGAAATAATGGACCGATCATATCCAATTTCAATAGGCTTCGTCCTTGGACCAAAATAATTATTCGTGCTAAATTTTATGAAGATATCTTTAAAATTGGGACCTGTACTTTGTTTACAAGGTATACATGGACAGACAGCCCGCAGACCGGACGGACGGACAGACATCGTTAAATCGATTCAGAAAGTGATTCTGAGGTGATCGGTATAGATTAAGGTAGGGGTCTGAAGATTTTTTCTGTGCGTTACAAACATTAGTACAAACGCATAATAACCCAACCACCTATGGTGTTGTAGGGTATAAAAACGGTGGAAAGAAGCTTTGGTTAATAAATATGTATGTAATAGTATCCGATTAATTTTGGTCGATTAACTGTTCGAATAATTTAAAATTTTCTATTTTCAAATAACGAATAAATCGAAAAATTTGTGTCGAATAACTGATTAACCGAAATTTTGATTTTTTTGGAGTATGTGCTAAATGCCGAGAAACTAAGTTTTTTGAAATATATCGACTCATTTTATATTAATTTCAACAAATAAATTCATCATTTTGAGATTTTATCGCAGTATAGTGATTTAAAAAGCCACGGAGAACTTATAAATAAACTGAAACTGTTAGAACTAAAAATAATAAAAAAGTTTATGAACAACTATTAATATCATCATATGCCATATCTTTTTGTACTGGGTCGAAAAATTAAAAAAAAGGATTCGATGAATACTTTTATCTTAATTTGTATTTTTAAAATCCTCATAGCAATTTCTTAGAGGAACATGTTTTTTTTTGTTTTTTTTACTAAATTTTCAGTAATAAAAAATAGTTTAACAGACTTAAGTCAGTATTTGTTAATCCATGCTTTTCGTCCTAAGCTTTGTCCGATGGAGATTTGAAAGATTGGAGTACGAGTGCAAAACTCGTACAAATGTTTAATTAATTAAAAGAGTATTGTATGTTAATTATTTTTGTGAATATTTTTTTGTGAATTTTTGCAATAATAAAAATTTTTATAAAATAATTATAAATTATTTTGTTATTAAAAAAACTGAGTTTTGTAGTTTTTTTTATAAAATATAAAATTTTTTGTTTTTGTTGTTATCAAATAAACAAATTTTAAGCAGTTTTTTTGGTATTAAAGCAGTTGGCTCCACTTTTCCAAAAAATCCCCTTTTTTGGCGACTTTTTATTTTGAAATCCCCTTTTTGGGACACTTTTTAAAAAATCTCAACGGTAACGCTGTTTAGAAGTAATGCAATTCAAAAGATACTATAAAAAATTCAAATGAATTGTTCTACTATAAAACGTTGAAATTTGGTTGTTATTTTTTCAAATACTTGTTGCTAAAAAGATCTGTTATGGAAATGAAAAATAGTGTTATGCATAATTTTTTGTTAAAAAATATGTTGCTTAATATAAAAATTAAAATTAAATTCGATTCGCCAATAAAAAATAATTTAGACAATCATTGCAATTTTGCATGTAGTGGTGAACATGACTTTCTTCTCACTGAATAGGTATCAAAAAAGAGAACAATTCCAATGACAAGTCTATGTTAAATTCATCGAAATGATCCAACTTTGTATTACTTCTGGATCACAAGTTTAGAATCTTATTGACTTCTTTGGATATTCTTTTTTATTGAGACAGTTCATTTGATAAAATGCGAAATTTTACAAATACTTGAACATGTAACAAAAGAAATTCCGAAAATATAGTTTTAAGTAAAGTAAATTCAGAGTTATATAAGTCATAAATATTTTAATGTTCATCATCAAATGCACGTAAAAAAATTAATATTAATTTTTATTTTTATGACAGAAAATAGTCATTTTCTTTTTTTTCTGTATTTATGATACAGAAAATAAAAAGAGTTACATTAAAAAGACTGATTTATTAAATAAAGTTGAATTAGGAGAATATTTTGTAGTATTAGGTCGAAAAGTGCAATTTTTTCATTCAAATGGCCGAAAGAACTAATAAGATAAACTCTATGTTCTACGTTAAGATTATAAATAACTAATCAATCGATTAAATACTATAATTAGTCTTTTTTATATGTCTAATATGTACTACTGAGACTATACGGTTAATCGAATAATTTACCATTAATTGGTTATTAACCGATCAACTTTTAACCTCGAATAATTATTTGTCGAATAAACCGATTAATATGAAACCCGAATAATTGAATACCCTAGTATGTGCCCTTCCTCGTGTTGAGACGAACAAAATCCATATAATCTATAGGGTTTTATAATTTTTACAAGTTTTAGGACTTTTTAATTTTGTTGTTGTTTTTTAGTTTTATACCATTTTTTTTTATCATATATTGAAGATTTAACAAGTCGCATTGTATTTAAGATATCTAGGAACTTAATATACGGTATAATGTCTGACACCCGAAACAAAAGAAAGACATACCAATTTTTTTGACTCCACATCTTATAACGATTCAGAATATATATAATTCTTAAGTAAAATTTTTAGAAATTACTAACCGAATAAAACCTTTTATAAATAAACAAATTATGATTTTTTTAAAACATTTTTTGAAAACATGACACGAAATTTAAATTTAAAAAAAAAAAAAAAATAATAATAAAAATAAAAAACATAATTGGGGGATTCACAAAGTGTGCTATCATGTCGTATTGTTATATATCGTAAAATATTTCAATGTATAAAAAATATTGTTATTGCTTTTCCTTTGTAAAATTTTATGACATTATGACAATACGACATGATAGCACACTTTGTGAATCCCCCAAATATATATTTATAAAAGTAGGCATAATATAAGTACACTGTTGAGGGCATTAAAAAATAATACGACTAAGGAGTGAGATCGAAAAAATCTTAACACACATTTTGCCTCATAACTTTTTTCGGAATCAATATTCAAAATTTTTTTTGATCTAGTTATCATGGAAAAATACTTCAGTTATTATTTTTAATAACAACCATCTTAATTTGTCCTCATTTTCACCAAAATAAGTGATGAAAAAGATTTACGTCCTACAAGTTATTAAAAAATTTAAAAAAATCCAAATAGGTGTTACAAATAATTGGCCACAGAATTAAATGTCGTCCGTAAAACCGTTTCTAATGTTATTAAACAGTATCAGGAGAATTTGACTATTGATGTAAAACCTAGCTCGGTAAGAAAAAAAGGACCACATGATATTGGGAAGACCAGAAAATTGAAGGCACATTGAAAGGAACTCCAAACACATCTGGTAGAAAATCAGCTCAGTTTTCTCAGTGCTTCGACTATTTGGTGCGAAAGCTAATGGGAAAGTTGATAACATATAAAGTTCAAAAAATTCCGAACTGGAATTCTGCAAAAAAATTACAAGCCAAAAGTAGGACTCGGAATTTAAAACCAAATTTCATACAAAAATACGCAAGCTGTATAATTAGCTAAGAAACGTAGGTGCTGGCAGAAACTTCGCAGCTTGTGTCTCAAAAATTTTTATTGCTAATGCTCGAAACAATGTTGGAGATAAGTTAAAGACCCAAAAGCAGCAAAAATTTCTTACAAAATTCATGGTATGACAAGCTTTTTGCAGTTGCAGCAAAACAGGAAAGTCATTTGATACATCCGAATCTATAAATACCAAAATATGCATAAAGGAATATTTGCAAAAAATACTTCTTCTTTTCTTAAGAAAGTACAACGTGTCCACATATTTTTGGATACATTTGATATCAAGTCACTACGGTAAGAAAGCTATGGAGTGGTACCAAATCAATAACATAGTTTTAGTACCAAGAGTGGTAAATTTTCAAAATTTTCCATAGCTTAGACCAGTGGAGAGATATTGAGCTCTTGTGAAAAGTAAATTAAAGAGCACAAAAAAGGTGTCCCAAAATACCGAAGATTTTAACAGAAGATGTGCACACTGTTCCAAAAAAGTGACTGAAGCAACTATCAAATCTCCAAAGAAAGGATTTTCAGAAATGGTCCAAAATTTTATAATTAGTGGTTAGAACCATAAAAATTATATATTTCTGTGATCTGTGCTAAATTATCAAATAATTAAAAAAAATAATGAAAACTCTAAGATCAACCGTTTCCAAGTTATTGAATATTATGTATTTTAAGAATTTATCGATCTCACTCCTTATGACTTGATGGGAGTTTTAATTCGAATTTGTTTAATTTTTTTTTAAACAAATCGGACAAGTCCTTTTCCAGATATGCTTCAAAATATGATGTAACTTCGTTAATTTTACAAATAGCAATTTATCGCGAAAACCATAGTTAATTAAAAAGTGGTTTAGAACCTTAGTATTTCATAAATTGTTTTTAATTTATATTTTTCAATAAATTTTATTTCATTTTAATACGTCAAGATAAACTATTTATTTTTTTTTTTAACTATTTTACATATAATTATTGCAAAAAATTTGCAATATTCAATTCTTCAAAACATTTATTGCCTGTCATTTAAATCTCCTAAAAGTTCGTTATAAAACTTTATCTTATTTTGCTACTTTTTTGTTTCCGCTTAAATTGATTGACTTTAAAAACATTTAAACTTTGTTTTTCCAACAATTTAAAAAAATTTGTGTTTTTTTTTTTTTTTTTTTTTTTTGTTATTTTGAGTTGCTGTATTTCTCTACGACTTACAATTTTTTTTTATTGTATATCATTTCATTTGAAACTCAAACCATCAAATTCCATTTCAATGAATACATTGTGTTTTTACTCGGTGTTTTTCTTTAGTTTCTTCCCTTTGTTTTTTTTTTTTTTTTTTTTGTCTAAAATGTTTCAATAGCCGTAAGTAAATAAAAATGTTTTGAATTTCCGTTAGTGACCACATGCCTTAAAATACACACACCAAAAAACAGGAAAAAAAAAAAAATAGCAACATTTTTCCCAAACGCCTTTTTTTTCTCGAAAAAAATGCGAAAATAAAACAATTTATAGATTTAAACAGAAAACTTTAGGGATTTTTATATGTGGTTTAAATGTAAGCGAGTGTTAGTATTCCTATGTATATCTATGTTCATTTAGTTATTGTTCCTGTTGCTGTAGTTATTGGTGTTTTTGTTTGTTCTAACCAATGTGAGATCAATGAATGTTTTTCTGCATCAAAAAGGTGCCTCTAAAAACAGAACACATAACATTTGCTCTACCATGCTGCTGTATTGCCAATATCCATATTACTGTTAGTACTACTGCTGCTGATGATGATGATTTTAGACGAATTTTTAAAAATTTTATTTCTATGAAATTCTATTGTTGTTTTCTTTCATTTTTCCTATTTAGTCGAATATGCGTATGTCTGGGTTTGTGTATATGTATAAGCTCCCTTCGTATGTTTTCATTTGGTCAAACAAATTAAAAAAAAAAAATCTTCAAAATTTTATTGTTTCAGTTGGGCTTCGAAGGGTAAAAGAGCTGTTGACTGCCAAATTTTTAATTAAAAGGAAATAAAAAAGGAATAACGGAATTTATTTGTGTTCACTGTGTTATTTTTAAACGTACACTCATATCTACCAGTAATGATGATCGATGTCCCCAAAAGTAGACTTTAATAAAATTTGGTTAGAGAAATAATCAATTTTAAAATACTCCCTTTTGGCTTTATTTATTGTTGTACAGGGCGGACAAAAGGACAACAGGAAAGATTCATGTGTATAGTTAGACTAAATTAATTAAAATGAGGAAAATGTCTATATATGTATTTCTTTTGCGAATTTAGACATCGCGGTTAATTTTTGAAATCTTTGACTATGTACAAATGGAAAAAAAAAATTTTTATGTATTTTTATGTTTCCAAAATCTTAAATTTACAATACATAATCTCAGCAAAAAGGGAACTGAAAAATACTTGAAAAAAAAACCATGAATTTAACATGGTGTTGTCATTGAAAGGAAGTACTTACTTAGTGGTGAAAAAGAGCTGCAAACGTTCTTTTTTAATCCATTCAAACATAAAGCATGTAAACAAAAAAAAATTTACATTTTAAAATGTAAATATTTAAGTATCTATAAAGAGTATCTCAAAAATGTTGTACTTTTATAAAACTAGAGACTCCAAAGAATACAAATATGCTTATTACTTTTGTCTAAAAGTATCAGTCGCTGAAGAAATATAAAAATAAAAATTTCGAACACTTTTTTCACACCATTTTTTAATAACTTTTGTAAATTTTATAAAACGTATAATAAATTTTCACAATTTTCTTACATTTTGTAAATTTTTTTGACGCTATGTCAACCTTGGATATTAAAATTTTTTAACTGGTTTTGATCTTTATTAATTTTTTATGACACCCAATTCAGTGTGTTTTACGGTTTTTTATCATAACATTTTTCCCGATTCACTTTTCGATGCCAAATCTAGCCGGAATGTTAATCAATACATTATTTAGTATTTCAATTGATAGAATATGACAATGTCTTTTCTTTGATGTATCATTTACTAAAATTATCATTGTTAAACTAGGATTTTTTTTGGACTTGAATTTGGTTAATGCAGTGTTCAAAAAAATTTGCTCACAATTAATTTTGTGTTATTTTCCAATTTTTAAGAATATGAATTAACAGTTTGGATTTAATAAAAAGGTATTACATATTTAAAATCTTCGTGCTTCGCAAATTCAAAAAAGTATCCGATCTATATCATATAGCTTACAGCAACTGAAATATTTACGTTTTAAAATGCAAAAAAATTTCGTTTACACATTTTTTTAAGAAATTTTTTCAAAATTTTTTTTCTGATGTTTTGCAATTTTCAAGGTATTTAGTTGCCTGATATCCCGAAACTCAAAATGTAAATGTATATATATTCTCAAGACTTTACAAAATCAGAAACCTTTTAGCTTCTTCCAATACTATATACTGTGCCTTAAATATATGCAATTGAAAATGTAAAAAGTTTTTCGTTTACATGCTTTATAATTACATTTATATCCAAAATACATGTTGACCAAACAAAACCATTTCTAGGACTGCGGGTGAGTTGGGAAATGCAGCTTTTTATGTCATAAAAAACACAAATAGTTAATGATTATCGAAAGAAATCCCGATTACCGAAGAAAAAGTTAATTTACAGATTGTAAGATCGAGACAAAATAATACTTGTTTTAAGGGAAAATCCGTATATCTCTGGATGAAATGCTACTCAAATATTAAATTTCTCAGCATCTTTTATTAAAAAAAATTCAAAAAGGTTGTCTGAAGACCTTCAAAGTAAAGAAAGTTATTAATAGGAATGCTAGAAAAATTATGAATGCAATAAATAAAGTACGTATTTTCAAACTTATTATAACATTCTGGCCAGGAATTGCATATCAATGATTTTGTGGAAAATCTAGAAAATAAATATTGTGTAAAAAAATCAAAATTGTCGAACAAATTTTTGGTCTGGCAAGCCATTTGTACGTGCGGGGAAAAAAGTACTTTATATATAACAAGTGACTCTTTTGGCAGAGAAATAAACGATAATGAAAGCTCTTGGAAAAGATTTTCTTCCTTCATTAGAAATCACAGCGAATTCTGATTTTTCTGGCCTAATCTCGTGTTTCATCATTACAATAAAAAAGTAGCTGGTATGAGTTAATTAGTGCTGAAATATACAAAGTAAGATCAAGCCACAAAAGGTCCAAAATTCAGTACATTTGAAATATATTGAGCTGCAGTAAAAAAATACTAAAAGCTGAATAAAAATTAAAATAGAGTTAAAAAAAGGGGAACTCATTCCAAAAAAAGTAATCGAAAAACCAATAAAGCTTATATTTATGGCATTCCAGAAAATATTAAATATTTTTGTAAAACCTAATAATAATAAAAAAAAATACATTAATCTTTTAGATTTAAAACTTGAATATAACAGTCTCTAACAAGTCAAAAAATCAAAAATATTAACTCAATAGTTTCACTTTTATAAGCTGAATTACATGAACTCATTGCTTCGTGCGCAGTCCTTAATTGAATTTTTGTGGTTAAATTGTAAGTACAAGAATTAGAAGATTTCACCAATTGATCTCACTGATGCAATAAGTTTAATTCCACAAATCTGTTTTTAAGATAATACTATGCACTGTTAATATCCTATCTTACAGCAAAAATTATTCTCAAAACGCAAATATCACATCTAGGAAAACCATTGTAAATAGTAAATTGTAAATAGTAATAGTAATTGTAAAGTGTTTCAGTTTTGTCTAACTTTTTTAGTTCTAAAAGACGAAAATATGATGATTTTTATCAGGACACCAAACAAAAGTTTCATACCTTTGATTTTTTATATTTTCAAGAAAGTGGAAAAGTGAACTAAATTCGCTAGTTTTTGTAAATTTGTGTTCTTTTTGGGTATTCGTTATAGAATTGTCGATATTTTAAATATTTTACTTATTATTTTTTTTTATTTACATTAACATATTTAAGAAATGTATAACTGAAGAATGGTCCTTGGGTCTTATATGGGTGCTGGGGACAATAGCAGACCAATTTTGCAATAAGAATGTTGTGCATATAAAAAGTTTGGAAATTTATTTTTTTCTTAATAACGACATAAGGATTCACATGAAAAATAGGAAAACAAATTTGGTAAACCAAAAGTTATAACAATATTAAAATTTGTCTGCAGAGTATACTTGCTATAATTGATTTATATTACTCATACGCATATATGGCCAAACTTAATACTCTACTACTCATTAGAAAATTTTAATTAGCGAAGTCGGTGTTTTAAATACCACAGAGGGGAATAACTTTAATCTCGGCCGAAGAAAATACGTTCATTAGCAAAGCCAATGGTTTTCGAAATCCATAGATGAGATATCCTTTTGGCCAGGAACAAAGAAAAAAACTCAAATCGAAATTAAATAAAACATGATATAATTTATTGTAGAAGGACATGAAGAAATTCCCAATTAAATTTCATTAAAAGTTTTCTTTATTTGGGAGTTATTTCATTATGAAATAACATTATTATTATTATTATTATTATTATTATTATTATTATTATTATTATTTTAAATATTTCTATATAGTTTGTAAGTGAGTATATTCATTAATTTGTGAATAAAATCAACATTTTTAGATTGCACTATGTTTCCAAAAGCCGAAATTGCGGCAAAAATTATTTCCAAATGAGCTAGCATCATAAAAGTTGGTGTAGAAACCCCTGTTGCTAAAATAAACATTTTAAAGAAGTAAGAAGGATATAGATGGTTAAGGTCGACCATATGATGACCTACACAATTGTGTGTGAGTATAAAAAATCGGAAAGGAGACTTATATATATTAGACCTGTGATCAGTTGTGAACCAATGCTTTTACTAAGTGTAAAATAAAATATACAAATATAGAATAATGCGTTGATAATGACACCTTTATGGTTATGCGCTTAGGGCGATTCCTGGAAGTGGTTTGATATAGGAGCTATGGTAAATTATGGATCGATTCTCATAAAAATTTGCAATGTTTTTCCTACTTATATAAAACTTATTTGTGTCGAATATTAAAATGGAAAATTTTATACCGATTTTTATGATGATATTTAGTACACAGATTTACAATTATATGAAAACTTTCTTTGCCAAATTTCATTATAGAAACTATATTAAAGATATGTATGAGTTTTAAACTCCTACTCCGGGAGAATATTTGTATGCGGATTAGATGAAATAATAAACCGATCATGACAAATTTCAATACGCTTCGTTCTTGTATCGATTTGTGCCAAATTTCATTAAGATATCTTCAAAATTACGACTTGTACTTTGTTCACAAATTTTACATAGATAAAGCATATTTTGCCAAATTTTAAGCCTCAATAATTCTAAGAAAACGAAAATTATTTGTTTCGCTGTAAGTGACTGTAAAAAATTTCAGTATGACATGAATCCTGAGTTTCCCACAAATAACTACATATAAGGAGTGAGTTCGAAAAAATCTTAACACACGTTTTCCTTCATAACTTTTTTCGGAAGCAATATTTAAAATTTTCTTGTATGTAGTTATCTTTGAAAATATGGCAGTTATTATTTTTAATGACAACTATGTTGATTCATTGTGATTTTATTCAAAATGAGTGACGAAAAAGATGTACGTGCTAAAATTATTAATTTTCAAATAAATCACAAATTGGCAAAAGAATTAAAGGTCTGCCGTCAAACTGTTTCCAATGTTATTAAACAGTGTCAGGAAAATTAGACCAAAGGAAACGTGGCTCGGGAAAAACGCACTCTTTATGTCATTCCCTACACAAATTCTATACCACGGAAGATAAAAGACTTCTTCACAACTTCACAAAAAACATGAACTAATATAAACCTTAAATTTTACAAATAAAAGAAATATTTAGATTTTCTATTATGTTTTGAAATTTTAAAATATATTCTACTTTTTTTAAAGTACACACCTTCAATAATGAAATCCATTTTTGTAAAATTTTAGCTACAACTAAATTTAAAAAAAAAAAAATCTTTTTCTTCATTGCAAAGTTGCAAATTTTACTTTTTGCTGCTAAAATTGAAATTGTAAACATATTATACTGATTTGAATGATATAATTATGTCTCATTTTATTTGGTGGAACCTATTTAATTTTACAAATCACGATTTATTCCGATAACTAGAGCTAATTCAAAAAAAGTGTATTAAATGCTTAATACTTATTAATACCGTGTATCCAAATTGATTGAGAATTCCGATGGTACAGAAATTTTGTGTTATTATATATTTATGAATACACAAATATAATAGAAATTCAATTTTTTACTTTTATGGATTTATAATAATATTAATTTTCTTATCAAAATTCTTGAAAAATGTTTAATACCATCCTAATTTGCCTATTTATATTAATTTGTTTAACAAAAATATTATCTGTTTGTAAATATAATTAACATATAATATTTTCCTTCAGGCCTTTCTTCTACTTCTTTAATATTTCTTGTGGAAATTATTATGTTTGCGCCTTATGTCGTTATTGATTGACAGCATAGAAAACAGTTATTTGCATTTAATTACTGACGCCTTTGACGCTGTCATCATTTATCGCCTGGTCCCAAAATGATCGGTATACAATTTAATTTAATTTTTGATTGAAAATTGGCGTCAACATAAGTAAACATTATTTAGGAATGCCTTTATCTACCACTTAAGAAGTTACAATGAAGCATACTACACACACATACACATCTATAGATATCCTTTGCCTTTTCAAATTGATACGAAAAAAATATTCATTGAAAAATTATAGCGACACTTCTTTTATTTCTGTTGTTTTTGTTGTTTATGCTTAGCTAGACATAGTCACTAGTACACACATACATATACATGTTGTACAAATATTTACAATTCATTGATGTTATTATAGTAAGGGAAAAAGGACACTCAGACATACATACATAGACTCTCTCTAATAGAAGTATATGAGCATATTTGTTCATTGTACTTCGTCATTTATCAAACATAGACTGTTTGTGTTTTAATGCGTGTATGTGTGTGTGTTTTGTTTTATGTTCTGGGCTTGGTTTCTTAGTATCTAAAGGCCGAAATGTCCTTTGGTTTTTTTCTTTTTAAACTTCTTTATATAAGGCCTGCGCACGAAAAAATCCATGCATGCAAATCTGCTTATAGAAACTAAACCAGTGGGCGAATTTTTTTAAAGTGATATTTTTGTTAATGACTGTTATGTTCAAGTTCTAAGCATAAAAGAATAAATTAGTTCCTGTTGGTTTTTAAGAAAATATCTGATATTTTCCAGAATTATTCTAATTAAAGGTTTTATAGTGTTTCGGTCACTTTTTTCCTCGAATAAGTCCACATATTTTTAAACTCCGTTTCATTTTATGCTGAGCTTTTAATGTCTTTTAAACTATTTTTTACTAAAGTCCAAAATCTTTCAACTGCACGGAGTTTCGGACAATTTAATGGATTAACCTCTATCGGTACAAATCCTTACAATTTATTTGTTACAACTCCATTGTTTTGTTGTTGTAATGAGAAAAAGCGGGAACAGGCCAGAAAACAGGAGATATACTGAATTTTATTAGGAAAGGGAGAAGTCTTTTCCAAAGGCATTCATTCAAGTATATTTCTGTCTTAATGCAACCTTTTTTAAGAATGAAGTGCTTCATTTCTGCGTATGCATATGACTTCACAAATCAAAAACTGTTGGGAATTTTGATTTCTTTGATACACGAAATTTTTCTGCCATAATCCCTTTAGCATCTGCGACATAGAATTCCTGGCTAAGAAGTTGAAAAAAGTCACCCTGTACGAACGTTTCATCGTCAACTATACATAAACAAAATTTCCGAAAATATTTGTCCGAAGTACTTTTTTTTTACCTCCAAATTTTTACTTGCGTTTCAATTAGGATTTTTTTACTTTATAAGTCTTCAGGCTACACTTCCTTTAAAATTTTCTGGTAAAGATTCAAAGTAATTAACTTTTTGTGACACTTTTCTTCCAGAGATTAGGTGAATTTCTCCCAAAATCCTTTCTATTTTGCCTGAGTGCTACAGCCTGAAGGTGCAATTTTTATTCCATTACCAGGTTACCATTCAGTGATCATGACTTCTTTGTGTAATATGATGACCCAAGAAACTGTATTTTGCGGCACAACAGCAAAATTTCATGAAAAATTTTAATTATGTGTTTTTTGTTAAACTTCCATTTTAAGTAAAACCAGTTTTGCTATTACCATGAAAACTAGCACATAGCAAGTGAGCATAATAGCAAATACAAACCAGTTAACAGAATTATTAATTTTTCACCACATTAAAAGTTATAAGCCCAAGAGCATGCATGGATTTTTTCGTGCGTAGTCCTTATTTATGTATTTTTTTTTTTTTTTGTTTTTCTTCGGGTTTTTTTGTTCTTGACTTCAAATTAAGTTATTTGCTTTCACAATCATTGGGTTGGCTATTGGAAGATTGTTTTTACTTTATTTGGTTCGTGTAGGAATTTATTTGTTTTATATTGAATGTGCTTGCAGCGCATGTATAAAATTAGATTATTGATAAATTGATTTCTTATTGTAGAGTTTACAAAAAATTTAACAAAAGTTTTAAATAATACACAGGCTTTTTTCGTACATGTATAAAATTTAAGTGCAAATTTTAAACGATATAATACATACTTAATATATTTTTTTATTTATTTATTTATGCTTTTTTTTATTATTTTTTATTTAAGTACATAAGTCATATTTTAGTTACTCGAATTGTACGCGTTAAAATATTAAAAACTAGTTCAAGAATTTGTAAATAGTTTTCATGATATTGATTAAGTAACTATAATTAAATTCTTATAATACTATAACTGTTACTCTATGATTTATTTAAACTTTGGGGAAATTCTTCATTATATTTCTATTTGTCTAACATTGTCCATCAAAATAAACAAACATAAAAAACCCCCCACTTAAATGCAGAAAAAAACAAAAAAAAAAAAAAAAACAAAAAACACTTAATTGAAAATAAAGAAAAATCTACTTCTTCATGACTGGTCATAAAAAATATAACTTTAATTGTAAAATGTGGCGACACCACAAAAATACTGCTAAAAGACGATAATGGGTGACTCTTTCAACAGCCGGCATTAAAAACAAATAATAGCAACAACACAGTCATGGGAACAACACTAAAAACATCACTGTCAACAATGAAAACCAAACCCGATCAAATCAAACCATAACACATTGCCATGTAACATTACCCCAAGTTTTCATACCCAAAAAATACCATCATCATTATCACCATCACTGCCACCATATTAAAGCAACATAAACTGCATTTGGGGCTGTAAGTAAAAAACATTAAGGAGAAGTTTTCATAGCAAGAGTGTTGTGCGTGCTGCTGCAAATGTTTGCTAAGCTTAACTCAAGTGTTAAATCTAGCAGCAGTAACGGCTGCTGTTTATATACATACGTACAACTAAGTGTATAATAAGATGTACATGTGTATGTTAGTGAATGCTTGTCTGTGTTTGTAAGTTAGAGTGTTGGTATACGTTTTAACATTTAGCCACAAGGATATAAACATTGAATGTTACTATAATGTTTAGATTCTTGGCAACAGTGTAACATTTTATTCTTCGATTTTTTTTAATTTGCAGCTAAGGTCTAGTTAATGGGATTTCTTTGCGTATTGCTTGCTTTTCTATTAGAAAGAAGGGATAGGAGTTGATGCTGTAATGGGGCCTTATTAAAATGGTCTACTGATAACAAAAGTATTTTTTAATTTTGACGTCGACAGAAGGTAAAATTTTTATAAGGATCATACAATCTGTATATCTTAAAGATAGTATGATATGCTTCTATCAATTGATTTCATTCAAAATTGTGGAATGATTATTTCCTGCGGCCACCTCTCCGTACAATCATTAGTAAAAATGTTTCTTTTTTATATCCTATTAAAATCATTTTTTATAAATATAAAGTGTCTCGAATGCATGTTGAATCAATTCGCGTTAAGCATTTGGTGCGGAAGGTGCAAAACTTATAGCAGTTTTAAGCTGAACTTATAAAAATGTTAACAAACTATAAATTTATGTATAATTATGGTAAAAACTACACGTAATATAAAAACCTACTGAGTTACTTAAATAAAATTTATTATATTTTCAATGTTTATTAGTATTAGTGGAAAATATTTTAGGGTTTAAAAAATATTTTTATAATTAAAAACGCAATTTTAAAAAATTTTGCATAAAATGGAATTTAAGTTATTCTCCATATATTGAACGAAAATATATTTTATTAGAGTTTTTTTACAAAAAAATGCTGTTTAATATTTTTATTATTTTTTAACCCAAATATTTCGATGACATAAACTAGACATAGCGCAAAATAAGCACAATTAGAACAGGTATCAATCCCACCAAAAAAACTGAAAATTTAAAAATCATGTCATCAAAACTCTATTCTGCATTTAATTTATCCACAAAGTCCATTTAGTTCATATACTTATGATGGAATCATATCAAAAAGTGCAAAACCGCGAACAAAAAGTGTAGAAGAATGCGAAAAACTTAAGTAAATTTAAACCGTTTTTCTAAATTTTTGAAATTTAAACTACAATCATGATTACAAAAAGAAATCTATGGTACTTAACTGTTGCCTTCAATTATTTTCAGGTCCTGTGATTTCAGATATGTAACAGATTTTTTAAAATTAAAAAAAATAAATTGAGTTGAAACTCAAGGATTTTTGGATTCATTTTAGTTTTCCACTGAAAGTTTAAAATTTTTCGCTTTAAACCATTAACCAGAAGGAAGTCAAATCTTTGGAAATTCATTTGCTGTATAATAAATATTCTGTTTACAATCCGCTTAAAAGTTATGCGGTGATAAAAAATTAAACGAAAAATTTACGATTTTTGAAATTTTGCAGTTTTTTTTGATAGTAAATTTGATCCGTTCAATGAATTCAAGTTTAGGGAGCAGAATTTTAAAGGTAAAATAATTACATACAACTTGATACATAGCTCGTTGACGTCAGAAAGCCAGATATGGGATAGCATCTTCACAAACTTTCATATAAATAGCGAAAATATTTGTAAAATTGTGTTTTTATAAAAATTATCAAAAATATTGCATAAGCCGAATTTATTAATAAATTACACGTCTGAGTCAAAATGGCGGTAAAAAATTTGGAAATGCAAAAATTTTATGCAATTTTAAAAATTTTCACCAAATTTCAAAATTTTGTTCTGAATCTGTAAAGCATTTTAATAATTAAAAATTATATTATGCAAAAAAAAAAAAAATAAAAGAAACGTCATTAATATCATCTACAGTGGCATTGATTTCCAAACTTATTCTGCTTGCTGTAACCTATCGCGAAGTATAAACGATGTAAATATTGATGTCAAATCAAAGCATTTTATTTTCTTAATACTAAAATTCAGATGGCGTAAAAATATTTTAAAGAATTATAATTGTATGGACCGAAAAACATTTTCTTAACCTCAAAAGTTAATCCCATATATTTCGCATTATAGTTCAAATTTTTACATAATAAAATCAATTATCGATGTAAAATTTATTATCAAATATGAAACATGTTTAACATTTTTCTAAAATTTACTTTCAAACAAATTAAAATCGCGCTTTTTGTAAGGTAATGTTCAAACGACTGTATTTTCTAAACTAAAACCGATATTCACTTAAGTTATTCAGCAAACGATCTCAAGATGTATCTTTTATTACTAATGGTTTTGTGAAATTTTAAACCAATATTGTGTTTTTTTTTTTTTTTTTTTTGCTATTTGTGAAATTGGGCAAAAAATAAAATTAAAAATTTTTATGCTCAGTGTATTTCGATAAATGTTGAAAATTCCGTAATAATTTGGACATTTGCTGTTAGCACCTTAAAAAATTTAGAAAATCGCGTTGTTTTGGGTTTGATAAAGCCATAGCTCTATTTTTAATATTTTGTTTGAAAGTTTTAAACTCAAACCTCCACAGCTTTTGCGCACATTGGTAAAATAATTTCAAAAGAAAAAAAAAAAAAAAAATAAGATATTTTTACTTAAAATTTTTCGATTTTTTCATATATTTTTGTATTTACTTAATTAGTATGCTTTATAAAAAAACATTGAATTTGCCTTGTTTTTATAGAATTCAAAATATTTTAGCTTAAGAATTAAAAAAAAAAAAAAAAAAAATCTCCCAAAAGGAATTCCCCGATTTGCAACGCACACGCAGAGAAAAAACATGGTTACAGCATGATCACCACAACTATTCAATGATTATATAGCCGTCTTTCATTGATTTAAATATACTGTGTTCATGATAGCAACGTTTATGATTCTGTTTAATCATTTAATGTTTACCCACAATCAAAATTTTAATATGGTTCACTGAATTATAATATGTATTTAAATATGTTTATATGAAATAATATTTATGAATAAATCCAATCATTTAGTGAATTCTTCAACTATTTATTTAATTACATACAGCGTTACCGTTGAGATTTTTTAAAAAGTGTCCCAAAAAGAAGATTTCAAAATAAAAAGTAGCCAAAAAAGGGGATTTTTTAAAAAAAAGGGGCCAACTGCTTTAATACCAAAAAAAACTGCTTAAAATTTGTTTATTTGATAACAACAAAAAAAAAATTTTATATTTTATAAAAAAAACTACAAAATTCAGTTCTTTTTAATAACAAAATAGTTTATAATTATTTTATAAAAATTTTTATTATTGCAAAAATTCACAAAAAATTATTCACAAAAATAATTAACATACAATACTCTTTTAATTAATTAAACATTTGTACGAGTTTTGCACTCGTACTCCAATCTTTCAAATCTCCATCGGACAAAGCTTAGGACGAAAAGCATGGATTAACAAATACTGACTTAAGTCTGTTAAACTATTTTTTATTACTGAAAATTTAGTAAAAAAAAACAAAAAAAACATGTTCCTCTAAGAAATTGCTATGAGGATTTTAAAAATACAAATTAAGATAAAAGTATTCATCGAATCCTTTTTTTTAATTTTTCGACCCAGTACAAAAAGATATGGCATATGATGATATTAATAGTTGTTCATAAACTTTTTTATTATTTTTAGTTCTAACAGTTTCAGTTTATTTATAAGTTCTCCGTGGCTTTTTAAATTTCTATACTGCGATACAATCTCAAAATGATGAATTTATTTGTTGAAATTAATATATAATGAGTCGATATATTTCAAAAAACTTAGTTTCTCGGCATTTAGCACATAGTCTTAAAAAGTCGCCATTTAGTCGCCATATAAAAAAGGGGCCAAAAAAGTGGCCAGGTGGTTGAAAAAGGGGCAAATGGCGACTAAAGTCGCCAAACGGTAACACTGATTACATAGCCATTCAGTTCATTTTACAAATTTAGTTAATTCTACAACCATTAAGCCATTAACTTGTAATGCCTTCTGAATACACATTTTTGTGTATCAGTCCAGTAGCTATAATTCTCATTTAGTTTATATATGAACAAATATAAATTGACAAGTTTTGTTTTTATTCAGTACATATAAATAATAATATAATATAAATATGAAAATATGGGATCATATATATGATAAAATGGGATTATATATATGATGAAATTTTTTCATATATATGATAACATGGGATTATATATATGATAAAATGGAATTATACTTATGATGGAATTAGTTCATATATATGATAAGATAGAATAATATATATGATAAAATGGAATTATATATATGATGAAATTGAAAGCAATACTTAAGAAAAGGTTATAAAACTTACTAAAAGTTATTAATAAGGGTATGAACCTTACTAATAAATTATAAATTGGAATCATAATAATGATTACGTACAAATATGCTTATTGTAACCTGGAATCATATATTACAATCATAGTATGTTGCTCTTAGTTTATGGTCACAGGAACCATATTTTTTCTTTGCGTGCAGCTTTATGTAAATTAATATCTACTATGTCAAAGTTGAAGTTATATGATAGAAACCGATCGTCCTTTTTATTTTTGTTCTTACTTTTCTGGCATTGAAAGTAAAGACTCATACGAAAAGATAAAAATACTTAAAATTTAAAATTCTTGACGAAATCCTTCCCTGTAAATGTGCTATTTCTAGTCATGTGTTTTTATTTTCACTGTTGTACATGTAATAGTCGCCGCTTTTCATTTTCCTTTCCTCTTTTTTTTACTCTTATTACTTTAAAACTTCATACCGCATACTTCTCGGCATAGTGTCATACTTTCAATAAATTGTGATATCTGTTACAGAACAACAGCAGTTTTAGTTGTTTTAATTTTTATTTTCATTTTGGGGTCTAAGAATAACATTCATACAAATAACCAAACCATGTAATGTTACAAATACTTATAGAAAAGTTGCCCAATCCATAACAGCGAATGCGAATATATGTATGAGTTAGAAATGAGTATGTACTTGTCTTTGTGCCTTGTAAACCCTAAAAAAGTTTAAAAGCAATTTGAGTTATCGAGTCTCGGTCATGTTTGTGGATATTTTTTTTTATGATTTTATTGTTTAAACTTTCATTTCTCGTTTTTTTTTTTAAACCATCGCTTGAATTTCTATGGTTGCATGTATTAAAAGAAGATTTGTGTTTTTGGTCAAAGACTAGATATTTTATTACAGAAATATTTAAATCTTAAATGTAATAAATAAAATAGCATACACTTAAAAAAATAAAGTAAATTTAAAATTAAATAAGCTTAAAATGTAATGTAATATATTTTTGATACTTAGAATTAAAAATTTTGTAAAAAATTAACAGTAAAAAACATATAAAATATTCCCAACGATAAAAAATTTGGAAAATGATATTACGATTTTATGTAAAATAGAAACACTTTAAGTAAGAAACCAGAGAGTCTTAGAGTTTGAATTGAAATAACGACAGATTTTTGTACATAAAATAATTAAGGACTTCAACAGTATATAAATTTACTATGGATTTCTTTAATATTGAAATCTTGTAATGCTAAAAGGCTTATTCATACATTAACATGTATTCCATCATGAGACCTCAAAAATTTCGAACACATTTTTATATTAATAGTTCCATTTATATTTTATTCAAATATTTTCTTTTTATATGTATAAGAAAAAAAAACTTTACATTCCTATCCACAATATTAATACGAATGAAAGATTTTGCGGTTGCCATAAACCATTTGCAAATTGTTTCTAGTAAATTTATTTGAAATACATAAATTTATTTTAAGAACATTAAAATAACAACTCAAGAAACAAAGATTCTTTAACTTAAAAAGGAAGAAACCTCAAAAGTATTCGAAAATTAGAAAATTTTAAGTAAAATACAAAGCCACAAAATCAAAGATATTTTAGAATATTATCAATGTTGCATATTAATATATTCTGCTACAACAGCATGAATTTGTTAAACATAAATGCAAATGAATTACAAAAAGGTAAATTTTAAACAAAATAATTTCATCTGCAGCAAAATGCAGCTTTGCTTGCACTTGTAAATTTAAATCAATAACAACAACAACAAAAACAGCAAATATTGAAATGTTAAATAAAGAGGACTGACTCTTCTTTAGTTACAAGTCAGAAAATCCAATGAAGCAGCTTTTCAGCCAACTAAACATCTGTTAAATGAGACATACCTTGATGCTTAATAAATATGTATATAAATACATAGGTGCATATGTATGTACCTATGTATACCATTTCCAATTGTTTAAATGTATGTAAATATTGTAAGCTTTTATTTCAAAACTTTCTAACTAAATGCATGTTTATCTATCTATTTAGTATAGAAAATATCCTTTTAATTTATTTAAGTACCTTTTGTATCTATTTCGAAATCAGTGAAGAATCTTTAATTCCATTACCAATTATCATTGTAGTACTTCTATGGATTTTAATGTTTTGTATATGAATGTGAATGCAGGTGATATTGTGTTTGTGATAAAACCAATGATGATTGTAAATACATAATTGTACAAAAGAATATTTTATAATGAATGCATATTTAGTTGCCAACTAGGGTCATGAGAATAAGGACTTAAAATTGAATAAATCATTCGTGTGGAAATCCTTATTACTTTGAAATTAATTCAGTGTAAGATATAGGAAATTATATTTTTTTATATGTTGTTATCAAATTAAGAACTTTAGCCAGAAATGTTGTATACTTTATTTAGAAAAGTAAATTAAAAGGTTGTATAAAAAAAAAATTCAAAAATTTTAAAACTTTAAGTAAAAATATTTACATTTTTTTTTCTTCTGACACAAGCGCATACCAAATCTGTTCATGTTAATCATTTTAATCAATGCGCGCAAAAACTGTGGAGGTTTGAATTTAAAAATTTCAAAAAATTTTTATCAGCTTTATTAAAATCAAAACAACGCGATTCTGTAGAACTTCTAAAGTTGTCAGCAAGCGAAATTATTTTGAAGATGAATGCTGCTGTAGTCGATATAAATGACCTTTCTTTAACCCTTATGTTGACAACCGCATATCCGGGTATGTTTTTCATTTTTAAATTAGCATAATTGGAGTTCTGGTTGTATTCTGAAAAAAGTTAAAAAAAGTTTTTACAGCCAAAGTTATAAACGTTTTTGTGACGATACCCCTTACGTTTACAACCAGCATACCAGGGTATGTACAGAGAAATTTATGAAAATATTTTATCAAATACAAGTAAAATAGTTATTATGTTTAATTTTTTATAAATAGTAGATACATTAGCTTATAATAAATTTAAAAAAAAAAAATATATTTAAAGCCGAGCAGTCCTTACATTCCGTAATATCTTCTGAATATTCGGCACATACTGGTTTACGTCATTTCTTACATGCCTTTCGCGTTGGTCTTCTGCTAAAACACATAAAGCAATTCAATTTATTTTTCATTCTTCTACTAATGTCTCGAACATCTTAGCTTAGAATATAAAAATATTTATCTCTTAGTTTTACTGCGCCTTCCAACATGCTTTGTATTCCCCTTCTAGAGTAAAAATGTGTCATAATTTGTAAATTTTTTCAATTTCCTCTATAGTTAGTTATTGGTCCAGCTGCAGCAGAAATTATCGTCTACGATTTATAAAAGTTTTTAATTGTGGATTGTTTTTCATATATATAATATTAGTAGCAAAAGTAGTTCTCCTTATGTTGACGGTTCCCAGAATTAAAATCAGCAAATTAGAGGTAAAATTATAGTTTGTGAAGAAGTTATCACATACAACGTTTTCGTTTTATGGAAAACACCATCTCTTCCAATATACATATTTATTCATTAAGACTTCAAGTGCATCTGCATACATTTTTCCATCCGAATCAATGTCACATGTAGGATCATATTCTGGTTGCTGCATTTCCTCTGCATTGAATCATCTACTTTTCACACGCAGTCATCAGCGTCTTCATCTATTGATAAATGTTTCTGCCCATCCTCACTTTCTGTATTCCTAACTTTCTCCAGCATTTGCCTCACGTACTCTTCTTTGTCTTCAACATTGCCTTATCTACAGGTACATCTCTAAAGTACCAGTTCATTTGAAGTGGAAAAACTTAAAATTAGTTTACAAAAACCCTTTTTTAGTCTTATGCTTGCATTTTATTATCATTTATTCAAGTTTAGGTGGAAACGGTTATATAATAATTAGCAAATTATCATATAAATGTAAAAATCTATAAAAAAAAAAATCTTAACAAAATAATTGAATCTTCAGGTACTTGGCACAGATCAATAAATGAAATGCAAAGGTTTTTAAATGCACATGGAACAAATGAAACCGTTATATTTTCGAAAAATTATTATTCTTGAATGAGAAAAAACTCAAGGGTACTATAAAGCCTTTTAGATCTTTCTTTTTGTATTTTTAGTAATACTCAGTCAAAATTAGGTAAAAACGTTTGTATAATAATTAGGAAGTAATCATAAAAATTTAAAAACACCAAAATTCTATCATAAAAAATTCTTAAAAAAGTATAAACAAATCATATATGAATAAATTCCATGAGCACAATTTACAAGTACTTTTCAAAGATCAATAAATGAATGGGAAACGCAATCTGAAATTTTAATACACGAAGAAAGAATAAAACCGTTATGCCTCCGAATGATGGGAAAGTCCGATTTTATTTACGTGGGAAAAATTCGAATGTTTTTAAAAAACCCTTGTATTTTTAGTTTCACTCTGCCAATATTAGGTAAAAACGGTCAATTTTTTAGCAAATGGTAATAAAAATTTTAAATTATATAATTCCTTAAAGGAAAACATTATTATCAAATACCATGTGTTTTTCTTTCTATCGTAAAAACACTTGAAAACATAAAAGTGTAAAATATTGCATACAAAATGTATGACATACCCAGGTATGTTGGTTGTAACGATACGTATAAATTTTTGGTTGTAAACATAAAGGTTAATTTTTTTTTCAGAATATAAATTTTAATCATTAAAACGATTCTTTACAGATATTTCCCGATCGGATAAACTAAGAAACTAAACTATTATTTTGAGCAAATGTTTATGTTGGTATTTGTTAAACCGAAAAATTAATATTCCCTTATATTAT
Source organism: Protophormia terraenovae (assembly GCA_951394005.1). Classification (NCBI taxonomy): domain Eukaryota; kingdom Metazoa; phylum Arthropoda; class Insecta; order Diptera; family Calliphoridae; genus Protophormia; species Protophormia terraenovae. The sequence goes on from OX596076.1 coordinate 93,137,428, forward strand.
TCTCAACAAATATCACATGTTTTTTAATACTATGAATTTTAAATAAAAACACATTTAGGTCCTTTTTCAACGCAACACTTGATTTCTTTGTTAAAGGTAAATTTCTTGGCATTAGTTCTTATTTATCACTTACAGACACATTGTACTTTTATATTAATCTAATTTTATTGTTATTTAGTACAAGAAAATAAAATAGAAATTATTGAAATATTTTAATTCCTTTGTAATTGCTTATGCATCATACTTATTTAAATCAAGAATTTTTAATTAAATGCCATAAAAAATAAAATAATTCAAATATAAATGTTAAAATCTACAATGGATTTATAAAATTACAAAAAGGACTTCAGAAGAAAATAAATATTAAGTTTTTTTTATTTTTTTTTTACAAAATACGTATCGTAATCTATATGCTGAAATTTACTGCTGTCCTTAGATGACACTTTAATAGTAATTTATTTAATCATATAATTAACATAATTATAATTAAATAAATTGTCATAAATTATTATAAACATTTAAATTAAATGTTTTTTATTCACTAGAAAAAATTACAATTTGATTGTTAATAACAGTTAAAAATAATTTCACTTCTTTCGCAATTAAACTTTTTAAAATCCTGAGGCATTTTTTATTTAACAAATCCCAACATTATCTATGATAATAGTCATCATCTATTTAATTTTTATGTTTTTTTTTTTTTAACTTTAAAATGTATTTCAAATTAACTTTTATCTTGATGCAAATAAACATTTGGGGCAAAACAAACTATAGAAAATATTTTTTTTGACAACGAATATAACAACATACATTGCTATGAAAATAAGGTGAGTAACAATTTTGAAAATGTCTGAAACATTATTTCCGCTACAATGACACAAACACAATAAAGAGAGAGACAGAGAGTGGTGTGGGATAAAAACATTGGACAATCCAAAAATAACATTATAATGGCTGAATTGTCAAGTAAAAAAAAAAAGAACTTATTAATGTGGAAATGAGTAACTCTTTACATTACGTTAGCACTTTTACTTGTTGTAAACCAGCAAATATTTTGATAACAAATAGCATTTGATTGTTTAATTCACGAATAATATCAAACATGGCCTCAGATATGTGACACTGATAGCAGTTATTCGTTCATCTATCAGTGATAGGGAAATATAGGAGTATATACAAATTTGTTCTTAGTTACATTATATTGGAAAAATACTGAGAGAAGGTTTAACCCTACGGTACATACCCAAAAAAATTAACGTTAGTCAATACCCGTGGTACCCGGGTACCATAGTGTAATTTTCGTTGATTTTATTAAAAAATAATGTAATTTTATAAAAAAATTTTATTACGATCATTTAATTGGCCACAGCTCTTAAAGTAAATCGCTAAATACATGTAGAACAACATGTTTCAGTATTTATGCGATGTTCGTCCGTCTGTCTGGCAGTTCATATTATAATTTTAATGAAGCTACAAATCGCAGTTTTTGAGATAATTGAATGAATTTTGGATTTATATAATGTAATTAGTTGGTAATGGTTACACAGAGAAAACAGATTGATTGTGGCAACCGAATTTTTAGCCAACCGAATTTAGTCGGTTACATGTACTATCTTGAAATTCGGTTGGAATTGCCGAATTTTATAATTACCACAATTATGTAATAAAAATATATTCGGTTGTGGTAATAGTAATATATTTGCAGTATCTATATAATAAAATTAGGGGTGCCCAATAAAAAAGAAACATATTTTTATCGTTTTTAATACATTTTATTGTAAAAATATTAAATTTTTAACGTTAAAATTTAAAGAATATTAAAAATTTGTAAATAATAAACTTACAAAGAAAACTTATAATAAATTAATCTTCTATACAGGGATGGTTGCAATGAAAGAGCTTTTCAGTGATAAAGTCATTAAATCTGCATGAGAATTCAGTTTGATAATAGCACTGATGATAATCTATAAATGAATTTAGTTGTATATAAGTAATTAAGTTACATTAAACGAAAGCAATACAATACTTGCCTTTATTTTGTACTCCCATGCGCTATATTTATATATAGTTCATAGGCTGCAACTTATCTTACGAAGATAAGTTGCCTCTTGCTATATAAGTAAAAAAAACCATCCAAATATTTCTGGGGTAAACACAAATCTGCACTTTTTTAACAACGTTTATTCGAAAAAAGAACACTTACTACCGGGCACAACCGTTGTAATTATTTAAATTCGATTTTCTTTTTAAACATATATTTTTAGTTTATTTCAATGTAGAATTCTTTTTGATTAAAATATTATTTTGGAAAATGTCAAAAAATTTTTTTGTAAACATTCATTTGCTAGTGCAGAAAGTTCAATCATTAACATTTTCAGTAAAAGATAAGTTGATTACTGTAACTGAAAATATATTTAAAGGTTAAATTATTTTCATGAAAACGAGTTTTCGATTGTAAACACTAATATTCTGTTTCAGATAAGAATATATAACGGTATAGCCTACCGATTTCAGTAGAATTATTTTAATCGAACCCAATTCGATTAAGTTAACTAATTTTATAGTTGTAGGTAAATCGGTTTCAATATAATGATATCTTTTCCATTTTTAGGATAAAAACTCTTTTAAATTTGTTGATTTTTTATAATAACATTTAAATTTTGGTTGATATATCAATATTTCAATGATTGGAGCCGTTTTCCAACTTTATTTTCTGTGTGTACCTATTATAACCATGTCCCCATAAAATTTTTCTCCAATAATGGAATTTTGACGCTCATATATTTTTTTAGTATTGCATAATTTAGTACATATAAAACTTTTATGAACATTAAAAATCTTATTTAATTGTATAAAATAATTTTTATAAATGTAAAAACCCATCTATTAAATTTTTTATCAGGTTCGCACCTCAAGAATCCATAGCTCCCATATATTGTCCATTTCCGAAAATCATCATAAATTAGTATTGGTAGACATTACATTTTTTGTAAACAAAAGATATTAAAAGTATAAAATATAATTTTAAACTTTACAACAAAACTTGATCCATAATAAAACATACGTTCCATATAATCTCTCCAAGAAAATCCGTCAAGACAGACTATAACGTTCTTACAATCCTAAAGATTGTTAGCACTAAATTCATCCACAATTAAGCACAGGATCCATATAATATCCTCAGCAAAAATAGGTCACGTCCGAAAATATCTTTTTTTACACTAAGGAATGTCTTCAGTGTTGTCATAGCGTCCTATCAAGTTTGGAGCTACAATATGGAAAGTTCACGTTCCTTAGCACAAATAATATGAAAAAAAAAAAATTTCAATATCTTGAGCACTTGTGTGATATTTTGGAGTAGAAGTGGTGAACATTATTACATGATATTCAAAAAATGAAAGGAATGCATGAAAAAGTTTGAAGGATGTAAAAATGCGATATCATTATTCAAAAATGCTAGCTCAAAACAGTGATATTAACTCGTTACATATTATCCTTTATTTCTCTTTTTAAAGTTCCTAAATAAACTAGAAATTTAAAAAAAAAAAAACTTACTGCTGAAAAAATTTTTCCTTCATATCCTAACGGAGGCATTTCTTATAATTTAGCAATTTTTACTATCATGGACATGCTTATTCACTAGTTTAAGCAAAAAAGTTAGTTAAGTTTTAACTTTACATGAATCAAAGGACCATAAAAATTAGATTTTCAATAAAAAATAGTGCAAAGAAAAGTAAATTGTAGTGCAAAATACGAAAATTATATGGGGGTACCCGGCTACCATGGGTATTGACTCCCGTTAATAAAATTATGGTGTTTTCAGTTTTTAAAATGTATAAACACCTTAATCACGACGATCTGAAGTTTCGTGGCTATATCTTTATTAATAAAGAAATGCGAGCACTTTAAATTTAAAAATGGTACCCGGGTACCCGGGTATGTACCGTCAGCGTTACCGTTGAGAATTTTAAAAAATCTCCAAAAAAGGGGATTTAAAAATAAAAAGTCGCCAAAAAAGATGATTTTTTGAAAAAAAGGGGCCAACTGATTTGAAACCCAAAAAACTCCATAAAATTTGTTTATTTGATAACAACAGAAACAAAAAATGTTGTATTTTAAGGAAAACTACTAAATCTAATTTTGTTATAATTTATTTATAATTATTTTACAACAATTTTATTATTGCAAAAGTAAAGACTTATTCACAAAAATAGTTGACATACAATTCTCTTTTTTTTTAATTACACTTCTGTATTTTTGTACGAGGTCTTCACTCGTATTCCAGTCTTTCAAATCGCCGTCGAATTGAACGTATGGATTCACAAATATTGACTTAAGTCTGTTGGATAAATGATCTTATTATAATTTAGTAAAAAGTCACGTTTCCCTGAGGGATTGCTATGAGCAATGTAAAATAATATTAATTATGATATAATTATTCATCGTATCTGTTTTTATTTTCTCAATCCAGTCCAAAACATTCGCACATGATGATTTAAATAGCTGTTCATAAATATTATTATTATTTTTAGTTCCTAACATTTTCAGTTCATTTATAAATACTCAGCGGCTTTTTGTATCAATATACTGTGAAACGATCTCAAAATAATAAAATTTATTTGTTTAAATTAATATAAAATAGGTCGATGTATTTCAAACAACTAAGATTCCCGTCATTTAGCACATAGTTTGAAAAAGTCGCCATTTAGTCGCCATTTACAAAAGGGGCCAAAAAAGTGGCCAGGTGGTTGAAAAAGGGGCAATTGGCGACTAAAGTCGCCAAACGGTAACACTGTGTACCGTAGGGTTAAAAAATTTGGTACAAGGCGTATGCAAATGCAAATGATAAGGATAGGACAATGAGGAATATGATCCCCCATACAAAGAAATATAACTACAATACTCTTTCAGGAAAAGTCTTACAATTTTGTAGGAATATCTGTTAAATAAAAAGAGGACAGACAGGGCTTAGAGGAAGGGATAGCCCTCACATAAAGCAAATATATGTATACAAAAAGGAGTAATTTATTGATTAAAAAATGTAGAAATAATTTTAATATCAAATTTTGTAAAGGGCGGATAGGTAGAGAGTTGGTAGGAGTTAACTCTTCAAAAAGGATAGCGTAGCGCACCGATATAAGCTAGTATCATATAAAAAAAACTAGACCCCATATAAATTTGTATTTAAAACTAGGTACCCAGCTTTTCCAGGATTTAAAATTTTGCTTTCAAAAGTTTCGAAAAATAAACTTTTTAAAAAATATATGAGAAGATTATATAGAAATTCAATTTTGAATACTCATTTCTTGCTAAAATAAGATTTTTCACCAAGAATTTTTTTATCAAAATTCTTATGAGTTCAATATCTTTTATATTCGATGACAATGATTAAATCTTGATTAAATTACGTCTCAAATTTAACCCTTTGAAGATATAACCCATAAAAGAAAACTAGCTTATTAATTATTTAGATTATAGAATTGTTCAGATAAAGACCAGCAAAAACTTTGGATCCAGGTATTGCGTTAACTCTTTAATGTCAAATATTGCTTATAGGCAACTTCGACATTAGCACCGTTTTATTTAGAACTATCGAAACTAATTCTTGTAGAAACACATCGAATTAGTTAATTGAAGGGTTTATAATAATATAACTATAAAAAAGTAACAGTTTTACCGTTATCGTCATAACTATGATGCATTATTTACTGCGAAGTCATCAAAATTCTATGTGATAAAATTTTAGTCGAAAATGTAAAAATTAATGAAAATTCGTAAAAAATAGTTTAATTAAAAATTTAACAAACGAGAATGTTATATTCGGCTTGGCCGAATCTATATACCCACCATCAACTTTTTCAAATTTTTCGTTATTTGGGAGGTGAGCGGTAAATTTGTTTTCAAGTTTATATCGACCCTCGAACTCTCTGTAAAAAATTTCGTTGTCGTACATGCTTTTGTTTAAGAAATATCAGCAGAAAAGTATGAAATGAAGCTAGAACGGACCCCCTGCTTCTAGTATTTAGCCTATAACTTTTTTTTGTTTATTAACCGATCATGTCGAAATGATTTTTTCGACATGTTACACACGGAATGACAAAATCAATATACCCCCATCTTTTTGATGGTTGGTATAAAAAAGTAAGTATGTAGTTTAAATAATACAAGATGAAGTAAAAAACAAAATACAAAATTTTTTTATTTTAATACTTTTTAATGTGCCATATCGGCTGCTTAAAAACTGCTTCCAATATATACCCATAAACTACCGAAATTTCTTTAATTATTTTAATTTGTTGGGAAATTGAGAATTAATTTTTTCGTTTTCTTACTAAGCATTTTGAATCTGGAAATGATAAGGAGCGTTCTTCTTTCCATAAAATGCATCGAATGTCATCAATTCACCACAACAAATCTTAAGGATGTGTGGGATTAAAAGACTTTTGAATGTAAAAAATACGTTTTGTTAAAACAATTTTAGAAAAATTTACAATTTCTATGCATTTTAAAGGAAATATTTTTTAAGAATTTATTAAATGAACTAAAACACTGTTCGAAAAAATTGTTAACAAAAATATACCTCTTAAAATCCAGAAAATTTATGAAAATAGAGTAATTTTTTCTGCAAAAAGTAATATTTGTATCAAAGTTTTTTCTGGTAGAGTTCAACCTATTGAATACAAAAATAACAAATAAGAAATTTCTGAAAAAATGCAAAAAAGTACGTTTTGTTCCGCGACTCCTCAAATATACAAAATAAAAAAAATTAGTTTTTCGACAGCTGGTATAGGAGCGTACATCAACGGGTTATGAAGCTAATAGTTCAGGAAAGTGAACCAAAGGGAAGTACCAAAAATACATATGTTTCTGACCACCATAATTGAGATGATGTACAAACATATATTCAAATATAATGCGCATTAATATTCCAAATGCTTCAACGTGTAACATATTTCTGAAAGAATAATTACACAGCTATAAAAATTAGTACTAGTCAAATCTCTATTTTGTCTCAATTAACCCTCATAAAACCATGGAAAAATGAGGGATAAGAAGTGGGTATAGAGGGAAAATTTGTATTTGATTTATACAAGACCGCAAATTTTATAAATGGTAAAATTTTTAAAATCGCATTGACAAACAATTCGTAGACACAAAAAGTTTGAAAAAAATAAAAATCCAAGTTTAAATAACAAAGCTAACAAAAAATTAGAAAAAAATTACATCTTGAATAGAAAAAATTTACATGAAACATTTCCATCACATCACACTTTTAACCCATTGATGACCAAATGAAATATGTACCTCTGAGAAATTTTTAGGTTATATAATTTTTTGGATAATAGATAGAGCAAATTATTCATTCATATTTAATAGAGAAGGAATAATGCAACAAAAGTGTAGAATATGCCCTCCGTAGCACCTAAAAGTCTTTAAAATTGCTAAAAGTACTGAAAAAAAAAAAAAAAAATAGAAAAAAAATCGAAAAAATTAGCGAATAACAATATTAGCTTTTACAACAAAACGCTGTTACTGAGAGATTATATCAACGCATATGGAATCCTATTTTGGTGACAAACTATTTCTGCTACATTCTAAATCCTAACTTAAGAAAAAAAAAAAATATCCATATATTTTTCAATGAAGTTCAAAATAAAAAAATTATATATTTTAAAATTATGACGTCATATACATTTTTTATCTAACTTTCTGCAGTATTTTTAGTCTAAGAAGTTAAAATTAGGCCAATTTATTCACAATATATTTTTCTTATAATTTTTTGTTAACTGTTATTTAAATTGGCATTTTTAATTTTTTTATATTTTTGATGGCTACGCATTTTCTGTTAGTGTGAATTTAAAAAATTTACCACATTTGAGATCTCCGGTTTTTTTGCTTGTTATACCACATACTAATTTTCCCTCTGCAGCCACTCCTTACCCCTCATTTTTCAATAGTTTTATGAGGGTTAATAGATAATTTCTTTATTTTTACAACTTTAAAGACTTCTAGGGGCTATTTGTGCCAAGTTAGCGACTGGACTATTACTACATTTTTGTAGCCCCATATCTTGGCTATAAAATATAAGTAACAAATCTGCTCTACCTATTACTTGGAAAATTTTATAACCTGAAAACTCATCATGGAACCATATTTTCTTTGGTCCTCATTGGGTTAAAAATGTGACGTGATGGAAAAAAAACCGAAATGTTTCTGGTGATTGGGATAACCATACCTACAATATCTGCAACATATTTTCCAGATACTTTTTTAATGTAGACCTGTGTTATTTTTTATATATTATAAGAAACTGTTTAGTCTTACACCGTCAAATAATTTTAGGCTTTTACATCATTAATTAATTGCCTTCAATTTTAATTGGAATGATTCATCTCCATCTTAACATGATCGGGTAGTAGTACGAAATGGATTAATAGTAGTTCATGTCCAAAATTTGCCACACAATGGTGAACTATCTGTATTATATTCTTCACAAGGAATATCAACAAAATACGTAAGACTTCCGATGCAAAATTTTCGTATTCTTTTATAAACTTGTGTAATTAACAAAACAATTAACTTGTCATAAAGATTTGGTAATGAAAACAATTAGTTATTAATTCACTTCTCAAAAAATAAATTTTATCTTTTGAGTAAAAAAAAAAAAAATAAAGTTGTTGTTGAGCTACATACTCACATGTACAGTAGCAAGGTTTTCGATAGATCTTGCAGTTAATTAAAATCAACAAGCCGAATAAATTTTGGCCAGCAAATTTTGATTGCGAGAGACAACCTCGTAAGTTACACAATGGGTGACAAAAAATTAACGCTTTGTTTTTATTAATGTACTAAAATTTTATCACTTTTCATAGTAGTATAACCTGTACATTTAGGAGCTCACATGAAAAAATGTTTGTTGTGTTAATTTGTTTTTAGTCATTTTATATAATAGTTATAGATGTAGTGATAACATTGGTCAGGTGAAATATTTTTGTTGTTTGTTACTACGTTTAAGTCTATGTAGTGGTAAACATGGGGTAACTATTGTTTATATTTGCATAATAAATGAGAGACTCAAAACCTTAGTAAAAGTTTTGCTCATCCACATACCAACATACGCATGTATAAACTTAAAATTGTTACAATAGCAACAATAACAAAAAGGAACATATTTGTAGAATAATGAATATAACCCTACAACTAGTTGTTAATTTTACTTATGTGTATAAGTATTATTGCAATTGTTATTTTTAGTACTATTTATTTTTTTTTTTTTTTCTTTTTTCTAAAGTCACGTAATGCATTTACAAATACATGTACACAATTACACAAATACTTGTAATATACTAATATACATACTAACTGCCTGATACGACAAATACTAGTATATATTTTTAAATACACACATTTAAACAAATGCATATTTTGAAGTTTTACAATATCTGTAATAATTGGACACAAAGTACAATCATACTTTTTTTTACATATACATACACAATCAAATGCATATTGTATATCATATATATGAAAAAAAAAAAAACAATAAAAATATTTTATTGCATACTTTTAGGTTTTACTTTTATACATCTATGCAGATATAAATATTTTTGTATTGCATAAAGATTATAATGTATATATGTATGTAAAAATATTTGTATTATATATGTATATGTATGTAATATCTATAAACACATATAACCATAAATATGTGTATGTATGTTTGGTTTTGTGCATAGCAATGAGAGCTCGTATACATTCATATAAATATAACCGGATGTTGTCGGACATACCGGATTTCCGTATGAATCATTGATGAGCTATTAACTCAATGATGTTGTAGCCTTTGCCTTAACTCTTACATTTTTTTTTTTTTTGCATTTCATTTTACATATTTGTAAATGATTTTATTTTCATTTGAGATGACAACCTCTTTTAGTAAATCAACTACACTTGTATGTAATTGTACGTTTTTTTTTTTTTTTTTTTTGTTAATTTCTTTAGCCTTTTCATAACTGTTTTACACATTTGTAACATAATGGTAAATATTTTGTAAAGTTTTAAAAATCAAATGTAATTGAAGTACTAGCAATAACTGTAATTAAAAGAAATTTATTGAATATTTTGTAAAAGTAAAGCCAGGAGAATAAAGAGAGTTGATGAAAGATATTTTATTTAAAATTTTAAATTTATTACCAGTTATGACATAAGAAAAAGCTTTTACAAGTATTTTTTTATATTTTACAAATATTATATTTGTTTCCGCAGTGTTTGGGTAAAGTTTGGTATTTATTTCTCACAAAAATTTACAAAATAAAATTTAAAAATTCTGCTATATTTTTATCACGCTTGCAGAGGGTTTCTTTATCATATTCCTGGTACAATAAATTAAAAGCATTCAGTAGATCCTCATGGGTCATAGTTTCTGATAAAGCAGCGCTTACCCGATAGCTTCTACCGCCTCCTAGTGAAACATTATTCAAACATGTGATTCTCACACTTATAGTATCAGCCATTTATTCCATTTAGTCCTTTCTTCGGTGGTTTTTAATATTTTTATAATTTCATGTAAAACAAAATTTTACAAATGAAAACATTTTTAATTTTTAAAATTCCTGCAGATTGAAAAAATAAAAAACAAAGCGTCGCACAGTGTCACATTTATCCAAATTAGAACGACAAAAATACGAAAATAAATCCTTATTAATTGAATTATTCTTTTCGAATTTATTAGTAAACATGTCATATATTATGGAAAAAATACTTAAAGTATTGGAAAGTGCCTATAGCGCGAATTATGGGTTTTCAAAGTTGCAACTTTTAAAAATATTTTTATTTTATTTACAACTTTTCTAAAGAAGTATGTTGAATTTAACTTCATGTATCTCAGAAAATACTGCAGATATTGATAAGACTTTTTTTGGCATATCATAATATATGTATCTAAAATATTCCATTATAATTTTTGAAGTTAAAAGATCAATACTGAAGATATATTTTTTTATTTAAAGGAAATCATAATATTAAAAAATATATTTTTTTAGAAATTCTGTTTTTAATGGACTGAAACTAAAAAGTTCCAACGAGTTCCAATCTAAAAATACGATTTAATTGTAAAAGAACATCTACGAGATTATATTTTAAAATATTGGCTGCGACTTTTTGCGATCTTTTAAAATATTATAAAAATATGCGGTACCTCACATTAGCAATTTCATAAGAATTATTTAAACATTTTAAGGTAATGGCTGTAAATTTGTTATGCAACTGTTGCACTAAGATTTATGTGATAAGATCTTGCCACGCCTACTATTAAAATATTCTTTATTTTAACAAAATTTACAATAAATTTTCCAAAATTCCTACAAATTAAGTAATTTTTTTCAGTATGTGAGTGGCTGTGATTCTACCCGCCCATTTTGAGTGGGAATGTTTATGGCCTTATCTACTAACAGAATATATAATTTCAGACTAAAATCTCCAAAATTGGATTTTTGTCGTTCTAAAACTGCCGAATGTGACACTAAGCGTCGTTGATTAAATTTCAAAAATGAAATTAATGTACCAAATAAGCACACAAATTTCAAAAATTCAAGCCTTGGAAAATTTTGTTGTAGTCCGACATGAATTCAAATATTAAAATATTTTAAACATGAAATATTATTTACAAAAAGTTCTAGAAGTTCTAACAATTTTTTTCGTGCGAAATTCGTGTATTAAAATACTATACATTTTTTGATATCATTAGTTCTATTTTTTTTCTGCAACTTTTAAATTTATATTTAAACATAAATAAATTTGTTACATTACATAACTTTTTTTTTTTTTTTTTTTCAATTTCAGTTTCAAAATAAATGAATACAATTTAAGTAATTTCCACCAAAAATATTTCTATATTTATCACAACAACTATTCAATTGCAAATTAGTCTGCCTACTAAATTCCATACATTGACAACCTATAATTTTTTTCGGTTAGTTATACAAATTTTAGCTCAAAAATTAATCAAACTGATGCTTGTTAGATTTAAGAAAAAATTCTATTCAAAAGCAGTAGCATCAGTAGTCGTTAGACAATTTCAAATGGTTTTTGTTCTATTTGGCGGACAATGGCACTAGTTACTGTTGTTTGTCTCTCAATGTAACTCCCACATTGTGTTTTTGTCGAAATGCTGGTGGTATTCGTATTTAGTAATTGTTTTGCAACATACAAAATTTCGCCATTTTGTTCATTTAACATGCTGCATTGTTAGTTTGGTTTCACTTGTATTTAGTTGCTATTTGTATATTTATATGTTTTATTCATTGCAACTGACAAGCAAACCAATGCAGTATTTGAATTTACATTAATGTTACTTTATGTCAAATGTATGTGTGAGTGTGTGTCAGTGGTTTAATGTTTTTGTATGCAAAAATGACATTCCTACCACATTCATATCTCTATGACAGTTTTTCATAGCACTGAATATCCATCCATGATGCGGGAATTATATTGTTTGTAAGTTTTAAACATTTCTTGTCAAAAATGTTGTCCTTTTTTTAGAGTTTAAAAAAACTCATGTAAATATCTGAATAATATGGCAAAATATTTCATTTATAGTGGTAAAGTATTTAATAGAGAAACATCAATAAATTTTATTTGAATTTTTATATGTCTTAAATATGGTTTAAAAAATATTTTTAAGTTTTTATCACATAGTACATAGAACAATTAAATTACTTTATACAATTAATTACATTCTTATTGTATTTGCCATTTTTTTTTATCGAAAATTTAACATTAAATGCTTTTGATCATTACATTACAAAAATTTAAAAAAAAAAAAAAAATATTTGAGATTTTATTTTTGTGTACTGTTATAAAAAACAAAACCGTTATATATTATTCAGTTAAACATTTTCTTTTTTTTTTACAACGAAAAACTTCGCTGATGTATAAAATTCTGTAACAATTAAAATTAATTAAAGTGATAATTACAAAATGTATTTTTTCTCATCGAACCTGCATAAAATGCTGTATCAAACAATATTTTTTGCATTATTATGCGTGAATACGCATATTGTAATTAACAGATAATAAAATTAAAATTAATGCAAACATGCACTTGCATTCATTCACTTATATTGTATACATTTCGTACATACACTCAAAGTAATTAATCAGTGGATGGGAAAATTATTAACATTTATTAACTTAAAAACAAAAAAAAAAAAAAAATTATCGAAAAAATTATTGCAAAAGAGCATAAAATAAATGTAAAAGCTATAACTAGCATATGAGACGTATGATTAATATTATTAATTTGTAATTATAAATTATTCATACGAAAAACCTGCATAATTAGGATATAGTAAAAGTGCTGCTAAATATATAGTACAAAAAAACCTAACAGAAAACGAAATGATACTAAAGAATATTATTTTATTTTCACTTTGATTCAACATATTTAAAATATAGAAATCGTTTTTTCAGGTGTCGAAACAAGTTCGTCAAACAACTTATTTTGACTTAGGGTAGTGAAATAAAGTTATTGGGTAATAAAGTTTGACTGTATGGTGACTAGTCAGCGTTACCGTTGAGAATTTTCAAAAAGTGTCAAAAAAGGAGATTTAAAAAAAAAAATTTCGCCAAAAGAGGGCTTTTTTTTTTTAAAAAAAAAAGAGGCCAACTACTTTAAAACCTAAAAAGTCCTTAAAATTTGTTTATTTGATAACAACAAAAATTAAAAATTTTTCATGTTAAGAAAAACTACAAAATTCAGTTTTATTAATAACAAAATAATTTATATTTATTTTACAACAATTTTTATTATAGCAAAAATAAAGATATATTCGCAAAAATAGTTAACATACAATACTCTATTAATTAATTAAACTTCTGTACTTTTATACGAGCTTTTTACACGTACTCCAGTTTTTCAAATCCTAAATTTAGGACGAAACGCATGGATCCACAAGTATTGACTTAAATATATTAAACAAACTATTCTTTGTTATTGATAATTAAGTAAAAAACGAGAAAAAAGGATATAGTCGATCAACCCCGACCATATGATACGCTACACCATTGTGTACATCAAAATTCGGGCAGGGGTCTTTTATTAGACTTGGGGCTAATTGTGAACCGATACTAATATTAAGTGTAAAATAATACATACGAATACAGAATATTACGTCGATACTAACATTTATATGAATTTATTCACTATTCGGGTGATTCCCGAAAAAGGGCCTAATATGAAATCTATGGTAAATTATGGACCGATCTTCGTAAAATTTGACACTTTCATTTATATATTTATATAGAACTTATTTGTGTCGAGTTTTAACTTGATACTAACATTTAATTGGGATTTATGCCCGTTAAAGTGATTTTCTGAAAAGGGGTTTATATGGGAACTATAGTCAATAATGAACCGATGGATATTTAGCACGCAGATTTAGACTTACGTGGAACTTATATGTGAAAAATTTCGTTGCTATATTTAAGGGATTTATGATCGTTAAACCTCGTTTCCGGGAGGTCAGTTGTATGGGGGCTAGGTGAAATGGACCGATCATAACCAATTGCAATAGGCTTCGTCCTTGGACTATAAAACCTGTGTGCCTAATTTCTTCAATTTGTGTTCAAAATTGCGACCTGTAGTTTGATTACAAGCTCCACATGGACGCACAGACGGACGGATGGACGGACATCGTTAAAACTACTCAGAAAGTGATCTTAAGCCGATTGGTATAAATTAAGGTGGGTCTTAGACCAATGTTTTTGGGTGCAATAAATAGCAGCACAAAACACATAATACCCTCCCCATGGTGGTGTAGGGTAAAAAAATACGTTCCCTTAGGGATTGCTATGAGAAATATAAAAATATAAATTAGGATATAACTATTCATCTAATCTTTTTTTTTTTTTTTTTTTTTTTTTTTATTCTATCAATCCAGTCGAAAAAGATTCGGCATATGATGATATAAATTGCTGTTTATAAACTTTATTATTATTTTTAGTTACTAACAGTTTCAGTTCATTTATAAATACTCCGCGGTTTTTTATATCACTACGCTGTG
Organism: Protophormia terraenovae; assembly: GCA_951394005.1. Classification (NCBI taxonomy): domain Eukaryota; kingdom Metazoa; phylum Arthropoda; class Insecta; order Diptera; family Calliphoridae; genus Protophormia; species Protophormia terraenovae. The sequence continues at coordinate 93,152,490 of OX596076.1, forward strand.
AAACAATCTCAAAATTATGAATTTATTTGATGAAATTAATTATAATAATTAATAATTAATATAAAATGGGTCGATATATTTCAAACAACTTAGTTTGTCGTCATTTGATACATAGGCTTAAAAAGTCACCATTTAGTCGCCAATTAAAAAAGTGCCAAGTGATTGAAATAGGGGGCAAACGGTAACACTGTGACTAGTGTTGTTAGCATTTTTGGTTTTAGATCAAGCTTTTTTTAAACTTGTTCTGGAGCCAACTATATACATTAATGATTAACGTACACCAGCAATATAAGAACATTACATATGAAGCTTAAATTCCTAAAATTATTTAACATGCGACCTCTGCGACCTATCCGCCCTAATCAAATTTTGATATGAAAATTATTTATTAAAATTCTTTCGACTTTCAGTAAATCACTTTGGCAGATATGCGAAAATATATATATATATATATATATATATATATATATATATATATATATATATATATTTTATATGGGGGCTACCCCTCCCGCTGGACCTATAAGTCCTATTCTTGTTTCATCAGTGTAATATGATACAAAAAAAAGTATTTCCCACAAAATTTGAGAGTTCTCCCTTTGGTAGTTCTTTAGGTATACCATTAGGAATAATTGCTTTGCATGGGAGGTACCATTTCTCCTGGTCTTATCCGTCCCATTTTTATTGCAAGTTTGGTGATGCATGTAAAAATTATAAGACTCTTACTGTAAAAGTATTTAAGTTATTCCATAATTAGCATTTTATTTGTATGGGAGCAATCTCTCCCCCTAACCTACCCGCCCCATTTTCATCACAATTATGTTAATTGGTAACGAAATTATTATCATGAAATCTCAGGGCTTTGTCTGTAATTGTTCTGGAGAGATTTATGATAATTAACATCTTGTGCCTGTACCTACCGAAAATTAAAGCAGATTATTTTACTTTCGGGTATTACAGAATAATACTGTGAAAATTTAAAGGAAATCGGTTCAACGCTTTAACTTTCTATAAATTCCAAACAAAATTTAATCTGCAAACAGAAATAGCTTTCCCACTTTTTGGTAACATAAGCCCTCAAAAGTATTTTATTCGATTCAAAAATTATGTTATTATATTAATAATATCATTTATACTTTGCGATAGTTGTTAGCAAGCAAAATAAGTTTGGAGATGAATGCTACTGAAGCATTCATCTATATATGAAGTTTCCTTAATTTTATATATCCACTTCTAAAAAAAAAATAAAAATGGTCCACTTTGAGTCCTATCCTTATTTGATCTACTCAGAATCTTACGAGAGCCCAGAATACACACACTTTAACCGATTTTTTGACCTTTTACTCGCGAAATAGATGCTAGGTTTAAAATGACTAATTGAATATAGACTTATGTAAAATTGTATTCATTAAAGTGCCTTGATTTGTATGGCGACAAATAAAGTGACAAACGTACCTCCCCTAAAACTAAAAATTGATATGTTTTAAACTAATTCCCAAAATATTTCGGTTCAATTATTTCATTTACGTGAGCTGGATCATTTTTAAAAAACTTATAAAAATATGATTTTCGATCAACAGTATACACAATTTTTAACTTTTTGTCAAAAAAATTATAACATATGATAGCAAAACGACATCTATTACATATTGGGCAAAAAATATTTTAAAATTTGTTTTCATTCTCTCGTAATTAAAGTGTTAGTAAAATTGTCAATGATTTCATTTTAAATAGTATTTTAATAAAGTTTGAATATTTTGGACATTTTTCATCGTAAATTATATTTTAGGACATCTTTGGAAATGTCTTATTAAATACTATTGATATGTGTGTTCACTTCACTCTTTAGTTGCACAAACACAATTTTGGGATTTTCGGTCTATAATTGGTTAAGTAAATTTGAATGGCAAATAAATGGTTAGTTAAGGATATAAATGTACCCGAAAGCATAAATTGATAAAAAAAAAGCTGTAAATTCATAAAAGATTCTAAGATTCAAAAACTTCTTTTTATTAGATTATTATTATAGCGGTTTTCAATGAATTTATTATGCTTTTCATAAATTTATCAATATTTAAGTGTAATGAGTATATTAAAACCTAATATATTTTGAAAAATTTCCGAAATATATAAAATTACATGTTTGAGCAATGAAAATATGATAAAAAAAATTTTTTTAGTAAAATTTTAATATTCCTCGACTGAAAAGAAACAATAATTATTTATATAAATATTAAAGTTCGTAGTAAGAACTTAATTTTTTTATAACTAAAATTTTGATAATGATATTGAAAGAAATACGTAATTTCAGAGGTGTTTTGAAAATGGTTCAACTCACGTAAATTTTATCATTGAGATGTAATATTTCGGGAATCATATAAGAACATACCAATCTTAATTTCTAGAGGGATACATTTGCAAATTTTTTTCGTGAGGCACTTTACTATTCATACACAGAAAAAAATAAAAATGGATTTCAATTACGAAATTTGTTATATTAATTAATTTTTTAATTGATTTTGCTTCAATCATCAAAGTTATAATATTAATTAAGTGGAATTAATTGATTTTAATTTAAATTTCAATTATTTTCTTAATCATATCAATAAAAACTGTTATTGAAAATGTTATAAATATCTATTAAACTATTTATGGATTCGATTCTTAAATTAATTATATTTATACCACTTCACAAATATGCTTCTTCCAATAATATACACGAATTTTAGTTTAAATTTTTATTGCAATACATCAAATATTTAAATAGTACAAAAATAATTTTACAATAAAGTTTATAATTTAAATGACACATCATCACTAGCCATAGATCTATTCGAATATTGAACCTATTTTTGTGCCCAAATGAAGGTTTTTTATGTGAGCCATACTCGTTAATGTCTTATTTTTCACATAAAGGAGTCTACCATTTCCATTAAATGATTATCGAAACGACACTGGCGGCAAAAGAGTATAATTTGTCATTGGTCTGAAAATGTTTTGTTCATAAGCGAACAAATTTATGGCTAGTGCTAAAAACAAATTCATACTTACTCATAATACAGAAACATAGTAAAAAACTCCTCCGCCCTTAATATTGCATAACACCGGAAAACATTTCAACAAAAATCTTACAAAGCCTTATAAATCGATACTCACGAAATAGTTCTATATTCGCTTTTAATTCCGGAAGGGAAGGAAATTATCGCAATATTATTTATTCTTGGAGAGGTCCAAAATAGCCAGAAATTATGTGCATTAAATATAAAATTCTACAAATGTATGTAGTACACATTTTCTTTAAAAACTTTTTAATATTTTCGTTTGAATTTTTTATAGAGCAGTCAATTTTTGTAGAAAATAATATATGTAATTATTAAATTTATTGTATTAATAATTATTATAATTAAAGTTGTATACAGCGTTACCGTTTGGAGACTTTAGTCGCCATTTGCCCCTTTTTCAACCACCTGGCGACTTTTTTGTCCCCTTTTTTAAATAGCGACTAAATGGCGACTTTTTAAAACTATATGCTAAATTAAGATAAACTAAGTTGTTTGAAATATATCGACGGATATATATATTAATATCACAGCATAGTGATATTAAATCCGAGGAGTATTTATAAATGAACTGAAACTGTTAGTAATTAAAAATAATAATAAAGTTTATGAACAGCTATTTATATCATAGTATGCCAAATTAAAGAAAAAAAAAAAAAAAAAAAGATTTGATGAATGCTTATATCCTAATTTAAATTTTTCCTCAGAGGGAACGTGTTTTTTTTTACTAAATTATCAAATATAAGAAATAGTTTGTCTAACAGACTTATGACAATACTTGTGGGTTCATGCGTTCTATCCTAAATTTGAAAGACTAGGGTACGAGTGAAGAACTCCTAAAAAAGTACAGAAGTTTAACTAATTAAGAGACGAGTGTATGTTGACTATTTTTGTGAAAATCTTTATTTTTGCAATAATAAAAATTGTTGTAAAATAAAAATAAATTATTTTGTTGTTAATAGAATTGAATTTTAAAGTTTTTCTTAAAATACAAAATTTGTTGTTATCAAATAAACAAATTTTAATTTTATGTTTTAAAGCAGTTGATCCTTTTTTTTTTCAAAAAATTCCCATTTTTGGCGACTTTTTATTTTTAAATCCCCTTTTTTGGATACTTTTTAAAAATTCTCAACGGTAACGCTGGTTGTATATAAAATGAAATAAGAAATTAATTGAAAAATTTTGTCGATTATTTTTTTCTGTGTATGCCTTCAACGTACTCAGAAAACTTATGTGTGATACTTTTAAATCAAGTATTTTAATTATGGTTAATATTCAGGATCGTAGCACAGTGTACTCAGTTTTGGTATTATGATCAATAGTGAATACTTTATCAATGTTTACGACATATGTATTATAAAACCCCAAATTGGGCTCAATACAGCTACTAAAAATTTATGTAGAAATATGTAATAATTTTCAGAGATTCCTATTTAATAAAATTCCTTAAATTAAAATATAAAAAAATTGTCTATATGTTAAAAAAATAAAAAATATTTTGATAAAATATTTAGTTATTGACAATAGGATTTACTATTATGTTTTACCATATGCATAAATTATTGTTTATCTTATCCCGTTTGGATATTGAACTAACCATAAAGAAAAAGTAGTAGAAACATCTAGTGCAGAAGTGAAATATATGGCTCAAACCCAATATAAACTTCCTTATAGAGTTATAACTGTAGTAATGAACAAGCGCGAAGGTTATATTCGGCTCGGTCGAATCTATATACCCACCATCAACTTTTTCAAATTTAACGTTATATGAAAGGTGGGCGGTAAAGTGGGCGGACCACGCCCATTTTTTGGTTTCCGTGTTTACATTGGTGCTTGAACTATTTGAACACAATTTCGTTGAAGTTTCACCTTACATAGGATGTGGACGATAAAGTGGGCGGACCACGCCCATTTTTAGTTTCCAAGTTTAAATCGACTCTCAAACTATATATACAAAATTTTGTTGTCATACATGCTTTTGTTTAAGAGATATCAGCAGAAAAGTATGAAATTAAGCTAAAACGGACACCCTGTGTTTATAGTTTTTAGCCCATAACTTTTTTGTTTATAAACCGATTTTGCCCATTTTCAATACTAAATAAATATTTGCGCTAAAATTCATCCCCCTACATTGTCCCGTTCAAGCCCTATCAAGCTTTCAACAGACGGACAGACGGACGGACATAGCTCGATCGACTCAGAATATAACCAGGACCCAGAAAATATATACTTTGTGGGGTGTTAAATAATTTCTTCGATATGTTACACACAAAATTATAAAATCAGTATACTCCCCTTTTCTTTTTGATAGTGGGTATAAAAAAACACAGATTTCCAAAGCACTCAAAGAATGATATGATGGTCAACTCCCTTACTAATCGAAGCCATTATAATAATCTGTATACGATGGATTCTAATAGACAAAACGTTGCTAAATTAAAATAAGAATCTACCAGCCAATAAAAAATGATTTAACATTTTGACTAAACTTGTATCTGAATCCAAACCATATACATTTTTTTATTGTAAAACTGAAAATTGTGTTCAAATAAAAACTTAACCATAATGTATTTTTTTTGATATGTATATGTAAAGCTGTTTCAATTACAATAACTACTTACGTATATTATTAAATTTCTGTAATATATAAACTAAGACTTTTATTGATTGTTTTATTATTATATGTTATTAAAGCACCATCTAAACTGTAATTTTAATTGAAACTAATTTCATTATTAATCAAACTAATGTTAATTTATAAATTGCATTTGTAAGTCTAGCCATTCACAATTGTTGCGGTAATTTAATATTTTGAAACTTATTAATAATCATAATATAACTTTTTAACGGTGTAATTAATTAATAATAAGCAAATCTATCTTTTTGGTGATATAATGTCGCATATTTCATTTCAATAAACACTACTTTTTTACCAGCATTTTTTTATTTTTTGTTTGTTTTTGTAACACATTATGGCAAATATTGTAATGCGGTTTAATATAATCATTTGAAAAAAAAAACAGTAGAAAATAAAAAATAATAATAAATAGAAATCATGTAGATCTTAATAAATTTATTAAATATTAATAAAAGTTTTGTTTTATTTATACAAATACATACACATACTTATAAATAAGGTTTTCTGTTTATAATTTTACAAGTTATTATTACATTTTGTTAGAAAATCAAATGAATGAAGGAAGTGCCCAGCATTTTTCATTTGTATTTTAAGCTCAAATATCAGAAAAATTAATCACGTACTTAGAAAGTATTCCATAAAAATGCCACAAATTAAATTGATAGAAAAGTTACTGAATGTCTGTGCTAAAGTTAAGGCGGACTGTGAAAATTCTACAGGTTATTATAAAAGAAAAATAGTAGTCGCTTTTCGTGGTAATAGTATTTAGGAAAAAATATGTATATATTTTTGTATAAAAATCATTATATTATATATTTTTATTAGTTTCTTATTAGTTAAACTTACTTATTTAAATTAATATTACTCATACGTCACATATACCAATTTTGGAATAAAAATAAACGCACAAAATATACATATATATTTTTATGTTCATTCTAAAGATTTCACCATTTAAAAACATAGCTATATATTATGTAATGAAACCTGCAAATAATTTAACCAACTCAATATACCTTAACCTTTGCCTGTAGCATGTTAGACATAAAATCATACAAACTCTTAACACTTATTATACAGGAGGGTAAGTAAAACACAGGGTAAATCAAACTCAACTAAATATATACATTAAAACTTTTTCTATTTACTAAAAGATGAATATTTCTGACATTTCAATAATGATGAATACAAATACTTATATAAACATTGCTATTTCTTGAATCACATCATCGTTTACCGAGATATAAATGCACAAAGTCAAATACAAGTTTAAACAACATATTTAGTTATAAAGTGTTTGGTAATCCTTTTCATATTCGTAGTTATACTTTTTTTCCTTAATTTTCTTGCTTCGGAATTTTAGTCCTCCTTCCATACTTGTACTTTTTTTCACCAAACAGTGTTGTTTTGTATTTGTTGATTTTTTGACAGAACATGACTGCATGTATTAATCCTAGAAAATGCTAACATACAAACGTTAAAAAGTTTTTTAGTCATACATGTTTCATATACTTATTCTGAACAAAGTTTTGTTATTAAAATCGTGTTGGTATTTTTCTATTTTAGTTTTGTTTTCATCATCTTTGTTTTCATATATTGGGCCGCAGTATAGGACTTAGTTTCAGTTTTGTATTTTTATGGCTAGTGTACGATAAAAATGATTAAGGTTTACTAAAAAAAATTGCAAAGTTAAAACTTGAAAAATATATTTAAATCTTAGCTTATAAAACTCAGGTAAATTAAGTATTGAGACACATATTTAGTAGCTTATTGTTTTAACTTTTAATACTTATTTTTACTAACCAGTTTATTTGTAATATGTTGCTCTGGGTATTTTCCTTATATCAATTTATTTGCTATATAATAAAAACGGTAGAAAAAGATATAGTCGGTCAAGCCTGACCATATGATACCCTACACCATGGTGTCCATTATAATTCGGGGATGGGTCTTTTATGGACTTGGAGCCAAATGTTGACTGTTACTCATATTAAGTAAAATATAAAAATACGAATACAGATTAATACGTCGATGCTAGCATTTATATGAATTTATTCATATTTGTGTGACTCCAGAAAGAGGGCCTTATATGGGAGTTATGTTAAATTATGGACCGATCTTTGTGTTTATATAAAATTTATTTGTGTCGAATATTAACTCGATACTAACATTTTAATGGGATTTATGCCCGTTAAAGTGATTTTCTGAAAAGGGGCTATGGTCAATAATCGACAGATCTTTTTAAAAATCGGGCTAGGTGAAACGGACCGATCATAAACAAATTCAATGGACAGCGTCCCTTGACCATAAGAAACCTGTGTGCCAAATTTCAATAATTTTTGTGCAAAATTGCGACCTGTAGTTTGATTAAAAAGTTTTCATGGACGGTCAGACGGACGGACATCGTTAAATCGACTCAAAAAGTGATATAAATTATGGTGGGTCATAGACCAATATTTTTGGGTGTTAGAAACATCAGCACAAACGCGTAGTACCCTCCCCACCTATGGTGGTGTAATGTATAATGAAATTAAAACAAAGTGCAATTGTTATATTCGACTCGGCCGAATCTATATACCCACCATCAACTTTTTCAAATTTTACGTTATATGAGAGGTAGGCGGTAAAAATGGGCGGACCACGCCCATTTTTTGTTTATGAATTTACATTGGTCCTTGAACTATTTGAACACAATTTCGATGAAGTTTTACCTTCATCGCAATACAAAATAATTTTGATGGATTTCTTATCAATATAAATACAATATTATAAGAGTGAGATCTAAAAATTCTTAACATACATAATATTTAATAACTTGGAAACGGTTGATCTTAGAGTTTTCATTATTTTTTCAATCATTTGATAATTGAGCACAGATCACAGAAATTGTGGACCATTTTTGAAAACCCTTTCTTTGGAGATTTGATAGTTGCTTCAGTCACTTTGTTGGAACAGTGTGCACATCTTCTGTCAAAATCTTCAGTATTTTGGGACACCTTTTTTGTGCTCTTGAATTCACTTTTCACAAGAGCTCAATATCTCTCAACTAATTGACCTCTCTTGGTACTAAAACTATGTTATTGATTTGGTACCACTCCAGAGCTTTCTTACCGTAGTGACATGATACCAAATGGGTCCAAAAATATGTGGACACGTTGTGCTTTCTTAAGAAAAGAAGAAGTCTTTTTTGCAAATATTCTTTTATGCATATTTTGGTATTTATAGATCCGAATGTATCAAATGACTTTCCTGTTTTGCCGCAACTGCAAAAAGCTTGTCATACCATGAATTTTGTAAGAAATTTTTGCTGCTTTTGGGTCTTAAACTTATTTCCAACATTGCTTCGAGCATTAGCAATAAAAATTTTTGAGACACAAGCTGCGAAGATTCTGCCAGCACCTACGTTTCTTCGTTAATTATACAGCTTGTGTATTTATACCCTACACCACCAAAGGTGGTTGGGGTGTTATGTGTTTGTGCAGAAGTTGTAACGCAGAGAAAAAATCTTCGGACCCCCACCTTAAAGTATACCGTTCGACTCAGAATCACTTTCTGAGTCGATTTAACGATGTCCGTCCGTCCGTCCGTCTGGTCGGCTGGCTGGCTGGCTGTCCATGTAAAGCTTGTGCGCAAAGTACAGGTCGCAATTTTGAAGATAATTTGATGAAATTTGGTACATATGCTTTTTTTAGCACAAGGACGAAGCCTATTTAATTTGGTTATGATCGGCCCATTATTTCACCTAGCCTCCATACAAATGTCCTCCCGGAATAGAGTTTTAACACTTATAGATGCTTTAAAAATAGGAATATTTTAATGAAATTTAGTACATATAAGTTTTATATCTGCATAAATCCGTCTGCCAAATTTCATAAAGATCGGTCCATAACTGACCATAGCTCCCATATAAACTCATCTCCCGAAAATCACTAACGTGCATAAATCCCATACAAATGTTAGTATTATGTTAAGATTTAACACAAGTAAGTTGTATATAAGTAAAAACAAAATTGTGTGGATCGAAATGGTGTAGGGTATCATATAGTCGGGCTTGACCGACTATATCTTCTTCTCTCGTTTTGTATGAAATTTTGTTTTAATCCTATTTTTGGCTTGTAATTTTTTTTTGCAGAATTCCAGTTTGGAATTTTTTGATCTGGCCTTCCCAATATTATGTGGTCCTTTTTTCTTACCGAACTAGGTTTCACATCAATAGTCAAATTCTCCCGATACTGTTTAATAACATTAGAAGCTGTTTTAGGGACGACATTTAATTCTGTGGCCAATTATTTGTAAGACCTATTTGGATTTTTTGAAATTTTTTAATAACTTGTAGGACGTAAATCTTTTTCGTCACTTATTTTGGTGAAAATAAGGACAAATTAACATGGTTGTTATTAAAAATAATAATTGAAGTATTTTTCCATGATAACTAGATCAAGGAAAATTTTGAATATTGATTCCGAAAAAAGTTAAGAGGCAAAATATGTGTTGAGATGTTTTCGATCTGACTCCTTAGTTATCAAAAATATTTCTCACTAGTGGAATGTTGTTTTTTACTCAAACAACTAATTTTTCAACAAACTAAGAAATTATGTGTTAATAGATCCAACATAGACAAGAAATTCTATCATGATAATTAATATCTTGAATTTAAAACAATAAAAATGTCTACTAGTCAATTAAGCTTTCACTTAAATAATGACATAATTTTTATAATTTCTATAAATGATAACTAAATTAAACCCGAAAAACTACTTTAAGAAAATATAATTTTTGCTATTTACTTGTCATATAATATTTTAATTCACGTTAACGTACATAACGTAACTATAAAAATACAATTAAATTTTCTCAAAGATTCAACATTTATTTCATATCATGCAACATTTCATTTCTAATTTGCTTAAATAACCGCCCGCTATATAGTTCATTTATAGAAAAATTTGATTATTGCCAAAAGCATATTTTATACACTTTGTTTTGGTTGAAATTATTTATATATTTTCCATGCTTTTTTTAATTTTATTTTAGCCGATTGCTGATGTTGCTGTACTGTGTTTTACCAAATAATGATAGTCGCCACCGCAAAATGTTGAAATATTTCATATGTATTTTTTGTTGCTGTTGTTGTTATTCTATTTGTTTGTCAATATTGCAATAAAATAAACAAACAAAAAATATATTTATTGTATGTGTGAAATATAGTATATGAATAGTATTTATATAAATGTATAAACAATGTGACAAATGAGTAGTGAAACAAATTTCTAGTAAAGAAAAAAAAAATAAGAAATGGTAATTTTTAATATAAAAACCATGACAGATAGGTCTATTTATCTCGTAGACCTCATAAACATATAAGTTATAACAGAAATAGAAGAAAGGAGGAAAAAAAAATTTGGTAAAAGTTATGGTAATTTAAGATGAAGCCAATTTTAATTTTCACGTGCAAATTTTGGAGAAAAAGTTATACATTTTAAATTTGCAATACATTTTACTATTAAATAAAAAAGTACTTACTTCTAACTAATTTCATTTTTGACTAATATATTATACAAATTTATAGAAATTATATAGAATTTCCTCTATGTTTTCACCGATATTATTAGGAAGTTAAGAGTTGCGAAATATTTTTGCATAAAATTGAACTGAAAAATAATCAGGAGGTCACTATAATACAAAAAAGAGTAAACTATCGAGAAAATTTTGTATATTTGTATAATAATAAATCTGAGGCCAAAAGGAAAAACTACATAACTTGAGTTATGTTGTTTTTTGTTTACCAATTCACAACCCCGTTATTGTGTTATTTGTTAAAGTTTTATATAAAGAAAAATAATACTTTTTAAAAAATAATAAACTTTGTGAATATGTGTGTTATTTTCGAATGATTTGTTATATTGTTATTTTGAAAAATATCAAAATTTAAAAATTATTTTATTTTTTTTAATGAAAAATGTTGGATAAAATCTTACTTTTTGAAAGCTAGGACTTTTGTATTTACTACATCCATCTTAAAGTATACCAATCGATTCGGAATCAATTTCCAAGTCGATTTAACGATATCCGCCCGCCTTACATACTGCCTGGTTGCACTGCTAGCTTGTTGTCTGTGTACGTAAAACTTGGGCACAAAGAACAAGTTTTAATTTTAAAGATAATTTTATCTAATTTGGAAAACGGGACTAATTTGGTATAATGCTAAAGTTTACTGAAGTTGGTTATGATCGGTCTATTATTTCACTTTGCATCCATGCAAATGTTTTCCCGGAACAGTGTTTAAAAATACATAAATACATTATTTATGCCAAGATTTCAATAAAGTTTGGTACAAATTAATTTTATAAAAGAGTGAATCAGAATCAGACCAGAAAATTACTCTAACACGCATAAAATCCACATTAATGACAGAATTGGGATAATATTTGACATACATAAATTTAAAGACAGAAAACATAGTAACAAGGATTCATAAGAATAAGTCCGCAATTGGCCATTGGTCACATAAGGTCATTTCCGAAAGACCATCTTGTGGTCAAAGCAAGGGTATAGAATATTATTTTGTTGGACTTAACCAATTATACTTTTGGACTTTTTTTCTTTGGTAATACTTTTTTTTTTAAATTTTTAGTGCAAAATCTAATTTTTTAGTTAAAAATCTACTTTTTAGAGGAAAATAGAATTTTTAGTGAGAAATCGATTTTTTAGTAAAAAAAATAGGATTTTACCGAAAAATTTTCTTATTGGTGCAAAATTGGATTTTTCATGAAAAATCTTATTTTTTATGTAAATTTTTGTTTTTAGTGATACATTTTATAAAAAAAAAAATTATAAAAAACTATATTTATTTCAAAAATCTAAAAATCTTTAAACAAAATATTTTTTAACATAATTCATAAACATAGGTTTCACAATGTCATAATGTTATTTTAAAATTCCATATAAATTTTCACAAAATTTTTAAAAAAATTTTTAAATCTTAAATAATATATAACACAATAGAGTCATTCCATATAAAACCAACCAGCTGATTTTCTCACCTCTTCCGAATTTGATAATATTTGGTACAATTATTATTTTTGTCAAAACTAAGACCAATTCAAAATTTCAGATAATTGCATCAAGTGGTTCGCGAAATATCGCTGTTTGAATGTGCAAAATAGCTCAAAATATGTACAAAGTTGCATACACAAAATTGCGAATATCTTTCGAAGTGTTTATTATATAAGATTTATTGAGACGTCATATTAAAGGTATCAAAATTACCTTTAATATGATGTACAACATGACTTTTTTTCTCAGCATCAAAATGGTCCATATCTCGCGATTTTTCGTTCGCGGGTAAATATCTCGAAAAGTGGCCTTTTTAAAAATTTTAAAAAAATATATGTTAATAATGAAAATGTTTTCTATAACCGTGGAAAGTGGCATTCTGGGACTCGCCATATTTTAGAAGTTATTACAACAAATGTTATAATAAATACGAAATATTTATCTCAATTTGAGTTGTTTTGTTTGTAATAAAATAGAAAAATCGCCAATTTATTCCAAAAATCATCCGACTATAATGAAATTCGGCAAGAATATTAATATTGACGCTGGAAACGCAAATACCGAGTTTTAGTTTGATTACAGAGATAGTTCGCGAATTATAATATCGCAAAAATGAGGAAAATTGTCTTTTTAAAAATACAAATATCTTCCAAAATATTTACGTTACAACGTTAATTAAGGCAACTATTTAAAGGTAATGAAATTACCTTTAAAATGATACTGAAACATGTTTTTATGTTGAATTTTATTGGTGGATAATTCGCGAATTAAATTTCGCGGTCGCGTATTTCAAAGAGTGGTATTTTTAAATTCGTGAAAAATATATATGTAGAGGATGGAACCATTTTGAATGTTCCCTGTAAGTATCGTGATGGGACTCTCAATAGTTTCTGAATTATTAAAAAAAATCACATCGAATAAAATGATCAAATTCATGATTGAAATTTCTTTCAAATTAATTATTTTTTTATTTTACACTGCGTTATATTTTTTGTAATAACTCAGAAGCCATTGATAGTCCCATAACGATACTTACAGAGAATATTCAAAATGGATCCATCCTCTACATATATATTTTTCACGAATTTAAAAATACCATTTTTGAAAGGTAATTTCATTACCTTTAAATAATTGTCTTAATGAACGTTGTAACGTAAATATTTTGGAAGATATTTGTATTTTTAAAAAGACAATTTTTCTCATTTTTGCGATATTATAATTCGCGAACTATCTCTGTAATCAAACTAAAACTCGGTATTTGCGTTTCCAGCGTCAATATTAATATTCTTGCCGAATTTCATTATAGTCAGATGATTTTTGGAATAAATTGGCGATTTTTCTATTTTATTACAAACAAAACAACTCAAATTGAGATAAATATTTCGTATTTATTATAACATTTGTTGTAATAACTTCTAAAATATGGCGAGTCCCAGAATGCCACTTTCTACGGTTATAGAAAACATTTTCATCATTAACATATATTTTTTTAAAATTTTTAAAAGGGCCACTTTTCGAGATATTTACCCGCGAACGAAAAATCGCGAGATATGGACCATTTTGATGCTGAGAAAAAAAATCATGTAATACATCATATTAAAGGTAATTTTGATACCTTTAATATGACATCTCAGTAAATCTTATGTAATAAATACTTCGAAAGATATTTGCAATTTTGCGTATGCAACTTTGTACATATTTTGAGCTATTTTGCACTTTCAAACCGCGATATTTCGCGAACCACTTGATGGAATTATCTGAAATTTTGAATTAGTCTTAGTTTGTGCAAGAATAATGATTGTACCAAATATCATTAAATTCGGAGAGGAAAAGTCAAAAATTGGATTTTTTCGTGTTGATTTTAAATGGAATGACTCATATATAGATTATAAAACTTGGCGCACAGAATTTATTTTGATCATGATGTCTCAATTTGAGTACTATGTAGAGTATATTGGACATATATTTCTTTTTAACATTTCTTATAAAGCTAGTATTCTTTTTGTTGTTTATTTGCTGGTTTGTTTCGGATAATTTATAAATAATGCTATTTAGAGAGATAACATCCAAAATTTCTACCAATAAATATAGTAAAAACTAACTAACATTGTATGAGAGAAAATTCTTTCCACTACTTACCTTATTTGGCTATGTCTGACGATCAGTCATTGTAGTATATGGGTTATACTTTCCCAAACTTCAATTAGTGTAGTTTTGATACTAAAAATTTTGAGATATGTTTTCGCTATAACTAAACCATTTCAAGACATTTTAAGCTTAAAATGAATTGAAAATGATTTTGTCCTCAGTGGTATTTCAAACATCGGCTTCGCTAAGTAAAGCTCCCTGTATAGCTGGTCTTTGGCCTGGCCTCTATGACATTTAAACACCGGCATTGCAGGAAATCTTAACTTAGCGAAGGCGGTGTTTGAAATACACAGAGGAGGAAGTCCTTTTGCTATGAAGGAAAACTAAGGTTAGCGAAGCCGGAGTTTGAAATACCACTAATAAAACTAATTTATTATTTTATTTGATAATTTTAAATTGGTAATTAGTTCATTTGTGTGGGGACTCTTATATCATTTATTTTGGGACTTATCTCATTCAGAGTTATTTTACTAAATGTGGCTCTTTTTGAATTTGTTGTGATAAAAGTCGCAATTGTTGGGAATTATTTTATTTATCCCTTTGGAAGTTACTTAATTTTGTATTATTATTATTTTTTTTTTTATTTGATTTGGGAGTTTCTTTATTTTTTGAATTTATTTCATGGTACCTAGGTTTAGTAGATCTTTAGATTTTTCATAGTGCAAAAACTATTCATTTTATAGCATTTCAAATGTGACAGATGCACCTCGGACCAACATTGATTGGTATTGAAAAATGGGCCAAATCCTGTAATAAACAAAAATTTATGGTAAAAATACTAGAAACACAGGCTTTTTGTTGTAAAGTATTAAAAGCATGTACGACAATAATATTTTGTACAGAAAGTTAGAGGTTCGACATAAATTTGGATACCAAAAATATTATGTTAAACGTGATGTTACGTTCCTGTCACTCTGTCTGTATGAAGTTCATTTATTACCAGCACCATCCAATATCTTGGCAAATAAATTTAAATGTAGTCGATAATAACATTAATAACTGAATGGCAATAGCAATAGCACTAGTCCAATTTCGTGGTACTGGTACTTTGTTGGGAATGAGAAGTGCTCAAGCATAGAGTATTATATAATTTTCAATGATTATTAAAACCAATTGTACTAAAATACATATATCTGTATAAATTTGTATGTACATATATGTGTTTTATAGCCACATTAGGGATTCCCACAAAATATATTTGACTAAATTACAACTAAACAAATTATATTTACAATTTCCAAAATATGGTACAAACAAAACATGCTGATTAAATATAAATTATAGAGCAAAGGGAATTTAAAAATTCAAAAATTCCACCCACAAACGCTTGCATACCCTCCAATATTTTTTGCTAAATACAAAATATGTTTAAACCAGGCATATTTATGGTCAATTTTTGCCAACAATCATTCCATTATTCTGCGAACAGTATGCATATCGTTTGTTCAGTGCTCTTTGCTAATGATAAATTTCGCTTGTCTATACGAGTATTTATGTAATAAAGTATCTTATCAATATAAAAAAAGAAATATGTATAACAGCAACAACAACAATTTGTTGTATCCACTGGCAATCATTAAATTTGTTGCTGTTGTTTTTGTTGTCGATTTTATTTTCATTTTTATTTTATATAAATTAAGTGCATAATTTAAATATTATGCCATAAATTAGTACATAATCAAAAAATAAATATGATATGAAATATAATATAATATAAAGCGAATGTTAAAAACTATTTAATAAAATGGGAAAAATATCTAAAAGTATAAATTATTTATAAAAATGTAAAAAAAATAAATATTTATACGGCTGATAGGTGTTCCAGTTTCCCTTTCTGAGGGAATTTATGTTGCAGAAGATATGTTAAATTGATTAGGTATTAATATGGAGTGTGTTATGGAAAAAGTTAAACTTAAATCAATGAATAATAACAAAATAAATGAAATAAGTTATTATGACATGTTTTTAAAATCATTGAATATATGTATATTAGGGAGGTCCAAAATTTCTTTTTGCGAGCTACCTTTAAAAGTACTTAAATTTATGAAAGTGTATGTCATTTAGAACATACATACAATGTACAGAGGGGCAGAATTAAATTATTTTGGAAATAAATCTGTAACTTCTGATCGGCATGAAATTTAGTATATACGTAGCAGAGGAGTGTACAATGTTAAGTTTGGAAGGGGAACTACACATACCCCTTAGGGGCGGAGCTAAAGGTGCTCAAAGTTGGGTACCTCTGACATACAAATTTTGTTAATCGCTTGCCAAACTTTTGTTTCTCTTTCAGTTTCAAATATTTGTATACATTATTGTAGGCACTGATAAGACCTACAAATGTCCTATTTACCTCTTATAGTTTTTGAGTTATTTGCATTTGAATTTTTAAGTATCCCAATTTTGCATGTTCTTGGTTCAGTTTTTTTCATATATATCCTAGTGTTTCAGACCGATTTTATTTATTTTTTCTTTAACTAATTAAAGAATAAAATTATATATTGAATAATTTTTTTTTAACTCATATTAAACGAGAAAGAATATTAACTTTATACTAACATTTGTCTGAGATTTATGCACGTTAAAGTGATTTTCGGAAGAGGGTTTTATATGGGAGATATGGTAAATTGTGGACTGTTTTTCATTTAATTTGGTACAAGGATTGATGCTTATGCAAAACTTCTTTTCACCTAATTTCATTAAAATATTGATTTTGAATATTGAAACTTTGCATGAGGGCTCGGTGAAATAATGGACCGATTACAACCAATTTCAGAAGGCTTCTTTCTTGTATCATAAAAATCCCACATGCCAAATTTCATTGAAATATCTTCAAAACTGCGATCTATACTTTGTGCACAGCCAACCAGACGGACGGACATCGTTAGATGCGTTTAAAGGGTGATTCTGAGTCGAATGGTATACTTTAAGGTGGGTGTTGGATAACTTTTTCTATGCGTTACAAACATCAGCACAAACGCATAATACCTCAACCATCTACAGTGCTGTGCAATATAATAGGCTATTGTATATTAAATATTTTCTCTTCGATTTAACACTCTTAAAAAACATTCTCTTAGGAATTTTTGGTACCGTTATTTTTGATATTGTCAATACTAAAAATAATGGGTATTTTTAAGAAGTTTCTTTCATTTCTTAATGCGCTTTCGTAAACATTTCAAGAAAAGTTAAAACATAATTTGTGCAAAATAATAGACTTATTTTAAAGGATTATATTTTTTGTTTTAATTTACCTTATAATTTGGATAAATTTTCTGAAAATAATTAAATGTAAGGTAAATGAAATATTATTGTTGAAAAAATACTATAAAATAATATTATTTTTACGAAAAGATGGGTCATAATGTACATTGCACTCCTGAAGAAAGGCGAATAGTGAAATAATTACTTGACCAAGGAAAAACACTTGATTTTATTGCGGAATTGCTTGGAGGGTCTTATCATTTCGTAAGAAACACGATCAAGTGGAAGCCATCAAAAGAAACACGTGGTAGACCTCGCAAAACAACCGCTACCTCGGATTCACAGATAGCTCTTCTAGTGAAGAAGCAGCCATTTCTATCTTCAAAAGCCGTTTCTGAAGAAATAGGTAACATAATTAGTTCTTCAACAGTCCGACGAAAACTTTTAGAGAAAGGTTTGCCAAGTAGAATCGCTCAAAAAACTAAGCAGCTCGAAAAAAATTTGTTACAAAAATTAAAAATAGTGAAGTTGATAATTTTAAGAATATTTTTTTTTTTGGAACGACGAGACAAAAATTAACTTGTTCGGGTCAGATAGTCGCAGAAATGTTAGATGACCAAATGGAAAGGAACTAGATGATCGTTATACAAAAAAGATTGTAAAATACGGCGGAGGAAGTATAATGGTGTGGGGTGAATTTTGTTGGCATGGTGTTGGCTCTCTTTATCAGATAACAGAAATAATGAACAAATAAATGTACCGTGATATTTTGAAGAATATTATGCTACCCTATGCGAAGAACAATATGCCATTAGAATGGACTTTTCAACAGGACAATGATCCTAAGCACTCCTCAAAATTAGTTAAATCTTGGCTGAGTGCTAACAATGTATCTGTTTTAGAATGGCCTTTACAGTCACCGGATCTCAATCCTATTGAGAACCTTTGGGTTGAACTAAAGAGAGGCCTAGATGGGAAGACATTTCGAAATAAAAATCAACTTTGGGAAGAGGTTAAAAAGAAATGGGAGGAAATTTCTATAGAAAAATGCCAAAAATTGATAGAATCAATGCCCAGAAGAGTTCAGTGCGTTTTAAACAACAATAGTGGTCATTCAGGTTATTGAATTAACTTGGCATATTATTATAATATTCAATATTAGTAGAAAATTTAATTTGCTTAAATCTTTAATGAAAAAAAATACATATTTGTTTAAGAAATATTGAATAAGTCTATTATTTTGAATCATAGGAAAATTAATTTTTTTTAATTTTTTATTTAAATAAAGTCATAAAAAAACAAAAACATTTGTGGTTGGTGTATCTTTTAATACAGTTCTTAAATAAATAAAAAATAAATTTAAATATCATTCATAATGGAAAACATTTACCAAATAAAAATAAGTTTATTATTTTGCACAGCACTGTATGTGTGGGGTTTAAAAATTTAATAGAAACAAAAAGTGAAACTTAATTAACAAATTTTACATTCATATTGATGATTTTTTTTTTTTTTTTTTTTGTTCAAAAATTACGAAATATGGGTATAATATCTTTTTGATAGCTATCGTTCGATATATCGTTAATTTTGGTGAGAAAATATTGTTTAAGATTTTTTCTGGAGTCATCAACATAAATGGCTAAAAACTTAAACTCGCCTACACCTCTACTATCACTGTGAAATTCTATTAAAATCGCACCAACTTTTAAAAAATTACAGATTTATATCCATTTAATTTTTTTAATAGAAAACTGTGTCTATCCCCTTATTTATCTATGTGTGTGATCTATTTATGAACTCAGCTAATTTAAAATAATAAAAGCAACTTAAGAGAAAAATCTAGAGAACGATTTTCTAACATCGAGTCAAGAGACATTGGTTGAGCTTTCTGTTGCAAATAATCACTGTACACTGCTGTAGACAAAATGCGTAGAGTCGGATGAATTATTCAAAGCATGCGAATTCATTTTTATTTTCCGATATGGGAATAATAATTTTAATAATCTGATTTCAGATTTGAAATTATCGTAGTAAAAAGGATACAAGTACACATTTCCATATATATATATATATATATATATATATATATATATATATATATATATATATATATATATATATATATATATATATATATATATATATATATATATATATATAACTGTTTAAGATATCTAAATAAAATTTCACATGGTCAGAGCTGAGGTACTTCCGAGATGATTTGGAAGAATACAAGTCTACCCGAGAGGGTAGACCTCCAATTTTGGTCACCTCGGGTATGTCATTTTTTTCTAATTCGCCAAAAGTTCATTTGTGATTTAAGTGTAAAAAAATATTTTTACACTTAAAAAACTTGGTTTTTTAAGTTTTTTAAACTTGGGGGCCTTAATTTTGACCCCAATATTTTTTGAAAACAATCATTAGATTTTTTACAAAATTCTAAATAATATTACTGCAAAAATCATATCAATATATCTATAAAATAAAAAGTTATATTAACCTGAAGTTGAAATTTTTAAAAAACTTGACATTTTTGGTGTTATTTTCCAACAAGGTGGTAATATTCTTTCACTTCTAAAAAGCTTTTTTGTTTTTTGTTCCGGATTGCAAAATTTTTGAAAATAAATCTTTGCAAAATATTAACGAAAATACGTGTAAAATGAAGTTGTAGGCTCTCTAAGCAACGGTTTCCCCTCAAGCCCTATCCAAACTTTTTCAATTTTGAAAAAAAGTTTTAATTTGTTTTCCTATATTGTTGGTTAAACACACAAATATCCACGCCTTTTACAACGTCAGGGTGACTATTTTAATGGAAAAATCAATTATTGGCTTGCAAACTAAAAAACTTAAAAAAGCAGTAAAAAAAAAATTAAGGCTAAATTTGCTTCGACCTAAATATTTCTTAAACTAAAAGAGACATATGTAAACATGTTATTTATAGAAATTTACAAGGACTACCCACAAGGAAACATTTTTTACATTCAAGTCATAAATACATTTTTGGCGAATTTTTAATAAATTACATACTCGAGGTGACCAACATTGGAGGTCTACTCTCAACCTGCTAGGAGCCTGTACTCCTCCAAATCAATTCGGAAATACTTTAGCTCTAACCACGCGAAATTTTATTTAGGCCTTTAACGGTTCACAAGTTACAAAATTATTAAAAAAGAAATCGATTTGGAACCACTGTATAGTGGCCGATTATAAAATTTTCCAGAACATTTTTATGAGAACTACTAAAAATTATTTAAAAAATTTAGCGTTTTTCAACTCAAATCAATAAATTGTTACTAAATTAATAGAAATTTAATTGTAACAAATTAAATAAGTTAACTTTCATTTAAATGAAGTACATATCTTCATTCATTTAATAATTCTGCTCAAAATATTTTTGATCATGGTTTTAAAGTTTGTTTCACTAAAAAACAAAATATAATGTATTAAAGTTTAACTTCTTTTATTTTTACGTTTTCGTGTATAACGGAAACGGAAGTAGATCTGGTGGAAAAATAAAATGTACAAAAGAAGAATTTGGTTTTAGCAAAAATAACAAAAAAAAAAAAAAAGTCAAGAGTAAAATAGATTGCGTTATCCACACTTTCGTGCAGACCGACTAATCATTTTGTACATTTCCTAGCATTTGACGTTTCTTTGGTTTTCGGATAGTGGCTATTGTGTTTTTATAACAAAGCAAAAATTAGAAAAAAAGAGCAACTGAATAAAATGTTTTCTTTTATTTTTTCTGTTCCTTTAATACTTTGTGTTTTAGTAGCCTGTCTTTTTTTCTATATTATCCTGGCTTTTTTTCTCTTTTGTTTGCTCTTTATTTTCTATAGTAATTTGGCTTTTTTTAACTGAGTATGAGTATGTGTTTTATATAGTCTTAGTAGCATTCATAATCGTTTCAATCTCTCACAGACAGGCTGGTTAGTCAAGCAAGGACAACACCGTTAGTTTTAACTACAAGTCTTTATGCCTTTTTTTGTGTGTCCATGATATTCTCCCTTTTTAAGTTGAATTTTAGTGGAGGTTATTTAGTCTGTGTTGACTACTTGACCGATTGGCGTACTCGTGTTGTTGTCAGTTTTACAAAATAAAACTAAAAAAAATTAAACCTAGAAAAAAAATTACTTTAATACAGAGAAAATTCTAGTAGACAATGGAAATTTATCAAAATGTACATTGTTTTCACTACAACAGCATCCAAGCCATTACAAATACAGTTATTTTGAGTAAAACTCTAACAATGAGTATGTAAAATATAATTTTACCCTTATATATTCTAGCATAACTTCCCTAATATCGTTCTTAACTAAAGATTGTTGACTGAATATGAAAACTTTGAAATGCTTTGATATTTATTTTAGCTTTCAGTTTTAAGCCGGGTATCATGACATTGTTGTTGAAGAGTTTCTTTTTTATATTATTTTTGGTAAGTAAATACTTTTGTTGATTAAAGTTATCACATGTATATGTCTGTTCATAGTATTCCAGGGAATCCTTTAAAATAAATATCTATGAATGTCTATTGTTTAAAATCAATTGAGAACTACTTTTGTATTAAGGAATTAGTATAAATTGACTGTAAATCATGGCTTATATAATATTTTGTTTACTTGTTTATATTGTGGAAAGATATTGAATCTGTTCATTGTTATAGAAAAGGACATAATTATTTGCATTAAGTAGCCTTGAGTGCATTTTCCTTCATTATTACGCCTCTGTTAGTGTACAACAAGCTTCGTTAAATTTTTTTTTTTTTTATTATGAAATACTAAAGTGTACTATAAAATATGTCTAAGTAGTAATTAACAATTTATAAGGTATTTAAAAACTATTTAAGTAATAAATTCACATTTAATTTACATAAAAGAAATTATGCGTTTTAACATCATCGCAAAATTAAAATATGTAAGCAGCTGAGAATTTATTGTATTCATCTAACGTATGAAAATTTTTCGTAATTTTTGGCCTTTAATTCTCCTAGAGGAAGGAAACTCGGTTGAAAACTTGTCACGGTACAGATTCTCAGGACTAGTCATCAGTTTTATAGAAGAAAAGTAAAGTGGGCGGACCACGCCCATTTTTATTTTCGAGTTTACATTGGTCCTTGAACTATTTGTATAAAATTTTGTATGGGAGGTGGGCGGCAAAGTAGGCGGACCACGCCCATTATTGATTTCCAGGTTTATATCGACCCCCGAACTACCCGAACTATCTGTACAAAATTTCGTTGTCGTACATGAAATAAAGCTACAACGGACACCCTGTGTTTCTAGTTTTTAGCCCATAACTTTTTTTGTTTATCAACAGATGTTTCCCATTTTCAATACCAAACAAACAAGATAAATATTTAAGCCAAATTTCGTTACGTTATATATGTAAAGTGTGCGGACCACGCCCATTTTTGGTTTATATCGACCCTCGTACTTTCTATACAAAATTTTGTTATCGTATATGCTATTTTTTAGTAGATATCAGCAGAAAAGTATGAAACGGACACCCTGTGTTTCTAGTTTTTAGCCCATAACTTTTTTGTTCATTAACCGATTTTGCCCATTTTCAACCCCAAAAAAACCTTATATAAGATAAATATTTGTGCCAAATTTCGTCCCCCCTCATTCGAGCCCTATCCTGCTTTCAACAGACGGACAGACGAACGGACATAGCTAGATCAACTCAGAATCTAACCAGGACCCAGAAGATATATACTCTGTGGGGTCTTAAATGATTCCTTCGACATGTTATACACGGAATGACAAAATTTCAAAAAGATTAACCCATTAGTTTCATTTCTATAAGTTGAGTTAAATGTACAAATTTCTTCATTCGCAGTCCTTATTTATCTCAATTTTGCAAAATCTTAGCCAAGTTTTTTCCAAAAATATTAAAGAATAAAATTAACTATCGAATAAAAAAAAAATTAAATTTTAGTCTTAAAAATTGAAAAAAGATTCGGCTGTGCCGAATCTTTGATACCCTTCACCATATTACCATCTTACTATCTTATCGACATCATATTACCATATTACCGACAAATAATAAAATATTTGCCTTAACGTATGCTTTCATATTTTCACATATATAAATCCAAATTTTTTTCAAACTACGAAAATTTGAATATGAAAAAAAAAAACAATCATAGCAGGCTTTGCTTTTAAAAAATAAACAACAACAATTCCATATTTATTTATTTTTTTATGTGTGTATATACAAACTGACTGCATATACAAAGAACAACAACAACACTGTTATTCATTATATTACTTCTGTTGCTAACTAAACTACTTGTCTTATAGGCAAAAACGTCACTAATAGTCATTACAATGCTTAATACACATGTTTGTGTATGTATTTATGTATATTCTTAACAGATATGTTTTAGTTTTAAAATAAAAATAAACAACAACAATTCCATATCTATTTATTTTTGTACAGACTGCATATACAAAGAACAACAACACTGTTATTCATTATATGACTGCTGTTTCTAACTAAACTACTTGTCTATACAAAAAACAAAAAACGTCACTAATAGTCATTACAATGCTTAATATTCATGTTTGTGTGTGTATTTATATTCTTAACAGATTTGTTTTTGGGCCATAACTCCGTTGATTATAAACGAATTTGGTTTATTAAAAAAAACGAAATTTTATAAAAATATTTATGACTGATCTATATAAAAATAAAAATCTGTAGCTTGAACAAGGGCTTCAAAAATAAAAAATTCGTTTTCCCCGATATCTCAGTTATTACTGAACCGATTTATTTCATTTTTTCAGAACAAAAATTCAGAAAATAATATCCGAGACCCCTTTAAAAATTCGAAGTCCCTGGTATATACAGAGGCTTCAGAAACTGAAAAACCGGTTCCAAAAACCGGTTTTTAAAGCATATCTCCGCCATTTATAAACCGATCCTGCTGATTCAAAAAACCGAAACTTTATAAAAATATTTGTGACCGATCTGTATAAAAATAAAAATCTATAGCTTAAACCAGGGCTTTAAAAAATAAAAAATGCGTTTTGTCCGATATCTCAGTTATTATTGAACCGATTTATTTAATTTTTTCAGAACAAAAATTCAGAAAAAAATGTCCGAGACTTCTTTGTAAAAACGAAGTCCCTAGTATATACAGAGGCTTCAGAAACTGGAAAACCGGTTCCAAAAACCGGTTTTTTTAACATATCTCCGCATTGTATGAACCGATCTTGCTGAATTCCAATAGCAAAATTCTCGAAAGCATTTCCGATTGTTTGATATATATATTATATATGTTAGTTATCGGTGGGCTTCATAAACGCCATTTCAACCGACACACGGACGGTCGGACGGACGGACGGACGGACATGGTCCTATCGTCATCACTTCTTACAAGGATCCCGAAAATGTCAACTTTTTTGCTCTCCGACGAAAATTGTGGGAATTACAAACGGAATGACAAACTTATATATACCCTTTACACCTTTGGTGAAGGGTATAATAAAGATAAAAATATACAATTTTGAATTTGAACTGACGAACGGACAGACACTAGAATTTTCTCTCTTTTAAAAGGAAATAATAATAATAAAAAAATCTTGGAATTTCACAAACGTATTATTTTTTTTGATTATAAAGTCAATAGAGATTAGGATATTGGACGTTGGTGATATTTCGTAAAGATTTGTATACTTTTTATTTATTTCTTTTTTCTGAAATTTCCACTTTTTATTTTTGGACCATTTTTCATTTCTTTTGGCAGATTTTTTATTTGAACGATTTGCCTCATTTTGCTGGCAGCCAATATACATAAATGCACAATTCTGTAATTCATTAATCGTTTATATTTCAAATATTGATAGACACATGTCAGTCATTTAAAATTTTAATCACAATTAAATTATTAAGAAAATTTCATTCTGACCACGACAATTCCTTCAATAATATTTTTCTAAGAGTCTTTTGTTTCACTAATACTACAACAAATCGATTACCAATAGTTTAACGTTGTGATACTTGAATGTAATGCGTGATATTTACGTTTTTGACGAAGAAGACGAAGGATGACATGTGCATGTATGATGACATAATAACAAATACAAAGACGTACATATGCATACTTAAACATATCTACATGCATTGTCACACACATGCACCTAAAGCTCTACACAAATGCACACAAATACACATTCAACAAGGAAAACAACAATTACATCCGGTGAATACTCTCTTGACAATAAATTGAACTCTAAAGGAAACATACACATAAACACAGAGTTCAATATAGACTGAGAATATACCCCCCATACACACACATATACAGAATACTACTTGAGATGAAAGTACGATTCATATAGTGAGTGAAATGTTGTTGAAAGAGTATGGGTTGATTGGAGGGCGTTAAGTGAGGCTGGCGTAATGGTTTGAATGAAAAAGAAATACAATTAACTTGCTGTAATATAAAGCTAACAAAATGGCGTATGGTAGAATGGTTTAACTTGCAACGCTTGACCAAAGGCATTGTACATGTCATGTAACCACAGTGAAATGTTGTTCAACGATGTCGTGTGTTGTCCAACGCATACACCCACTCACGTATAGCACATTTTTCCCAGCCATAGACAGACATTATATTGGTCGTCAATTCAGCTATCTCTACATTAGCAACGAAAGTACATTTAAAAGGGACATTCATTGAGGTTAGTATTTTTTTTTTTTATACTATTATATAGTATGTATATCAATATAGTATTTTCCTTTAATGTGAGTTTGTATGTATAAATGTTTATATATGATTGTAAGCGTGATGTCTATATATGAAGCTACTTCTAACTACAATAACAACTCCAGCCGCTACTACTGTTCTATTGTGTCTTTTTCCAAAAGGATTCTAGGAATGTGATTGTAACGATAGAATAGCAGCATAAAGTGATAGTGAAGATGAAGACGATGATGACGATATTGCCATCGTTTTTGTTATTGATAATAATGATGATGATATGCGATGAGTTAAAGTAATGAAACATACAAAATGTAAACGTTACGAGTTTGATGATCTATTGTCATACAAAATATATGTTTGTCTAAATGTATTTAGCTATGTTTGTATGACTTTATATTTGTTTGTACATATGAAAATTAGGTACGCTCAAAATAATATAAAAGCCGATATATACATAATCGGAATTTAAGGAATTTCCAGATTTCTATCCTGATATTTTTAAATTTTTGATACATAAATCTACTTCTAAATAAAACTGCATTTGGTCACCGATTTTATTTTATTTTCCTCAATTTTCATTACAATAGTAATTTAAGATAATTCTGTTATGAGTGATCACAAACAGCATTACCGTTGGCTAACGGTAATGTCAACAACATTTTATTTGCTTAATAATTTTAGAATTATGGCTGAAAATCTTCCCGATTTTATAATTATTATTCAATATACAGTGCGCCAAAAAACTTAAGCATATACAATAAAAATGTAAGAAAAACCAATTTATTTATTTTATACTTATCCACATTCCATTTTGAACTATTTGAAGTTACATATCTTGACATTGAAATTAGAAAACTTAATATAACTGTTAAGGAATATGATGCAATTTTAAAGAGTAGAACGAAATACAAATTACTCGTATATTAGTATGCTTTATTTAAAACTGTATATATAACTATATATAATATTATAACGGTTTAATAGTTTTTATGGCTAATTGCATTCCTTATAACATATTCCAATCGTAACGGCATTGATAAAGAAGTCTGTAGGCAAAATACTAGATTTAATTTTTCTACTATAGTAGCTCGCATTTATTATGAATATCAACTACTAACAAACGCCATACTAAAAAATATATTCACTCTTTAACATTTTGTGTTCCATACTACTACAAACTGCAGTATTATTTTCATTTTCAAGTCATTTTTTTTTTCAGTTATTTTTTAGAAATCTAATGATGCAATTCTGTAGATAAATGTTTCATTAGTAGAAAGCTACGATTTGTTTTCGAAAAAAATAAAATTTTGTATTAGAAAGAGTGTGGTAAATTTATCTAAATACTATACATAAAAAACTGATGAAAATTTTACTGCATTTCAGTTGTTTATACAATAAATATAGTTCAACTACCAATAGTTTTAGAGCATTTTTATTAAAGTATAGTATTTTAAATTTAATAGGAAAGAAAAAATATTTAAATTGCATATATAGTTTAAGAGATCTGAGCAAATCAAAATGGCTTCATTTGCAGTTTTCATTAGAAAAAAAATAAGTTAGCTCGGTCTACCTCCGTGTTAGCACTACTACTAAATGAAAGTTTGGAATATTTTCTTTCATTTTATGTAAAAAAATTCTGCGACTCTTTGCGATCGCAGAACAAACTTATAAATTTTATGATAAAAGTCATGTATATTTTATGAATATTTACAATAAATTGCAATGTATATTTACAATAAAAGGTTTTGCATACTTTTAGGCCTTTACTTTTACTTTTTAATAATTGATTGACAGCAATATCGAAAAAGTGCATAAAAAAAAGAAAAACAAAACCATATATTAATTAAACCGTTATTTGAAATAATTATATTTGCCAAAAAAAGTGTAAGAAAATTATTAAATGTAACTAATTTTTAAAACGAATTCATTTTGTGTTTCATATAGTGAATTGTGCAAGGCGAAAATACTTCAAGGCGTTTCATTTCTAATCCTGATCTCGTAGCAGATATAACAGGTATTAGTGAAGAGCTAATAGATCGCTTCCGAATTATTCTCCAAATAAGTACATGTGGGCAAAAAATTGATACGGGGAAATTTAAGAAATTTTCGTGGGATACTGCTGAGCTATTCGTTCGTAAATACAATTGGTACTTCATGCCAGCTACTGTCCATAAAGTATTGATACATGGAAATGACATAATTGAAGCAGCAGTGCTATAGGCATGCTCTCCGAGGAAGCGGAAGAAGCACGTAATAAGGATTACAGAAATTATAGATTAATGTTTTCCAGAAAATGTAGTAGAACTGCAACACATACTGATGTTTTGCATCGTTTGCTTGCATCATCTGATCCCTATATAAGTAGTATAAGACGTCAACTACGTGAACATATTTTGGAACTAGATGATGTAGTAAAAGAAATGATAATTGATGAATAAAAAGTTTAAAATGAGTTTAAAATTTTACTCATTTTGTTTATACTCAAATAAAATTATTCTTTAATTTGTATTATAGGTACGAAGGGTATCCGATAGGACTAAACGATTTCATCCATTTTTGACTGATTCTTTTGGAATATAGTACCATGATATACCAACCATTATTTCGAATTTTATAAATTTATTTTCAGAAAGGAACCTATATATGGACTAGGTTCAAATATGGACCGATTTTCTTCATACTTTGTAGTATGATATCTTGGCACTTGAAACTAACATACGCAAAATTTAAATAAGATCGCTGCATTATTTAAGAACTTATGACTGATACAACGCTATTTTGGAAGGACCCTTGTATGGGAGGTACCCCTAGGGACTATCCGATATGAACCATTTTCAATATTTAGCTTTTCTATATAAAACTAGACAAGTGTACCAAATTTTATTATCATAGGAGCACTCCTTATACTTTTTGCAAAAAAATTTATGAACCCATACCACTGTGCCTTGTGCTGCAGTGTGCTCGTAGAATTTTGCCAAAAACATATTACACACCAGTAAGTGTTTTCTTTGTTATGCCGGATATTTTTCTCTATTTAAAAATTTACGATTTACTATAGTAGGTAATTTAGCAGTCTTGTTTTTGCAATTTCGTGCTTTGTGTGTAAAATAAAACACATAAGGGTTGAAATGTAACCTAATGTATGTAGGAACTGGAGGGGAAAGATGGGAGGATCACCGAGGTTTTGCTGGACAGAGATGTTAGTTTAGAATTTTAAGGGTTGGACTTAAACAGGACGGGATAAGACGAAATGGGAACGTGGGTATAAAAGACCGACAGTTTGGACAAACGGAGAGAGTTACTCAGTGTGAGTCAAGCTGCGTTGAAGTAGCTTAACACAAAAGGAGTTTGTGTTAATGCTAAGTTTTTTTTAAGTTGTTGTAAATATTCTTTAAATTAATGTAAATATTAAATATGAAATAGAGTTGTGTATATAATTTAAAATAGAGGAGTTAGAGTGACACAGAGAGATGTCATAAAACCAAACCATCCAAGTGTTCAACAAAACGCTTGTAAAATCTACATGTATATACGTATGTTGGTATGTACGTTTGTATGTATGTAGTGTGTATGTTCGTAAGTATGTTTATGTTTTTTATCTTTCTCACAAGAATGTCTAGCAGCAATGAAATTGTTAACAAAAAGGTTGCTAAACATTGTACTATAGCAGCAAAATCAAAACGAAAATAAATAAAACTGCGCAATATGGGTTCAACAAAACTGTGCGTGCGCAACTCTATAGAAATATATTTTATTTCGTGTGCAATAATTTGCTTTTGCTGATGCAAATTGCAGAGACGAGTCACAAATTTAGTAGTATAACGATGTTATGGTGTGGATATTTCTAGTTGTTGTGTATTGTATAAATGAAACATTTGTATATTTATAAAGTAAGTGAAAAATTTTTAGCTAGAATTGCATATTTAAACCTTGGCAACATTGCATTATTATTGTCCATGCATTTTTTAGGGCCTTTATAGTGTTAAAGGGGCTCTTTTCAGCAAAAACTGTTTGGCATATAATTCCTTGCATACTCTAGGAATAATTCCGGTCTGAAAAAACTCGATAGGTTTTATTAGAACAGTTTTTTTTCACAAACAAATTTTTTTGTTGACTTTTAATTTTAGATGAGGCGATATTTCTTCTTTTGTAAGAAAAGGAACGTTTATCATAATTTGCTGTATTTATTAAACCCTTTAGTAATATTTTATTATAACTAATTGCACGATATTCTATAACAAATCCTTCCAGCAATTTGGTAAGTATCTGATTTTGTCATCCCACCGTTTATTTTGTATCAATACACGAAAGAACCATCTAGTAATACAATTTAAATATTTTACTTTCACTAAAAACAACTTCGTTCAATTTTGGCTCAAAATCTTTGATTTTCGGTGAACGACAGTCTTGGTACTTTGTGAGAGGGCAAACATTTAAATTTTAGTATCCCACTTCACATACTATATGTCGAGATATGACTTTTAAGTGTATGAATACGACTCAAAGATACTATTAGTTTACAAATAGGTAATATTCGGCGAGGCGATACTTCTTTTTTAGTGCGAATTCTTTTTATTTCCATAATATTCTTATTTAAAATCCTTTTTTTAATTCTTTTCTTTTAGAAGCCTTCGTAATTGTTTGGACACATAAATATGATAAACTTTATTTCGGCTTAGTTTTCAGATATTTGACAAAAAATCCATCCACATTCTCTGAATGCTATCAACCTGGCGGACTGTTATTTAATTCAATAGGGTTAACGGGACATTTTGCTAATTACTGTTACATTAACACAATGAAACATTTTAAATTATACAGGGTTCAATTACTAGGAAAACATTAATGTCAAAATTTATTATTGCAATTAAATGCTGACAAATGCATCATGATTATCACAAAATTTTATTTTGTATGCTTAGGTTATTTCGTTCGAAGTTTTTAAAGATTTTTATATTTTTTCAAATAAACCATATAAAATATAACATTTTCCATACACCCCTTAATGCACTTAGATTACAGTATGCTTAGGTTTGTATGCTTAGGTTTTTTCGAGCACTGTATGTAGGTATTTGTTGAATAAGTACTAGAATTGTTATTTTGTTCAACCCTAATATGCTTAGACAACTAGGTCTATTTGTCTGTCTGGTTACATTTTTACACATACAATTTCCATTCAATTTGTAAAACACATGGTAGGAGATGGCAGGAAGAAATTGAAAGACTGAGTAAATATAAGGTTGCACAGTAAAGGGTCGTAGTTTTGCAAATGCAGGGCAAATATTTCGTATGCGACATTTGTGGATTTTGTGTCAACATAAAGAAACGTGCATGAGTTTCACATAAGCTGCAAATTATTAAAGTTAATAGTGTGACCAACTTTACATCATTTTAGATTTTTAGAATTATTTTAAAATTTTGAAATTGATAATGAAAACCTTAAATAATCTGTTATATTATTTACAATTAGGAAGTTCGATTTTCCGATGCCTACCAAAGATAAAAATGAAAATAAATTTCGGTTTGATCAAACTTTATATTATAAAAGAACACAGTTAAATAATGTAAATAAATTGTCCTACTCGGTCACATCATAATTGTCGAAGTATGGTTTTCTCCATTTGTTTGCTATCGAACGTTGCTACCCACCTTACACTGTTTATATTTCGAAGCATGGATCGACTCTGCCTCTGGATGTATGTGTGCGTGAGTATTTGAGTTGGTATTACATGCGTGGTCGTGGCAGAAGAAAGTTCGGTAAGAGAATGGGTTTGAATATATTTGTATTTTTGGTATGTGACATATTTGTTGCAAACCGGAAATAAACGACCGACCGACCGACCGACCGACCAACCATGCCATACTCAATGACTATACAAAATGGAAAAAAAAGAAAACGAAACATACAAACACATATGTACATACATATATGTATTTATGTATAAATGTAACAATGACTACTTTTACTTACACTGTCATGACAAAACACACATGCAAAGAAACAGATATACTAATACAAATGAAAGTTTTATACATATGTATATATGTATATGTTTTGTATTCTTCTTCAAAATGCGGTGTTGGAATATTCAATTAGGAAACGTACGATGACAAAATAATTGCATTCAAGTGGTTGTTAGAGTGTGATAAATTGTTCCTATTGTTATTGTAGTTGTAGCAGTAGTAGTAGAAGTAGTAGCTACTTTTATAACTCAACAAACCATTACTATCACCATTGAAACTCTTCTACTCCATCACCAACACTAATAGAACTTCTTTGAATAATACAAAAGCATACAAATACCCTCTTTTTTTATAAATGACTCTTTCTCAAGTTTTATACTATTTACACGTTTGTTTAAATCTTCTCCCAGATTCCATCGTTTTGTATTCAAGACATGTTTATTTGTATGTATATATGTAGGTTTTTGTATATATGTAGGTGTACATGTCTCCGTCTGCCTGATTGTTTGTTACATTCGTAAGTCATGTTCGGTTTCATTTCATTTCAGTTCGTTTTAAAACATGCATGTTTAGTAATGAGTTTTTGATAAATATCAAAACAATAACATGTATCTTCTTAAGGTTATAATTTAATCAAATTTAATTATGACAAGAATGAATTGCTTAGTTATGTATATATATATATATATATATATATATATAGTTGGATGTTAGTTGGTATTTCTATGTGTATTTGTACATATACGTATCTTTGAAAGATGAGATATTAAATTGTCATGTTTGAGGTTTGACCATTTAAGTAGTAGGGATAAGAGGAAATTCTATCTTAAAAACTAGATTGAGTTAATATTGATAATAAAAATTTGTTTTGTCTACCTTTTAGGAAATTACAAAATCATTTTAAATTTTAAACATATTGCGCTGACCTGTTCTAAATCTGCATGCAAATGATTGAATCGAAACTTAATTACACAGAGAAAATAGTTTCGTTGTGGCAACCGATTTTATTGCCAAACGAATTTGGTCGACTATGTGAACTATACTATAATTCGATTGAATAGCTATATGTGTATGTATGTATGTCGGTGTTTTCGGCTGTTAAATAACTACCAACAAAAATTATGAACATAAAGTAAACATAAATTTATAAGAGCAACTGGAGCATTCATCCAATAGAGGAAAGAGAACTGGCTCAAAACTACTGTCACGTCACAGGTTCTCA
The DNA here is from genome assembly GCA_951394005.1 of Protophormia terraenovae. NCBI lineage: Eukaryota > Metazoa > Arthropoda > Insecta > Diptera > Calliphoridae > Protophormia > Protophormia terraenovae. Next base: position 93,186,491 of record OX596076.1, read on the forward strand.
GGGTAGGTGACCTGTTTCAGTTCCGGAATTTTATATGAGAGGTACATGTTTTTATACTACCTTCGAATTAATACCTTCGAACAGGTAACAGGATTGGTCCAAGAGCACATGTCCATTAATATAAAAAAAATTATTTATTTATTTATTTATATATATATATATATATATATATATATATATATATATATATATATATATATATATATATATATATATATATATATATATATATATATATATATATATATATATATATATTTATTTATTTACTTATTTATTTATTCTATAAAAAGCGCTACCTTATGTTCGGGCTGTACTCACTGTAATTGGAAAGTTTATTGTATTCGAAATAGAATGTTTCGGTTTACTACATACAATTTTAAAATTTAGGTAGCTAACAATACAGTCGAAACGTAGTTGTAAATAAAATTCCAAAATGTTTATCCTAAACTTTTCATGGAATCAAAAGTATTTTGATTTACATAATACGTTAATATTCAAAAACTTTCAATAGTAAAGTGGTTTTTACACTATTATACATTATATTAATACCAAAGTTTAATTTTCTATGTTACATGTCAAAAAAATGTATTAAGGAAAGTATTAATAAATATCATATTTTTTTATTTTCTTTATTAAAATATCTCTTAAAAAGATAAAAACAAAAAATTTAACATATTAATGCAATTAAAACTACAAATAAAAAAGTGTGCCGAAATTTGTTTTAAGAGATGAAATTACATTTAAAAAATTTCAGGATTTCAAGATACAAAGTATTGAAGGTCTAACGGTGTAGATACATTTGAAAATATTTTTGGTATTAACACAAATTATTATAGTGTAAAAGACCTTTAAATTATGAAAAGTATATAATTTTATAAATAATATTTTGTTACATTAACTTTTCAAATATTTTATGTTTTTAATTGTATTTTTTTATTTTATACCTGTTGTCCGAGATTAAATGTTATGTTAAGCACTGCTTTTGAATTTTGTCAAAGAAAAAAAATATATATGTAAATATTTTGAATTTTGAACAATTTACAACAAAAGTGTCCACACTTATTAATTATAAAAAACGCTAAAATACAAAACCTACTTAATACAGTGTCTCACTAAAGTATTTGAATTTTTTTAATTAATAATAAAAACGGTTTATTACGTGATTTAAGAGAATAATTCGTGGATTTATTAACTGAATTGTATTTGTCTGTATGTAAAAAACTGCAATCAAAAATATTGTTTTGTTTCCAAGTTATTGCAGAAATCAAACGCCATATATGAAGTGTCAAAGTCGTTAATTATGAGCCATTGCACCACTAAAAATAGAATATCTTAAATATCAAGCCCATTTTGGTATTCTTCGTATCAAAAATTTATTTCAAAATGTTGGGAAATATCTTCCCGATATATAGCCATTGATAAATTTCGAGACTAAAATACCTGATTTTACGATATGGCTCCAAAATATACCCCGACATAATTATACTTGGTTTTATTCAGGGTTTGATTTTACTACTATATTTATCATATATTGCAATAAATATCTACTGCTAGCAAAAAAAAATACTTAAAATATTTTTACCGTTTCACTTTTGTTTACTATATCAACTAAAACTATTTTTCTATTTGCAGTATTGTCAAAAAAAATTGCAACGTTTATTTACAATTTCTCGTAGCATAAACAAAAAATATTCAACTCGTACATAAATTAACATAGAAAAATAATACTTCGTGTTTTAGTCTCGTACACATAACTTTATCGGACACATATATCACGCAAACAATTTTTCTTCTTGTGCTGCAAAAAATTTCTTTGTTTTGATTTTGCAACTATATTTTTTTTTTTTTTTTGTATTTTTATATAAGCAATTTTGTTGCTACTAAAATTTCTTCTTTGAAGAATAAAACACACGTATATTGGAGTATGTATGTATGTGTGAATGTATAACAACAAATACATGCCATCGCCTTATACATATGCATGTGTTTTATTCTTCAAAGAAGAAATTTTAGTAGCAACAAAATTGCTTAAATAAAAATACTAAAAAAAAACTATAGTTGCAAAATCAAAACAAAGAAATTTTGCTAAAAATTTTTTTCAGCACAAGAAGAAAAATTGTTCGTGTGCTATATGTGTCCGACAAAGTTATGTGTACGAGACTAAAACACGAAGTATTAGTTTTTTTGATGAGCAATATTTTCTGTTTGCTGCTAAAAATTGCAAAGACGATTGACATTATTAATAAAAACACGAAGTTATACTTTTAATAATTTTAGTTGCCGTGTGTAGTAAAAATGAAACAGTTTAATATTTATTGTGTAGTCATAAGGTGAAGAAATTTACTGGCACTGGATATTTGAACGCTGGTTTTATTTTTCCGGATTAATAAATTGTGCTCCAGATATGCTGGAGCGGAAAATTTTAAATTTTTTTTCATTAATACAAATAATATTAACAGAAAAGTAAAGTTTTTCTTTTTTATAGTACCCCTATAGCTCATGTGGCGTTTTATACTATAGCATCTTTATTTTTGTAGCCATTATGCAAGTCTCCCATTTTATAACAGTTAACACCTACAGAAACACAGTCTGAAAGGTTTAATAAATTATGTCGACCAATACTTTAATAAAATGGGCTTAATGTTGAAGATTTTCAATTATTTACAAAATATGTTTTTTGAGACACTGTATGTATTTTTTGAAGATTTTTTTAATTTTAAGGATTGGCTGATCATGTGTACATGAAAACATTTATAGATCTAAAAATTTCATAAAATATTCTTAAAGGGCTTATTTATGTGCCATAATTAATTTAAGAGTAATATCGTGTTCTTAGCTCAATTTGATGTATTTAGTTCTCTCAACTTTTGAAGATTAATTAATAAAATTTCTTGTGCTCGGTCTATAATTTTTCCTTCACGCTAATATATGTTATGTACATATCACGATTTCATATGACGTTTGGTAATGAAAATTTTTGTATAATCATCTGTGTACCAAATCCTACGTTTCTTACTGTAGCACTCATACCAAGTCCACTATAAGAAAATATTTAACGCAAGCTAGTTATATACTTGAAAATTTTTCAAGAATCGGCTCACAATTCCTAACAGGTTCCGTATAAAATCATCTTTTGCGTAATAAGATTAAAAAGATCGAATCGAAGAACGGAAGGACGGATAGACATCGTAAAAATTATTCTAATTTGATTGGTATACATTAAGGTCTGTTAACATTTTTTCTTGAACTTAAAAACATTTGTACAAGCGCATAATACTCTCACCACACTAGATGAATTTTTAGAAATATCTATTATGATGCAATATTATTCATACGCAGTGTTACCAGTTTAGCCTTTTTAAGGCTAAATCTAGCCTTTTTATTTTGCTTTTAGCTTTTGTTTTAGTTTTTAAAATTGCCTTAAAAGGGCTAAAATTTTATTGTTTGAAAAACCGAAGGGAATAGTTTTTATTTTCTTCAATTAATGATAATTTTAGCTTTTTTCTGGCTTTATTTTTTAGGGCATTTATCCTTTTCTGACCCTTTTAAAAGTCCAAATTAGCCTTTAAAAAGTAACATTTCATGCCTTAGCTTTGGAAAAGAAAATTCGTCGCTCGTGAATGAAACTGGAGAAATAAGACCAGCACGCTAGCTATCAGGATATAGTGGATGCACTAAAAATCAAACACATGACAGCTTGGAATTATTTGAAAAAGGCTGACTACACAAAGAATCTCGATGCTTGGATGTCGCATGAATTATTGCAAAGAAATTTGACGGCAAACAAGGTTACGTTGAGTGTAGGGTGATCGACGAGGTTTTCCAACCGGTTTTAAAACCGGTTTTTTCAGTCAATGTGCTGTCGGTTTTTTCAATATGTTCATTTTTCGAATGTCGAATAGACCGGTTTTTTTAAACACAAAAAACCGGTTTTAAAAATAGCACTTTATTTCAGAAAACATGTACTAAATAGTGATAGTGATATTTGAAAATTTAGGAATAATTTTTTAAATATTCATAAAAACTGATTTCTTATGTTTTTAAAATATAGATTAAGTCTAAATTGGAATTTATTCTGTAATATTAAACAAATAAATAATTAACAATTATCCTGTATGATCCAATTTAATTTTTTTGATCCAATATTTCCTTTATTTTTCAAAGGTATTGTGTTAAAAAAGTTTCACCTGCAGAATCTATTCAATTAATTAATATGCTATCTCCATATTAAGCCATGGTTTCTGTTTATGCTAACTAAAATTTAGATGATTTTTTCTACAATTTTGAAATATAATTCTAGTCATCTAGATATATAATTTGCTTAGTATTTTTTCTCTTTCCAGAGCTTTCTGAAGCTACCAAACGACGTAGAAAATTAAAATTTGGCTTAATTATAAAACTTTTTGTCCAACAAATCCTAATGGAGCCATATTTTGAAATTTTTATCAGGGAGCGGATATAAGAGGATTTATGTGTCTTTTTCTAAGAATTTTTTCTCTTTCTAGAGCTTTCTAAAGCTCCCATAGAGAATTAAAATTCAGTATAGTTATAACCCTATTCGTCCTACAAATCCTAACGGAGCCAGATTTTGAAATCTCTATCAGGGAGCGAAAATACGTGGATCTATATATATGGATTTAAATATATCTTTCCTAAGCAATGTTTCCTTTCCAGAGCTTTCTGAAGCTCCCAGATGACGTAAGAAACTAAAAATCGGCATACTTATAAAACTATTCGTTCAACAAATTCTAACAGTGCCAGACGTTTCTATCAAGGACCAAAAAGTCTGTTTTGGTATTAAGAACTTTTGAGTTGCTATACTTATTGTTTGCTCTCCAAATCCTATAAAAAACTGATTCTGCAATTTCGGCCAGGGAGCGCATTTACGACGATTTTTTTATTTTGAAAGGTTTACGAATTTAAAACTTTAATCAATATAATTCCAATAAATTTGAACGGCTTCCAATAATTGACTTCGATTAGGGAGAGGAAGGTGTCTAAATGTTGTTCATATTTTTTCTTTTAATTTTCGGATTTGTTTGTGCTTATTTTCATTATTATATTATTTTTCCTGACATTGTTAGGCTTTTACGCTTGTATTTAATAAATTTTAACTTAATTATAAGAATTGATTTTTTTAAAGAAATGTAGTCTTTTGTTATAAATATTAACTTCTGCAAAAAACCGGTTAACCGGTTTTTTCTGAATTTCAAAAGGTGCAACCGGTTTTTTTTAAAATACCAACTATTTGAACTATTCGAAAACCGGTTTCTCAAAAAAGTCGAATAATCGATCACCCTAGTTGAGTGCAAGACCACACATTTTTTAATAACAGCCATAAACTTACTACACTTGGCTGAGAAGTTGCATCCAAGGTATAGCCCGGACCTTGCAACGTCTTGGCCAGATTTGACAATTATCATTATTTTGACGATTTTGTTCCTAAAAATGCGCCGTTGACGATTTGAAATTTGTGCTCCACATTTGCAGAAAAAAAAGGATTAATGGGGACCAAGATTTTATAATCAGCTAATTGGAAATCCTTAAATAACAGCACTAAGTATCCAAAGATATTTTTGATTAATTTATTCAAAACTGAATTTCGTATTTCGCCGGTTGGTTTACAAAAAGGCCTAAGTGTTTTTTATAACTTCTAAAATAAGGTAAATAACTTATTATTATTATATTTTTTCTTATTTGAAAAACAATATCGTAGATACTAGTATTCATAATAGACCGACAAAAGAGAAAATTATTTAATTAGGGAGTGAGTTCGAAAAAATCTTAACATATAACTTGGAAACGGTTAATCTTAGAGTTTTCATTCTTTTTTTATATAATTGATAATTTGTTACAGATCACAGACAAATATAACTTTTGTAGTTCTAACCCCTACTTATGAACTTGTGGACCATTTTTGGGTTAGTTAGAGAGTTAGAGATTTGATAGTGACTTCAGTCACTTTTTTGGAACAGTGTGCACCTTTTTTCATTTTTCACAAGAGCTCAATATCTCTTCAATGGTCTAAGCTATGGACAATTTGGAAAATTGATCTCTCTTGGTAAAAAAAACTATATTATTGTTTTGGTACCACTCCAGAGCTTTCTTACGGTAGTGAGATGATGCCAAATCGGGGCAAAAATATGTGGACACGTTGTTTTCTCTTATGAAAGGAATAAGTCTTTTTTGCAAATATTCCTTGATGTATATTTTGGTATTTATAGATTCGAATGTATCAAATAACTTTCCTGTTTTGCCGCAACTTCAAAAAGCATGTTATACCAGGAATATCGAAAGAAATTTTTTCTGCTTTTGAGTCCTAAACTTATCTATAACATTGCCTCGAGCATTAAAAATATAAAACTTTTGATTTTGTATGAAATTTGATTTTAATTTCCGTGTCCTATTCTTGGCTTCTAAATTTTTGGCAGCATTCATGTTTGGAACTTTTTGGACTTTATATGTTATCATCTCTGCATTAGGTTTAAATTTTCGCACTAAGTAGTCAAACCACTGAGCTGCTTTTCTACCAGATGTGTTTGGAGCACCTTTCAATATTCTTTTAATTTTCTGGCCTTCTCAATATCATGTGGACCTTTTTTCTTTCTCAGCCGGGTTTCCTATCAATAGTCAAATTCTCCTGATATTATTTAATAACATTAGAAACAGTTTGACGGCAGAAATTTAATTCTGTGGCCAATTATTTGTAGGACCTATTTGGATTTTTTTAAATTTTTTCATAATTTGTACCACGTACAACTTTTTCCTCTCTCATTCTGACGAAAATCAGGACAAATCAACATGGTTGTTATTAAAAATAATAATTGATGTATTTTTCCATGATAACTAGATAAAAAAAAAAAAAAAAAAAAATTTAATATTGATTCCGAAAAAAGTTATGAGGCAAAACGTATGTTAAGATTTTTTAGATCACAATCCTTACATATAAAAAAGCAATGTTTTATTTCTGACGATTTCAAAAAGTAGAATTGACAATGTATTATATAATTTGACGATTTTAAACCAATTGATAAAAACAAAGTGTCCAACCCCAAAACCTCAGAAGTTCTACAGAAATGGAATTATAAAGCTACCTGAAAAATGACAAAAAGTCAAAATAATGGCGATTATGTACTTAATTAAACTTCTATAAAAAGAATTGTACTTCAAAAAATTTCCAAAAAATTTTGATTTTTGTATAATATATTATCTATTAATACGCTAAATAAAGTTCTAAATAAAATTAATTACTGATTGTCTATTTTATGCTTAAAATTTTAAATTATTATTAGTCCACTAAAGCAAACCTAAACGGAAATAAAATTATATTCTAACTTGTCTATTATAAAGTTAAACAAAATAGCAACATGTGATTTTATGATATCAATACTTAGAGTAGTAGTAAATATTTGTTACATTAGTATTTCAATATCACATTTAAGATTTAGCAAATAAGTATTTACAAAAATTGTTGTTTCTGGCATGTAAAAGTTTTCCTTTACATGTTCCAACTCTGTAAATCGAAATTGACTCAAAAACAACAAGATGAAAACAAAATATTTTCTATTTTCAAATATATATTTGACAAGTTCAAAAACCACTAAAGTTAATTGCACTTTCACGTTTTTGCTGTACGAACTAAACTTTTCTGAACTCAATTGCTACTACGTAAATACTTACATGAATACAAACATACAATTACATGCAAACAAACTTGTAGTTGTAATATCATAAAGCTGAAATATTGCAATTATTATTAACAATACCATCAAAGTTCTACTACTAGCTAGAGAAAGGACCTTGAAAACTTTCAATATCATCGCAAAATATATATATATATATATATATGTACTGACAATAAATTTTACTTAAAATGAAAAACCAATATGTACATTTACATTATATTTTTGTACAAACATATGCCAAAGTATTGGTTATACTGTGTTCATGCATTAGAAATACGCATGCATTCCACTTCAACCAAATATTTGAGATTTAAAAATTTGAAGTTTTTTTTTTTTCTCTAAACAAGTAACGACAACATGAAAATTTTGATGGCTTTAAACCAAAAACACGTACAAATGTCAATAACACTCATACCAACAACTTTTTCTCCCCACTATGAAAAAGAAAATTAGAAAACTAAAACTGAAGAACGTGCAATGACACTTTCACTGTGTTACAAAACATTTCTGAGCTTATTGAGAGAAAGAAATATTTGTAGTGTATTATGATGTTTCTTGCCAACTAAAAACTTCTTTGGTGAAAAAAAGAACACTTACAAGGCCAAATGATTTTTGTATAAAATATCAAAATAATATTTGGGAAAAAGTTAATTTTATTTCAGAAACATATTTTTCGTTTATTTACTCTTCAAAGTAATAAATCGAATCAAGAAATCTATGAAGGCCATGTATGTTTTATGGACACGAGAGGCATTATAGAGTAGGTAAATTGATAAGTTATTTTATTTTGCATAACAAAAAAATTTATAATAAACTGAACCAAAAAATTGCAGCAAATACGGTAAAATGGTATATTTTTAAAATTGATCTTCAGTTCCCTACCAGCGATTGAAAGTCATGGGTCTAGAACATTTCGTCCAAAAAATAGTATTGAGTTTTGTCTTGAAATGGATATAAAAAAATCGTAATTTTTAGCAAATTATAAAAAAATATTTAAAAATATTAGTCCATAAACCGTCATTTTAGTACATCATGCAAAAAAAAAATTGTCGATAGTTCCCTTTAAGGCTAAAATATTAAAAATTTGCATTGTAGTAAGTACTGTTGATAATATATAAATTTTCAAATTTGTCCAAAAATTTTTTCATCAAAATGCTTTTATTGCGAAACAAAATCCCAAGGGAAAAATTTATAAAATATGTTTTCCATAACCAGCATAAAATTGAAAATCTTTCATGCCTATTTCGATTAACAAATCGAAACTTTTTTGACCAACATTTATGGGGTCGCTGGTAGTGAACTGGAGACAAATTTTAAAAACTTTTTAAATAATTTGTTCGTATTAAGTTAATTTTTAGACATCGTTTGAGGGGTATTCATACATCGAAATCTCGAAATAGACTAACATCGGGACACTCTAATGAACAGTGAAAGATCTACAGTTAGTAAGTGCTTCGTATTTGATTACGATGTTCCTGGAGGATAAATTAAATCGGCATTCCAGCAGTTTGACAAATGCGCCACAGGAGAAGTGTTGCACACAAGTGATAATTTTTTTCACACTTTAAAGGAATTTATTAAAACATATGTATGTTGTCAATTTTTGTTCACTACTATCATGTTTATAATATAGAAAAAAAATCTTTAATCAATTCCAAAAAATATGAAAGTTCTCACAGAAAATATCTGCGGTGAAATATTTAAGGAGTGAAATTGAAAAAATCTTAACACACATTTTGCCTTATAACTTTTTTCGGAATCAATATTCAAATTTTTTTTTTTTTTTTTTTGATCTAGTTATCATGGAAAAATACTTCAGTTATTATTTTTAATAACAACCATGTTAACTTGTCCTTATTTTCATCAAAATAAGTGACGAAAAAGATTTACGTCCTACAAGTTATTAAAAAATTTCAAAAACTCCAAATAGGTCTTACAAATAATTGGCCACAGAATTAAATGTCTCCGTAAAACCGTTTCTAATGTTATTAAACAGTATCAGGAGAATTTGATTATTGATGTGAAACCTAGTTCTGCTAAAACAAGATAATATTTCTGTTATGAGATGCTGATCTATTTTAATACGATTACAATAAAATTTTCTCTAGAATATTCCAAAAAGTTCCCTCGTAGATCAAATATTCATCTACAATAAATGTCTAAATATTTTTTTTTTTTTTTATTTGTTTATATTTCCTGTATTCATCAATATTCATCGTTTCAATGATCTTCCTATTTCAAAATCATGATACCAGCATTAATTTAGTTTTGCTAAATTCATTGATTTAACTACATTTTTTATAGTTTTCAATTTGCAAAAGTATTATAAAACCAAATTCATTAAAAATTAAGAATTTTTATTTTACATTCAAAGTAATTATTTTGTAAATTGTGTTAATTTAATTCCAAATATACCCACGTTCTTCCAAATATTCTTCCCACTAATGCATAAAATATCATGTGTATTTAACATTTCACCAGTCTACCATAAACCTACATATATTATATACATATAACTACATTTATACATCAGACGACACACATGTCGATAAATTGCTTCTTTGAGAGCATTTTAGGAATATTGTTAAACATTTACAAATAAATTTACCATGAATAGTACAACAAATTGCAAATATAAGTGATTCTTTTTTTTTTTTTTTTTCTTATACTTTAAAAAACAGAAACATTTTCATGTGAAATACTTTAACCATGCATCTAAAGGAGTTAATTTTCCAATTGAAGATACAATTATTTGAAAAGATTAGGTTCGCTTTTTAATAAAGAAGGCTTGTAGATAATCTTGTATCAATCCTTATTATTCTGATATTTTATAAAACAAATCTTTCTTTAACCGTACTGTCTTGCTTTTCATAGTCGTATATAGAAATCAAAAAATCGAAGTAGTTTGATGATATTTCTTACAACTTCTTCATTACATTATAAAAGAAAAAATATATGTGTAAAAAAAGTTCTCTTTTTTTAATTTTTATTTTGTTGTATATTGTATTACAATTACAAAAACAACAAAGAAAAACTTCTTTTCTAAGTATATATTTTGCCTCCTTCTTATTTTCATTGTAATGAATTCTGTCTGCGTATCATCAAAAAGTCAGCTGACGTGCTGTGATTTTTTTCACATAATTTTTTATTATAAGTTAATTTTCTATATTTTGCCTTAGTTTTTTTTTTTTACTTCCTTTTCAATTTTTTGTGCTTTTGAAATTACAGCAAATAAGAAATGTAGCTCATATGTACAAAAAGTAAATTTTTGCAAATTTCTTCTTACTATTACTTACCTATAGAAAGACAGTAAGTAGGAGGTGAAAAATGAAGTATAGATACTTTAAAATATGAACAATTTTCAAGCAGGATGCTTTAAATAAAATTCATAAAAGCTTTTTTAATTAATTAAAATAAAATTCTAAAATGTTACCTGAATTTTTTTTTATACTGCAATATATGCATTTTGAAACATCTTAAAACTAATTTTAGCTTTATTTTTTTACATGTAAATAACAGTTAGAACATTTCTTTATTACCTTTGAACCCAATATACCTCCTCTTATGCAGTAGGGTAATCATCATCTTACATACCAAAATTCCATATTGTCTATAGGACCTTCAAAATTCAGTTTTTTTTTTTTTCTATTCACTTCAACATAACTCATTCTTGATGTAAAAAAGACGAAAAAAAAAAATAAAAGGAAGAAAGTTGTCTTGATTCGAGTTTTGTTCTACGCTAGAAAAAATATCAAAACTTTTCATCTTACATTTTCTATTCAAGTATTGTTTTCTGTTCCTCTCTTTTTCGACTGAAAGAAAAAAAAAAAAGAAGTGGGCTGCATTTAAGCTCATTGTTTGACTGTTAATTTATTTAGTTTTTTAACTTTTCAAAAGAAGTGGAAGAAAAAAAAAATGGAATAAAATAAAAATGAAATGGAATAAATTCCGTTGTTCACAAATTTAATAAAAGATTCATTGAGTTTATTAATATTCTTTGTTTGTCTTCGGCATACTCATGGTGTTTATTAATATCAAGAGTTCTTTAAAAACTGCTTGAAAAAAAAACTTTGCAGTTTCAAAAACAAAATACACAAAAAAACAAACTTTTGTAAATTTAAAAAAAAAAAAGTGTAATAAGCTCCAGTAAAAAATAAAGTAACCAAATACAATTTACATTAATAACCAAAATGAAAGATCCAAAGTCTATAATTGAATTTATTAAATACAATATGTGTTATACTTAAAAAAAATGCCTTTTTTCTAAAACTATTTACCCTATTCATTCACCTCAGAATTTTCTCCATTTGGTTGTCATGCAACGTTCGTCTAATGTATGGTATTTCCACGAAGGATGTGTGAAAATTGGAAGGATTATAAAAATATTAAATTGAAGCAAATACATATGATTTTTTTTTTTTAATTTATATGGGTAAAGATAAAAAAAAATTGTTAAATCTGGTTCGGAAAGAAAAAAAGGTCCACATGGTATTGAGAATGCCAAGATATTTCAAAGCATATTGAAAAGAGCTCCAAACACATCTTATAGAAAAGCAGCCTGGTTAGCTCAGTATTCTGACTATTTGATGCATAGATGCCCACGCACACTAACACAACACATGTATTTGTGTTAGTAAAATAAAAAAAATGCACTAAAAGAAAAAATGGGTGAATTAAATAAAATGTGTCATCAAGATTAATGGTTAAAAAATAAATACTAAACAATCGAAAAATAACACAAATAATATTTATTGAAACTTCATTGCTAAATTAAAAAAAAATTATGTTATTTTTATATTTAATATAACAAAATATAATGTAAGTAGTAACCTTATATTATTTAGAAGGCTTAATTATAAACATGTATTGTTAAAATATTTTCCCTTGTCCAGTCATTTATATCTAATGTGTTGAAAATCTAATACAATTTTATATACACAATGTTTAACTGGAAATATTCAAAATTGTTTTCATACATAATGTACAATTTTTTTTCAGTGCATTTGTGTGCTCATCGCTCTCTCAGCGAAGAATAAATGAAAGAGAATAAGAATATGTGTGAAGCTCTCAGCACAAATGTGCTTGAAGTGGGCATCTATGATTTGATGTGAAAAGTTAAAGCCAATACAGGCTTGAAAACATACAAATTCAAAAAGTTCTAGACAGGAATGCTGCCCAAAATTTAGAAGCCAGGATTAGAGCACGGAAACTAAAATAAAATTTTATACATCTATGATTAAAAACCTACCAAGTGTGGCAATTAGAAAAAAAGGGATTAGAAAATCTTTTGGATAAAAAAATTTTGCTCAGCAATCTTTTTAGATGTCGCCCAAATATTTGACAAAGTTTTGGCATAAGGGTCTTATTTATAAAGTCAAATGTATGCTGCTTCTCAATACGCATACCTAGCAGCTTATTTATAGTTCGGACTTGCATACGAGCAACAATTTAACTATATATACTTTTGCTGATGACACTGCAATTCTAAGCTCATACGTGGACTCATGTATATCATCTAGAGAACTGAATAAATATCTTAAAAATGTGGAGACGTGGTTCAAAAATTGGAGAATTTGAGTAAATGAACTAAAAAGTACGTTCATGTTGCGGAGGGTTGACTGAAAACCAGTTTCACTTAATAACGTAAACATTCCACAATCTGATCATGTTGTATACCTTGGCATACACTTGGACAGACGTCTCACTTGGCGTAATCACATAGAAACCAAAAGGTTTCAAATGAAAATAAGAGCTTCCAATCTTCATTGGCTGATCAGTGAAAAATCAAAACTTAGCCTTGACTGCAAAGTTATCCTGTATAAGACTATTTTAAAACCAATTTAAACATATGGTATACAATTATGGGATATTGCAAGCAACACTAGCGGTGATCTCATACAGAGGGCACAATCGAAAATCTTAAGGTCTATGATAGGTACACCATGGTACATAAGGAATAAAAATATCCATAATGATTTAGAAGTTCCACTAGTAAAAGATGAATTTGAAAAAAACTCGTGAGAAATACGCCTTAAAACTACGCCAATAGTACCAAAAATGCTGTCTATCAATATAGATAGTAATTCCAAGGCTTTATAAATGCACAGAATTTCTGCCTGAAAAACGCTGCAACTGTCGGACATTTTAAAGGATCGTCTGATATCAGTTCCCATAAAGTAGACAGACCACCACTCCCGTGCCTACTTCCATCTTTGAGCCGTCTGTAAAGACAGCACACCTTTTCTGCTCCAACTCATAGGTCCCTGCTAGGTATTTCAATAGTGGGAGTAGCTCTGAAGTCTAAAAATTTAATTTTGTTCCATTATCGAGTAACCTTTTGACCAAATCTTAAAAAATACATTTTTTAAACAAAAATGCCTGTAGTATTTTTTTTTTTTTTTTTTTAAATATTATTATTTCGGTTTACTGTTGCCAGCTAGGATAAAGCGGACATTTTTTATTTTCCAATAAAATTTGTAAAGAAATTTAAAAAAAAATTTAAATTTCAAAATATAATAAATGGATTACGCATCATCCTTTTCGATTTCCATAAAAAATATTTTATGGTATTGTGTTCCTAATTACAAAAACAACTACTTAAAAAATGTTAGCACGTTTACCTTAAAAAAATATATTTTTTTTTGAGCAACACATTTTATTAGAGTTTGCTTTATCACTGGTTAAAACGAAATTATTTTTTCAAAAAACAAAATGCAGTTTTTGCTTAATTAAAGTGTTTACTATTACACTGCAGTATAAAAATTTTGTTTGCGCAAATTGAGTTATGGCCAAAAAAAACTGTGTCTTCGGACCCACATATATGCAACGTAGACTTGGAAACTAAAACGTTTTGGCATTTTATTAAACAATTTGTTTCTAAATATGTTTGTTTTAAAATATTAATTTCCTACACAAGCCTTGAGGGCTTGTCTCAATTAAAAAATTATGATTTGCACACGCAAAGAAAAATATGGTTCTAGTGACCATAAACTAAGAGCAACATACTATGATTGTAATATATGATTACAGTTAAAAATAAGTATATTTAAACGTAATTATTATTATGATTCAATTTTGTAATTTTTTCATCATTTAATGATTCGATTTAGTAAGGTTTATAACCTTTTCTTAAATATTGCTTCCAATTTCATCATGTTTTTATCATTTAATAATCCCATTTTATCATATATATAATTTAATTTTATCATATATATTTGTTCATTTCTAAACTAAATGAGAATTAATATACTAAAAAACTACTGGACACAAAAATGTATATTCAATAATTATTAAAAGCAAATAAAAATATTGTCTTAAATATTAGAATTAACCAAATTTGTAAGTTTAACTGAATAATTGTAGAATTAACTAAATAGTTGAAGAATTGACTAAATGTTTGGATTTTACATAAGTATGGTTTCATATAAAAATATTTAAATACATCAACCATATTAAAATTTTGATTGTGGGTAATCATTAAATTCTTAAACAGAAACATTAACGTTGCTATCAAATCAATTAAAAACGGCTATACAAACATTGAATAGTTGTAGTGATCATGCTGCAATCATGTTTTTTCATGTTAATATATCACGCTTCACAGAAAAAAATATTAATTTCGAAGTTCAATTTGTTTTGTTGGCTTGAACATTTATATTAGTGTACTTGATCATAAATTGTCAAAACCATTTTTGACTAACTCTTAAGATTTTGAGTTATGCTCAAAAGAAAAAATCTTTTAGATATGTATCCTAAATATTAGTTTTTAAATATATCTACTATACTTTCTCTAGCTCACAACCCTCGTATCTGAACTCAATCCATTTGGTTATGTCTACTTTATGTCTATCCCCTAATAATATACCAAATATGTCCAAGTACAAAATCTTCGACATTCTTGTAGTGCAATGACGTTTTTTCCCTCATTCTAGTTTTTTTTTTTTTTTTTTTTCTTTTAACTTTCTTGTATGGAAAATCAGTTTTAGCTTTTAGCAAAAACCAGCATAAGTATGTAAGTTGTCGTATTATGTTTAGAACTTATTGTCGTAAAATTTTACTTAAACTTGAGAATTGTAACTACGTATTTTTGGCTTAAATAATGTTGCAATAATGTACGGTTGCTAGTTGTCTGTAGTGTTTTACAAGTATGTCAAATATCACGTATTATCCTTTGAGTAAATCCATTGATGGCTACTTGACATAACTTGTTTTTGCATCACTAAATGCTAAATGTGGGCAAATAATGGCAAAGGAGGTATAGTAAATAGTTTTGAAGATGTAGTCATGTTAACAAAGATAGTAGTAGTATTTTCTAAGTGTAAATGTATAACTCATCTGTAGCTTTATGACATTTACGAGTACAAATAATGTTAAATACAAGTACAAGTAGTTATTTTCACAGAGGAATGTTTATAGACTAATGCAGATACCTTATAGTAGTTGGAAATATAAATACATATACATGCTTGTTTTAAGATTAATTGATACAGGACAATTTGGTGAATGGGGACGAAGACATAAAAACCAATTTACTGGAAGTGCTGCAGATGAAGTCGAGGTTGTTCTTGACATATAGTTAAAGGAAGTGTAGTGAAAGAAAAAGACCAAAGAATTAATAAAAAATTAAAAATATATAGATATAATTACATTGAGATTTATAATATGTCCAATATAATTAGATATGTAATTAGTAAATCTTTAATTCATAAAACGTTTAACTTATTAACATATTTAGCTAAAAAATTTTACTTCCTTTTATTTTGACTGCTGAAATATAATTCTATTCATTTCTATAAATTTAATATTTAAAGAACGCTGTAAATTTTACAAAGCTCCTTTTGGCCATTATATTTTTCTTTAATCTCAATTTATGATTTTTAAATCAAAACATAATTAATTTGCAATTTTATCGGTTGTGCTCTTTACCTTCTTCAATAACAAAATACTTAAAATACTTACTTATATCATAAGATATAAAAATAATTAAGACACTTCATTCCACAGGTACATTAAGGACCTGAAACGTACATCAACACACGTTTTAAAATAGAGAGGCACGTGTACCCCGTACCAATGATACTTTAGAGTATTGTTAAGAAAATTACTGTTGAAAGCTTTAGCTAATGGTTGTTTTGCTTGTTCGAAAGTACTTAAGAAAATGAAGTTTTTTTTGTTTTTTTTTTTAACTTCACTTTTCATTTCAATAATAGCAACGCTTGTACTTAAGTTTATAAACTAAATATAAAAATGGGAAACGTAGTAATATTTGATTTCTTATTAGTTGGTCTACTATGGTGGAGCATACTATAATTATTATTTTTTATGGAATGGATAAAAAACTGAAATACTAATTTACTTAATTAAATCTAATAGGCAAAAGCCATTAGTTAAGGACACTGTTCTAATAAACGCATACACACATACACTTACAAATAACATTTTAAACAAGTAAAACCAACTACTAAACACGCGTTCAAGCATAATTGATAAAATAACGAGCAAACAATAGAATTGTTTCAGAAATGGAAATTGTTGTTTACATTGGTGAACTAAACAAGCAAGCGTGTATGTGTGTGTGTTTGAAGTAAAATACAAGAACTTTTTTTATACAAAATTTTTCGAAACATGTTGCTACTGTGTAAAATGAATTTCGAAAGAAAAAAAAGTTTAGAAAATGTTATATTAAAAATGCAAAAATCACGTAAAATATGCAAAACTTCAAATATATTTTAAAATAATATTTTTTGTCCTCTCGTCCTCTGCAAAACCAACAAACAACTATGAATTTTATTACGAAGAGCTGCAGGAAATTGAAAGAGTATAAAAAATAAAATCTCTATGAATATATAGACTAAACAAAAATCAAATTAAATGCACCAACACGTATTTACAAATAAACCAAATGACAAAAAATAAATGCTATGAAGAGCAACAAAAGTAGTTGTATTTCGTTGCAGTAGCTAAACTGTATGCTTCTAAATAATGCTGCTAAATTTGTTTATTAAATATGCAAAATGTAAGCCTTTAGCTAGTGTTTATAAAAAACCGACTTTTCAAAAAACCGGTTTGACGGTTAACCGAAAATTTGCTAAAATTAAAAAACCGGTTTTTCGGTTAACCGTCTACTTAAAAACCGGTTAAACCGGTTAACCGACATTTTAATAATAACTCTAATTTGAAGCTTAATAAAAATATTTTTGGTTAAAAAAAAGTGTTTTTCAACTTATTAGTTTAACAATGCACCATATAATAAACAGTGCACTGCAGTGTTCTTTATAAATTGCGATTGATTTACATAGAAAATTTATAATACTTTTTTCAGCCTTTAGACTAGTTTTAATATAATTTATAAAAACATTTTTTTGGCATCTTATAGCACAGCTTTTGAAGCTTTATAAAGATCTAAAATTATTCTATAAACATTTTTTTCATTTCTTTTTTTTTTTAATTTTTCTAGCTTTAAAAATTAAATTAAATTATCGAAATTTTATAAAAAGGAAGCTTTAGACCTAGGATAATGTACTTTATATTATGATTTATATTCACCTCTTTTAAAGTTTTTCTCTCAAGGATAAGTTTATATAATTCTTATAATAAAAATGTGATAAAAATACCTGCATAAAATTGAAAAATAATTAACATTTCTTCTGCTAAAAACGGATTTGTTTTTAATTTTTGGAAGATTATTTAGAAGTAAATTTTCTGCACTTATTTAGTTCTACTTTCGAAGTCTTTATTTGTTCCTATTATCCTATATAAAATCTTATTTTCTCTTAAGCTATACATTAGGTGTAAAGTTATTTTCTTCTTTTGGAAAATTTCATTCGCATGAAATTAAAGTTTTTGTAAATAGAATGCTTAATTGTCTATCTGATTTATTATACATACAGTTTTAAAATATATTTAACTTCACAGAAGTATATCTATCAACTGACTACTTGTTAACTCAAATAACAAGGATTTTTAGAAGTTTCAAAATATTTTCTTATATTTTAAATTCAGAAAAAAATAAAAAAAGACGAAATTTAGTGATATTTTAAGCAAATTTTGAAACCGGTTAACCGACACAAAAAAACCGAGTATACCGGTTAACCGAAATTGAATATTTCAAATTAACCGGTTCGCAAATAACCGAAATTTGAAGAAAAAACCGGTTTTTCGGTTAACCGGTTTATAAACACTACCTTTAGCTTTAGTAGAATAGGTTAAGTTTAAATTACAAAAGTTTACAATTTCTGGATAACTCTTAGAAACAAGCAGATGAGAACTAATTTCAATTTAATTTAGCGTGCTGCATTCAAATAAGACATTCATTTGGCATTATTTCAGTTCTCGTGAGTTGGTGGCAATAGGCTGCAATAACTACTTTCAGATATTGGCATAACTTTAGGATTGATTTTAATCCTATTCCAAATGTTGGATTTTATTTTAAATCGAGTAAAAATGTAAAAGAAACATTATATAGATGAATTTAAACATTTTTACGTATGTTATATATCTAATTGTGAAAATGAGTAAGTTGATGTCAAATGTGCAGAGATGAGAAATTTATTAACTAAGTTTCAATGCTCTACTCACCGAGCTGAATATTTAGACTCCTAATTTGAATATAAGGACTGCGCACGAAAAAAATCCATGCATGCAAATCTGCTTATAGAAACTAAACCAGTGGCGAATTTTTTCAAAGTGATATTTTTATTAATGACTGTTATGTTCAAGTTCAAAACATAAACGAATAAATTAGTTCCTGTTAGTTTTTAAGGAAATATCTGATCTTTTCCGGAATTATTCCAATTAAAGGTTTTATTGTGTTTCGGTCACTTCTTTGCTCGAATAAGTTCACTTATTTTTAAACTCCGTTTCATTTTATGCTGAGCTTTTAATGTCTTTTAAATTATTTGTTACTAGAGTCCAAAATCTTTCAATTGCACGGAGTTTCGGACAATTAGATGGATTAGCCTCTTTCTGTACAAACTCTTACAATTTCTTTGTTACAACTCCATTGTTTTGTTGTTGTAATGAGAAAAAGCGGAAACAGGCCAGAAAACAGCGGATAGACTGAGTTTTATTAGGAAAGCAAGAAATCTTTTCCAAAGGCACTCATTCACGTATATTTCTGTGTTAATGCAACCATTTTTTAAGAATGAAGTGCTTCATTCTTGCGTAAGCATATGGAAATCCCAAATCAAAACCTTTCTTGGGAATTTTGATTTCTTTGATACACCACATTTTTTGCCATAATCTCTCTAGCATCTGCGACATAGAATTCCTGGCTATGAATTTAAAAAAAGTCACCCTGTACGAACGTTTTATCGTCTACTATACAGAAACAAAATTTCTGAAAAAAATCGTCTGAAGTACTTTCATGTTATTTTTTACCTCCAAATTCTTGCTTGTGTCTCTATTAAGATTTTTTTCTTCAAAATTCAAAGCAATTAACTTTTTGTGACACTTTTCTTCCAGAGATAAGGCGATTTGCTCTCAAAATCCTTTCTATTTTGCCTGAGTCCTACAGCCTGAAGATACTATTTGTCTTTCATTACCAGGTTACTATTCAGTGATCATGACTTCTTTGTATAATATTATGACCCAATAAACTGTATTTTGCGGCACAACAGCCTTCCTTGCAATTATTTTATACGACCAATGCAAGATTTCATGAAAAATTTGAACTATGTGTTTTTTGTTAAACTTCCATTTTAAGAAAAACCAATTTTGCTATTACTATGAAACTTAGCACATGGCAAGTGAGCATAATGGCAAATACAAACCAGTGAACAGAATTATTAATTTTTTACCACATCAAAAGTTATGCATGCACGGATTTTTTCGTGCGCAGTTCTTAGTTTAAAAATAAGCAGATTTTGTCGTAAAACGGTTACAGGAGTAAAGAAATTTGATACTCTAACAAACGTTAATGTAAACGGAGCAAAAAATGAGGCACTATTCCCGATTTTTAGAGAAAAATGACACACACTTTTGTAATGAAATCAGCAATAAACACACTGTTCGATATCATTGGAGGATGAAAAAAACTCCTTATTTCTGGTAAACTTACAGAATACTTTTAAGCCACCAACTTTACCTTATCAATAACTTTTTCAAAGGTTATGGGGACAAAAATTAGGTATTAAATATTAAACTAATATAATGACTCTTCATTACCCAGCAAAAAAAGAAAAAAAAAATCATTTCAAAAAAGGACATTTTTAACACTTCAAAAGTGAAAAAAGTAGATATTTCGAAATTTTTGGAAGCTCTTAACAATAATTTCAAAAAAGAGAAAATAAATGAATTTTTAACAGAAAAAAGTTAATAATTCTATAAGAAACATATTGGTGTTGCTAAGAGCAACACCAATATGTTATTGATATAAAACGCTAAGATTAGAAAAATTTTTGAATATTGAAATTATCCTTTTTTCTCGGAAGTTTTCGAGATTTAAAAACACTATTTTGCTGGGAATTGCTGGATTCCAAACAAATTTTTTAAATAAGTAATTTAAAGAGTTTTTTTACGATCATAAATGCTACATATATAATACTTTTATAACGATATACAAGTATCTGTCTACAATTGGCCAAAGGTTCCATAAATTACCGAACTTTGATGGTCATAGAAATTTTATTATGTTCGATACATAATCAGTCAAAGCCCCCATATAAGATACTTACTATTAAGTCGTTATAAATTTAGTACAAATATAAATAACTTTAAAGAAGTATTAATCATAACTTTGAACACAAAAAATAATCATAATCAGGGTTGTCAGATGTGGCGATTCTTCGCCAAACATGGCGATTTTTAATTGCTCTTGGCGACTGAATTTTCCGTTTTGCGATATGGCGAATTTTGTAGTGATTTTTAACAAGCGATTTATTTGGCTAATTTTTAAAATATCATTAAATTTGTATCATAGTAGAACTATTACGTTTTGTTACTAGCCAACGTCTATTTTTAGTATTTTTCTATCCAAAATCGCGGTCGCTAAGACCTTCTGCTTGAACATAAAATTAAAAGTATTTCTTTAAACACACGTATGTATAATAATTTCTCCATACTTATAAAATAAATTTGCAAAAAATATAGAGTAAAAATTCTAAAACAATTGTTTGTGCATGATTTTTATTATCATTCTGGTAATTTTTGCAAATTGTAAAAACATTTAATGATATTTTGTCCTTGGAATAAGACATTAAGGAGCAATTTTAAAATCAATTTTTAAATAAAAAGGTTTTATCTTAAATTTATAATTAATTGAAATCAAATGATTTTACTATTTTCTTAAATATAGCCTGGTTTAACAAAAGCATTTGGTATCAAATTGAGAATATACCATTAATTTTTATCATTAAGTATTAATTTATTTTTGGATTAAGAATTATTTAGGAATAACATTTGATATGAAATTGAGAAAGTATCACTTTTTAAATGTATATTCATTTTTATTCAAACTTGAAATTCAACATACGTATTTCCAGAAATACGAGTACCTTCAAATTATCAAATTTAAAGACACGAAGCAAGAGTTTGTAAAAACCTCTGATTTAAGTTGGGGATCACACACAGCAATATTTCCTGCTGCAATTCTGAATTCATAGGAGAGATAAGAGAAGGGAATACTAAACATTTACATTCACTTTTCCTCTCTCGTCTACGAACTCAGAATTGCAGCAAGAAAAGTTGCTGTTTATGAACCCCGAATAACAAAATAAAGATCCTTAATTTAAAAATATCTTCAATAAATGTTTGACAATTTGTTTTTCATCATCTTTCAAATATGAATATTAAGGTTTTGTGGGCCATAATGAAAAGAAAACGTTCATGAATAAATTAATTCTTCAAAACAATTTATAAGTTTATTAGGACAACAGAATAATTTTAGAATTATTCTGTTAAAAAATATAATAAATTTCAATAAATTTTTAAAATTTTTGACCTAAAATTGAGCTATGTATGTCAGAAAAGTGTATTGCAATTAATATTTTTTTATTCAAATTATTATTAGCTATTGAAATTATCATGGACTTTGTTGATGCTGAATTTACATTTTAAAATTATGTAAAATTTGAAGCACTAAATATTTTATATTTTTTTTTAGTTACAAAACAAAAAAAAAAAAAAATGTGTATAAAATTTAATTTTGGCGATTTCTGATTAACAATTTGGCGACAGAAGCTCAAAAAAATCTGACAACCCTGATCATAATTAACCACATATCTTGTATAAGACCTTTTCCAAAGTATCGTTATGGTATTATATGGCTGAATTTGATTAACTAAAACTTGTTTACTTGTTTTTTTTCTTTACATCACTTGGGTTAATAAATTATATTTATCTAATCGAAGTCTTTATAAAACAATATAAATTATGTATAAAATATAAGCAATTTCAATTTATTTTTTATAAATACATATCGGACATATATTTACATTGACCATCTTTTTGAAACCTCTGAAATAAATTTTCCTTAAAATAAAAACAAAAATTAATTCATCATCACAAGTGTTTGTTTTATCATTAAATGCATATAATTTAAAGATTATCTAGTACTAGTCAAAGTATCTTTTCATTACAAAACGAAAAAGTAAAGCACAGTCGGTTAATCTTGACCATATGTTACCCTACACCATGATGTACATAAATCAAAATTTGGGGAAAGGTCTTTCATGGGTTATGGGACCTGTGACCAATTGTAAACCGATACATGCATTAAATGCAAGGCATATTATGTTGATAATAACATTTATGTAGGATTCTGTTCTTTAAGGTGGGCCTTATATGAGAGCTATGGTAAATTTTCATAAAAATTTGAACTGTAGTTTCTGATTATGTAAAACTTATTTGTATCAAAAATGTTGAGGCCCGAGTAGAGGAGGAAGACGATGACTTCTTAGACATCGATATGGAGCCCCTCCTTTAATATAATTCTGTACAGCACTGACTGTTGCAGATTTTACCATTGTGAATGGCACCTATAGAGTTGACAGTCGATTTCGCCGAAAGTTCTGTCAACTCCGATAAGCGCCATTATAGTTGGAGAAAAAAGCAACAGCAGCAGCCTCATCAACAAATTATAAAAATAAAAAGGATATTTATAACGTTAAATAAAAAACCCACCTCTTTTATTCCACCGAATAGCTAAGGCAACAAGTAAGTGTCCAATCAATTTACTCTTTCTCCAAAATTATTTGTTTAATAAATAATTTTGGTGTCTTTCGTTTCAACCCCGTTGAAAGAAAGAGCAACAACAATTTCTTGGCACCAGCCTGAAATTTGTTTATGGTCCTTTTAGATCCTTCACTGAATCAGCGACACTAATTGTTATTTATTTTATTTAATATAATTTTCTTTATTTACAATTAATAACAATTGAACAAATTTAACAATAAAATTTAACAATCAAATATTAAAAATTAAAAGAAAATAATATAAACATTTGTTGTTTTATCAGTAGTATTATATAGTAGTAAACAAAAGATAAAATACTACCTTTTTATACTACTCTATGGAAAAAGTCGAAATAGCGACTTTCGGTGGTTTACACGAATTAATAACTAAATAAAATTAGTCGGTGGTCTACACTAGCTAAAAAAAAAAAAAAAAAAAAAAAAAAAAAATAAATAGTAACTTCCGCGCGTTTATATCGCATGCGGTTCACACAGCTAATAAATAAATAAGCATATCATTATCCCCGCTCAATTACATTGTTAGCGGTAAAATAATTAAATAATAAAATTTGAATTATTTATGTGGTATAAGCGGTAATATATACTGAATATTGGAAGATATCTCAGTGTTTACACTGGCATTTGCGGATCATTTATTTATTTTATTTTTTTTTTCTCTCTATTTTTCAATATAGAACCGGTATCGGTAAACATTGAAAATACAATTTTACGAAATAAATTTATTATTTTGATGTTTTAAAGCAGGAAGTTACTACGTAACGATTTGTGGGTAATTAGGGTTTAATATTTGATTAATTTAAAAATATTTCCGTCCGCATAAATTGTTTAATGAATTTAAATTGCTTCCAATTTAAGATTTGAAAACTCAATTGCGAAACGATAATATAATATATAATTAATATATAATTTGAAGATATATAAGATATAATTTGAATAATATTGTAAAATGGGTAGTCAGGCACATTCTAAGTTTGTCGTGGAAACGGACAACATGTTTGATGAGTGCGAAAATTTTGCAAAAATGGATGCTGAGGACTTAACGGAGTCTTTAGTAGAGGCTAAATTAGAATCTTTAGAGGAAGATTGGAAAACCATTAGAATATCGTATGAAACGATTTATAGTACGGCCGATTCTATAATTTCGACGCAATTTAAAGAATTGGCAAGAACTCGATTCCGAGAATGTAGGGAAAAATACCAGCTCACGAAGGCTAATATGAACGACCTATTGAAGGCAGCGAGAAATCCACCTACAGCTCAGAGTGGCCCACACCATTCGTCAGTTTTAGGTAGTTCTTTATATTATCCGACAAACGCTACATTTGACCTTTCTGAACTAGGCATGCGAGTACCAGCTTGTGACATGAAGGTTTTCAATGGCAGCTACGAGGAATGGCCATCTTTTAGGGACATGTTTTCTGTCCTTTATCATACAAACCCACGAGTATCCCAAGTCGAAAAGTTCTTTCACTTACTGAATAAGACAAGTGGCGACGCACTGTCAATTGTACAAAAATTTCCTTTATCGGAGAGGAATTATTTGCCTGCATGGAATGCTTTGAATTCGCGGTATGAAAACAAAAAATTTTTGGTAGAAATTCAATTGAAATCCCTTTTTAATATAAAAGTTGCAGTCACAGAGACTAGCGACGACATTAATAGAATTAGAACCACCATATGCGATTGTCTCGCTATGTTGACAGCACATGGTATACGGATAGATCAATGGGATCCTATACTTGTTTATTTGTGTAGTACAAAATTGCCAATACAGACAATAGCTGCTTGGGAAGAGTCCTTGGAATCGGAAACTGAATTACCAACATGGGATCAAATGGATAAATTTTTGAGAAATAGACACAGGGTAATTGAGAGAGTAGAAATGGCTCGTGATCAGTTAGTAGAAGGTAGCACTAGTAAACGTGTACAGGGACAAGGAACTAGTAAAGTTAATAAAGGCAAGAGTTTTACTCAGGGAACTAATTCAAACAATCGAAATTTATGCCATTTGTGTCACGAAGAGCATAACCTTCGAATTTGTCAGAAATTTTTCGATTTTTCAGTCAGGCAGAGAACAGAGTATGTGGAGAAGAACAAAATATGTACGAACTGTCTTTCTCCTAACCATTTGAATCAGGATTGTAAAAGCGTTTTCCGCTGTACACAATGTAAGGAAAGGCATCACAGCTTATTACATCCGATCAGTAACAATAACCAGACAAAACGGGCTAACCAAAGTGGAAAGAGGCCAGTTGATACATTTCATACTGAATCAACAAAGCAAATGTCTAACTCGACCCCGGAAGACTATCGAATCGAGACTCCATGCTTTTCTGGCAATACCATTCCGACAAATGTCCAGACTCATATGTCGGTTAATCATGATGATATTTTGTTGCCAACTGCTTTAATACAGATTAATCATTTAGGTGAAAAATTCACTGTTAGAGCTTTAATCGATTCTGCTTCAAAGAAATCCTTTATGACTGAAAGAATTAGGAAAATGTTGAATTTGAGAACGGAACCAGCAGATTTCGAAATATGCGGATTAGGAGGTACTGTCGTTGCTAATTCAAAGCAACTTTGTAATATCACATTATGTGCGGATAAACACAGTTTTATGCTTGATACTCAAGCTGTGATCGTTTCAAACTTAACGAGTTTGATGCCATCCACAACAATCGCTAACCCTAATCTCTCCGAGATAAGTGATTTAGAATAGGCAGATCCAAAATTCTTCGTATCTTCACAAATTGATATGTTGTTAGGTAGCGACGTTATTCCTTATATTTTATTAGAGGGAACTAGGAAGCATGTTTTGGGAAATATGGTGGCACAAAATTCTGTTTACGGTTGGTTTATCTATGGACCACTCACGATAAGTTCATTGTCCCTTGTGACAAAAGAGGTGGACAAGAATAGGGAAACTAGCGAATTGTGTGCACAACTTAGAAAGTTTTGGGAAATTGAGGAAATTTCAAATAAATATATTTTGTCAGAAGAAGATATATTTTGCGAGGAACTTTATAAAAAAACCACTTATCGGCGTGAAGATGGTCGATATGTGGTAAAATTACCATTCAAACAGGAATTTCAAAAATCATTGTTTTTATCCTCGTCTCGATTTGCAGCGAGTAGGCAATACATACAAATCGAGTCAAGTTTAAGAAAGAATGGGGAACTTTTTAACATTTACAACGATATATTACGGGAATACTTGGATTTGGGTCATATGGAAAGGTGTGATTCCATAGAAAAATGTGAGGATGGAAAATATTCTTCATATTATTTACCACATCATGCAGTCTTCCGACCAGAAAGTGCATCGACAAAAGTTCGCATAGTTTTCAATGGGTCTCGTAAGACAAAGAATTCTTATTCTTTGAACGATATGTTGTACAATGGACCAATTCTTCAGAGAGATCTAATGACTATTATTTTAAACTGGAGGAAATATAAATATGTCTTCAATGGAGATATAGAGAAAATGTATCGTCAGATAGTGATAGATAGCTCATATCAGAGAATTTTATTCCGTAATGATCCATTAGGAGAAATAATGGATTATGAATTGACAACGGTTACCTTCGGTATAAATTGTGCACCATATTTAGCGATTCGAACACTTCTTCAATTGGCAAATGATACCGAAACAGATTATCCACTGTCATCGAAAATATTGAGGAATGAAACTTATGTTGATGATATATTATCAGGGGGACACGACTTAGGGTCTGCCTTGGAAGCTCAGCAACAATTATGTAAGATACTTAGTTCGGCAGGATTTCCATTAAAGAAAATTACTGCAAATCATCCGCAGTTATTGGAAAACATTCCAAAGGAAAATCTCCTAGATAACGATTTCCTCAGATTTATTGATTCGAGTTCCACAAAGACTCTAGGGATTCGCTGGAACGCTATGACTGATTGTTTCTCATATAAAATTGAACCATTAAATGAACTAAATAAAGTTACAAAGAGACAAATCTTATCGTGCGTGGCTAAACTTTTTGACCCGGCAGGATGGCTTGCGCCTATTATTATTGAATCTAAGATGCTACTTCAGGAGCTCTGGCAAGATGGTGTTGATTGGGATGATGAAGTAAAGCAGCATATTTTTGTCAAATGGAGAAAATTCACGGAGAACTTACAACGAATCGAAGATATAAAAATTCCACGCTGGGTAAAATTTCAACCAGAAAATGATATTCAGTTACATGGGTTCTGTGACGCTTCGGAGTTGGCTTATTGCGCTGCTATTTACATAAGGTCTTCTAACTCTATAGTTAGATGTTCCAACTTGTTGATCGCCAAAAGTAAGGTAGCACCTTTACAGAAAATTACGCTGCCGCGATTGGAACTCTGTGGTGCTGTATTGCTCTCAAAATTGGTGAAACATCTACTAGACAGCAATTTGTTTCCAGGAGCCTCCGTTCATTTGTGGTCCGACTCTACTATTGTTTTAGCCTGGTTACAAAAGCATCCTTCAACATGGAAAACTTATGTAGCCAATCGCACAACGAAGATACTCGAAAATGTCGGTAACGCTACTTGGAGACACGTACTATCCGCAGAAAATCCGGCGGATTTGGGAACTAGAGGATGTACCCCACAGGATTTAATGGATAATGCATTATGGTGGCATGGACCAATGTGGCTTCTTAATGCTCAAGAGCATTGGCCTATTTCGACTCATTCTTTGGAAGCACCACCCGAGGAAAGGAGAAGAATATTTACTTCTCATTGTATAACGACCACTTCATCAAATGGACAATCTACCATTAAACACCTCTTGGCTAATGATTCATGCCCACCTTCAAAATTTCAGATCGCTCGTATCAAGCAGGAAGTTGGTGATGAATTCCTCATCATTAACAGTTTTACAAAATATCATCGAGCCCTCCGAGTGATATCATATATTTATAGATTTTATCATCTGACCTCTAAAAGGTTTAGGTCTAACGTTCCCACTTATACCGATTCTCTGTCTCAGAGTGAATTGAATCATTCTAAAATTGTGTTGATAAAGTTAACCCAGAAGGCTTACTACGCTGGTGAATATAAGGATCTTAGCGAGTCCCGCCCAATCTCGCGGAAAAGTTCCATTTTGACTCTGAATCCGTTTCTAGATTCGAATGGACTTATAAGAGTTAACGGTCGATTAGTTAACTCTGCTATGACATATGACGAAAAGTGCCCGATTATTATTCCATATGAATCTAACTTATGCGAAATGATACTTGGTTTTATGCACTCAAATCTCATGCATGCTGATATTTCACTCATGATGAACATGGTACGATATCAGTTCTATATTCCTGCTCTTAAGAGGGCAGTGAAGAAATGTATAAACAAATGCCTAATTTGTGTTCGCTATAAACAACGAAGTTTATCGCAGATTATGGCTGCCTTACCACCAGAGAGAACTACGTTCTCACTTCCTTTTACATTTACAGGAGTCGATTTTGCTGGACCATTCCAGATTAAAGCAGGTCATCTTCGAAATTCTCCTTATATGAAAGGGTATGCTGCAATATTTGTCTGCTTTGCTACTAGGTCCATTCATCTTGAACCGTGCTCTAGTTTGTCGTCAGAAGCTTTTTTGGCTACATTTGATAGGTTCGTCGGAAGACGAGGCTTACCCAGGCGTTTGATGTCTGACAACGGTACCAACTTTGTAGGAGCTAGCAAAACATTACTTGAGGAATATGCGACATTTTTGAAAAGCTCTTCAAAGGACATATCTGAAAAATATGCCATCCACGGCTTCGAATGGAAATTTATTCCCCCTAGTGCTCCGCACATGGGAGGCCTGTGGGAAGCTGGAGTTAAAAGTTTCAAACTACACTTTAAAAAGGTTGTAGGGAGTCATAAATTTAACTTTGAAGAATTTTCTACACTTTTAGCTAGAATCGAAGGAGTTCTCAATTCACGCCCCTTATCTCCGATGTCAGAGGACCCAGGGGATTTGAACGTATTAACCCCTGGCCATTTTCTTCGAGGTGCACCTATAATGGCCCCACCTGAAATGCCCATGGACGAACATAATTTGTCTATTCTTAATCGATGGGAGAAACTAAAGGCACTCCACCATCGATTTGCGCAGAGATGGAAGGTAGACTACTTACACGAACTCCATAAACGCTATAAATGGCGTTATCCAAAGAAGGAACTAAGTGTTGGAGATTTCGTTATAGTAAAAGACGAGATATTGCCTCCTAACGATTGGCGAATGGGGCGCATTGAAGCGGTTTACCACGGATTAGACAAAAGAGTTCGCGTAGCAGATGTGCGAACACAATTTGGTTTGATCACTCGACCAATAGTAAAACTCTGTTGGTTGCCAGTTTTGGATAAGTAGCTAATATTTAACTTACTTAGTACTATAAGCCCTCAGTAATACCTATATTGCTGTATGATACTAAATAAATCTATCTCCGTTTTTTTTTTTTTTGTCTTCTTTTTTTTCTTTTTTGTTATTTTCTTTCAGACGAATCATGGAACCCATTAGACGTCCTAAAGCATGCCTCATTTGTTTTCAGAAACACCATTTGAGATCTTGTGCTATTTTTTTGGGATTTTCCGTGAGTCAGCGCCTTTACAGTATTAGAGTGCATGGATACTGCAATAACTGTTTGTCGCAGTCACATCAACTCAGGGACTGTACATCCTCTGCAGTTTGCCACAAGTGTGGACGAAGACACCACACATTGCTACATAACCAGCGAACAGAAAGCTCTACTGGGGTGGTTCCTGTACAGAGGCGTTCAGTTCAAGACCGTCTTCAGCTGCCTCGTAGGGAACGATCTACGCATGACATTCCAGTTCCGTCTCCAGCTGTTCGACGTCTACAACGTCCAGTGCTACATGAAACCAGTACCGAGCAGATTCGAAGAAACGCGCGCTCTGAAGATTCTGACTCTGGAATCGTCCAGGTTTTATCTGCTCGCCAACGTCGCTCCCGAAGAAGACCTACCATGTTGCAACGGCAATTACAAGAACAAGCTGCTGGCCAAGCGACGACGCACCAGTTGCTGCGAGAAATGGTAGCTACAATGGACCGCCTCAGCGAAGCCATTCTAGTTGCACCCTTGCAAGGAGGGCGGCATGTTGAGGCCCGAGTAGAGGAGGAAGACGATGACTTCTTAGACATCGATATGGAGCCCCTCCTTTAATATAATTCTGTACAGCACTGACTGTTGCAGTCAGTGCTGTACATTGTGAATGGCACCTATAGAGTTGACAGTCGATTTCGCCGAAAGTTCTGTCAACTCCGATAAGCGCCATTATAGTTGGAGAAAAAAGCAACAGCAGCAGCCTCATCAACAAATTATAAAAATAAAAAGGATATTTATAACGTTAAATAAAAAACCCACCTCTTTTATTCCACCGAATAGCTAAGGCAACAAGTAAGTGTCCAATCAATTTACTCTTTCTCCAAAATTATTTGTTTAATAAATAATTTTGGTGTCTTTCGTTTCAACCCCGTTGAAAGAAAGAGCAACAACAATTTCTTGGCACCAGCCTGAAATTTGTTTAAAAAATATTAAGTTTTTACCAATATATGTATGGAATATATGCACTCTAAAGTAATTTTAGGAAGAGGGGTTTATATGGGAGCTATGGTTAATTATGGGCCGATCTTCATAAAATTTGACACAATGATTTATAATTATATATAATTTACTTGTATCGAATATTATATCAAACCCCTATTCCGAGAGGATATTTCTATGCGGGCTAAATGAAATAATGGCTTAACTACGTCCATGACCTTATAGAAGATCGTGTTTTAAATTTCATTGACTTTTTTTATACCCACCATCAAAAAAATGATATCGATTTTGCCATTCCGTGTACAACATGTCGAAGGAATCGTTCAAGACCCCATAAAGTATATATTCTCTGGGTCTTTGTTAAATTCTGAGTCGATTTAGCTATGTCCGTCCGTCTGTCTGTTGAAAGCAGGATAGGGCTCGAACGGAACAACGTAGCTCAAATATTTGTTTGGTATTGAAAATGGGGAAAATCGGTTACTAAATAACAAAGTTATGGGCTAAAAACTAGAAACACAGGGTGTCCGTTGTAGCTTAATTTCATACTTTTCTGCTGATATCTCTTAAACAAAAGCATGTACGACAACAAAATTTTGTACAAATAGTTCATAGACCATTGTAAACTCGGAAACTAAAAATGGGCGTGGTCCGCCCACTTTACCGCCCATCTCCCATATAACGAAAAATATGATGAAGTTGATGGTGGGTATATATATTCGGCCGAGCCGAATATAACATTCGCTCTTGTTTCAAATTGCGATCTGTTTGATTACAAGGCTTACATAGACAGACAAACGGTCAGACAGACGGATGGACAACGTTTAAATCGACTCAGGAAGTGATTCTGAGTCAAATGGTGTACTTTATGGTGGTTTCTATGCGTTATAAACATAAGGACAAACGCATAATACCCCAACCACCGATGTTGGTGTAGGGTACAAATACGATTTAAATATATTTATTTCAAAAGTCTTTACTAAATCAACAATATTTTTGCCAAAAAAAAAAAAATAATATATATATATATATAAAAAGCAGCTTATCAAATTTAGGAAGCTTTTAAAATCTATATAAATACTTACAAACTTATAAATAAATTTGTAAGTATGCAAGCATATACATTTCGCACCATCTTTAAGAACATAATTCATATCAACGACCAAAACGATGAAGAGGATAAAGAACAACATTAGTAAAACTTTTACTTTTACGCTGCTGTTTAAAGGCAAAAAAAAACTTCAAATAAAATAATAAGACAGTTCAATCATAAATCACTTAATATAATAGACTTATGAAAATTACAAAAAACAACAACTATATATGTATATACAGCCGCCATATGGGCGAATGTTGTATAATTTTCATACTCTCAACACAAAAATCAATCAAACTGAAATTGAACAAAAAATACTTGAACTCCCCTTGGGATACAACACGCGTAATCAAGGCAAAATTTAGTTATTCAAACGCACAAACACTCACACACACAGTAACTTACGCATAATCTGAATTTCTTATTGAATTATGATTATAAGCATGATTCATAATTCAGTTAATTTGCAATTTTCATGCCTTTTCAAAGAAAAAATAAAGAATCAAATACACACTTGCAGCCAGACTAACTAAAGAAAACCACCACAATTTATTCTTAACACTCGTTAAGAAAGTAAGTTAAAAGAAAAAAAATAAAATAAGAAAAATAACTAAAAGACCAATCAAATGTATGAGTTGGTTCAAAAGGTCAATAATAACAATAAAAAATGATCAAAAGTCAAAATTGAATAAAAGTTCATTAATAAAATAAAAAACGAGGAAAAGATGAGACTAAATCCATAAATAATTTGATTCAATTCGGTATGGGAATTAGAAACACTTAATATACTTACTTACATGTATTTCAGCAATGGGAAAGTTCAACTAAATATTTAATAATACCAAAAGGTACATAAAATTGTTAAAAAAAAAAATAATAATAATTTCCTTAGTATAAAGAAAACTATCTTATATAGTAAATATTCTGATCTTATTACATAAAAAATAATGACAAATTGAAAAAAAAAAAATATATAATCCAGGATATTAATGGTTTATCCAGGATAAAATGCTTCGTCTTATACACAACTATAAAAGCACTCTAATTTCAGATTTTAAAGTCATACAATAATGAAATTTAGATATGGGACATTATCAAACACTTCTGTTTTTTGCCCTTAAAAAAAAAAATGTATAAACAGTTACGGACAAAAAAAAAAAAAAAATATGGTCAAGTATATTTGTTTGAAATTTTTTGAGTTTTGTACAAAATTTTATGCAAAACAATATTAATGTCAATTCATTGCGAATAGATTGTGTAATAAATCTATACAAAAATAATATCCTTTTACATCCCGAAAACGGTACATCGTCTCAAGCACAAATATTCATTTTTCAGTGTAGACAAAAAAATAGGGTCAGCAGTAGGCTAGAAGGGGGAGCATTCGACATAGGGGCACATTCGTTTTTGTCAATTATCTTGAAAATGAAGTAAAATTTTTTGTGTTAATAATTTATTTTATTTTCATATATGAAATATCTTTTAATGTACATATGTTCGAAGGTAAATGTGATTAACTGTTTTTTCAATACTCTTCTAAATATTTCACTGTGGGTACATTATGTGATAACTCTCATATTTTTGGAATTGACGAAAGAATTTTTTCTATGTTATAAACATGATAGTAATGAACAAGATTTGACAACATATGTTTTCATAAATTCCTTTAAAGTGTGGAAAAAATTATTACTTGTGTGCAATACTCCTCCAGGGGTACATTCGCCAAACTGCTGGTAGGTCGATTTAGCTTATCCTTCGGGAACGTCGTAATCAGATAAGAACCTTTTACTATCTCTAGATCTTTCACTGTACATATAGACTCTCAAACAAAAATCATTTAGTGATTTTCTCATGCATAGATTTGTGGTCAGTGTTACCGTTTGGTGACTTTAGTCGCCATTTGCCCCTTTTTCAACCACCTGGCCACTTTTTTGGCCCCTTTTTTAAATGGCGACTAAATGGCGACTTTTTAAGACTACACTGAAGAAAGTAATTTCAATGAAAGAAGTACATTAAATGAAATTCATTAATTTTTTCCAAGAATTTATTAACTTAAAGTACAAATTCACTGCTTCAATGAAAATATTCATTAAAATTCAATGAAAAAATAAACGCTATTATGAACATTACATTGAAATCATTCATTAAATTTATTTTTTAATACAATAAGTAAATCAGTTATTTGATTTAATGTATTAGTTCATTGAATTAATTTATTCAATGTACCAATACATTGATTTTATTAAGAAGAAGCAATACATAATGAAGAAAAGCATTGAACCAATGAAATATTTCATTAAATTATATTAAAATAAATACTTTCTAACGGGAAATAAAGTAAAACGAAAACAAATTCATTTCAGTTTTCTTTTATCTCTTAACAAGAAATGACGCATTTTAAATAAAACACAAAAAATAAAAAAAATCAGTGTTGTGTTAAAAACGAAAATAATTAAAAAGTTAACAAGTTATAAATCAAATTATTAAAATACATAAATATAATTTATTCGCAAAAGAGAAGTCGAGCAGAATAATTGAATACACCAAATTAAATACCCAAAAGAAGTAATTTGGAGACTTGCCTTCCTAACACGTTCAATAATGTTTATGATTTCAAACAGTTTTTAAATATTACATTTCATTTATATATATGTATATAGAACCACTAAAACGCAGAAGAATGTGTTATTAGCCTCAAATACCAGGGTTTCTAAAAATATTGTTATTTCAAAACCAGAGGATTCTATTCGTAAGTAAACATAAATATATGAAATATTTAAATTGAATTCTTAATAAAAATTTATTAGAGACTGATTAAGATTTGGATACTATATCTGGTGATCGTCAAAATAATGGAATTTCTATAGACAAAAAAAAAATTAAAGGTAACTATTTCAAATATTTTAAGCAATTGAACGAATTTTAAAAATTTTATTTATAAACTTTCTTTGTTAAGGATAATGCTGTTGTTATATTAGTGTGGCATCTAAATGGATATTCCATACCATCATTGAGCAATATAGAGGACAACAGGAATTACTATATTATTATAAATGACAAAACAAGCACGATCACTTCTGTAAAATGCATTTTGTTTACTAAATTTTTTTTTTTAGTGAAATGTAATATTTTTATATTTATATTTAATTTTTGCTTATATTAACTCAATATCATATAATTTAATCATTTAATTTAAAGTAAAATAAAAACCAAAAATACAGAACAAGACTATTTTTATAATACATTTTTAATGTATAGTTTCATTGGGACAAAATATGAGTTCATTGAAATCAATGTACTGTTCACTGGAATTATTTATTTTATTTAATGAACGTGTTCATTGATTCAATGTTAGAAGAAATTTAATTAATGAACTTGTACATTAAATTATAATATTAATGTATGGCAATACATTGTTTCAATGAACCTGTACATAGGGTCAAAATTAGTGCACAAATTCATTGTAATAATAAACTTTTTCATTTCATGCAAAACTCGAACAAATGTTTAATTAATTAAAAGAGGATTGTATGTTAATTATTTTTGTGAATAATTTTTTGTAAATTTTTGCAATAATAAAAATTGTTATAAAATAATTATAAAATATTTTGTTATTAAAAAAAATTAATTTTGTAGTTTTCTATAAAATATAAAATTTTTTGTTTTTGTTGTTATCATTGTTATTGTTTTTTTTTTTTTTGTTTTAAAGCAGTTGTGGTTGCCATTGTTAATTGAATTTTTATCTATTTAACATAAAATTCAGTTAAACATATTAATTTTTGTTTGTTTGTTCAAATGCTGTATTAAAACAAAATATAAAACCATCATATATAGGCAAACGATTCTGCCTCCATCGCTTGGAAAATCTACCCCATGGGATGGGGCAGTTTCAAAAATTCTCAGTAAAAATTAACTTAGCACGAAGATAGTCAGAATCAAAGGGGCTTAAATATAAGCCAACATATAAAAGTTTTTATTACTAAAAAAAGTTTATTGATATCGTGAACCGTTTTGAAAATACAGCATTTTAAGTAAAAAGTGTCGAATGCTCCCCCGTCTATCCTAATTTTTTTTTTTTTTTTAATTTTTTAAATTTCTTGGAAAAATTTGTATGAAACTTTATTTTTATTTTTAAAATCTCGATAACGATATTAAAAATAAAATACTGAAAAAGGATGAGAATCATCGATGATCTTCAATTCTTTTTCAGTTTTCTATACCCACCATCAAAAATGGGGGGTATATTGATTATGCATTCCGTGTATAACATGTCGAGAAAATCATTTAAGACCCCATAAAGTATATATTTTCTGGGTCCTGGTTAGACTCTGAGTTGATCCAGCTATGTCCGTTCGTCTGTCCGTTCGTCTGTCCGTCTGTCTGTTAAAAGCAGGATAGGGCTCGAACCGGAGGACGAAATTTGGCTCAAATATTTATCTTATACAAGGTTTGTTTGGTATTAACCCAAATTGACCTAGCGCACCCATATGGTAACGCAAACAACGGTAAAATAAAAAGCTTTATAGCGTAGAAGATACTAAAAATTTAGAACAAATTTGAATTACATTTCATCCCATGGGTTCTTGTTAATAATATTAGCATAATAAAAGGTCATTAATATTTTATATTTGGAAGAAAGTGATCCTTTTGTAAACCCTTAAAATCATTATTGTTAAAAATGTAAAAAATAAGCGACATGAAAAAGTAATTGATACATTTTTTGACACTGTGTTAACTTTCAGAAAAATCTTTTATGATTTTTATATATATAAGAAGTATTGGTATAAATCAATAAAATATATAAAATGTTTTTATCACGTTTTTTATGGACTATATATCTGCGTTACCATATGGGTGCACCAGGCACAACATGGTAGTACATTCCTTTAAAAATTGTGTCAAGATATTTATTTTTTTGGTAAAAAAAAAACTTGCTTTTCCTGAAAATTTACCGTCAATGAAGCTTGGAAGAAGTTGAAAGTGAGAATGATGAATATGTGAAGGATTTTCATCGAATGGCCTAAAAATTATAGTGATAATGGTGACGAAGACGATGCTGGTAACGTGTTTGATAGTAGTATTTCACGTTAAGTCCTTTATACATTCATTTAAACCAAAATGTGATTGTTTATCATAATGAATATAAAATAGGAACATTAAAAAGCATAATTTTTACGTATTTGTGTTAAAATTGTTGGTCAGCATCAGGGAATATGGAAAGGAAGTCTTAAACAATTATAGTTTAGGACTCCAAAAGTCATTTGCTCTTCTGTAAATTGTATTTGGTGGATGTCCTCCAATATTCAAAGCTAGATTCCTAACAAAATTAGTTTTGATGATCGTGATAGAAGTCATTTTTTAGTACCAACAGCTTTAATAAGGCGTGATATCGGTAAATGCTCCAACTAAAGGGGGTGTACTTAATGCTGAATATTTGATATGTAAATTATGTTTTTCAATACACTATACTAGAACTCATATGGAACTGCATCTCCTTAAGAAATTTGCCAATAATAAAACATTTTTTTTTTTTTTTTTAAATTTACTAATTTTCTTCTTACAAAAAAATATCTATGTAATGCCTGGCGTTACCATATGGTAACGGTTCGTTCTGCCCGATCTAGGGACCGAAAGAAAATTTTATATAATAGGTAAATTTTCTTAGGCTCCATAGACCTACATTTGAAAATTTCATCATTATCTGAAACAAAAAACATTCCCGGTCAATTTGGGTTAACAATCTTGTTATAAATTGACTCTCAACTGTTATATAATGTTTGTGTTTGTGTCAACTGGTCCTCAATTGGAACTTTGGTGACGAGTTATGTGTCAATTGGTACTCAACTGGTGTTGATGGACCGATCTATTACTGCGATTATCGCAAATTTCACGCAGGCATGTTTCATTCCTTTTTTAGAACATGCGTTCACGGGTAATCGGGATTAGTTCTACTGTGTTTAGAGGTGGATTCTTTATAATTTTTAGTCTTCTTAGTTACACGCTGAATTTCAAATACCACGTTTTACGGTAGAAATACTTGCTTTAATACATGATTTTTGCTTAATTTTTGACGCAGAATCGGTAGAGTTAGAGGCGTCTAGAATGATGGATCTTCTGTCAGCTTTCGTTGTTGCTTTATATATACCTGTTTTCATATTTTTTCCATAGCAAAACAGATTTCTTAAAAAGTTGTTAACAATAATTTGACTGCGCTCAATTTTTCATCGCCATGTTCAATAGATTATGTCTGAATTGTCCGGAAAATTTTTTACGCGACTAATTTTTAAAAAATATAAGGAAAATACATAATTATGGGCGAATTCAACAAACACTTGACGCAAATTAATTTCACTCTTAATGAACCTATTCAGATAACCCAAAAAAAAAATGTCTTAAAAAATACGTTGGTTGAAAGAAAATCCGTTAAAAATCGTACTTAATTCTTTGTTAATTTCATTCACAGTTAAGTGAAAATACCCATACTTACAACTAAGTGGGGTTACACTGGTGGGCAAAATAAAAAATATTTGTAAAAACTGTTGAGCACATAAAAAAATTATATTTTTAGTCCAAAAACTGAAAGCAGATTCCTGTCTAGCACATCGAAATCCATCAAGTTCAACTATTTGTCTTTGGAGGAGGATTTCTAATGAATTTTAACCATTTTATAGTCTATAAAACCATTTAAATTTAGTCTATATTTTCTAAAATTGCAAAGCATGAATATGTAAACAGGACGTAGTTTGGGAATCTATAATATGTTTTGAAGGGTTTTCAATCAAAATCTTCGGGACATCGGAACAATATTTGCCCCAAAAAGTAAATTAAATATTTACTAAGTTTGTACTTAAATATACAATAAATACTATAATAGTTGACTTTAGATATTCATCAAATTAAATTCTGTTGCTTTAAAATGTTGCTAAAAAATGTAATTCACATTAAAAATTCAAATGTATTCTTAATTAAAGCAAATTTCTATTAATGTCTCTTATTAAACTTTTATTTATGGCATTGCCTTAGCAAACACTTTTTCCCTTCAATAAAGAAAAGAAAAAAAATCACCAACTTTAACGAGTGCAATTTATAAAACACTCAAATGTAGCAGAACTCTCCAACAACTGTTGTAAAGGCTCATTTCACCATAATTGATTATTGACTCTTGACAAATACGAAAGTACAACTCAACCAAAAGAGATACAAACAAATAATGATATTTAAGTTGAAATTAAACAAAAGACAGCCAGACATTTAGGAATGTCATTAGAAATACTTAAATAGATGAATACGTGCAAATATTTTGTCGGGTATTAAATCAATAAATATTGAAATTTAAGCAAATTGATATAAACATTTGTAAGGACAATAACATACGATTCTATTGAAATTTGAGAATTGTGAAAAGAAAAACATGGTTTTCAATTAAATTTCTCATATAAATTTAAAAGAAGTTTTTACTCTTTCCCTTGTACGGAAAAGTTTTATTTTCCTAAATGTTTTTCGATATCCGGTATGATGATGTAAGCAAAAGAATATGACAAAAGTTAAAAAAAGAAATAAAGTTGCTGTAGTTGGCCATATGTCCGAAAAAGTTATTGAAGTAATTTATGCACCCTTTTAGTGTTTAATAATTTTGTTGTTTGTGATAATATGTATGTTTTTTTAGTTGTTATAACCCATAAAATTACTCATCCACCTTAAGACAATTTATTGAATTTTTTTCCTTAATGCCTTAAGAAAAGAAATGTTATTGTACGAGGGTTGTGAAAAAAAGAAAAAGAATTAGAAACTTTTTAATAAGGGAAATAATACAGAAGTGAAGTGAAAAATATAGCATTATCCTTCATCTCGAAATAGCAGAGAAATATACTTGCATCCATTAATCTGGTATTTAACATGTTTGTAAAAATATTTCAAGTCGAATAAAAAACAAAGAAGTGATGAGAGATGTCAGAAGTACTCCATTTTGAACCCAAATAGCTCCGATCCTTTGTGGGACCCCCTGTACACTCCAACGATAGAGGACATCAAGTGTCTCAGATTTATTGAAGTAATGATTTGACTGCGAAGAAATATTTTTGTTTAGTTTAATTTTAAGTCTTGAAAATAAGTATGTAAATAAATATTATATTGAATTCGAAGATTGTTGTGTTTTTTCCTAAAAAGGAAAAGTAGCAGAATTAACAACAAAATTAAAAGTAAAAAAGTGTTAAAGGGAGTACCCTGTGCAATGCAAGATACTGCGGGTGTCATAAATAAGTAAACAAAATAGTATCTTTTCAAGTTGTAGATAGAAGATTCTTTTATATATAATTATAAATATATAATGTCTTGTTAGTAAAATAAGCAGCAAAAGATTCAATTCAACATATTTATTCTTAGTGAATGTGGCTGTTTTTAAAGAAGTCTATAAAATCAATGTTCCATAAATAAGTAAACATGGCTTCTGATAGCCACGGTGACCGCCTATATTTTTATACATTAATGCCAAACGTGTTGGTGTAGTGACTACATATATTCTGCATATCTCTGGACAAAATTAAGAGGTTGTAGTAATAATTAAGTCCATCAGATTGGTCCATTATGGAGACTCTATTTTTATTAAATTTAAGGCAATTTCTATTGGTGACACATCTAAACTTTGAGTAATTCACTCTGAAATGTAAATTATTTCCACAGCTTTATATTTTGAATCAAATTCACCCTAATTTATAGGAGAATTTTCCTACTATAGGATAAAATCAACAAAAGTTAAACAAAATCTTTTTGGAACTTTATAACTTTTAACAGACTAAGGTTAATCTGGGAATTTATTTTACTTTCGTTTACCGCTTTTTTCCAATTTTATAGATAGAAATGTATTTCTAAACCATTAAGCCCTTTTCGCTGGACTTAAGTATTGGTTTTCTATACTTAATAGTTAAAGCTTAAATATTTTAGAGCTAAACGTACATATAGCCTGAATTATATTTCATGCGAATCATAGGTTATTAAATCCATATTTTTAGACATAATCTGCATATTTTTAGACATAATCTGCATAGAACGTCATAAAATGTTTGAGAATTATTATACTTATGTGTAAAGGTTTCCACACAGCGAGACTATGTTTTCCGTTTTCATAAATTTTTTTGTGATTTGTAAATTCAGACCATAATTTTCGGACTTCCGGAATAAGTTTTGATACAAATTTTGGAGCCGAACAATTTTAAAGCTAAATTGTTTTCTATTCTTTTTGTAGTGATTCTTAGGAGCTTACGAGAGTAATTGCGGTCAACGAGTTCATTGAGCTTGAAGCATTTAGCCACCTTGTGAATAAAGTGGCCGTTTTATTAAAGATTTTTTATATATTTCTATATGTTTCACCTTTTTATACCCTACAACACCATAGGTGGGGAGGGTATTATGCGTTTGTGCTGATGTTTGTAACACCCAAAAATATTGGTCTAAGACCCACCTTAATTTATACCAGTCGGCTTAGAATCACTTTGTGAGTCGATTTAACGATGTCCGTCCGTCCGTCTGTCCGTCCATGTAAACCTTTTAATCAAACTACAAGTCGCAATTTTGAACCGAAATTTATGAAATTTGATACACAGATTTCTTTTGGTTTAGGGACGAAGCCTATTGAAATTGGTTATGATCGGTCCATTATTTCACCTAGCCCCCATACGAATGTCCTCCCGGAAAAGGGTTTAACGATCATAAATCCCTTAAATATAGCAATATTTTAATTTGGCACATATAAGTTTAAATAAGTGTGCCGACTTTTAAGAAGAATCGGTTCATAATTACCCATAGCTACCATATAAACCCATATAAACTTTTCAGAAAATCACTTTAACGGCCATAAACCCTATTAAAATGTTAGTATCAAGTTAATATTCGACACAAATAATTTTTATATAAACATAAATGATAGTGCCAGATTTTACAAAGATCGGTCCATAATTTACCATAGCTCCCATATAAGGCCCCCTATCTTGAATCACCCAAAAGTGAATAAG
Source organism: Protophormia terraenovae (assembly GCA_951394005.1). Classification (NCBI taxonomy): domain Eukaryota; kingdom Metazoa; phylum Arthropoda; class Insecta; order Diptera; family Calliphoridae; genus Protophormia; species Protophormia terraenovae. The sequence goes on from OX596076.1 coordinate 93,229,025, forward strand.
TTCATATTATTTGTATATTTTATTTTACACTTATGAGTATCGGTTCACATTTTACACCATGTCTAATAAAAGACCCCTCCCCGAATTATACTGTACACAATGGTGTAAGGTGTCATATGGTCGGGCTTGACCGACTATATCTTTTTCTCTCGTTTGTATTGTATGATAGTTACTCTTAGTTCTCCTATACTTAATTGTGCGCTATTTGCCATGCTTTAGGTCGAAATTATGGTTAAATTAAAATTTTCTGATTTTATCAAATTTTGTAATATAATCAAAAAAGCGACCATAAACTTCACTTACTTTTAACAAAAAATTTAAGAAATTAAGCCAAAAGTAGCTTGCTTAACTATTTTTGACTCGCCCGAAAAATATTTCTTTTCAACTTTCTCTAGAAAGAAACTGAAAATGGAATAATATTTGAAAAATTTGTGATCAATGTAAAAGAAAACTAATTGACTTCATCAAAAACGTGTAAGTTTTTAAAAATGGTTCGTTATATTTGCCTCTTTTTAAAGCGAAATAGAAATGATGTTTGTTTGCTTATTTATGACACCCGCTGTATGTGAATTTTTAGCTTCAAATTGCCTGCTATTACACTGATTAGACTTCTGAGTTTTGGCTTAATTTGTTTAAGGATATTTTTTTTCTTCTCGATGTTTATAATTTCCTAGACTCTTACGTGTTTATCTCTCTCCCACCCTTTCAGTTTAAGCCTTTAGTTTCACTTTTAATTGAATTTAAAATAATTTTGATTTACCACAATTTACTGGCGTAGTTCTACCCTCGTTTATTTCTTAAACGTCTAACATTTAAGCATAAAAATATTTCTACTTATTTCCTATTTTCAAAAAAAGAGAAAAAATATATAACATTAACTTATTCATATAAAATCTATAGACCGACACACACGCTCATATTATTCATCCACATAATAAAATCACTTTAGTAAACTTATTTTTTATATTTTCCTTCTTTTTTGTCGTTTTTGTTTTCATTCTGCCTACAAATCGAATATAAGATCCATTTATTTTTTGACACGATTATGATTAAATATCCTGAAGCTAACAATTTTATGATTTATGACTTTTAATGCAACATTTTGAATATGGCAAATGGCAATAGAGCATATAATGTAGATTTGCTTTTACAATTGATTTGTTCATACATTAAATATTAAGTTGTTGTTAAATGGGATTTAAATACAGTATTAGATGAAAAAATAGTAAGTTATTCAATATAATAATTTATAAGTACTTTAAATTTATTTTAATTGTGATATATTGTTAATTTAAAAATTAATTAACAAAATTGTTATTAGCCATTTTCCTTCCCTATCCTTCAGTTCATTGCCCGTTTTTCACATCTTGCCATAATTATGAATCTTTTAACTTTTAATCATCATTTCTTATTATTCCACGTATGTGTTTAAAATTAACAAAGGCCAGTGACATGTGGAAAAAAAATTAAATAAAATATTCTTTACAAGTAAAATTCTAAACATGTAGAGAAGTCATCAAAATAATTAAACTCATCAAGTAAAGAATTGTTTTAATTTTTTTCATCTACTTCTTAAACAAATAAAGGGTGGGAATGTTAAATGATTTTTACAGATGACAATAAATGAAAAAAAAAAAAAGATGAAAAACAAAAACTTTCATAATGTCAGACATTGACACGCGTTTTGTAAAAGTTTTTCTATAACCAACAACCTTTCTCATCCCTTCCCACAATATTTATTAAGTGAGGACAAGGTAGGAAGGATAGAAGGTTAACCACGATCTACACCAGGGGTTCTCACAAGACCTTGCTTTGCGACCCCCTTTTGACATTGCAATGGAACGCGACCCACTACAACGTTGACTAATTTAAAAATCAGGAAAAATGTAAAGTAATTTAAAAAAAAAATATTAATAATTTCGACATTGTTTTCCTTGAATATTAAGAGATTTTTTCATATAATTAATCTAATATTATTCTCTGTGTCCACAAAATATCGAATCTCTGTTTTAAGGGACAAAAGAGTGAAAAAAGATATTTTTACATAAAAATGTGTATTGAAGAACATTTGTTTAATATTTTTAGGGCTTCGGAGCCAACAAGCAGATAAACTTTGCTATTATTTAAAATGCTTTTAAATCTGTTGATTCAAAATTAAATTCAACGAATTTCAACTCTTTTTGAAATTAACCTGGAACTTTCTTAATACATACATTGAAAGGACTTTCTGTTTCCGGGAAACTTATTGATGAAATAAAAGTTTTGTGTACTGAAAACGATTTTATAAAAAGTTCTTGGCATAATATATTTTTATTTATATTTTTATAAAATAAAAGTAGAATTTCATGTGAAAAAACTATAGTTTCATCAAATTTAAGTGAAGTACATATTTATCTTTTTAATTAATTGTTTACCCTACCATATCGTATAGTTTTCTTTATACTGTGTCATTGGACAGTAGTGTCCCGTAGACAAAAATTTTGTAGGAAGACCCCTCAAACGATGTGAAAAAATTAGCTTAATATGGGAAAAATATTAAAAACATTTTTAAAATTGAACATTTCGTCCAAAAAATAGTATTGAGTTGTGTCTTGAAATGGGTATCAAACAATTTGTAATTTTTAGCCAATTAAAATAAATATTTTAAACAATTTTCGTAAAAATTTTGGTCCATAAACCGTAATTTTAGTACAACATGCAAAACAAAAAAAAAATGTTTTTCTTAAAAAATTTTATTTTGTTCCTTTATGGTTAAATTATTAAAAAATGCATTGAAGTAATAAGTACTGTTGATAATATATGATTTTATTAAAAAGTCTTCTAGCGAAACAAAATCCCACAGAAAAAATTTTTAAACTATTTTTTCCATAACCAGCATAAAATTACGAATTTTTTGATACCCATTTCGATTAAATCTAAATTAAACTTTTTTGACCAAAATGTATGGGACCTATGACGCAAACAAATTTTTACGCATCGTTTGAGGGTCTTCCTATATCGAAATCTCGAAAAAGGCTTTCCTCGGGACACTTTATTGGACAGCATTACTTTCTTCGTTTGATCATTGTTGTCTTTATCAAACATAATATTTTCAATCAAAGGTTCCTTCGTTAGTAGTTTCTAAAAAGAACTCATTTTAGAAAAAAAACTTTACGCTTGTCTTTAATTTGGATATATTTTGTAAAAAGATGTATTTCAATTTTTATAGTTTCATGCTTTTATTGAAATTTTCATTTGAACTTCTAAATAATATTTATATTAAAAAATTGTCTGTTTAAGAATATTTTTCAGGAACTCTTCGCGACCCCTCATGAATGTCCTTACGGACCCCTTGTGGGTCGCGGACCCCCATTTGAGAACCGCTGATCTACACACACACATATATTTAAATTCATGTGTGAACATATGTGCTTATATAAATGATAAAGAAAGTGAGTGAGTGTTGAAAAAGGAACATCTTTCTTTTATTTCTTGATAATATAATATTATATCCTTTTTTTTAATAAAAACCTTAATCTTTTGATGATTATTTGCTTAGTTATTAATTAAAGAAATTTTTGCTGAAAATATGTGAATGTGTGTATGAACGGGAATGCGTGAGTGTGTGAGAAAACAAGGGAATATAACAAACTTGCATATAAGAGCTTGTGTGTTTATTTATATAGAGATTTTTTTTTTTGCTTGTCTATTTGCCTGTTTACCACCACCAACATACACCCCAAGAATAAATGTTAAGAACAATAAATAAAATGACAAAAGATGAAAGTTTATTGTCAGTTGATATCCTGAGGTTATTTTAGAAAATATTCTCTTAACATTCTAGACATTTCATTTTCTTTTACTTTATTCCTAGTTGCAGAAGAAAACATACAGAAACTTACACGGTGGGATTAGAGCAACATGTTGTCAGGACATTAATTCCCGTAGTTATAATTTAATTTTATTTGTTAAATAAATTTTATAGAAAAGTGTAGGAATAAACTATATTGTAGACTAGACTAGACTATATTAGTACAAAAACTTCAAAGGTACACTGCCGCTTATCTGAATACTACATAAATGTTATTCAGATTTTCCGGTTTTTAAAGTTCTTACAGTTTCAGTTTGATGCTAACATTAAGGTCCTTCATTTAGAGTAAACAAAGAATTTTTAAATATTGCTTTTATAATTTTATTAAAGGTAATTTTAATTTCTTAAAAAAAATATGATTTTTTTTAGCTCATCAGAATACGATATTTTTCTATCTATTTTATTTTGTAACAAAATAACAACTGAAAAGTATGTTTTTAATGATTTAATAAAAATTAAACTCGTTTGTTTTGAATTCTTACAAAATAGGAAGAAAAAAAGCGTTGTCCAACGAGGAAATTGGCAAAATTAAATCCTATAAGGAATGTGGACTAAATATTAGCTAAATAGCAAATAAAATTGGTCGAAATCATTGTGTGGTCAGTAATTATCTTCGTAATGTATCCAATTATGAAAAAAAAAAAATATATGAAAGGAGGTACCTATACTTTTCTTTCGGCTGCAGATAAAAGAGCAATTATCAGAAGTGCTTCAAACTCCTAAGACTCTGCTGCAAAAATTAAAGAAAAAACTGGCGTTAGAGCAAGCTTAACAACAGTAAAGCGTGTAATACAAAAAGTTACTAATCTTAAACGATTAAAAATTAAAAAGAAGCCACCCCTTAATCTAAAGAAACAAGACTACTTTTTAGCCGGCATCATAATATGGGAAAAACAATGGCACAGAGTAGTATTTTCCAATAAAAAAATTCAATTTAGAAGGACCAGATGGCTACAGTTATTACTTCTACGATTTGCGAAAAGAAGAAATTTATTTGGAGCGTTGTCATAGCTGTGCTGGAGGTGTGATGGTAGGGATTAAGTTTCCTACTATTGAACAAGCATTTTACAAAATTTTAGTTCAAAAATGAACGCAAATTCATATATTACACCTATTCATACTGCAAATGTGGTTAAAAACTGTATTAGAAAACAAAATATGACATTACTTGATTGGCCGCCATACTCCCCGGATTTAAATATAATGGAAAATGTATGGGGATGGTTACATCGTAAAGTGCATGAATCTGGGAAATAATATGAAATAAAATCCGACCTAATTGAAGCCATTAACAAAGCGTGGAGTACGATTTCTTTGGATTACATAAAAAGCCTTTATGACTCAATTCCAAAGCGCATTTTTCAGGTTATCTCTAATAAAGAAGGTAGTACACATTACTAAAATAACCAAGGAATAAATATTTTTAAAGCTTTTATTGAAAAAGTTCAAAAATTTTAGCTTTTATTGAATTTAAAGCTGTATGTCGTAATCAGTGTTACCGTGTTACCAATTGCCCCTTTTTCAACCACCTGGCCACATTCTTGGCCCCTTTTTCAAATGGCGACTAAATGCGACTTTTTAAAACTATATGATAAATGACGAAAAATTAAGTTGTTTAAAACATATCAACCCATTATATATTAATTTCAACAAATAAATGAGCCATTTTGAGATTGTTTCATAGTATAGTGGTATAAAAAACCGACGGAGGTTTGAAAGACTGAAATACGAGTGAAGAACTCGTACAAAAGTACAGAATTTTAATTAACTAAAAGAGGATTGTAAACATACAATCAAAAAAATGTGAATAAATCTTTATTTTTGCAATAATAAAAATTGTTGTAAAATAATTATACATTTTTTTGTTATAAATAAAATTAAATTTTGTAGTTTTTCTTAAAATAAAATTTTTTTGTTTTTGTTGTTGTCAAATAAACAAATTTTTAAGAGTTTTTGTAGACTCTAAATCAGTTGGCCCCTTTTCTTCAAAAAATCCCCTTTTTGGCGACTTTTTATTTAGCAATCCCCTTTTTTGGATACTTTTTAAAAATTCTTAACGGTAACGCTAGTCCTAATGTGATGAGCCAACACTTTTAGACATTATTTAAATTTGTTTGTGTTTAACATGTATTCCTGAATTATTATGAATTATAATATATCGTGTAAATAAAGTTTATTTTAATTTTAAAAAATTTAGCTTTAGTTATTATTCACTAGCGTGATATTAAATGAAAAAAACAATTTTTGTATGTGTCGTAATCAAGTGAGCGGCAGTGTATTTTATTTACCATAAATTAACATTAAAACCCGTTTCAAGAAGAACAAAAGGTCCACATGATAATGGGAAGGCCAAGAAAATTGAAAGCATATGGAAAAAAACTTCTAACACATCTGAATATCCAAAGAAGTCAATAAGATCCTGAACTTGTGATCCAGAAGTAGTGCAAATTCGGACAATTTCAAATGAATTTAACATAGGTTTGTTGTTCCCTTTTTTGACGCCTATTCACTTAGTAGGAAGTCATGTTCACAAAAAATTGGGTATTAACCCTTTTTGAAATGTTCACCAAATTGAAAATTGAAAGGTTTAATAACCAAATTTTTTTTTTTATCAATTTGCTAAACCTTTCAAAAGGAGTTAATACCCAATTTTTTGTTATCAATTTGCTGAATTAATGTGACACCATATTCGAAAAGGGTTAGTGCCTAATTTTTTTTTATCAATTTGTTTAATTAATGGGATTAATTAATCGGGGTCATTTTGACCCCGAGGCCGTTTAAGGGTTAATTTCATTTTTTCACGATCATTGTAAATATCTGTTGTTAATAAATACATTTCTTAAGTTTTATGATAATCTACCGAAAAATAGATAAAATTTCGACTAGTTTCCATCAAAAATTGCAAATATTACAAAATTTGACCTTTGACCTTTAAAGTTTATGGGTTAATGTCTTCCAAATTGTATGAAACTCTTGATTTATATTTAGAATTATGTGGATTATAAAATTTTGTAAAAAGTTCCATTTAAAATTTACAACAATGTAATAAAATGGCTGATTTGCCAAAATATTACATAAAAATGGGTTTTTCTCGAAATCCGCCGAATTCAAAATGCAGGTTCAGGCAAACTATAAGAGGTATTGACCTAATGTTTTTACTGTTTTATGCTGTAAACTGTTGTCCATAAATCTCCATGAGATCTCCTAAAAATATTGAAATTTGTTTAACAAAGTATCAAAAAAACTGAAATTTGAGTTTTGAAACGACTGTTAAAAATATAAACATTTTTTGGCCATAGCTGAGAACAGGTTTACGTTATTCTATAAGAACAAAAACTCATACTCAAGTAACCACAGATATATTTTAAGTAATGCAATTGTTTTATTCGAATATTTTTAAAAATATATTTATTTTTTTGTCACATTTCGAATTCAAGTGCTCTAAAACACGTTAATGGCCTGGGGAATTTTCAATAACTTTTACATTTTTCAACTAATTTTTGTGTTTTATATCTTTTTGTAACACTAATTCTGTGTACATTACGATTCCTTTACAATAAAATGCAAAACTAAGTATTTAATGACAAAATTTTTGTGAAAACTGAGAAAAAAGCATATTTTCCCCTTGTAAATGCATCTTCAAATTTCAGAGCCGTTGCGGCACCAGTTAACGTAGTCCTATTGCCCTAATTTTTTGCATGCCGTATTTTTATAACCCATAGAACAGTTTTATGGGGGGAACGGCCTGTAGGATAACATTTTTTTCCTTCATACAAGCTTGGAGCACTCTAGTATTCATAAATATTAGGGTTCGTTTCGAAAGGAAAAATTTCTTTTGATATTTGTGTGTCATACTTTTTTAGAAGGTTTTTGCATCAGTAAAAATAATGGCATATTTTGTTTTTTAAAATTCCAATTCCTTCCCCTGCATATCTTCGGCTAAAAACGCAAATTTTGAGCGCCATTTTGCGCAGAGACGAATCCAATTGATTTATAAAAAAATTTCTTTTATACATCAATTCTACATAAAATTTTAGTAAGAATGAGCAATATTCAACCCGCTTAACATGCATCGTGTTCCAATTAGGGTGTCCGAAAAATTTAATATTTTTTAAAAAAGTTTTAAAAATATATTTTTTTATAAACACAGTGATATCTCAAAATCAAAATTTTCAAATTTACCCTAATAAATATATAAAATATTTTAATTTAATTCTTAATAAAAATATGTTACAGACTGATCAAGATTTAGATGTTACATCTGGTGATCGTTATGATATCGTGAACATTTTATGAAAATAAAGGAATTGCTATAAACAAAGAAAATTAAAAGTAACTAGTTTAAAAAATTTTAATTCTTTGAAAGAATTTAAAACATTTTATTTTTAAATTTTTTTTGTTCAGGACAATGCCATATGGTATCTAAAAGGATATTCTATACCATCTTTGAGTGATATAGAGGACAACAGGAAGTACTTTATAAAATTAATGACAAAGCAAACACAAAGTTCATGATCACATCTGTAACATGCATTTTGTTTATTTACATTTTTTAGTGAAATTTAAATGCACTTTATATTAAAAAAAAAATTATACTTCATTTTTACTTATACTAACTACAAATTAAACAATTAATTTAAAATAAAATACAAAACAAGCCTATTATAATACATTTTCAGTGTATAGTTTCATTGGGGCAAAATATGAGTTCATTGAAATCAATGTACTGTTCACTGAAATTATATATTTTATTTAATGAACGTGTTCATTGATTCAATGTAAAATTAAATTTAATCAATGAACTTGTACATAGGGTCAAATTTAGTGCACAAATTCATTGAAACTATACACTTTTTCATTGTATTTGTGTACCTTTCTGGTTTAATGTATAGTCAGTGTCTCTTCTCTATGTAAGGGGCGGCTGTATTGAAACCTTGTTAAATAGGTAAAAAAGGGAAAACATCAATAATTTTTAGATTGGAAAATAAGTAATGGAGTGCTGCTCTGCAGATATAAATAGTTTCAGTATTGGCGGCCTAAAAAATTGTGAGCTCTGTTAGTAGCAGAATTGGCTGGTATAGGAAATATTCTTACAGACAGTGTACATATTGTGGAAATTATTGTGAAACCCTTTTGAAGATCCGCCCCAAATTGTGAGTCAGAACATAAAAGCAACGACAGTTGAATCGACCAACGTGGAACCATTACATTGATATTCTAATAATTCGTTTGTATGACCCTAAAGTTTATTTTCTAAATTAACGGAGTACGTGATAAGTAAAAATAATGTACATCCCAGTTCCTAATCCCTAGGAGATAATGAACGGGCAATGCAAACTCCATGTACATTTATAGTAAGTAACGATCTGCAAAAGAGCATAGAAATTGCAAACTGTCGAAAAGGGGGATCCAAGCGTTTAAGAGATTTAGAAAATAAATTAAAAGAAAATTTCATTTGATTTGCTGGTCCACTGTGCTTTAGAAAAAGGAGTAAATTTTATATAAATACACATATATTTTTTTGCTAAAATTTTCTTTCTTTGTACTTTTATTTCAGTTTTTTTATTTAAACTTTCTTACTGGTATTATTATATTTTATAATGGTTTTGTCATATCATTCATTGTTTTAATTTTTATATGTATATTTTTGTGTTTATACGTAAAAATGTATAAAAATTCATACAAACTCGCACACAAATATTACAAATTCATATACAAACAAATATGTATTTAAACTTTTTGTTTCAGCTGCTGTTATAGCTGTTGATGTTTTGGTGACTTGAAAGTAATTTTTAAAAAATTTCTCTTTTTTTTTTCTTCATACGATCCTTTGGTCTTCATAGGGATTCTTGTGTTTCTATTCAAGTAAAATTTAACAAACTTACATACACATTTTAATTTACACATGTGTATGTTGGTTTATAAACATTTACATGTACATCCAAGTGTATATATTATATTTGTTATATGTCTTAAAGTTCTTCCTGTTATTTCGTTAAAATTAGCATATTTAGATTAAGGCAAATGTCATATGTAGTATATGATGAGTTTTTGTGGCAACTAAAACTACAACAACTAGATCTATTTAACTTTTGACACATGTTCTTGGTTTCATGTGAATTTCAAAAATAAAAAAAGGACACACTTTTGCGCACTTTTAGAATTGTTGTTAAGCTTCCTTTTTTAAGTTTTAGCCAGAAATTGTTTTACAAGATATTTTCTTAATTATATTACCTGCTTTGTTGTTATAAAACTGTTTGTTCAAAAGAAATGCAAAATACTATAAACGTAGTCTTTGACAAATAGTTTTACAAGAATTATATGTCAGCAAGAAACAAGAAAATGGAGTTATTGCTCTGTACTTATAAAAGCCTTTGTACATAAAAAGATGAGGTTATGCAAATAAAAATTAAAAAAGGTAAATTGGCATTTATTTAACTTTATTTTCTTGTGCAAATTTCCAGAGGTAATGAAATTTTTTGATAATATAGTGTTTGAAAAAGTGTGATTATTTAAAACTTAAAATTAAAGTTAACAAATGAATTTGGTATTAATTTAAGAGGACACATGTAACTGGAGAATTTTATTTTATTAAACATTTTAGGTAAAAAAAAATTTAATTGTACAGTGTCTCCTAGTAAAATAGTGACTACTGAATTGCTGTCTAAGGTAATCATCAAATATTCTCAAAAAAGGGCAGATCATTTTTAGAGAATTCTTAACGATTAACCCAATTAAAATGAATAGTTTTTTTTTTTTGGATAACACTGTGCAAAAATTCCTAAAATTTTTCTCTCATGAAAAAATCCATATATGCGTTCTCATTTTATCTTCCGGACATCACATTTTTTTTCTACTAAAATGACTTCAAAATTCTGAAAAATTTACAACTTTACGAAAATTATATAAACCTTATACAGATTTCGAATAAAAGATAAGAATACCTGAAGTATAACTAAAGTTTTTTTTTTTCTTAAATGTTGCAACACAAAATGTTAAGAAAATATACCTTGTATAAGGCAAATAATTTAATAATATTAAAGACTTAAGTTTTGAAGAAGATATAAATCTTTCGTACTGCAAAAACGTTTATTATATTGGAGCGTTTTTATAATATTCTTAAAAATTTTTATCTTAAAAATGCGTATTCTTAAATAACGCTCATCTTTTGAAATGGTATTTACGTAGGGTCTACACGAGATATTTTTCTATCATAACAAACGTCAAATTCTTATCATGATAAGAATTTATCACGTGTGTACCCAATTTATTTATATTATTGCAGCGTTATGATATAATTATTAGAGCTGGAGCGAAGATAAACTTGTTTTGCTATCAAACGTCATTTTGTTGTTGTATTTTGTTGACGTTTATTTATTTTTTTTTTTAAAAGAAAAAGTGCATTTCTTCATGAAAATCTCAATTAAATAATTATTTGGAGCAAAAAAAAAAAATGAAATTGAAAAAAGATTCGGCTGTGCCGAATCTTTGATACCCTTCACCATATTACCTTAACGTATGCTTGAATATTTTCACATATATAAATCTAAATTTGTTTCAAACTACGAAAATTTTAATATAAAAAAAAAAAAAAAAAAACAATCCTAGCAGGCTTTGCTTTTAAAAAATAAACAAAAACAATTCCATATTTATTTATTTTTGTATGTGTGTTTAAACAAACTGACTGCATATACAAAGAACAACAACAACACTGTTATTCATTATATTACTGCTGTTGCTAACTAAACTACTTGTCTTATAGGCAAAAACGTCACTAATAGTCATTACAATGCTTAATATACATGTTTATGTATGAACATATTTATGTATATTATTAACAGATATGTTTTAGTTTTTAAAAATAACAACAATTCCATATCTATTTATTTTTGTACAGACTGCATATACAAAGAACAACAACACTGTTATTCATTATATTACTGCTGTTTCTAATTAAACTACTTGTCTATACAAAAAAACAAAAAACGTCACTAATAGTCATTACAATGCTTAATATACATGTTTGTGTGTGTATTTATATTCTTAACAGATTTGTTTTTGGGCCATAACTCTGTTGATTATAAACGAATTTGGTTTATTAAAAAAACCGAAATTTTATAAAAATATTTATGACTGATCTATATAAAAATAAAAATCTGTAGCTTGAACAAGGGCTTCAAAAATAAAAAATTCGTTTTCCCCGATATCTCAGTTATTACTGAACCGATTTATTTCATTTTTTCAGAACAAAAATTCAGAAAATAATTTCCGAGCCCCCTTTAAAAATTCGAAGTCCCTGGTATATGCAGAGGCTTCAGAAACTGAAAAACCGGTTCCAAAAACCGGTTTTTAAAGCATATCTCCGCCATTTATAAACCGATCCTGCTGATTCAAAAAACCGAAATTTTATAAAAATATTTGTGACCGATCTGTATAAAAACAAAAATCTATAGCTTAAACCAGGGCTTCAAAAAGTAAAAAATGCGTTTTGTCCGATATCTCAGTTATTATTGAACCGATTTATTTCATTTTTTCAGAACAAAAATTTAGAAAAAAATGTCCGAGACTTCTTTGTAAAAACGAAGTCTCTAGTATATACAGAGGCTTCAGAAACTGGAAAACCGGTTCTAAAAACCGGTTTTATTAACATATCTCCGCATTGTATGAACCGATCTTGCTGAATTCCAATAGCAAAATTCTCGAAAGCATTTCCGATCGTTTGATATATATATATATATTTATATATATATATATATATATATATATATATATATATATATATATATATATATATATATATATATATATATATATATATATATATATATATATATATATATATATATATATATATATATATATATATATATATATATATATATATATATATATATATATATATATATATATATATATATATATATATATATATATATATATATATATATATATATATATATATATATATATATATATTATATATGTCAGTTATCGGTGGGCTTCATAAACGCCATTTCAACCGACACACGGACGGACGGACATGGTCCTATCGTCATCATTTCTTACAAGGATCCCGAAAATGTAAATTTTTTTGCTCTCCGACGAAAATTGTGGGAATTACAAACGGAATGACAAACTTATATATACCCTTTACACCTGTGGTGAAGGGTATAAAAACACAAAATAAAATGAAATTTAAAAAAATTGATATATTTTACCATTAAATTTTGACAACATTCCTCGGCCAAAACCAAAAAAAAAAGTGATTTATTATAATAAAATGTTATCTACATGTTCCCATATATGCTGATATAAACAAAAAAAATTGCAGTAGCTCTGCCGACATTTTGTTACTTGTTATGTCACAAAAATCTTACGTGTAGACCCTACGTTAGTTTTATCCATATAATATTTCTGATGTGTGAGAATGATTGTTGCTGTATGATCTACATTCAAAACTCAACAATAAAATGTAACATTTTAAAAATAATATTTTCCTAAATATTTTTGCTGCTACATTTAAATAGAAAATATTTTTATATTACAGAGATTCATAGCTTTCATCTGACGTCCATATTAGGTTGATATGATATTCCCAAATTTTTATATTTTATGCGTTTACTTCGAAACTTTACATTCCTTTAACGTACCAGAGAAAAACTTAGTACATTTTATTACGTATGGAAAAAGTACTCAAAAATAAGAATTTTAACTAGACAAAAATATGAAAATTACAAAAATGATAATACTAATTAACTAGAATTGATTTTGTCTTAAATTTTAATTAATTTTGTTGATAAAATTGTTCTTAAGTAAAAAAATAATAAATGCCTCGTAAAGCTCATAAGCTGTATTTTACGCATCATTGTTATCTGCTTTAAAACACATTTTAATTCTTGTATGCCTAAAAGTTAAAAGATCAAACTTTAACCTGTTTAAAAATATAATTTGTGTTAAATTATTGAAAGGTATTTATTTTATTATATCAACTACAAATTACTTAAAAAAAAAAAAATAAAAAATAAAAATTTTCACTTTTACCTATCCATCTGGATTATACGATCTTTTTGCAATATAAAAGTGCACAACTAATCCCGAAATGATCTATATAACACTGAATTAACATTGAAAATGGGTAAATGTTAAGATTATTAATTTTATTGAAAGTCGATAATTTGGAGTGGCTCCTATTTGAGATTAACTCAAAAACGTCATGTCAGATAAGTGTTACCAGGTTACAATTTTAAGATTTCTTTTTCATCAGAAAATGCTTAAATTATTATTATAATTTTTTTTTTTTTTTTAAGAGAGAAAATTATTTCTGACAGTTCCAATGATCCGTCAGGCTATGAAAGATATTTAATAGAAGAATTCATTTATTTTAAGAAAGACAATATTTTATGGGAATTCCCTAGGAGTTTTAAATGCGTTTATCATAATTTGAACCCACTTTTTAGCATTACTTTTAGCTAAAATGGACAGTATAGAATAACAGCAATAATTACCAACCCTTTTCTTACCTAGCTAAGAGCAATATCCCCAAAAATTTGGAATGTTTTCTGAAAAAAAGGTGAAAACCATTGGTAGTAGATATACTTGGGGACTTTAGAGTGTCTGTTGTGAAGTAATCTAAACATTTTCCCATTTACAAAGTTTATTGAATTTTATGTAGATCATTTTAGGATTAGTTTTGCACTTTTATCTTGCAAAACGATCGTACAATTTAAATGTTTATATAAAAGTGGAAAATTTTAAAGCTGGGTGGGATGAATTCCTAGCAACACTTCTAGTATTAAAATAATTTACTACCTAATCACTTCTGCAAATCAACAAATAAAGATAGTGAAGAAAAAAATTGCAAAAAATATGATTTTAGGAGAAAAGAAATTCATTGACCTTATAATTTTGACGCATTGGAAAGTTCACATTTTCAAAATTTTTTTCCATAAAAAGATCAATAGTCAAATAAATGATTATAAACAATGTATATATGAACGCCTTTTAGTATTAAGTCTTTTACATAGCTGTACCATCAAATATCCATTGTACTTTTTAATACGCGTTGTAAAGAAAAGTGACCTTATAGTTTTGCCGCGCACCTTGTATAAACCATTATGTATGTTAAGCAACCTCAACATTAAAAGTAAATGGTTTTTGTTTAAATGAGTTCATGAGATAATCATTCGTACACAGTAACAATAAATATCACGACTCTCCAGTTTATGGTAAAATATGAGTAGCTTTTTTGTATGATTTCAAACTTCATACTTGTTCTGTGACAACTTAACTTCAATATATAAACCAAACTCTTGAAAATCTTCTGCTGACTTAGCTTAACGACTATCTGCTTAAGAATCTATGTATAGTTCACAAATATAATGCTAAATAATAAAATTTTATTTTACTGTGATATTTAAGATGACATTTTAAGATTATACAAACTAATATTCCATAATATTTTAATTTTTAAAGTATTTGGTGAAAACAAATGTTTTTTAATGTTGCTGTTTCTTAACTTAAAAAAAAATAATCCAAATTTTAAATAAGTGTTTTTCCTACACTTCTTCTTTCTATTAGCTCTATTAAAATTAGAATTCAAAATTATTTCCACAACTTTTAAAGACTTTCACTTAATTAGTCCTTACGAAATGCAATATGATAAAAATATTTCCCACACAATTTGAGGAATCTCATTATAATTGTTCTTCAGATTAAGAATGTTTCCCTTCTATGGGGGGTTCCAAAACAAGCTACCTCCTTCCACTTTGTTCGAAATATAAAGTATCATATTTGCATTAAGGGACACACTATTTCAGAGTTTTAAAAAAGAGTTTCTTAAAAAAATTAAAAAAAAAAGAAAAACGAAAAAGAAAGATTTAGTCGGTCATGTCTATATAATACCCTACAGAAATGTGTTCATCAAAATTCAGGGAGGGGTCTTCTTTTTTGTAGACCTGTGGCCAATTGTGTACCAATACTTGTATTAAGTGTAAAATAAAACATACGAATACAGAAAATTACGTCAATACTAACATTTATATGAATTAACTCACTTTTGAGTGATTCCCGAAAGAAGGCCTTATATGGGAGCTACGGTAAATTATGGACCGATCTTCGTAAAATTTGGCACTTTCATTTATATTTATATAAAACTTATTTGTGTCGAATGTTAACTTGTTACTATCATTTTAGTGGGATTTGTGACCGTTAAAGGGATTTTCTGAAGAGTGGTTTATTTGGGATCAATTATGGACAGATCTTCCTGAAATTCGGCACACAGATTTAAACTTATATGTGCCAAATTTTATTAAAATATTGCTATATTTAAGGGATTTATGATCGTTAAACCCCTTTTTCCGAAGGACATTTGTATGAAGGCTAAGTGAAATAATGGGCTTCGTTCTTGGACTATAAGAAACATGTATGCCAAATTCCATTAATTTCTGTTCAAAACTTCAACCTGTAGTTTGATTACAAGGTTTACATGGACGTAAAGACGGACGGATATTTTAAAGTCAACTCAGGAAGTGATTTTAAGCCGATTTTAAATTAAGGTGGGTCTTAGACCAATATTTATGGGTGTTATAAAGATCAGCACAAGCGCATAATACCTTAAATTATTAGGGTATTATTAAAAATATTAAGTCAGCATAAAATTTGGGCATGACATAAAGTCGAGGTATTGCTTCTAACACTATGTGTAAATATCATGCAAATCACTTTATTTGTTTAGATGTGTTTGATTCACAAACAAACGTATACCTAATATATATTATATAAAAGAATATAAGAATTTCCTATATAATAAAAAAATATATCAAATGCAAATATTTAAAAATTTGATGATGGCATTGTGATTTTGAAATGAAAGATTTGTGACTTTTAAGATTAACCCCCTGTTTTTATAAGACGAACGAAAAATTTGTCTCGTCCAAATGTATGTTTATTTGAAATTTATTTGTTGTTTTCCATACATTTGGACGAGACAAATTTTTCGTTCATCTTATAAAAACAAGTGAGCTGGTAAGTCTTCTTCTATAAGGATAATAAAAAATATCTTTATTTCACTTTTGATCCGTACTCATTAAAAAATCAAAGGATTTCTTAAAGCACTTATTTTACTAAAATGATAATTAACTATTAATTAATTTATATAATAATAAAACTTAATAATTAGCTTTATACGTAACTAATAACAATCCCCTTACTTTAATACTGCCTATAAAATTGAAATAATTTCAAAGTAAAATAATTTGTATACATGTATTGAAACTAATTTAAAACAAATTATATGCAAAAACTTTAGTTATATTATAAAACGCATTGCAAACATAATTTAGAAAAGTTATTGTATTTTAATAAAGAAACAAAAACTTCAAATAAAACTTTCTATTTCACAACCACAGACAGTTGTTTTGTTTTTCAATCCTTTATTATATAACTTATTATAAAATATCTAACTACCTACATTCTTTATATACTTACAAACATATGTGTGTATGTGTATTCCTATGTAAGTGCACTCGTGCATAAGTATAAGTATATTTATTTCAGCTCCTACTTTTAAATATTGTTTAGCCAATGTAAAAACAGAAACAAATGTTTTGTTTTTTATGCACAATCACAGTTAAACTCCTGCTGTCGTCGAAATATTTTGAAATTTATGACAAATATTTTGCTTTAAAGCTCTTTTTTTGTTTTTAAAAGGAATTTTGAAAAACAGCAGAAACAAGAAAAATACATTGACAAGAATGTGTAGGAAAAAACAGCTATTGGTTAAGGAAACAAAAACTTGGAAAACAATTTTTTTTAAGTAAAAGTCCAAAAGTTGAAAAATGTTCTTGTACATATGATGTTTGCTACAAATTATGGGGTTGTATGTATTGATTTAGTAATTGATCGTTAAGGTAAACCAAATTTAGGTTTATGTAAAAAGGATATAAATAGCTATTCTTTGTTACAGTGTTTACTTATAATTTTCTTCTTTCAAATTTACAATATTTTTCATCACAAATTAAATTTGTTTTGGAAACTCTACACTTTGTGTAGAGTGTTTTCAATTTAACTTAACTGCCGTAACTATTAAATGTTCTATTACTGGACCGGAATTGGAATTATGTTTGCAAGACAAAAAATATTTATAGTAACAAGAAAACAACTTATTTTAATTTTTTATATATTGTGGCTTTGTAGACAGTTTTTGGTTTTCTATATTAACTTTACAGGAAAGTTGTTCCTTTTTTTAATTTGTTTTGCTTGTTTGTATATTGATTTGTCTTTAATTTTTTATATAAACCCTTTATGAAAATATGCATATGTTACGTATGAGTAATATGCAATTGGTCAATAATATTACTTATACGCTAAATTATGCTTAAGGAAGTTCGAAAGTTATTTTCTATACAATTTAACAACAAATTTTACAGATATGTGAATAGAAATTAGATAGATACTATTATCTTTTTCTTTTGTCTAATTTGAATCTTAACGATTTCAGAACCAACAATACGTTGCTCTGAAATGATATTGCATAGAAATTTAAAAAATGTCAATATATTTTACAGAACCGAAACTATGCCACTTTAAAGTTTACTAAGTCACGGAAAATAGGACTTTAGCACAAACACATATTCGAACATTGGCTACGGGAACAAATTATTTATTTTGTTATGGCTTTTTCACATCCACAATATTACAATGTTTTGGAATTTTCTGTGACTTATACAACTTTAAAGTGGTATAGTTTCGGTTCTGTAAATGATACTGATTTCAATCTTTTTCTGTATAACGAAGAATTATGTAAGCTAAGCAATGTAATCTAAACAAAAAAAATCGAGTTTACACTTTTTATAATTTTTGAAATTAAAGTAAAATTTTCGTAAAAAATTGGTTTATTGAAAAACTATAAATATTTTATCTGTAATAAAATCTTTGTTATCAAAGATATCTTAACAAAGAATTTTTGTAAAAAATTCCAAAAAAAAAAAAAAACGAAAATCCCAAAAGTGGGTTTTTTTCGCATTTTCGGCTATAAAATTCACATTTTTCCGAAGTTCCGTAGATTTTGGTTGAGCATTTTTAACAACATATTATAGATTTTTAACCCTGGAAGGGCTTCGATATTTTAACCCTTCTGAGGGCTTCGTTAGTCGAAACGACTAACTCTAAAAATATTTCAAGGCGTATCATTAAAATGAAACATAAAACAATTGATTTTCTGTTGATGAATTAATTTAAAAAGAATAACAACAAAAATTCCTAAATACTTGCTAAACACGGAGCAAATTCGTGTTTTGCACATCAAAGTCCAACTATTCGTCTATAAGGAGGATTTTTTTTGCCATTTTTTAAAATATTTTTAACATTTTTTATGACGGACAGACGGACGCACACATCTTTGTCCATAGACAAATCAAAATAGAAAATTAAAATTGCATTGAAATATACGTTTTTAAAAAGGTAACAAAAAGAGTTTTTGAAAATAATTATTTTTGTGGTTACGTGAGCACTTTAAAGTCAAAGATTTTAAAGCAAGTACTAATGAACAAAAAGCCTGATAAACTGTTTTAGAAAAAAATTCGAAAAATATATTTGTTTTGTAGAATTTCTTTTTGTTTTTTTAATACTTTAGTATATTTGTAAATTAAAATTATTACTGTGTAGGTTTTAACGAAACCGAAATGGATAAGACACCACAAATGCTGATGAAGTGTGTAGCGGCACAAAAAATACGTATTTCATTCGGCTGGTATCTAATTATAGTCCACAAACTCTGCTTTGATACCGCCATATCTTCTATTTAACACCTTAAATTTAATTAGATTTGAACAAAAAATATAGGTACAGAAATTAAAATAATATTAGAAAGTTATAGGTTGATTCTATTAAATTTATTATTGTTTCTATTAAATCAAATATTGTTTGACCCATAAAAAAAGGCTATTTTGATAAATTTTTACACTATTTTGACCAGTATTTTAGAAAAAAATTAGTTTTACTTATTTCAGGATATATGGGAGGTAGGGGTTTTCTTATTCCGATTAAACTAAAAATTGGTAGACTCGCCAAAAAATCTTTACTTAACTACTATGTTCACACACAGTAGTAAATCCGTTTTTTTTAATTTCAAAACTTTATTAATTTTAAGACTTATGATTTTAGTCTTATTATTTAGCGTACAAAGTTGCCATTTTCTATGACAACTCTTTCTATTTTTGTCTTATCATTGTATGGGAACAAAGCACTGTGGGACTATCATCTTTATATAGTTTGAGAAAGTAATAAAATTGATAATCATTAAGTTGGAGCTTAAATCAATATATATAGTTAAAATTAAGAATTATATTTTTGACAAAATTAAGAATTACATTTTTGATGTCAAATAATGAGTAATAGAAAAAATCCTAGCACACGATTTGCTCTTAACTTTTTCGGAAATTTTTTTTTTTTTTTTTTTTTTTTTTTGATATAGTTGCCTTTGAAAATATGTCAGTTATTATTTTTAATGATAACCATATTGATTTGTTTTCAGTTTGATCAAAATAAGTGACAAAAAAAAGTACGTGCTAAAATTATTAAAAATTTTCAATAAATCCAAATTGGTTTTGCAAATTTTGACCAAACAATAAAAAGTCGGCCGTCAAACTGTTTCCAGTGTTATTAAACAGTATCTAAACTAAGTTCGGGAAGAAAAAAGGTCCACAGGATATTGGGAAGGTCAAGAAAATTGAAAGTATATTGAAAATAGCTCCAAACGCATCTGGTAGAAAAGCTCAGTGCTCTAACTATTTGGTACAAAAAGTTAAAGTTAAAATACAGGCTTGCAAATATACAAAGTCCAAAAGTTTCACACAGGAAAGCTGAAAAAATTTGAAAGCCAAGAATAGGGCACGGAAATTAAAATCAAATTTCATACAAAAATTCTCATGTTGTATAATTGACGACGAAACGTATGTAGATGTAGCAGATTTTTCGCAGCTTCCGGGTCAAAATTTTTATGTTCCTAATGCTCGAAAAAATGTTGAAGATAAGTTTAGGACCCAAAAGCAGACAAAAATCTCTAAAAAGTCATGGTATGGCAAGCTTTATATAGTTGCGGCAAAAGAAGCAAGTCATTTGTTACAGTGAGCTCAATAAATACCGAAATATACATCAAATAATGTTTGCAAAAAGGTCCATATACTTTTGGCCCGATTTGGTCATTACGGTAAGAAAGTTTTGGAGTGGTATGAAAACAATAACATAGTTTTTATACCAAGAGAGGTTAATCTTCCAAATTGTTCGCAGCAAGACCATTTGAGAGATATTGAGCTCTTGTGAAAAGAGAATTGAATAGTACAAAAAAGTTGTCTCAAAATAGATTTTAAAATGCAAACTTTTCCCAAAAAGTGACTGAAACAATTATCAAATCTCTAATGGAAGGATTAGCGAAAAAGGTCGAGTAGTAGTTAAAACTATAAAAGTTATATTTTTCTGTGATCTATTATATAATGTCAATTAAATAAATTATTTATATTATTATTCAAATTATTAAATTTTATATATATATATAAGATTTCTTCGATTTCACTCCTTATAAACTCTTTTTTGCTGAAACAATTCTAGAGTTTTACAAATTTCTAAAACGCTTCATATTTGTACCACACAAACGCCAGTATGTTGTTCACTATCGAGATGGTCCTGCTTTATATTTCTATAGGGTAAGTGTACCGGTGGTCGGCAGTTTAATTTTTTTTCTGACTTTCAAGATTAATATTTCCGAATTTCAGATTTCAGATTTTGTTACATTTTTGCAAAGAAATAAATGTTTATTTTGTAATTTTATTGCATTTTATAAAATACATCGATTGCATCTATAGTCGGCATATTTTTCCTGTGTTCAGCATGTGATGATCCAATAGTCGGCATGAAATTTATTGACACATTTTGTATGTAAATGCCCTAAACTATGCTTTGAAATATAACATAATTTTAAAAAACTAAAATGAATTTTTAATGAAATACTTGATAGATTTTATAGTTTATCTTTTTTTCGAAAAATGGTCCAACAGATACAATTTTACATTTCAGCGACCTATATAAAATTTTACGTAGGAAAATTCTGTAGAACATTTTTATGTATGAATCTTAAGTTTTAATTAACTTTTAACACATTTTTTACAAACATCATAGAAATGACCCCTTATAACAGATAAATCATTACATAGTTCCGACGAAATATTTCTAATAATAGGATCTAAATGTATTTACAAGAAACATTTAGGTCCGAAGTAATAATTACATTATTATCTCCAAATTAACATGACATGCCGACTATAGAATACTATAAAATTTTTTTGTTCCTAAGGTCGGCAGTCACCAAACCATGAAATGGAATTCTTTACGCAAAATTTTAAACATTTAACATAAAGTTTCAATTGTTGCCTATCTTCTGAATAATTTTTGTTAAAATACAGCTTCAACTATTATAATTAATATCGTCTTTGAAAGTAGCCTTTCTTTAATTTTTTTTTTATAAAAACTGATATCAAAAATGTGTTGTTTAAAAACGGAGTAAACTGCCAATAAACTGCTACTATTTTGAACATTTGCACTAAAAATATAAATATATTTTCATGACAAAATTGATTTTAATTGATCGCTGTTGTTAATTATTTCAGCTTAAATTTAAAAGTGCCGACTACTGGTACATGCCGAAATTAGGTGCACTTACCCTATATTATAAAAGAAATGACAGACTCAATATATATCCTATTTTTTTTTTAATTCTGGTTATGAAAATAAAAAGATTATTCATAAATTTTATTTACTTTTTACCAAAAATCAATTATTTAAAAAATAATATATCACACCTATCTGAGTGGCACAAGAAGTTTCATGTAGTTCCTTAATTGCTAAATATTATAAAGAAAATATACTTTTATTAGTGATAAATATTTATAATAAATTGGTTTTAAATATTTTATGAACACCCAAAATATTAAATTTATATTTATAATTTAAATAATATGTTATTTCGATATGAAATTTATTAAAACAAAACCATTAAAAAACACTCAGTTTTCCTTAGTTACACACAGTGCTACCGTTTGGCGACTTTAGTCGCCATTTGCCCCTTTTTCAACTACTTGGCCACTATTTTGGACCCTTTTTTAAATGGCGACTAAATGGCGACTTTTTAAGACTATGTGCTAAATGACGAGAAACCAAGTTGTTTAAAACATATCGACCCCAAAGGTGGTTGGGGTATTATGTGTTTGTGCAGAAGTTGTAACGCAGAGAAAAAATCTTCGGACCCCCACCTTAAAGTATACCTTTCGACTCAGAATCACTTTCTGAGTCGATGTCCGTCCGTCCGTCCGTCCGTCTGGTCGGCTGGCTGTCCATGTAAAGCTTGTGCGCAAAGTACAGGTCGCAATTTTGAAGATAATTTGATGAAATTTGGTACATATGCTTTTTTAAACACAAGCCTATTGAATTTGGTTATGATCGGCCCATTATTTCACCTAGCCCCCGAACAAATGTCCTCCCGGAATAGAGTTTTAACACTTATAGATGCCTTAAAAATAGGAATATTTTAATATTTTAATATTTAGTACAAATAAGTTTTATATCAGCAAGAATCCGTCTGCCAAATTTCATGAAGATCGGTCCATAACTGACCATAGCTCCCATATAAACTCCTCTCCCGAAAATCACTAACTTCCATAAATCCCATACAAATGTTAGTATTATGTTAATATTTAACACAAGTAAATTGTATATAACTAAAAATAAAACTATGTGGATCGAAATGGTGTAGGGTATAATTTAGTTGGGCTTGACCGACTATATCTTCTCTCGTTTTTTTTATTGAAAACAGACATAATTTTAATTTATGGTCAACAAGGTAAATATTTGCGATAACAGAAACCGTTCATCAATGTTTTGCTACGTTAAATTTCATATGAATCTTTTTTAATAACATCTGCGGATTCTGTTTAAATAACTTTTTAAGAAGAAGAAGAAAACATAAACTATTTTATACTTTTGAAGTAATTAAAAAGTACTTCCTAAAAATGACTTCCAATTATTTTTGCTGGGAATACTTGTGAATATGTGCGTTCCGCCCTAAATTTGTCCGACGGGGATTTGAAAGACTGGAGTACGAGTGAAGAACTTGTACAAAAGTATAGAAGTGTTACTAGTTACTTAAAAGATAATTCTATGTTAACTATTTTTGTGAATAAACCTTTATTTTTGCAATAATAAAAATTCTCAGCAAAAAGCTTTTTTGGAAGCTCTTAATAATTACTTCCAAAAATTTAATAATTATTTGTAATAAAATTTTTATTTTACAAATTTTAAAGCTTTTTTATTATTATTTAATAAGGCAAAAAAATTGTATAAACATAGTTTTAAACTTGAAGTATAAAATAAAAATAATAACATCCTACCAATGACAACTATGTGTTAAAAAAATAACTTCTGCAGCTCTTTTTCACCACTAAATACTTCCTTCCAATGACAACACAATATTAAAATCATGTCTTTTTCAGTTCTATTTTTGCTGGGTTGTTGTAAAATAATTATAAATTATTTTGTTATTAATAAAACTGATTTTTGTAGTTTTTCTTAAAATAAAAAAATTTTTGTTTTTGTTGTTATCAAATAAACCAATTTTAAGGAGTTTTTTAGGTTTTAAAACAGTTGGCCCCTTTTTTTCAAAAAATCCCCTTTTTTGGCTACTTTTTATTTTGAAATCCCCTTTTTTGGACACTTTTTGAAAATTCTCAACGGTAACGCTGGTTATACATACTTTTAATTTAACATATAAAAATTCATACTACACTTGCTCAATTTGCAAAGAGTCAATTGTGTGCAACAAAATTAAGTTCACTAACAGCCTCAGCTACCATAAAGTACCTCAAATAAACTAAAGAAAACCTACACTTTACCGTACCATGATTTTAAATATTGCGAGATTCTGCAAGAGGGGACAGCCTGTTTGTATTGTGTCAAATGAAGCACTTATAAAACCTGAACACATTGTTGTCGTCTACACTTATTCCAGAATTTTACATACAAACTCTTCACACAAACTTACAAAATAAAAAAAATCCATTCAACAGGGAAACCATTTAAAAATAAATGCAACCTTAGCAACATGAAATCACTCGTTTGAGTGCAATTGTTTGACTATTCTTATTCATTTTGAAAGAAATATGACTCCAACTATCATTCCGACTCTTAGCTACTAAAGCAGTAGTGCTACTGTTTTTGCTGCCATTGTCCTCTAACCCAAACTCAAGTTCAGCATAAATAATATAAAAAAAAAAAAAAAATACATTCACAATTGTAGGTTGCTGGTAACTAGAATTACAAAAGAAAATATAAAATATTAAGTTCATTTGACTAAAATTATAAAAATTGTCGTCTACTTTTGGTTTGTAGCAACATAAGTAAAGCCACATGTGCCTGAGTGTGTGTTTAGTTTAACCATTGTTATAAAATGGCAAAAAATAAAATAAAAATAGCTAAAAAGGGAATAACCCTTTTTATTCTTTTGTTTTAGTTCTTGAATGGTAATAGAGGTTTATTGTTAATTGTGGTTAGACTAGAATGAATAATAAAAAGTCTAAAACTATAAACGGAATGAGCAAAATTGTATGCAAAAAACTAGAAATGAATTAAAATTATTTGTTTTATTTGAAGGAAGGGAGTTACAACCCTCCCTTGTTGTATATTTTTTGCTTTTATATTTTGTCGCCTACATCCTTGCAGAGAATAAAAGAGAAAAGTCATTTCCGTTTAAAGAATTATGGGAGAATATTTTAAAGATATTATAATTAAAAGACTTTTTTTCAATAACGTAAATAGATTTATTTAAATTGAAAGTAGCCCTTAAAAAATGAATGAACTTAAATAAATTTGTATTTAAAAAAAAGCTCTGAAGTAAAACACAAAAAATTATAGACCGATTCTAATAAAATTTAGCAATGTTGCTTCTACTTATATAAAACTTATTTGTGTCGAATATAACTTGATACTAACATAAATATGGGATTTATGCACGTTAAAGTGATTTTCGGAACAAGAATTTATATGGGAGCTACGATTAATCGTGAACCGATCTTCATAAAACTTTTTGCACCGAATTTCATTAAAATATTCTTAATTTTAAGGCATTTTTGAGTGTTGAAACTGAATTCCGGGGGGACATTTGTATGGGGGCTAGGTGAAATAATGGACCGATCACAACCAATTTCAATAGGCTTCGTTCCTGTATCATAAAAGTCTTACTTGTCAAATTTCATTTAATTATCTTCAAAATCTCGACCTGTACTTTATGCACAAGGTTTACATGGTCAGCCAGCCGTCTAGCCAGCCAACCAGCCAGCCAGACAGACGGACATCGTTAGATAGATTTAAAAAGTGATCCTGAGTCGATTGGTATACTTTGAAGTATACAGATAACGTTTTCTATGGTGGTGTAGGGTATAAATAGTATACACAGAAAAAAGTAAAATTTTGTTTTGATTATTAAAATGATTTATTCAATTGAAAAAATTTTTAAATTTCCACCTCTCACCAAAATGTTTAAATTTTAAAAACTGGAAAACAAAAATTTTATTTCCAATTACACACTTTTAAAACTTTAATTAAAAAAAAATATTTGATAAAACACAAACTTTAAACAATGTGTTAATTATATGAATCAAAAACTTAAATGAAAATAAAATGAATATTTGAATTAAATCAATCAAGTAGATGATGGAATGAATTAAAGTGTTAATTGAAAAACACAACTGTATATATATATATATATATATATATATATATATATATATATATATATATATATATATATATATATATATATATATATATATATATATATATATATATATATATATATATGTAGAATTTGAAAGCGTTTTGATGAACACTTTAGGGTTTTGTGACTTCCCTCTGTCACACTCTAACTCCTCTATTTTAAATTATATACACAACACTTCAAATTTCATATTTACATTTATTTACATTATTATTTACAAAACTTAAAAATAGCCTAGCATTAACACAAAACTCCTTTTGTGTTAATGCTACTTCAACTCAGCTTGACTCACACTGAGTAACTCTCCCAGTTTGTCAAAATTGTCGGTCTTTTATACCCACGTTCCCATTCCGTCTTATCCCGTCCTGCTTAAGCCCAACCCTTAAAACTCTAAACTAACGTCTCCGTCCAGCAAAACCTCGGTGATCCTCCCATTTTCCCCTCCAGTTCCTACATATATATATATATATATATATATATATATATATATATATATATATATATATATATATATATACAGTTGTGTGCAAACAAATAGTAGCATTATAACATACTTTGGAGTTTTTGTTGCTGCTCAATTCCTAGACAAGGAATTCAAAAACTATTTGTTTATATGAAAATCTTAAACAGGGACAATAATCATAAAAAAATATTTTTCTTTTTCTATGCATCTTCGGAAGTTACCGTTATTTTGCTTAAGCCGCAAAATGATAAACATTGGAAAATAGTATTATTGTTTTATTATTTTGGAACCTTTTGGTTTTTAAGTAAGTTATATAGCCGTGTAATGTACATACAGTGAAATTTAGCATTTAAAAAATTTTAAAATAGGTGGCAGCAAACATTGTTTTCCGAGCACCCGTAGCTTATTGGTAAAAATACTTGCAGAAGGCAAAACAAAGCAATTTCTGCAAAAATTGTTTTGAATGTTCTCCCGCAGTTATTGAAAACTAAAAAAAATATAATCCAAACCAAGAAAAACGAACTCGCATTTAAAAAAATCTTCCATGTGACTCTACGCGTACAAAGCTAATGGTTAACTCAAACACATTTGTGACGTCCACTAAGATTAAACAGGACATAGAGCTAAAAGTTAATGCGTCAACTATTTCTTGACATCTCCAAAACAAAATCTGTAATCAAGATTTCAAAGGTAAGTCCCATTGCTAAACTTCAGACAGGCACGCTATCGCCCTTATTTTGCGATACTTTACTCCGACTGGCCCCATAAGAAATGGCGCACATTCTCTGCACAAATGCATCCAAAGTAGTTCTTTTTGGTGCATATGAGACGCATGGGACAAGAATTTATGTGACGTGACCAAATAATAAATAATATGACCCAAAATTTGTCCAAGTTCGTCAAGCACTGTGGTGGGAAAATCAATATTTGGCATTTTTTTCATATCATGTTCCATATTTTGGATAAGAGGTAACATGGATGCCCTAATGTATGTGGAAATATTGAGAACAGTCATGTTGTCTTATTCAGAGAAGAATATGCCCCTCAAATGTGTGTTTCAGCAGTAAAATGTTCCTAAGAAACTAGCAATTTGACAAAAAATGGTTTTCCGAAAATAAATGTAATGTTTTTGAGTGACTGACTCACTCAGCATATATGATCTACATTAAAAATCTTTTGGGAGATGTCAAAGATGTTCTTTTTTAAAAAGAAACCGGGAAATTTTCAGGAATTGTGGACGCCAGTGCAGTCAGCTTGGAAAAATATTCCCATCGAGAGGACCACTGTCAAGGCCAATAAGCGCTATTCCACAAAAATTTGTGTAAACTAAATTTGCCAAAAAAGAAAAATTTATTCACGTGGTTTTGTCTGTACAGGTGTTTTTTTTTATCGATACTACTATTATTTTGCACAGCTAATTTCTTGTGTATTCAATCTCTTTAAGTATTTTATATTTTACAACTCGTTAGAACGTATTTTCTTTTCAACCTTAAATACTTTTGAATAACATAAATAAGACAGAAAACGAAACATCTTAAATAATAATATAGCTAATAAATTTAATTACAAAGTCTTAAATTATTTAATAATACACGCTATAACTAAACATAAATATGAAATAAAAACATTTCAAAAACACTCAACAAAACTCATGCCTAAACAATAAGTTTCAAATACATTTTAATTATTTCTTTAGTAATTAAAAATTATTACCTTCAACGCTAATTAATTAAAGACACTACATTAAATTAA
Organism: Protophormia terraenovae; assembly: GCA_951394005.1. Lineage (NCBI taxonomy): Eukaryota > Metazoa > Arthropoda > Insecta > Diptera > Calliphoridae > Protophormia > Protophormia terraenovae. The sequence goes on from OX596076.1 coordinate 93,257,906, forward strand.
ATTTTTTTATCACTTAAAACAAAAAACCTTTAAAAAAATGGGCATAAAATTGAAAAAAATAAAAAAACTGTAAATTACAGAATTTACCAAAGCTAGTGGCCTAAAAGACTCATACAAACATACAAAAATATCTATTTATTAAACAAAAATCTGTTGGGCTCTTAAATATAAAACCATTAAAAGTGGTTGAATGCTTCTAAATGAAAATAAGGGTCGGTCCGTTTGTGGCAGTAACAAAATTCGAAACACATTCAAATATTTTGTTTAATATTGTTGTGGTTGTTGTTGCCTTTAAGGAAAGTGGAAAAAAATAAAAAAAAAACTTAAAATGCGTCTGATTGTGAATTTCTTAACATGGAATTCTAAGAGTATACATTCTAATTCATTTCTAGTTACATACCTGCGTACAATAAAAGAAACTTAAGAAATTAAAACAAAAGAAAAAAACGAAGACCAATAGAATACCTAAAGTAGAAATTAAATTATGTGACACAAGGCACAAGGAAATAACTTCATTCATTATTCTAAAGACAATAGAGTGAAAAAAGTAAAAAAAAAAAAAAAACAACAGAAAAAAATGAAGTAGAAAAGTAAAGTTAAATGTGAGAATGGTGGGCAACAATGACTAATCCAATGAGCTATTTTATTTAAGATTAATAAAAAATATATTTTTTTATTGCAAAGATTCTTAGCTTTCTTTTGATACCTTCATATATTCCTCTTAACTATGATCCTTTGGTGTATGAAAATCATTTATTGGCAATTAAATCCATTGCTGATAGACTTAATCCATATGACCACTTAGTTATACTAGGTGACTTTAATATTTCACCGTCTTCCGGGCACAAAAATATATTTGTTTTATTGTAAAGATTCTTAGCTTTCTTTTGATACCTTCATATATTTCTCCTAACTATGATCCTTTGGTGTACGAAAATCATTTATTGGCAATTAAATCCACTGCTGATAGACTTAATCCATATGACCACTTAGTTACAATAGGTGACTTTAATATTCCAATGGCTTCCGGGCACATTATTTGATACAGACTTCCATGTACCCATAAATCCCATTGTTAGGATAGAAGATTTCTTAAAGTCTCTCCCCAATTTAAATATTTTCCAAATAAATGGTGTTTCTGACACTAACAACAGAATTTACACTTAGTATTTGTAAATAATACTTCTTTATTGGATGTAGTTCGAGTAAATCCGCTTTGTATACCTGAGGATTGACATCATCCTTTAGTATTGTTCTGACACTATGCTTTAGTCGCACTAATTTCCAAATAATGAATCAACTATTGAATATTTTGGGTTTTTGTTCACAAGAACACAAAGACCCAAAGTATTGGGCCTTTGTGCATTTTTAGTAACATGATGCCAAATAGGGCCAAAAATGTGTGGACATATTGCGGAGAAAACCTTTTTTGCAAACATTACACAGTGGGACAGAGCAGAAAATTTTTGGAAATAATCTGTAACTTCTGATCGGCTGGAGTAGTATGCACTGTTCTTTGATGTATATTTCGATATTTAAAAAGCCGAATGTAACAAATGACTTTCTTGTTTTGCCGCAAATGCATAAAGCTTGTTATACCATTTTTTAATTAAATTAAATTTTGTCTGCTTTTGGGACCTAAACATATCTTCAACATTAACTCGAGCATTAGCAACATAAAAATTTTGACACAGAAGCTGTGGAAACTCTGCCAGCATATATGTTTCGTCGTTCATTATACATCATGAGTATTTTTGTATGAAATTTTATTTATTTCCGTGCCCTATTCTTGACTTCTCAATTTTTGAAGCATTCCTGTCTGGAAATTTTTAGACTTTATGTGTCTTCAACACCGCATTGGCTTTAACTTTTGGTGTCAAATATTCAGAGCACTGAGCTAATCGCGCTACTTTTCTACCAGATGCGTTTGGAGTTCTTTTCAATATGCTTTCACTTTTCTGGCCTTCCCAATATCGTGTGGACTTTTTTCTTTCCGAACCAGATTTTCTATCAATTGACCGAATTCATTCTTCTTCTTTGATTCTTGTCTTACAAATTATTTATAGTACCAATTTGGGTTTTCTGAAATTGTTTAATTATTTGTAGCACGTACATTTTTTTCGCTCATTTTGATCAAACTTACAACAAATCAACTTGGCTGTTATTAAAAATAATAATTGACATCAACAAATTTTAAATATTGCTTACGAAAGAAGTTATGAGGCAAAATTTTTTCTGTATATAAACGTGACAACTGCTTCAATACCTTAAAAATTTCTAAAAATTTCTTTATTCGATAAAAACAAAATATTTTGAATTTTAAGAAAAACTACCCAAATCAGCAGAATTAATATGTCTTTAGGCAAATTAAATACAACCTCCCAAAAAAAAAGATCCAAAGTAGATGCCATTTGCCAACAGAGATCTAAGAATCCTAACGATAATATTATTGGAACTAAATAGACTTTGCACTTGGACTATGTATTTTGAGATTTTCCATAGGAAATGGACGATTTTTTTTGTTCATATCAAAGTAAATTGGTTTCCTTATTAATTGTTTTATTCCGCTTTTCCAAGACAATTTATATGTACAATGCACAAAGTAGAAAAATCTAAAATTTTCAGACAGAAATCTGTAAGTTGTAATCGGCACGAAAAAATCCGTGCATGCTCTTATAACTTTTGATGTGGTGATAAATAGTTCTGTTAACAGCTACACATTTGTCATTATGCTCACTAGCCATATGCTAAATTTCATGGTAATAACAAAACTAGTTTTTCTTAAAATGGAAATTGAAAAAAAAAAAATAAAAAAAAAAAACACCTAAATACATAATTCAAATTTTTCATGAAATCTTACATCGGTCGGTCATATGAAACAATTGCTAGGAGGGCAGTTATATCACAAAATGAATTTTCTTGGGTCATAATATTATACAAAGAAGTCATGGTCACTGAATGGAAACCTGATAGTGAAAGAAAAATAGTATCTTCAGGCTGTATCACTCAAACAAAATAGAAAGGATTATTAGAGAAAACCCCCTCAGCTCTGGAAAAAAAATGTCAAAAAGAGTTAATTGATTTAATTGATAATTATAATTAGTGTATAATTTCTGGCCAGGAATTCTATATTGCATATATTAGACGAAATGCGGCAAAAATATTGAAATTCTAAATTCCCAATAAAGTTTTTGATTTGGGAAGCCATATGCATATGCGGTAAAGAAGAACTTCATTCATAAGAAATGGTCCCATTAAAGCAGAAATATACGTGAATGAGTGCCTTTGGAAAAGACTTCTAGTAAAAAATAATTTAAAGATCAACATAAAATGAAACGGAGTTTAAAAATAAATGGACTTATTAGAGCAAAAAAGTAACCGAAATGCCATAAATCCTTTAATTGAAAGAATTCTGGAAAATATCATATATTTCCTTAAAACCCACCTGAAATAATTTATTCTTTTAAGTTTTTGAACTTTAACGTAACAGTCATTAATAAAAATATAATTAAAAAAATTCTCCCATTGGTTTAGTTTCTATAAGCAGATTTGTATGCACGGATTTTCTCGTGCGCTGTCCTTATATAGAATTTAACATAAGCATAGCAAAGGAATGTCAAATGTTAAATTTGAAAGCGGACCCAACATACACCTCAGGAGTGGATCTATGTGGACTCAAAGTATAGTACCTCTGACATAGAAAATTTTTAAATGCTAACCAATTTTTTTGTTTCTTATCCAATTTCAAATATTTTGACATCTTATTAAGTCCTCGGTATGCCTATGTGAAATTTTAAGAAATTTTACTTAAAAATAAAAAAAATATAAAATATTTTGACAAGGAAGGAAAATTAATTCTTGCTAATATCAACGCTTTCTTTCAACAATTTCAAAAAAAAAAAAAAAAAAAAAAAAAAAAAACACAACTGCCAACTTTATTGTAGGGTTTTTCCTTCAACAATTAGATTTCATATTGTTCTTAGAAAATTGTCAAGAAAAATGTTCATACGATTCTAAAACTTTATGCTTAGATAACAACATTTACACATAGAATCTAAACAAACACAAACAAATTATACCTAACAATTTCTTTGTATGTGTTATAGTTAAAAACAAACTCACACTCATACACTCACATAGCCACATAAGAAAAATTAAAGAAAAAATGAAATTACCAGTACAAGCCTAAAAAGGTCTAAAGTAATTTCAAATGAAGTAGAATCAAATAATAAAATTTTGTTATGGTTTTTCTACTGCCACTGCTGCTGGTGCGGCTGGTTAACAAACGCATTTGCCCGTTTGTACCCATTCAGACATAGAAAGTATAATATTGTTTGTGTAAGTAGGTAATTGTAGATAAGGTAGTATGAGTTAAAGTTTACTAGTAGAACAGAATAAATGCTTTTAGTACATAAATAAAATTAAGGCTTACTTTTAATGTAACAAGTAAGTTAAGATCAACTGAAAATAAACCCTAAGAAAAATAATAAAAGTTAAAAAAAAAAAAACACACGTAGGCAACGGTTTAAAACAATTATCTAAATGTTAAATAAAATATTATCTCAATATATATAAAAAAAGGAATAAACAAACTGTTGCGTTTTAGGCGAAATAAAATAAAACACATAAAATACTAAGTGAAATAAATGACTTTTTTCCATAAGAGACTAATGAAGTTATTTATATATGATGGTATTTTTGTTACAGCTGAGTTTTGTTTGCACCTGACATTTGTGTCGTTGTTATTTGAAATTATATATTTCTTTTGCGTTTCGCTACAAATGACTTTAACTTCTTAAAGTTGAAATTTCAAAGTAAAAGGGAAATATTTGTTAAACTAATATTATAGAAATTAAGCAACAGTGAGGGATTTTTAGATTTTGTATCATTTTATATTAAAAATTTACAGAGTCCTTGTTGGAAAAAAGTGTATAATAAAGAGCAATTTCAATGTTTCAGTTTTTTTTTAATACCCTACAACACCAGCGTTACCGTTGAGAATTTTTAAAAAGTGTCCAAAAAAGTGGATTTCAAAATAAAAAGTCGCCAAAAAAGGGGATTTTTTGAAAAAAAGGGGCCAACTGCTTCAAAACCTAGAAAAACCCCTCAAAATTTGTTTATTAATAAAAATAAAAACAAAGAATATTGTGTTTTAAGAAAAACTACTAAATCATATTCTATTACTAACAAAATATTTATTCATAATTATTTTACAACAATTTTTATTATTGCAAAATAAAGATTAATTCTCAAAAATAGTTACCATACAATTCTTTTTTTATTAATTACATTTTTGTACTTTTGTACGAGGTCTTCACTTGTGGATCGTACGATCCACAAGAATTGACGTAAGTCTCTTGGACAAACTATTTTTTATTTTTGATAATGTTGTAAAAACAAACGCGTTCCCCCGAGGAATTCCTATGAGGAATGTAAAAATATAAATGAATCCAGTCCAAAAAGATTCGGCACATGATGATTTAAATAGCTATTCATAAAACTTATTATTATGTTTAGTTACTAACAGTTTCAGTCCATTTGTAAATATTCCGCTGCTGTTTATATTACTATGCTGTGAAACAATCTCAAAATAATTATTTCATTTGTTTAAATTAATACATAATGGGTCGATATATTACAAGAAATTTAGTTTCTCATCATTTAGCTCATAGTCTCAAAAAGTCGCTATTTAGTCGCCATTTAAAAAAGTGGCCAAAAAAGTGGCCAAGTGGTTGAAAAAGGGGCATTTGACGATTAAAGTCGCCAAACGGTAACACTGTACAACACCATAGACGGTTGGAATATTATGAGTTTATGCTGATGTTTGTAACGCATAGAAAAGGTTATCCAACCTTATACCACCTTAAGGTATATCAATCGACTCAGAATCACTTTTTAAACCTTGTGCACAAGTTGCAGGTTGCAATGTAGAAGATATTTATGATACATTGACGAAGCCTATTGAAATTTGTTGTGGTCGATACATTATTTCACCTATCCTCCATACAAATGTCCCCCGTAATAAAGATTAAACACTCAAAAATGCCTTAAAAATAAGAATAGTTTATTTATTTCGGTGAAAAGAACCTTTGTATAACTATTGAAAATCGGCCCACAATTGACCATAGTTCCTATATAAACCCCTCTTCCGAAAATCACTTTAACGTGCCTAAATCCCATACAAATGTTAGTATATAGTTAATATTCGTCATAAATAAATTATATATAAGTATAAATTATTGTAACAAAGATCGGTCCAAAATTTACCATAGCTCCCATATAAGGTCCACTTCGGAAATCGCCCAAAAGTGCATAAAATCATGTAAATGTTACTATCAATGTAATATTATGTATTCGTATATTTTATTTTACACTTAGTAAAAGTATCGGTACACAATTGGCCACAGGTGTAACATAAGTCCCCTACCCGAGTTTTGATGAACATATACAATGGTGTAGGGTATCATTTCCTCCTCCTTTTTTACATTTAATATTAGCAACTTTTAATCCAGTTGTTAAAATATTAAAAACAATAATACAATAAAACTTTATTTGCTAAGGATAACATAACTATTATTGACTTCAATTATATTCATATATATATTTAACGTTTTCGCAAATTTATTTTAAAATGCCACATAATTTTACATTAATGTTGATGAGTTTTATTTGTATTTATGTAGAATTTTAAATAATAGTAGTGCTGAATATTTTATTACATTATTTTTAACGAAATCTATAAAAATAATCTAGAGAAAAAACAAAACAGTTTACCAAAAAATAATGTAAATTTTAAATGACAATAATTTGCATAAATTCACACATACACAAATAAGCGAACACACTAGAGAGATACACAAGGTTTCATATATTTATATACGATATGTATAGCTTTTAAGGGAAAATCACAAAAATTATTTTTTTGCATTAATTATCAACGTAAACCGCATAAACATGAAAACACACTAATGCAAACTTAATGTATTTTCAACTTTGCATTAACAAACAATAACAAAAGCAACAACTAAAACAAAATCTAATATATGCAATAAATACGTACTTACATATACATATTGTATTTTTAGATAAATAAATAGTTAGGAGTGCGCATAAATAAATTATAATACAAAAATATTGTATGGCTTTTGTTGCTCAAAAGAACGGTTTGTTTTCTGTAACCCAGCAATAATTTGTTATAATTTTTTATTCCAGGCTAACATCATTTTCAATGTCAACGTAATTATATATTTTATTTTATTCTTGCATACACTATTACATAATATTAATAATATAGATCTTACTAGCAAAATATTACATATTTAAGTCAACAAATATTGTAAAATTTTACTTATTTGCATAAAAAATTTGGTACTTTCAGAAAAATTACTCACTTTATTTTCCAATATTAAATATTTGCTTAAGTATTTAAAATTTTTTTTTTTTTAAATCATATTACTTTTTAATCAGAAAAAAAATATAGTCTAATTTAATAAAAAATTACACATGCTAACAAAATAAACAATTTTTTTTATTCTTTCGGTCAATTCTTATTCTCGTGATGTGGAGCTCTAAGTTTATAAAATCCTTTTTTTTTAATTGACTCTAGAAGAATCGAAATTTTTTATAATAAATTCATTTGTGTAAAAAAAAGTGATCACTTATTCTTAAGACTGTACTTGGAAAATATATGCCATACAGCTGGTAGGACACACAGAGGGCCAGAGAGATTGATTTTTGGCCAAAACCCTTTATCATTGCCGGATATGGCAAAAAAATTCATATCTAAAGGTTATTGGGATTGCTGATTCCAATACCAAACAAACCTTATATAAGTCAAAAGACAGACAGACATACGGACAGACGGACGGACATAGCTAGATCGACTCAGAATCTAACCAGGACTTTGTGGGGTCTTAGATGATTTCCCCCATATTTTTGATGGTGGGTATAATAAAAAATTAAAAATGGAAAAATTTTCAAAAAAATTCTTATCCATCTAAAATGTTGTGTATAAGCAATTTTAAGAGTTACTTAATTTGAAACTGAAATCAGAATTAAAAAAAAAAAAAAAAAACAAAATGGCGGACTAAACAGGTTTCTTTAAGTGAAGTTATTTTTTTTCAAGAATTAAATTTTTTTACTTTTGCTTGCCCAGCACAAAAATATTAACGTGAACATACTTTATGTATTTGAATCATTCTATATTTATATAAATCAAAGAAATAAATATTTATTTACTGTCTAAAAATCCCTAATGAGTGTAGCGTGCTAACTATGATATAATAAGAACTTTTTACAATACGATCAAATTCCCCAATATTTCTATATTAAAAATGTTTGTACCTTTAAGTCCCAAAAATTTTACAAATTTCAAAATTATATTTTACACCTATTCTTTCCATATCAAACATACCAACATACTTATGTATAGACCAATAGTTCTACTATATGAGTACAATATATATATGTAAACATCAATGTAATTCTAACCAAACCAAACTTATTTACATTTTAACCATATTTGTACGACAAATCAACAAAAATTTTCTATTTACATATTTTGATGGTGTGTTGATGGGTAACCTCATTATAAAAATAAATATCGAAAGAGATAGAGAAATAATCGTAAAAAAACACGGCAGGAGTGATAAGAGAATTTGCATAAATATATACATATAGTATATATTGACTACATAATAAAAACAACACTTTCCAACAAAGGTTTTGTCCTGGTTACGAGTAAAAAAAAATATTTTAGCAAAAAAAAAAAAAAAATATTAATTAAATTAAAACCACGTAAACCAAACCACATAAATCCACACAAAATGTTGTAATCACGAATTATGCTGAGTCTGTTATTTACACGATTTTTATTTGTTGTAGTTGTTGCTGTAAGTAGTGTTATGCATAACAACAACAGTAATACAAAATGCATTAACATACATATATGAATATATATGAATGTATGAGCATTTTTTTAAATATAGAAATTAACCTCCAACAATGATTATTACATGTTTATATACACATATACATATATACATACTTCCACATTGTTTAAATTTATGTTAGAACTTTTGTAGAAAAGGTAAAAGATATAGCAGTATTCTTGTTATCATATAAAATGTATAGTAATAGAGATATTTTGATTCATTACGTATGAGTAACATTTCAAATATTATTCCCCATAACTATGTCATCAAAATTCACTATATTTCCATAAGTTTTGTAACCAAAACTTCTTTATGTATGATATATCACATTACAACCCTCATACGTTAGTAAGGTTTAGTTTATTTATAGTGGTTACCTATTAATAATACCTATATAAATTTATTTAAATGATAATATTGTTTGAACATATGTATGTATGACCTACCTACTGAACAAACACATTATTTTATTTCACTTTTAGTGTGTAATAAAAAAAACCTTAATTTTATAAGGACTGCTTCTACAACTCCTCTTAATTTGTTAATTTAAAAACTACTCATTTTGCATATTAAGCGAAAAATATTAAAATTATTCACAACATTATATTATTTAGCAAAAAATTGTGCTTGTATTACTATCCACACAGAGCCATAATGAAATAATGTTCTATGAGAAGAAAAATAAATAAATTTTTTTTTTTTTTTTTTTTTTGTAATAAAAACTATGGTTTTTATCTAGCTACATATATTTTTCGGAAATAAAAGTAAAACGTAGAAAATAATAATACTTATAATAACCTTATCATTCCATCCATCGAAATGCAAAATGATATGTTATAATTACCCATTGCTAGACCGCTCAAGAATGTAACATGTACCTGAATTTGATGTTTGAGAGAGAATATACTGTTCTTATTGGAACAATACTGGCTCTGTATTAATTTAGATATTTTCATCTTAAAATTTAACAAGCGCGAATGTTATATTCGACTCGTCCGAATCTATATACCCACCATCAACTTTTTCAAATTTTACGTTATATGGGAGGTGGGCAGTAAAGTGGACAGACCACGCCCATTTTTTGTTTCCGAGTTTATATCAATCCTCAAACTATTTATACAAAATTTCGTTTTTGTACATGCGTTTGTTTAATAAATATCAGAAAAGTATGAAATTAAGTTACAAAGGACACCCTGTGTTTCCAGTTTTAAGCCTATAACTTGTCTATTAACCGATTTTGCCCATTTTCAATACCAAACAAACTTTATATAAGACAAATATTTGTGCCAAATTTCTTCCCCCTATGTTGTTCCGTTCGAGTCCTATTCTGCTTTCAACAGACAAGCAGACGAACAGACGGCTGTGCCTTTGTGAAATTTTATGTAAATCCAACCAGACGATTAGAAATTACATATTTATTTTCAAAAATTTTCGATTCTGCCCACTGTGTATTGTGGACAAGAAAGAAAGAATGTGACATTTTCCCATTTTTCAACACTTTGATGGTTTATACTTTTGGATATCGTACATATCTTTAACAGTTACGTACAGAGCAGTCTAAGTTTGATGTCATATATTTAAAAATTTTCAGTTTTTCTTTATGCGGATTTTGTGTAATTCTTAATTGAATACAAATAATAAGAAAGGGATTGAATCTTATTGCAAATATGCATCTTTAGGTGATGACATTTATATGGGATAAAAACATGACGTGTCAACACGTTTTCTACTATCATATGAAAATAGGTGTATGTTTGAACTACTTTGATAGCTAAAAAATCTACAATTAGACAGAAAAAATATTAAAAACTACAGCAAAATAAATATGATTTTATTCCTTTCTTTTATAAAGCAAAAAATAAGGCAGATCTAAACTCATAAAACAAAATTTAATGGTGAGATATTCGACTAAATTCTAAGAAAAATTTGATTCATTTATTAAACTTTTTAAATAGTTAATTATTTAATGAGATAATATACTAAAAAATATACTAAAAAATTTTAATTTTCTGTATTCAACAACTTTAAAAAATAATAAATATTTCAGTAAAAATTTATTTAACAAGAACTCTATGACAAATTAGCTAAAAATATATAAACTTAAACTATCAAACGTTTGTTAAAAAATACAAAATAATAAAATTGAGCAAACAAAATAAAATTTCACGTAAGTCTTTTCGAAAAAATAGTTATATAAAAAATAAATAAAACATTAATTTAATTCGTTCAACTAAAACAGCAATTTCTATGCTTGCAGGCAGAGTCAGGTTACAGCCACTGCTACTAGCAATAATGAAGCTAAATAGTAAATTTAAGTATTGCTGACGGACAAAAAAAGGCATTTTTAGTCTTTTCAATGATATTGGTAAAACTATGTTCTGGTTCAAATTTCAACTGATATTATTGTTATTAAATTTTTAATTTATGTTAAAATCCTTCATAGCATCTTTAAAAATTAATTTCTAAATGCATGATAATCAATATGAAGGGTGGTACGCATCACGTATGCACTGCTGACTGAATGCTGATATTTTTAATTCTATTCGTTAAGACATCTTACAGACATATCAGCAGTAATGACCAAAGAAGGAAAAATTATCACTGACAATCAGTGTTGCCAGGACTTGAGAAAAAAAGAAGCTAAATTGGACTTAAAAAAAGGTCAGAAAAGGCTAAATTCCCCAAAAAATAAAGCCAGAAAAAAGCTAACATATTTTTTTTATTTAAAAAAGCATTAATTTTTTTGTTCGCAATAGATTTTGGTATTTGTTATTTTAGTGAATTTGTATATATATTTTAGTGAATTTGTAAATATAAAGTAATTAGTTTATATGGGTAATAAAGTTTGTCAAAAAATAATTTGTAAAATTTTAGCCTTTTTAAGGCTATGTTAAAAATAAAAAAGGGTAACAAAAAAGCTAGAAGCTAAAACGAAAATTTTGAGGCTAAAATCAAAATAAAAAGGCTAGATCTAGCCTTAAAAAGGCTAAACTGGCAACACTGCTGACAATGCATTGAATTTTTAAATGCAATAATCGTGTAGAAATCACCATGATATGTCACAAATTTGTCAGCACTATGGATACATGATGAGTAAGTTTTGAAGAAATTTGACAAAATATATGAATATGTCTGTAGTTGTCATGATTTATTTTGTATGGGCACAAATGACAATGTCAGCAATGATTCTGACGTGTCATGAAATGGTCTTATAAGACGTCTTAAAGAAATTTTCAACTGGGTATACATATTTATATATATATATATATATATATATATATATATATATATATATATATATATATATATATATATATATATATATATATATATATATATATATATATATATATATATATATATATATATATATATATATTTTTTTTTTGTTCTCAAAAAATGATTTATGAAACTTTTTTTTTATTTTGCAGTGGTCTTTTAATAATTCTCTTAATATTAATCCATGTAAAAGTAAGGCGATTATGTTTGGCCCAAGTGATAACTACTCTACTAAAATGAATTTTTGTCTTAATAATGTTGCAATTGAAATTGTTTGTCAGCACAAGTGCTTGGGTTTGACAGTGGACTTTCGTTTGGTTGTCATATTGACTTCAAATCCGGAAAAGTGTGGTGTGCACTTAGAAGAATTTATTCGACTAATATGTATTTACTTTTTCGCGTTAGACGAAGATTAGCTCATGCTCTACTTAAGCCACAGGTCTTATATTGTCTCGAAGTAATATCAGGATGTTCTGCTTTCTCTATTAATAGATTGAAATGTATTAGTAATACTATTGTTAGATTTGTTTATAGCATAATTGCTTGCCCTATAAACTTCGTATTTTTTCTCACTCCAACAATGTTTTTTGTCTCAAACTTCTGGATTATTTAGCTGATAGTATTTGATTACCCCTAATATAGCTACTTATTTTTTTAACATTTTTGTAAGAATTACTGCTATATTGACATCTATTTCTTTTTTTTTAGTTGCTAATATTATTGCCTATCATTTAAACTTTTATGGCTTGGGAGCCGAATACATTTCTATGAATTTAATTAAATTTTTTTCCTCTCTATTAAATGTTAATTAATTAATTTATTTTTTTTTTTTTCTTTTGTTAAATATTTTTTTTAAGATTATTTTTTATTATTATGTAAGCTATATTTAAAACTCAGGATTATTACTGTGTAATACATATTTATATTTTGGTCTTGAAGGCTTTGTATTACTATACTGAATAAATAAAATTAAATTAAATCATTTTTCAGAAATAAAAAACTGATATTTATTTTTTTAACATTACACAAGAAATAATAGTGAACATATATTTTTAGTAATCGCTAAAAATATATGTTTTTTTTTTTTTAATTCACCATTTTCGACCAATGCTGGATATAGAGTGAAAACCTAAATCAATTCCTTTACTAACCATTTATGAAGCCTTCTCTTTTGAAGTGTGTAAAGAAAACAAAACAACTTTGAGAAAAATTTGAAAGAATAGAACTATATTTTTGTAAAGAAAATAGCCATTTTTATAACACTACTTAATTTCAGAATTCTAAATTTGAACATATTTCACGTCTAGACCAATTGAGATAATCCAAAAATTTTTCCTGCATATTATTTCGGAATATTTATTTATATTATTTATTAATATAATTAATTTTCTAATTGATTTGCAATTTTCTTTTTAATAAATTGACAACTGTTAATAAAATATAAAAAAATTAGAAGATTTGTCTATAAAAATACAGAAATGAAATAAATTAATTTAATTTCCAACAATTTTCAGCTCAATATATCTATTTAAAAAAGCAGTAATAATAAAATTCATTATTCTAGTTATTAATATTATCATTTTGATGATTGGAGCAAAATCAATTAAAAATTAATTAATATAGTCAATTCCGTAATTGAAATCCATTTTAACTTTTTTCTGTGTATTGCAAATTACACAATATTATTGAAAAATTTTCCTTCATACATCTGGGGACTTATTGCCGAGAAATGAAATATAGGCTAGGTACAAAAACAAAAATTCAAAATTCAAGCGTTAATATCCTTGTAACTGTAAGAGATGTCTTATGTGAGTAAGCTTATCTAGCCAAGCGCTTTAAAGTTACGATTCTTTGAAACTTTTACATACTATAGGTAGATAATTTTGACACACTGTAGCATATTCCGTGTTATCAGACGGTGACTATAAGATAAGTTTTCTGAAATCTTAGATCCTCCTTTACAACTATTTCATACATTTTGATTCGATAAGTTGTTTAGAAGTTACAAATTTATTACCAAAAATTTTACGTTTGCCCTCACTGTGTGGACTTAGACTTGTGTTTTCTTCTTTTTTATTTAAAGAAAAATTAGGGTAAAGCATGATACATATTTATTGCAAAAATTACTTTTTCATGAAATCAATTTAAATTTTAAATCTTAATTTTAGTAGTCAATTCCATATGTCATTAAACTTTTCCAGTAATATTATATTAGTACGTGTATATAAATGAAAATATTATAATTCTTCCTTTGAAACGTATATGTCCACTACAATTAAACAATCTTAACGAAAGATTGCATTATTCTATTTTTTGTTTAATTTTTCTGCCAATATTCCTATAGGAAAAAGGAACACTTTGCAATACCTTTTCCAAATAAAATCTCCAATTTCACACATACACAAGACAACTTCATATAACTCCATGGATGTTGTAGTTTTTTTTTTTTTATTATTATTATTTTCTTCTTATTTTCAATTTAAACAATTTTTATACACATTCATGTATACAACTCGATGATGCTTAATTTGATTTCAGTTTTAATTTTGTACATTTTCGCTTGATTGGTTAAATGTGCACGAAGTTTTAATGAAAATGTTACTCGATAAATGGCTTTTAGGCAAATTGAATTAGTAACAACAGTAGTAAAAACGTTTTAATGTTTGTCCCCTGTGTTCAGTATAGTTGTAGTCATAGTATATAACTAGGTACATATATACATATGTATGAATATAAGTTTGTATATGTATTTGGGTGTGTAAATGTTCATGTGGAATATTATGAGAAAATTCTTCTTTACCTGGACAGGCCATGTCAATTAAGTAAGATAATTTTTGAGTAAAATTAAGAGTAAATATTTCCTTTTAATAACAACAGTTTTAATAAAAATTCATTTAAACAAAAATCTTAATCAACTATTTTATACAAACAGTTTTAGAATACATTTCCAAGAGAAATTTGTTAAATATGAATATAATTGTTTTCCCATACTGTTATTTTAATAATTTCAATTTTATGGCCACCTTAATCTGAACCGATCAGCTGCAAAAGGCATCAGTTTAAATAAAATTCAATTCGCATTGTATCGTACACTATGAATGAATTAAATGAATGGACGTTATTGACAACTTTGGTTAATGCATCTCCCTCTCTATACCAAAAGTTTAACAACGTAAATTGTAACAAACTAAAAAAAAACAAGCTGTTGCAATAAACACAACAAAAATATGTTTAAAGTACTTTTGTAGAAAATTACAGTGAATGACAATTTATCTACCTATCGAAGAAGAAACATTTCTGTTGTTTGAATGAAAGTAGAAAGTGTAGCTAATCAATAAGAGTAGAGTCGTGTCTTTTGACTACATCTGATAATTTAACATTGGCCAGAACTGACCCATTAATAAATAGATAAATCTTATATCGTAAACACTTTGAAAGATATTTGTAATTTAATGTATACAACTTTGTAAATTTTTTGAGCTATTTTGCACTTTCAATAACTCAGAAGCCATTGAGAGTCCCATCACGATATTTACAGAGAACATTCAAAATGGTTCCATCCTCTACATATATATTTTTCACGAATTTAAAAATACCACCTTTTGAAATACACAACCGCGAAATTTAATTCGCGAAATATCCACCAATGAAATTTAACATAAAAACATGTTTCAGGTATCATTTTAAAGGTAATTTTATTACCTATAAATATTTGCCTTAATGAACATTGTAACGTAAATACTTTGGAAGATATTTGTATTTTTAAAAAGACAATTTCCTTCATTTTTGAGATATTATAAATCGCGAACTATCGCGGTAATCAAACTTAAACTCGTCATTTGCGTTACCAGCGTCAATATTAATATTCTTGTCGAATTTCATTCAATTCGGATGATTTTTTGAAAAAAATTGCGATTTTTAAATTTTATTACAAACAAAACAATACCAGTTGCAACAAATATTTCGTATTTATTATGACATTTGTTGTAATAACTCCTAAAATATTGCGAGTCCCAGAATGCCACTTACCACGCTTATAGAAGACATTTTAACCATTAACATATATTTTTTCAAAATTTTTAAAAAGACCACTTTTCGAGATATTTGCCCGCGAATGAAAAATCGCGAGATATGGACCAATTTGATGTTGAGAAAAAAAAAAAAACCATATTATACATCATATTAAAGGTAATTTTGATACCTTTAATATGACATCTCAATAAATGTTCTATAATAAATACTTCGAAAGATATTTGTAGTTTTGTGTATGCAACTTTGTACATATTTTGCACTTTCAAACCGCTATATTTCGCGAACCACTTGATGAAATTATCTGAAATTTTGAATTAGTCTTAGTTTTGGAATAATGATTGTACCAAATATCATTAAATTTGGAAAGAAAAGGTAAAAAATTGGAATTTTTCGTGTTGGTTTAAAATGGAATGACTCTATTAAAACATTTCATTATTTAATAGGAATTTCTTGATTTAATATAAATTAATTTTACCGCAATAAATTAGTTATATTCTTTGTGTTAATTTTGCAAACTTAAAAAATATGATTATTAATGTATTTGGCGTATAAAGCTAAAACTTCTATACAAATATTTCAGCTTTCTTGTAAGGTTTTTAAAATATAAGAAGATTATAAAAGAAAAAACTGTGTACACATTTTTACCCTATGGTATGTCTAGTTTCAGAAGAAAGTCATAGAAAACATAAAAGAATAATATTGATGAATTTTCTAATTTAACTCATATTACATATACCAAGTTTGAGACAATTTTTAACAAGAATAAAAGACAAATGAGTGACCAGGAGGCTAAAAATATATCTATGAAATTAAAACTAAATAAAATAAAAATATATATTTTTTATTGGCACTTACTGTATTAAAATATATAAACAAATATATTTATAATTGACATTATACGATGATATTAAGCGCATAAAATATGTCTGCATACTATATATATATCTACTATAAATATACATGTGTATTATACAAATATACCTACCTCTACATATACTATCATCATTGAATTAATTTAATTTCAGCTCTTTATTTTTCTTACTTTTTTTTTTAATTTTTTAAATGTCTTAATTAATTCTCTTTTTTTGGTACATTATATTCAACGTTTTTAATTTAATTCGTTTACGTTTTCTGTTTTTATTTTTATAGACTCATTATAAAGCTTTAATAGACAACCATTTTCAGATATTTTATTAACAAAAAACAAAAAAAAAAAAATATTCAAATGATTGTTGCAAAATATTCTCTGTTCCTTTACTTCTATGATTTTCTAGGCTCATTTCACTAAATTGTCATTTCAAATGCTATACAGCAAGCGGAACAAAAAATAAGAAAACGAATTTATAAGACAACAATGCTTTTGGCAATCAATGGTAAATCATTTTTTATATTTTTTATTTTTTTATTTGCACAATATTATTTTCTTGGCAAAGTAACCCCATTATCATCAATGTCTACAAAAAAAATATAAGAGTATGATTTTCATTTGGTCTTCCTCCATAAAGATACAAATACATATTTATTTCAGGGTCCCTTTAGTGTATCCTTAATGTAGCTGTTAGTTGAGAATATTTTTGCCAAATATACAAAAGCTAGAAAATAAAGTTTCTTGATTCATTTTAATATTTATTTAATGATTTTTGTTTACTTGTTTATTTTACCCTTTAGTTATTGTTTTTCAATTTTAAAGTCCATTTTCTCGCTTAATGAAGAAGGAGGTTGTTGTGTTTTGAAAGCCCAAATGAAAATAATAGATTACAGTTTTGTTAGTTTTATAGAATATTAATATGAATTGTTATAAACTGTTTTTCAATGGTAATATGTTTACATCTTTCTTTGATGAAATATGTTTTATATGGTATTTTTAAAATAACTTTTATTTATTTGTCTCAACATATTTTTTATAAAACATGTAAACGAACACTTTTTATATTTTAAATGGCAATTGTATAGTCAATGTATATAGTATTGGAAAAGTTAAAAAGTTTATGATTTTGTAGTCTTGAGAATGTGTATGCATTTACATTTTGAGTTATGAGAGATCTGTCAACCAAATATATTAAAAATTTGTTGTGGTTGGAAAAGGGTAAATTTTGCGACTAAAGTCGCCAAACGGTTACAGGTTGATAAATAAATTTTTTTTTTATGAATAAGGCAGTAAAACTTTAATATTTCAGTCCCTGTAAGCAATATCTCGGATCTGCTATATCCTACATCACCATAGATGGTTGGGGTATTATGTGTTTATGCTGATGTTTGTAACGCATAGAAAGAGTTATCCAATACATACCGTAAAGTATACCAATCGACTCACAATCACTTTTTAAATCGATCTAGTTATGTCCGTTTTGAATTTTATTTGGGGTTATATATTAGACTGGTGGCCAATTGTGGATCGATGCTTTTACTAAGTGTAAAATAAAATATACAAATACAGAATATTACGTTTATAATAACATTTATATAAATTTATATATGCTTTACGGTGATTCCCGGAAGTGGGTTTATATGGAAGCTGTTATAAGTTATGCACAGAACATCATAAAATTTTTGCAAATTTCATCAAGATATCTCTTTAAAATTTCGACCTATACTTTGTTCACAAAGTTTACATAGACAGACCGCTAGCCTACCAGACGGACGGATGGACAACTTTAAATTGATTCATCGCAACAGGTGATTTTGTGACGGTGGATATACATTAAGTTTGAGGTCCGAAAATTTTTATGTTCATTAGAATCATCAGCACAAACGCATAGTACCCCCAACTATCTACTGTGGTGTAGAGTATAAATATCTAGTAGTTTGTGGTTGGGAAATAATTGTGAGTTAAAATTTGGGTTCTGAAATACTCAGTTGTTTTCTTTCAACCCTATATTTCAAGTACTTATAGTCTAGCTAAGTTGGTGTAAAAAATGGAAACCTAGAATGAATATAAAATAGCCAGAAATTTATATATAGAGAAATTCGATTTTAAATTTTAAAAATATTGACTCATAGTTGCCGATCTGAATAAAATTTGGTGCATGTGAAGAGGAGGATACATATGCATGAAAAATTAATTTTGTATATTTTTATTTTGAAAACTGTGACAACTCTATAGATTTGAAGGTGATTAAAATTTTTTTAAATAACCATAACTTGTTATATGAAAGATATCAAAATATTTTTTTTGCAGTGGATTTGTCAAACTTTGTATTTTGAGATGCCATATAAAAATTTTGAAAATATTTTTTTGAACAAATTTTTTTCTAAGAATTATCTTTTTTTTTTTTTTTTGGTAGGAAGCCTTATTGGTATACTTGCTATAAAGAAAATTTCAAAAAGGTCAACATTTTTAAATGTAAAATAGAATTCCTCTATAAAAAAAAAAATAAAAAAAAATACATATATTAATGGAACAATAAGTAATACCAAAAATAAATGGCAAAAAATAAAAATATTTTGTAAATAGTATAAAAGAAATAATATTTAATATAGAATATGTGCAATATATAAATCAAATATAAAAATCATATAAAAATCAAATATTATGAATCTTTCAATATATGCGCGCCATTTGCAAAGAATGAATTTCTTATCTTGTGTTGAGTTAAGTAAGTTGATCTGAAAGAGAGCTTTATTTAACTCTTTAACAACAATGATCTTTATTAAGCCTCTAACTAAATTATTTATTTAAATATCGGTTAACACATTTTTTAGTAGACGGTTAACAGAAAAATCAGTTTTTTAATTTTACCTGATTTTCGGTTAACCATCAAACCAGTTTTTTGAAAAGTTGTTTTTTTATAAACACTAGCCAAAATCTCCTTAATTATAATTCTATAAGTTGGGATATAAAGGATATATTAACCTTTTCGTTGATTGTTTGAACTACTGTTATATACTTAGTCGATTTAATCCCAATGATTTTAATTTTATTGCTATGAGTATTCGCATACCAATCCTTCTATTTGAGATAAACTACGTGACTATACATTAAGGTGGTCCAACATCGTATTAAGAATGCCAAAGTATATCGCACTGTTAGACGTACCTAAAATTATAAAAGGTGGCATCATTTAGAATATTAATTTTTATATCTATTATATCTGTAAACGGAATCATAAAGTGTGATGTTCTTAAGGGGTTATGTTCTCAGAAAATTATTTTATACGAATGCCATTTCTGTTGCAGTTATTTAAAAATTTGCTATCGTAAAAAAATTTAATTTTAAAATTAAAAACTTGTTATGCAACGATTTTCTAAAACTTTCGAAGTGGATTAATTAAAAAGCAATATATTTTTAAATTGCAATTAACTTTTAGAAATTAAGCTCATCATCTTATATCGTTGGTACACTGAATCTAATCATGGATACTGTTGGCTTAAAATAAATTTTTGTGAAGGTCTTCTAAAAACAGCTGTTTTGCTAAAAAAAAAAAAAAAACCGATGCTGTGGATATAGAGAATATGCAACACCAACATATAACATATTGCGTGACTGAGAAAATCCTGGACATTAATTCCATTAAAAGGTATTCAATATTTCGTAATTATTTAAGTTTCCAGAACAAAAGATTTTCTCTTTTAACCCCATATAAGTTAAAAATTGTTAAAAAAAAGGCGCGCGTTGATGTTTGCAAGAAAATGGAGACATTTAATTCGTGTTAATGAGATTTTTACAGAAAATCTGTATAATATTCCAAAACAAAATATGTATCAGTTGACAGTATTACTCTTTAAGTTTTTGAGTCAATTAAAAAAATGTGGATTAGAGGCTTAGTATTTATTAAGGAGTGCGATCGAAAAAATTTTAACACACATTTTGCCTCATAACTTTTTTCGGAATCAATATTAATTTTTTTTTTTTTTTTTTTTTGATCTAGTTATCATGGAAAAATACTATTTTTAATAACAACCATGTTGATTTGTCGTCATTTTCGTCAAAATGAGTGACGAAAAAGATGTACGTGCTACAAATTATTACAAAATTTCAAAAAAATCCAAACAGGTCCAACAAATAATTGGTCATAAAATTAAATTTCTGCTGTCAAAATGTTTCTAATGTTATTAAACGGTATCAGGAGAATTTGATCATTGACAGGAAGCCTGGTTCGGATAGAAAAAAAGGACCACTTGATATTGGGAAGGCCAGAAAATTGAAAGCATATTGAAAGGAACTCCAAATACATCTGGTAGAAAAGCAGCCTGGTTAGCTCAGTGCTTTGACTATTTGGTGCGAAAATTTAAAGCTTATGCAGAATTGATAACATATAAAGTTCAAAAAGTTCCAAATAGGAACGCTGCAAAAAATTTATAAATCAAGAAAATGACACGGAAATTAAAAACAAATTTCATACAAAAATACTCAAGTTGTATAATTGACGTAGAAACGTATGGCAGAAATTTCGCAGCTTCTGTGTCAAAACTTTTATATTGTTAATGCTCGATAAAGTGTTAAAGATAAGTTTAGGAACCAAAAGCAGTAAAAATTTCTTACGAAATTCCTGGTATAACACGCCTTTTGCAGTTGCGGCAAAACAGGAAAGTCATTTGATACATTCAGATCTATAAATGCCAAAATATACATCAAGAAATATTTACAAAAAAGACTTCTTCCTTTCATGAGAGAGCACAACTTGTCCATAAATTTTTGACCTGATTTGGTATCATGTCACTATGGTAAGAAAGCTCTGGAGTGGTGCCAAAACAGTAACATAGTTTTTGCACCAAGAGAGGTAAATTTTCCAAATTGTCCGTAGCTTAGACCAGTGAAGAGATATTGAGCTCTTGTGAAAAGTGAATTGAAGAGCACATAAAAAGGTGTCCCAAAACAAAGAAGATTTTAAAAGAAGATGTGCACACTGGTCCTAAAAAGTGAGTGAAGCAACTATCAAATCTCTGACGGAAGGGTTACCAAAAATGGTCCAGAAGATCATAAGTAGTGGTTAGAACTATAAAAGTTATATTTTTCTGTGATCTGTAATAAAGATCAACCGTTTCCAAGTTATTGAATATTATATATGTTACGATTTTTTCGAATGCACTCCTTAATATCGTTTATACGAATTGACTGAGAAACCCCGTGCAGCAAATATTTTTTCTCATTTTGTAACTTTGTGTTATTAATACCATCAGATCATTAATTTAGAGTTTACTTTAAGCACCAAAAACTAAGAGGTCAAATGTAGCAAATTAGGTTTCTGTTAAAAAGCCGTATATATATAGATGAATAATTTTTTTATTGATTAAGATTTGTATAGAAGTCATATTACTTCTATACAAATCTTCAAAAAATTGCATTAAGTAATATGAAAAGTAGGAGTGGCAGTTGTTCGATCATGCCCATTTTTTCACAAAACCAACTTAGTATTAAGAAAATAGTTTGTGCCAAATTTCATAAAAATAGCTTTCTTAATTACAAAAATATAGACTTTTAATGACTCAGAATGCGAAAATCTCACACTGTACTTTGGTTTAGTTTCTATAAGCAGATTTGTGTGTACGGATTTTTGCGTGCGCATTCCTTATGTGATTGGTTTTTAAAATATTTTTGAAACTTTTCTGTAAGTTTTTTAATGTTCTGTCTTGTCTTAAGTTAATATTTTGGATTTTATTATTCTCAATAAATTTCGAAATTGATTTTGGATTTTGTAATCCCGAAAAACCCCGGGATTTTCAGGATTAACATACCCACTTACAATAATAAACCGTTCTAAACCAGTAATTTGACTATAAGATTTACATGAAGAGATGACAAAAACTCACTTGCTGGTATAGTATTCAAGTTAATATTGTTGGTACTCAAAAATTGTTTAATATACATAAATATAACTGAGTAAAATAGCACAATTTTTTTTTATTATTATTGCCTATAATTATTACTTTTAATTTTTTTAAACACCATTATTTTTTTTTTTTTTTTGTTTATAAATTAAACTAATTTTTAACGCTACCTTTTTTTATGTTAATTAAATACACCTAATTAAAGGTATAATTACAAACAAATGTTAATTTGCAACTTAAACATTGCAAACCATAAAAAACACATAATTAATTTACAAATTTACAAATACATACATAAAATATACAAATACATATATTTTTTTACAATAAAACTAATATTAATTCTATCAACACTATTTACTCTTCATTTAAAATCCATTATTTTAATCACCATGATGATGATAATTTACTTGTTTACTTGCAAACAAAGCTAATTGTCGCCAAAACTTTTGCATAAATTTACAAATTTAAAATAATAAATTCTCTGCTGCTGCTTCTAACTATTATATACGAAAAAAAAAAGCGAACACACACACACAAACATATATGCCTTAAAACCCTTCTATAATATTTACTTATTCCTTCCTTTCATTTTAGAAAACTATTTTCTCGAAAAGCGCCGTATTTTAAGGGAATGAGTGAAAATGATTATTTTCGGGTTGATTAGAAAAAGTTTTCTATTTTTACTCCTTTTTTTGTTTTTATCTCTATTCGCTAAGTGTTTTAGTTTTACAAGAGTGTGAGATTTTAGTTCAAGCATGTAGGGGGAATCCTGATGCTTAAGTGTAAATCCCCCATTAGGACAATGACACGTTTGGTAAAAAGCAACAGTTTTTTTTATTATATATTTTGTATAACTTTACTATATGCAGACTTTGTGCCACTTAAAGAATACGCTATTTATTCAATGCGAATCTGAACAGGGAATATATATATAAAAAAAAAAAAAAAAACAATAACACACAAACATAGTTTAGTTTATAGAAAGAGTATTGAAACAAATTTAAATTAAAATATTGTAGTATAAGATAGAAAAACTAAAATAACAATGAAAACTATTGAAATTATTCTATATGTATGTAAATGTATGTATGTGTTGACGTAGAAAAAATGCTAAAATTGCAAATTTCCACTAAAAGAGTTTTGGTTAGCGAACATAAAAGAGTTATTTATAAAGAAGTGTAAATTTAGTTTAACGCTTGAGAATTGTCAGAAATTAATACATCAATGATCACAGTAGAAGAAAAAAAAAAGAAAGGCCAACTTAATGACTCTGGAATTTTGCATTTCTGTCGTTCAGTTGCTTATAATTGCTAATTAATGTAGGAACTGGGGAAAGAGGGAGGAGCTATTCGACGTTGTTACAGGACAGAGACATAGACTTTAGGGTTGGGTTTGGACAAATAGGGACGTTAATGAATGGGAACATGGGTATAAAGGATCGACCATTTGTGACAAAAGACAGAGTTAGATGGTGAGTCGTATAGAGTCGACATCACAGAGCTAGTGTTTGTAATTGAACAAGAGTTGATGTTCAGTATTGTTTTTGAATTATTTTGAATTAATGTTAAGTTTTATTTTTTTGAATTGTGTAAATATTTAAATGTTTGTGTAAATAAATTAATATTATAATGAATTGAGATCGATGCTGTGTTTTTAATTGAAGAGGAGAGTTGCAGAGTAAAAGCAACAAAAATCAAAAGTAGCTGAAGTGTTCATTAAAATACTTCAAATTCTACATTAATTTTTAAATTAATTTAATTTGTTGCTTCTGTGCTTCATAAATTCTATATTGTTTAGCTTGCTTGAACAGTTTACTCCCATCAGCTCTCAACTTCCTGATAATTAATTGATTGCTGAATTTATCAGACTCGAAATCGAGCAAAAGTTTAGAAAAGGTTAGAAAAAAAAGGATAAATTGAAACTTAAAAAAGGTCAGAAAAGTTCAGATGGTACAAAAAATAAAGCCAGAAAAAGCTAATGTTTTAAATGACTGTTATATTTCATATAAAAAAGAACATACTAATATTTTGAAACGATTTTACAAAATCTTTGAATTATAATTCCTTTTTGATTAATCATTTCCGAATTTTTGGGTAAATTTTCACTTTTATATGAATTTTTGAAAAATTATATTCATAAATTTTTTCTATGGTTAATGAAGCTTATTAAAAAATGATTATAATTTATTAAGTAAGTCCATAAAAAAATTTTAGTTATATTTGATTTTAATAATGAAGCGCTGCAGACGAAATTTTTATTAAATGTAAATAATCTCAATTGTATGTTTGCAAATTAATACACAAAAATGGGTGATTCTTTTTAAGGCAATTTTAAGAATCAACATGGGCGTGGTCCGCCCATTTTTTGTTTCCGAGATTATATTTGTCCTTGAACTATTTGAACACAATTTCACCTTATATGGGAGGTGGGCAGTAAAGTGGGCGGACCACGCCCATTTTTGGATTTCGAGTTTATATCGACTGTAGTACTATTTATACAAAATTTCGTTTTCGTACATGCTTTTGTTTAAGAGATATCAGCAGAAAAGTATGAAACGGACACCCTGTGTTTCTAGTTTTTAGCCCATAACTTTTTCGTTTATAATCCGATTTTGCCCATTTTCAATCTCAAACAAACCTTACATAAGACAAATATTTGTGCCAAATCTGCCCTATCCTGTTTCAACAGACGGACAGACGAACGGACATAGCTACATCGACTCAGAATATAACCAGGACCCAGAAAATATATAATTTGTGGGGTCTTAAATGATGCCTTCGACTTGTTACACATGGAATTACAAAATTAATATACTTAGTTAGAAGCTAAAATGCAAATTTTGAGGCTAAAAGCAAAACAAGCGCGGTAGAGTGGGCGGACCACGCCCAATTTTAGCTTTATTGAAGAAATATCAACAAAAAAGGTATGAAACGGACACCCTGTGTTTCTAGTTTTTAGTCCATAACTTTTTTGTTTATTAACCGATTTTGCCCATTTTCAATACCGAACAAACCTTATCTAAACCTTATATAAGAATATTTGTGCCAAATTTCGTCCCCCTACGTTACCCCGTCTTACGTCTTCAATATGCATTTTATTTTTATAATTTCCTGGAGAAACCGTTAGTAATAATATTGTTGAAAGATATTAGGTAATTAGGTAAATTAAAATTTTGTAATAAAATTGGGTACTGAATAAAATTGGACAAAATTATATATCAATATCAATTAAAATCTTTTAGCTAGGTTATGTTGTTTTCTTATAAGGAGCTGTCAAAGTTAAGAATTTTTTTACATTTTTGAAAAATAGTAAAAAATTAAATTTTCATCAGATTTCAGTGTATTTATTTTAAATAAAAAGTCTTCTAAGGAAAAATTTTAAAATGAAACTATAAACTTCAGATATTTAAGTGTACTTTTCTTCAAGTATTTGAAAATTATATTTTGTCCTAATATTTTTGTTATTTTTTGTTGAAAATCATCCTAAAATACACTAATTTTCAACTTTCATGGAATGCAACTTTAAATGTTACAGGATGTTTGTTCTGAAAATTTTCTGAAAAATAGTCTATATTGTCCACTTTAATACTATGAAAAAAAATCCTGCGCATATGTAGCCCGATTTGAGAAAATTATTATTATTATTTTTTTTTTTTTTTCAAAAAAATCCAGTAAATTTAACATAAAAAACAGCTTAAATGTAGACATTTTTTTACATTACCAAACATTAAACAGTGGGGAAGAATCGAAATAAATCTGTAACTTCTAATCGGCTGTATGGATTTGCATGCAATTTCACATAGGCATAGCAATGGACGGTTTCGTTTTAGTTTAGAAGCAGGATCCAATACACGCTTCAGGAGCGGAACTATGGGGGTTCAAAATAGAGTACTAAGTCAAAAGTTAAACGTTTTTAAATTGGAAAGTTTGCAAAAATTAACAAACAGGCGGACAGATGGACGGACATTAGAATACTTTCAAGAAAATCTTAAAATTCGAAAAGTAATTTTTTCCTCTTCTCGATTAATATGAAAACCAAATGAATGTATTAAAATTTGTATATCGCCTTTCCCTGAATTAAGTGGAATTTTCGACCCATTCAACCCATTTGGCTGCCATGCAGCCAAAAAATACTTTAGAATTCTAAAAATGCATTTTTTTTACTAAAATGGAACGTGATCATAAAAATTTGGATATCACGTTTTCCTAAATTAAGCGTCATTTTCGTCCCATTTAACCCAAATGTATAGACGGGCGGACATTATCATTCAGCCAAAAAAAATCTTATAATTCTAAAAATTAATTTTTTTACTTACTAATAAATAGAAAAACTGAATGTGATTATTCAAGTGTTGATATCAACTTTTACTGAATTATGCATAATTTTCGACTAATTTAACTCTAATGTATAGACGGACGGACAGACATTACCGTTCTGCTAAAAAAATCTTAAAATTCTAAAATTTAAATTTTTTAACTAATAATCAATAAGGAATTATTGATTATTGAATTAAGCGCCAAAGGGGTCGAACCCCTTTTACCCCAATGTGCATCGTTTGCCACAAAAGCAGAAACAAAAAAAGAAACTGCAATTTTTAGTTTTTTGCTTTCAAATTGAGCCACTAAGTTAAATTTTTCAGTCGTTCTGTTAATGCAAAAATAGATAAATCGTAAAAAATTTTCTTAAATGAAAAAAAAAAAATATATATAAAAAAATCGTTTATAAAGTTAATGTTTCGATCTTTTGACTTTTGTCAATATTGATGTCATTTTTGAAGATATGAAATGAAATTTCAGTACATTTCAATCCAGTAGAAAACCATTTGACATAGACGAACATCTCCCATTAGCAGACAAAATCAGCGTGATGATCGCTGTCCGCCTATGGGAGCTTTCATTGTAGTTGTATATCTGCTGATATGTTCTCTGTTTTATATTAAAAGGTATATCATTAGCGGAACATAATTTCTGCATAAAAGCAGTTTATTTTATTTCGCTTGAAAGCTATTGCACTATACTCCACCAGATCTGACATACCAAACATATAGATTACAATTAGATTTTTCTTATGTAATTTTACAATAATTTTAAGAAATTTAAAAACAAAACATCTCCTCTGGAAAAACCATTTACAATTATATAATATGTATTGCTGAATATACATATATGAGAGTTTATTTATGTATATAAAAAGATGCATTACTTTTTTATCGTTGAGGTAATCCAAAAAATATATATAAACTTTTGTCTACAGACAAAATATGGTTTTAGCTATTTTGCTAACAATTTTCATAAACACACTCATACTCACAAACAAACATATATAACAAAGAAAAACAACTCACATATAAACTGTATTGTACTTATTACCCTAGAGTGAAAGCAATTTATATAAAAACAGATTTTATTTTGGCAACAAACTCACACAAATAGACAAACAAAAAGTAACTACCTTTTTCTATGAATATAGTTGTTTTTATTTTTAGTGTCTATATATACATATATGTATGTAGATGTATCACTAAAACTTTGCATACATGTGTTCACATGTTTATGCGGGTATTCACATGATTTTTTTATACTCACATACATACAGTATTCATGTGTTTGTGTCGCAAAAGTTTTAAATTAAATTGTTTTACTACGCAAAAGTTGTCCTTATTTTTCGATTACCTTCTTTTATTATTATTATTATTATTTTTTTTTTGTTATTTTTCTTTTTATGTAGTAGTTGTTTGAGTAATACTATTTTTGGGTAAATATTTATTGCAGTTTTTATGCAAAATTTTTATATATTTTTTAATATTTTCTGACAATAAGATTTGTTTAGTTTTTTTTTTTTTTAATATAGCTAATTTTGTAAATAGTGATTTTAAATAAACAAAATCCCAAATAGTTAAAAAAAAATACATTATTCAATCTATTAAACTTTCGCAACTATTGTATTTTTTTTAAATTATAATTGATACGATAGCTTAATTGGTTGAATAATTCCTTATTAATTGATATTAAAACTTTATAAATATTTCAATCATTAAAAATTAGTTTTCAATTAATAAAAACAATAAATGCATGATATTACACCTTAGCCAAATAGTATATAATTTTTACAACACAGCAATAGCGGCATTTACCACAAGCCAAAAACTATTTGCTTGTGAAAATCTATGCGGTAATATTGGCATCTAAGCCTGCCTTTAAGGCATCATTTACATACATCCAAACACATGCAAATAAAGTATGCAACATGTAAAGGTCCCACTTATAGTGTCATCTATTGAAATTTGTAGTTTGTTGTCTAAAATATTATTGCATATTAGTAGTTGTGCAACACAAAAGAACATAAAATATTTTTGTGTTTAAACTAAAAAAATTACAGTATAATTCATACTGTTAATTGAATAGAAATTCGTAGTGAAAAATCAAATCAACAATAATGTTTTATTTTAACATTTGAGAGGATTAACTAATATGTAAAAAAAATTGCAAACTCAATAGCATGCTGCTCATAACAACAAATATTGTACATCTTTTTTACATACAAGAAACAGTAGTTTTAACAGCGACTTTAGAAACTAAATGCCGCAACAAATAATTTAATAAATTGATAAAGATTGTCAAGGTCGGCCACACTACATACTTCGTGGTGAATGATATTTAACGTAACTAGCAAATAACACTGGTCGACAAGAAAATCCTCCCACAAAGATGAATAGTTGAACTTGATACATCTTGTTGTGCTAAACATAAATCTGCTTTCAGTTTTTTTCCATCAGGTCTGGATTTTTTCTATGTGCGTGTCTAATATTTCGATTCTCTTTTCAAGAAAGTCCAATATTACTTCACTGGTATTAGCAATTTAGGACAATTTAAAGGATTGATCACTCTTGGTACAAAAACTATTTTATTGTTTTGGTACCACTCCAGAGCTTTCTTACGTGGTGACATGATGCCAAATCGGGCCAAAAATATGATGACACATTGTGCTCCCTCATGAAAGGAAAATGTTTTTTTTTTCAAGCTTTCTTTAATATATTTTTCGATATTTATAGAGCCCACTGTAACAAATGACTTGATTATTTTGCATCAACTGCATAAATCTTGCCAAACCAGTAATTCTTTAGGAAATTTCGTCAGTTTTTTGGTTCTAAACTTATCTTCAACATATCATCGAGCATCAGCAACATAAAAATGTTGACCCCGAAGCTGCAAAAAATCTGCCAGTACATACGTTTTGTCTTTCTTTATACAACATGAGTATTTTTGTATGAAATATGATTTTAATTTTCGTGCCCTATTCTTGGCTTCAAAAACATTCCAGTCTGGAACTTTTTGAACTTTATATGTTCCCAACTCCGCATTAGCTTTAATTTTTTGCACTAAATAGCTTTTCTACCAGATGTGTTTGGAGTTCTTTTCAATATGCTTTCAATTGTCTTGGCCTTCCCAATATCATGTGGACCTTTTTTCTTCCCGAACCATATTTCCTATCAATGGTCGAATTCCCCTTAGAAACGGTTTTACGGATGACATTTAATTCTGTGGCCAATTATTTGTAAGACCTATTTGAATTTTTTTAAATTTTTTAATAACTTAGAGGACGTAAATCTTTTTCGTCACTTATTTTGATGAAAATAAAGTTAACATGGTTGTTATTAAAAATAATAACTGAAGTATTTTTCCATGATAACTAGATCAAAAAAAATTTTGAATATTTATTCCGAAAAAAGTTGTGAGGCAAAATGTGTATTAAGATTTTTTCGATATCACTCCTTAGCACGTACATCTTTTTCGTCACTCATTTTGATCAAACTCACAACAAATAAACATGGTTGTCATTAAAAAAATAATAACTGACATATTTTTCAATGATAACTAGATCAAAAAAAATTTAAAAAATTGCTTCGGAAAAAAGTTATGAGGCAAAACGTATGTTAAGATTTTTTCGATCACACTCCTTACTGTAGTATATTTCCCTATAACTCAAGAACGGTGTATACGATTGACATAAGTGATACACCAAAAGATGCGGACTAAAAATATCTTCAAATCACCCCAACTTAATTTTTTTATGTGCTCAATAGTTTCGAATTTATTTTGAAATTTTATATTTTTTTGTTACTAAAATTTCTTTTAATAAATGAAAACATCAAAAATATATCAGTGTATCATCTTTATCTTGAAGCTGGTAATTCTGCGAACAAAATAAGGCATGTATCTTCAAAATTGATGCATAAATCTTGATTTTAAATACCCATGTTACATACAATTGAGTAGAAATACAGTGGTGGGCTAAAACAAAAAATGTTTTTGTATTTTTTCTTAAAACAAAAATAGGTTACTGGATGGATTTTGACGAATTAAACAAGAATCTGCATTCACTTTTTTTTTTTTTTTATCACGTACTGATTTTTGATATGGGCATCATCACCTAATTCAGCGGTCACACAATAAAATTCGAGAATGGTTTGTCAAATTTAGACTATAACTCAAGAATCCTTTACACAATTTTGATAAGTGATACACAAAAAGATGCGTACTAAAATTGTGTTCAAGGTATGTCAACAATATTTTTTATTCGCTCAAGAATTTCAGAGTTATAAATCAAAATTTTCACCATTAAAAAAAAAAAAAAAAAAAATTCGCTACTTATTACCGAATAACTACTGAACAAAAAATTATGTAAATTCAGCTCAAAGGTAATTTTAGTCGCTATATATTGGAGTTTAATTATACAAGTGTGACAGCCTAAAGGCGTGGTCATAGTAGTCATGGCCATGAAAAATTCAATACGTGATAGAAAAAAAGTAAAAAAAATTCACCGAAATTTAATGAAAATTAAACTTTTTGCTCTTTTTCCAAAATATAAAAAAAAAATGTTGAAATTCGACAGCTCAGCAGCGTTACCGTTGAGAATTTTTAAAAAGTGTCCAAAAAAGGGGATTTCAAAATAAAAAGTCGCCAAAAAAATGGGATTTTTTGAAAAAAAGGGGCCAACTACATTTGAAACCTAAAAACTTCTTAAAAGTTGTTTCTTTGATAACAACAAAAACTATTTTTTTATTTTAAGAAAAATTACATTAATAACAAAATATTTTTTTTTTTTTTCAATAATTTTTATTATTGCTAAAACTAAATATTTATTCACAAAAATAGTTAACATACTCTTTTAATTAATTAAAATTCTGTACGAGTTCTTCACTCGTAATCTTTCAAATCCCAGTCGGACAAATTTATGATGGAACACATGGATCTACAAGTATTGACTTAAGTCTATTAGGAAAAATATTTTTTATTATTAACAATTTAGTAAAAAACATGTTCTCTCGAGGGATTGCTATCAGAATGTAATGTAAAAATATAAATTAAAAAATAAGTAATAATCGAATCTTTTTTTATTTTTTCAATCCAGTCCAAAAAGATTCGGCATATGATGATATAATTAGCTTTTCATAAGCTTTTTATTATTTTTAGTTAATAAAAGTTTCGTTCATTTATAAGTTCTACGCTGTTGTTTATATCAGTATAGTGTGAAACAATCCCAAAATGAGTAATTTATTTGTTGAAATTAATATATAATGCGTCGATGTATTTTCAACAACTTAGTTTTTCGTCAGTTAACACATAGTCTTAAAAAGTCGCCATTTATAAAATGGGCCAAAAAAGTGGCCAGGTGGTTGAAAAAGGGGCAATTTGCGACTAAAGTCGCCAAAAGGTAACACTGCAGCTTAGTACACGAAAACAACGCAACCTAGGCTAATGATTTTTATTGCTAGTGATACATAATTTTGTCTACTTTTATTCGGTATCCAATTTTATTAAAAAAAACATAATTTTCAAAATTCAATTAAACGCCACTTTCGACCCCTTTTACCCCAACGTACAGCGATTGAAAAATCATTGGTCCCATACATTTTGGTAAAAAATGTTTCGTTTTTTAATCGAAATAGGTACGTATCAAAAATTTCGTTTTATTTTATGCTGGTTATGAAAAAACTATTTAAAAAATTGTTCCCATGGGATTTTGATTTTCTAGAAGACTTTTTAAAGCATTTTGATAAAAAAAAATTTTGGAAAAATTTATAAAATTTTATATTATTAGCAGTATTTACTACAAAGCAATTTTTTAATATTTTTGCCTAAAAGGGAACAAAATTATAAAATTCTTATCCATTTTTAAGAAAAAAAAAAAAAAAAAAATCGAACATTTTCTTTTGAATGATGTGCTAAAATTACGGTTTATGGACCTATTTTTTTATAATTGGCAAAAAATTACGATTTTTTTGATACCCATTTCAAGACAAAACTCAATACTATTTTTTGGACGAAATGTTCTAGACCCATAACTTTCAATCCCTGGTAGGGAACTGAAGATCAATTTAGATTTTTCCCATATTAAGCTAATTTTTGCTCACCGTTTGAGGGAAAGACTATTTTATAGCATTTAATAGCCTATCAGTTATAGATATCACGTTCATATTTTTTGATTTTTTACTTAAAATAAAAGATATTTGGTGTGACCAAACCAAGATAGTAATCCTAGGGTTAACATGGCTATTGGAAAATTACTCTCAACTGGGGTTGCCAGACGGCAGAATAATTTCTTAAATATTAAAACTTGTTTCTATAAGAATCAAAAGTCAAGAAGACTTAAACAAATTTTTAAAATTTTATTTAATATTTTATTTTGTAATGAAAAGTTTTAAATTTTCTTTGGAAAATTTTTAGTTTTAAATTATTTTTAGCTACATGTTGGGATCATTCAACAGAACAGAAAAGCTGTAGGTGATATTGGCAGCCGCCTTAGGCCAAGTAAGGTCCCGTTGTGTTGAGCTGTTTAATAAAATTATGTACATATGTGCTGCAGAATGGTATCATATTCCTAAATATTATTTTCTAACAACTTTTTCTTGGAAAATTTGCCATTTATTGCTAATATTTTCTATTTTAACAATTTTTATTTAGTATTTGCATTGTAATCTTATAAAAATAAATCAAAATTTTTGCAAAATTTTTAAAATTTTCATAAAAAATAATTTAATTATACACAGAGAAAAGAGATTCCTTGTGGCAACCGAATTTTTTGCCAAACGAATCTGGTCGGTTACACCAACTATCACATGAATCGGCTGCAATTGCCGAATATTTCATTTACCAGTATCATATTATCGTGCCCAACAAATATCACTAACACTTTTTTGTTCTAATATTTTTTATTAATATTTTTAATAAAAATGCAGCTCTAACGCACACATTTATATATAAATTTGATGAATTCATACGGACCATAGATCAGCATACTAGAAATGACCCCAGGATATCGGAACTTTATATTACAACATAATTTTTTTTAAATTGTGTGACCAACAGTGTTGCCAATTTAGTCTTTTTAAGGCTAAATCTAGCCTTTTTATTTTACTTTTAGCCTCAAAATTTTAGTTTTAGCTTCTAGCTTTTTTGTTAGCCTTTTTTATTCTTAACATTGCCTTAAAAAGGCTAAAAATTTACAAATTTTATTTGAACAGAATCATCAATTTAAGCACTTTTGTGAATTAATTCGTAGAAAAATATAGAAATTATTTATAATTATTATTAATTTTCGCCTGCGGCGCTTCATTCTAATAAAATATTACAATTATTTTTCTACAAACTTTATAACCTGTAGAAACTAATTATAGTTTATTTGATTTTATTTACAAATTTACTAAAATTTCCTTAAAAAATACCGAAATCTAATGAAGAAAAAAAAATAATGCTTTTTAAATAAAACTATATGTTAGCTTTTTTTCTGGCTTTATTTTTCGGGGCATTTAGCCTTTTCTGACCTTTTTTTAAGTCCAATTTAGCTTCTTTTTTTCTCAAGTCCTGGCAACACTGGTGACCAAGTTATTGCTCGTTTTTCACAGGCTATTAGTTCGGCAATAAAAGAAAAATTACACTATTCTAAAGTTAAGGGAGCATCCTCTTTCTTCTTCAAGGCACATATCGCTCACTTTCTGCATAATATGCATGACAAATATTTTTTCGCAATCATATCTAAAAATGAGAAAAAATTAATCATGTATACATAAAATCAAGGATGTTATCAAAGTTTAATCTTACTTTAATATATCAAAGTTCTAAAGACATACATATGTATGTATTTTTCGTGATTTATGTTAATTTTTTAAATTCTTAATTTTCTGTACATAAATTCGTATTTATTTTCTGTTGATTATATGTATCTTTAAAAAAAGTTTAAATAATTTTTATTAAAAACATCTAAATAATAAAATTCCAATTATTTAATCAAAGTGCCTAATATCAGAAGTTAGGAATACCGAATTGTATATATGTATGATCAATTTGTGACTGGAGTAACTTCAAACATATTTTAAAAGAAAATAACTGCTTTACAAACAAATTTTTTATGGCGGTGACCAATAAATCTAGGATCTGATATTTTCAATTCTTTTTTCTCTACTGAATTGGTAAAATATATTTTATCAAGACACATATTAGTTATGTTAACCAATTTATCAATAGCAGGAATTAAAATACCAATGTAATTACGTTTTTGTATCTATAATTATAAAAAAATTATAGAAGTATATAATTTATAATTATTGAAAAAAAATTTTAATTATGCAGATTTAAATTATACACTCCGAACCGTTTTCCAACCAATCTTTTTTCTGTGTGTATCTATGAACCAAAATTTTATATTTTATGATAAAAGTTTGGGAAAAAAATCATGTTCGATTCATAATATTTATGAACAAAATTTTTAAATAGATGTACTTTTTTTCTGTGTATATTATATTTTTATATAATCAAATTCCATCTGTTATATTACAATCTGAAAGTGAAACCTGTACAGAACTACGATCATTTTTTGACTTATTTGAAAACAACAAACATTCGCTTATATCATATATTGTAATGCAATATCAATAAATATTGAAATATTTGTATTGAATTAATACAAAGAAGGTGTCTTATATGTTTTATTTATTTTTTCAAATAATAACTGCAAAAATCTAATACCTCATTTTTTGATATTTTCAATGGCATAAACGGATGAGCTGTATTACCTCTTATTTTGAAAAATTTAAAACCTATATCCCTATTGCATAGACATTTTTATATTCACACTTCCATATACATATGTTTCATATAAAAAATTATTATTTTTGTTGGAAGTCGATTGTCAAGTTTTTTTTTTTTTAGAAATCAATCTCGTTTTTCAGGATTGTCAAGTTATATCACATTTCGAATCTGGCAATCCTATTCTCAACTGATATTTAGTGAGTGTGGTCGTGTCAACTGGTTTTCAAGTGGATGAGTTATATGTCATTTGGTACACAACCGGTACAGAGGGACCGAACCGTTAGTGCAATTGTCAAAAATTTGCCGCAGGGTGAGTATATATTATATATGTTGCAAACTCTATTATGAGTTAAAAATACTTCTGTATCATTTGAAGGTTTAGGAGTACAAAAATCAAAAATATACCCACACGCATAAAGGCATTTCTATCAAATCAATATATGTAAAGCATGAAAGTTCAAAACCTTGACATCATACGAGTACTTGTCTAAATATACAAACAATATTGTCTAAAAAACTTACAATAACATGATATTAACAAATGTCAGTCATTCTGTCAGTTAAACAGTCACAGTTATTTTGTCAAAAAGTCAGACATTTCAATAATAATAACAATATTTAGCATACAAACTCATAGTTTCATTCATTCACTCACTCGTATTCCTGCAGAGAACAAAATAATAGTAAAAGTATCATTATGGCCATCAGCATTAGCGTATACATACATATATTGACGGTCGCCAGCGGCTGGAAGTAATCTGCTCATATATGTATGTACTATATAAAATATTTATATTAGGAAAATATGGGCGTAATACGTTGAAAATGAGTTGCAAAATTTGCATTTAAATTAAAACGTGAAAAAAATTATAAAACACAACAACATTGATGAAAAACTAATACCGGGAAATACGTATGTATGTATGTATGTGTACGCATACCACAAGATTACATATGTATGACGATACGAGGGTGCTTATGATAGAAAAGGGAATCTAAAAGTTTTAATGATTTTGTATGTATTAATAATACATACAAAATATGTGTAACAAGAATAGAGAAAATAAAACTTTTCTATTGAAGTAATTTTCAATCCTCGTATAACTAAAGTACATTGAAAAAATATTCCTACTATACTTATGTATATTGTATGATATTCTACCGCATATAAGTGGAATGAGTTTTAAGTAGGCTCAATACATTTATATGATTTCACACACTAATATTAATACATTTTATGCTTCAATACACACCGGTACACATATACCCACATTAACGCATACATACACACACGTACACCCGAGAAACGCATATAAATAAATGTAAAAATGTTTACCGATTAGTTGTGTTAGTGTAAAATGGCGTAGTTGACTGACGTTTTATTTCTAAACAATTTTTTCCCTAAAGTTGTTGCTTGCCACGATGATGCTGGTGATGATGTTGGCTGCCATTGCCACCACCAATACTGATGCATACCATCACGGAAGTGGTTCTTTTTGCATATCAAAGTTTGTGGTTTCACATATGAAATCATGTAGGGAATAAAGTTTTCTCATTCAATTCTTTTTTATGATTTTGCTGTTTTTTTGTTTGTTAGCGATTCGCATACATTATGAGAAATCATTGAATTTGTAATTATTTATGTGCTGAAATGTTAAGCCATCAAAAAAAGTACAAAATACCTTTTCTAAGTGGAAATAACCACATCAGGTAGAAGGCATATTAAATGTTGAAATTTATTATCAAAAGTAATAAGCTGGATTGCTTACATAGACTTTTTAAATTTGAAGCCTCAAAGGAAGCTGTAATTTTTAAAATAAATAATTTTTGGTTTAGAAGAGGAGTAGATAATAATCTTGTTACTTGAATAATTTAAATAAATTTCGCGTTTACTGACAATTAATTCTATTGGATATAAAAATATGTATATGCAAAATACTAACTTGAATGATAGCCCAGCTTAAAATTTTTTCATATTGCCATATAATTCACGTTTTTTTTTTAGAAGCTAGAATTTTTTAAGACATACAAATATTTTCAATGTTTTTATACCCTACACTACCATAGGTGGTTGGGGTATTATATGTTAGTGCTTATGTTTGCAACGCACAGAAAAAATCTTCGGGCACCCACCTTTAAGTATACCAATCGACTCAGAATCACTTTCTGAATCGATTTAACGATGTCCGTCCGTCCGTCTGGTCGGCTGACTGGCTGTCTGTCCATGTAAACCTTGTGAACAAAGTACAGGTCACTATCGGTCCATTATTTCACCTAGCCTCCATACATATGTTCTCCCGGAATAGAGGTTTAACGATCAAAAATCCTTTAAATATACCAATATTTGGCATATATAAGTTCCATATAAGTCTAAGTGTGCCGATTTTTAAAAAGATAGCTCAATAATTGACCATAGATCCAATATAAAACCCTTTTCAGAAAATCACTTTAACGGGCATAAATCCCATCAAAATGTTAGTATCAAGTTAATATTCGACACAAATAAGTTTTATATAAACATAAATGATGGCAAATTTTACAAAGATCGGTTCATAATTTACCATAGCTCCCTTACAAGCCTCTCTTTCGGGAATCACCAAAATATTTTACACTTAATATAAGTATCGGTCTTAATATAAGTATTGGTTCCAAGTCTGATAAAAGACCGCTCTCCAAATTATAATGTACACAATGGGCTTGACCGACTATATCTTTTTCTCTAGTTCTTTATATTTAAGTTTGGAATCATATTTCTATCTCCACTATACATATATGCAGTGCTGTGCAATATAATAGGCTATTGTTAAATTAAAAAAACATTCTCTTAGGAATTTTTGGTACCGTTATTTTTGATATTGTCAATACTAAAAATAATGGGTATTTTTAAGAAGTTTCTTTCATTCCTTAATGCGCTTTCGTAAACATTTCAAGAAAAGTTAAAACATAATTTGTACAAAATAATAGACTTATTTTAAAGGATTATATTTTTTGTTTTAATTTACCTTATAATTCGGATAAATTTTCTGAAAATAATTGAATGTAAGTAAATGAAATATTGTTGTTGAAAAAATATTATAAAATAATATTATTTTTACGAAATGATGGGTCGTAATGTACATAGCACTCCTAAAGAAAGGCGAATAGTGAAATAATTACTTGACCAAGGAAAAACACTTGATTTTATTGCGGAATTGCTTGGAGGGTCTCATCATTTCGTAAGAAACACGATCAAGTGGAAGCCATCAAAAGAAACACGTGGTAGACCTTGCAAAATAACCGCTACCATGGATTCACAGATAGCTCTTCTAGTGAAGAAGCAGCCATTTCTATTTTCAAAAGCCGTTTCTGAAGAAATAGTATTATAATTAGTGCTTCAACAGTCCGACGAAAACTTTTAGAGAAAGGTTTGCCAAGTAGAATCAGCAGGAAGTTACGATTTTTAAGCTCAAAAAACTAAGCAGCTCGAAAAAAATTTGTTACAAAAATTAAAAATAGTGAAGTTGATAATTTTAAGAACATTTTATGGAACGACAAGGCAAAAATTAACTTGTTCGGGTCAGATAGTCGCAGAAATGTTAGATGACCAAATGGAAAGGAACAGATGATCGTTATACAAAAAAGATTGTAAAACACGGCGGAGGAAGTATAATGGTGTGGGGTGAATTTTGTTGGCATGGTGTTGGCCCTCTTTATTAGATCACAAAAATAGTGAACCAAGAAATGTAGCGTGATAGAACAATATGCCACCAGAATGGACTTTACAACAGGACAATGATCCTAAGCACTCCTCAAAATTAGTTAAATCTTGGCTGAGTACTAACAATGTATCTGTTTTAGAATGGCCTTCACAGTCATCGGATCTAAATCCTATTGAGAACCTTTGGGTTGAACTGAAGAGAGATCTAGCTGGGAAGACATTTCGGAATAAAAATAAACTTTGGAAAGATGTTAAAAAAAAAAGGAGGCAATTTCTATAGAAAAAATGCCAAAAATTTATAGAATCAATGCCCAGAAGAGTTCAGTGCATTTTAAACAATAATGTCGGTCATTCAGGTTATTGAATTAACTTTCATAATGGAAAATATTTACCAAATAAAAATAAGTCTATTATTTTTATTTGGTTCTATTATTTTGCACAGCACTGTTAATGTATATATATATATATATATATATATATATATATATATATATATATATATATATATATATATATATATATATATATATGGATCCATAATTCAAGCACTTTATAATATGGCTTCTAATTAAAATTATCTATTCTACTGATTTCTGCAACATTGTATAACCGTTTATTCGATGTTCTATTGTGTAATGTGATATGTTTCGTCACCAATATTACCTATGTTTTGCTTTTCGTGATCATATTTTTTCAAAATAAAAAATTATATCATATTTATTTAAAAAATGTTTCGTTAAATATAATGAAAATCCACTAGTTTATATAAATTGGCTCATATCAACATTTCCTTTCTTACACACATGTAAGTCATACTCATATTTGTATATAAGTAACAGTAAATATTAGAATATACATATATTTTTAAATATGTTTCTAATATTATCGTTATTATTCTTCCCTTTATAGCTCATATTTGTAATTAATTTCATATAAAATTTAAATCCATCTCTGTCTCGTTCTTTCTCTAGTTCTAGTTCTTATGAAGTCGACAACACTTCTTAAGTAATTGTTATGTTGACGGTGCTGCCGCTGCTGCCACTAATGTTGCTGTTATTTTTGTTATTGTTAAGCTCTGTTAGTTGTTAATTACTTTCATTAAATACTGCTCAACTGCAGTTGAAATTGAATTTACTTTTAATTAAAAATTCACAAAAAGATGTTTTTCTTGGCAGCAACATCAGTTTCAACAAAACTAATGCAACGTTTTATACAAACTCGTAAGTACAGTGTGACAACTAAATTCGTATGTATTAGTTTGTAAGTATTGGTAAGTAAAGTCTAATGAAGAGTACCAGGCAATTTCTTATTCTTATTTCAATATTCTTTTTGTTTTTTTTTTTTTTTTTTTTGGTCTTACAACTGCAACAATAGCATTGTGATGGCACGTTAATTTCTTTAAGTTATGGCGCAGCACAAACAACTTCTTATGTTGCAGCAAATAATTGTAAAATGTTAATGTCTATATATAATAGTGTAAGTAGGTATGTGTGTCTTAGCAAGATAGTGTCTGGTGATATTTCTTTCATTTTGACGCTTTTAATGTATGGAGTACAAAATTGCGTGGCAATGGCATTGGCAATTAGACAATAGTTTTACTTGCATTTCATTTTTCTTGTTTTTTTTTTAATATATTTTTTTGCTATTTGCCTTTATATTTGTACACAAAAAATAAAAAGAAGGAACCACCGGACAAACAAGAACTTTCTGGGAAAAAACTTTGTGAAGCTTGCTAGGGGCAGTTTTACCATAAGAATTTAATATCTAAAAACAGTATTTTTAAATCAAACTGAATATATGGGCAATTTTTCAAACTCGTTTACTTTTGATGTTCAAAAAAATTTCGAAAATTTTTTAATGGCACATCAACGATATTTAGTACTAATATTCTTTGGCTCTAGTGACACAAATCTGTTTGCGTGAATGACTTTTACCGAACGGCATCAATTTTATGGCGGTTTAAGATAAATTTTTTTTAAAAAATTGAAAATTACAATGCTGTTTCTAAAATACAAATTAAAAATATTGCGATAAGTTAAGTATGCGTGGATATATTAGCGATTTAATAATTATTAAACCTTCTTATAAAATTTGCAAAATTAAGTTTTTAGTGATGTAGTCTTGTTCATATTCATCCATTTATTGCAAAATTCATTATTTTTTTTAAATAAGTCATAAAACAATGTCATTTATATCTCTGAATCTCTAAAGTTGCATTAAATGTAAAATCGTACTTTTTTTTGAACGCCATATTGATTTTGATGTATGGTATTGCAGCAGCTACAGATTGACACATATCATCGCTAATTTTGATTAGCGCCTTGGGTGTGCCTTGACGATTAATATTAAACTAAAAACATCGCGTTCTTAGCCCATGAAAACCGCTGATGAATATTTTTAGTAAAATTATATTTCCTGCGCAAGTAAAACTTTAAGCCCAAATTACAATTACGAGTAGTCAGCAATAGTATCAACAAAAATTATCAGCTGTTCACTGTCAGTACAACATGATGCTGCCGTTATAATTACAATTAAGCGTAGGCAGCCACAATTTACAACTACCACCTAGCTTTATTCTACTTTTGTATTTTAGCTTCTCATTTATTTGCTCACTCTCTTTGTCTCGCTCTCAATCTGAATGCAGCGCAGTGAATTTAGAAACAGGGCTAAATGAAACAGCACTGCAAACTGCTGCTGACCAAATGTAATCAACACCATAACAAACAGTGCTTTCTAAATTATCAGCTGATTATGTCAGCACAAACTGCTGCTGACTACGCGCAATTGTAATTTGGGCTTTACACAGGAACTTATTTTAGTTTAAAATTGATTTATAACACCAAAATCCGATACAACAAAATATGCAAAATTGCTGAATTTCTTAAAATTGCTATACACGTTTAGCAAATTAATATTTTAAAACGCCACAATGATTTTTAAATGTCATTTGGAAACCTTCTTTGATAACGCTATATTCTAGCTTCACTGAAATAACGTTACGAGTGTGCCGCGCGAAAAATGCACCTCTCGGAGCCATTCACGTTTTTGTCTCTCCAAGTTTGGGTACCTCCTACAGCATTTCTGTTGAGGGCACATTAACGACATATATGTCAAACGATGCACAAATTCAAGTGCTATTGGGCTCTTCTTTGAATTTTGAAATATTCGAAACGTCGTAAAATCCCCAGAGAAAAAACTGCAAAATTTTGAATTTTCTTAAAATTTGGTTTCACGAATTTTGCACAACACAATTTGACACTGGTTAATTGCACGCTAATTAAAGCTATGCTAGTCCTTTTGTACAAGTGTTTATAGTCTACATTAGAAGAATTTAACTCTTATGTTTAAATCCGCGACTACAGCAATAAAAATAAATAAAAAAAAACTTGTTAGTTTCAAACACCTTTTTTTGGAATTTTTGACTTTGGGTGCTTGTCGGTACCACATGTTACCGTATCAGATCTTGAATTTTTTTTTTCTGGTACAGCAAAAAGTGTTGTTAATATAATTGCATCAAATTGCAAAAATCACATATGAAAATAAATTTAGCGATCACTTATATTTCCAATAAAAAACCGAATTATGTATCGAAATTGTGAGGACACTTATATTTTGCATCAGAGATCTTTATTTACACGGAAAGTTAAAATTATATTTTATAAGGAAACTAGAAGCAAAGGGATAAAAATCTGTGATTACTTATGTTCCCATCAGAAGTTTTGTATGGAGAATTAAAAATCAATTTATAAAGGAAGGAGAATCACTTATATTTCCCATCAAAAGTCAATTTTTTTATGAAAAATTAAAATACAACTTTCTTAGGAAACACTAGAAAAAAAAAAGGATCAATTGTATTTTCAGTAAGAAATCAATTTTTATGTCGAGAATCAAGCAGAAAGAAGCAAAACTTCTAGAAGAAAAAGGACAAAAATCTGTCTGTGTCCAAAATTAGCGTTTCACTTTATAAGAAAACAAGAGACGTTGGAAGTAGAATGAAAAAGATCTGTGATCACTTATATTTCCCACTAAAAATTGATTTTTGTATGCAGAATTAAAAATTCATTTTTAAAGGCAACTGAGGGAACTAGAAGTAAAAAGACGAAAAATTTTCCGTCAGAAACCGAGTTCTGTGTCGAAAATTAAAATTTCATTTTATAAGGAAACTAAAGGCTCTAAAAGCAAAAGAATCGATTTTGAGAGTAAAGTTCCATTTTAAAAGAAAATTATGATAACTTTTATTTTCCACTTGAAATTGATTTTTGTGTTGAAAACTAAATTCAATTTTATAAGGAAACTAGGGGTGCTAAAAGCCAAAGGACTTAAATTTTCCACTAAAAATC
Organism: Protophormia terraenovae; assembly: GCA_951394005.1. NCBI lineage: Eukaryota > Metazoa > Arthropoda > Insecta > Diptera > Calliphoridae > Protophormia > Protophormia terraenovae. The sequence goes on from OX596076.1 coordinate 93,302,046, forward strand.
CATTTTTTTTTTTTCTTTTTTTGTAAGGACAATTAAAATTCCATTTTACAAGGTAACTAGAACTACAAGAAGCAAAAGATACAAACCTCTGATCACTTGTATTTTCCGTCCGAAATAGATTTGTGCGTCGAAAATTAAATTTCTATTTTATAAGACAACTAGAGGCATTAGATGCAAAAGGATGATTTATTAATTTCCTATTAGAAATCGTTTCTAGGAGCGTTAGGGGCGAAATGAAGAAAATATTGTATTAACCATCTGTTTACCAAAATGGATAAGAGATCACAAGTGCTAATGAAGCGTGGTATTTATTTGGTGCCGCCAAGAAGACATCCTTCAAAATGGTTATCGGCTTACGACACTATGTAACCACATCTTTAACAGCGCTTATGATATTAGGTTCAACCTCTCTTAAACCTTATTTAAAAAAAAAATTAAAAAATTTTTGGAAATTAATATTTAGAATCCAATAAAATATTTATTGTGTTATTATTTTTTATTTTGTGTAAATACTTATTAGGTAAATCAATTAAAAAAAAAAAAAAAATTAAAAAAGTTATATTTTATTGTATTTGTATTCCGTAGTATCTACTGAATGTTAAGTCCATATTAGTTTATGACATTTCCTGTATCCAGTGATACCGTTTTCAACCACCTGGCCACTTTTTTGGCCCCTTTTTTAAATGGCGACTAAGGCCGACTTGTTAAGACTATGTGCTAAATGACGAGTTGTTTGAAATATATCGACCCATTATATATTAAATTAATCATTTTGAGATTGCTTCACAGTATATTGATATAAAAAATCGCGGATTATTTATAAATGAACTGAAACAGTTAGTAACTAAAAATAATAATAAAGTGTATGAACAGCTATTTATATCATCATATGCCAAATCTTTTCAGACTGGATTCAGAAAATAAAAAAAAGATTCGATGAGTATTTATATCCTAATTTATATTTTTACATTATTCATAGCAATCCCTCGGGGGAGCGTGTTTTTTTTACTAAATTATAATACTTGTAGATCCATGCGTTCAGTCCCAAATTGGTCCGACGGGGATTTGAAATACTAGAGTACGAGTGAAGAATTCGTATAAAAGTGCAGAAGTTTCATTAATAAAAGAGTCTCAGAATCTTACCAGGACCCTGAAAATATATACCTTATAAGGTCTTTTACAAAAAAAACTAGAATACCATTTAATTAAATCTTAACCCAATACCTTACAACAGCACCTTTGTTTTCTATCGCATGGTAGCAGAAAGCGGGTGTTTTGTTTGTTGCGTTTATTGTCTTTACGAGACTATTTTTTTTTATTTTCTTCGTATTTTTGTTTTCTCATTCATTTATTCATTTCCATCGTTTGGTAAATTTGTTGTCGCACTGATTGGTGCCGCATTGGCGGCAAAGTTTTTTGAATTTAACTCAAGTACTTCGATGAGTATGCTTTTTTTTTTCTAAAGCGCTTCTGCTTTGTTTTATTTCAACTCTTATTCTAGTTTGGGCTGCTGTTGCAGCACTATTTACTCTTTCTACTTACAGCCAACAACAGCAACTAAAAGCATAAGTTGTCATTCTAAGGACTTTTATTCAAGTGTATTTACTATTTAAAATCTACATTTTTGTCTTGAATAGTTGTGTGTTTGTCATTGTTTTATTTTAAGTGACTTCGATGGAAGAAAAATCTCTTCACTACGAGAGCGAGTAGTTTTTCATTTTATCTATAATTTAGGGAGAATATACACATTCACCAATCTTTTTTTATTTCACTGTTAGTTGTTGCTGTATTGAGCTTTGGGAAACAAATAAACAAATAAACGAACAAACAAACATTCGACAAACGGAAATCAAAAACAACTAAAATTGGAAAATGTTTGTGTCTGTCGATTTGTTTGTTGTGTTGGGTGTTGTTTTGTAGGCGGATTTAAATGTGTTTGTAATTAGTTTTATGTTGTTGTTGATATAAATGTTATTGTTGCTATTATTTTATGTTTTAACTTTTTTATATTTAAATCATTTAGTCAGATTTTATAATTATATGCAGATACAGTAGGGAATAAAAGAGGAAACTAGAATTTTTTTGTTTGTTTTATCGTAGACATATTCTTAGGGATATACTTCTCACTGATAATAGTTATTATTATCTATTAATAAAAAAGCAGTACTTTTTTGATAAAATAAGTAATTTTTACTAATATATGAGAGATGTATTTTTATACTCTCTTATATAAAGTTATTAAAGCCAAAAATTGAGTTTATTAGTTTCTCAATTTTAAATTCTATACATTTAACAACAGTGCTAATCACTGTAATTGTACTTATGCCAGTTAATACCCCTACTCTTTTCAAAAACTTATTGTCCATTACTCTTTCCTTATTGCTTTATATATTTTAATGTTTTCCTAACTTTCTGACTGTCTGGAACATACACTTCATAGTAAAAAACAAGTTGTATATACAAATGTATGTATTTTTTGGAGTCGAGAACCCAAACAACATTCCTACTCCCATAAAAATTGTCTAATTTTTGTTAAGTTACACAACAATTTGCATAATTAGTATTTTGCTCAAGAACGTCACTAATAGAGTGTTTTTGTATTTTTGCTATTTAAAAATCTTGGCATGAAATCTGCTTAATATTTATTTAACACTTACCTACCGTATCGCATACTATATTTTGTTAAAGTTATAAAGATAGACGGAGAGACAGTGCCTCTGACATTTCTTTGGATTTAACTATTGTTTTGTTAGTAATTTTATTATTTAAATAAACAATAAAGATATATAGAGAAAAATATATTTAAATATTAATTTAAAAAATGGTACTACTTTTTCGCGGTTGTCAAAAAAATTCACCCACAAAACGCAGTATAGTTTGGAAATCAATAATCACAATATAATAGCGAAGCAACGTCTGCACACAACGTGGTATTAAAGTAGTATACAACATTTATCCATTACACAGGTCAACAGCAAAAAAAAGCTTGAATAACTACTATATATATAATAAAAAAATTAAACAAAAAATATATTTTTTACGTAAAAATAGCAAATTTTTTTGCTTAAAAAAAATCATTAAAAATCGAAAACGACAAAAACTGTTCAGATTTATTGCTTTATCGCAAAGCCACATGTAACAAAATGAGATATCGGTCATAAAAATATATTGATTCTTTTCGAATTTATTCGTAATTAAGTGAATTCGCTCATTTTCACAAAATTTTAGTTTTTTTTAGAAATTTTTCCACTTATGTTGTCATAACTCAAAAACAACACTAAGTTTACAAAAATTTTAGCTAACAATATCTTTAAATGCTGTGTACAATTGTTTTTGATGCGATCAATAGTTTCAAAGTTATGAAAAAAAAATTGTTAGGCAAAATATATAGTTATTAAAAAAAAAATTAAAAAAACAAGCGAGCAACTTTTCATATAGGATGTGGGCGGTAAGGTGGGTAACCAAGGTAAAAAAACCTTATATAGGGAAAATATTTGTGCCGAATTTCGTCCTAGTACGTTGTCCCGTTCGAGCCCTATCCTGCTCTGAACAGACGGACATACCAAGATAGACTCAGAATCTAACCAGGACACAGAAAATATATACTTTGTGGGATTTGTGGATGTTACATACGGAATGACAAAATCAATATACTCCCCATCAAAATCGGTTAATAAATAAAAAGTTATGGGCTAAAAACTAGAAACACAGGGTGTCCGTTTCATACTTTTCTGCTAATATTTCTAAAACAAAAGCATGTACGACAACGAAATTTTGTATAAATAGTATGAGAGTCGATATAAACTTGGATACCAAAAATAGGCGTGGTTCGCCCACCTTATCGTGCATCTCCCATATAAGGGGAAATGTTAACGAAATTTTGTACAAGTAGTTCAAGGATCAATGTAAACTCGGCAACAAAAAATGGGCGTGTTCACGCACCTTACAACCCACCTCCTATATAAAAAGTTGATGGTGGGTATATAGATTGGGCTAAGCCGAATATAACATTCTCGCTTGTTTTTTTAATTTTTTTTACTAAATTTTTTTTATATTTTTTGCCTAACATTTTTTTTTCATAACTTTGAAACTATTGATCGCATCAAAAACAATTGTACACATCATTTAAAGATATTGTTAACTAAAATTTTTGTAAACTTAGTTTAACAAAATCGGACAAGTTGTTTTTGAGTTATGACAACATAAGTGGAAAAATTTCTCAAAAAACTAAAACTTTGTGAAAATGAGCGAATTCACTTAATTGCGAATAAATTCGAAATTACTCAATAAATTTTTATGATCGATATCTCATTTTGTTACATGTGGCTTTGCGATAAAGTAATAAATCTGAACAGTTTTTGCCGCTTTCGATTTTTAATGATTTTTTTAAAACAAAAAAACTTGATATTTTCACGTAAAAAATATATTTTTTGTTTAATTTTTTTATTATAACTCCGAAACTACTGAGCCGATTGAAACGCAATATATAAGGGGATTAAAGGTTATGTAAATATAAATTTTTCTAAATTTATTTCAATAATATCGGACTAGCATTTTTTGAGTTACCATTAATTATGTGGAAAAACGTCTAAAAAAATTTATAATTTTACAAAAGAAATTTTGAGGTTTTATTAAAGAGTAATTATACATATTTCAATAATTTTTATCAATGTGCGCAAACATTGTGGAGACTTGAATTTAAATTTTTCAAAAAAATTCAAAAAAAAAAAAAAAAAATGAGCTTTGGCTTTATCCAAATCAAAACCTTTTGTGATGCTTTCTAAAGCACTATCAGCACATGTAAATTTAGAGAATTTTCAATATTTATAGAAATGCAACAAAAAAGTATTAATTTAACTATTTGCACGATTTCGGTTTTAATTTTTTTTTTTTTTTTTTTTTTTTTTAAGGTAAATTTTAATAAAATTTTTAACTTGTTTCTCATTTGACGATCAATTTTACATCGAAAATAGTATTTACTATTTCAAAATTTTAATAACAAAGTGAAACATGTGGGGCTGATTTTTGAATTTGGGGATATATTTTTTTTTTTTACACATAAAATGATAAGTTCTTAAAATATTTTGATGCAACCTGAATTTTATTACGAGAGGTGTCTTTTATATTTTACGAAACAACAAAACTACGCCACTTATCTTAGAACTGTCAACGGAATCATAAAATGTGATGTTTTTAAGGTCTTAAGTTCGCAAACAATTTTCTTATACGAGGGCTATTTCTGTATCCTAGAGTTACTTAAAAATTTGCCTTCGACAAACAATTTAATTTTAGCATAAAATATTTTCATGCAATAATTTTTTATAACTTTCAATGTTGATTAATCAAAAACCAATATCTTTTTAAACTCAATCTAACTTTTAGAAATTAAGCTTTAAAGAGGCCATCTTATATCGTTGGTATGCATTCATGGATACTGTTGACTCAAGACTAAAATTTGTAAAGGTCTTCTTAAAACGGTTGTTTTGTTAAAAAAAAAAAAAAACACTGAAGCTGTGGATGCACAGATTATGCAACACCATTATATGAGATGTCGTGTAATCGAAAAATTCCTAGGCATTAATTCCACAAAAAAGTATTCAATATTTGATAAATATTTGGGCATCCAGAACAGTTTTTATGTTTTTACCCCATATAAGTTTAAAATTTTTAAAAAAGATGTGTGTAGATTTTTGCAAGAAAAGGAATAAAAAATTGGTCCTATGTTCCTGAAGTCGTGTTTATGAGATTATTATAAATGGCAAAATTTGATTCCGAAATAAAATATCAGTCCTTCAAATTTTGACCAATCCTATAAAAGTTCCACCCAGACAAAGCATTAAAAATCAAACGGTCATTTGTTTCTTGAGGAGTCAGGATACTTTGATAGCAGGTTTGGAAAAGTTGATACTATAGTACTTTTTTTGATACCATTTAACATTCAAAAGTACCATAGTACTCCCTCGAGTCATTTGATACCGTCAAACGATTACCTTGTTATTTCACAATACGAATTAAACATTTTTAATTAAATGAAAATATATTTTGAAAATACATATGGGAAATTCTTCAAACTCGTTTACTTTTGATGTTCAAAAAATGCTCGAAAATTCTTAAATGGTACATCAACGATATTTAGTACCAATATTCCTTGAATCTATTGGAATACATATCTGTTCGCGCGAATGACTTTTACCAAACGGCATCAATGTCATGGCGGTTTAAAATAAAAATTTATAAAAAAATTTCCAAAATTCTATTTATAGTCCTAAATCAAAAATTATTGCAATTATGTACTCTACAATGCCGTATCTAAAATACAAATTAAAAATATCGCGATAAGTTAAATACGCGTGGATATATTAGCGATTTAATAATTATTAAACCTTCTTATAAAATTTGCAAAATTCAGTTTTTAGTGATGTAGTGTTGTTTATATTCATCCATTTATTGCAAAATTCATCATTTTTTTTTAAATAAATCATAAGACAATGTCATTTATATGCATCGAACGCTATATTGATTTTGATATATGGTATTAAAGCAGCTACAGACTGACATATATGATCGCCAATTTTGATTATATGTGATCGCGTTCTTAACCCATGAACACTATTGATAAATATTTTTAGTGAAATTATATTTTCTGCGTAAGTAAAACTTAACTCAAGAACTTATTTCAGTTTAAAATCGATTTATAACGCCAACATCCGCTACAACAAAATATGCAAAATTGCTGAAATCTTTAAAATAGCTATACACGTTTAGCAGATTAATATTTTAAAACGCCACAATGATTTTTAAATGTCATTTAGAAGCGTTCTTTGATAACGCTATACTCTAGCTTCACTAAAATAACGTTACGAGTATGCCGCGTGAAAAACTTACCTCTTGGAGTCATTCACGTTTTTTCTCTGCAAGTTTGGGAACCTCCTACAGCATTTCTGTGTAGGGCACATCAACAAGATATATGATGCATAATTTCAAGAGCTATTAGGCTCTGTTTTGAATTTTGAAATATCCGAAACGGCGTAAAATCCCCAGTGAAAAAAACGGCAAAATTTTATAATTTTGCACAACACAATTTGACACTGGTTAATTGCACGCTAATTAAATCCATGCTGGTTCTTTTCTAGAAGTGCTTATAATCTACATTACAATAATTGGACTACAGCAATAAAAAGAAATAAAAAAACTTGTTAGTTTCAAACGCTTTTTTTAATTTTTGACTTTGGGAACAGTTTCGGGTCTTGAATTTTTTTCTGTTACAGTACCAAGTGTTGTTAACATAATTGCATCAAAATTATTATTTTTATTATTATTATTATTATTATTATTATTATTATTATTATTATTATTATTATTATTATTATTATATACGTATTAATATTATCCATTAAGATGATTCGTTCTAATATTTTTGTCGTATGTCGTATCTTTTGTTGATAAAAAAAAAAAATCGGAACAAAATTTTGAAATTTGTTTAACGCCATTTTGACTCGGACATGCAATTTATTAATAAAGGTGGTTTTACACTATTATACTTTGTATTAATACCAGAGTTTCATTTTCCATAATACATATCAAACAATGTATGAAGGAAAGTATATAAAATGTCTTATTTTTTATTTTTTTTATGAAATTAAAAACGAAAATTAAACAGAAATGAACACAAATAAAACTACAAATAAAAAAATATGCCGAAAATTGCTTTAAGAGATGCAATCACGTTTCAAAAATTTCAATATAAAAAATATTTAAGGTATTTACACCATAATACATTTGAAAATATTTTAGGTATTAATACAAAGTATTATAGTGTAAAACTTACTTTATGCAATATTTTAGACAATTTCTATAAAAGCAGCATTTGTCAGTAGAGAAAAACATATATTTTACTAATATTTACGCCAATTATTGGATAGTATATGATGATACTTCCCCATGTCTGATTGCTTGACATCAAGGACATATACATATATCGATTTGTAGTTAATCAGTTCATGTTTAAAATTCTGTTTTCTAAATTTAATTTCACTTAGTGGCGCAAATTTTCTATCAAAAAACTGCGATAATATTTTGGTGTAGTTTTTATCGCTCCATAACTTTTTACCAGATAGTAAACCGGTTACTTGTCATACAGCATTTAAATTTCCCACGCGTTGTCTCGCGACTGGTTAAAAGTTAGATCAGAAAAATTTATTTTAATTAAAAACTAAATAGAAAGCTACTCTATTTTATCATTGTGTTATGAGTATAAAAATTCGGGAATTGGACTTATATTAGAGTTGTGGCCAATTGTAGACCAACACTTTTATTAAAAGTAAAATAAAATATACAAATACTGAATAATGAGTTGATACTAACATATACGTATATAATTGTATGCACTTTAGGTCGATTCCCGGAAGTGGGTTTATATGGGAGCTATGGTAAATTATGTAGGGGGGATATTTGCATGGGGGCTAAGTGAAATAATGAACCGGTCATAATTAATTTTAATAGGCTTCGTCCTTATGTCAAAATAACTATTCATGACAAATTTCATTAAGATATCTTTAATATTGCGACTTGTAATTTGTTCATAAAGTTTACATGGACAGAAAGACAGCTATGTGGGCGGATGGACGGACGGACGGACAGACAGACAGACATCGTTAAATCAACTCAGAAAGTGATTCTGAATTAAACGGTATACTTTAAGGTGGGGCTCCGAAGATTTTTCTGTACTTTTCAAACATCAGCACAAACGCAAAATACTCTAACCACCTATGATGTTGTAGGATATAAAAAGGTAGAAGTGTGATACGTTTCACTATATATGCTTGGTTTGGTTAATTACTAATAAAATATACGTGAATCAATACCGAGTAACCAGGTGCGTTAGTGTACTTTTAATTTAAGATAGTTATGTAGTTTGCGGAGAATTTGATATAATAAAAAAAAAAAAAAAATATCTTAACATTAAATTATCTCTCGAACAAAAGAAATATTACATTTTTGAAATATTCTAATTTTTCAAAATTAGACCTGAGAATTAAGCACGAAAAATCCAATTTAATAAATTTTAATTATTCTTGTTTAGGTAAAATTACAATAACAATTAGTCAGTGCACGGCCAATAACAAAAACTTTTATTTTTATTTTGTTTTTATTTTTTATTTATACTCTTTACCATTACATTTGCATGTCAGAAATATTCTGGCCTAATGTAAAAAGAATGTAAAGAAAAATAAAAATTTTAATTTATTGTTGTGCTTTTTTTAAAGCTTTGTTTTTTCGTACATTTAGCTTTAATGAACTCTCATTTAGTTTTTAGAAGTTGTATAGACAACTTTAGCTTTTCTAAAAACTGGGAAAGGTTTCCTGATGATCTGGCATAAGCAACCAGTGAAATGCTCATAGAAACCAGCTTATCCCCACAACAATAAATTACATTTTTAAAATATAATATAATAATATTCTAATTTTTCAAAATTAGGCTTGAGAATTATGCGTGAAAAATTCAATTTAATAAAAGAAATATTCATTTAAAGAAAATCACAATGGTACGGGAAGTATTGTATTTTTTTTTTTTTTTTTTACTTGCTAAACATTTCAATGATTAAATTATTCACATAAAATTGTCTTTTTTAATTCAAATATTATTGCAACTACAATAAATACCGTTGTTTTTGTTTAATTAATTTCAAAACATAATTATTCAAAATTTGTTTTGCCAATTTCCACAGGAGTTTCATTAAAAGTGTTACAAATTTTTGCAAACATAAAATAACAACCTTAACAATATGATACTAATGGTATATTATATACGAAAAAATTAAGATATTACTTAAAAAAAAACTAAAATTGATAAAACTCTTTAACAATCTAATGTAAATTTTCTTTAACTCTACCTTTAGTTATCAATGATGTTCAATAAATATTAAGAACTGAAGTTACGTTGAAAAAGGTTTAAAAGAGTGTGCATGTGTACGTTAGAGTCCTTACAAAAAATTCTTTTCCATTTTTGAAGGTGTGTTGCAGAAAGATGTATATTTGTTGCTTTTTTCCTAAACATGTGCCTTTCAATTTGTAATACAATCGCTCTGTGCAAAAAAAAAAAGAAAAAGAGGATAACAGTAAAAAAAGTTGTATGTGTATGTACTCAAATAAAATGAAACTTGTTTGTCGATAATTACAGGGCACTTGACTATACTCCTGCCAGAGGACGAGTAAGTTTTGAGTATTATTTGGGTGTACATGTGTCAACGTTTTCTTACTTTAACATATAAATATGTGTATGTGCATAACTGTCTATATTTGGTTATATCCTTCAATATGTGAACATACATACAAATTGTTTATATTATGCATGTGTTTGGTCTGATAACGTATCAACCTTTAATTTGCCTGTAAAATTCTTCAATACTTTGCTTTGCAAAACTCCCTCCCAACCATATACTCTACAATTCTTTTGTTATAAAGTTTTCTGAGTAAAGGCAATGAATCAAGTGTCCTTTTTGCACACATTGCACTTTAATTACATTGACAACACCTATGAAAAGTAGAAAAAAAAAAAAAAAAAGAAGAAAATAAATCGAAATAAAACAAATGTTACGAACATTCATAAGAAAAGTTCAATTAAAGTTGAAACGAATCTTTTGCTACTTATACTAAGAATTCTTTCAGTTTTGTGGGAAAACGTATATAATATTATTATTACTTAATATAAGAGCTGGTTATTTTAAAACTAAAATTGCCTTGTTCTGTCAAAATTCTTGCAAAATCTTTATTTTCGCCGTACTTTTATTATGCTTTTCCATATAAAAACTTAAATGTTTCATTATTCTGTTATAGTATTTTTTGACCTAATATAGCATGCAAATAGCACCAACCTTAAATACACGCATAAGTTTTATTACAATGTCCCCATTGAATAACCAATATAAACTATTTTGTTTTTCTTTTGCTCGAATTTTATTTTCTTATCCTCATATTGATGGTGATGATGTACCATAGATATGTTTTCATTTTATATGGATCTGTTATGGTTTTTATTTTCCTTTCTTTCATTTTGTTTTTATGCATTTCAGTTTCTTTATCAATAATGTTTTCTTTGCCAACCATGTCTATGGTCACTGTAATTAAGCATACGTAGGTACAACTACAACTGCAATAATAAAAGCAACAACTACAAAATGCTTTTAATACGTTTTTCTTGCCAATTTTATCAATAATTCACACATACATACCTATACTTTTATTATATCATGTTGCATATGCTACTCATATATTTCCTTTAAGCATAAATAAGGTAATTTTTGACTTTTTTACTTTCTTCTTACAATATTTACATAGTAATTTTCATACATACATTTGTTACCATTTTTTGTTATTCTTTTATAAAATCTTAAGCAATTCCTTGAGTTTTTTGTTTGTAGTGGAATAAAATTTAAATAATTTTAAAATATCCACACATATTTAAATATTCTGAAGATGAATTAAGGAAATATTTTGTACATAAGTACAAGTGATCAGGAGAAGAAAATGGTAATAATTTTTATATTTGTAATTAATTTGAATTTCGGAAAATTAATAATATAGTCCAAGAAGGTATTGGTTTTACTTCGAAATTTTGTATTTGCATAATTAAAGTTATTTACTTATCTTTAGAAGATGGCTGCTATAATTATATATTTTTACTATGGCATTCCAATGTAAAGTGGATGCTAGAAAACATTAAATTGAACACAAAATGTACTGTAACTCCTTAACTGATGATATATAAAAATCAGTGTTGCCAGTTTAGCCTTTTTAAGGCTAAATTTAACCTTTTTATTTTGATTTTAGCCTCAAAATTTTCGATTTAGCTTCTAGCTTTTTTGTAAGCCTTTTTTATTTTTAACATAACCTTAAAAAGGCTAAAATTTTACAAATTATATTTTTACAAAATCATCAATTTAAGCATTTGTGTATATTAATTCGTACAAAAATATCGAAACTATTTATATTTAATGAAAATTTTCGACTGCGGCGCTTCATTCTACAAAAAGATTATAATTATTTTTTGACAAACTTTATAACCCATATAAACTATTTACGTTATATTTACAAATTCACAAAAATATATTTAACAAATACCAAAATCTAATGAGAACAAAAAACTGAATGCTTTTTTAAATAAAACAATATGTTAGCTTTTATCTGGCTTTATTTATTGGGGCATTTAGCCTTTTCTGACCTTTTTTAAAGTCCAATTTAGCTTCTTTTTTTTGCCTTTTTGCCGATATCTCAGATTCCAATGGACCGAGTTTATTTCCTTACACTAAGGGAAAAAATTCGATTCAAAATCAACAACGGTTGTGCTCACATTGGTAATTTACGGCAACAGCTTTTTAATACCTTTCGTTAACAAATTTAATAGAAAACATATGTAATTTAACAATTTGATACCGAAATGGTTTCAACTTGGTGCCAATTAGGTATCGATTTTCAATAAGAATTGAACACGCAGTGTTGTGATTGATATTTCTCTGGGTGTAGCAAAAAAAAAAATCGAATTTTCTGTGGAAAAATGTAGTTTCTAGCTTATACAGAGGCTTCAAAAAGTTGAAAAAACAAATTTGATGTAGCTTATTGTTGTTGTTTTTCATTACCCATAAATACAATAACAATATGCAAAGCTGCTAATAAATAAATGAAAAAAGATTTACCAATAACTCGTTTATTTATCGACTGATTTTTTTGATTAAAAAAACGAAATTTCAGAAAAATATTTGTAGCTTTAAAAAGTATAAAAACGCGTTTTGGATATCTCGGATACTAATAGACCGATTTTTTTTTTTTTATTTATTTAACAAAAATTTCGAAAAAAAATTCTGAATTTCTCGTACAAAAACGAAGTCGCTAAATTGTATAGGAGCCTAGAAAAGCCGAAAATAAATATGATTTTTTGAGGTATTTTCGATTTTTTATAAACCGATCATTCTTCTAAGGAATATTCCTTATTCCAATTTGATGTATAAAACATATATATATTAGATAACTGGCACTTTCTAAAACCTGATTTCAACAGACTGATGAACAGAAAAACATCTTTATATCGACTCCCCTATTAATAAGGATCCGAAATATATATACTTTTTGGGGTTTTTAATGAATATTGTAGAAATTAGAAATATAATGACAAAATTATATGGGCAATTCTTCGTTTATTCTTGATGTTCAAAAAAATGTCGAAAATTTTTAAATGGCACATCAACGATATTTAGTACCAATAGTCTTTGGCTCTAGTGGAACACATATCTGTTCGCGTGAATGACTTTTACCGAACGGCATCAATGTCATGGCGGTTTAAGATAAAATTTTTTAAAAAAATTGCCAAAATTCTATTTATAGTCCTAAATCAAAAATTATTGCATTTATGTACTCTACAATGCTGTATCTAAAATACAAATTAAAAATATCGCGATGAGTTAAGTACGCGTGGATATATTATTAAAAATAATTATTAAGCTTTCTTATAAAATTTGCAAAATTCAGTTTTTAGTGATGTAGTGTTGTTCATATTCATCCATTTATTGCAAAATTCATTATTTTTTAAATAAGTCATAAAACAATGTCATTTATATGCATTTTTTAATTGCACTTACTCGAATCTCTAAAGTTGCATTAAATGAAAAATCATACTTTTTTCGAACGCCATATTGATTTTGATATATGGTATTAAAGCAGCTACAGATTGACTTATATCATCGCCAATTTTAATCAGCGCCTTGGGTGTGCCTCGACGATTAATGTTAAACTAAAAACATGGCGTTCTTAGCCCATGAACACCGTTGATAAATATTTTTAGTGAAATAATATTTTCTGCGTAACTAAAACTTTACACAGGAACTTATTTCAGTTTAAAATTGATTTATAACACCAAAATCCGCTATAACAAAATATGCAAAATTGCTGAATTCTTTAAAATAGCTATACACGTTTAGCAAATTAATATTTAAAAGCGCCACAATGATTTTTAAATATCATTTGGAAACTTTCTTTGATAACGCTATACTCTAGCTTCACTGAAATAACGTTGCGAGTGTGCCTCGCAAAAAAAGCCTCCCCTTGGAGCCATTCACGTTTTTTCTCTCCAAGTTTGGATACCTCCTGCAGCATTTATGTTGAGGGTACATTAACGAGATGTATATCAAATGATGCATAATTTCAAGAGCTATTAGGCACTGTTTTGAAATATCCAAAACGGCGTAAAATCCCCAGTGAAAAAACTTAAAAATTTTCAAATTTTTTAAAATTTGGTTTCACGAATTTTGCAGAAAAATTGGACATTTATGCTAAAATTTTCGACTGCAGCAAAAAAAAAATAAAAAAAACTTGTTAGTTTCAAACACTTTTTTGGGAGTTTTTGACTTTGGGTTCTTGCCAGCACCGTTTCAGGTCTTGAATTTTGTTTGTGTTACACAATTAAGTGTTGTTAACATAATTGCATCAAAAGTTGTTTAAAAAAGTCAGAATTTTAAAAAATATTTGAGGTTAAAGGTCGATTTTATAAAGGCAAACGTAAAAAGAGAATTGCCCATATATACGCTGTACACCTGTGGTGAAGAGTATAAAAAGTTCAAAAAAGGCTAAAGCCCCAAAAAATAAAGCCAGAAGAAAGCTAATACATCAGAATGCGGTTGAACCAACACCCTTCTGGTTGTTAATCCAGCGTTAAGGCCTACTGATCTACATCACACAGTGGTCCCAAAACGATTTTTTTTGGAAATAATTCTGTAACATTAGAACTGCTGGATGTATTTCAATGAAATTTCACATGGACAATTACAATTGATTTGGAGGTGTACAGGCGCGCCTCTAAAGCCTCTAAATTTAGTCACCTCGGGTATGAAAATTTTTGAAAAATCGCCAAAAATTTAATTTATGATTTCATTAAAAAAAAAAACATTTTGCACATAAATAGTCCTTATAATTCTCTACAAAAAATACAAATAGAACATATGTGGGACATCTATTTTACTTTAAAAGATATTTAAATCGAAGTAAAATTTTGACCCATTTTTGGACATGTTTTTTTTTAACTTGGCGGGCTCAACTTAAGTCCTAACATATTTCTAAAATATTCTCTGGATTCTGTTTAAAATTTTAAATAATTTTCGTGCAAGAACCATATACCTATATGGTTTAGATAAAAAGTAATATTATTTTGAAATATAAATTTTGAAAAAAAATTTTAATTTTTTCTGTTTTTTTTTCCAAAAAAGTGGTAAAATTGTTTCTTTTTAAAATCCATTTTTTTCCTCTCTACCATAAATTTGTTTCATGTTCCTAAAAATAATACCTAACGCAAATGCATTTAAAACAAATCCGAGGGCAGTTGGGGTAACAGTCTCCCCACTAGCCCTATCAGAATTTCGTTAATTTTTGTTTTTATTATAAACTAAAAAGTTTTTTGTGGAGCTCAAAAATGTTAAAGCTGAAATTATGTTTGCTAAATACACAAAAAATATTTAATAAGCCACGCCTTATATAACGACAGGTTGACGATTTTACTGAAAAAAGTCAATTTTTGAAGCAAGCCTTCCCTGAACTGGAATTTTGGGTGTCTCGGAATAAAAAAGTGGGAATCTATTAATATTCATCTTACATAATGATAGCTTAATTAATATCGATTTTATTAATAAGTTTAAATATTAATTTTTTTTTGCAAAATAACACTAAACAAAAAATTGTATGTTCCTTCACCACAGGTGTAAAGGGTATATATAAGTTTGTCATTCCGTCTGTAATTTCCACAATTTTCGTAGGAGAGAAACATTTTTACATTTTCTTGATCCTTATAAGAAATGATGTCGATAGGACGATGTCCGTCTGTCCGTCCGTATGTATAAGCCCACCGACAACTGCCATATATAATATATATATCAAACGATCGGACATTTTTTCGAAAGTTTTGCTATTGAAATTCAGCAAGATCGTTTCATAAATGGAGGAGATATGTCTATATATGGTTTTATTGTTTTTTTTTTTGGCTTAAAAATGCTTTAAATGGCGTTTATAAAGCCTTCCGATAACATAGATACACGATATATGTATCAAAAGATCCGAAATTTCTTTTAAAACTTTTCTATTGAAGTTTAAAAAAATCGGTTCAAAGATGGCCGAGATATTTAAAAAAACCGGTTTTAGATTTTCTGAATCCCCTATATAAGCTATTGACTTTGTTTTTACGACAAAAGATCAGACATTTTTTTCAGAATTTTAGTGTAGAAGAAATGACCTCAATCGGTCCATTACTAACCGAGATATTGGCCAAAATATATTTTTTACCGATTTTCAATCTTATATAAGTTACGGACTTAGTTCTTATATAGATCGGTCACAAATATTTTTCTTGAATTAAGATTTTTGAGTCAAACAAATCGGTTAATAAACAACCGAGTTATTGCCAAATATTATTTTATTTATTTAATGCGCGTTGTTTTCATGGATGATGAAGGAACTATACAATCTAGAGGCTTAGTTCTTTCACTGAAAATACGGAATTTTTTTATTTTTTGTTAAAAAAGTGCACTAAGTAGTTCCAGTATTTACCGAGTTATAGGTCAAAACGCATTATTACGATTTTTGCAGATACTATTTGAGCTATGAACTTCGTTCTTGCACAGATCGATCATAATTTTTTTTTTTTTTTAGTTTCAGTTTTTAAATCAGTCAAATCGGTCCATGAATTTTCACGATACCCTTTTTATACCCTTCACCTCAAGTGTAAAGGGTATATCTAAGTTTGTCATTCCGTTTATAATTCCCACAATTTTCGTCGGAGAGCAAAAAAGTTTATATTTTCGGGATCCTTGTAAGAAGCGATGACGTTAGGACTATGTCCTTCCGTCCGTCCGTCTGTGAGTCGGTTGTTATTGCATTTATGAAGCCCGCCGATAACTGGCATATATAATATATATCAAACGATCGAAAATCCTTTCGAGAATTTTGCTATTGAAATTCAGCAAGATCGGTTCATACATTGTGGAGATATGCTTAAAAACTCGGTTTTTAGAACCAGTTTTCCAGTTTCTGAAGCCTCTGTATACAGTAGGGATTTCAGCAAGATCGGTTTATAAATAGCGGAGATATACTTTAAAAACCGGTTTTCCGGTTTCTGAAGCCTCTGCATATACCAGGGACTTTCTTTTTAAAGGGGGCTCGGAAATTATTTTCTGAATTTTTGTGCTGAAAAAATTAAATAAATCGGTTTAGTAATAACATTTTTTATTTTTGAAGCCCTTGTTCAAGCCACAGACTTTTATTTTTATATAGATCAGTCATAAATATTTTTATAAAATTTCGATTTCTTTAATAAACCAAATTCGTTCATAATCAACAGAGTTATGGCCCAAAAATTTATCTGTTAAGAATATAAATACACACACAAACATGTATATTAAGCATTGTAATGACTACCAGTGACGTTTTTGTTTTTTGTACAGGCAAGTAGTTTAGTTAGCAACAGCAGTAATATAATGAATAACAGTGTTGTTGTTGTTCTTTGTATATGCAGTCAGTTTGTATCAAAGAATACTAAAAAGGGAAAATAGTACTCTTTCCTACAACAACAATATTTCTCTCTATTCACATACAAGTTCTGTGTGAATTCAACACACTTGTGAGAGAGAGAAACAACACAAAATAAACAAATATTTTCCTTAAAATTTAAGGAAAATTACACACGCGACACATTTTTCAACAAACACACGATATTTTTATTATTTTTTCACACGCGTTTATAGTATTTTAACTCCCGTTAAACGAATATTTGTAAGATGGTGAAGTGTATCAAAGATTCGGCACAGCCGAATCTTTTTTCAATTTCATTTAATTTAATATTGTCTTCAAACTATTTAATTTATTATTTATTGTATCTCTTTTAGTTTAGGAGATATTAGATTATCGATTTTACCCGTTTCTACTCCTTTTTGGTGAGGTATTTTCCAACTGTTTTGGAGAAGCACAAATTTCTAGCTGAAAAAACGCTGGAAAAAAAAAAAAAAAACATAAATTTTAAGGCTAAAAGCAAAATAATAAGACTAGATTTAGCCTAAAAAAGCCTAAACTGGCAACACTAGTTGGAAAGTATTTTAATTTGATTTTTATTTTTTTAAAAATTGAGTTCCAGCTGTAAGAAAAAAAAAAAAATTAAGAAAAAGTGGTTGTATCTTAAAAGATACACTGGGCTGTTAATGAATTGTTAAGAATAGCTTTATAATTCATAAATTTGCAGAAATTATTACAAGATGGTTTAAAAATATATATGTATGTAACTAACCATATGATACCCTACACCACTGTGTACATTATAATTCGGGGAGGGGTCTTTTATTAGACTTGGAGTCAAATGTGGACCGATACTCATATTAAGTATAAAATAAAACATACGAATACAAAATATTACGTCGATGCTAAAATTTATATGAATTTATTCACTTTTAGGTGATTCCCGAAGAGGGCCTTATATGTGAGCTATGGTAAATTATGAACCGATCTTTGTAAAATTGGGCACTATCATTTATATTTATATAAAACTTGATACTAACATTTTAATGAGATTTATGCCCGTTAAAGTGATTTTCTGAAAAGGGGTTTATATGGGAGCTATGGTCCATTATAGACCGATCTTTCTAAAAATATTTAGACTTATATGTAACTTAAACGTGCCAAATTTTATTAAAATATTTCTATATTTAAGGTATTTATTATCGTTAAACCCTTTTCCGAGAGGACATTTGTATGGGGGCTAGGTGAAATAATGGACCGATCATAACCAATTTCAATAGGCTTCGTTCCTTGACTGAGAAATCTGTGTGCCAAATTTCATTAATTTTTGTTAAAAATTGCGATCTGTAGTTTGATTACAAGGTTTACATGGACGGACGGACGGACATCGTTAAATCGACTCTGAAAGTGATTCTAAGCCGATTGGTATAAATTAAGATGGGTCTTATACCAATATTTTTGGGTGTTACAAATATTAGCACAAACGCATAATACCCTCCCCACCTATAGTGGTGTAGAGTATAAAAAGGTTTTGCAATATAATACTTTGTATTGAGCTTATTTTGATTCGCTCTACAGGGTAGTAAAAATTCCTCAGAATTCTAACTTTTTTCTTAATTTATTTAGCTAACGTTCCGAGCTAAATATTCATGTATAAAATCTTACCATTAACCTTAATCTAAATTAGATATCGTATAGGTGATGCGAAAACGCAACAGTGGCCCGAAAAATGAATGTGGTCCACCCACTTTACCTCCCACCTCCCATATAAGGTGAAAATTAAAAAGAATTGCAGCTCGTGTGTATATAGATTCGTCGAAGCCGAATATATCATTCTCGAATGTTTGAATTCTTTTTAAGGTATTTCCTAAGCGGAGTAATATAAAAATATTTTTTTATGTTCTAGATGATATAGAATAAATTTTGAATAATTTAATGAACACTTGGGCTGTAAGAATTTTTTTAATGGCTGTATTTTTGAAGAGACCAGGTGCATTTAAGGGTTAAAAATTACTGGAGCAAAAATACACTAGAAAATAAATATGTATATTACATTTAAATTATTATATTGTTTAAATTTTGCATTCCTAAGACAAACATTTTAATAAACATTGTATCTTTAAGCATTTACAATACGTATTTCATTAAAGCTTTCCTTAAAAACTGAAAATAAATTATATATTCTTTATGATGAGAAAAATTTATTATTATTTATAAATCGAAAAAAAAAAACAGAACTTTTTTTTATTAATGCAAATAAAAATAAAAATTAAAAATTAACAGGGGGTAAATTCTAATTTTTTAATCCTTAAGAAAATTTATTTTATACGTCTTTACAAATATTCAAAACAAACATTAAATCCCCATTCGTACCACATATTTAAATCCACCTTAAATAAACTTATAAAATATTGATTAACCTATCAATCTTTAGCAACCTTTTAACAATTTAAGCTTTTCATAATGAAATCTCTAAACAATTTACACACTTTTACACTTATTCAAATATTTATTAATTTTCGTTTACCTTTTGCTAAAATGCAAAAAAAAAAAAAATCATACATAAAATAAAATCAAAAGTACCTTTTACCTTCATATATCATTTTATTACAATTGCGTTTTCTTTTGATATTTTTTTCTTTTGGTATCTTTTCATGCAGCAATATCTTTCTATGTTAAAATAAGTGTTTTGGCACATTAAGATTAAAAAACAAGTGAATGGAAAAAATTTTTAACAAAATTGGGGTGGTAGTAGTGTTTGAGATAATAATGTTTCACTTTTGAAAAATTGTATTAATTTTGTGAATAAAATAAATATTTAATAATCTGCAATGATTTTGCACTTCAGACTCAAAAGTCGATATACAAACATATTTATGTGTGGAGGTATATATATGGGAGATATACTGACAGTTTAATATAGAATATCTGTTTGCTTGCGCACAGCCTCTTATATACATAGGTTATAGTGCAGATGTAGGAAATTATGGTTTAAACGAGGGCCAAATTGGGTGGGGATTAGAATATGAATATATATAGTTTTTAAAAATGTAAAATTTTTAATATTCATCATACTCAATACTGCAATGTAAAAAATCACAAAAATATGCTACACTTTTTACTGAAGATGTTTAGACAAAAATGGAAGCGTATGAGTGATATCAAAATACGTCATCGAACCTTTCGAAAGTAGGCAACACATTTTTAAAAATATGTTTATTTATATGTAAATATCACAGCCCACTAGGGTTGCCAGACGGGCTTGAATGAACTTCGTTGTCAAAATATTTTATGCAGCGTTACTGTTGAGAATTTTTAAAAAGTGTCCAAAAAAAGGGGATTTCAAAATAAAAAGTCGCCAAAAAGGGGATTTTTTTGAAAAAAGAGGCCAACTGCTTAGAAAGCTTAAAAAAAAAACTTAAAATTTGTTTATTTGATAACAACAAATACAAAAAATATTGTGTTTTAAGAAAAACTACTAAATCCAATTCTGTTACTAACAAAATAATTATTTATAAATATTTTACAACAATTTTTATTATTACGAAAATAAAGATTAATTCACAAATAAAGCTGACATACAATCCTTTTTTTATTAATTACACTTCTGTACTTTTGTACGAGGTCTTTACTCCAATTTACCAATTTACGACTGAACGTATGGATCCACAAGTATTGACTTTTTATTATTGATAACTTGGTAAAGTATAGTCGGTCAAGACCGACCATATGATAACCTACACCATTCCGATCTACATAATTTTGTTTTTACTTATATAAAAATCACTGTTTCAAATGTGTGTTGAAAATATCAAAATTTTAAAAATGAAAGATCTGTAATAATGGAAAAGAAAATAAATTATTAACACAAACAATTTTACTTCGTTTTCAAAATAATTGGTAAAAACGAATGTGGCCTTCAGTGTTTTTAGCCGCAGAAGCCGCAAATCTTATTGTTATAAATTTTGTTGGAGCACTTTATATATGGTTTTACATAGGTAATTTTGTAAATCCTAAACTAGTTGAGATATCGACAAATGCTTTGGTGGTCATAGGTATAACTAGTAAGGGATCTAAATGCAGCAATAAAAAAAATTTAAAAATTTTTACATAGGTAATTCAGTCAGCGCAGAGACGAAATATTAAATACACTGCATTACAATATTCATTAAATTACTTTATCTCTAAAAATTCAAAAGTGCTTTATTAGTTGCTCAAAATACTAACTTCCAAACCGCTCACATCAGCATACGTCGGGACACTTCAAGATTTTACTTACGGCAGGTATTATAGCAAAATTCCCAAAAAATATGCAACGAATAAAGAAATATCCCTCAAAGTAACATTGTTGTAAGTCGAAACGACTAAAGAAGCCCTTCTAGGGTTAAATGATTTAAACATTTAGGTATAAATAATTCTGCTGGAAAGTATAATTAAATAATTTTTTTAAAAAGAAACTTTAATTGACAGAAAAGCTGTTAAATTCGAATACTCAAACATTTTTCCAAAATAATATCCATATTTTATTCATAATAGGCCTAGTAACAACTAAACTAAAACTAAAAGTTAAATCCCAACTTTCAATTTTTAAACAAAAAGTTAAAATAAAATCATCAACACAAAGTTTTCATTAGCACTAACTTTTAGTTAAATTTAATCGAAAAAAAGTATACTAGATATTTTTAGCTTTTCAACGATATTATTTTTTTTTTACCTTTCAATAACGTCAGTTTACTTCCTTAATACAAATCGTGTTTACTTTTAATTGCAAATTAATGATCATCCATGATTGATCTAAATATAGGAAAATTTTTCTATCGAACTGTAGTTTGCAATTTTAATATATAATTGTAAGTCTCTAAAAACTCCAACATTGCCCAAAAATATAATTTAGCCCTATTGTTAAAAAAAATTTCGACAGTTTTTTTGCATATTTCTTTTGGGGCCTAATATAGTTCTCCCAGTATTCATGTTTACATTTATAAGCACATAGATAAACAACAACCAACCACTGCACTATATACATATAAGATTTATGTAGATCTACCCACATACACATACTATAAAACATACAAACATAAATTCATGTACATATATTTATATACGATGATTGCGCCTGTTGTTATACTATACAATATAACCATAAACATATTTGTAAGTGTATGTGTCGACAAAATAATGAAGTAAAAAAGAAGTCATCAATCTTTTGAGCTGTCAATTTAATTCTATTAAAAGCAATATGTACAGAAAAAAGTATATATATAAAAATAGCAAAAAAAAAAAAAAAAAACTAATTTGCACACATATGAATTTTTTAAAAACACAAAATTGAAAAATATTCATTCACTGCCTTTATTATACAATCAACTTGCCAATTCCTCCTTCTATTACTCTATGAATAATTGATATGTTTGTATGTGTATATATACGCACACATTAACAAACTAGGAAGAAGTAAACAAAAGAGATTAAAAATGTTTGTTGAAGTAAATGTATATAGTATGCATATACATATTTACATATGATTGAGTGGATCTTTGTAATTCTAAACGTGTAAAAATGTTAGAATATATAATTTTCACATAAAGAAGTTAACCTGTTTTCTTATTCTGTATATTGATTATCTTAGATTTTTTTATGATCTTATATGATTTTATGATGCTTTTAAAATGAAAAACATAGTCTTTGTCTTTTACAAAAATCCTTTGCAATTAGTAAAAGGGTTTTTTGTAGCTGTTTGTTAGAAAAAATGTCCTTTATTAAAGTATTTGTTAAGTTTTTAGAAAAATATAAAATCTTGTAGAATGTTAAGTAAGAAACGAGATCGGCTTAAAAAATGCTTTAATATGTGCGAAAATGCATTTATTTTTAAAACATTTTAATAGACTAATGGCAATTTATTATGATATACAACATGTTAAATAAGAACTTACTAAAGATGTTTATTACAATTCCCATAATTTTCAATAACTTTTCAGATAACCCTCTTGTATGTTTAATCAAACTACCTAACATATAAATTAATGTATTTTAGCAAGTTTGTTTGTGTGTATGTATGTGCGTAATACTATATTTTGTATGCATTAAAATGAATTAATATTGACACAAAGTTTCTTCTATTTCTCTCTTCAACATATATTCACCAACAACATATTATATGCATAGCAATAGAATTGTCCTTCACCAAAATCTATACACCTACACATTCATGTTCATTTGTATACATACATACATACATACATACATACATACATACATACATACATACATACATACATACATACATACATACATACATACATACATACATACATACATACTCTTCTTTTAATGAGATGTTAAGTAAGATGCAAAGTCAATCTTGTTTACAGTTTTATATTTTTTTATTCACATCTTTTTCTCACAATATAAAAAATACCAAAAAATACCCAGTGGTAAAAAGAAGGGCTAAAGAGCCCTTCTAGAAGGCCTTTTTTATAGCTAAAAAAGCTTCTCTCTGCATTCCATGTTCATGTACTTTTTACACGCGATGTCATTGAGAGCAAGGCCTTACACATTCGCAACCCGAAGCCCTTCTAGAAGACCTCTTTATTAAAAACTGCCAACAGAACTTCTGAAGAAGATCTTTTACAGGTCTTCTACACTATTTAATAGAAAAATAATTCTATTTATATAAAATAAAAGAGAGAAAAAGATATAGTCAGTCAAGCCCGACCATATGATACCCTACACCATTGTAGACACTATAATTCGGGGAGGGGTCTTTTATTAGACTTGGAGATAAATGTGGACCGATACTCATAAGTGTAAAATAAAACATACGAATACAGAATATTACGTCGATGCTAGCATTTATATGAATTTATTCACATTTGTGTGATTCCAGAAAGAGGGCCTTATATGGGAGCTATGGTAAATTATGGACCGATTTTTGGAAAATTTGGCACTATCATTTGTGTTCATATAAAAGTTATTTGTATTGAATATTAAATTGATACTAACATTTTAATGAGATTTATTCCCGTTAAAGTGATTTTCTGAATAGGGGTTTATATGAAAACTACGGTTATTTATGGACCGATCTATTTACAAATCAGCACACTCATTTAGACTTATATGAAACTTATATGTTCCAAATTTCATTAAAATATTGCTATATTTAAGGGATTTATGATCGCTAAACACTTTTTCGGGAGCACATTTGTATGGAGGCTAGGTGAAATAATGGACCGATCATAACATCAACACAAACGCATAATACCCTCCCCACCTATGGTGGTGTAGGGTATAAAAAGTTTTATTTTAAATTATTGTAAAATCTTTAAAAAAAAAAAAAAAAACAAAAATTCAATATTAAAAAACATTTCTGTTAACTTTTGACAAAATATCTTAAGTCGATATTAGACAAATTATCCAAAAATAGAAATTGTTGTTATACCCGACACCACCATAGGTAGGGAGGGTACTATGCGTTTGTGCTGATGTTTGTAACACCCAAAAATATTGGTCTAAGACCCACCATAATTTATATCAATCGGCTTAGAATCACTTTCTGAGTCGATTTAACGATGTCCGTCCTTGTAAACTTTGTAATCAAACTACAGGTCGCAATTTTGCACAAAAATTAATGAAATTTGGCACACAGGTTTCTTATGGTCAAGGATTGAAGCCTATTGAAATTGCTTATGATCGGTCCACTATTTCACCTAGCCTCCAACAAATGTCCTCCGGGAAATGGGTTTAACGATCATAAATCCCTTAAATATAGCAATATTTTAATGAAATTTGGCACATATAAGTTTCATATAAGTTTAAATAAGTGTGCTGATTTTTAAATAGATCGGTCCATAAATAACCATAGCTCCCATATAAATAAATTTTACAAAAATCGATCCATAATTTACCATAGCTCCCATATAAGGCCCTCTTTCGGGAATCATCCAAAAGTGTATAAATTCATATACATGTCAGCATCGACGTAATATTCTGTATTCGTATGTTTTATTTTACACTTATAAGTATCGGTACACATTTAGCTCCAAGTCTAATAAAAGACCCCTCCCCGAATTATAATGTCCAGAATGGTGTAGGGTATCATATGGTCGGGCTTGACCGACTATATCTTTTTTTCTCGTTTTTTTCTAATGTCCTGCAAAAAACCTAAAGTTTTTGTTAATTATTTTCTTAAAAGTACAAAGATATCAAATTTGGGGGTTAATGATTACATTTTCAATTAAATTACTTTACATGTAATTGTAATTTAATATTTTTTCAATTACAATTACACTCATTTTAACTGAAAATTTCCAATTACAATGTAATTGAAAATAATTGTAATTAATTACACTTTTATATCCTTAAAAACTAAATTTTATTGAAGTGCTAGAAAACAAATTCAACATACGATTTTTGTTTCCAGTAATTTTGTATATTTTTAAAGCCATACGATCACAATTTTTTTAAAAATCTTATACATTTCGAAGTTAATTAGCAATTGGAAATTTCAATTACAATTACTTGTAATTGTAATTAAATTTTTTCAATTACAATTACATGTAATTGTAATTTAAAATTTTCAATTACAATTAACCAGTAATTGTAATTGAAAATTTTAATTACAAATTACTGGTTAATTGTAATTGTGCATGTAATAGATTACATAAAGTAATGATTACCCCCCAACCCTGAAAGATATAATGTAAATAAAATACCTATAATAAAAACTAAAAAATAAAATCAACTTAGAAAAACACAGCCTACTCAGCATTGAACCAAACTAAATGAATTCTTTTTAACAGGTCTGTTATGGAATCACGGTGATTTCAAATCACGAATGATTTTAAAATCACGCAAGGGTTTTCAGCTGTTCTGGAAATCAAGCGATTTAAAATTTTTCGAAGTTACTTTAATTTTAAGAAATCAACAGCTAATTTTTTATTTCGTTTACAATTAAATAAAATATTTAGCCTTTTATTAAATTGCCAGAAGCAACGTTATTGGCAATACTTGCTTAAAAGGGAAGAAAATAAATAATGAGCGAATTAAAAAACGTTATTTGCGGAATCTATCAAATCCTATGGAAACAGAAGAAAAGTTGTAGGTAAACAGCTGACAGGCAAAGAAAAACTGAAATCACGAAATCTTTTCCAAAGTAAAGAAAAATTTAAACGCAGACCTAAAGGTGTTTTCAATTGCTATTATTTTAATTGTTTTCAATAAAATTAAAAATTTTCAAACAAAAATGGATAAAGAATATAATAAACGAGCTGTAAACCCGCTACTTCGTTAGCGGAATTTTTTAATAAAAAACATACTATATAATAAATTTAAACTAAGATTCTTAACTCCCGTGGGAACATTTTTAATAATATTGTTATGTCGGAATTTACAACAATAAACTTTTTAAATATATTACCTAAAAAAGTACCAAAAATTACAATAAAAAAACAGGATTTTCGAAAAGTACAAAAGGCAAGTTTGATATATTTCTGTTCCAATTTTTAACATCTTTCACGTTCAAAATTTAAAAAACTATCAAAGTATTTCTAGTATTATTTTTTAGTATATTAGGAAAAATAATATTAGTATAAGGAAAAAGGACCACAAAATCCATTTTAAGGTTTCTGATTCACTTAGGACCTTACACCTTTAATTTTATGTTTATAAGGATGAAAATTACAGAACATTCAATCCATAAGAACATTCATACAAAGTCGCTTCTTATGGATTCTCATTCATTTAGGACCAAATATCTTTAATTTTATGTTTCTATATTAAATATTATAGAAAATTCAAAAAGTACCATTACAAGAACGAAAAAGTACCACAAAGTTCTCTCTTATAGATTCTCATTCATTTAGGACCAAATATCTTTAATTTCATGTTTCTACGTTAAATATTTTAGAAAATTCAAAAAGTACTATCAGAAGAACAAAAAAGTCCCATAAAATCCCCTCTTATGGATTCAAATTCACTTAGGACCACATATCCTTAATTTCATGCTTTTAGGTTCATAATTATAGAAAATTCAAAAAGTACCATTAGAAGAACGAAAAAGTACCACAAAGTTCTCTCTTATGCATTCTCATTCACTTAGCACTTCATGTCCTTAGTTTCATATTTCTAGGTTAAATATTATAGAAAATTTAAAAAGTACCATTAAAATAACAAAAAGTACCACAACGTCCCCTCTTATGGATTCTAATTAACTAAGGACCACATATCCCCAATTTCATGTTTCTAGGTTCATAATTATAGAAAATTCAAAAAGTACCATTATAAGAACGAAAAAGTACCGCAAAATCCCCCCTTATGAATTCTTTCCAACATCGGACCATACGTATTTAATTTCATGTTTCTAGGTTAAATATTACGGAAAATGCAAAAAAGTACCAATAGAAGAAGAAGAAAGAACCACAAAGTCCATCCTCTTGAATTCCTACCCGCAGGACCATGTATCTTTAAGTACCACAAATTCCATTATTGTGAATTCTTATCTACATTTTCTTAATTTCATGTTTCTTTGGTTAATGTAATTGAAAATTCATTATCAAGTTTGAATAAAATGAAATTTCCCGCCTTTACCCCTTTTTTTGGTACTTTTTTTCACCCATCGAAGTATCAAAAATCGTATTCCAATAAATTTCTAAATTTTAGTGGTATCCCATATTAAAATACTCATATAAATATTTCAATAAATATAAAAAAAGTTTTATGAAAAAAGTACCAAAAATAGGTAAGATTTTTACCCCTTAAACGTCTGAATTTCTAAAAAGTACCAAATTTGTGTTTCTCATTTTTTGATAAGTTATGAATACGGCATAGATTTTATCTGTATGTTGATTGGTTTCAAAGATACATATGGTGCCAAAAAAGTACCAAAATACAGTTTTTACCCGTTTTCTCCCTAAAACGGCCGATTTTCAAAGAAGTACCAAACGCCTGTCCAATTATTTTTTAAATGAATAACGATAGCTATTCAACTTTTTTTGTATCATTATTAGTTTTCGAGTTATCAGGTTACCGATTTTACCCGTTTTTACCCTCCTAAACATTCGAATTTACAAAAATCCCGTCTTAGTGGATCTATATAGAGGAAGACGTTCCAAATTTCGTCTCTCTAGCTTCAGCCGTTTGGGCTGTGGGATGATGAATCAGTCAGTCAGTCAGTCACGTTATATATATATAGATTATTTATATATATAGATTATTTATATAAGCATTTGATTAACAATGTTTGCAAAAATAAGCAAGTGATTTGAAATCGACACTAAAAGGTTGACTGATTTGAAATTACGTGATTTCATAATTTTTTGTGCACAGAACACCTTTTAGGTGATTTGAAATCACTTCGACAAAAAGTGATTTCCAGAACATACCTGTATATTTATTTATTGTTATTTTTTTAATTTCTGCAATGAATTTTAATATTGTTTTTCTAACGGTTTCTGTATGGTTTTGTTTTTTCAAATATTGTAGTCTTTCTTCCCTTCTAAGAGAAGGCAATTAAAACGCTGTATTTTTGATACATATTTTTGTTGTTGCTTAAAACGAAATATATTTAAAAAAATACAGCTTCTTACAACCTTTCTAAGAGAAGGGAAGTCTGAAGGTCTTACTATAGAAGGCTAGTTAGCATGAGAAATTTCGTCTTAAAGAAAGGGTAAATAAACCTTGTACTTAGAAGGGGTGCACGATTGAGGCCTTTACATTTTTACCGCTGGGTAAAGGCAACAATAAAACACTAATTTGCACACATATGAATTTTTTAAAAACACAAAATTGAAAAATATTCATTCACTGCCTTTATTATACAATCAACTTGCCAATTCCTCCTTCTATTACTCTATGAATAATTGATATGTTTGTATGTGTATATATACGCACACATTAACAAACTAGGAAGAAGTAAACAAAAGAGATTAAAAATGTTTGTTGAAGTAAATGTATATAGTATGCATATACATATTTACATATGATTGAGTGGATCTTTGTAATTCTAAACGTGTAAAAATGTTAGAATATATAATTTTCACATAAAGAAGTTAACCTGTTTTCTTATTCTGTATATTGATTATCTTAGATTTTTTTATGATCTTATATGATTTTATGATGCTTTTAAAATGAAAAACATAGTCTTTGTCTTTTACAAAAATCCTTTGCAATTAGTAAAAGGGTTTTTTGTAGCTGTTTGTTAGAAAAAATGTCCTTTATTAAAGTATTTGTTAAGTTTTTAGAAAAATATAAAATCTTGTAGAATGTTAAGTAAGAAACGAGATCGGCTTAAAAAATGCTTTAATATGTGCGAAAATGCATTTATTTTTAAAACATTTTAATAGACTAATGGCAATTTATTATGATATACAACATGTTAAATAAGAACTTACTAAAGATGTTTATTACAATTCCCATAATTTTCAATAACTTTTCAGATAACCCTCTTGTATGTTTAATCAAACTACCTAACATATAAATTAATGTATTTTAGCAAGTTTGTTTGTGTGTATGTATGTGCGTAATACTATATTTTGTATGCATTAAAATGAATTAATATTGACACAAAGTTTCTTCTATTTCTCTCTTCAACATATATTCACCAACAACATATTATATGCATAGCAATAGAATTGTCCTTCACCAAAATCTATACACCTACACATTCATGTTCATTTGTATACATACATACATACATACATACATACATACATACATACATACATACATACATACATACATACATACATACATACATACATACATACATACATACATACATACTCTTCTTTTAATGAGATGTTAAGTAAGATGCAAAGTCAATCTTGTTTACAGTTTTATATTTTTTTATTCACATCTTTTTCTCACAATATAAAAAATACCAAAAAATACCCAGTGGTAAAAAGAAGGGCTAAAGAGCCCTTCTAGAAGGCCTTTTTTATAGCTAAAAAAGCTTCTCTCTGCATTCCATGTTCATGTACTTTTTACACGCGATGTCATTGAGAGCAAGGCCTTACACATTCGCAACCCGAAGCCCTTCTAGAAGACCTCTTTATTAAAAACTGCCAACAGAACTTCTGAAGAAGATCTTTTACAGGTCTTCTACACTATTTAATAGAAAAATAATTCTATTTATATAAAATAAAAGAGAGAAAAAGATATAGTCAGTCAAGCCCGACCATATGATACCCTACACCATTGTAGACACTATAATTCGGGGAGGGGTCTTTTATTAGACTTGGAGATAAATGTGGACCGATACTCATAAGTGTAAAATAAAACATACGAATACAGAATATTACGTCGATGCTAGCATTTATATGAATTTATTCACATTTGTGTGATTCCAGAAAGAGGGCCTTATATGGGAGCTATGGTAAATTATGGACCGATTTTTGGAAAATTTGGCACTATCATTTGTGTTCATATAAAAGTTATTTGTATTGAATATTAAATTGATACTAACATTTTAATGAGATTTATTCCCGTTAAAGTGATTTTCTGAATAGGGGTTTATATGAAAACTACGGTTATTTATGGACCGATCTATTTACAAATCAGCACACTCATTTAGACTTATATGAAACTTATATGTTCCAAATTTCATTAAAATATTGCTATATTTAAGGGATTTATGATCGCTAAACACTTTTTCGGGAGCACATTTGTATGGAGGCTAGGTGAAATAATGGACCGATCATAACATCAACACAAACGCATAATACCCTCCCCACCTATGGTGGTGTAGGGTATAAAAAGTTTTATTTTAAATTATTGTAAAATCTTTAAAAAAAAAAAAAAAAACAAAAATTCAATATTAAAAAACATTTCTGTTAACTTTTGACAAAATATCTTAAGTCGATATTAGACAAATTATCCAAAAATAGAAATTGTTGTTATACCCGACACCACCATAGGTAGGGAGGGTACTATGCGTTTGTGCTGATGTTTGTAACACCCAAAAATATTGGTCTAAGACCCACCATAATTTATATCAATCGGCTTAGAATCACTTTCTGAGTCGATTTAACGATGTCCGTCCTTGTAAACTTTGTAATCAAACTACAGGTCGCAATTTTGCACAAAAATTAATGAAATTTGGCACACAGGTTTCTTATGGTCAAGGATTGAAGCCTATTGAAATTGCTTATGATCGGTCCACTATTTCACCTAGCCTCCAACAAA
Source organism: Protophormia terraenovae (assembly GCA_951394005.1). Lineage (NCBI taxonomy): Eukaryota > Metazoa > Arthropoda > Insecta > Diptera > Calliphoridae > Protophormia > Protophormia terraenovae. Next base: position 93,333,762 of record OX596076.1, read on the forward strand.
TGTCCTCCGGGAAATGGGTTTAACGATCATAAATCCCTTAAATATAGCAATATTTTAATGAAATTTGGCACATATAAGTTTCATATAAGTTTAAATAAGTGTGCTGATTTTTAAATAGATCGGTCCATAAATAACCATAGCTCCCATATAAATAAATTTTACAAAAATCGATCCATAATTTACCATAGCTCCCATATAAGGCCCTCTTTCGGGAATCATCCAAAAGTGTATAAATTCATATACATGTCAGCATCGACGTAATATTCTGTATTCGTATGTTTTATTTTACACTTATAAGTATCGGTACACATTTAGCTCCAAGTCTAATAAAAGACCCCTCCCCGAATTATAATGTCCAGAATGGTGTAGGGTATCATATGGTCGGGCTTGACCGACTATATCTTTTTTTCTCGTTTTTTTCTAATGTCCTGCAAAAAACCTAAAGTTTTTGTTAATTATTTTCTTAAAAGTACAAAGATATCAAATTTGGGGGTTAATGATTACATTTTCAATTAAATTACTTTACATGTAATTGTAATTTAATATTTTTTCAATTACAATTACACTCATTTTAACTGAAAATTTCCAATTACAATGTAATTGAAAATAATTGTAATTAATTACACTTTTATATCCTTAAAAACTAAATTTTATTGAAGTGCTAGAAAACAAATTCAACATACGATTTTTGTTTCCAGTAATTTTGTATATTTTTAAAGCCATACGATCACAATTTTTTTAAAAATCTTATACATTTCGAAGTTAATTAGCAATTGGAAATTTCAATTACAATTACTTGTAATTGTAATTAAATTTTTTCAATTACAATTACATGTAATTGTAATTTAAAATTTTCAATTACAATTAACCAGTAATTGTAATTGAAAATTTTAATTACAAATTACTGGTTAATTGTAATTGTGCATGTAATAGATTACATAAAGTAATGATTACCCCCCAACCCTGAAAGATATAATGTAAATAAAATACCTATAATAAAAACTAAAAAATAAAATCAACTTAGAAAAACACAGCCTACTCAGCATTGAACCAAACTAAATGAATTCTTTTTAACAGGTCTGTTATGGAATCACGGTGATTTCAAATCACGAATGATTTTAAAATCACGCAAGGGTTTTCAGCTGTTCTGGAAATCAAGCGATTTAAAATTTTTCGAAGTTACTTTAATTTTAAGAAATCAACAGCTAATTTTTTATTTCGTTTACAATTAAATAAAATATTTAGCCTTTTATTAAATTGCCAGAAGCAACGTTATTGGCAATACTTGCTTAAAAGGGAAGAAAATAAATAATGAGCGAATTAAAAAACGTTATTTGCGGAATCTATCAAATCCTATGGAAACAGAAGAAAAGTTGTAGGTAAACAGCTGACAGGCAAAGAAAAACTGAAATCACGAAATCTTTTCCAAAGTAAAGAAAAATTTAAACGCAGACCTAAAGGTGTTTTCAATTGCTATTATTTTAATTGTTTTCAATAAAATTAAAAATTTTCAAACAAAAATGGATAAAGAATATAATAAACGAGCTGTAAACCCGCTACTTCGTTAGCGGAATTTTTTAATAAAAAACATACTATATAATAAATTTAAACTAAGATTCTTAACTCCCGTGGGAACATTTTTAATAATATTGTTATGTCGGAATTTACAACAATAAACTTTTTAAATATATTACCTAAAAAAGTACCAAAAATTACAATAAAAAAACAGGATTTTCGAAAAGTACAAAAGGCAAGTTTGATATATTTCTGTTCCAATTTTTAACATCTTTCACGTTCAAAATTTAAAAAACTATCAAAGTATTTCTAGTATTATTTTTTAGTATATTAGGAAAAATAATATTAGTATAAGGAAAAAGGACCACAAAATCCATTTTAAGGTTTCTGATTCACTTAGGACCTTACACCTTTAATTTTATGTTTATAAGGATGAAAATTACAGAACATTCAATCCATAAGAACATTCATACAAAGTCGCTTCTTATGGATTCTCATTCATTTAGGACCAAATATCTTTAATTTTATGTTTCTATATTAAATATTATAGAAAATTCAAAAAGTACCATTACAAGAACGAAAAAGTACCACAAAGTTCTCTCTTATAGATTCTCATTCATTTAGGACCAAATATCTTTAATTTCATGTTTCTACGTTAAATATTTTAGAAAATTCAAAAAGTACTATCAGAAGAACAAAAAAGTCCCATAAAATCCCCTCTTATGGATTCAAATTCACTTAGGACCACATATCCTTAATTTCATGCTTTTAGGTTCATAATTATAGAAAATTCAAAAAGTACCATTAGAAGAACGAAAAAGTACCACAAAGTTCTCTCTTATGCATTCTCATTCACTTAGCACTTCATGTCCTTAGTTTCATATTTCTAGGTTAAATATTATAGAAAATTTAAAAAGTACCATTAAAATAACAAAAAGTACCACAACGTCCCCTCTTATGGATTCTAATTAACTAAGGACCACATATCCCCAATTTCATGTTTCTAGGTTCATAATTATAGAAAATTCAAAAAGTACCATTATAAGAACGAAAAAGTACCGCAAAATCCCCCCTTATGAATTCTTTCCAACATCGGACCATACGTATTTAATTTCATGTTTCTAGGTTAAATATTACGGAAAATGCAAAAAAGTACCAATAGAAGAAGAAGAAAGAACCACAAAGTCCATCCTCTTGAATTCCTACCCGCAGGACCATGTATCTTTAAGTACCACAAATTCCATTATTGTGAATTCTTATCTACATTTTCTTAATTTCATGTTTCTTTGGTTAATGTAATTGAAAATTCATTATCAAGTTTGAATAAAATGAAATTTCCCGCCTTTACCCCTTTTTTTGGTACTTTTTTTCACCCATCGAAGTATCAAAAATCGTATTCCAATAAATTTCTAAATTTTAGTGGTATCCCATATTAAAATACTCATATAAATATTTCAATAAATATAAAAAAAGTTTTATGAAAAAAGTACCAAAAATAGGTAAGATTTTTACCCCTTAAACGTCTGAATTTCTAAAAAGTACCAAATTTGTGTTTCTCATTTTTTGATAAGTTATGAATACGGCATAGATTTTATCTGTATGTTGATTGGTTTCAAAGATACATATGGTGCCAAAAAAGTACCAAAATACAGTTTTTACCCGTTTTCTCCCTAAAACGGCCGATTTTCAAAGAAGTACCAAACGCCTGTCCAATTATTTTTTAAATGAATAACGATAGCTATTCAACTTTTTTTGTATCATTATTAGTTTTCGAGTTATCAGGTTACCGATTTTACCCGTTTTTACCCTCCTAAACATTCGAATTTACAAAAATCCCGTCTTAGTGGATCTATATAGAGGAAGACGTTCCAAATTTCGTCTCTCTAGCTTCAGCCGTTTGGGCTGTGGGATGATGAATCAGTCAGTCAGTCAGTCACGTTATATATATATAGATTATTTATATATATAGATTATTTATATAAGCATTTGATTAACAATGTTTGCAAAAATAAGCAAGTGATTTGAAATCGACACTAAAAGGTTGACTGATTTGAAATTACGTGATTTCATAATTTTTTGTGCACAGAACACCTTTTAGGTGATTTGAAATCACTTCGACAAAAAGTGATTTCCAGAACATACCTGTATATTTATTTATTGTTATTTTTTTAATTTCTGCAATGAATTTTAATATTGTTTTTCTAACGGTTTCTGTATGGTTTTGTTTTTTCAAATATTGTAGTCTTTCTTCCCTTCTAAGAGAAGGCAATTAAAACGCTGTATTTTTGATACATATTTTTGTTGTTGCTTAAAACGAAATATATTTAAAAAAATACAGCTTCTTACAACCTTTCTAAGAGAAGGGAAGTCTGAAGGTCTTACTATAGAAGGCTAGTTAGCATGAGAAATTTCGTCTTAAAGAAAGGGTAAATAAACCTTGTACTTAGAAGGGGTGCACGATTGAGGCCTTTACATTTTTACCGCTGGGTAAAGGCAACAATAAAACACTCATAAAAATAACAGAAAACAAAAAAGAAAAAACAAGTAAATCGCCAACAGCATTTGCATAATATTATTGCTACAACAACGACCTATACATACAAATTTTAAGCAGATTCAATCATAATGCTCTCCATACACTACCCACTTGACCTGAAACAATAAATTAGTGAATGTTCGCAAAAACGAGATATTTTCGAAACAAATATATTCGAGAAATTATCGAAAATTAAATAAAAAGTGAATGTTCGTAGCATCACAACTTACTCGATAGTTAATGTTAGAGAAATTGTAATGGTATATAATATATTTTGATCTCATTGTTATATGCTCCTTGGAGCTCAATGGATAATTAAGGATATGTAGGGGGTTTCAAATACAGATAAGATAAAAAAATAAATATGTTTCAAAAAACAACAACACTTGCTCTAGAGGAAGAATAAACCAAAAACCCAGTTATTCTAACCCAAAAATTATTCTTTATATTATTATATTATATACTATTAGCCCTATAATATCCCCTTCTCGATGATGGACCACAGGGTCGCGGGACCCATCCTATCTGCTAGCTTCAGTGGTCTTGGGGTGGTTCTTGACCCTGATGCATCATCTTATACCATTATCTTTATTATTTCAGAGTCCCTAGGAATGTGAAATTGGGAAAAAAAAAATACAAAAATAATGTTTTGAAATCTACTTTAGAAGTATCTAATACATAAAAGTTAGGAAATTGGTGTTAATTTCCCGAGATCTATACCCTCCCGAACCTATGTTCCTCATATTCTCTATAATTTGTGAAGAACCCTATACAACACCTTCAAATTCTCAACCTTAAAGGAAAATCAAACAAAACTATTTATTCACTCATCTTAGATGATTGCAAAATTCAAAATTTATTGATTAATTAAAAACAGATTCATTTCTCTTTATAGTCTACGAAAATTTCTTGGACTTTATAATAATATACTACTTAAACAATATAACATTGTACAAAATTTTATATTGAATTAAAAAAAACTTTACTATTAGAAATAAAATTTTAAATATAATATAAATGTTTTTTTTTTACATAATTGAATATAATTTTAGCAAAAAATGTTTCTCGATAAAGAATAAAAAAAATGTTAATATGTGCACAGAATAATATGACCGACCGAATAAATTAATTTGTATATAAAAAAAAAAAGCCGATTCTACACCATGCAAAAATATAAATATTAATAATCTCAAAAGAAGATCAAAACAAAAACGATAAAATTAAGGGTGTTTTAATTTATCAATTAAAATTTTTCTGTAGTGTTATTGTAAATATTTTTTAATTTAAATAAAATTTTCTTGTTTTAATTTTTATTTTTTTTTTTGTATTTTTGACTTTTAATAATTTTTTTTTTTTTTTTTTATTTATTTAGTTTAATTTATGTTTTATTTTAAGCAATAATAAAATTGTAGCAAAAATTTTTGGGGAAACATACCATAAAAGGTTTTATAAATATATTTTTATTTTATTTTATATAAATATGTTTAAAAATTCTTATACTTTGTAATAAATATTTTAGTTATAATAATTCTTATTACATTTCAAGTAAATTTTAATTTAACAAGAAGAAAGAATAATTAGCAAATATGAAATTGATCTTTCTCGTTGTTTTCATTTTATGGTATGTTTTAAAGACAAAGAGTAAAAATGCAAATAAAAAAAATTTTAGTACTTACTTACTGATTGAGCGTGAAAGGCCTTCCATATGCTGCAAGCAGTAAAGTTGTTGGATCTCTTCTTTGAGGAATTATTGAGTTTTAATTGTTGCTGTTGTTTTAATTTGTTTGCTTTTGTTAAATTTTTACTTGTTTGTTTTATTCACTTTTATTTATTATTGCTTTTATCTATATGCAAAATTTTTATTTTTATTTTTAGGCACTGTGGAATTTTTGGTAATTTTAAAGAAATTTTATATATTTTTTCAAATCTTTAACAAATTTTTAGTTTTTTAATTACTCAATTATTAACTACTTTAAATCTTTAATTATTTTTTTCTGTTTTCCAATTTAACACTAATTTTTATTTAATATTTTTGGTCATTGGTGTCACTGTGCAATTACTAACATATCAAATATAATTTTAACGCTTATTTATGTTATATGATATAGATTTTTTAATTTTTCTTAGATATTGGTTTTAATTCAAAATATATATATTTGTAATTTTTTTCTTATTTTTTTTTTAATTTCTTGCTAAAAATTTTCTTTCCTAAATTTATACACTTTTCGTAACTTTTCTTTCACACTATTGTATGCCCTTTTCTCGATTCTTCTTTAATCATTTTAATCTTAAATTTAATTATCTATCTTACCGCACTATTACACACTTTTCCACTGTAGGAATAAATAATTTCTTTTTTTTTTATAAATTGATATCACTATTTTGCAATAATTAATATTTAATTGTTACAGTTTAGTTGTCTTCTTTTCTAATCAAATCCACATTGACTGAATGACAAAGATATGTCAGAATTAACCAAAAGCAAAAGTTTTTTCTTCTTCTTCTTCCAATGAGAAAATATTTTGTGATTTTCTGAGTATTTTTCAAATTGGAGTTTTTTACTTTTGAAGTTATTCTGATTGGAACTTGATAGAGACGGCAAGGTGAATTATTCAAGGGAATCCAATTTAACCTGTTAAGAACGATCGATAGTTATGAGAAAAATGCAATATAAATTGTTATATTGTATAATTTAGGATTTACCTAATTTTTTGTAATTTTCCCTTACGGGATGAAATGTGGAGATAGGTTACTATTCAGTTTTAGCAAAACTTGTGGAAATCTATGGCAAAACAGTCCCGCAATAAAAAATGGAAATCTGCGGATGTTTCCAAATAATCTCATAAGAATCTATCGATGGTATATTGAATTTACTTACGGTAGAGAAGATATTAACTTAAAGTAAAATTTACTTTAAAAGAACTTTAATTTACCAAGGTGTTGTTGGTGCCAAAGATGAAATAGGAAAGAATTTTTGTTCCCTTTAACAATGATTAAGTAAGTCCCTTGAAAATCTTAAAATCCTGGACTTTGGACTAAAATTCCATTCGGAGTTGCTATTGGTGTCCACTCGGCCACTCCTTAATTTGACATTTATGTCAGTTGGAACTTTGGCAGCATTTACAACTTCCGAGGTGAAAAACTTAAAAACTCAACATACAGTGTAGTGTGTACCAGTTTGACGGTTAAGGTATTTTAAAATTTAAATGTAGTGAACTATATATAAGGTTTAATAAACTTTCTAACTAAATAAAACTATACCAATTTTTTGATTAGTATTCTATATATCCTTTTATCATATTACATTATTATTATTATTTTTTTTTTTAAATTTATTAATTATGAATCGTAGCTATTATATTAATCGTGCTATTATATTTTATATTGTGGTAATATTTTGTTGGTACTAAATATAATTTAACAAAAATGGTACTACGTCATATAAATGATAATATTATAATATGATTTAGAGAATTTATATTAAATATTTGAAACTTTAAATATTCATGGTATGTTTTAAATAAAAATGTGTGATGGGTTATTTCTATTACAAAACCGAATAATTTTAACGGTTTCCGGCAAAAATTAGGCGGAAATTCTAAGTTATGTTTGACGTCTGTTAAGATAACGAAGCATTGCTTCAATTTTTCTGCGTACAAAATTGTATCTGTTACATCTAGGACATTCATCATATAACACGAAATAGAGATTGGTACATTCGGTATGGAAAGCGTGCTCACAGTGAAATGTTGTTAGATATTGTTCACTCTCTCTCATCTCTGTGTTACAAATAACACACATAGGTGCACTTAGAGACCCCATTTTCCAGTCTTTCTTTATTTTTTTTTTTCCTTCGACTTTAACAAACAAATATTCCTGTAAGAAAAACAGACAATTTTCTACACTCAATTCAAGCAAAGAAAATATTTACTGGCAAATGTAAAATCAAATTCGAATGTCTTTGGCATGATAGGTGCCAATACCTTTCCCTTCAAGATCTTCAAGAAGATAATAGCAAGTTCCTAATTTGTCTTTTACTTGCGCTTTCACAAATAAGGGACTCAATTTAGCATTAAAATTCCGTTCTGCGTTGCTTTGAGCAAAATTTCGCCTAAAAACCTCTTGGCCAATATTAAAACTTATAGGTCTGGCTCGTAAATTGTATTGTTTAGTATTAATTTCATAGGCTTTCTTAATATTATTAGAAATTTGGTTTCTTAGTAATGTTAACTTATCATCTCTATGGATTCTGGCCTCTGGTTCTCCTAGCGATTCAACCGATCTTAATAACTTAAATGTGGTACCATGTGTCACCATATCGAATCCATACAAAACGTGGTATGGAGAATAACCTATGCTATTGTGAACAGAGTTTCGAAGAGCACAGCTTATTGCTGAAATGTGCTCATCCCACTCGCGATGATCTTTCTTTAAATATGCACGAACAGCCGCTAAAATAGATCTATTCACCCTTTCGGAAGAATTACTTTGTGGTGAATATAACGCGGTATATGTATGTTGAATTCCGTATTGTGTTAAAAATGCATTAAATTCATTACTTTTAAATTGACTACCATTGTCACTTACTATAACTTCCGGTACCCCATAATGGTGAAAAACTTGCTTCTCTAAAAAGTCACATATAACGCTAGAGGTAAATTTTCTAAGAGGACATAGCCAATGATATTTGGAAAAGTGATCTAAGACTATTAGCAATCCAATAAACCCTTTTTTACTTCTTGGATAAGGCCCTAACAAATCTACATAAAATCTTTGAAATGGTCGAGCGGAAACTGTCATTTTTCCCATTTCCGGTGTTAATTTTTGATTGGTTGCCTTAGTAGATTTGCATACATCACAATTTCCTATATAATCTCTAACTTCAGTAGCTAAACGAGGCCAATAAAAATGTCTTCTGATCAACTCTAACGTTTTACCTACACCACCATGAGCCGCAAGAACTGAATCATGAAATCTCTTCAAAATCTCTAATCTAAGTTTTATCGGAATCCACAATTTCCAACAATTTGAATCAAGTTCTTCATCACCGGAAGCAAATTTAGTTCGTATATAAATGTACCTGTCAACTATTTTTATATCTGGATAATAATCTTTATTCTCAGTAAACTTTTCCTTTAATGTAACGTATTCCTCATCCATAAAATGAACTGATTCTAAATCTATTTCGGGGCCTATCATTTCTAGTGAATATATCTCCGCTTCATGCATTCTACTTAGAGCGTCCGGCACAATATTTTCTTTACCTTTCCTATGACTGATAGAGAATTTGTATGATTGAAGCTTAAGAACCCAGCGAGCGAGTCTTCCCTTTAGATTAGGCTGTCTCATGAGCCAAACCAAACTACTGTGGTCGGTTATGACTTCAAACTCGTGTAATTCAATGTAGCATCTAAAACATTCTATAGCTTCAATCGCCGCGAGACATTCCTTTTCTGTCACTGAATAATTTCGCTGTGAAGTGTTTAATTTTTTTGACATGAAAGCTATAGGATTCTCTTCTCTATTGTCTCCCAACTGTACTAATACAGCTCCAATACCAAAGTCGCTGGCATCACAGTGAATGTAAAATTTTTTGGAAAAATCAGGATTCTTGAGAACCGGTGCAGATGTGAGTAAATTCTTTATTTTTCTAAAAGCATCATCGGCTGCTGGAGTCCATTCAAACTTTCTTTTGGTAGATAGTACTTCAGTAATAGGATGAGTGACGTCTACAAAGTTTGAGATGAATCTACGATACCATCCGGTTAGCCCTAAAAAACCTCTGACCTGCTTTAAACTTTTAGGAGTTGGCCAATTTAATATAGAATCAATCTTGCTAGGATCTGTGGAAATACCGCCATCCCCTATTATATAACCTAAATACTGGACTCGTTTTACACAAAATTTGCTTTTATTTATATTTAAGGTCCAATTCGCTTTTTTAAATTGCTCAGCTAACCGAACTAGTATTGTAAGATGATTCTCAAAAGTGTCTGACACCACACATACATCATCAAGATAGCCAAATATTGAATGTCTTAAGTCCGGGGGAATTATAGCATCCATCAAACGACACATTGTTTGAGGAGCCGTGCATAAACCGAAAGGCATCACTGTAAACTGGTACAGTGGTCGTCCAGGAATGGTAAATGCTGTTATTGGTTTAGAAGCATCGTCCAAAGCGATTTGCCAATACGCGTCTTTTAAGTCAATTTTTGAAATGATATTTGCTTTAGGCAATCTCGCGAATATTCCTCCAATATTCGGAAGAGGGTACGCATCTTTGGTTGTAACTTCATTGATCTTACGGGCGTCTAAACATAACCTTATTTTTCCTGGTTTGACAACCATTCGCATGGGTGAACTCCAGGCACTAGAACTTTCTTCAATTACTCCCAAACTTAGCATTCTATCAATTTCCGTGTACATTAGGTTTTCTACGGCCGGTGAAACAGGATAAAATCGCTGTTTGATGGGTCTCGCATTTCCCACATCAATGGTGTGTTTAATTAACGACGTTCGGCCTAAACCTTGTTTCTCAAAACTAGGGAAAAGGGTCTTAACTAATTCCAATTGCTGTTGTTGTAAACTATTTAAAGGATATAAATCGGAGTCTAAGGTATCTAATGATGGTTTTGGATCTAAAGTAACACTAGCCACAATATTATTAATCAAACCAAACTTTTTCCAGAAGTCTAACCCTAAGATTAATCTTTGATTTAAGGATGGTACTATGTACAAAGTTATATTCTCCTTTGCTCCCTTATAAAACATCTCCACCTCAATTGAACCAATTACATTTTGAATTTGACCATCAGCAGTCCTTACAGTAGATTTTATAAATTTAAAACCACTTTGTTTTGAAAAATCTTCAGCAGCGAGCTTACTTCCTACACAGCTAATATTAGCTCCGGTATCCAATAGGCCTAATTCTACCATACCTAAAAACTGGACCTCCGCATACAATCTACCATCTGTGTTGGAATTTATAATTGAGGATACTGTCAATCTTTGCGTATGCTTTATTTTTTTATAGAAGTTTCTCATACGTACCGTAGATCTGTTGTATTTCTTTACTAACTTCTTATCTAACTTTTTATCATTAAATAACCTAAATCTAACTTTAATATATTCTCTTAATCTTTCATGTAATGGACGTATTTTATATAATTCAGTAGGGTTTTCAGAAAATTCATTATTCTTACAACTATTTGTATTATTTTTCAAAATACTAATTTTATTCTCACTTTCTTCATTATAAATGTTATTATCTAATTCGGCCCTATTCGATTGTGATTCTGATAAGTGCTCTGGAAGTTTTTTGAGTTCCGGGAATTGCTACAACATTTTACGCACTGTGGTTTGTAGACATTCTTCAAGCCACATCCGTAGCAAAATACTTTCCTCTCTTTTAGGCACATATCCCAAAAATGTCCTTCCTCATCACAATTCCAGCATTTAATTTGTTTATCTAGGTTCTGAATTGCATGTACTTCATAGCTTGGTGATATGTTTTCTTCGTATTCTAATACATAAATTTTCCCTTCATTTTCGGCGTAAGAGTCAATTGCTGAAATTCTGCGTGGCGGAATTCCTACAGGATATCTATTATAGTTAGCACGACGATATGCATCTTCATTAAGAAGCTTTTCACGCTTTTGACAAAGTTTCTTTAACTGAGAAATTGACCTAACTTGAGTATATAAGAGTTCGTGGCGTATTTCTGGTCGCAAATTTCGAGTAATAATTTCTATCAACTCCTCATCATCCAGTGGAACTGGTAACCTATCCAAAATCTCACTAATAGCATCATAGAAGGACTCAAACGATTCAGTTGGCTTTTGTTTGCGGTTATGTAACTCTTCACGTATGTCAAAAGTGGTTCGGAAATCTTTGTATTGTTTTTTTAATTCTAAGCAAAATGCTTCCCATTCGATACGACTTACAGTCTTCCTGTATCGCCAAAACCAATCTTTTGCTTTCCCTGTGAGTAACACATGCAAATTTTTAGCCACGCTGTCCTCGAAATTACCACTAAAAGTCTCTTCCACTAAACATTTTATCCTATACAAAAATTCTTCACATCTTAACCCGTTAGAAGATCCGTCAAATTTTATACCCCAACTCTGAATGACAGTAGTTATTTTATCTGGATTCATTCTTAACCTATTTGATGACGATGGACTAATATTTTCCTGACGTTGATCACGCGATGAAGGTGATCCTACCAGATTAACTTGCTGTGATTGTGTCTGTGGTTGAACTGCTACTAAAGATTGAGTTTGCGATTGTGTCGGATGATCAAACTGTGGCTGTGGTGGTACTGGTAAAGGACTTACATTCATTTGCATTAACATTCGCTGAACGGTAGTTTCTATCATTTGAGACATGCGATCCAAATTTCTATTGCTTCGGTTACTACACCTACCTCTATTTGATTGAAAAGTGGTGTTATGAGCGGCATTTTCTACATTTTGTGATACATTTGGTTCATTAACAGAACTGTTCAAACCTAATAACTGATCAGATACATCGACGTTAGCTTCTACTTCAGTCTGAGGGAATCGGTTACTTGTCGCATTTGATTGTTTGGAGTTTCTTGTATTGTATCGTTTTACTGCCGACCCACGACCTCTACCGCGATAAGATGTATTCGACACTTTATTACCTGGTACTCCTAAATCTTTACTATGACATAACTTTTTACAGTTCGGACATTCCTGCGAATCCACTAACCATTTGGATATGCAATCTTTATGAAAAGTATGCTTGCAAGGGGTTACTAAACAGTCATTTAGATTGGGCATATCTAGTTCACAAAGTGAACACTGAAGTCCTAATGGAGTTTCAGTAAGAGTTGGAATATTTTCACTACTGCGCATAACTGCCATTATAAAATTCACTAATCAAAACACGAATAAAAATATATATATATATATATATAATTTTTATTAATATTAATACTTAATAACTTCAAAAATACTTAAGTATTTTTTAAAAGTATATTTCAAATTTTAACGAAATATAAATGGAAAACAACAAAATTTCGCTATTATATAAGACTTTCCTTCTTTCAGGCTGAGAATTTACTATTTAATAAATTTGACTAGACTTTATAAACTAAAATTCAGTCAAAATTAATTGATATAACTTTCTGTATTAAATACTTGATAAATAAAAAAATCTGACTATTGCGATCTGACTTCAGGATTATAAATTCCAAACTATATTATGAATTAGATTTGTCAATCGGATTGATACTCGCGTTAAAACGCAACGTTCAATAATCCATAAAAACTAGCTTACTCATAATATAGGAAAAATAATTTAGAATCCAAAATCCTCGGATATTCTGAAAGAGAAACGTAATGAAAAATAAGAAACCGCAAAGCAATCCTGAACAACCAACCGGTCGAAATCTAACGCAAATTAAAGATGCTGAAAGTCGAATTCCTTGAAGGCTTCAAGATTTATTGAGATATAACAAATTTTCCAAAACGCAAAATCTTTCAGCTTCCGATTTAATGAACAACTGAAATGAAAACAAAATTTGTGCACACAGGTTAAACTGCTACACGGGAGTCTAGTTAAGTGGACTCGAAATTACTGCCACTAAACTCCTCAGTTGAGACCTGATCCTTCGACAGATAAATCCATCAACTGACACATAAACTATCGAAGTATTCAGGCCCCACGTTGGGCGCCATTTATTGTAATGGTAAATAATATATTTTGATCTCATTGTTATATGCTCCTTGGAGCTCAATGGATAATTAAGGATATGTAGGGGGTTTCAAATACAGATAAGATAAAAAAATAAATATGTTTCAAAAAAACAACAACACTTGCTCTAGAGGAAGAATAAACCAAAAACCCAGTTATTCTAACCCAAAAATTATTCTTTATAAAATTTTGGAGAATTCTTAAAATATCGGATTATCACTATATTAAATTTTTTTAGATAAAATTTCGAGGGTAAATGTTTCGAGAAATTATCTTTTTTTTTTTCTCAATTTTTCGACATTTTATTACTTTAAAAGAATACATTTTCTTGTTTGTACATGTCATACTTTAATCATAGTTCATATTGAACTGGTGTAATTTAGACTTAAGTTTGTGATATAAGTTTAACTTTAAAAACTTTTTCTGGAAAATAATTATAAAAATGGTAAGTAAATGGTACAATTTTTCGATATCGAAAAGTAATCTCTAATGAACATTTTCTCGTCTTGCTAACGATAGCCCTTATTATTCGATATAGATATCATAAACGAACCTTCGATATCGATCGATTTGCTGCTAGAAACTGAACGACAGGTGAACTCTACAAGTTCATTCTCGAAACGGCTTCGATAGTCGTTCTCGAAGGTTTTGTTAGAGAAATGTGCGAGAATTATTCAAAGGCGGTATCTTTATCAATGTTTGTGGTCAAGCGGGTAACTTCACCGATATACACATACATACAAGCATAGAAACTAAAGTGGGCAAAATGCATAAAAAGTGCATGATGACAAAAAATAAAAGAAAAAAAAAAACAATGTATTCACACACGGGTTTCTTTCTATACATATATATGTATATGTACGTTTATGTTCACACATTTAAGAAATTTATTTCCATATAAGTTTGTTTGCATGCAAGTGTGTTGTGCATGTGTATATATTTGTTGGAAGATAACATTAAAGGTTGGCTTATACTCGTAGTTTGCTGCTACTGCTGATGAATTAAACATTTTCATTATGTAAAACTGCACTTAGCCTTTAGTATGCTTTGTATGTATTTTTGTTTAAAATACACATATGTATGTGTACATAAAAAAACATAAGTATACTAGCACCAGTAGCAAACTGAATACATACAAACAACTTTTTTTTTTAATGTATTTTGCTTTATTTTAAGATTTAAGCAGAGGTGTGCAATAGTTTCAATAAATGAAATTAATTAGGGACAAAACGTTTTATTAAGGGGGTTCTAATTACATTTCAACAAATTATATAGACATCATAATAAACAAATAATGATATATAAAAAAATATATAAAAAATGATATAAAAAATATATAAATAATTTTACCACGTTTTAAAATTTTAGGTAATTTTTTACAACAATGATTCAACAATTTATAACTTGAAACAAACAAAAAGCGTAGATGTTTTTGAAAAATGTGTCTTAAAATTTAATATTTTAAATTTTAATAATAATAAAAAAAAGTGAGAATGTTATATTCGACTTGGCCGAATCTATTATATCCACCATCTGCAACTTTTTCACCTCATACTTTTTTCACTTTTCACCTTTTTCTACGTGATTCATCGAGTGCCCTATCCTGCTTTATTAGGTTTATACATATTAACCTTTATATGATTTTATGCACTTTTATGTGATTTCCGAAGTAGGCCTTATGCGGGAGCTATGGTAAATTATGGACCGTTCTTTATAAAATTATAATGATTTATACTTATATATAACTTATTGATGTTAACTTTATACTAGCATTTGTAACAAAATTTTCATGAAATTTGGTTACAAAGATTAACACTTATATAAAAATTTTTATTTTTAATATTTTAATATTCTCATTTTTAAGGCATTTTTGAAAGTTGAAACTCTATTCCGGGGGACATTTGTTTGGGGACTAGATGAAATAATGGACCGATCACAACAAGACTTCATCCTTTTAACCTAAAAGTCTCACATGCCAAATTTCATTGAAATATCTTTAAAATTGTAACCTTTACTTTGTATACAGCCATCCAGCCAGACGGACGGACATCCAGCGTTACAATGTAGTGCCTTAAGAAAACGAATTCTTAAAGCCCTAGGTATCAATTTAAATTCAGAACATAAGAAATTACTACTTCATACCGACGTCCGTTGGATTTCGAAGGACAAACTGAAGAAGAGATTATACGAATTAAAGACAGTTAACATTTTCTTTTTATATAAATATGTAGATCTTTTTAAAACATTTATAAAGAACTTTGATTAGACTATGCAACAAATTGATGATCATCGCGTGAGGGCGGAATCATTCCGATTGTAATTGATATGTGTAATCAGCGTTACCGTTGAGAATTTTTAAAAAGTGTCCAAAAAAGGGGATTTCAAAATAAAAAGTCGGCAAAAAAGGGGATTTTTTGAAAAAAAGGGGCCAACTGCTTCAAAACCTAAAAAACTCCTTAAAATTTGTTTATTTGATAACAACAAATTTTGTATTTTAAGAAAAACTACAAAATTCAATACTATTAATAACAAAATAATTTATTTTTATTTTACAACATTTTTTATTATTGCAAAAATAAAGATTTATTCACAAAAATAGTTAACATACAATCGTCTTTTAATTAGTTAAACTTCTGTATTTTTTTAGGAGTTCTTCACTCATACTCTAGTCTTTCAGAATTTAGGATAGAACGCATGAATCCACAAGTATTGTCATAAGTCTGTTAGACAAACTATTTCTTAATTTTGATAATTTAGTAAAAAAAAACACGTTCCCCAGAGGGATTGCTCTGAGGAATGTAAAAATTTAAATTAGGATATAAGTATTCATCGAATCTTTTTTTTTTTTTTTTTTTTAATTTGGCATATGATGATATAAATAGCTGTTCATAAACTTTATTATTATTGTTAATTACTAACAGTTTCAGTTCATTTATAAATACTCCTCGGATTTTAGTATCACTATACTGTGAGGCAATCCCAAAATTATTAATTTATTTGTTGAAAATAATGTATAATCCGTCGATATATTTCAAACAACTTAGTTTATCTTAATTTAGCACATAGTCTTAAAAAGTCGCCATTTAGTCGCTATTTAAAAAAGGGGCCAAAAAAGTCGCCAGGTGGTTGAAAAAGGGGCAAATGGCGACTAAAGTCGCCAAACGGTAACGCTGTGTGTAATAAACCCTCCAAAGAATTTTTCGCTGGTGGGCAAAATTTTTGTTTTACGACCTTTAAACTTTTCTATTTTTGCACAAAATTAAACAAAATTTGCAATATAGGGTATTCATAAGTACTAAGCCTCTAATCCACTTTTTTTGAATTGACTCTTGTTCTTGTGATAAATCTCGATTTGTAAAATTAAGGAGGTGGCACAATATATTGAAGGATATTTCGAAAACGACTTGTCAGATTATGTTCAAATTTGGCAAAACTACATGCAGAGAAAAAACATGGTTACAGCATGATCAGTACAACTATTTAATGTTTATATAGCTGTTTTTCTTAATTCGAATAATACCGTATTCATGATATCAACATTTACAAAGAAAAAATATTTCAAATAATTTTTTAATAAAATTATTAATTAACTTTATATTGGAATTTAATTATATGATTTATTAATATAATTAATTTTCTAATTGGTTTAAGTTTTGTTTTTTAATAAATTGACAGCTGTTTATAAAATATAAAGAAAAATTAAATATTTGTCAATAAAAGTACAGAAATAAAATAAATTTAAGTAATTTTACAAATATTTTCAACTCATTGCATCCATTTAAGGAAAAGAAGTAATAATAATATCAATTAATCTAGTTATTAATATTATCATTTTGATGATTGGAGCAAAATCAATTAAAAATTAATTAATATTACAAATTTCATAATTGAACTCCATTTTTACTTTTTTCTGTGTATGTTTCTGTTTGATAGTTTATTATTTTCTTTTAATAACTATTGAAAACACATTTCTGTGTATCAATCCAGTAGTTTGTTAGTATATTAATTCTCATTTAGTTTGGATATGACAAGGTTTTTTTATATTCAGTATGATGAATGTACCACATATCGTGGTACAAATTAATATAAATATGAAAACATGAGATAATATATATGATAAAATGAAATTATATTTATTATAAAATGGGATTATAAATATGATGAAATTAGTTTTATATATATGATAAATTGGGATTATTAACCCTTATGTTGACAACCGCATACCCGGGTATGTTTTTCATTTTTAAATTATAATATTTGGAGTTTTGGTTGTCATATTAAATTCAAAATTTAGATGTTTGTCAACAATATTGTTAGCTATGATATTCTGAAGAAAAAGGTTAAAAAAAGGTTAAAAAAAGTACTAATTAGGTTTACAACTAGCATACCCGGATATGTACAGAGCTATATTAGAGATATATTAGCTTATAATAAATTTAAAAAAAATGTGTTTTAGGCTGCGCAGTTCCTACATTCCATAATATCTTCTGAATGTTCAGCACATACTGGTTTATAGCATTTCCTACATGCATTTCGCGTTGGTCTTCTTCCAGAACACATAAAACAATTCACTTTATTCTTCATTTTTCCACTAATATCTCGAACTTCTTGGCTTCGGATAAAAAAAATATTCATCTCTTAATTTTACTGCGCCTTCCAACATGCTTTCGATTCCACTTCTAGAGTAAAAATGTAGCATAATTTGCACATTTTTTTAAATTTCCTCTATAGTTAGTTATTTGCTCAGATGCAGTAGGAATTATCTTCTACGATTTGTTGGAGTTTTTAATTGTGGATTGTTTTCCAATATAATATTTGTAGCAAAGGTAGCCACACCCGAATGTTCTTTTGTTGACGGTTCCCAAAATTGAAAAATTGTAGTCCAACAGCAAATTAGAGGCCAAATTATAGCTTGTGAAGTTATCACATACAACATTTTCGTTATCTAAAAAATGGCATATCTCCCCATATATGTGTTCATTGAGGCTTCAAATGCATCTGCATCTATTTCTTTATCCGAATCAGTGTCATATGTAGGATCATATTCCTTTGCATCTGAATCATCTACATTTCTCACGCAATCTTCAGCATCTTCATCTATTGATAAATATTCCTGCTCAACCTCACTTTCTGTACTCCTAACTTTCTCCAGCATTCGACTTACGTACTCTTCTCTGTCTTCAAAATTGCTTTAGTTTCAAATGATAGGAAAACCAACACCAGGTGCATCTCAAAAGTACCATTTCATTTGAATTAGAATAATTCAAAGTTAGTTTACAAAAACTCTTTTTAGTCTTGTGTTTGCATTTTATTATCATTCATTCAAGATTAGGTGAAAACGGTTATATAATAATTATAAATTATTAAAAAAATTTAGCTTAAACAAGGTCTTAAAAGAATCAAAAATGAGTTTTACACGTTATCTCAGTTATTATTGAACCGATTTATTTAATTTTTTCAGCACAAAAATTCAGAAAAAAATTTCCGAGCAAAAACGAAGTCCCTAGTATATACAGAGGCTTCAGAAACTGGAAAACCGGTTCTTAAAACCGGATTTTTAAGCATATCTCCGCCATTTATAAACCGATTTTGCTGAATTTTAATAGCAAAATTCTCGAAAGGATTTCCATTCGTATAATGTATATTGTATGTGGGAGTAATCGGTGGGCTTCATAAACGCCATTTCAACCGACACACGGACGGACGGACATGGTCCTATCATCATGATTTCTTACAAGGTTCCCGAAAATATAAACTTTTTTGCTCTCCGACGAAAATTGTGGAAATCACAAATGGAATGACAAACTTATATATACCCTTTACACCAGTGGTGAAGGGTATAATAAAACAATTCTTTAATCAAAATGTCAAAATATTATGCCATCAGCACTTTATGTTTCACGCCTCTGCTAAAGAAAAAATGCATATGATAAAGGTAAGAAAATTTGTTCTAGAAGATTTTTTTTTTATTATCTACAAAAATATTCAGTACAATAAAAAAAATAAATAAATAACGACTATAACCTTATACATTCAACTCAAGTGTTCGAACCAAGTGAAAAACAATATTCAAAGTAAAAACTTTTCAAAATCTCTGATGTGATTACTTTTGAAAAATGTAGCAAATAAAAATTTCTTAACCATAAGGCGTTAAATTTCAGGCTAAAATCATAAAATTTATCCTATTTTTGAAGGAACCCATAAATTTTTTTTTTTTTTTGTATAAACACCCACATTAAAATCAAACTGAAACTTTATATTTGATAATAAATCCACAAGTTCTATGAAGTTATATTGGTTGAGATAAAAGTAATTTCGGTGGCTAGTATTAGTGCTAACTTTTAAAAAAGATATATACCATTGAAAAAATAATAATCTAGTACATGATAACAATGAACTCCTTATATCTAAACTGGTAAAATATAAGCTGAATTTAGAATGTTTTGAAAAGTAATTTATCTTAATATTTCGTAACTTTTTTAAGTAAACTATGGCATAATTATAATTAATGAATGAAATATTATTTTTCTCTTAACTAATATTTTCTATTCCGTTGTAACTACATTGCCCTTTGGCAACTATAAAAATCTAATATCCTTTTAATTCATTTATTTTGAAATGAACGAAATAATAATTTCTTCAGCTGTGTTATATAATTTTCTCTTCTTGTAATGTTTTCTTTACGATGTCTCAGTAAATCTTATAAAATCTCTAGATTTTCGTTTTATTTTTTTAATGACCATCAAAAAACATAAACAATTTTCAGTTTTAATATGAAATATACTTCAGCCATTTTCCTTTCCATCTCTCTCTCCGTTCCTTGATCTCCTTTTACGTCAGAATGAAAAAAAAAAAAATAATAAAAGCAATAAAAATTCATAACAATATCATTATGAATATGTTGTCAACGTTCTGTTTATAAACGATGACGGCAACAGCAGCAACAGTACTAGTACAATAACAATATGTTTATTATGTACATAATATTTCTTAATACATATTTATTTTTAATATGTACAGCTGTATGTGTGTATATATTTTATTTGCAATATATCCATTTAGCTGTATTAGTGCAAATAAAAGTTATGAAATGTTTGTTTTTTCCGTTGAATGTACTATATTATGTTCACTTATACAGACTTACATACTGCATAACCGATGTTATAAAAATGTCAAAGGACACTATGTCGTCAGATTATATTTCGTTTTCTGTTATGGTGCTAAAATAATCATAAAATTGTGTTAGTTGTTACATAAATTAAATGGCCGAAAAACGCGCACATACACACAAAGAAAGAGAAAAAGACTGATACTTACTCAAAAGCATAAAAAATAATTACAAATATGAAAATAAAATATAATTATTTTAAGCAAAAATTGTGCAATAATATTTAATTTGACTATTTCTTTTCATTATAATGTTGGCTATTTATTGTTGTGGGGTTTATGAAAAACTATTAAGTGCGTATTTTGTTATTTTTGAAAGATTAAAGGTACTGTTTATACAAGTATATGAACTAGGTATTATAGAATTTTCTGTTCTTTCTCTTTCTATATCTCTCTTTAAGCTAATTCACGGAAATGGACGCTTTGGAACTATAATCGTATAGGAGTATAATAACTGAGACATGCAGTGACCTAGTAGTGGTTTATGTGATGAAAACAATTTTAGTTAAATTTTAATTTTTGTGAAATAAATAGCTTGATATATTTAATAACTGTTTCGCAACATGCCGCAGGAAGAACTCTACACTAGATTTATTTTGAGGTCCTTAAAATAAAAACTATCGTATATCCTGGGATACCGAAAAAGTATCCCCTTAGTACCATGCTAAATTAAACTTCAGAAAATATCAAAAAATTGTTCATAATATCTTTGTGGTTATATTATACTTTTACTTTTAGAAAGTTGATAATAATTTTGATTATATTCGTAAAAAATTTCCATGGTTAGTGCATAATGTAATTATAATAAACCAGTAGGAAAATATGAAAGTACTTCCCTCCTGCAGGTATTTGGTTAGGAAATTTACGAAGTGATTACGTACAATTGATGTCAAGTAATCAGACATGGAATAGCATCTTCAGGAAAGCAGACATGGAATAGCATCTTCACAAACTATCTTAAAATTTGCGTAAATATTTGTAAAAGTGTATTTTTCGTTACTGACAAATTCCGCTTTTATGGAAAATATTGCGTAAAAAACTTTAACAAGAACTTGCATAAACTAAATTTATTAACAAATGACATGTCCGAGTCAAAATGGCATTAAACAAATTTTAAATACAAAAATGTTATGCAATTTAGAAAATTTACACCAAATTTCAAAATTTTGTTCTGAATTTTTTCAGTGTAAGATATGAGTTTAGATCATCGAAACATATTTGTATAAAATCACTTCATGATTAAAATTGCTATTATGAAAAAAAAAAAAAAAAAAGTAATAATAATAATAATAATAATAATTAGGATACGTCATTTATATCAGCTACAACGGCATTCGTCTCCAAACTGACAACTATCGCAAAGTATAAAAAATGTTAATATTGATGTCAAATGAAAGCATTTAAATACTGAAATTCAGATGGCATCAAAATATTTTAAGAATTTATAATTGTATGGACCAAAAATCATGTTCTTTACCTCAAAAATCAACCTCGCATATTTCGAATTATAGTTCAAATTTTGACATAATAAAATCAATTTTTGATGTAAAATTTATCATAAAATAAGAAACAAATTAAAAATTTTGCGAACATTGACAAATTAAAATCGCCCTTTTTGTAAGGAATATTATTATGAGTTGTAGTATTTAAGCGACAATATTTTCCAAACTAAAACCGATATTCACTTAATTTTTTTAGCAAATGATCTAAAGTTATGTCTTTTATTAGTCATAAATTTGCGAAATTTTAAACAAGTATTATTTTTTTTGCTATTTACGGAATTGTGCAAAAAGTAAAATTAAAAATTTTCTTATCATAATCATGATTGTTGTTCAAAGTTATAGAACATAGAAAAACGGCTAAAAAGTTTTTCCCATTCTTCTACAATTTTTGTTCGCGCGTTTATACTTTTTGATCTCATTCTATCATAAGTAAACTAATCGGACTTTACTGACAAATTCTACACCAACAGTTAAATACAGGGTAGTCGAGTTCTGATGAAAATTTTTTTTTAGTTTTTTAAATTTTTCAGTTTTTTGGGTGCGGTCTGTGCGCCCCTCAACCGAATACAAAATTTGGGATAGAGATTGATACTTGTTGTAATTGTGCGTATTTTGTGTTGCATCCCGTTGATGTGCCCGAAATAGTTAACGTAATATATAGTCTCAAAGTGTAGAAAACTAGTGCGAAAATTTGTCAAAAAATCAGTTTTTCGCAAGGCACATTCACAGTTTTATATGCAATAACATGGATTGCTGCGTGAACTTAGTTTTTAGTTATTTTACATAACAAAATCGAACATTAAAAATAAATTTAAGACAAGAATTTTATGGACTTTTTGAAAATTATGCAAAAACTGCAATTTTTGTTTTTGTATTTTTATATAAAAAATTACAATTTAAACAAATATTGGATATATAGTTACAAGAATTGCGATAAATATAATTGGTCGGGATCATAATTTTAAGTTAAATGTCGTTGATAATTGAAAACGGTACACTTTTGTCATTTCGATAAGGCACATCGTACAAACAGTATGAAATTAACTATAATTGGAATAACTATAATTGGAATATGCTTAATAAAAATGCGGAGGAGCATCAAAAAATTTCGAATGATAAAGATTTTATGGACTAAAAAAATATTTATTTGTGTTAAAAAAGTATCACAATATGAAATAGCATTTATTTGTAATAAATTCTAACAAAAAATATTTTCATTCAATATATGGAGGAATAACTTAGATTCGATCCCCATTTTTCACAAAATCGCGATTTTAATTGCAAAAAAAAAAAAAAAATAATAAATTTTACTAGGTAACTGTAAAATATGCTGCACTAATACCATCAAATATTAAAAATATTATAAATTTTATTTGAATAATTCAATAGGTTTTGATATTACGTGTAATTTTGACCAGGATTTTACATAAAGTATTAATTCCAACAATATAATATCCTACACCCTTGGCCTTATATGTGACCAATGGCAAATTGTGGACCTATCCTTATGAATCCTTAGTACTATGGTTTCTGCATATATACAATTTATTTGTGTCAAATATTATTCAAATACTATCATTTAAGTGGCTTTTATGCGAATTAGAGAAATTTCCTGGTCTTATAAAAGAGCTTTGCTTAATTATGGACTGCTAAAATTTGGTATCATTTCAATGATGGGTATAAATATAAGGTTATATTTATCTTGACAATAGCATTAAGACATGCCCGTTTCAGTTTGAAACAGGCATGAAACGGGATCACAGTCCAAAAACTGTGATCTTTCATTTAAACTGTTTTTACATAAAATCGCTAATTGTAAATAAATTTGAAAAAATCATTTTTAGAAATTTAAAAATTAAAAATAGTGTATTTCATGTGACCATATTTAAACAATAATATAAAATTTTCACAGCATTACTTACTAAAACTTTAAAAAAGTAAATTCTTTTCAATAAACTATATTTTAACATTTTCATCTAAAACTCCTTTCATAAAATATATTATTTTTCTAGTGAAAATAAAAGAAAAGAACGTAATAAATTGTAATAATAATAACTCATAAGCAATTCATTTAAATACATCATTATGTCATAAAAAACAATAAATACAATACCAAAAACATACTCGTGTACACATCAGTCTACTTTCATATATATTTATTGACATGTATTTCCACTCCAATAATTTTGACAACATAAATATGATTTTGTTGTATTAAGTTGACGATGACAAAATCAAGAACAACACCAAAAACAGGAGCAGCAGTGGTAACAACAACATAAACATAATTTGAATACTTTTTTTTGGTAATAAAGCTTATTGACAGCCGTATACTTTTACATTTACACTGTTGCCATTTTAATGTCTTGAATGGCGGTTATTATTGTTAGCTATTCTTTAAAAATTTTCATTCAACATAAGCATCAGTTCTTTCTCTATCATAGCTTATTGGGATATCAAATAAAATATGAGCTGCTTCTATAAGCCAAGTATTGGGCCTGTTTGTCCTTAATATGACAAACATAGTAAATCAATATCGGTACTGCCCACGAAAAAATGCCTGCACACTTTCAGTCTTATTGCCTTTATTGTAAACGCAGAAGATTAGTACCGCTAATTTTTATACAATTATTACTATTCTCAATAATTATGGGCTAAATTTTATTGTAATAGCATTATTAACCTTAATGTTTACAACCAGAAATTTATAGGTATCCTTACAACCAACATACCTGGGTATGTCACACATTTTGTATGCAATATTTGAAACTTTTCAAGTGTTTTTACGTTAGACATTTTGATAATAAAGTTTGCCTATAAGGAATTTTAGAATTTAAAATTTTTATTATCATTTGCTAAAAATATAACCGTTTTTACCTAATATTAATAAAAAAATTAGCATGGCTAAAGAGAATGGTTAATACCCTGACGATTGCTAAGTATCAATATTGTAGACAATAAGTACATAAGTCGATTGCTGGAGGAACTTATTAATATCGAAATTTGGGACATTTATCAATAGATAAAGATATAGAAGATTGTGTGAGAAATGTAGATGATTCAAATGCAGAGGAAATACAGTTACCAAAATATAATTTTACATATGCCACTGATTCGGATCCAAAAAAAAAAAAAAATGGATGTAGATGCGCTTGAAGCCTAAATTAACACATACACTGGAAAAGATAGTGCAGTTTGATCACATAAAACGCCACAGCTTCACAAACATTTGTCACACAACACATTTCGATGCTTTAATATCGGACCAACTAGGAAAACACAAGGTCTTAGTATTATACAGATATTCAAATTGTTGATGTCAGAGAAATGTGACAAAGCCGCAGCCATTTTATAGATTTCCTTGAAGCTAAATAGGAATCTCCAGCACAACTATATAGTAGAGGCATATGTTACCGTTTACGTTCATTATACCCTTACCGTAGAGGTACGGGATTCACACAGTATATTCCTTCAAAGCCAGCTAGGTGATTGTAACACAATATTATAAAAACATTTAAACACTTTTGCACATACATACAAATAAAAAATCCAAAGAAAATAACTGGATCATTTCATATTATAACCTATGCCTGTCAAATTTAAATTTTCTTAAATATTACTATATAAATCATCATAGTCGATGTAAACATCAATTTTCAAAAAATTATTTAAATAAGTTTTGTAAAGTAAAGAAAGATCTTTTAAATAGTGGTAACATCATAATCTGTAAACAATTTTACATTTTACTTCGAAATATAAGAAAATTTCCCATATAAAAATATTAAACTGCAATTTCGTTAAAATAACAAAAAAAAGTCTACATATTTTGATATGAATTCTCCCCACATTTAGGCACATTCGTTTATGTATGAAGGTTTTTAACAAAGCAATTTGTGGGTTAAACGAGTTGAAAATCTGTTAGAAATACATCAACTCAAATACACGAATAAACAACCCATAAAAATATTTTTTTTTTTTTTTTTTTTTCATTTATTATATTTTTGTTATTTTTCTGAATATTAGCAATATTTCTGCTTGATAAAGTTGGAAAATTGTCATAAAATATTTAAAAGTTTTCTTTTTTAAGATTCAATAATAAAATAAAATAAATAATATATGTATGTTAACACATTTTTGGTTTATTTCCTTTTTTACAAATAAACAGGACATTAAAAAAGGAGTTATAGAAAGCTTATCTAAACATTTGCAACACTTCACAATTCAAAATGATTGATAGGTTTATAGCACAAAAGTAAATTATGATTTTTTTTTAAATTTATATTTATGGTAGAGATTTTATAATTCGCTGAATACCTTAACAAAATTTTTCAACATCTTGCAAGACTATTTATCTTATTTCCTAAAAAAAAGTTTAATTGTTTAAACTTCCTTAAGAAAATATATGTTATAAAATCTTTTTAAAAAATATTTACATGATATTTCTGTTTTTTTTTTTTTTTTTCATTTAAATGTTGAAAAATATTTCTTTACCACACATATGTATGTTTTCCTGTCTTAAGCTACTTAGGATAAAATTATTTTCCTTTTAGTCCCAAATAGAAAAATGCTATTAGTAAACATATTAGAATGTTCAATTTTTTCTTTTATTCATTTTCTCACTTGAATTCCTTAACATAATATTTTTACAAATCCAGCATTATCGCCTTAGGGCAACATAATGTACTTAAGAAAAACTAAATGCTAAGAAATATTTGGAAAAAAATCCCCAAAAAAATTTACTTAAGGTAACTAACACATACATAATATTATTTTATAAGAAATCTGTGCAAATAGATGGACATAAGAAGATTTGTTTGTGACGTAAAAGTGTTATGCTAAATAAATTTAGAAAAAAGATAAAATGCAATCTAAGTGTGGTTACATGTGTTAGTAGTTGCAAAAAACAGAGAGGTTCTTATTTTATATTATTATTTTTAAATTATTCAGTTACATATTTCACTTGCCCACCCCTCCCTCTTTCTTACAATTTTTTAATAAACATTTTTATATTTTTACAAATATCTAAAAAATTAAGCGGTTTGAAAAACTGGGCAATGCACAGAAGAATATGCAATAATTTCGTAGCTTTAATGGTGTTTGCAAATTTCGGATAGTTTTAAATTAACTTTTCAAAACCTATAAAAACGAGAGAAAAAGATATAGTCGGTCAAGCACGACCATATGATACTCTACACCATTGTGTACATTATAAATAGGGGAGGGGTCTTTTATTAGACTTGGAGCCAAATGTGGACCGATACTCATATTAAATGTAAAATAAAACATACGAATACAGAATATTATGACGATGCTAACATTTATATGAATTTATTCACTTTTGGGTGATTCCCGAAAGAGGGCTTTATATGGGAGCTATGGTAAATTATGGATCGATCTTTGGAAAATTTGGAACTACCATTTATGTTTATATAAAACTTATTTGTGTCAAATATTAGCTTGATACTAATATTTAAATGGGATTTATGCTCGTTAAAGAGATTTTCTGAAAAGGGGTTTATATGGGAGCTATGGTCAATTATAGACCGATCTTTATAAAAATCGGCACACTTATTTAGACTTATATGAAACTTATATGTGTCAAATTTTATTAAAATATTGCTATATTTATGGGTTTTATGATCGTTAAACCCTTTTCCGGGAAGACATTTGTATGGAGGCTAGGTGAAATAATGAACCGATCATAAACAATTTCAATAGGATTCGTCCCTGGGCTGTAAGAAATCTGTGTGCCAAATGTCATTAACTTTTGTTCAAAATTGCGACCTGTAGTTTGATTACAAGATTTAGATGGACGTACAGACGGACAGACATCGTTCAATCGACTCAGAAAGTGGTTCTAAGCCGATTGGAATAAATGAAGGTGGCTATAAACATTAGCACAAACGCATAATACCTATGATGGTGTAGAGTATAACAAGTGATAATGTTATAATCGGCTTCGCGGAATCTATATACCCACTATCTGAATAAAGTGGGCGAACGACGTATTTTTTTTTGTTTCAAAGTTTACATTTGTCCTTGAACTATATGTACAAAATGTTGTTCTTGTTGTTCTATGGGAGGTTGGCAATAAAGTGGGCGGATTACGTCTTCCTTCCGGTTTCCTAATTTATATTAATAAGTGCTTTTGTTTAAGAGATATCTGCAGAAAAGTATGAACAGAATTACAACGGACACCCTTTTCTAGTATTTGGGCCATAAATTTTTTGTTTATTGAGCGATTTTACCCATTCCCAAACATATAAGATAAATATTTGTATTAAATTTCGTCCACTTAAGTGGTCCAAAAAAGTACCACAAATCTTGAATTTCATGTTTATATGCTAATTATTACCTATAATTTCATATCTTTGGGTTAATTATTACAAAAACTAAAAATACTATTAAAAAAATTGTAGATTCTTTTTCACAATACCACGTATCATTAAACTCATGTCGCTAGGCCCAATATTATAAAAAAGAAAATAAAGAAAATTCAAATAATACCATTAGGAGAACGAAAAAGTACCACAGAGTTCCCATTTGGGGACTTTTGCTCGTTTTCTTCATCTTTTAAATTAATTATTACAAAAAAATTTAAAGTATCATTGGAAAAACAAAAGAGTATCGCAAAGTCCGTTCTTGATTCGTACTCACTTAGGTCCATATATCTGTAATTTCATGCTTCTAGGTTTAATTATAGAAAATACGAAAAGTAACATTAGAAGAACGAAAAAGTATCAAAACGTTATATGCGAAATACTTTTAGACATCCATCTTTGGTACAATTACAGAAAAAACCCTAAAGCTACTATGGTTAGCTAACTTTTATGAAGGTAAATTTGTTTACTGATAAAAATAAAAAATACCGTTATAAGCAGTGTTGCCAGAAAAAAAGAAGCTAAATTAGGCTTTAGAAAAGGTCAGAAAAGGCTAAATGTCCTAAAAAAATAAAGCCAGAAAAAAGCTAGTATTTCTTTAAGATATATAGTGAATTTATAAATGTAACATTAATATTTTTTACAGGTAATAAAGTTTATTAAAAAATAATTTTAATATTGTTGTAGAATGAAGCGCCGCAGGCGAAAATTATCGTTAAATATAAATAATTTTGATGTTTTGTGCGAATTAATACACAAAAATGCTTACATTTTATGATTTTGTAAAAATAAAATTAGTAAATGTTTAGCCTTTTTAAAGCTATTTTAATAATCAAAAAAGGCTAGAAAAAATCTAGAAGCTAAAATGAAAATTTTGAGGCTAAAAGCAAAATAAAAAGGCTATATTTAACCTTAAAAAGGCTAAACTGGCAACACTGGTTATAAGCACAAAATTACAAAATTACACTTTTTGTCCTAGAACAAATCCAAAAGAATTTTCAAACTGCTCTCTGTGTTAAAATTCGCATATCACAGATATGACTCAAAAAATGAAAATCAGCCTTCAATTACTTAAAAAAGTTTGGTTTTACAAAAAGGACCAAACTATTTACTCAAATTTGGGCCTATATACGTTTTGGTACCCGAGTTCACAACGTCCCATTACCGTATTTTGTAAAATTAAATGAATTAACAAATTCTTCAGATTTTATCAGAAAGGTTGCAAGTACCTTATTCTTTATGTACTTTCTTTTACCCCGATGAATGTAGCAAAAATTTTGTTCCAATAAATATATTATAAATAGACAAAATAAATATTTTATGATAAAAGTACCAAAAATAACGACTTTTACCCCTTAAATGTTGAAATTTCCAAAAAGTTTTTTCTATTTATTGGCATAATAATATGGAAATAATTACCATAAAGGAGATATCGGGCTATTATATTTTATTCAAATTCAATAATAAATTTTCTATTATATTAAACCAAAAAACATGAACTTAAATAAATGTAGTCCTAAGTAAACTATGAAATTAAAGATACATATTCCTATGTGGGTGAGAATTTGAAAGAGGGAGCTTTATGGTACTTTTTGGTTCTCCTAATGATATTTTTTTTTTTTTTGAATTTTTTACAATAGTGAACCTAGAAATATAAAATTAAGGCTACATTGTCATATGTGAGTAAGAATTTAAGAGAGGGGACTTTGTGGTACTTTTTTTGCTTTTAATGGAACTTTTTGATTTTATAGAAACATAAAATTAAAGATATGTGGACCTAAGTGAATAAGAACCCTTAAAAGGGGACTTAGTGGTACTTTTTAGTCCTTCTAATGACACTTTTTGAATTTTCTGTAATACTTTTTTTCTGGATTGAAACTTTTTTTTTCTTCTAATGGTACTTTTTGAATTTTCTAAATTGTTTAACCTAAAAATATGAAATTAAAGATATGAAGTCCTAAGTGAATGAGAATCTATAAGAGAGAGCTTATTGGTACCTTTTCGTTTTTATAGTCGTACTTTTTGAATTTTTTGTAGTAATAAACCTAGAAAAATTAGCTTAAATATATACTTGTTTTTCGTTCTTTCAATGGTACTTTTTGAAATTTATTAAATTATAGTATTCAACCTAGAAGTACTTAATTAAATATAAACTGTTTTGAGTTACTAAGATCCTATATGAAGTGACTTTTTGATGATTTTACGTTCTTATGTGGTACTTTCTTTTAAATTAAACTCAGAAACGTAAACTTGAATGTATTTATGTGGCCCTAAATGATTGAGAGTCAGCAAGTGGATACTTTTTGGTACTTTTTTGTTCTGTTAAGAGTACATATTGAATTGTCAGTATTATTCAACCTAGAAACTTAAAACTGAACACGGAATTTTGTGGTACTTATTCGTTATTCTAATATAATTCTTTGAATTTTTTGTAATAATTAACATAGAAACATAAACTTAAAGATATATGATTCTATGTGAGTGAAAATCCATAAGACCTATTGTCACATTTTTTAAGGATGTAGAAAAGTTAGTAGCTTACTGATACCCTACAAACATTCAAAACCAAAAACATAGAAATAATTTAAAATATTATCTTTCTTTATAAGAAATATATCAATCATACTTTTTGAAAATTCTATTATTTTTTGGTATTTTTTTTTTACTTTTTTAAGTTAAGTAATTAAGACGCTTATTGTTATTAATGCTGACACAACATCATTATTATAAATATTTTCATGGGATTTAGAATTCATAGTTTAATTTTACAGATCATTTTTCACTTCTGATATTAAATTTTTTATTTTTTACTTTTATTTCATTTACACACGATAGGTTAACGAAGCGCATTAGGTTTAGGCTATTAAAAATATTATTAAAAAATTTATAGTTTTTATTTAAAAAAAAATATATATATAAGATAAATACATATTTGTGCTAAATTTCATCTCACTAGTGGTCCCCGAGCCATATTCTGTTTTCAACAGACAGACAGACAGGTATACCTAGATTGACCAGGATCTTACCAGGACCCAGAATATATATACTTTATTGGGTCTTAAATTATTTTTTTGATATGTTACACTCCGAATTACAAACCCATTATACTCCACATCTCTTCGATGGTGGGTATTAAATTACTATTTACAAATTAAAAAAATTACAGGGTATAACTTTTGCTATAAACGATTTTTATATTTTTTCCTTAGAAATTTTATAGTAAACAATACTATCGACAAATATATGACATTTTAGGTTAACAATAACATTTCAAAATATTGTACACATTTCAAAAATTAATTAAATATCCAAGTATGTTGAATATTTATTTACTTCAAAAAATTCTTAAAACTTTGGCTATAAACATAGTTAATTTTTTAAAATATTATAGTAAAAAATATTATTGGAAAATAAGTATCGGAATTTTTAAGTTTTTATGCTAATTACATCTCAAAATATTATATTTGAAGATGAGAGTATGTTTTAAAAAGCAGCAGACAAAAAATAGACATAAATTTATACAGAAAATCGAATAAATTAAATAATTTTTAAGTAAATTTATTTTCTTTAAACTCTAAATATGAATTTTCATAAAATTTTACATTTTTCTAATCCAATAAATTTTTATTATTCACAAAAAACCTCCAGATATGTCTCCACTTTTTTTCCATTATTATAAGAATTATTTTTTCGTTCAACTAATTAAAATCCCTTTTTACGTAAAAATCATTCACACTTGCCAAGTGTAAAAATTTTCTACAATTATGTCGCAACAACTGACATATTTGCCAACAACCTTGCACCCTACAAATGCCACTTGCTAGTAGCAAAAAAATACACAGAAAAACATGCAACTACACCACATTTTACAATTAACCCATTTCAAAAGTCAATCTTGTTTACCCTTATATTTCATTTTTCTTAATTTCTTTTAAGCAGCTATGAAAAAAAGTAAAATACAATGAAAAAGACCAGTGTCAAAATGAGAATATAAATTTAGCACGTTTATACAGGGAAGAAAAAATGTTGCTTAATTTATTTATTTATTTTTTTTTTTTATTCCTGCTTGTCCAACAGGCAAAAAAAGGTTATTCATAAAGAAAAAAAAATTGTACCACGAAACCAAGAACGAGTTAAAAATAATACAAAAAAAAATATATATATTATTAAAGACCTTAAGACCTACTTCATCACGCATTCTAGACACTGACTGATGTTTAAAAATAAATAAATTCTAAAAAAAGAACAACAACATCAAACTTTATTTAAAATGTCCAAGTTGGTATAAAGCACGTAAAATATTTTCAAATGGGACAAAAATTAAATTTTTTGTCTAAATATCTCAAAGCTGAAAAAGGGTAAACCAAACAAATTTAATCCTCACTGAAAACAAAAATGTTTGAAATTTGTTTCTTTCCCTTAATTTATCTTTTTGACAATTTTAAGTTTTAGCTTTTAAATTGTGTGTTGATGAGTGATGTTTAATTTTAAGTACTTAATTTTTTATCCAAAAAGGGGAAAGTTTTAAAAAGCAGCAGACGCAATTAAATCCCTAAAAAATATTTACTTTTTTCCAAAGAAAAAACATTAAATAAATGGAAATTATCAGCTGTGCGTAAATATTGATTACGCATAAATAGATTTTTAATTGTGTTATTTTGTGTCCTTTAACTTTGGCTACTACGAAGATGAGGCTATGAATATGAAAAACTCATTATTTCTTTTATTCTTTAATTGTGTTTGTTTGAAAAGTTTTTTAATGTTTGCTTAAGAATAAAAAGATATGGTCAAAATTGTCTGTGGACCACTTTTGTTTTTAATGTAGAATGATTATAAAAAATAAAAAATAAATTATATAATGAATTTAATTTTTCTGATCATCATAAATAATTGAATAGCTTAAATGAACTCACTATATTTTTAATCTTTATATTATTTTGTATACTCTAGTAAACCGAATTCAAATTCATTAGATGACTATGCAGCTGACAATACATATTCTGGTTCATTTCTGGACTTTAAAAACATCTAATGCATCACCATAAATCCTTATATTTCGAATACAGCTCAGGTTGGTTCATTGAGACTAAAGATAATAACGCTTATAAAATTGGGGAGTATGTTATAATGCTCTATGGAAATTATGATACGCAGAAAAGGTGACTTAAAACATTCCGGTATGAAAACTAATATATTATATGCTGAAATGTCTGAATAAAGTCAGCCATTTGCAGAAAAAAGTTAATCTTAATATTAATAAGATGGGTATGGTAAAATCCAACTACTTTTACCTTGAAAGTTTTTTTTTTTTTAATCAAGTTTATAAAAATAAGTATGTATGTATGAAATTCATACGGAGAATTTTTTATTAGTGTGAGAGTAGCAATATTCTGGCCGCCCATTTTCATTACGAATGTTTACGGCCTTGTCTGCTAACAGAACACTAAATTTCTGTTAAATATCTCCAGAAATGGAGTTTTGTCGTTTTAAAACAACCAAACTCACCTGAAAATTTATCTTGGTATGTTTTATAAAGTTTTCCAAACATGTATGATTCCCTACACAGAAATAATTATGTCTGGAATTTTTTTATTAAATCATTATTTGGTTTTAAATAAAATTTTATTAAAGTAGTTATTTAATTTTAATATTTTGTTTTATTGGTTATAAATAATTTCAAAATCAATATAAGAAACAAAAACAATTTCCTCTGTTTTGACAATTTAAGAAAAAATAAAATTTAATTTCTACATATTATGAGACTAAAAATATAAAATCCAACATTTGAAGCTTTTCAGAGGTAAGTTATGTTCTTTTCCGTACAGATTTTTATTATATTTATAATTCTTTTTATATACTTATGAACTTAGATTATAGACCACTTTATATACTTTTTTATTTCCCACGGACCCGCAGCATAAAATGCATAAAATGATTTTTGGCACCCTTAAATTCAATAGTAAATATGGCTCGATACAACTATTATTTGATGTTGTTTTCTCTTACAAAATAATTATTTGTTCAAAAAATGGGAAAATATTTTCCATTATGTGGTCACATTGTGTTCACATTATGAATATTTTTGTTTGCTATCAAATAATTTTGTTTGCCCAAAATCAGCTGAATTGTTGTTTGCCACACAAAAATATTTTATGGTCACATTACGGCAAAGAAATATTTGTGAGTTTCAGTCAAATGTTTCCCTAATGTGACCGTACCTTAACATTCAAATTTATAAATAGTAAAAATATTTTAATAAGAAAAAAAAAATATATATAAAATGTTTTCAATAAAACATTTACGAATTTGAATGTTTGATTTTACTAATTTAGTGATAAGTCCGATTTTAGTAAAAAATATAATTGGTTTTATAAATTTAGTTTTTGAATACGAAATTTAATTTTATCTGTGCACACCATCTTCTATTCTGGAAAGGGTTTTCTGTGGCTTCTAGCATTCACTGGTTAATAAACAGCCAATCAAAACTAAGCCTTGACAATAAAGTCATCCTGTATAAAACCGTTTTAAAACCAATTTGGACATATGGTATCCAATTATGGGGTACAGCCAGTAAAACGAGTATCGATATTATACAGAGGGCCCAATCAAAAATTCTTAGAACCATGACAGGTGCACCATGGTATATAAGAAATGAGAATATCCATAGAGATTTAGAGGTTCCATTTGTAAAAGACGAGTTTGAGAAAATCAGTGAAAAATACATTGTAAAATTGCAGACTCACCCCAACCCGCTTGCAAGACTACTTACTGAAGTTCAACCAAGTTCAAGGCTTCGTAGAGCCGATTTTCCACTCCGTTATTAGCGAAGACAAATTATTCACTATGGCATGCTCTCATTAGAGATAAAGTAGTATTTAATTTTTAGTTTTAAGATTTGAATACATATTGTGAGGCCTTAAAAAAGGTAGATTCAATATATAAATAAAGAAAACGTTAAAAAAAAAAAAAAATTTGGACCGATACTTGTATTAAGTATTAAATAAAAGTGTTAAATACGAATACAGAATAATACTTCGATACTAACGTCACATGTAATTATGCACTTTTTAGGTGATTCCCAAAATTGGGTCTTATATGGGAGCCAGTAATTGGCACTGTTATTTATACTTATAAAAAAATTATTTGTGTTAAATGTTAAGTTGATACTAACATTTTTATGGGATTTATGTACGTTAAAGTGATTTTCCACAGAATTGTTGATATGGGAGAATATGGTCAATTATGAGCCGATCTTCACGAAATTTGGCAAACGAATTTATATTTCTATAAAACTTAGTTGACTAATTTCAAGGTATTTAGTTAAAACTCTATTCCGGGAGGATATTCGTAAGAGGACTAGGTAAAATAATGGGACGATCTTGACCAAATTCAATAGGCTTCGTCCTTATGCAAAAAAAAATCTTATGTGCGACCTGTGCTTTGCCCAAAAGCTTTACAGGGACATCCAGCCAGCCGACCAGACGACGGACATCGTTAAATCGACTCAGGAAGTAGTTTTGCGTCCAACGGTTTACCTTAAGGATGGCATCCGAAGATTTTTTCTCAGAGTTAAAATTTTTGCAAAAGCATATACAGTGGTGTTCATACAATTAAGTCATTCGTGTATATTTGACTCCAGTTTAAAAGTTAATAATAATTAGTAAGAAAATTATCAAAAGTACTTTTAGTTTATTTAGATTATAATCTGTTTTATTAATTTAAACTAAAATATCTATTAAATATTTGATATTGGTCTTATTTCTTTAGTGGACAAATAAGTCACTTGAAAACATTTTATTTAAAATGTAATATTTATCATTAATACTTCATTAGAAATCTCTTATAAACATTTTTTATTGTCATAAATACAATAAAAAAATTAACTCAAGGCAATATAAAACATTAAAATATTTTCAGAAAATTTTCAAAAATATATTAAAAATCGATTACGTAGATAAAAATATTATAGGTATGTTCGTTTGTATGCTATTCTTACTAGATTTATTATTTTTGCAAGTATTTTACTCGAAAAGCAATTCTGTGCACATGAAAATAGTAAACGTATGAATATTTCGTACAAGCAAAACTAGTAAAATATTTTATTTTCAAATTCGTATTTAATTTTAATTTTAAACGGAATAATAAAAAATGTGTTTAATTTGTTAACGATTTTTGTTGGAACCTAAACAACGACCTGCAAATTTTGGATTTATAATTTGTACTTTTATTAAACTAACGTATACATAACCAGCAAAAAACAATGAAGTTCTTCCAAAAAAAAAAAACATTTTCACAACTTCAAAAGTGGAGCGAACGTTATATTTTAAACTTTTTTAGAAGTTCTTAATAATTACTTAAAAAGTGAAAATAAATTAATTTTTAGCGGGAAAAAATGGTAATAATTTCTAACAAAATTTAAATTTTACAAATTTTAAAACATTTTTATTGTTATTTAATAGGCCAAGAACAGAATTTTTATTAAAAAATTGTTTAAACATAGTTTTAAGAGAAGTGCTTCAAAAGCACTTGGCAACCATGGGTTAAAAAAGAACTTCTGCAGCTCTTTTTCACCACTAAATGCTTCCTTCCAATGAAAACACAATGTTAAAATCATGACTTTTTCAGTTCTTTTTTGCTGGGTAAGTGATCATTGGAAAGGGCCTTTTTATGGAAGCTGAGGTCAATTAACTGATCCTTTTAAAAATTTGTACATTGATTTGTATTAAATAATGAACGCTTAAGTAAATTAATGGAAGTCCTTTTATGAAGCTTATGATTAATTATAATCTAATGTTAAAAAATTTTATTTGATCTACCACATTTAGAAAATGTATAAGGGTCAAACTCTATTTGTATGGAAGTTAGATGAAATAATGGACAAATGTTGGATTAAGTATACAAGTTCTATGACCAAATTGCATTAAGTCATCTACCAAATCAATCTGTAGTTTACTTGGATTGACATTAACTATACAAATTTTTTAATCGCCCCAGAAGGGTCTGTACGGTCTCCCTTCCAAACATAACATTATACACTCCTCTGCTAAGCATATACCAAATTTCATGCAAATATATCTAGCCGACCAGAAGTTATAGATTTATTTCCAAAAAATTTAGATTCTGCCCCACAATACAATATCGATATCACTTCCTCTGAATTAAACGCAATTTTTAACTCCTTCTACCCCATTATGGGTTAAAGTACTTAATGCGTTTTATTTCGCTCAAAGCGGTAATAGCACTGGCCGACAAAAAAGTCCTCCCCCAAAGACGAATAATTGAACTTGATGGATTTTGATGTGTTAAACATGAATCTGATATAATTTTTTTTTTTTTTTTTTTTGTTTGGTGTGTCTAATATTTCGCAAATAAAAAGGCTATTACTTTAGTATATTACATCGTAAATCAAGAACGGTGTGCACAATTGACTTATGTGATACACTAAAAGACTAAAAATATTTTCCATCCGTCCTAACTTCATTTTTATATGATTAATAGTTTCGGAATTATTTCAAAACTAGTGTCCAAAAAAATTTCGTTCATGCAAAATTTAAGATCTTTTTTAAAAACTACTAATTCTGAATAACTACGAAAATATTAACTGAACAAAAAATTGTGTGAATATAACTCAAACAGAATTTGAACCGGTATCTACTGGAGTTAAATTTATTTAAATAGGAGTTATACAAGTGTGACTGCCTAAAGCCGGGGTCATAATCTGTTCTATTGTGCTTTAATATAAAATTCCTTCCTCTTGCAATCGAAAAAAAAAAACTACGTTTATATTTTTTTTTATATTTCAATATTTATTTTTTATTTATTCAGTTGTTTTTTTTTTTTTTTTCATTTATTTTTTGTTTTTATAAGACCCTTGATATCCTCAGATGTTTTTTTTTTTATTATATTTTTTTTATAAATTTTACTTTCCAATCATTATCATTGTTACAATTAAATTTGTTTGGTTGGTTGTTTATTTTTGTTGTAAGTAGAATAAATGTATGTAGTTTTGTTTTATAAAATGTTTGTTGTTGTTGCTTTAACAACAACTACTAATAAGAAACATTTATTCATTTGTTTACTATATTTGTGTGTGTTTGTGTTGTAGTTGTGTGTATATTGTAAATAATAAAATTTCTTGTCTAAACTTAAAATCATTTGGAAAATTATTATTTTTAATAATTTAATTTTTTGGTTTTCTGTTGAATTAATATTAATATTTCGGGTGATAATTTGATAATGTTTACTTTTTCTTTTTTGTTATTTAATTTATATACTATATTTAATTATTTATTATTTGGTTGTTTTTTTGTTTATTTTATTTTTTGTTTTGTTTTCTTCTTTTTCTTTATCAAGACATTAAATTGTACATTATTGAACTACAATAGACTAATAGATTTTTTTTCTGGGTTTTATTTTTGTTATTGGATTTTCATCGTCTTATTCTTCTTCTGGTTTTGCTAATAAATATAATTAATTTTGTATTTATTTAATTTATATTTTGTTATTGTTTATTTTATTTATATTGTTTTTACTTTCATATAAATTCTTATTTTTTCAATAATTTTTTTTATTTTAAATAGTTTTTTGTGTTTAGTTTAGATTTTATTAAATTTTTCCCTGTTTTTTAATGTTTGTGTGTAGTAATGTGTATTTATAAATTTATTTAATTTTAGTTTAAGTTTAATCTACAGTAATTATTTACATTTAGTTTTTTTCAGTTCCTTAATAATGTTTTTTTTTTTAATTTTCCATTTCAAGCAGTAACTTCTTTTTAAATTTTTTATCAGTATTTTTTTGCTTCAAAAGCAAATTTATTTTTAATTCTTTTGTTTTCTTTTTAAATTAATTTAATTTGTTTTCTTATTTAATTTTGTTTTTGTTTCATTACTAATAGGTAACTGACTCCTGCTCTTTTTTGTTTGTATTGTTGTTTGTTAATTAATATTTGTGTTTTTTTTTTTTTTAATTTTTAGCCAATTTATTTATAATTATGTTTAACCAATTATTACTGCTAGAAATTTTATATTGTTTATAGGTTATATATAATTTAACTATAATATTATTATAGTTGATTTTAATAGTACATTAAATTACATATATTTTAAGTTAAGTCTTATTTTAAGTTTATTTACATTATCAATTACAAATTCATTTGTTTTTCTTTTTTTATATTGGTCAGTTTATATTTACACAAATGTCTTAAAATAAAGACTATTTTTGACACAATTTTATTTTGCTTTGCCTTAAGGGATTTGCTTTGGAATGTTGTGAATAGGATTTAGTTATTCTATTTCATTAATTTTACAAATCTATTAATCTTAAAAAAAAATAATTAAAGAAAAGAAAAAATATAAAAATATTTAAGTACAATATAATGGTTGCTAACAAAAACTATTCTTATTATATCTAGTACACGGTGCTCAAACATTACTATTTTTGGTTCGTAAAAAAGTGAAAATAAAATTTTATATGAACAGAGGGACTGATACATTTGGTGTAATTTGGCGAGTAGTTCTAATGACTTGATATAATAAAAATTTATATTTTGTTGCTATTTCGGAATATTACAATTATATTGAAGGGCCAATTCCATTTTTTA
The DNA here is from genome assembly GCA_951394005.1 of Protophormia terraenovae. Lineage (NCBI taxonomy): Eukaryota > Metazoa > Arthropoda > Insecta > Diptera > Calliphoridae > Protophormia > Protophormia terraenovae. The sequence continues at coordinate 93,374,184 of OX596076.1, forward strand.
ATATTTTAAGAAATTTAGTAATAAAAATGTCCAATGAGTTTTTTACTCCATTTTCATGAAAAAAAAACTTTTAAGCAGTATATTTTAGAAATGAGAACTGATATCATTGAATGGTTTTAAACAAATGAGAAATTCGTGCAATTCTCGATCACTAAACAGTGCTGATGTTCCTTAAAAACCTTTAGAAATGAAGAAAATGTAAATTTAATTCAGTTGTATAAGTGAAAAAATTAACATAGTCATAGATTAAGATACATATGAAACTCTGTTGTCGAAAACAAAAAGCTGTTCTAGTACGTATTTTTTTTTTATATATATTTCTGATCTTCATATTTATAATCGAAAATTGGAAAAAAGTACGAAATTATAGGATTTTCAGGGAACGAAAAATTCGCATGGAAATCGAAGCGATTGCATAAAGTCCTCGCAACAAAGTCCGAATATCGTCGGTATTAACTAATCTTAATAATACAGGGTCAATAGTGAAATTTAAAGAAGCTTCCTATGTGAACCATTAATACGCTTTTGTTTATTTGAATGGCCCATCGTTCTTTTGAACTGTGGTACAAGAGATAAACATACCATATATAGTCAGTGGCGTTCGTTTTTTGATATGTCGATCTATCCTGCTGCAACCGCATATTGGTAATGTGAAAAAATTTGGTTGTGCTTGACATGATAGCCTTATGAATTTCTTTTTTGCCAGCCCAAATTCTATACCAAAAAGTATTTTTTTGTGAAATTATTGACTAGAGTATTGATCCACGACGCTAATGAAAATCCCTTGATCAAAATTAATAATAAATAAAGGGCATTGTTGACAGATATACAGGTTTTTAAGGTTAATGGTTTCTATGTTAATAAAAAAAAAAATAATAATAAAAAAATAAAAAATTCAAAATTGGTTTTAGTTTTCAAGGTATTAAGAACATTTTTTTATATATTTGAGTATTGTTTTTTGGGATCTGTATCACGCAATAGAATTCAACACAATTAATTCCCTCGTTCCAAACTCCTTAGTACTTTTTCGATTTTCATCAAATTTTACTGTATTTGCTCTTCTTTCTCCCTACTCGAACCTCTAAACTTTAAAGTAAAAAACCGAAACGAGAATAGTGAATTAAAAATTTTTTTTTTTTTTTTTTCAACAAACTCTCTATTATTTGCTCAAAATCAAATAATTTGCAATTATCGAAAATTTTACCAACAATATTTTCGTGTTAATATGTTGGCGATTTATTGGACCAAATATATGTTTTTAAAATTCCGTATGTCATTGGTTTTCAAATATTAGATTTAACAAATATAACTCCTTTGATTTGTATCTTTTGCTAAGTGCTTTAAAGTAGTTGAGGAGTGCGTTCGAAAAAATCTTAACATATATAAAATTTAATAATTTGGAAACGGTTGATCTCAGAGTTTTGGATTATTTATATCTGATTTATGTCTTTCTTCTTCCATTAGAGATTTGATAGTTATTTTTTTGGAACACTTTACCCATTTACTTTTAAAATCTTCGATATTTTGGGACACCCTTTTTATGCTCTTCAATTCTCTTTTCACAAGAGCTCTCTCCAGTGGTCTTAGCTCTGGACAATTTGGAGAATTGACCTCTCTTAACTAGTACAAAAACTATGTTATTGTTTTGGTACCATTAAAGAGCTTTTTTACAGTAGTGACATGATGCCAAATTGGGCCAAAAAAAATGTGTGGACACATTATGCTCTCTTATGATAGGAAAAAGACTTTTTTTTGAAAACATTCTTTAATGTATATTTCAGTACTGCATAAAAATTGTCCTAACTGCATAAAAATTGTCCTCCATGAACATTTTTCGTCACTTATTTTAATCAAACTCACAACAAATTATCATGATTGTCATTCCAAAGATAACACGATCATAAAAATTCAAAATTTTGCTTCCGAAAAAAGTTATGAGACAAAACATGTGTTAAGATTTTTTTGAACTTAGCCCTACAAGCAAAATAATACGAAAATGATTCGAATTCGTATTGCTTAGAAGAAAAAAATTTATCGCCGCAATGTTCATATTCGTATTGCGGAAGTTTCCCCCATCGGGAGAGATTGTGCGTCACCGGCGATACATCTAAGCAATAAGAAATCAATACGCCCGGAAAAAAATTAGGCAATATTGCTAGATAATCGTCTATGTGAAAAAAAGACGATAACGCCAGATAATCTTCCGGAAGATGAATAACAATATTATTGCAAATGATATCTATGAATAATAAATTGCTAAAGAAATCTGTAAATAATATGATAAACGATGCTTTACCATCATGCATAAATATCGTCCATTATAAAGCATGTAAAATTTGCACTCTCACATATGATATACATTTTTTTGCTAAGAGACATACAATTTCTAATATTTATTTAATTTCTAAATAATTTTTCGACAAATGAAAAAATGTGACTGAAAAATAAAAGTATGTATTGCGTTAATTTCTTCCAGATGATTTCAATGAAATATCATCAATTTATTGCGGAGAGGATAATCATCTTACTGAAAAAAGGGCGATAATTTGATGATAAATTTTATTTTTTAAATGACAAAAAATAAAAAATTTATCTATTTTTTGTGTTTGTTTCCTAATTTTCTCTAAGCTGATAAAAATATAATATTATAAAAATATTGCTTTGATGAATTTCTTCCAAATAATAAAAGAAGATATTGCGTAAATATCTTCTAGGAAGATATCTTCCAAATGTTTGTAGGGAGTAAGGTAAAATTTTCTGTGATCTACAAATGATATCGAACGGTGTGTTTATTAAATAATATTATTCGTTTATTTCATCACAGAAGTATATGTTATCTTTCTCCTAGGAATCAGGAATAGTACCTCTCTTTGAATATTACATTTATTAGAGTGTCCAACAATTTTTACCCCTACAATCATGATATAATCAACTCTGTCAGCTATTTTATTAAATTCAAAACTCGAATCAGTTCAGTTAGGGAAAACAAGGTAAAGATAATAACCACCTCAGAGCATTTGATATCAGTTTGACGTAAAAATGCTTGGAATCGTCCTCGTTTTTTCCTATATTTATATATGATCTGGAAGAAAACATTAAGAATAACACATTTGGATTCAAGTGATCAGAAACCATAACAAAAATCTTTAGAAACGAATACCATATTTGAAATTTGCGCCACATATATCACTTAAATTAGTTCTCATGCGCTCACGTCCAAAAGTTGACTCGAATTTATAAACTTGTAGTTATTCTCTTCATTTTGAACTCTTTAGTTAAGCTAAGTTTAATCTTATATGGATGCAAGTTCAAGTTCTAGATCAATAGAATAAATTTATTTTCTTTAGATTGAGAAATAATTCAAACTTTTTTTATAAACGCATCGGATGATTATTTTTCTTATTCATTTAATTGAAACTTTGATTTAGCGGCTTAATTTGTGTAACCTTATAAAATATATTCAAAAACTGTGGACGAATATATTAATTTTTAGCTCAGACTTTAATCTTAATAAGTTCCGTTTATAGTGTTAAAATTAACATTCAATTTGAAGGTTTATAGTGTAAAAATGAAGATTTAATAACCAATTAAGATGACAGGCAAAAACTAGCTTTTAATAAAGTATTTAAAATATATAGTTTTAAAACTGTACTTTTGGTAACATATTATTTATAAACGAACATTTTTTAAATCTGTTATTAATAAAAATTAATAATATATTTTTCTCAATTTTTAATTCAAAATAAATTTTAGGTAGCAATACTTAATAGTTGCTTATTAACTTAAACTATAGTTTTACCCAGAATTTATGCTAATTTCTGTAATAAATTCATTTCATAACTTGTTATTGTTAATTAATATATACAAACTTAATAAAGACTTACTACTACATATGTACATTATACATATGGTATATTAAATATTCACAATTCATGTAATAAATATTGTAATGATATTTACAATTAATAAAATAATACGTATTGTAATCCAAATAAAAATTAAAATCATAATGGAAAATACATAAAGATTAAAAAGTAAATTGATCTTATGCATTAAACACGTACAAAATATGCATTATATAACCCTGCATTTCATATGCCATATAAAGTAAGTAGATTTATATGCAAATAAGTATATTTATTTGTATGTAATTTATTTAAGTGAGTTAGTGGTAAATTGGAAAATTTTCTTGCTTAATTGAATAATTCATATTTCAAATTAATTAGTATACATTTTTGTCCTGAGCTTTAAATTTTCAGAAGAACTTCTTTTGTTTTTAGTAAGATTATGCATAAAATCATTTTACTTATTAACACTTTATATTATTTATCTAGAACTTTTTAATTTTTCTTAAATTTTCTTTATATTTTACATTTTTATTATATTTTCCTTTTACATATTTATCTACAGTATTTTGGCCTAAGTACAATTTTATTTCTTGATTTTCAGTGTAATAAAATATATTTTTATTATTATGTTTCTTTTTTATATTTTATTTAGTTAATTTAATTACTTTTTTTTTTGTTGTTGTATCTTATTCCAAATGTTTATTTAAACGCTTTAAGCCAATGTAATTTCTCAAAACTAATTCAGCAATTTTCTTATTCTATATCTGACCATTTTCTTTTCATTATAATTTTTTTTTTTTGTAGTTTCTTGTTATACATTAATTTAATGTTGGAACAAAAATTTTGTTTTTTAAACAAGCAAATAATAATATAAATGTTTTGATGTATTATCTTATAAAATAAAATAATTAAAGGAAATTGTACTTGTATAGAATTTAAAATTATATTCGAAATATAATAAAATAAAAGATATTGATTACATATTCCAATTGAACCGTTTAATAACCACATATTTATAGTTAAAGTTTAAGATATGTCTATTATTTCAAGTAACTATTCGTTATAATTTATTAAGAATTCTTCATTTAACCGGGCAGCCATTTATTACTCTAAAATTATTCAACATATTTAAAGTAATGATTTTGTACCAGGGACCGTTAATAATGATTAACCAACAAACTTTTAACCCAAAAAAATAAAATAATCCAAAAATTTTAGAAACATATTGTTGAACAGTTTAGTTCAACAAAACTGTTTTATTCAAAATATGAACAGTTTTTTTCATTTTCTCAAAATAATGATTATGATTTAACATCAAAATTAATTTTTTATTTGGGCAACAAATAATCATTAAAGTATGATTTTCCTTATGAAACTTATAACCGTTACGGTCCCTGGTTTGTACATACATATGTACATTAGGGCAATAACTTTTTCACATTTTTTGCAAATATCAAATGGCCCTAGCATAGGCGAGTAGGCCATTGAAAATTATAAAAAAATAAAAAAAATGTTGTTACTTTTTCGCAGTTGTCAAAAAAGTTCACCCACAAAACGCGGTGAAGTTTGGAAACCAATAATACCAATGTAGCAGTGAAGAAACATACATATATACACAACATGGTTTTAAAGTAGTATAGAGCATTTATCCATTATGCAAAACAACGTGCACGTTAAATTTTAAGTTTATGTCTTTTAATAATTAAACTACTTTACTATTTTATTTTATTAATAATATAGTTAAAATTTTTTTATTTAAAATTAATGTATTTTTTTGGGAAAATTTTATAAAATCGTTTTTGTGGGTGAGGTTTTTATTTCAAAATGACTCGAAAAAATTGTTTTCGTATATAACAGGACATTCGCCATTGCGTGGTGCCAGGGCCAAAATTAGGTTATATCTCTAATGTACATATATTTTAATGATTTACTTTACATGAACACTCATATTTAGAAAATAGATTTCAGTGCTAAATTAGTATTTTAAAATGTTGAAATTCATTGATAATTTATAAAATTATGATAAGTGCTTCTTAAGAATTTTTTAATAAATTAAAATTCAATCTATTTCAATTTAGAGACATTTTTAAAATATATGTCCACTTTTTATTTTCTTTTCCAAGATTCATAATAATTCTGATTTCAATTACATCTTACAACAACACTGTTTGGCATACCACATATACTCACCAATGAGAAATCAAAAATCTTGTCTTATAAAATATAAATCAAAAGAATCGATTTTGATCAAAACTTTCGTCAAGAGCCCTGAAAAATTTTTTGTTTTCTAAAACTAATCAATTTGAAAAACATTCTAAAATAAGTTATGAAAAACATCAAACGCTTCTAAAATCATATTTTAGTGCTTATTTTTTTTTACATATAAATGTTTGTAAGACTGCGCCCTAGTCAGCACCCTTATAACTGCAACCATTTTTTCTAGCACCTAAAAGCCTGCAACAGTCTGTTTTCAACTTCACTTTGCTATACCTTCAATTTTTTTTTTTTTGCCAACAAACTGTTATTTTGTTTTCTGCGAATATATCTAAACAATTAAATGATCTTCCACAAAATTGTTTTATATTCCATTAAGAAATTTTCTTCAAACCATCTTTCCTAAAGACGGTAACCCCTTTTTTATATTTTCCTTAAATTATTTTGTGGAAATGAATAGACAACTGTCAAAATTTTTCCTGCAAAAACGTATTTTTAAATATCCCTTAAATGCAGAAAAATTTTTTAACTAGAGATATTAGTTTGGATATATTTTTATATTATATATTTTTTTTTTTTTGTTGTATTGAAAAAGCAATTTTCATATATATGGAAATTTCTGTTCTTTGTAAATTAATTAAAAATAGTTTTGAAAAATTTAATTTTTAACCCTTAAATGGCCAAGGTCTGCGATTTTTATGAAAAAAAATATGTATATGTAAAATGCCGAAAAAATAAAAACTGCGTTTTTAGTTTTCCAAAAAAAAAAAAATTTTAAGAAGTTATTTTAGAAAAAGTGGTTTTATATAAAGATACACAAAAATTATAAAATGTAATAAAATTATCATAAATATTATATATTAATCCATTGATTAACAAAAATTTAATAAATATGATAATTTTAGTTACTTTTTGAATTTAAAAATAAATTTATTTTGAATTAAATTCTATCAAATCTGGTTTCATGCGATTTTTTTATTTTTTATTTATGCTTCATGACGTGGACTTTATTTTTGGAGAGGTTGTTGTGCATTGCAGGATAATAATTTATTAGCATTTTCTAATTCCAATTCAGTCAGATGTATGAGCTTAAATCCACGTTTATGTTGATGTATCCTTTTGTATAATTGCTTCTTTATTCTAAGAATACTTTATATGTCCAACTTCGACTTTTCATTAGAATTTTATGAAGACTTATTGAATTATTAATTAATTCAATGCCTTATAATTTGAGGACATGAAATAATTTTAACGGTTTTATTGAGTCGTAAAGAAACCCTTGGTTGAGGAACAATTCCCGTATCTTAAATGCTGCCTGGTGGAATGTTTTCGTTTGGCCTTCGAAAATTTTGCGTCTCACTCCTTTACAGTTTTCGAAGCTTATCTTTTGTCATATCCAGTTGGAGTTTATAAAACTCATGATCGATTTTGTTGAAGACCATAAAACTCAGGAACTGAATTCGAGAATTCTTACTTCCTATACGAAGGTATAGATTGGCGACAGTTTTCGAAGGAGCCTTCTATTGTATCATGCCCTGGCAATATATTATAATAGCTAGCCATGTAGCTTCAAAGCCTCCCAAAATAAAAAGGGTTTTATTCTCAAACCTAGTCACAGTTGTTGATTGTTTTATCTAAATTCCACAAAAAAAGAACAAAATTGTACTCTGTAGTACATGTTTTGCTCTGATATATGTTGACACTAAATTCACCATTATATTATCTTTCCAAGACAGCAAAGTTTCATCTATTCCAATTATATGCACAATTAATTCTTAACTGGTTCCACGTTCGAATTTCAGCATACACTACTAATGTAAAAAAGTTGTCGAAATAAAAAATTTGGTTTTGTCGTACGAATTGTACTAATTTAAAGATTCTGCATCAATTAAATCCCCTTCGTTTGTATCATCATTGAACATATAGATAATATAGTTCAGAACGAACACGTTTATATCAATATCATTCTGATTCATATTTTCAGCATTGTCTGCTACTTATCACAGGTATTTGACCTGTTGCTTGAGTATTTATATAAATAAGCAAAATTTAGATCACCACTTTTATGATAGATATCATAAATACTATCATCACTTATAATTTCTGAATTACAAAGCAGTTCATACATCATTATCAAACATTACAAACTAACTCGAAAAAAAGTTAAAATTTTTTTGAAAAGTGCATATAAAATAAATTTTTGTAATTAAAAAATGTTATTAAACAATTCAAAATATAAAACCCTATATTACTTAGCCACAAACAAGTGAACTTGCTTTAGCAAAGACAATATCGTATACGAAAATGCCACTGATAATAAGCACAAACACCATGTGTAACAGAAATCAAACTTTAGCTGTAAACGCCTGGTGTATCTTTTAAGATACAACCGGAAAATTATAATTTCTAGAGAATTGGCTTTTGATATCAGTATAATTCTTTTCAATATCTGTAAAGAACACAGCTGAAAGTACGGCAATATTTTGTTTCATTTAAAAATATTCATAGGTTCTAAGATTTTACAATTTGAAAAAGATCGTTTATTTAATTTTAATAAAAAATAGTTTTTGAATTAATTTTGAAATATTTCCTAAACGGAGTAATATAGAAATAAAAAATATTTTTTTTACAAAGCCTTACATAGAGACTTTTGACATACTAATCCAAACATCACTAGAAAATTTTCATGAAAAGAGTTCTTGTTATTATTTCATATTTATTTTAAAATATTCCCCTGTGTTCGGAAACTCATATTCCTTAAATTATACATATTTAATATAATAAAGCTAAAGGTTCTTGAAGATGTTTCAATGCAAAAAAAAAAAAAAAAGACCTTAAAATTCACTACTTTCTTCTTTAAATCGAATAAGCCACCTTTATTTAACAAATTTTATTGCAAAAATGAAGTCGAAATTAGGAATTTGTTTAGCCTGACTCCATTTTATTAATTAAGTCGAAGTACGGATTTGACCACGATATAAAAAAACAAGGTAGTTTCACTTCTCTCTCACAAAAAATAATTTGAAGTTTATCGGTATTTTCTGAAGTTTAATTTTTGTAAACAATTGAGAAAATCGTTGCCACATACAAAAAAAGGGTAAATACATTTTGAAAATTATAATATGAAATGTGTAATTTCAGTTTATAATATAAAATTGTATATGTACATACATATGTAAATAAAAAAAGTAGTACGTAATTGAAATAAAGTTGTTAATTTCGTTTTTATTTTAAATTATGGACATTTTTACATGATTTTACAATATTTTTAGATCATAAAATTTTATAAAATTTTTGATGTACATTTTACGTTGAAGTACAGGTTTTTGGTTTTTTGTGTGCGATTTAATTTTTTTGTACTTTGTTAATCATATTGGTGAGAAATGTCTTTTGGGACTGGAACTATTAAATTGCACACAAAAGACTTTATAACTACCAAACGAAAAATTATGTTACAACAAAATTGTAAGTAATTGTAAGGTCCAACTTTTGAAAAGTACTTGCACTCCAATCTAGGAAATGTTTACAATGTAATTGCCACGATCTGTTTTAAAATAGTTATTGTAAATAATGGCATCTACGGAAGGTGTTGCTTTAGAGAACAATGCAGTCTTCTAATAGAGATTTCCAATAATCCAAACATTCTGAAAATGGGAAACATTCATTAATTTATAAAAACGCGATGTTGTATATAAACTTATTCCTTTTTAAGATTTGTATAAAATCTTCTTAAATTCTCAAATCCATCCTCACCTCATTATATATATGCTTTATTAAACTTGAAATCCTGTTAAGACAACGATCTATTTTTACACTATTGACATGAAATGCCAATCTTTGGGTAACGAAATCATTTTTTATTGTCTTCCGGCAATTGAATATTCTCTACAAATAATTAGAATAAAAGATTTCCAAATATTTTCTTTATGTGGCCTTGTCACCTGTCTACAATAATCAAAATATTCCGTTAAATAAAAGACTTTACCACCCTTAGCTTTAGGCAATTAGCGGACACGATTTTACCAGTGACTTCTTCTATTTTTTCATAAATTGTGTTAAATTTTATTAGTTTAAATATTTTATTTTAATTTAATTTTTTTGTTGTTTAAATTTTGAAATACAACTATTAAGTTGAAAAAAGTAGTATTATTATTGGAAATATGGTAGCATGATATATCATAATTCCCATAAAAGTCAGAAGGTTAATCATGGCTACAAAATGAGAAAGTGAAACTACCTTCTTTTTTATATCATGGATTTGACTAGTAACTCTAAACATACTGAATTCAAAAATATATACTCTATTTAAAAATTATCCATGTCTTCTTTCGCTGAAGTCTTATTTATGGATTTCTAAAGTCTTTACGCCTAAAAGCCTGCAATATATTTTAAAAAATAAAGTAAAGAATACTTGATTCAGAATTTATTAATGTTTCGTTATATTGGATTTATTTGAAACTGCCTACTTAGTTAATATTGCTCTTGACTTTCCATTTTCAAAAACTATACCACATAATATAATCGTTTTCATTTAAGTTTTTAAATTTCACTGCATATATATGATTTATTACAGACAAAAGTTGTCGTTTTAATAATTATATACAAAATTTACTAAAAACAGACTTTCATTTAGAAGTAATCATATATAAATGAATGAAATTATAGTAACAATAATAATGCATAATATGGACGGCAATGTGTCACATAAATTTTGTTTCATATTTTAAAAACAGAAAAAACAAGAAGACAATAAATCAAATTTAGTTTAAAAAGCCATTGTGTATAAAAATCAATTGAAAAATAGCAGATGGAAAGAAAAACTAACTGAAATTACAAATTTATGTGAAATAAAAAGATATTTGTGTATTTGTTTGTTTTATTTTTTAATAATACTGTTGCCATATTTATTTTTAAATTTTATTTGTTTTCCAGTTGTTTTTTTTTTTTTTTTTATCATGATACTTATAAATTAAAAACAATTAGGAGCTTAAAAATTTAATGATATTTAATAATAATTATTTCATGATAATAATAAACAAAGATGAACAGTAATAAAAATAGCGAGAAAAGAAAATTTAAATAATATTTAAATTATACAAAAGAAACTAACTAAATTTTTTAAAATAAAATTACAATTTTGTTTTTTGTTTTGATGATTAAATGCTAATTATTTAAATTTATTGTTTTTATTATTATTTTAAGCTAAATAATATAAAAAAAAATTATTTAATAAATATATTACAATAGATTTGAGTTTTAGGATTTTTATTTAGTTTTTTTTTATTTTATCAGGGAGGGGAAATGTTGGTTGGTCTGTTTTATATAATTATATATTTTATATATAAGTGTTTAGTATTTTATATTTTTGTTTTTTATTTTTATTTATAAAAAATGATAAATTTACAATTTTATTTTGTATTTTTTTATCTATATACGTATAGTTGTTGTGTTTTTCTTTTTCTTTAAATATGTTTAGAAGGAATAGATTTTTTATGTTGTTTTTAATGTTTCCTATTAAGACATTTAGCTTATCTGAGGATAAGTGTATTATTTTTATTGTTTTTATTTTTTTATATTTTATAATTACATTTATATAAGCATCTACTTATAATTTGTTTTTTTTTATGTTTATTATTTATATTATATTTATTTTTTTGTGTGTGTTTTTTATCCTATTCTTTTTTCTTTAGTTATAAATTGTGTTTTTTAAAAACTATGCCAGTCTCAAAAAGCTCGAGTACCACAAATAAAATAACGTTTTGCTTTAAAACGTTTTTCTTTTTAATCATAATTTATGTTCTTCTTAATTTGGGGATTTTTTATTTAATTTTTGTAAATGCGAAAGGCAGTGATTATTAATAGAGGATTATTAAGGAGAAAATGATATGATTAATATAAACAAATTAAATGATTTAATAAGATTATGCAAACCTTTAAATGGATGTTTATGAAATAGAGAGCAGACATTTTCTTGCTATAGTTACTTTGAATAAAAAGCGCCCTGCAACATTTTGCATTTTCTTATCTTAATAGTTATTTGTTATTGTGAATTGAATAATTATTCTAATTTTTTTTTTTTTAACTTGGAAATTTGTACCGGGCAAGCTAACCTCGAAACAATTATTCTAAAAATGGATTTTTATAGTTACTTTGAATAAAAAACGCCCTCAAAGTTGCAACATTTTGCATTTTCTTATCTTAATAGTTATTTGTTATTGTGAATTGAATAATTATTCTAGATTTTTTGTTTAAACTTGGAAATTTGTGCCGGGCAAGCTAAATTCGAAACAATTATTCTAAAAATGGATTTTTGAGGCGTCACAAAAGTTGCAGCAGTATTTTTTTAATATTTTAATTCGCTTTAGTTTTCTAACTAATTTTATTTTCAAATTCCAGTAATGAACTTCAAATTAAGACAAAATTGCTAAATTTAAAATTTTTAAGATTAGTTTCAAATTGTTAAATTCTATGCGCTATTTAAAAGTTCCCAAAAGAATGCAAAAGATTTTTGATTCGTAAAAGTTCCCAAAAGAATGCAAAAGATTTTTAATTCGTAAAAGTTCCCAAAAGTCGGAATTTTTTTTCGCCTTTTAATATGTGATTTTTTCTGATTGATTTGCAGTATTCCCAGGTCGAATTTGTTAGAAGCTCTGACGATGTTTCTTATCACTTTTTTTTTTTTTTTCTTAATTAGTGAAAACTGTCCACAATATTTTGTTAAATTTTTCACCCAAATTTTCCTTAGCTACGCAGCATTTAAAGTCTCCTAAAAGATGGTAGTATATTTTTCTTTTCATAATTTGTGATATTTTTTAATTGGATTGCATCTTTATGTCGTCCATTTGTCTAGGAACTCATATTCAATCCTAACGGTTTTGAAGTAATCACACTATACGACAATCTATCTAAAAGGTGACAAGATTTTATTTTATAGATTATAAATTTTTCTCTATTTTAGAATCTATAAAATTTTCACGAAAATGCTTTGTGGATATCTCTCCAATATATTTTCTCCTTCGAATTTTTATAAAAAAGTCATACTCGTTAAAACATGCCCCCTAAAAGCTGCAACACTTTATTTTCCATATATTTTTTCATGTAAAATGGTTGGTTATATATTTTTTATAAGTTTAGTTTTAAGTATTCTTTTTTATTTCATATAATTTTTTCTAAAGCTGTGTTGCCTAGTTTGGCTAAAACTCTCTATTCCCAATTATTTAATATTTCCGAAAATGGTCCACCCAAAGACGGTAACTGATTATAAACCATCTGTTTTAATATTTTGTCTAAACTTTTTCGCACAAATTGTGCTTGAAATCCTTGTTCTCACTACTTTGATACAACAAATTATCTTCAACATGAGCGGCGATAAAATCATGTTTGAAATTTTCTTGAAATATTCCCCAAAGGCTCACAACAGATTTTCTTACTCTCTGAAATTTTCTTTAAAAAATCTCTGTTACTCTTCCCTAAAAGCTGTTGCAGTCTTTTTTAATCTTTCTTGAATATAATTTTTCATACTAAATTTTCTCCAACTTTGTTTATGCTCCTTTCTCGAAAGACCTTAAAATGATTGAGTGGAAAACATTTATACTCCTAAACAAAATATGTTTAAATAGAAAATTAATAAAATACCCATTTTTGAATTTGTTTTAAATCTTCACAAAGAAACCATAACCAGCCATTATACTTTTCTGCAAGATCTCCTATAAATTCCTCAATTTTGCTCTTTAATTATAAAAGAAAATAAATAAAAACATTTTGTTTTTTTAATTAATTTTGTAAAAGTCTTTTAATTTTATAACAAAAAATTCTCGTTTTAAATACATTTACAATACATACAAAAAGGGAAAATTATAAATTATAAAAAATAATCTATATACTAATAATCACTGCTATTTATTTTTTTAATAATCCTTAAAACTTCTTTGTGTTACTTGAAAGAAGAAAAAGAAAAAAATAAAAAATAACTTAAATATTAAATGGTTTGTTTTGTTTTCATTTCTTAATCTTTGACTTAATTTTTATATCGAGTTTTCTTTTTAATATTATTTATATTTAATTTTAGTTTTAATTTATTTATAGCTAAATTACTAAAGTTACTTAATCACTAAATTCTTGTTTTGTTTAAAGGGTAAATAAATATTTTATATATAATATTATATTTATAATTATTTATTTTATATTTATATATATTTTTTAGTATTACATAATTATTCACTACTATACACAGATTTTTAAATTAAAACTTAAATTGAATAAAAATTATAATCTTTTGTTTTTATATTATTTATAATTTTGTTTTTAAGGATATCATTTTTTTTTAATCTTATGTGTTAATCATTATCGTCTTCCATTTTATAATTTTAGCTTCCTGCTTGTTTTTATAGTTTGTTTAGGAAATTATAATTTTTTTTTCTTATTTTGCTTTGCTTTATTTCTTTTTTTGAAAACTTAACTAATTTTAAAGGTTTTTTTATTTTATTTTTTATAATATTTATAACAAAATTATTTTTTTTTTTTGTGAATAAATTTTTTTCTTAGTAGTTTTTATATTAATTTTAAAATTTAAGCTAACATTTATGGTGTGTTAAGCAATCATGCGTAGATGATGATGTTGCCTTAACACCGTTTTTAGTATTTTTCTGTTGTATTTCCTTGTCTGCCTCACTTGTTAATTGTAAATGCAATTTATCATTATCCTTTTCATTTTGTTGTGTGAAATTTTTTAATTTTTCTTGTGTTTGCGTCTGCTTTCCTTCGCTTTTTATAATGCTAATCTCATCTTCATCCTTCAGTATACTTCTTCTTCTGCGTTTGCGAGCATTGGGTACACCCGCGGCTCCTCCTGTAGCTCCTTTTCTTTTTACAAATTTGATATTATATGGATCTTCAGCTAATTCAGGATATAGTGTTACATCATGTATATATTCTCCTTCATAGTTGTTGGCATAGTTTTGTTTTAAGATTTCATCTATCTCTTGTTGATTCCATTCGATTTCAGTATTAAGACCTGTTCTTAAGGCCTCCTTTTCACGGTGCCAAGCTTTACGTACTGCTGTTAATTTGGCATGATGCATAAGTCTTTGTTTCTCCTTCTCTACCGTAGTGCCATAACGTAAATTGATAATCGCATGAAGACCATGTATTTTGACATCCAAATAATTAGTACCACTGCCATTTTCTCTGGTTATTTCATGGAAGGTGGTATTCACTTGACCCTGTAAACGTTTCAGCTGCTGGCGATCTTCACTAGCCCGCCATAATTCTTCTTTGACAAAGAAGAAAGAATCTTGTTGGGCATTATGGACCACAAAAGTGAAAGGCAATAATTTGGATCTATTAAACACTGAGGTATAAACATCTCTATAAATGGCATTAGCTGCAGGCACACTGGATACTATGGCTTGACCATCAGGTGTACGGGATACCACTATACCTTTGCCAAATGGAGGCTCAGTATCGGAACCTATATTGCGTGGACCTGGTGTCATGACATCATATTTCAAAGCTGATTTGGGTGGAGAATTTAAATCTTCAAAGTTGGACATGCGGCGTATATTTAAATGGGCCAAGAAACCACTTTCCACTGCCATAGTAGGTACATTATACATGGGTTTCTTTAGATCTAAGCCTATAGGATTGAATGGAGCTCTTCCCCACAAAGAAGGTTGCTCCCATAAATTGCGACTTAGCTGGGGCACTAGATTTTCCACATTGAATCCTATGGTTTTCATCCAATCCTTAAATGTAGCTGGGAAGTTACGGTCATGACCTACATTAATGGGATCATTGCCATTAAAACGATATAAATGCATTTTAGTAGGAGTGGTTATGCGTTCCTTGACATTTTCCCAATTAGGAGTCATCCATTGGCCTATTAAGGGATCATAAACACGACCATCTGCCATGTGCACTAGGGTAGTAACTTGATCTAAAATGCCACCACAAAAATCTATAGGCAAATATAAATAAGGATTGGAATCGTAGACTATATGGCCGAAGGGAGAACGCATAATTTCACGTATACCCTCTCCATACTGGTTAAAAATCATTATGGGTGTTCCACTCTGATCAGTGGCTACATAGTATTTATGTCTATAGACCTGAGCATAAATCAAATGACCCACATCATCATAAGTCAAAGACATAAGTTTGCCATCTCTGGGTGAATAAATTTGTGAAACCTCATAAGGTCTTTGTTGATTGTTATAGAAGAACTGGGTAACATTGCCAAAGTTGTCTTTACGTGTGGCCAAACGTTTCAAATGATCATAGTAGTAGCGCACATCAAAACGTCCTCTCTTGGTGGCTCTCACCAGTAAACCTTGTGTATTATAATAAAACCTTTCTTCTCTAGCATTTTGAGCCACTAGGCCACGAGTATCATATTTATATTGTCCCTCACCAAATTTCACTATACGATCTTGATTATTATACTCCATGGGTATGGTATTGCCTCGGTAAGTCAAGGACAACAAATTGCCATTGTCATCATAACGGAAGCCCCAAGGCTCCTGGGCTTCAACACCTATTAGCTGACCATCACAATCCCAGGTATAATTTTTAACATTTGTATAGGTATTGACCGCCATATTGCGGGTATAAGTTCTCGTTTGGGTAATGCGTCCATGAACACCAAAGGAATATTCCATGCGGAATACCTCCAAACGATGTATAGCCAAAGTAACTTTCTGGGTCATAAAACGGCCATCAACGGTGCGTGTAAAACTAGCAGTGCCATCATAAACTTGTGTCTGATTTAGCAAAGGATGCATAAGTTTAAATTGACCAATCATGCTGGGCTGGCCAGTGCGCATATCATAAGCAAAGTTTTGGGCTGGTAAATTTTGGCCTCCTATGCGTCCTTGTATGGAGATAACACGGAAATCGGTATCATATTCATAAGTAAATTTGGCATTACTCAAACCAGTCTTGGCAATAAAATCAATACGTTCTTCACTTAATAAGCCACCGGTGTATTCGAAATCCCATCTATATTCCAATTCTCTTTCAGTATGTGAAACTGTGGAAGGCATAGCTGTGGCTTCATTATAAATAAATTCACTTTTACCATCACCATGTACAATTTCCGTCAATTGGCCAGCAGCATTATAACGATATACAATACGAGCACCATCTCCGGGGAATATAGTTTGCAACAAAGCTCCTGAATGACTATAATGTTGCAAATATGGTTTAGTGCTACCAGGTGGAGTGTAAGTATTCCTTATAAAACCAATAGAAGTCTGCATGCTGAACGAATGTTTGGTGCCGGAGGGTAAAGTAACATGTCTCAAGCCACCAGATTCATCATATTGTAAAACAAATTTACGTTGAGAAGCCAAACCAATTTCGGAAACCAAATTCCAATCATTATAAACAAATGATATAATGCCATCTTGTTGAGAAGTAATCTCCGACAGTAAACCATGTCTGTCATAGGAATATTTCAAATCTGCAGGACCCCAAGCCCATCCCTCGATGCGATTGAAACGATCATAAGTCATGTTAACTGGATAACCATTTGTTGGATAATAAGATTTAGGCAAACCAGATTGATCATAGGCCACTATCAAAATAGGAGTGCGGTTCATATCATAGAAAGTTTCACGGTTGGTAAATTGATCAAATTCCACACCAATTACTCGAGATTGATTAACCCATATCTCACGATTCAAAGTTTGTTGAGGATTACGTACATCTCCTACCAAATTGTAGACTGAATACATATTATTGGTTAAACCTTCACCCATGGTAACACTTTGATGAGACCACATGGCCAACATTTCAGCTTCGACGGGCAGAGCAGCTTCTAATAAAGGATGGCGGGCCACAGCTGAAGATTCTACGATAACACCGTTGGAACTGTGTATAACCAAAGTATTATTAGGTTTAATTTCAGCATCAGCATTCTCTTGGCCCTTTTTCATGAAAGTAGACCTTACACCTCCTAACACCAACAATTCATTAGTGTCTCCTTTCTCACGTGAAAACAAAGATTCCACTGAGGCATGTACATACACCGTCAAACCCTTATTGTCAGCCAATTGTGAGGTTATTCTAACTATCTCACCACTAGGCAAAATCATGCCTGTTACCCGGCCAAATTCATCATATTGATAGATATAAGTTTCACCTCCAGAGGAACGAGAATTCAAAAGGCCAGTATTACTATCATAATCCAGTTCAATCTCTTGACGACCCTTTTCTGTTAGTTTAGTCATTATACCAATGCCATTAATTTGAATGTCAGATTTATGATCTTGAGTATTTTCTATGGAGCTGACAACATTACTGTAATCTCTTAGGAATTGTATCTTATTGCCGGAAGCATCGGTGACAGTGGATAGACGACCAAAAGATGTGTTTTTGGAGTATAGGAAGCTGTAACGTGTTTTGCCAGAAGCCAAATCTTTAGTGGCCACATGTTGTCCATAACGATTGAAGACATAAACCTCACTGGTTGGTGGATAGGGTATATGGAATTCACCATTTTCATCATGCGAGGGTAGATAATGTTCCAAAGCCAAGACATGTAGAGAACCTGTAAGAAGGGGAATTTTTTAGTAAGAATTTTTTTCTATTAATATTTAAAGTAAGTTTTGGTGTATAAGAGAACTATAGAAATTTTTGGTTTTCTTATTGGTGCTTAACTCTAATCTATCTGGGACTTTTCTATATACCTTTTTATACATTTATACAACATAAAAAAATATTATTTAGGAAAAAAGTACATCACCAATTTTCAAATTAAAAATACTAACACTTTTCAAAATAAATCTGTTTAAGTCCCAGGGTTGAATAATTGACTACTTTTATTCATAAGACATGCTTCAGAAGCCCATTTTCACTAAACATTATTCAAAATTTGTAACTTAGCTTAAGGGCGACTGAATGTTTAGTCTGGCCTGCCTTGTCCAAAAAAAAACGGTCATTCATAATTCTGAATGCACTTAATCATGATAAGTGGCAGTAACTCTTATTCAATCCTCTTGTTAAGGCTGAAACGAACAAAATCTTATGAGATATGGAATATTAGTCCTCTCTAACATCATCAGTGGAAATTTGATCGATCACGCAGAGTACAAATGCTTGAAAACAACTCGCGCTACAGTAGCCACGACTAATCGGATAGATATCCCAGATTTGATAGATCGCGAAGCTACCGGGTTAGGGATCTTCGCATAATATCAAGACGAAACATCGATATCTTATTATCTCTCCGTACAAACAAGATACCCTAATATACATATGGTATATTTCATTTTAATCGGTTCAGTAGTTTCAAAAAATTCGAAATTTAAGAGGTCATAAAACCAAAACTTTTTAAAACTATTTGGGGGTTTTGCTAGACTACTGGTGTTTTTATTTTGCGTTGGAATCATCGAGGTGCATTACTGAGTCAATTTTTTTCTTGTTGCACTGTGTTATTTAATAATGTTAAAATAAAATAAAACAAAATCATTTTGTAACATAAAAATAATTTCGGAATATTTAATTCTGGTATAAATTTAAATATTTCTCCTTGGAAAAACCTTTTAAAATTTTAATTGTATTTACTTTAATTTTAAATTAATTTATACTTATTTCCTTGACACTCCCTATATCCCTTTAAACATTTATATTACCACTCATTTATAATTTATTCCCCTTTAATACCAGTATTGTTTTCTTTTTTATTTTTTTCATCTTAATTTTGCTTAGTATGATATCCTTTATTTTTAATTACATTAAATATCTCGTTAAATGACCTTACAACATTATCAACATATCTTATTATATCCACTAACTGACCCTTTAGTATTTTGCTCTTTATCCTTTTTTTATTTTTTTGGTTATTGTATACTTTTCATTTACTAAAAAGTGACCATAATGCTGACCCCCACCCTAAACCCTATATAATATTAAAACCAAAGACCACTATCTAAAAGTTGGTTTATAAGTATGATGATGTTGTGTTATTGTCCTAGTTAATGACGATGCTATTGTTGTTGTGTTGTATGTATAACCTTTTTTTGTAAGAGAAATTTTGTATCGAAAATAAATGAAGTGAAAAGCGATTATTACCAAGAAACACCAAGCTCATGGTACACATCATTAATTCAATGAAATTGATGAGCAGCCAAGAACAAGTTGGTTTTAATGATAACGACAAGAGTTTGTCATTTAGTTGTAGTTGTTGCTGTTATTATTATTATTATTATTATTATGAGATGAACTGCTTAAAACCTCTAGTTACTAAAGATTAGTCTTGTAAGATATGTTATTAAATGAACAAAATATTTTTCGTTGATATTGTTGTATGGTAGAGGAAGTAGGTTTAAATGCAAAATTAAGGTTAACATGTTTACAATTTATTTTAATTTTACAATATAGGCTAGTTATAATTTAAAGGAAATTGTAAGCAAAATTATTTAAGTATTTTTCTCCCTTTGTTTAATGTTAATCATAAATATTATTTTAAATTTAGTGGCACAATTACAATACCGGAAATCCGCCATTGTAAACATTAAGTATCATCAAGAGTCAATGTACGAACAAAACATACAGAATCCTTTAGATTGTTTCAAAATACTTGGTCATAACAATAGCAACTGTTAGTCCTACAGTTTGCTATTGCTAATACTTGCCACCAACCGTTAAGAAAATAACAAAAAAAAAGGCAGCAAAGAGAGGAGTAGAGAAAAAAATAGTAACATTTTAGAAAAAAAAAAAAAATATGCAACAATAATGGTATAGAACATAGAACAATTGCTGCTAAAAAGAACACAGTTTTTATTTTTTGTTATAATGTTCCTTGTTGTTTTTCGTTATTGTAGCAAAAGCAAAAAAAAACTAAAATAATGTAAAAAAATAGTTGAACAAAAATTGTATAGCAACTAAAAAAAAAAGAAGATAATAGTAGCAAACAGTCAACATAAATTATGGTAAGAATGAAGAAAAAAAAAATTACTATAATAATAAACAATAGCAACCACAAGTATAGCAACAACAACAACAAAAGTGTTGGTAACAAATCGGCAAACAACAGCAATAACTATACCAGAAAATAACAACGGAAAATATTTAAAGTGAAAAAAAAAAAAAAAAACATGAACGAAATAATAGTAAACAAGGGGAAAATTGTTAGTTGGTCTAGATTTTTGTTATTGCTTTTAATATCTTTCATTTCTACAGGAGGAAAAAAAATTGAAAACTATTATATGCTAAAACAGTTTTTTTTTACTATTTTTTTGAAAACATATAAAAATATCATATAAATAATATGGTTTATTGTTAATTTAGATAGCGGGAATTGCTAGTTTAATTAAGATACTAAAATAGTTTTTATAAAGCTTTTTGATTTCCTTTTTTTAGGTCAAATAAAGAAGATAGGATTTTTTAATAATATTATTTTAAATGAAATTAGAACACATATATAGTCTACATTTATGAATTTAAAAAAATAAAAAATAATTAAAAAAATATTTTTATAAAGAAATCTGCATAAATTTTGATTGGAAGATATTAGAAGTATACAGATTGCGTGGAAATTACTTTATTAATTGGTTTTCTTATGACGTTGTCAGAAATATTTTTATCTACAAAATTCTGATTATCTAATTAAATTTCAATTCCGCCTAGAGATTCCGGATCATGTTCAAAGCGTATAATTGAATTTATAAAGTAAAAAGTTTATTTACCCACTAAGCTTAAAGAATCATTAACACTTAGGTAGCCTGAGCCTCTGCAGTTATATAGATCTTCAAAGTCAAGAATATTCAGCACTTAAGTGCTTAATTTTAACAAAACCTCATCGCATACAAATACATTAAAGCGCTTCACGAATAAAAGTGGCAAATAAGCGCCTTTATAACTGACCTTGAACTGAATTAAATCTGAACTAGAACTGAACTAGGACTGAACTAGAACTGAACTAGAACTGAACTAGAACTGAACTAGAACTGAACTAGAACTGAACTAGAACTGAACTAGAACTGAACTAGAACTGAACTAGAACTGAACTAGAACTGAACTAGAACTGAACTAGAACTGAACTAGAACTGAACTAGAACTGAACTAGAACTGAACTAGAACTGAACTAGAACTGAACTAGAACTGAACTAGAACTGAACTAGAACTGAACTAGAACTGAACTAGAACTGAACTAGAACTGAACTAGAACTGAACTAGAACTGAACTAGAACTGAACTAGAACTGAACTAGAACTGAACTAGAACTGAACTAGAACTGAACTAGAACTGAACTAGAACTGAACTAGAACTGAACTAGAACTGAACTAGAACTGAACTAGAACTGAATTAGAACTGAACTAGAACTGAACTAGAACTGAACTAGAACTGAACTAGAACTGAACTAGAACTGAACTAGAACTGAACTAGAACTGAACTAGAACTGAACTAGAACTGAACTAGAACTGAACTAGAACTGAACTAGAACTGAACTAGAACTGAACTAGAACTGAACTAGAACTTAACTAGAACTGAACTAGAACTGAACTAGAACTGAACTAGAACTGAACTAGAACTGAACTAGAACTGAACTAGAACTGAACTAGAACTGAACTAGAACTGAACTAGAACTGAACTTGAATTAAATCAGAACTAGAACTGATCTAGAACTAAACCAGAACCAAACTTGAATTAAATTAGAACTGTAACTTTAAGAATCATTGAAAACTTTTTTTTTTTTTTTTTTGCTGATTAGTGATTAAAGCTCTGTATCCTGCACTAGGACACCAACAGCATTTGAAATATGTGGCTCCAAGATGCAGATTTCTTTATGTTTTCTAAATTATTTCAAATTATTAATTTTTTTATTTTATTTATTTTTGATGCTATCGAAAAATGTTTTAGCGATTTTTGATGTTAATAAGCAAATTATGAGAAAAAGTTTTAGAATAAATAAAATAAAACTATGAATTTAATTTTAATAAAAAATCTTGAAAGTGAAGCAACCTAATGTAAATACATAAAACCCAGTATAAAACTGGGCCTTACACCTATATTAATATAAATTTCTAAAAGCATATTTTAAGGGCTTATTTTTTACGTTATACTCAAAAACTTGAAAAAGAAGTTTAAAAATATTTCCCACAGCCTTGTAATTTAATATTATATTTTGTCTACTTTTTGTCTTCAATCGAATTTATTTTTTATAAATATTACTATAATTCATATTTGTGCATTTGAAATCTAAAAAGATTTCTTATATATTTACTTCAGTTTTTTTTTTTTTTTTTTTTTATTAATTTAAAATTATATAATATATTTTATTGTCTACTTTTAGGCTCATACCTCCCTCTTTTTATTAAATATCATACATACCTAGAATTTTATGTAAGTTTTCATTAAAAAATTATCAAGGGCTTCTTTTCAGCTAAAAAAAAAAAAAAAAACTTTAAATTAATTTTTATTTAAATATTAATGTCTACCCTTTCGTAGCCGTAATGAAATTATACTTAAAAGATTTCTTCTGTTCCTAACTAAAGCCTTAAAACAACTATGATTTTCTTTTTTAATCCTTTAATATTTTTCTTTACTTTTTTTCCGCCAACAATGAAACTAACATTTAAAAACAAATTGTTATTAGTTATTAGGCAAATCTGCTTTAGCATTTTGTATATATATTCCACCACACAAATAGAAGAAAAAATAAAACAAACTAATACAAAAACAAACTTTTCCTTCTTTAAGTTAATGCAAAACGGTTATCAGAGCTTAAGCCACCAACTAAGTATTTTTATTATAATTTTCTTTTTTTTTATATTAAACATTTTAGTTTCCTTAAAAGAAACCAGCCAATATTCTTAAAAATGACTGTTTAATGAGTTAAATACTGGGAAAAGAAGACGAATAAATGAAAGATTTCCATTCGTTGGTGTATAAAAGAAAATCTTCTTTCGTTGCTTTTTTTTTTTTTTTTTTTTGTTAAGCACAAAATAAAGCTGAGTATTTGCTATTCATAGTAAATTTAGCCACCAAAAAGATAAGTAGCTATTTAACAAACCTTAGGCAAAATGTAAGCATTAGTTGGGCAGAAACTGTACATACCACGTAATCTGTTGGGAGGAAAACATTTTGGAGATATTTTATTCCTTTATTTGAAGTTAAAGCTTTAAGCCTACTTAAAATAAAAATCTACTTTTTTGTTAACAAGAGCAAAGAAAAAACAAAAAGAAAGAAAAACGTTTAGGAAACCAAACAACTATATAAAGGAAATGTAGTTTTTTTGTTTGTTTTGTGTTAACATAAAAAGTATTTCATTTAACCATACAAAAAAAGTAGCAATAAAAGGAAATCTTTATTGAGAACAGCTTATGAAAGGAAATGAAGAAAAAAAGTTTAATTTACTTTTTTATAGAAATCAAGTTAAAAATTGTTGACGAAACCTCAAAAGTTGTAATATTAATAAAAAAAAGAATCATTTTATAGCTGAAAATTTATTTATTTTTATAGTTTTGTTGGAAATTTTTTATGGTTTTATTTAAAAATATTTCATTTCATAAAATAGTAAAGCATATTTTTGGGCTTATTTCACAAATACTTTTGTTTGTAGTTAATTGAATGCATAAAAACGTTAGCTTAAATATTGTCTAAAAAAAATAAAAAAAATAAAACATACTTTTGAGGTTTTAGCAAATTTATGCTTTGAAGCCGAAGGTTAAAAATATACATATTTTTCAGGTAGGGAATACAAAGAATTTGTTCTTTAGCTTTCTATTTAGTTTTTTTTACTTTATTAAAATTTTTATAAAAAAGGTTTATATTATATTCGCTAGAAATGTACTAAAACTGAGGCCCACTTTTGGGATTCACATATGACTGAAAATATTATTTTTAACCAAAAGCAACCAACAATGGTATCTTAACACAACTTCGATTTTCTAATTCAATATTTCCTAATTTACTGAATTATTTATTGCCTAACTTGTTTTCCTTCATATATCAGCCCTTAAATATGCTACAATTTGTTGTAATTAGCTTAATAACCTTAACAATGTCGACAAATTTTATGTTTTATTCCTAAACTTGCACATAAATTACATAAAATAAAAATTCAAACTGATTTACTTTTCTTCTCTTTCTTCCCTAAAAAAAAAATTAGCCTTGATGAAAATCTCTTTTCACCACCTTGTTTGGCAGTAGTAACAACACATGCAACACTTTTGAAAGAAAAAAAGGAAACAAAAACTGTAACCATCAAAGGTGATTAATAACTCTGCCAACAACTTTTAGCTAATAAGATTGATTTGAAATTTTTCCTTATTTTTCAACAAACGACGATATCTGTTTTTCCTCTTTTAGTTCTTTATAGTAAATTTCTTGATTGTTTTTTATTTTTCTTTTATTATTTTTGCACATTTTGCAAAGCATGCTTTTAGGTGTTGTTTATTGCCAAGCCATCCTCACTGATGAGATGAGCAACTTAAATATGTAATACCGTGCAAACATTTACACACTTACTGGATGATGATGCTGCTGCTTCTGCTGCTAAGTAACTTGATTAATTACTTAATATTGATTTTTGCAATACATCTCTCCCCCTCCTTAGACCTTAAACTTTTGCTAAGCAACTTTTTTTTGTACCTTTAACAAAATATATGTACTACATCAATATTTTTTATTTTTTGTTAACTATATGGAGTATAAGTGTTGCCATGGCCTGGCTATGAAATATAAGCATATTTGTTATTAAAGACTTACAGCAGGAAAAAATAAGGAAAAAATATTGGAAAAAAATACTGTTTTATAGCCAGACATTTATTAATTACATTGAGTCGCTTATCTAATTAGAAAAGCTGGGATAATAAGCACAAATTTATACCTTATACTTTGGTGTTCTTTTTTTATTTTTCAAAGATATTTTTTCATTTTTGTAGTTGTTGTTGTTATTGTTTTATGGCTGTAAGGTAGATAAACAACTAATGGTAAGTTGTTAAGTAAGGAAAAAAATAATAGCATTTACAAAATAAGTATATAAAGATAAAGAATGGAAAATTTGTTGTTAAGTAATTTATCAAGGTTTGATAAAATGAAAAGTGGAAAGAAGGTAGATAAGGTAGAGATTTTTATTTTGTATAATATAAATGAATTATTAAAATTCGATATAAATTTATAAGCAAATTTTAGTTAAATATTTAATTTAATTTTTATAAGATCTATTCTTTTGCAATAAATTTAAGATAACTTTGAAAAACTTTTAAGACAAAAGTTATTGAAATTTTTAATATAAATTGATTTTTTTACTTTTCAATTGAATTTTAAGTATAAATTATACCTGAAAATTAAATAAATTTAGTGCCTAAAATATTATAAATAAGCTTATAAGTTAAGTACCTATAACTATGCAATGATTTTTAGTTTTAAAAAGTCGTAACTATAGACTTTTATTTTTTAAATTTATTTTTTATATTTTAAAAATTTTATAAAATGAATAGAGAAAATATTTTGTTGTGAGATATACGTATATAATTTATTGAAGCAATTAATAAATTTTTAAAACGTGAACAAATAAATGTGTTAAAATGTTTAGTTATAATATTTTTAAGAACATTTCTTATATATTCAATAAATTATATGATATCCCTATTTGTGATACAAATCGGTTTTATTTCTAAATTGGGCAGCAATCCATATATATCTGGGAAATGATATAAATTAGGCGCCTTAAATATTTATTAATAACTTACAAGTTAAGCACTTCAAACTGTGCAATATTTTTTTTTTTATTTAAAAAAGCCTAACGATAGACTATGGTTTATTAAATAAGTTTTTTAAATTAAAAAAAAAACTGGCATATTCTATTATCAAAGGAAGTAAAAAGAATTTGTTTTGTTTTGCTGGAAATATAAAGGAATTCTCCTGAATTGGTTGCCAGGTAATGAGTTAAGAAGATAATATAATGGTTTTACACTACCTACATTAGCGGAATAACCCATTATTTTAACACGGTGATGTCATTAGAGGTAACTGCTTACCTCATGTCATTACTCAGATGTCATAACAAGAATTAATTATTTTTAAGTTGTTCAATAACTATTTGATTTTAAAGTATAAGTGAAGTCATTGTAAGTTAAAACAGTTGCTTTTTAAGTTACTAACAAGTAATGAAATTTCAAGGTATAAAAAGCTGTTTTTTTAATTTTAAGCGTTGAAAGATTTTATAAATTTTAGTTTCAAAAACTTAACAATAAAATAAAAAACATTTCATATTAAACATTAATTCATAAACAAATTTTTTTCGTCACACATTTATTCTTTTCAACATATATTAATTGGTAAACTGAATAAAAAACCAATAAAAAGTGGTCAAAAACTCTAATTATAAATAAATTATTAAATAACGGGTTATAAATAAGTAGTCACTAAACTACTTCTGTGTATTGTAGATGGTATGTAGTTGTCATTGAAAAGTAACTATTTCCTTAACTACATGTCATTACCAAGTTTTTGCTGGGTCGTTATATTCAAAATACATTTGTAAAATATTCTTTATACTAATTTTTAATTTTTGTTAACACTTCGTTTACAACATGAGGCTCTTAATCATACTTTTTAAACTTAACTTCTTTTTTTTTTTTTTCTTTAATTTGCAATATAAATTGATTTTTCAATCTTTAAATCGAGCTAAAATCCAAAAAGCTACAAAAATTAAATAAATTTAATTAAATTTATAAGTTATGCATCTAAAACTATGCAATAATTTTTATTTTTCAAAAAGCCTAACTTTAGACTGTTCTTAATATAGTCTATTTTTTAAACTAAGGAATTTTAACAATGAAATATGACACCTTTTATTTTAAAAATTTAGTAAAATCAATGGAGACAATATTTTGTTTAGAAATATAAATTAATTAAAATATTTAAATTATAAGAACATTTTTAGGACTTGAAAATAATTTGTTTAAATATTAAATTATATTTTTTTAACTACTCTTATTTCTTCAATAAATTACATGTAGCCTTAATTTGTAATGCATGTAATTGTAATTTCTAAATTTGACTGCGAAACAAATATTTCCGGGAAATTAAATGAATATCAATTATTAATTTATATATTAAGCCCCTAGAAATATGCAATGATTTTTATAAATTATTTTTTGAAAATAAATCTGAGGCCTTATATTTTTAAAGATTGATAAAATAAATGGAAAGAAATTTATGTTTGACAATATAAATGAACTAAATTGTAAAATGAAATTTTAAAGAAAATTTGAGTAAAAAAATTAAATTAAATTTTTACAAATTTCTTCTTTAAAATTCAAAGTGAGTTTAATTTTCATTACTTTCATAACTTTTAAATTTAATTTTTATACCAAATATCACTGGAAACTTTAAGTTCTGAAATAAAAGGCTATTAATTTATAAACATGATTTAGACACTTTTTTAAAATCGTCTTTTATTATAATTAAATTTAGACATTAGTTCATTGTTATCTAAACAATCACTTATTTAGTTTAAGCTCAAAAAATTATGCAACGATTTGTAAGTTAAAAAAAAAAAAAATACATACTAACTATATACTATGGCTTATATTATATATTTTTTAAATAATTTTCTTTTTAACAAAAATATATTAAACCTTCTACTCTCCTTTCTTTCACCAAAATCCTTGAAATTTAATAGTTTTCATAATGAATAATCTTTTTTTTAAGTTAAGCTTTTTTTTAAGTTCTAATAATAATATAAAATTTAATAAAAGTTTGAATAAAAGAAAACATAATATCCTATACTTACAAAAATGTTTCTTTTTGTAGTAATCAGCAACTTTTCAATAGAAATTCCAACATTTATATTTTACTTTACTCCACAGCCTCTTTTCATTTTTTACTACACAGACAACATTTCTTTTATAGCAGAAAAATAGGTAATAGAATTTGTTGTTAACATTTATACAAAGAGTATGAGTAAAGTATTGAAAAATTGGTGTATGTTTGTGTTGTCGTATGTAACGGAAGTTCGTATTTGATTTCCGTTAGCATTTTGTCAGTAAAAGTAAATTGGCACTTTGTATATATACAAAAAAAGTATAAAAAATGTTTCATATCTAACAACAACAAAAACAGCTAATGATTGTCTAGAATAGATTTTTACAAAAAGAAAATTTATAGACAGCAAAATAATACAAAAAAAACTCTTAATGTATGCATATGTTTTGGAAAACAAACACAATCATGATTTCATAAAAAGAATACGGAACAAATTTGTTCATATATGAAAACTTTTTGTTATTATTATTGTAATGTTAACAAACCTTAGCTGCAAGTTAAGGCCGGAAAACATTTTTAACGGAAACGGAAGTATAGGTGGACGCACATATTGTAAAGCATTACTTTTAAACAATATAAAAGCGTTTATTATTATGAAAAGTATTTTTTTATATATTAAAAAATATTTTAACGACTTTTTCCCCAAAGCAAAACAAAATTAATAAAATTCATTAAAGCATTCTTATTAAATTCTATATTTAAAGAAACAGAAAATCTTATAACTTCCAGTCAATTGAATTATATGTATTTAAGTATATGAGAGAAATATTTACTCAAGTGTATACAATCATAACAACAATAATAATCACAATTGTCACAATTACATTCAATATATAGGAATTTCTCATTTCCTTTTCTTCTATTTCCTTTTATTTGTATGAAGTGTGTGTTTCTAACACAGCCTTTCAAGTTTTTCCTTTTCTTTATGTTACTTGGTTGTTGTTTTGTTTCATAGAAATTGTGACATTTTTATTTCATATTATTTGAATTGTATTTAATGTTATGTGAATATTATTTTCCAAATCATTGTGTTTGTATTTATAACACTTAAGGCTGATATAGTTATAGAGCAATACATACACATATATTTTAATATTTATTATACTACCTATAGTTTTCTTTTTCATAAACTACCTCCTTATAATTTTACCAAAAAAAAATAAATTGTGGTTTAATTTAATGCCTGAATATTTTCTTTAAGTATGAATACAAATAATAGAAATAAAAATAATGGAAATGCTAGTGAATAACAAAAAAAAAAAAAAAAAAAAATCATTATAATTATGAAATTGTGATTGTTTTTTTTTTTAATAATAAATTACTTGCCTTAGGTTAGTTTTTATTATTATTTTTCTAGCATTTTCTTGAAAAATATTATGATTTTTTTGTTAGTTTAGTGGAGAAAAAAAACTTGTAATAACTGTTGATTTGCAAGCTTAATAATTATACAGAAAATTTGTTATTTTAATATAAAACTATTGCCTACTTCAGGGAGGAAATATGTAAATAAAGTAAGACCTACTTTTAAAGGACAGCGGAAATTGTTCATTGTTTGAGTTATATACAGAAATCATTGTTGATAAATTTAATTAAATTCCAAGGTTTGTTATCATTGCAATTTAAATATATTATTTTTTTTTAATGCTAAGGAATATATTTTCAACATTTGAGATAAGATATTATATAGGAATATATTTTTGTTTAAATATATTTTTAGCAAAGGATTCATTTTAAGATATTTAAGTGATATTTATTGTATCAATTTCATTTTAAAGTAAAGCTTAATATACTGGTTACTATAATAACCTTTTTGCTGCAAAAATGTACTGTTTGATGTCAGACGAGGTCTAAACAAGTTTACAAACCTAAATTGCCTTGTTGTCTCTGTTTGGAGGTACCAAAGCAGAGTTTGTGGACTGCAATTAGACACAAACGGAATGAAATACGTATTTACTGAGCTGCTATACACTCTATCTGCATTCGTGGTGTCTTATCCATTTTGGTTTCGTTGAAACCTAAATACTTAGAGAAGTAAAGCAGGGGTTTAATTTAACGTCGTAAACACTCTTAAAGATGTGGTTAAATAGTGTCGTAAGCCGACAACCGGTTCGAGGGACCATAAACAATTTTGCAGTCTTAAATTGCCTTGTTGTCTCTGTTTATCGGTACCAAAGCTGAGTTTGAGGACTATAGACACCAGCAGAATGGAGTACGTATTTTCTGTGCTACTACACACTTCATTCGTGGTATCTTATCCATTTCGGTTTCGTTGAAATCTAAACAAGGTTAATATCAACTTGTGAAAATGCCCCACAAATATTGTAGCAAATTGCATTATATTTCAGAGTTTTTAATTAGTTTCCTATAGGATAAAGAAGAGAAATCCTTTTCCTTTTTCATAAACCTGATGCAAGGCCAAGATAATTTGGTGCTACGAATATATATTAAACCTTCCTATTAGCCCAACAATCAGCATTTTTGTTTTCAATACTCACCAAATTCTTTAAGAGATGACCTTTCCCTAAAATTATTTCTCTGGTTCTAAAAAATATTTTTAAAACGTTTATTTAGAAAGTTGTCGTTATAGCTGAACACAATTGACAAAAACTTCATTATAGAAAAATCAGTTTGTGTTTTTGATCTAGTAGTTTCTGTTTTTTCTATTGGATAAATCATTATAAGATCCAGAAAGAGAACTAGAATGATAATCTTTAATGGACACAAATCCTCCAGGGTATGTCTTACAATTATAGTGTGTAGAAATGTCCATTCTATATCAGTAAATTAAAGGTGACTTTAAGAAAATTATGAGAGAAAAGTAATAAAAATATGTAATATAAATTGCTTTTATAACTTTTAAATTAAACTGCGATCCAAATAACTCCAGGAAATTAAATAAATTTCGTACCTTGAACATACACTTTATACTTTTAACTTAAGCACCTTTAACTACTGTAAAGACCTTTAACTATGTAGAAATTTTAACTAAAGACTATTGAGTATTTAAATATTTGTTTAAATAAAAGGTTCTCGAGACCTCCTATTTTCAAAGTACAGAGAATTTTTTGTTTGGAACCAAGTTAAGTTATAAATAAATTTCAATTGAAGTTTGAGTTAAAATATTTAATTAAATTTTTAAGTTTCTCTTCTTACTTTAATATATTAAAAGTGTTGTTTAATAACTTTACTCTCGTAATTTTTAAATTCAGTTTTTTTATAATACTGGGAAATATGACTGAAACTTTAGGTCCTCGTCTTTTATATAACAGAATCTTAATATACAAACCTAGTTTGGAAATGTTCTTAAAATTGTCATTTAGACTTTGAGAAACTATTCCTCATTACAGTACCTTTATGCTACTAAACATAAGAAGTCATAGTATATATATGTGGCAGCTTTGCTGTTTACCTGGAGTACCATTGGGGTAACTTTTATAATATTCGTAAATCGGCTTGAAAAATTAAAAATTTTATATAAAAATCACAATTAGTACTGGGGTACTTTCCTTCTCCAGTCCCGCATTGGGGTAATAGTTGCAGTAGCAAATAAAAAAAAGAACTTTTTAAACAATTTCACCAGCGTGTAACTAACTAATTGGATGTTTCGGCAGTCTCTCTTACAACTGGAAGCAATGGCGAAATTAAAAGCACTTCTAAATAGTAAGACCTTTCTATACGCCTAAATAGTAAAACTTATCTATGACATTCAGTTATATAAAACGTATAGTATTTATTGAACTGCCTTAAACTGTGATAAAAAAAAAAAATACTTTTTAAATATCCACTTCCTTAAGTATGCTTTAAATATTTTTAAACAAATTCCATTGCTCAGATTTATACTGTCATTCTGTATATATTGTTGAAAATGGAACAACTAAAACTATTTTTATTTGTTTATATTTGTATTTTTTAATATTTACTTTTTCAAAAATAATGTTAAAAGCTGCTTAAAACTTTCACCCCTTTAAATATTACCTACATTTTACTCTTTCATTTAATAATCACAAAGACAAAGCACACTTTTGAACATAAATACTTAAACAATTTCCTAAGCACTTCAATCAGTGTCACAAACAAACAAACTAAACACATAAATTCCCCCGTAAGATTTACCCAACAATCTGACCAGCTCATTAAAATCAAAATTTTTCTGTAGCTCTCAAAGTAACAAAGGAAGGAGAAAAAAAAGAAATACATCAACTTACCTTGATCAGCCACATTAATAACGCCATCCTGGGCAACCGCAATTGCTGAAATTGCTTGAAAACGTGCATTTGATGACAATAGTGTTTCGGCATTACTTAGCGTACCATCATCGTTCATAGTACCAGCCGAACCCAATGTAGAGCCTAAACCACCAGCTGTTGTTGTTTTAGCACCCAACAAAACAGTTGTTGTTGTCGTAGGTCCCGTAGACATAAGATTACCCGATACAATACCAGCTAATCCAGAGGGTGAGGAAGGTGAACAAATACAGCCACCATTGTTAGCTGAGTTAGCTGACGATGATGATGACGACGCACTGTTGCCATTGAAACCGCCATTTCCGTTTCCGTTGAATGCATTACTACCCGATGGTGTGGTAGGAGTTGTACCACCATTATTACGTGTAGGATTTGTCGTTGTTGAATAAGCACCACCACCAACACCTCCCACGCCATGGGATGAGCCAATGTTAGAATTTAAGCCGGATGTTGAAGCATTGAGGCCAGCACCATTTGTGCAGTCACATGTTAAGGCTCTGTTTGAGTGTTGTTGTTGTATTTTTTTTTTTTTTTTTTGTGATATAAATACAAGAGAAAATAGTATTAGTACAATAAATTCACTACGATTCATAGAAAATGATATTGCAGACAATAACAACAGCAGCAAAATTACTAGTATAACAACAAAATACTTAGTGTAGTAGATGAGTTTAGATTAAAATAAATTGAATTTTAAATTGTAAATGTTATATATCCGTTTTAACTAAAAAAACTGGGTAAAAGAAACCAACATTTTAATACATATAAAACTGAAAAACAAAACTAAACGGAAATACTATATATAACTGAAAAAAGTATATATTTGTTGTATATCTTTTATAAAAATTTATAAAATGCTTTTTATAGTTGATACTAAAAAGAATTAATGTTTTGTTTGTTTTAAGTTTTTTTCTTTATATAAAACAATGATAACCTTTGTGGTTTTTATTTTTTAAAAACCATTTTGTTTTTAACAAAAAATAAAAAAGATTATTTGTGCACAAAAAATGTTTAGAGATAACAATTTTTTTTTAT
The DNA here is from genome assembly GCA_951394005.1 of Protophormia terraenovae. NCBI lineage: Eukaryota > Metazoa > Arthropoda > Insecta > Diptera > Calliphoridae > Protophormia > Protophormia terraenovae. The sequence continues at coordinate 93,408,300 of OX596076.1, forward strand.
ATATATTTCTGCGGAAATCGTAGCATTTTAGACCACAAAAAACAGCACAAAGAATGTTGCAGAGTTTCAAAAACAGTTTTTTTTAGTCTGTTTTTAGAGTTATATTTAACAATGCAACAACATCTCTGTAAAGCTGTGAAAAAGGTTGTTAATGACAACAAACCTAGAAAACTATACCAGGCAAATGAACTTAACACCATCACCACTTTGGTCAAAGAATGAAATACTTAAACATCAAAAAAATAATAATAATAAATTAAAAGGAAACTGAGTAATTTTTGTTTTAAAGGAGAATAAAACTTCTAGTTGCACTTAAAAAAAATTATAAAAATATGTAGAAAAAATTGGCAACTGATAGACAGTGCTTTGTTAAGAATCTTAAGAGATCAGAACGATGCATAATCAATGAATTTAAATATACTTTGGCATTCTACATTATTACAAAACTTTTCGTTTAGTAGTCTATTAGTATTTAGTTCTGGAAGTATTGAACATATTAATGTTTCTCACAGACAGACACACCAACATACATAGCTAATTGGTCTCAGAATTTCCTATCGAATAAGAATTTATATATAATTAATTGTATATTTAGGAGACCTTTCTTACGATCCCCATGTTACACCGCCATTTAAGTTGATGATTCTAGAACAAATCTTTAATATTTTTCTCATCAAAATCAATGATATATATATTATTTTTCCCGTATTTCGTTTATTTTAGAAAATAGTAAATATGAACGAAAAAAAATATAAAATTTTGTTTTTTGTTTCTATGTAATTTGTTAATCTGAGTTATTTTTAATATGAAGTCAATTTCATCCTTTCTATTAACTATTTTTGAAAAATATAAAAATATAGGTATATTAATTTATCTTTAGCTATCATTTGATGTATAAATCACTTATATTGGTGAAAAAAAAAAAAAAATTAAAACTTATTCTAGGATCATCGACGTAAATGACCCTGTAGCATCCTGTATGTTCTAAATGATATCTTTGTTGGGTAAAATTTAACAGATGAAAAAATCTTCGGATCCCCACCAGATATACAAGCCGACCGGTTCCAAGCCGGATCGCGCTGCCTGTCTTTATTAAATACATTTCTGTACTTTTGTACGAGGTCTTCACCCGTACTCCAGTCTTTCAAATCCCCGTCGAACCAATTTAGGACTGAACATATTGATCCACAAGTATTGACTTAAGTCTGTTGGACAAACTATTTTTTATTATTGATAATTTAGAAAAAAAAAAAAAAAAAAAAAACACGATCCCCCGAGGGATTGCTATGAGGAATGTAAAAATATAAATTAGGATATATGTATTCATCGTATCTGTTTTTATTTTCTCAATTCAGTCCAAAAAGATTCGGCGTATGATGATTTAAATAGCTGTTCACAAACTTTATAATTATTTTTAGTTACTAACAGTTTCAGTTCATTTATAAATACTTCGCTGCCTTTTATATCACTATACTGTGAAACAATCTCCAAATAATTAATTTATTTACTTAAATTGATATATAATGGGTTGATATATTTCAAACAACTTAGTTTCTCGTCATTAAGCACATAGCCTAAAAAAGTCGCCATTTAAAAAAAGTCGCCATTTAAAAAAGGGGCCAAAAAAGTGGCCAGGTGGTTGCAATTGGCGTCTAAAGCCGCCAAATGGTAACACTGATTCGAAGAAGTGAATGTAGTGGCTCCATCTGTTATTATAATTTTATTCACATATGATAAATTTATTATAATTAACGATAGAGTAAAAAAGAAAATGAATTAATAATTATCAAATGATGAAATCATCACTTCTATTTGAACTACTTCATGTTTTTTGTAAATGGGGAGCACCCGGGCGTCACAGTGTAATATTTACTAAATACCAGCCGAAAATTTAGTCGCCGCCGAATTTGTTTAATTTGCACCGCTGCCTCGGCTTGTTTCTCTGATCCTCACCTTATAGTTTCAGCTTTGACTCGGAGTCAATTTTGAGTCGCTTTAGCGATGTTCGTCCATTCGTATGGTCGGCTGACTGTCTGTCTATCTGTCTGTCAATATAAAATTTTGTGAACAAACTACAGATTACAATTTTAAAGATATCTTAATGAAATTTGCCACGAATAATTATTTTGGCACAAGGACGAAGCTTATCGATCTATTATTTCACCTTGTCTCCATACAAATGTCCTAAAGGAATAGGGTTTAAGCAGTCATAAAAGCCTTTTATATAGCAATATTAAGTATTAGGTATCAATCTTTTTACTAAATTTCATGAACATCGGTCTATTATTGACCATAGCTCCTATATAAACTCCTTTTACGAAATAACATTAACGTGCATAAATCCCATGCGAATATTAATATCAAGTTATTATTTAACTCAAAAAATGTTATATAAACAGAAATTGCACTCCTAATTTATATGAGGATTGGTCCATAATTTACTATAGCTTTATCACAAGCCCAATTTTGGGAAACATCGTAAAGCGTATAATTTAATATAAATGTTAATATCAACATAATATTCTATATTCGTATATTTTTTTATTTTATAATTAGTAAATTTATCGGTTCACATTTGGCCACAGGTCTAATATAAGACCCCTCCTCAAATGTTGATATACATGGAAAATGGGGTAGGGTATCATATGATAATGCTTGGCCGACTATATCTGTATTGCCTTTAAGTTATTTTCACAATATTATTTAATATGTTCAACAGTTATAGATATATTAAGACATTCTTGTGAAAAAAAAAAACTTAAATTTTGTATAAAATTAAAAAAAAAAAATTTATTTAGTAAAGATTTTGAAAAATTGAATTTGTAGCAAATAAAATAGGGCACAAAACAATATTAATTTTTTGATACTTTAATGAACCAAATCAGACAAAAAGTTTTCGAGAAATACTTCAATATATGGTGCAACTTCCTTAATATTTTTAATAGCGAAAACAAGATTCAATTTCAAAAAAGTGGCTTGTGGCTAGTACTTCAAAACAACATGCATCCCAACTCAGTGAAAAATTCCTTGCCTCTTAATCAATATATACCTGTGTAATAATTCTTCTGCTCCATAATTTTAACAAATCTTTTTCAAACCTATCGTATTAACATAAAACATATGGGCAATTCTCTTTTTACGTTTGCCTTTATGAAACCGACATTCAACTTCAACTATTTTTTTAAATTCTGAGTTTTTCAAACATCTTTTAATGCAATTATATTAACAACACTTTTTTCCTTGGCAGAAAAAAAATTAAAGACCTGAGACGGTTCCTTGAGGTGGCGGCAAGCACCCAAAATTTCCGAAAAAGTGCTTGAAACTAACAAGTTTTTTTATTTCTTTTTCTTGCTAATTTTAGAATAAATGTCGCAAATTTTAGAATAAATGTCCAATTCTTCTAACTCTTGTAGAAAAGGATCAGCATGGATTAAATTAGCGTGCCATTAACCAATGTCAAATTGTGTTGTGCAAAAGTCGTGAAACCAAATGTTCCACTAGGGCCAAGGAATATTGGTACTAAATATCGTTGATGTGTCATTTAAAAATTTTCGACATTTTTTTAAATATCAAAAGTGAACGTTTTTGAAGAATTGCCCATAAATTCCTTCTTCAGTCTTAAATTGAAATAAAACACTATTTTCTAACTACACGTTCTACTTTCAGTAAATTTTCATCGACTTCTCAATTTCGCCCCATTTATGTTATTTAGAAATAATTAAAATTTTTCAAATCTACCACTGTTTTTCAACCCATTTTTTCAACAACATTACATGGATTGGAAGGTATGAATAAGAACTATGTTACAACGAGGGAGCCAGTCAGCCAAAATAAAGTGGAAAGAAAAATTAACAACTTGGCAAACAGCAAGCGACAGATTAAAAAATATCACTACAACTTTTTAGTAACATTTTTATTTTTTTCATCCAAATGTTTCCTTTAAAAAAAAAAAAAAAAAAAAAAAACATATACATATACATATACATAACGCTGTACATATAATAATAAAAAGGCAAGAAAATTAAAATGTCTGTATAAACAAAAAAGAAAAAACCAAAAGAAATTAAAGCAAAAAAGTAAAAAAACAAAAATGAGTCGTTTGTCTAGAACACAAACAGACGGCAGTCAGAAACAATTTTTGTTGCGAAAAAAGAAATGAATTTTTTCTGATTTTGATACAACCAAATGTCATGCTTACTACTGACAAAAAAAAGCAAAGAAACTAGCAAAAATTTAGCATGACAATGTTGCCAACTGATAATACAGATGATACATATAATTGTTTTTTTTTTTTTTTGTTTTTTTGTACTGGTAAAATTTTGTTTTCGAAGACAGCTTCGTTATAAAGATATACATATACACATACATATTTATACACCTATTGCTGGATACTATCCTGATGCATCACCAAAATGCTTTGTTTCCAACTGCATTCATAATTGCAATATGCTTTTCATTTGTATGTAAAAATGTATGGTTATATAGTCATATCGCTATTCTCTTAAAAACAAAAAAAAAAGATGATGGTTTTTGTTTTGATGATTATGATGTTGCTGTTAGTTGCCTTTATTATTGTCGTTGTTGTTGTTGTCATAAGGCATATTTACAACGATGACAGAAACAGCAACAAAAATTGCCTTGTATATGTATAGATATGTATAGCATACAAATTTCAACCATTGCTATTTTGTTGGCTGTTGCTGAACAAACAAAAAATGTTGCTGATAAAAACATTGTCATTTGCGCGAATTTTTTCGTTTATTTTTAGAATTTTTCTTCTTTTTTTTAGTTTTTAGTGGTAAAAAAAAAAAACACGAATTATGATATAAAGAGTTGTTAACTTTAAAAGGACATTGACATGTTGTTTGGTAGATGAAAAACTATAAAACAATCTTTAGTAAACGATTCCTTTTTTTACAGGGGTGGACATTTCCCTTTAGGTTTTTTTACTGCAGTAATGTGTCAGTGATAGAGAAGTAAATTAGAGAGTGAATTTTTAATTTTTGTTTAATAAGAAAATTTAATGAAGATCTTTTTGAATTTTTAAAGGTTTTAATACTGGTAAACTTTAAGAAAAGTTATGTATAAGTTTATAAGATTTTCATGCTTCAATTCAATAGTTTGTATAACAATATATCATTTTACTTAAATTCTAGTTTTGATTTTTAAGTTGAAAACATGTTTAAAATTATAATGCAAGTTTACAAAATGAAAAAATATCAGCGGCACGGAGTTTCACAGTCAGTTCTAATAAACGTTAGTACTAGCCTCTAATCCACTTTTTATACTTTACACCACCATATGTGGTTGGGGTATTATGCGTTTGTGCTGATTTGTGAAACGCACAGAATAATTCATCGTATCCCCACCTTAAAGTATACCGTTCGACCCAGAATCACTTGTAGTATATGAACCGACTACATTTTTTTTTTTTAATTTGAATATAGTTCTCGCGATAAATCGTGATTTGTAAAATTGAGCAGGTTGCACCATATATGTATTTAAGCATATTTCGAAAACGACTTGTCTGATTTTATAAAAGAAATATATAAAAAATGTGGATATTGTTTTTTGATATTTAATTTTTTGCAATTTTGTATAAAATTTATTTTTTATTTTTTTTTTTTTCAGAAAATAGGCATATATCTCTATAACTGTTGACCGAAAGTAATATAAGAATGACTTTAGGACAATATAAATGTTGATATTTTTCTGAATAAAATCAGACAAGTTGTTTTCGCATTAATAATTATTTTACAAATTACGATTTATCGCAAGAACCAGAGCCAATTAAAAATAAATGAAATAGAGGTTTGGTAGCTTTTAATACCATGTATCCAAATTGCAATACAAATCCCATGTCATAGAATCAGTATTTCCCTGTGTAATAATTCTGTTGAAATATAATTTTAAAAGATTATAAATTTCTATTTATATTGCTTTACTATTTCTTTTAACATATCTTTTTCAATCCCTTTTATAGTTTAAAAAACTATTTTCAATTTCTTTTAACTATAAAGCATAAAATAAATTATATTTAATTTAAATACTATAATAAGTTCTTTTTTATATCCTTAATACACAAACATAAATAAGTATTTAAAAAAAATCTTACGGAGAGAAAATAAAAAAAAAAAAAAAAAAAAACTGATAAACGCATTGCCATAGCATTGACCCAATTAACAGATTTAAATTAAAATTAAACACACAAATGCATAAATTCCAAAAATAAAGAGAAATAAAATGGAAATGACTTAATTAATATGAATCAGCTTAAAACAGTAGAAACTAAAAATAAAGAAACTTCAAACATATAAAAGCTTTCCTATTAATAAACTATTTAATATCAAAAGTTTTTACTGTAAACATATACAACAAAATACATTTAATGCCTCAATGAATTATATTTTAATTGCATTTTGTTGTTAATAACTTAAAGCTTTTACGGCAATATAATAAATTTGTTTAAGTAATAATTTTATTTTTTGTACTCACCCAGCATTTTCTTGTTTTCCAGCAAAGTAACGCATATTACCGGAAGTATCTACCACTCGTATAGAATTAACACGTCTTGAGTCACTATCAGCTATATACAAATCACCAAAAGGTGAGAAAGCCATAGCCAAGACTGTACCCAAAACGTTATCCGTTGTTTTATTAGCCTTATCCTGGCCATTGTTGCTACAATGCAAAGGAGTACCAGCTACTACACGTATTTTCATATCCGAAGTTAAACGTAAGACTAAGCGATCATCTATGAAATGTAGAGAACCATCTAAAGGACTTAAAGCCAAACCAGTGGGCCATTGTAATTGAGCTTGATTTGCCATTAAAGTACCAGAACAAGGAGCAGGACTCCAATGGTTGTGATGGCCATGATGACCTATTAAAGTGTGTATTATACCTTTGGGGTCTACAGCTCTTATATTTGTGCCATCAGCTATGTACATGGTTCTATCGGCTGCTATGGCCAAACCTTTAGGATGTGATAGTCTGGCTTGCAAAGCAGGACCACCATCACCACAATTACCTTCATCACCGGGTATGCAACGTTGTCCTGAACCCACAACAGGTTCACTATTAATAGAGGGATCTTTTACCTTTTCCAAGCGGAGCAAACGTAATATTTGATGTCTTTCTGGATCAGAGATATATAAATGACCATCAGCTGGTGATACGGCCAAATAATATTGATAGGACACTTGTGTAGCACTCAATTGTAAAATGGTATAAACCTTGCCATCTGGAGTTATACGTCTTACTAAATTGAAATCTCCTACATATAAACTACCATCAGGTCCTGAAGCCAAAGCTATGGGAGTCAACAGCTTAGCATCCTTGGCTATGCCATTACAATGATCTGGACAATTTAAAGGTCTCTGAAGACCAGTACCCATAACTACATTAACCGTACGAGGATATTCTTTCATATGTAAAGTACTACCATCACCCTTTTGTAAAATACCTTCATGGAAATTATAATGATGATGTATATCCAAACCCCAGCCACCAATATCAGAAATATCTACATCATAACCTTGTAACTTAGCAGTTTGTGTAATCCATACTGGAGTATCACAAGTCGAATGTTGATAACCCACCGAAATGCGAGCAATAGTAACACCATATACTTTTTGTCGATAGACATTACGTTTATTCCAGGCAAAGGTGTGTATAAGATTAGGATCAGCTTCATAGGTTTTAACATGTAAAGATCCTTCGATTTCTACGCCTACATGTACATGTGTAAGAGTTTTAGGTATTTTCTCTGATGTTAAACGCATGCGCACAATGCTGAGATAACCAGATGCCTGGGAAGATTGATAGGTTAGATGAAGATCTGAGCCAGGAATTTGTATGGATTCTTGAACAATCTGAAAAGAGGGGAATAAGAGTTTGTAAGTAATAATACTGTAAAAAGGCTTATGTTTCTTGAATGTTAAATTTGGCCTTTATAAAAAAAGATATTCCGAATTGCCATATTTTAAAAAATATTTTAAAATATAACAGAGTTTTCGTCTTTTCATAAACCCGGGTAGTTTATTTTTCAGTAAAATCAAAATACATATAATACTTTCAAAAAATCTGTAAAATCTAACCGCTTGGTTAAAACCAGTTTAGCAAAGGAGCATAAAAGTTGAAGTAACAATGTTATGGGGTCTCAAAATAAAGGACCTCTGATACGCTCATTTGGTATCCGATTTTTATATTTTTTAAATGCGGATTACACGGATTTGAGAAATTTATTTTGTACAAATATTGGTCACATTTTTCACACTATTTCTTTCAAATAATTTAAACAACAAACTACGCCTCAATATTTTTTGTTATAAAACGCATTTTACTTCTTTAATAACAAAAGTTTTAATTTGATTTTTTACTCATGAAGTACACTTAAAAGTAGAAATTTTTTATATATAAGTTAAATACTGCTAAGTTAAAATAAATGCTTGCTTTTTAAATTAATTGCGTTTGTTGTCAGCAAAAAAGAAACATTCTGAGACGTCAATAATGTTCTGAACTTATGATGTAAAAGTTGAGAAAATTTGGATCGTTTCCAATAAATTTAACATAGATTGATTATTGGGAGGTGTTCTATTTTTTGTTTTGTCTCGTATTTTATTTAATTTGAAAAGAGTGTAAACTTATTTTTTACCAGTATTTCTAAAAATGAAAATCGATTATAAAGTAAACAAAAATAATTTGAATCCTTTATAAAAATAACTTCGGATGCTGAATACTTTACATCTTAAGCAGAAGAAAATGAATAGTTATTTATATTTTGGAAGAAATAAAAAGTAATAATAATTATGTAAATGATTCTAGTAAAAACTTTGATTGCCAGGTAATAACTTAAGAAGCTTATATAATAGTTCTTCACTACTTACATATTTGGTGAACAACTCATTATTTTAACACGGTGATGTTATAAAAGGCAACTAGTTGCCTTATTTTAGGCATTTTTGATAGCAATTACTTAGATGTCATTACAAGAACTTATTACGTCCAAACTATTCAATAACTCATTATTTTTAAAGTATTACAGAAGTTATTATTAGTAAATGAATAGGAACAAGTTACGTTTAAGGTTACAAATATGTGAATTGGTACTCATTTACGAAAATCTGATCACAAATAGTAATTACATACCGGGTTATAAATAAATAGTTACTGGACTATTTCTATGTAATGCAGGCAGTATAACGTTGTCATTCAAAAGTAGCTACATCCATAACTACATGCAATTATCTGGTTATTGTTGGGATCCTTTTAACTATATTTCAATCAGTTTTAAGTTTTAAATATTAAAGAAATATTTTGTGTTAAATTAAATTCTGAATAAAAATAACAGCTAATAAAGTTTTAAATCAAACAGAAATAGAGGGATTCCATGTCAAAACGGAGAGCAATCGGATATGACATCTCCGATTTCAACAAAAATTCACTACAAGCATTGACCATTGGAAGAATTTTCAAAAACATGAATATCGTTCACTAAGTGTTCCAAATTTTCAGAAAATATATTTTTCCAGGTCTCCAATAAATTGAGATTAAAATAAATAAAAATCGCAAAACGCTTAAAATTTCTAATAAATTCTAAGAATTGATAGTGACTCTAAAAGGAATTCACTATTAATAAAGTGAGTGCAGTTTTAGCAAATATAATGCGATCTAAAATCTAAATGCAAATGTTGTTTATCAAATCTACAATATACTTATGTGAACTAACAGGTGGACTTCTCAAATTTTAATAAACAACAAAATACATATTTTACAGTTTAATAATTAACTTCTAAAATTTAAAAAAATTTTGCTTAAAGAATAAATTTATCCTCATTATATTCACTCTGTTTATTAATCAAAATTATTTTTGTTCTTCTTTAATTAATAGCTCTTAAATCATTATTTCCTTAAGTATTCTTTCAAATCACTTACATACATTTTGACTTAAAAAATATAAAATAGAAAAACCTTAAAACAAAGTCAACATCTTATTTATGTAAACATTTTACTGTAGGTCAATAGTTCCCTAGACTATAATTTTAATTTAATGAAAGTAAAACTAAATAGTATACAAAATCTCATACAACCAGTTACCTAGTTAGCTATCTACAGCTTATAAAACGACAGCATGAACCAAAAAAGAAAAAAAAAAATACAAAGAAATTTTAAAGTGAGCCATAAGGTAAATATTAATTTAATTAAAACGTTCACAAAGTTGCAGATGGTGTCAGTTAAAGGTAATATAGCATATAGCAGCAAGCACTACAACCCTGTGTGAGTTACAACTTTAGCATAAATAATGCAAAAATATATAATGGCAACAAAACAAAAAACTAACTACAAAAAAATTAGAAATATTAAAAAAACTAACGAACTAAAAAGCTTAATACAAAAGTCGTAACAGCAGTAAAAGCTAGAAAAAATAAAATATAAAAGAAACGCGACCATTTAGCAAGAACAAGAGACATTAAAGCTCAAGTAAGTAGAACACGAAATAGCAGCTTGCTCTCTGAAATATGAACAAGAGTATTAAAATATGTATAATAAATATGTTTAACATTTTACCTAAACTCTAGTATATTTTTAGGATAAAAAACTAGTTTTGTGTTATATAAAAGGCCAACACAAGAAGATTTATTAAAAGGATCCCAAAGGTTTTACTAATAAAATTTTATATTAAGTATAAACTTCTTTTCAACGTACTCTTCATTAAGAGGAAAATAATGAGAGAAAGAAAAAAACCGAAAAAACGTGACCAAAATGCAGTTTAAAATAAAATTAAATTTTGTAAAATATTTATTTTTTAATATTAAATTTTGTTAATTATTCCCCTTTCATTTGCTAGCACTTAGTTATTTTAAAATAAAAATTAACATTAGTCATACGCACCTGTGTCTCAGCAAATATAACACGTTTGCCTGGCATAGCTCCTATACCATTTGGCATCCAAGTACTAATTAATTGTGGTTTTAACTCTTCATGATCATGTTCCATACAGATTTTATGGGCATCACTAACAGGCTCATCGTTGAAGTGATATAAAATCGAATTGAGGAAGGTTAAGGCGGGATTTAAAGGTGCCACTCTATGAATAATGAGAAATGAAAATAAAACGTTGAGTTAATGACATGATAAATGGAGTTTTCTTTATTTTTATTTTAGTTTGGAGCAGAGGGAGGTGTAATACTTACTTAATATTTCTGCTGGCACTTTCATCATCATCGCTTAACTGCATTTGCACGGGAGGCAAAACCACAATACGATTCCAGGGTACAAATACGGTACGTGTTAATGGACGGAAAGGAGAACGTTGGAATTGTAGAGTAACAGCACCACCACCATTAACCAAGACATCAAACCTAAAGGAGGAAGGAAATAGAAAAAATAAGAGAATATATTTTAAGTTGGTGAAATAAATTTATTAAAAAATAGGCTGAGAAAACTGTAGACATAACAAAATTTTCTTGTAAATTTAAACAAGAATCATAACCTTTTTCAATTTTGTCCTAAACCTTGAAAAACTGAATTTTCCTTTATTATACAATATTCATTATATTATTGTATTTTCTTATAAAATCTTAAGGATATTCTTTATTTCCTTTTACGAACATAACAAAAAGAATCTCTAAAAGAAAAAAAAAAACAGGAGATATGTTATAAAAGACTCTTCAAAACACATGTTGTTGTGGTCAGCTCCTTGTTATATTGTGGCTAACAAATATATTTATATTGTCCTGTAATACACTACAACACACTTATATTTATCTTGTATGTTCCCCAAAACTATATATCAAGGATATGAGTTTATATGTGTTTATAATTTAGTTGTCTGTGGGATGTATGTTGCTATTTTTTTACTGATTTGTAATTTATATTGTCCTTCAATTTAGAGGTTATTCAGCAGGTTTTTTTTTATATATTTTATTTCTTATATTGCTTATGAGAGATTTTCAGTTTCATTTCATTTTTGTATTTCTTTTTAAGGATATTAAAAGAAAAATTGCTTTAATTTATTTTGACTAAAGGAAATATATGTAGAAATTGAACAAAAGAAAAGACATAAAGGAAAAGAATTGTAAGCAATGAGGCGTTAACGATTATAATACCATTTTTTATAAAAAAAATCAATAACAAAGCAATTTGTTAGAAAATAAAAGAAATAAATAAAAAATATAGGAATTTTCTTTATAATAAAACTTTTTATTCAAATTCTTATTAATTGTACTCGATCTAATATAATTAAAAACTTATTTAAAATTCCATTCAAATTAATGTTTTTATTAATTATAGACTAGGCGTATGATTTAAATTAATTTTTAAATTTTAAAATTCCATCTAAGCATATGATTATTATTAATTAATATTTCAAAATTCATTATATGTTTCAAATATGCATAATCATTTTTGTTGAATTTGCAGAAAAAGATTAAATTTCAATAAGAATAATAATTATTATTGTTAATAAGAATTTTAATGCAAAATTTCTTATAAATTATCTTATTAAATACAAATTTTTATTCAAAATTAGCCTAATATCTTTCAATTGCATCGAGTTCCGGTCAATTGGATAGTTTAGTCTCTTTCGGTACAAACACTAACAATTTCTTTGTAAGCCCTCCATTGCTTTGTTGCCGTAATGAGAAGAAGTTAAAACATTTTCTTAGGGAAAAGTATTTTCTAAAGGCACTCATTAACGTATATTTCTGTGTTATCGGAAACATTTTTTATGAATGAAATGATTCTTTCCCGCATATGCATATGGCTTCCCAAATCAAAAACTTTCTTGGGAATTTTGATTTCTTGGATACATGATATTTTTCTGTCATGTTCCCCCTAGTATCTGTAACATAGAATTTCTAGCCAGGAAGTTGAAAAAAGTCAGCCTGTACGAACTATTATACACTAATCATAATTATGAAAAAAAAAAAAAAAACTAGAAAGGAAGGCATCGTCGGTCAAGACCGACCATATGATACCCTACACCATTATGTATGAGCATAAAAATTCGGGAAGAGGACTTATATTAGACCTTTGGCCAATAGTAGAGCAAATATAGAATAATGCGTCGATACTAACATTTACATGATATTATGCACTTTAGGGCTTTTCTCGGAAGTGGGTTTATATGGGAGCCATGGTAAATTATGGACCAATTCTAATAAAATTTGTTGTTGTTTCTGCTTATATAAAACTTATTTGTGTCGAATATTAACTTGATAACTTAACATTTGTATGGGATTTCTGCACGTTTGAGTCATTTTCGGAACATATGTTTATATGGGAGCTATGGTTATTCGTGGACTTATCTTCACAAAATTTAGTACAAAGATTTACACTTGTACAAAACTTCTTTGTACCTAATTTCATTAAAATATTATTATTTTTAAGGCATTTTTAAGTGTTAAAACTCAATTCCGGGGGGACATTTGTATGGGAGCTAGGCGAAATAATGGACCGATCTCAACCAATTTCAATAGGCCTCGTCCCTGTATCAAAAAGTTCTATGTACCAAATTTCATTTTATTATCTTCAAAATTGCGGCCTGTACTTTGTGCACATGGATTACATGGACAGCCAGCCGTCCAGCCAGACGGACGGACGGACGAACATCGTTAGATCAATTTAAAAAGTGATTCTAAGTCGATTCGTATACTTTAAGGTGGGTGTTGGATAACGTTTTCTATGCGTTACAAACATCAGCACAAACGCATAATACCACAACCACCTATGGTGGCGTGGGATATAAAAATCTTCTGAAGTACTTTCAAGTTATTTTTTACTTCCAAATTCTTGCTTGTTTTTTTATTAGGATTTCTTGTACTTTATACATCTTCAGGCTAGATTTCCTTTAAACTTTTCTGATAAAGATTCAAAGCAATTAACTTTTTGTGACATTTTTCTTCCTGAGATGAGGGAATTTTCTCTCAAAATCTTTTCTATTTTGTCTGAGTCCTACAGCCAGAAGATACTATTTTTCTTCTCTACCAGATTTCCATTCAGTGAACATGAATTCTTTGTATAATATTATGACCCAAAAAACTGTATTTTTTGACACAATTGCCTTCCTAGCAATTGTTTTATATGACCGATATAAGAGTTAATAAAAATTTTAATTATGTGTTTAGGTGTTTTTTGATCAATTTCCATTAAAAAAAAAAAAAAAAAAAAAAAAAAACAAGTTTTGCTATTACCATAAAACTTTTCACATGGCTAGTTAGCATAATATTAAATGTAAAACAGTTAACAGAATTATTTATTTTTCACCACATCAAAAGTAATAAGCCCAAGAGCATGCACGGATTTATTCCTGCATAGTCCTTTTTTATTAATTATATTCTAATCAATAGAAAAATTAAATTTTATAAGAAATTAATAAGTATCTATTTAATTGACAACTTTTATTTGATATACTCTAGAAGTACGATTATTATTAATAAATTAAATATGAAAATTCCTCCTAGCAAATGATTAATATTATTTAATTTAAAATATGCATAGACGTATGTATGTTAATTACTTTTTAAGAAATTCTTCTTAAAATCTATACTTTTTTTCTTTTAATTTTTTACTTTAAGTATTTAAAAATTTTTTCCTATTAAATTCGCAAAACCTTTCAAAATAAATTCAATTAATTCAATTCATTGGCAATTTAATAAAATGTTTCCATTTAAAAAAATAATGGGTTTTCATTGTTATTTTTTCTGTGCTATTTTCATTTTTTCAATTTAAAATATTTCTGTAAATGTATTTTGTAAATGTTAAGAGTAATTGTGGTAAAAAAAATACATATACATGAATTGTATTTCAGGGTATTTTTTGTAAATTAATTTGACATTTTTTTTTTTTTTCTTTTTTTGGTTGCGCTTTTTGTCTTTTTGTAATTGTAGACAATACAACGTTTTTTTATTCCAACAAATCAATGTAAAAATTGTGTAAATGAAGAGGGATAGGGAGAGAAAATAATGAATGCAATATGATACAGAATTTGTAGTTTTAAAATAAAATAATAAAGGATAATAATAATAAAAAAATATAAATGATTTTAACAAGATAAAGTTATAAATGCTTTAAGGAGCAAAAGCTTAACAAGTTCTGTTAAAAAAAAAAAAATATTTGGGAAAAAATATATGAGAAAAAAAAAATAATAAATCTTTAATGTTAAAAATTAAATACAACATTTTAAGTTGGAGTATTTACAAATTATATAATAAAAATATATTGCAGACTTTTAGAAGGAATAGCTTTCAAATTTTGAAAAAAAATGTTTTGCTCAAAAAGTCCAGCATTCTTTTAGGAGAATGGTAAAACTATTGTATTTGAAAATAAAAATAAAAATTATATATGTTACTGTCTGTCTGTCAGTCTGTCCCTCTATTGATATTAGATAACTGAGATAATTCAAAAATATTTATCTTGATAGGTACAGCATGCTTTTAGAGCGAATGTTAAAATTATTGTATTTATTGTCGCTAGACATTAAACTAAACATCTAAAGTTGAGTTTTCTATTAATAAGGGAATATATTTTTTTTTTACGATTCTCACAATATGAATTCAAATCTTAAAATTAGAAACTAAACACTACTTTATCTCTAACGAGAGCATGAGTAGATAAATAATCTGTCCTCCTAATAACGGGGTGGAAAGTCGGCTCTACGAAGACTTGAATTTGATTGAACTTCAATAAGAAGTCTTTTAAGTGGGTTGGGAATCAAACGAAAGCTAAGAATCCCTGCAATATAATAAACGTTTTTATTTAAATGTTGCAGCACAAAATGTTAAAAAAATATCCTTTATATAAGGTCTATAATTAAATAGTAAATATAATATTCAAATATTCAAAAAGTCATTTTCTTAACTTTATGTAGTGCAAAATTTAAATAAAAAATATAATTATATCGCAAGCATTCGTAGATTTCATTTGACATCCATATTAGGTCAAAATGATCTTTGTAAATATTTTATATAATTCTTAAAAATTGCGCATTTTTCAAGATTTTGAAGTCCTTCTGAGAGGAAATTTGATATCCTAGTACCATGAATGGTCTCTAGTTTTATATTTGGAACTTTTTTTGACATGTAAAAATTCCTTTACATGTTGTTATATATTCGGAAATAAGTTGTAAAAAGGCAAATTTTTAAAAGGATATTTTCTTAAGTTTTTGTGCGGCAACATTTACAAAATAAATATCATTATATTGCAGGGATTCTTAACTTTCATTTGATATCCATATTGTGTTGATATATTATGCATAAATATTTTATAATTTTTTATTTCAAAAATACGTATTGGTAAAGCTTTGAAGTTCTTTTAGGAAGAAAATTAATGTCTTGGAGAAAAACTGCGTATGCAGTTTTACTATGTATGGTCTCTAGTTTCATGCATTTATTGATTTTTTTTATATGTGAAAATGACTATCACATCGTCTAATATTTTATAAAAAAATGTCTTGATTTTCCAAATAATATTCGAAATATTTGCGAAGTTCTTAGGTTGTTCATCCTAGAAATATGTATTACAATTTAATTCCCTTATACGAGTACATTCACTCTCAGAAGAGGAAACTGTCCACCAGTTACACTTAATGATACAAACATACTCCAGTCACATCATGTTACATATATTGGTATTCACTTATATAAGCGACTAATTTGGAGTCGTCATATAGAAACCAAGAGACTTCATATGAAGTTAAAAGCTTCTAGCATTTACAGGTTAATAAACAGCCAATCAAAACTAAGCCATGACAATAAAGTTATCCTGCATAAAACCGTTTTAAAACCAATTTGGACATATGGCATTCAGTTATGGGGTACAGTAATACAAGTATCGATATTATACAGAGGGCGCAATCAAAAATTCTTCGAACCAAGACGGGTGCACCATGGTATATAAGAAATGAAAATATACATAGAGATTTAGAGGTTCCATTTGTAAAAGACGAGTTTAAAAAGCGCAGTGAAAAATACACTACAAAACTTGATATAATTTTGATACTTATCTTATATTTTATTATAAAGTTATGTAATTGTCGAAACTTTTAATCCGTTTGATAGAAAATTTTGGAAATTGTTCCACGGTGTTAAAATACAAATTAATTTCAAAATTTTAGCTCAAAAGTACAGCATGCTTTTAGGAGAATAATAAAACTATTGCATTTGTAACAGTGTTGCCAGGACTTGAGAAAAAAAGAAGCTAAATTGGACTTAATTTTTTTGTTTTCATTAGATTTTGGTATTTTTTAAATATATTTTAGTGAATTTGTAAATATAAAGTAATTAGTTTAAATGGGTAATAAAGTTTGTCAAAAAATAATTGTAATATTTTTGTAGAATGAAGCGCCGCAGGCGAAAATTTTCATTAAATATAAATAATTTCGATATTTTTGTAAGAATTAATATACACAAATGCTTAAATTGATGATTTTGTAAAAATAAAATTTTGTAAAATTTTAGCCTTTTTGAGGCTATGTTAAAAATAAAAAAAAGGCTAACAAAAAAGGTTAAAGCTAAAACGAAAATATTGAGGCTAAAATTAAAATAAAAAACACTGATTTGTAATTATGTTTTTTAATATAAGTGTTCTGATGGCCCATATAACTGAGATTCATTGGTAAGACATCAAAATAACACGAATGATTTTGAGACCGTAAAAAAACGTTTACTGATTTTTAACCTAAGTTTCTCCATTTTCTTACTAACGATTGAGTTTTAACTAAAAGACATAAAATTATGTTTTCAAAAGAAAAAACTAGCAAACATTTTTTTTACAAAAAAGCGAGTTTTTGGCCAGAATTTATAGAAATTTTTTATTTATATTGAGTATGATAAATTTAAACGACCCTTTCGTTGATATAAAAACACTATGACCTAAATACATTACAATACAATTTTTAATTCCTTTCATTAATTTACAAAAAACTTTTAACTCAAATTGATTTTATAGCTTATTTTGAACCAGAAAAACAAAAGTTTCCATAAACATTTTCATTGTTCTCATTATAATACATATGTATGTATATGTAGATATATATTTAACAATATATTTTTTGTTGAAGCTCTATATAAATAGCAAAAAAAAAAAAAAAAAACTTTAAGCTACTGCATGACTATATAATTATAAGTTTTTATTACACATTTGGACATTGTGTATAGAGCTTAAAAAATATATATTATAAAGCTGTTTATTGTTGTTCCCGTTTTTTTTTAATGATTTTTGTAGGGATATTCAGAACTATATATGTATATATATATAAGCTATTGTATTAAAGCTTTAATCAAGCTTAAAATGTAAATGTTTATGACTTGAGTATTAATTCAAAAGCACAAATATATATACACAAAGACGCACTTATGATAACTTAAATTTATACCAACAGTTCTGCTAAAGGCAAAATAGCTCTAGTTACTAGACCTATTCTAATTTATATGGGTATTACCTTTTCGTTATTTATGGATACTTGGTGTTACCATAGGAATATTACTGACTGTTTTATTTTCGCTAAGTCATGATAAATGTTATCAGTTTAAAGTTTTAAGTCAGCTACTATAAAAATTTGTTTGTAATCTCTAGAGGGACATTTAATTTTCTTGCAGGACCTAATTTTTTTTTTTTTTTTTGGCGAAATTAAGGTAAAGTATTTTCCTGTCCGTTACCAGAACTACAGGCTTATGTGGACATGTTGTATTAAAATACCACATGTATGTATCAGAGACTGTAAGGTAATAAAAGAAAAATTGCCATATTGTTACAATATTTTTTGTTGTCTGTATTTTTTTATTATGTTTTATATATATATTTTTTTTTTTTATTATTTTATTGTTAATGTTGTTGTTGGAGTATAAAATTATTATAAACTTTTAGCATACACATTTTGTTCAAACACATAAGTATATAAGAATGCTATGTGTATTATGTATGTGTATAATGAGTATATTCATTTAAAACAATGCTTTTACTATACACACATATTTTGTTTGCAAGTATTTGTGTTAAAATATAAAAATGTTTGTTGCTGAGAGCCAGCAATAAGCAAATATACTCACTCCTACATGCATATTATATGCAATAACATGTTTTTATTTTTTTATTAATATGTGTAGTCGTATACTTGTATGTTGTAAATATGAATATGGAGCAACAGACAACACGCAAATATACTGCAATGTTAACATGTATAATAATCAAGCTATCAGCCAGCCAGCTATTCAACTAAAAACATGGAATAGCAACAAAAACAAACAAATATTTTTAACATACCAAACAGTTCTGAAAAAGGAGCCTAGAATTGATTTGATTAGGTATCATAAATATCAATAAACATATTTGTTCTTAATACCATCTAGACTACTTGGAGACAGTTAAGTAAACTTTTAATTTCTTAGAGCATAACTAAAGGCAATTAGTTTTAGGTTAAGCTTCTAATGAATGATAGCCTACTAAGTTATTATTGAAAATTGCAGACAAAAAGGGGTTAAATTGCCATTAGCAAAACTGTAGAAACAGAAATTTGCTTCCCATTTCATATGGCATACATATGTATATTTGCAACATATTTATATATATACATATGTGTATTAATATATACATGTGTATATGTGCGAAAAAAAAAAAAAAAAAAAACAAAGTATGGGATTGGTTGCATGGATTTAAGGCACTAGGCTAATGAAGAATTATGGCTCATCGTGGATATAAAAATAATAACAGCGAACACTAGGAATATATAATTTTTTTTTTTTATTTGAAACCAAAAATATATGAAAAAAATAAAATAAGTAATGGAAACTTAAAACAATTTTAAATGTGGATATAAATTTAATGAAACTTAAGTAAAAAAAACAATAAAAAAAATAGGAAAAATTATAGTTTTAAAAAGTAGGATTTGTAAAGAATCCATTAAAAATAAATAATTAGCTAAAACGTTTGAGAAACTCCAGATTAGTCAATAACATTAACTTTCGAATTGAC
Source organism: Protophormia terraenovae (assembly GCA_951394005.1). Taxonomy (NCBI): domain Eukaryota; kingdom Metazoa; phylum Arthropoda; class Insecta; order Diptera; family Calliphoridae; genus Protophormia; species Protophormia terraenovae. The sequence goes on from OX596076.1 coordinate 93,428,271, forward strand.
CTGTAATTCCATTAAAGTATGCAGGAGAATCTAAACCAATCATTTCCTTGTGCTTAGGGAAAATTGTATCTGATCTTGGGACTGCATCCATACAAGATCAAACTGACCCTGGATTCCAAAGTTCAAGATCGTAGGGAGATTTTAAGAAGAGGTGAACACTTCACGCAGTGCTTGTTCTACTCCACCTCTACATCGACCAGTTAGTTAGTTAGAAATGCCTAACGCAATTATAGCTAAGCTATAATATAATTTTCATAATTTTCTAGGAATTATTACGCCCTACAAGGGTATTATTTTAATTTTATTCTGATGTTTGCAACACTCAAAAATATACGTCTAAGACCCACTTTAGTTTGTTTCTTATGGTCCAAGAACAAAGCCTATTGAAATGGATTATGATCGGTTCATTATGTCACCTAGCCCCTATACAAATGTTTTTCAGGAATAAGGATTTAATGATCATAAATATTTTAATGAAATTCTGCTCCCATATGAACCCCTCTTCAGAAAATTAATTTGACGGGCATAAATCCCATTAAAAGTAAGTATCAAGTTAAATGTGAGTACTAGCTTTTCTCGGTGCACTTTGCTACCCCTTATTAGGTGATAGCAAATATTTACTATTTCCTCTGGACCTATCCGCCTAATTCGAAATTTGATATAAAAATTACTGCAAAAGATTTTTAAGGCTTTCACCTTAATACCCCTTTAGGTATGAGAAAATTAATATTTTCTTTCGAGATCTAACAAAACCTATAACCACCATCGGCACTGGTACTATCTGTGTGTCAAATTTTGTGAAAATTGGTGCAGCCGTTTGAGAGTTTTAAAAAAGTGGGCGTAAAATGTGAACGTAACATCCAATCGAGATCTTACATAGCCTATAAGATTTTCCTGCACTGGTGCTATCTGTGTTTCAAATTACAAACTTACACTTAGTTTTTTTACCCTACACCACCATAGGTGGTTGGAGTATTATGCGTTTACGCTGATGTTTGTAGCGCACGGAAAAAATTATCGGACCCCACCTTAAAGTATACCGTTTTTAACGATGTCCGTCCGTTAAAGATATCTTGATAAAATTTGGCACGAATAATTATTTTGATAGAAGAACGAAGCCTATTGAAATTGGTTATGATCGGTCAATTATTTCACCTAGCCCCCATACAAATGTCCTCCCGGAATAGGGGTTTAACGATCATAAATGCCTTAAATATAACAATGTTTCAAATTCGGTACAAAGGAGTCCTGTATAAGTGTCAATCTTTGTACCAAATTTCATTAAGATCGGTTCATAATTGACCATAGCTCCCATATAAATCCCCTATTCCGAAAATCACTTTAACGTGCATAAATCCCATACGAATGATAGCATCAAGTTAATATTTGACAAAAATAAGCTTTATATAAGTAGAAACAACAGTACCAAAATTTATGAGAATCGGACCATAATTTGCCATAGCTCCAATAGAAACCCACTTCCGGGAATCACCATAAAGGGCTTAAAATCATATAGATGTTGGTATAAATGCATTGTTTTGTATTTGTATAATTTATTTTACATTAGTGAAAGTCTAATTTTTAGATCTAACACAATGGTGTAGGGTATCATATGGTCGGTCTTGACCGACTATAGTTTCACTCTCGTTATAATATTTATTTATGGATAAATGGTAATGCCAAATTTTGTGAAGATAGGTCCGTAATTTACAATAACTTCCATATAAGATCCACTATCGGGAATATACCAAAAGGTGGATTTATAAGTGTTAATATCAGCGTAATATTCTGTATTCGTATGTTTTATTTTACACTTTTTTACAAGTATAAGTCCACTATTGGCTACAGTTCTAACAGTTTTGGTACACAATGGTGTAGTACATCATATTGTCGGGCTTGACCATATGATATGAAGCGGGTAGGTCTAAGGGGAGTAACAGCCTCCATAAAAAATCTAAAGAACTACAGCAGTAATAGAGTTAAGATTTCATGTAAATAATTTCCTTATCAGAAATCATAATTGAGATGAAGATTTTTCTATACAAAGAATATTAGTTATCGCATCTATAGAGGTAGCGAAGTACAACTGGTTGAGCTAGTAAATAAATAAATTACAAATTCTTATTTGTTGCTTAAGTTGTTCAGTTTTGTTTAAAATTAGCCAGCAAATCTGCTAGTATTTATAAGTACTTTATGCTTTTTAAAAAAAATATTTTTTTTTTACTCTGATCTCTTTTATATTTTTAAAAATAAAACATATTTTATAATTAAATAGCTTAAGGCATAATTATAAAATATTAATAAAAATTTTGTTATGCTATTTTTAAGTTACAGGATATCAAGTATTCAACTAAAAAACATTTCCTTTAATTTTCTTGTTATTTCCTTTTTATAAACATGCAGTGCTTCTTTTTAAAATAATTTCAATGAGATATTATTAACGAGAGCTACAAATAAAAGAAAATTATGATGAAGTTATTATAATAACTCTGTTGCGGTTTTTAATGTCGTGTTGTTTTTTAATTTATTTCCCTGATATTAAGCTAAGCATAGAATAGCTAAAACACAAAAAAGTGTAATGAAAAAATGAAAAAGAACTGTTATGTTAGTTATACTGATATGTAACAGTTTTGTCTAGCAAAATATAATTAAAAAATTATACTTATTAAAAATGTGCCTTAAAGTAGGCAACACAATTTAGTTATTTTATAAAACATATTTCGAAATCTTACTGCATGTTTCTTTTTTATTTTTCAAAATATTATAATTTAAAAAAATATTATTTAATTTTACTTACCATCCTCCTTGCCGTGTTAGTGTAAAACCAAATCTCGAATCTCTATCCACCGATACTCGAATGCCAACAATACCCAAACCTTGTGGTGTTATCACTTGACCTCGCATTACCGATACACGACTATAAGTTATAAGGGGAAGGGGGGAAAAAGTATAAAAATATAAATATATTAATTTTATGATATTTTATTTTAATTTAATTAGCATTTATTTGTTGTTTTATAATGAAAAAAATGATGCATTTAAAAAAGTATAGTTTTTTCTTGTATATAATGATTTTATTTATATGAATGCTGTTTTGGTTTTTGTTGCTAATTTCTTTATATAAGTATATTTTTTATAATAGAAAAAGAAACTCTAAATGAATGCAGCTAATATTGTTTGTTTTTAATAAAAGTAAAAACATATAATTTTGAAAAAAAAGTTGGTGAAGTTTTAAATTTTTATATACATAAGAAACAAATTGGGTGGTTTTTAATAATAATTTTATTAAAATAAAAGAAAAATTTTCTATTAAAATATTTGAACAATATTTTGCATATACGTATTAAGAATCAAAGAAATTGTTTTAAGGGAATGAGTTTTTGAAAAGTTGAAAATTTTTTTTAGCATATTAACTTTTGAAGACAATCTGTATATATTATTTTTGCAAAACAAATTAAAATTAATTTGAAACGCATGCAGAACTTTTATTCTAAAATTAATAAAAATAGTATTATATTCAAGTTCTTCGAATTTGTTAAAATATTAATTATTTATTTTATTATTTTAAAGTAAAAGAGAATTTCAAAAGGACCTTAAAGAGAAAAAATTTAATAATGAGCCTTAAACCTTAAAAAAAAGACATACAGATTTAAAAGTATTTAAAAGTCTGCTTCTGTGTAAAGTTTTTTAAATTTATTTGTTCCCAACATTGAGATTAATTGATGAAAGCACATATATTTTCAGCATAAAATTATTTCAATTAAGAGCAGGAAGTTTGATCGCAAATATGATTAACACTTATGATTAACACTTTCTTTCATTGGACAAATTCTAAGTAAATCTTGACAATTTGGGCTTTAAAATATATTAGGAGCGATGGCTGCTACCATCAAGATCTTAAATAGAAAATAAAATAAAAAGGTAAAGGAAACATTTGAAATAACTTTGTTTCATCGTTTTGGATCAAAATAGAAGTGGATCAAAATAGAAGATTGTATACAATTTTGCCAGGTATCATGAAACTAAGAATTTTCAATGAACTGCAAATTATCTAAATTTTTAAAATCATACTAGATGTTTTCAAAATGTAAGTGGATCAATTGAAAACTATTTCCATTAGAAATAACCCATAGTGCATGTCTTTTAAATTTATTACAGAAATTTTAAACTGATATTTTTAAAAATTAAAACCAGTTTATTCATTTTATTTTAAACTTGAGTTAAATTAGAGATGTTTTATTTCAATGAAATATATGTTCATTAAAAAAGAAAGTAAGTTTTTGACAGATATTTTAAAAAGTTTTAGGAACGAATATATAAAATCTTCAACTCAAGTTTAAAACAAATAAAATTAAGGCCTTTTTTCAAAATTTTCAGAATAGATTGACTATATTTGGGCTTAATTAATAATCAAAATATTTTTGAGGAAAACTATTCAAATAAAAAAATTTCCCTAAGTAATTAAAATGTGTTTGTTTATTCTAATTTTAATTTGGGTTAGATTATAGATTTTTTATTTCAATGAAATATCTATCCACTAAAGAAAGAAAAAAATGTCGGCGTAAATTTTAAAGGAAATTTAAAACGTTTTAGAAACGAAAACACAAAATCTTTGATTTAAGTTTTAAACAAATAAAATTTCCTTAAAAGTTCAATTTGTTAAGAATTATTTCTACAAAGATTCAGAATATATTGCCTATAGTTGGGCTGAAATAATATTCAGAATATGTTGCCTACTTGTAGAAAAAAATTTTAGGGGAAAAAATTCAATAACAACAATTTCCCTTAAACAATTTCTTTTCATTTTTTTGTAATTAACTAAAAACATGCAGAACTCTTAAAATATAAATAGTTTAAGAAAAATTAATAAACTCTTTTAACCCTAAGGGTTTTAAAATTCAATATAAATAATGAAAATTCTTAAAAATAGTTTTTAAAATAAAAATTAACTACTTATTTTAAAAGAAATTCAGGGTACACAATTTAAATATTTAAAAAAAATAATAATAAAGTATACTTTTAGGTTTTAAAAAAACTATAAACATCAAATTTAAGTTTACTAAAAATTTAGTATAGTATACTCTTAGGCTTTAATATAATTAACTGCTATACAAATCAAATTTAAGTTTACTAAAAATTTACAATTGATTTTGTAAACAAATTGTAAAAAATATTAAATTGTGTATACCCCTTTTATTGGATTTGTAATTTTTTTTTTTTTTTTTTTCAGTTTACATTATATAACAAAAATAAGAATATGTGTGACATTTTTACAAAATTTTAAAAAAAAATATTATTTTTTTGTTTTATGTATAAAACTTCACTTTAAATACACCAAAAAAAAAAAAAGATCTAAAATTATTATAGCTTTATTTTCTTTTAGTTTATGTAACCAAAATAAAAAACTATACAAAAAACACAATTATATGACTTCAATATACCCTACTTTAAACACGTACCGTTGGCGGGTCATAAAAGTTTGAGCACGTAGAAAATTATGTTTTTCTCTCTAAAAAAAACTAGTTAATAAAATTTCTAAAAAAAAACATACAAACATGTAGTTGAAATTACACTCAAAACTGAGGCAAAAAAAAAAAAAAACTATGGAAAACTTAAGCAAAAACCCATAAAATTTGTTGGCTTAATTTTATAGAGCCATAGAAAATTTTCGAATCTTGTTTAACAAAAATTTGTTACAAAGGACACCACTTAAATAGTGGCAAATGCTGTAGACATTAAAAATTTGGTTATACAAAGTGGTTATAGGAAAATATTTTATAATTTATCAAAATTTATTTAACAATTTATAGGCAATTTTATTAACGCCTTAAGGGAGTTTATTATGACAAACACAAATAGCTAGAAATTTGTTGTAAATATATATAAAGTTATGGCTTTCAGGACAATTACATTTAACGCCATTTTAGTGTGTGTATTTTTTTAGTTTTCATATGAGATCCTTTATTATGATTACCCATCATAATGCTTGAAATAATACGGCAGAATTGTGTTTACATATTCACAGTTTTATTGGAATGTTTATAACTGTTTTAGTAGTAAAAAATAGAAATGGTTACACCATTTGCTAAAACAGGAAGGATTTTTCTGATAAAGATAACAAATTAAGAAATATTTGTATAGGATCCTGAAAATATATAAAAATATATATATTTTTTAAATATGCCTTAAACTATGTTATTGCTATTTGAGTTAGAGTTTATTTAAACCTCCTCAACATATGGTACAATATTATAAATATTAACATTCAAAGATAATTAAATATTTATGATAATAATGGTAAAATAAAAAATTTTACAATATTTATCTATATTTTTAATTGCCCTTTAATGTATGCTTTTTTATTTATTCTATTCCTTTTATTTCCACTGCAAACAGTGTAAAATAGTAATAGTTTCTGCCTTTAAACTTGTAAATAAAACTTATTTTTATTATATTTTCTATAAATGTGTTGTAAGCTTTCTTCTGTTGCCCATAAAACCCTTCCCTTTCTCCCAAAAAAATGTATAAGAATTCTCATCAAAGTTTCATGCTTTAATACACTCGTTTCATAATTTCCACATTCTAACGCTTGACTGCATTAAATCTATGTGAATGAATAAGCGCTAACATTCTCCCAAAAGAATAAAAGCAAAAAAACCGAAGTGAAGAAAAAACATATGTAATACCCCTTAACATATGCTACATTTAATAAAACACATATAAAAAAGAAGTTAAATACGAAGAAAAAAAAAAAATTATAAAAGAAAAAGTATATATGTTTTTTTATGTGTATATGCGGCCATATTTTGTGGCTTTACGGGTTGACACAATTTTGTCATTCATGTTTTTATGAAATAAATGAGAAAAAGAAAGAAAAAAAAACAGAATTTCGTTTACATTCATTGGTTTTTATATTTCAGCAAACATAAGTATTTGATAGAAGAATTTGTTTTGTGAGTCGTAAAAATATACACACACTGTCGGCAAAATAAAAAAAAAAAGACGTTTTGCTGGAAGCCGCAAAATATGCTATATACCTAACTACGTATTTATATGAATAAAGTTTTGCTTTTATATTAAAATAAAATAAGAAAATATTGTATATGTTTGTAAGGTATGTATTGAAAATATATTTTAAAATGTCATTGTCAGTTTTCCAAAAATAAAGAAAAGTATCAGTTTTGAATAGCAAGACAATGATGGATGTTTGGTAAGGAAAAAATCATAAGGAAACTATAAGTTCGCTTGATTAAACAATATATCTTATTTTGCTTTTGGGAAGCAGTTCTTTTTGTATTAAATAGTAATTTTGGTTTGAAATTATCAGAATGCTGTGGTAGCATATTAGATTTTTCTAAAGGCTAAACAAAGGGAGATATTTGGGTTGCCCATTTAATTATTTATTAATTATTATCTACATTTAGGCTTTAAAAATATAAACGCTTATGCATATTATAATCATTATTAATCAATGTGGAATTTAATGCTTACTTATAGACTATATATTATGTATTTGTATTGCCTATATTTAGAGTTACGGTAATAGAACACAAATTTTGTAACTTAAAAGATATTATTCAAAAGTTTTGCAAAAGATTGAAATGATAAAAAAAAACTAAAAAATTTTGTTGTGAAGTTCCTTAAAGTTATTTTCCCAAATTTCACCATGGACTTTTTTATAGAAATTATATTCTAAAAATGTGGACAAATATTTTTAAAGTAAATTAAATTAATATTTAATTTTTATTTTTTTCAATAAGAATTTAAATTGTTGCACTTTTAAAATGTACTGAAATGTAAAATGAAGGAGTTAAGAAAATATCTACGTTTTCTACAAAATGCTTTACATATTTTAGCTGAAATTTTTTATGGAATAGGTCCGCAAAGAGTTCGTCTTCGTTTTTTACAAGAAAAGCCGGAAAGAAATGGCAGAAAAGTTCCATCAATACCTATTTGTAGATATAGGTAAAACAACTTTCAAAGGAGTGTTCGCTGCCGTGTAGGGGGAAAAAATAACCACGTTAAATTCACAAAATTTACTGTTTCAGATTGAGGTGAAAATACAAGGGTTTGGGAATTCTTTTAATTGAATTAAAATGGTCCTATTTATCACATTGATAAATACAATAAATGCATATGGGTACTGGGATATATTGAAAATTATGTTATGTTTTCATATGTCGTAGAGGCCCAAAGAAAGTTCTATGTTAGATAAGAATAGGTTCTCCCAGAATAACATCCATGCTTTATGCTGGCCAAGTACATCTTCGGATCTAAATCAATAAAGATGAATTATAGGGTAAAATATAAAAAAACATGGTGCAAGACTCTATTGGAAACTTGTCAAAAGTTGATGTCTAGTATGTCAAGACAAATGCCAAATTGGCCAAAAATAAGGATAAATGTACAGAATATTAGTTTTCCTTAACATTACCTAATAATTTTTGTTAAATCGAAAGTAGTTTTTAATTTACATAAAGGGTGGTCCAACCATAATTCACGACGTTAATTGTGAGTCACACCTTAACGTCAAATTTTACATTTCTTTGCTTCAATGTTTCACAAATTCAACCATGGAGAGGTACACAAATGGGCGTTTAAATCAAAATGCATTTTATGCACTTTGTGATTTTTTTTTTTTTTTTTTTTGTCAGCAAAAAGGACCAAATGTGTCCACAATCGGGAGAATTGTGCGCAAATTTCAACAAACCGGGTTTGTGGGAAATGTGAAAACATCTATGCATGCTCGCCCAGCTCGTTCTGTGAAAAACATTGATGTTGTTCACGATAATATGGCAGAAGATCCGTCAACCCCGACTCATAGTCGTGCCCAATAATTGAATATCATAACGGACTTCTTGTGGCCAGAAATTGAAGACATGGTCCTTGATAATATGTGGTTCCAACAGGATGGTGCCACTTGCCATATCGCCAACGAAACAATGGCAATCTTAATTGCCCGCCACTATTCTGTGATTTGGTACCGTTGGACTTCTTTCTTTGGAGATATATAAAACAAAAAATGTACGTCAACAAACCAAGAATAACTCAATAGCTAAAAGTATGAGATAATTGGAAACATTAACAATATTGAACATCAATTATGTCTCGGAGTTATTAAAAATATGGACCATCGGATCCGTGGCCAGCATTGGCCGATATTTTATTTCACACATAATTGTCATAGATTCATAATTATCATAATAAAAAATATTAAGATAATTCTCTGAAAACTTTTTGTTTTATTTACATTTAATATCGTGCGTTTTGTTTGAATCACTCTTTCTATATCTTAAAAATGTATCTATTATTATGTGCTTTAAATTGCGTACAGAGAATTGTGGTGGTTACCCTATAATCTAATATAATTTATGACTTGTTTAGCTTTCTTTTTATTTTCTTAATTAATTAAAATATATATGAACTAATTTTTAATTTTTTAATGAACGAAAAAGTGTCTTGTTTTCTTCCTTAAATAAAGCGAACTTAGGAGTACATATTATTTTGAGCAGGGGTGTATCTATAAATTAATTTTTTAATTTTCAGTAAAAAGGATTTACTCTCTGATTCTCTATGTCTAATTATTTAATTCTATCAGTTATTCGAGAGATCAAATTTTAAATTTCGTTATATTAATAATTAAAAAAAGATGCTATTTATCATCAGTGTTGCCAAGTTAGTTTTTTAAGGCTAAATCTAGCCTTTTTATATTCTTTTAGCCTTAAATTTTTTATTTTATCTCTAGCTTTTTTACAGCTTTTTTGATTGCCTAAAAAAATTTACTACTTCAAAAAAGAAGAAAATAATTTCTTATTTGCTTTTAGAGCATTTTTGTGTTTTAATTTGCACCAAAAATATAAATTATTTATATTTAGCAAATATTTTCACCTGCAATTTATACACAATTCATTCATTAATATGATTATTTTTTAAACAAATTCATTAATAATTATACATCATTTAAAATTCTTATAAAAACAAAAAAAATTGGAAATAATTATAATTAAAAAATTATGAAAAATCACTTCAAAATATAAGATAATTTTTCACATGATGTATAAACCAATTTTGTAGGCTTTATTTTTTGCGACATTTAGCCCTTTCTGATCGTTTTTCAAGTCCAATTTAGCCCCTTTTTTCTCACCTCCTGGCAACACTTATGTGATTATCCGAGTAATTGAATATACAATTAGTTTGATAAGTTATAATTTAAACTAATTTATATGTGTCATTAGTAATTGACATTGAAGTTAAAATTTTTATATATAAAATTTAAGTTTAATTTGTTAAAAATAAAATATTAAAAACAAGCGCGAATTATATTCGGCTAGGCCGAATCTATATACAAACCATCAAATTTTTCAAATTTGACGTTATATGGGGGTGGGCGGTAAAGTAGGCGGACCACGCCCATTTTTTGTTTCCGAGTTTACATTGGTCCTTGAACTATTTGAACACAATTTCGTTGATTTTCACCTTATATGGGAGGTGGGCGGACCACGCCCATTTTTAGTTTCTGAATTTGCATCGACTCCAGAACTTTACATACAAAATGTACATGCTTTTATTGAAGAAATATCAAGAAAGAAAGTATGAAACGGACACCCTGTGTTTCTAGTTTTTAGCCCATAACTTTTTTGTCTATTAACCGATTTTGCCCATTTTCAATACCAAACAAACCTTATATAAGACAAATATTTGTGCCAAATTACGTTTTCCTACGTTACCCCGTTCGAGCCCTATCCTGCTTTCAACAGACAGACAGACGGACGGACATAGCTAGATCGACTCAAAATCTAACCAGGACCCAGAAAATATATACTTCTGTGAATGACAAAACCCCATCTTTTTGATGGTGAGTATAATAATTTAAAATCATTTTCATTCTCATTTTACCGCACCTTTACCAAAAAGTGAGGAAACAAACCTTTGATAACTTTTCATTTATTTTTTTTTTCTTTTTTTTAATTTCGAAAATATTTTGGTTTCAAAATTAGAATAATTCTAATTTTTAAACTTTTTTTAATTTTAGTATTATTTATTTTTTTAAGGGCTTTATTTTTAATATTTAGCTAAGGATAGAGAATAATTTCAAACTTAGAAATTGTATGGAAATTTTCAGTAATTATAAAAGATTTTTTAAGTTTCTTCTAAAATTTTTTAACAAAAGTATTTAAATTAGTTTATTTTTGTTTTTTATTTTTATACAAAAGATTTGATTTTTATATCATCAATTATTTTCAACATATTGAATACAAATATTCAGCAACTTTTTTTTAAATTGTTATCCTAATATCTTTAAAAATATTCATCAATTCAATAGTAAAAAAACTAAAACAAAAATATTTTTTTTTTTTTTTTTTTTTGCAAAAAATATTAAATACCAACTTCTTTAGAAAAATATTTTATAAAATCTTTATGGGCGTCTTTGATATTAATAAACTAATAATTGGTGAGTTTTAGCACCAGACCATATTCCTAATTATCCAACAAAACCATGGCACACTTCTAGGCTTCGCCTTGAAAAGCATTCCAAAATCAATTTTCATTTCCCTTTACAAAAACTACAAAACAACTACTTCCTAACCCCAACTCAAAAACTAAACGACAACAAAAAAACCAATTAAGGATTATTGTATACTTAAATAAATGCGTAAAAGCACTTGTATAACTTCATAAATAATCAAAGAAACTTAACAATTTCTACACTTTTATAAAAGCACAAAAATAATAAGAAAAAAACAAAAAATATATTAAATTAATGCCACAAAATTATAGACATTAATCAAAAACCATTTCGTAATTAGGTAAAAAGCTCTAATAAGTACAACTTGTATTAAAACAAGTAGAAGAAACAAAAAGAAGAATAAAACTTTATCCTTAATACTAAGAATAGGAAAAAAACACACACAAGACTTTTGAACACTTAACACAATTGAAGGCTAGAAAGCAACAACTACAAACAATGTAATAATGTAGTTTAAGTAACAGCAAGAAAAAATGAAAAAACTAATGAAGAAAAAATAGTAAAGAAACTTAGAAATGTAAAACTTTATTAATGCCACTACTCTATTTTCCACATAGAGGTAGGGTTGTCTTAGAAAACTAAGTTAATGCGGAGGAAAAAAAAGTATAGGAATGGTAGAAGAGAGAAAAATAAATAAAATAATTGAAGAAGTATCCTTTATACATAATCACCTTAAATTAAAGTATACATGTAAGCTAGCAAAGAAATTTCTTGCTTAAAAACAATAGCTACTGCTTCCTAGAAAAATTACATAAGTAAGGATCATAACAATGGGGTTAAGCAGAATTATAAATACACTAATAACATAGCGCCTTGAAGTAGGCTTTGGTTTCTTAAAATTAAAATTTTCTACTTTTTAACTTTAAAAAAGAAAAACGCAATCCCTCTAAAAAAATTTGTTTTTCTTTTACAAGCCATTTGTTGCTTTCCCCGTCATCAATAGAATAGGTACATACTTCACTGCCACCTTTTACAGAGATTATTAGAAAGAAAACTTTTTCATTTTTATGTTTGTTGTTTTTATTATTGTATTACATTAGTATTGGAGCTTGCTGATTCACGCTAACATTATTTTCACAGAAACTCTGACTTTTTCAAGGATATATATTTTTTTCCTTGCGATTCCTTTTCAAAAAACTATATAATTTGTTTTGCAGCTAAGAAAAAAAACTCCCAACACATTCATATAAAATAAACCAAATCCTTTTTGTTAGAAAAAAAAAAAAAAACGTGTTAGTGTTACAACATAAGATTGTAACTAGGAAAATTGGATAAAGAAAAATAAACGAAACTTTGGAATTTATGTTATGGTAGCTCATAGTTGAAGTGCATCATATTTCATATGAAAAACCTAGAAAATATAGCATGTTGTTGTGTTGGCAATATGTGAAAAAAAAAAAAAAAACCAAAAGGCGACTACTAGTGCTTTATAATAAGGGGAAAGGTAGAGATTTTTGAATTTACCTTGGTTGCAAGGAACAAAAAACAAATGCAACATTTATGTAAGAGTCGTAAAAAGAAAGTAATAATAAATTGAAAATTTGTTGCAAATTCCTGTTTTAGATTATTTTGTTTGTTCTTTTTGTTTAATGAAAATATATGATGTTATTTGTTTAAGTATAATGTATACAAAACACATGTGGAAAGTTTTTTTGTTTTTAGAATAAGCAGCAAGGTGTATTTTAAAATCTTTATTTTCATATCAGGTAAAATTTTTTGGAAAATTGCGTTAAGGTCCATATTTCCGAGTAGCTTTTGAAAATTTTATAAATGTAGTTGGTCTGAGAAATGAGATAATCCTTTCACCTGCCTTTATATCTTATGAACTACTTTTTATACCACGCTTGGGGTATTAAGCGTTTGTGCTGATGTTTGTAACAGCAGAGTCGATTTAACAATGTCCGTTCCTCCGTCCTTCTGGTAGACTGGCTATCTGTCTGTCCCAGTAAACCTTGTGAACAAAGTTATGATCGTAATTTTAAAAATATCTTGATGAAATTTGACAAGAATAATAATAATTTGGCACATGGACAAAGCCTATTAAAATTGTCCATTATTTCACATAGGCCCCATATAAGTGTCCTCTCGGAACAGAGATTTAATGATCATAAATGCCCTAAATTTAGCAATGATTTAATGAAATTCAGTAAAACTTAATTTTACATAAGTGCCAATCTTTGTAGAATTTCGTGAAGATCGGTTAATAATTGACCATAACTCCCATATAAAACCCTCTTCCGAAAATCACTTTCTAAGTACGTAATGTTAGTATCAAGTTTATATTCGACACAAATAAGTTTTACTTAAGTAGAAATCATAGCGCTAATTTTTAGGAGAGTCAGTCCAAAATTTATCATAGCTCCCATATAAGCCCATTTGCGGGAATCACCCTAAAACGCATAAATTTATATAAGTGTTGGTATCAATGTAATACTCTGTATTTGAATTTTTTATTTTATGCAAAAGTTTCAATTCACAATTGGCAACAGGTCTTATATAATACCCCTTCCCCGAATTTTGATAACCAAACATAATGGTGTAGGGTTTCATATGGTCGGTCTTGACCGACTATATCATTCTAACTTGTTTACCATGATTTCGTAGGCATTTAGATTTGCATATCAGTTCTATATTTTTAAATCTCTATCGAAAAATTTTTGGTAACAAATCTGTATCTCCTAAACCACTGAACAGATCAAATTGAAATGTATGGGATAGCTATAAGAGAAAACATAAGCTTTCATATAATCACACTGTAATAATACGAGATAAAATAGAGGGTGTCAAAGTTGACAACCTTGAGTACAAAAATGTTTTTAAAAAATCGATTCACAATAAATTCGATTTCAAAAATTTGAAAACCATTGTAAAGACATTGATGAGATGAAGGAAAGGAAAGATATCTATGATATGTCTTATAGTTACAAAGATATTTACGCTTGAATTTTGACATTTCAAATAAAGTGCCTTGTAATTTGTCTATGAAAAGCCTCATCGAGCTTCCGCTAAATGATAGTACGGCCCTTACGGATTATCCTTAATATAGAAAAAGTATCCCAATTTAGCGATTTGTATTTTTTTTCACAAATATAAAATACTGAACTTCAAAATATCCGAAGTTTTTAATTACTTTACATTCAAACTATTTGTAATATCTATGTACATTTTCATTACCTTTAGATTTAAATTTGAGTTCAAAATTAATATTTTGCAATTTTTCGTTTTCTTTGTGTCTTAAAAAAGGACAAATTATAATTATATGGCAATCTTTATACATACATATTGTTATAAATCGACCTGATTTATTTCCAATTTTTTTTATTTTTATTGGCAATGATTACTTAACATTTTAGCTTTTAAATGTCTTCTTACGAAATTCGCCAAAATTAGGCAAATATTGCTTAACAGAAAATATATAATAACTTTTATTCATCATTCACTAAATTGTCCATTTACTATACACATGAGTAATATTCCAAGAAATCATATACACTGAAATACAGTGCCGGATAAAACATTTAAAGTTATTGAAATAATATTAAAATTTTACGTCCCAAAAAATTTAAAACATATTTTCTGAATTTTTAATCATTTTTATATCTCTCAATTCATTTTGAAAAACATGAACACTTTATTTTATCATTATTCATGTAACAAATTAAAAGTTTCTCAAAACAGTATAACATATAAATAGCCATGTGTTTATGTTAATAAGTAAGTAGTTTCTAAAAATCTTTTTCACACAAATGTTGTGAAAATTATTTTCAACTATGGTACATTAAATTTCAATTATTATGATACTTTCCAAAGCTATTTACCTCTCCCTCTTAAAAATATTAAAAAATATATAATATTTAGTTGAAATATCCTTTATAATACCTTGCCAAGAAAACTAAAGCTAAGATAGTTATTAAATGTACACTCTAACGTTATGATATAAATGAAAACTATTACAAAACTACAACTCATACATGCATAAATATCATGTGTAAAACATATAAAATATATGTATAATAATAAAAAACATAAGAAACATTTTTCGCTGAAAAGTATGCAATGCATTTTTTATAAACTATTTTTTTTTTTTTCTTACTGTTTCTTTTTTTCTCTTAGATATTCATTACTTTTGTGCAAAAATGTAAACACATGCCGGTATGTAAGAGTACATATGTATGTACGTATGTATTATAAACATATAAATATATGTATGTTTAAAGAAATTGTTAAATGTGTGAGTATATGCCAACACAAACGTATAGTTACATATGTGTTTAACGAGAAAAATACAAAAGGTATGTAGTTTTACATACCTTAAAGGAACTACATATGTATATACAGATATTACAACATCCACATCGACAACGACGATGACTACAAGCATTTCAATGTTTGCAAGCAAGTAATGGTACCAACATTTATTTCATGTAACATGTTGCCATAAGTAAAACGCAAAAAAAGAAAATAAAAGGTTTTTATTTTGATATTTTTTTCTCTCTCTTATTTGTTTCTATGCTGCAACCTTTTAATGCTGCAGGTTTTTATTTTTCACCATCAACGTTTTTTATTTTATTTTATTTTATCTTTTTTTTTTGTTAGAGTAAAGAAAAGAGACCAGAAATAAGACACAGAAGAAAAAACTGCATATACAAATTGACCCACATTGTAGTCGTATATATAAACTCACACATACAAATATGTGAAATGCACTCTTTCACTTTTGCATTTGTTGAAAATATTTACGAAACACACACTTACTTACATACATTTTGTGTGTAAGCATGTGTATATGTGAGAGTGTGTATGAATTCATAAACAAACCAAGCTGTCTCTTGGGTATGTTTTTCATTTTATTTCTCTATAACATACAAACATACTTACTAATAAATATACATTTGTATGTATATATTTTGTTATGCTCTCGGTATTACAATTATATGAATGTTGGTAATTTTTTATTTTTTTATTTAAGAAATAAACATAAAATTATATGCATATGTAGTTTTATGTATTTCTTTTTCTCCCCTGATGTATGCAACTATTTATTTACACCGCGTTTTAGTGTATTTTACAATAAACGTACACATATTCCTACAACTTTTATTATAAAAATCCCAGCAAAAAAAAAGTTTAAATATTTATGCGCCTTGAAAGTTAATTTTGTTGCTGGGTTGTTTTTATGCTTGTATATTTTCTTTTCTTTATGCTATACTTGTTAGATTCTAAATAAATATTTCGCATATTTCGTTTATTTTTGTTTTTTTTTTTTTTTTTTCATTACAATGCATATTTGCTCTTAACATTCTGGTATTATGAAAAAAAAAAAAAAAGTTCTATCAAATATTTTTCTCTAAGCTAAAGTTATTTGTAGCTACTGACGACCAATAATAGCTGATGATATATATTTAATAGTAGCTACTATTATAACGCAGCTAAAGTACATATAGCCCTAAGTTATATTCAAAAATTTTCAAGAAAAAGCTTTAAAAATAAATTCATAAAATCAGCTCTTATCTCATATCTTATTTAAATAGTAAAAAACAAATTTTTACTTTTAATATTTCTCAGAATTTATATTTTAATATAATATTTTTTTTAGTTACAACTTTTTGCATTTTAGTTTACTAAAACTAAATTTGTCCTTACTTTTATATGTATGTGTATACTGAGCTTTAGCACTGTTTGAAAGCTTATTTATATTTATACAATATGCAACTTAGTATATTAATATTTACTTGCTCTAGTTGTAATAAATTTCCTAGCATAATAAAAGACTTATCTTACTTAAGTATTTTCTCTATTTTGTTGCTTTCAACTCTTTTTTTAACAAGAAATTGTTTAGTAGAAAATTATTACTTTTATTTAAAGTTATACATACATAAGTAGTATTTTTGAAAAATTTTAAACGACATTTTATATTATTAAAATGTCAAAGGTAAAAAACAGTTTAGAAAAATATAAATTTTGCTATAAGGAATAATATAAAATATTGTGAATAAATAAAAAACAATCATATACCTATTACAAAGCTTCTTGAGGACATTACAAAATGATTTTAAAAAATTCCGAAACACTCTCTAAATTTTAAATATAGTATAAACAAATTTTGAGGGTAGTTTTGCTCTCACTAAAATTTTTAAATAATTTTAGCTTTTTAACTATATTAAAATACTTTACATATATTTTGTAAAAGTGAGGATTTATTCAAGAATTAAAACTTATTAAAAATTTAGACTTTGAAGCAAGGATCCAAAATAATTATTATCATAATTTTCAAAATCCAAAATTGGCACTTTTTGAGAGTTATTTCAAAAAACATTGATTTTTAATAATTATTGAAAAATATATATGTAAATATAAGTTACGCATAACTATTATTTTTTTAACGAATATTTTAAAAATTAATTAAAATAGTTATTGATGAGCAAAAAAAAAATATATAAATTTTAAATAATTAAAATAAATTTAAATAAATAAAATTAAATAAAAATTAAAAAATAATTATTATAAATAATATTTTTTTTTTTTCTATCAACTATAATTATTTTTATTTCGATAAAAATATATTAATTGAAAGCAAATAATTATTAATGAAGAAAAAATAAAAATTGCATATAATAGTTACAGTTTAAGAAATTCGATATACGAATTGTAATAATTAAGACCTTGCTTTGAAGTTATTTTTTATATAACAATTTCCCAGAACAGAACATTATATTAATTTATGAAATCGGTTAAAAAGTTAAAAAATTATTAAATATTTTCAAAAATGTTTATATTAATTTAAGATAAAGATTTTGGGGCAAAAATTAAAAACGTTTGGAAAGTTGAGGTGAGTTAAATAAATATTATTGTATGTATTTGCAACAGAAATGTATATACAAATGTATGATATATATTTATAATATCCTCTGGAAGGACTCGTGTTATTAATGAAATACACTCCCTATTCTAAACTTTATGACTGATATAAAAACTATAACAAATCTCAATTAAGTAAACAATTTTAATGAAAAAATTTAAAAAAATATTTTGTTATAATTTTGTCATTATCACAAAATTTGGAATATGAGTATTAGTTACTAATTTAATTTGCTTTTTGTCAAAAAAATTACAAGCTGAAGACAATACGCAGTCCAAGCCATTAAAATATAAACTATATATTAGATAAAGTAATGTATACAGCTATACTGGAGATTTGGCTTGTAAAATATTATACAAAATAACTTATATTAATCCATTTGAACAATGAGCAGAGGAGTCCCTCAAACAGATTTCCGCAGAAAGCTCAATATAAAGTTTGAATTTTGCAAAAGTAAATAAGTATCCTTTTGTTCCAAACTTATATTTTTGGTATGCTAATTTATGAACTAATCTTATAAAGTATCAACATTAAATACAGAAAATATATACAGTAGCGAGCATAAAAAATGCAACGCTAGTCTATATGATTTTTGATCGTATTGATTAGGACTAGAACGTCATTAAATTAGCCAATTCTGTTGTGATTTTATTCTTTGCGGTCTTAGCCAACTATAGTATGTCATTTTGTTCCAAATTGTTAGGCATACGAACAGTTAATACATTTTTTTTTTTTTTTTTTAGTTGTAAATTTAAGGGAGCAAAAAAAATGCAACTCCTAAAAAATCACCGAATTTTTTTAAATTTTGATAAAAATAATTATTGAAAAATGCTGAAAACTATGATTTGGTAGTATTACCACTAATTACTACCAATACACATAAATTTAAGGTAATTTTAACTACAAAGAATATTAATAATATTAAAAAAATACTATTTTCTCCATACTTTTTAAAAATTTTCGAATATTTTTGAACAACATTCTGATAATGGCAGTGAAATAATATTAATATGTAGTTTTTATATGAAGATTCTTAAAAATTATCTTAAAGAAACAATATTGAAACGATCATGCCTGTAACAATTGATACAAGTCATTTAACAGTAGATATTTTATATTATCTGAATGACCACATTTGGCCATTCAAATCTACTATTGCCAGCAATCGTTGATTTAATGATGTAAATATGGAAACTGGATATCCTTCTAGCATAACATAACACAAGGTGGTAGTTTTATTTACTTAAATAAAACTATTACCTTTTCTTTTAGAGGAAGGTCCTTTATTATTTTTACGAGTACTGTATAATGGAAATAGACATACTTACTCAAATATTAATTTCCAATAGTAAACAAGTCCAATAGTCCAGTTATCACGAAGGATGTACTTTTAATTTTTCAGCATATGAAGAGTTCAAAATAGATATATTTCTTAACTGTTTTTCCTTGTGTTAGAATTTGTTCCAGGACCAAAATCAAGGGATATTTGAACATTATAGCGATACCGGGCATTCGATAATGCCATATCATTGCGAAAAAAAATATTTTAAGCTGTTGATTCCATCTCAATAACGATCGAAAGTGGTTGCGTTATTTCGGTCGAAAGGTCATACTCAATTATAAACTATTAAGTTAAGCTAAATATTTAATTAAATATAGCATAAATATTTGATCGCTTATTTATAGAAAATGTTTGTTGGTTTTAAAACAACTAACAAAATAAATAATAATTCCAAAAATATCAATCTCTATTGAACAATGTCCAAAACAGTTCAGAAAAATATCAAAATTTAATAAAATTGGAATTTATTGCTAATATTTATATTATTTATAGATTTCATGTATCTTAGACAATATGCAACGATAGAAAATCATGTTTTTTAACAACACTATAGTTTCCAACCATTTCCAATAAAAATGTTTAACAAAATTTTAAAAATCATGTTTATTTGTTTAGAGTTGCATTTTTTTGCTCGCTCACATTTTCAACTGCTTTTGCTAAACGTTCAATAATTTTCGTTACGCACAAAAATATGCAACAAAATTATATGCAACAGGTATCAATTATCATAAATAATAAAATCACATTAGTACTGTTGCATTACATTGTTTTATTTAAATCAGTTTTCGAATTTTAAGATTTTTTTTTTTGGCAGAATAGTAGTGTCCGTCCGTCTATACATTGAAGTTAAATATTTCGAAAATTATGCATAATTCTGGGAAAGGAGATATCAACACATTAATAATACCGTTTAATTTTACTATTTATTAGTAAGTAAAAAAAAAATCATTTTTATAATAAGATGTTTTTGGCTGAATGGTAATGTCTGTCCGTCTGTCTATGCATTTGAGTTAAATGGGTTGAAAATGGTGCTTAATTCAGGAAAAGGTGATATCCGAATGATGACGTTCTATTTTTTCTATTTATTAGTTAGTAAACAAATGCATTTTTAGAATCCTAAAATATTTTCTGATAGAATAGCAATGTCAGTCCGTTTATATATTTGAGTTAAATGGGTCGAAAATGCCACTTAATTCAGGAAAAGGTGATATCAATACTTTGATATTTAGATTTAATTTTTATATTGGTGAAGAATTAAAATATATTATATTTTTGGAATTTTAATAGTTTTTTAAAGAATTTTAATTTCTATCCTTCCGTCTGTTTATTAATTTTTGTAAACTTGCCAATTCGAAATCGTTTTTTTTTTTTTTTTTTTTTTTTTTCAATAAAGATATTGACTTAAAGTTTTATTCAATTGAAAATTTTGTTCTTTAATAAACTGCAAGAAGTATGATAAATGAAATTGAAAAAAGATTCGGCTATGCCGAATCTTTGATACCCTTCACCATATTACCATATTACCATATTACCATCTTACTATCTTATCGACATCATATTACCATATTACCGACAAATAATAAAATTTTCGCCTTAACGTATGCTTTCATATTTTCACATATATAAATCTAAATTTTTTTCAAACTACGAAAATTTGAATATATAAAAAAAAACAATCATGCAGGCTTTGCTTTTAAAAAATAAACAACAACAATTCCATATATATTTATTTTTGTATGTACAAACTGACTGAATACACAAAGAACAACAACAACACTGTTATTCATTATATTACTGCTGTTGCTAACTAAACTACTTGTCTATACAAAAAACAAAAAACGTCACTAATAGTCATTACAATGCTTAATATACATGTTTGTGTATGTATTTATGTATATTCTTAACAGATATGTTTTAGTTTTAAAAAATAAACAACAACAATTCCATTCCATATCCATATATATTTTTGTACAGACTGCATATACAAAGAACAACAACAACACTGTTATTCATTATATGACTGCTGTTTCTAACTAAACTACTTGTCTATACAAAAAACAAAAAACGTCACTAATAGTCATTACAATGCTTAATATACATGTTTGTGTGTGTATTTATATTCTTAACAGATTTGTTTTTGGGCCATAACTCTGTTGATTATGAACGAATTTGGTTTATTAAAAAAAACGAAATTTTATAAAAACATTTATGACTGATCTATATAAAAATAAAAATCTGTAGCTTGAACAAGGGCTTCAAAAATAAAAAATTCGTTTTCCCCGATATCTCAGTTATTACTGAACCGATTTATTTCATTTTTTCAGAACAAAAATTCAGAAAATAATTTCCGAGCCCCCTTTAAAAATTCGAAGTCCCTGGTATATACAGAGGCTTCAGAAACTGAAAAACCGGTTCCAAAAACCGGTTTTTAAAACATATCTCCGCCATTTATAAACCGATCCTGCTGATTCAAAAAACTGAAATTTTATAAAAATATTTGTGACCGATCTGTATAAAAATAAAAATCTATAGCTTAAACCAGGGCTTCAAAAAATAAAAAATGCGTTTTGTCCGATATCTCAGTTATTATTGAACCGATTTATTTCATTTTTTTAGAACAAAAATTTAGAAAAAAATGTCCGAGACTTCTTTGTATAAACGAAGTGCCTAGTATATACAGAGGCTTCAGAAACTGGAAAACCGGTTCTAAAAACCGGTTTTTTTAACATATCTCCGCATTGTATGAACCGATCTTTCTGAATTTCCGATCGTTTGATATATATATTATATATGTCAGTTATCGGTGGGCTTCATAAACGCCATTTCAACCGACACACGGACGGACGGAGGGACGGACGGACGGACGGACGGACGGACATGGTCCTATCGTCATCATTTCTTACAAGGATCCCGACAATGTAAACTTTTTTGCTCTCCGACGAAAATTGTGAGAATTACAAACGGAATGACAAACTTATATATACCCTTTACACCTTTGGTGAAGGGTATAAAAAGGTTGAACATGTTAAATATCCTACGGAAAAGACTTGATCAACATCTTGTAAAGTTGAGATTGTTGCAATTTGAAATGAAAATATCTCAAAGAAAATATAAGAGAAATAGTACATGCAAGCATATTTTCTAAAGAATGTTTTCAAGGACTTTAAGGTGA
Organism: Protophormia terraenovae; assembly: GCA_951394005.1. Classification (NCBI taxonomy): domain Eukaryota; kingdom Metazoa; phylum Arthropoda; class Insecta; order Diptera; family Calliphoridae; genus Protophormia; species Protophormia terraenovae. The sequence goes on from OX596076.1 coordinate 93,451,171, forward strand.
TATAAAAATCTTGGAAATCGGGTAGGGAACAAAAATTCGCTAGTGGTTACACATTTTCTATGACATTAGTAAGCTATTTTGAACCTCTATAGCTCCATAGCTCGTGGAGCGTATTTGGGACCCTGCTTCTAAACTCAAAATGTTACTATCCTCTGCTACGCCTATGTGAAATTTCATATAAATCCAACCAACCGACTAGAATTTACAGACTTATTTCAATTTTTTCCCACTGTTTAATTTTTGATAAAGCAAAGAAAATGTCTGCCTTAAGCTGTTTTTTGTATGAAATCTACTGGTTTTTTCGAAAAAAAAAATAAAAAATAAATTATCAAATCGGGCTATATATGCGCACAATTTTTTTTTTTTTTTCATAATATTAAAGTGGATAATATGTACTATTTTTCAGAAAATTTTCATAACAAACATCCTGTAAAATTTAAGTTGCATACCATGAAAGTTTAAAATTAGTGTATTTTAGGATAATTTTTAAAAAAATATCAAAAATATTAGGACAAAATATAATTTACAAATACTTGAAGAAAAGTAAAGTTGATGGTTCCATTTTAAATTTCTACTTTAAATGACATATTATTTAAAATAAATATACTAAAATTGTATGAAAATTGAATTTCTTACACTTTTTCAGAAATGTAAAAAAATTATTAACTTTGACAGTTCCGTATAAGAAAGGTTAAAGATTGCATTCTTGATTTTTAAACGTTTTTAATAGGAATGAAATGAACACCAAAGTTTTTAATATGAGAATTTGGTCAAATGTGGACCGGAAGTACTCATAATTTTGTAGTAAATTAGCAAAATATCACATTTTTCGAGAGTTCTATGGCATTTATGAAGTTCAAATGTTGATCTTCTTAATAGTTTTTTTTTTTTTTATTTTGGTATAATTGAAGTTAAAGAAGTACAATTTTAACTGTTGCCACTTATTTGACATCCCTGCCACCTATTATAGAGATAATATTTCAGTTGGTTTCAGTTATTCCTTTTTTGTTAACCAGTAAATATTAGTAATACAATTTTATACAAAGTAGGTAGCATTTTATGAACTCTGGAATTTTCTCTTGTAAACAGCTAATTATATTATATAAAGTTATGCTATTATAGGAGTATGAATGAGCTTAAATATGATTATATCTATTTTAAAATATTCTTTGCTGTCATTTACTTTTAATCTAAACTAAACAATTTCTTACAACCTTAAAACTATTTATATTTCATTTTCGAGAAAAATTTTAAATACAAAAACTACAACAAAGAAAAGTTTTATAAAAATACCACAAAAGAATGTAAATATTAGTTTATTGCAACAGCATAATAACAAATTTTCTCTAAAGATGCGTGACAAGAATTCTTTTTACTATAAGACAATATTACTATATGAAGTAAAAAAAAAACAAAAATAATATTAAATTTAGTAGGGAAAAATAAATAAAATAAAAAATGGAACCCTAAACAGGAGAAATATTTTTAAGAAAAAAAAAAAAAAAAAAAGGGAAAAGAAGAAGAAAGAATATAGATAAAAATATATCTAAATTATTTACTGCTAAAATAATTTATATTTAAACAAGGTCTACAACCTGAAAGTTAAATTTATGATTTAAAAAGTATTAAAATTTGTTGTAAAATTTAATTAACAAAGAGATTTGAAATGTTTTATTAAAATTTAAGATTAAATTTGTTTTGAATTTTTAATTTAATATTTGTTTTTTTTTATATTCTTAAAAATGATCCCAAATCTATTCATATTTTTTCTATTCCCAGCAATATCCAATAATTTTCTTATACAATAATTCAATTTTCTTGATGACATTTAAAATAAAAATTTCACGTTTTCTTCTTTAAAACTTTCATGTTGATTTTTTTCTTGTTATTATTGTACTTTTTTATATTTTCTTTTCTTCACTTTTTTTTTGTTCCCAGTCACATAAAAATCTGTGTTTATGCATTTAAATGCATCATAGAGTTTAACTTAAATAGCTTTTTCATTATTATTATGATTTCTTTTTTTTTTTTTCTTTATTGTATGTGTTTTTTGAGGAAAAACGTAAAGGAAACACCACTTTGAATATAAAATAATGCATTATACAATTTTCGTATCCGTCTCTCTGTTCTCTCTTTGTGTACTAATAGTTCTTTTGTTTAAAAACCAAAGCATTTTTGTAGCGCCAGCAAGTGAGTGAGTGAGTGTACTGAAACAGAAATGCGATGGAATAATGTCAACAACTTAATTTAAAAGCCATTATAACTGTGTTTAAACAAAAATAATACAGTCACCAAAAATGTTAAGGAATAAATAATAAAAAATAAAAAAAAAACACTGGTTTCTTGTTAATAGCTAAAATGTTTAAGTGTTTTTGGTACATATAAATATAATGGTTTTTGTGAGCTTTTTTGGATTTTTAAAATGTTTATAAATGTTAAGCAATTATGGCGCTACATAAGGAAGAGTTAGGAAGGTTATATAGTTTGTAATTAGGTACCTATTTGTCCCTACGAAATGCTTTCATTTTGAAAACTTAGGTCAGACACAGAAAAATTTTAATATTTGGCACGAAGGCATTTTAAACTGAAGAAATGTTGAAATTTTTATTTATAAAAAAAAAAAAAAGTATTAGTAATAATAAAAATATTAAGAATATTTTAAATTATCCAAGTTTATAATGTCTTGTTTAAATTATAAACCAGAAAATTTTTATTAGCTTCTTACCATACGAACGTATACTTGATATTTAACAAAAAATTTAAAATAAATCATACGTACTGTAGTACCTTAAAAAATAAATAATATTTTAAAAATTGGCATTTAACATTTTAAACATAATTTCTCAAATGCAATTAAGGTATTTTGTATAAATAATTTTTGTCATCTCCCTAAAATTTCATTACAGAAGTGGTTTTAAAATTCGTTTTTGCTATATACTTTATACTTAAATGTCACTTTCGAATATTAAAGAAACACTATTTTATTTTGCATTTTTTATGTAAATAATTTTGCTTAATGTGCTCTATTTTTTTTTTTTTTTTTTGCATACATTTGAGGTCACATTTAATTTGAAACATTACAGCACATCATTATTTAAATTTTGTATCTTTTTGATGCAATGCAATACAAATAGTAAGTGCAAGATTTTATTTTTGTCAAAATGTGTTAGAAAACTTTCCCGGTTTAATATTTTATATAACAAATATTCTTTACCAAAAATTTTTTATGGTTTTGGGTACTTAACACATTTTGGATTTTAAAAAAGAAAAAAGAAATACTTCGCTCCATATGATCTTCTTACTATTTATGTAATTTATATTCAAAAAGTCTCATACACAGAAAGAAATATTTCAATTTATTTTTTAAAACAATTTTTAATTAAATTTATATTGCAATTTAATTATATTATTTATTAATATAATTAATTTTCTAATTGGTTTACAATTTTGTTTTTTAATAAATTGACAGCTGTTAATAAAATATAATAAAAATGAAAGATTTGTCTATAAAAATACAGAAATAGAATATATTTAAGTAAATTTCCAAACAGTTTTTAGCTCATTCGTTTTATTTAAAAAAAAATAAGTAATAATAAAATCAATTATTCTAGTTATTACTATTATCATTTTGATGGTTAGAGCAAAATCAATTAAAAATTAATTAATATAAGCAATTTCGTAATTAAAATCCATTTTTACTTTTTTGTGTATATGGGACGGGACTTCGAAAACTACTTACATAGGATCTTTACCACACCTTACACGGGAATAGAACGTAAATAGTATTCAGTTATATTAATGCATTGAAGTATTATCCCAAATTTTACTGTCGTTATTAAATGGAAAGTGCTCTGATAAAATTGAGAAATTTGCTTTTGATACACATTTATTTTGCAACAAACGTAATAAATGTTCTCCTACAAATTTATATTCTTCTGCATTCGATTGGATTAGCCATAAGGAAAATGCATACTTTTCACGTTGCTTTTATGTGAAATAAACACCCTGTGGAGGTCTTTCTTGTCACTTTTAATATAATACAATTCAAACTTTCTTTCTACAAACATTGAGATAAATATTTTCTTAGAATCCGACGGTCATTTTCACACATAAAAAAACCGACATATACACGAAAATAGAGACTTTACGTAGTAAAACTACGAATTCAGTTTTTCACTTGGATATCAAATTTCCTCTAAAAAGGACTTCAAAGTTTCGAAGGATATAAATTTTTAAAAAATGTATAAAATATTTGCGAATATTATATCCACCAAATATGGGTATCAAATGAAAGCCAAAAATCCCGGCAATATAATAATATTTATAATATTTACACCAAAAAAAAAAATATATATATATATAAATGAAAATGTCCTTTTGAAGGATGCACAATTTCTATGACTGTTATAAAAAATTTACGAAGATTATATCGATACAATATAGAAGTTAAATAAAAGCTATGAATGCCTGCAATATAATAACATTTTTTATTTATATATTATGGTACAAAAATGTAGAAAAAATATCTTTTTAAAAATTAAATCTTGTAATATTATATTTATTACTTAATTACGCATCTTATATAAAGGATTTTTCTTGTTCCGCTACATTTAAATAAAAATATTTGTTATATTTCAGGGACTCATAGCTTTTATTTAACGTCCATATTGAGTCCTCTTAAAAAAAAAAAAAAAAAAAAAAATTGACGTCATGGAAAAAACCTGAGTACGCAAGAATAACAATAAAGTTCAATTAATAGTAAAAATAAAATTCAAGAAGGATTTAATTTTTTTATTCATTCAATCATATATTTAATTGATTTAATAAATTTTTTAATTGGATAAAATATTCCTGGGAGTTGCAAATATAATTAATTTCTAATTGAATGAATTATTTTGGTGATTGAAAGTGAATATATCAAATTGCTTAATATAGTTAATCACTTTGTAATTTTAAATTTAACCTAAGTGAGAATATTAAAAATTTATTTAAGTGGATTTTTTCGTGCTTGATTCTCAAGTCAAAATTTGAAGAAATTTGAATATTTTTAAAAATTAAATTTATTGTTGTGGGGATAAGCTGGTTTCTATGCGCATTTCACTGGTTGCTTATACCAGATCATCAGGAAACCTTTCCCAGTTTTAGAAAAGATAAAGTTGTCTATACATATAAAAACTTTTGTAAACTCAATGAGAGTTCATAAAATTAAATATACATTATTTTTACATTAGGCCAGAATTTTTCTGACATTAAAATGTAATGATAAAGGGAGTAAATAAAAAATAAGAACAAAATAAAAATGTGAGTTTTTGTTATTGGCCCGTGCACTAGCTAATTGTAATTTTAACCTAAGTGAGAATATTAAAAATTCATTTAATTTTTTAAAAATATTCTAATTTTTTTCAAAATTAGATTAGAAGCAGATAATTAAAGAAGGAGAACAGAATAATACATCTTCATCTAAAAAACAAAAGCTAAATTACTTAAATGAAAATATAAAATTTCCAAACAAGCTTTCAAACGTTGTTAATCCAATATAGATCATACTAATCATACGTATGTATTAATTTTAGTATTTTTTTATAAATTTTAATTTTATGTTTTATTCAAAGCATTGACCATCGGGACCTGCAATTTTTCCAATCTTTCTGGTAATTTATTTCCAAAATCCTAGTTTCTCAAGTAAATTTTTAATACTTTCTACTGAACTGATTCGTATTTCTGCTTAAATAATCCGAATTGAGTAAAACAAATAGTGATTGGAAGGTGCAATGTATGTACAATGTCTATACAGTAGATGTAGCACAATTCTCAAAACATTAGTTTTCCGATCACTATCATAAAGAAAAACTTTGAACTTCATTGAAAGAGATCAATTGTTTTCAGTACGGGTGTCCCGTTACCATTTTACGTGGTTTTAATAATTAGATTTTCTTCTGACAATTCAGAAAGCATTTTAATACGAGTCTTGATCGTGCATAGCCTCCAGATCCTCATCTTTAAAGTTTTCGTCACTTTGAAATCATTAAAACTACTACTTCATTAATATATTATGCTTCAACTGATGAAAACAATTTATTTTGTGATTTTTTTTTTTTTTTTTATTTTTGTGTGATTTAGTATCTTCACCAATTTGTGAATAAAATGAAAATTTAATGATTGATTTGAATTAAGTATATTTTGTTTTATTTGCAACAAAGTTTTCTTAACGATTAAAAAAAAAAAACATTTTTGGCATTTACATAGTTTTATGAGTTTTTTAATTTTTTTTTTTTTTTTTTGGAATTTTGTAGGATTTTCTTTTAACGAAATAAGCCTAATATCTCCATAACTGTTAAGAATAACTTGAAAACAATTTTACCAAATAAAATTAGACAAGTTTTTTCGAGATATGCTGCAATATATGGTGCAATCTCCTTTATTTTACAAATAGCGATTTATCGCAAGATTCGATTCAAAAAAAAATTTATCCGAATTGTAATCAAAAAACTATTAAGTAGGACCATCTTACGAGAAAAAATTCTTGTTTTTCTCTTAACTTTAGCAGAGTTCAACTGAAATGTTTAGTATTTTAAATGATCAGGAGGCCTCGTTAACAGTATTTGAATTCTAACAGAAGTCATGCAGGTGACTGATTCAAATTAAAATTAAAAATTTTAAATTGAATTAATAGTTTCGCTCATTTATTATTTCAAACTCATAAATTTGCAAGAATTTTTTAAAATGCTACTCAATCTGAGAATTCTAACATTACCTACTCTATATTAGTTATAAATTCAAACTTAAAAAAAAAAAATCATATTATTACACTACTTCTGCTTATATCATTTATTTTCTAACCAAACTACTTTAACCATATGGTTTTGGTATTTAAACATTTATGCTTCATTTATAAGCTTCATTTCCTTTTATTAACTTTACCACCTACAAAAGCAAAGAAAAAAACTATTTTAAATAAATCCCCATAAATCTATTTAATAAAACCATTTACCAATAAAACTGTGAATATCCCCAATTAAATATATATACATATATGAGCAAAAAAATCCTTTTATTTATAAATTAAACAAGATTGAAATTTTATGATTAAAGTTAATACATTTTATGTGGCCAATTACTTTAGTGCTATTACAACAATTTAAACTATAAATGCTACGTGCTATTTACTATTTTAAATGCTAAAATAGTAGCAGCAGCAAAAAAATAAATAAAAACGCACACCCAGTTTATAGTGGGACATTTTTCATTTGTTTTTTTTTTTTTTTTTTTGTATGTCAGTAACCAGAAACACGTTATATTAAAATGAAAAATTGGCAACACATTTACACCCACACATGTAATTATAATACAAACACATTAACTTAAATACTGTTGAAATACATAAAAATATTTATTTATGGAATTTTTGTTTTAAATAAATTTATATATATGTTTAAAAGTATGAGTAAATATTCATATGTGTTTATATTTAATAAAGAAAGTATTATAAAAATATGTTTTTATTTGAATGTATATATAATTTGACATACATATAGAATGGCATGTTTAAACCCTTAGTGAATAGCAAAATATTCATACATTATTTTTTCAAATACAGTTTTTGTTTCTATTTTTATTCTTTTATTATTATATATTTGTTTTTGTTTTTTTTTTTTTGAAATAAACTGCACTTTGTAACATGAAGCGGAAAAAAGTGCTTTTGTCATCTTAATAATAATTTAGTTTGTGTTTTTTTTTTCACGAGGGTGGTATTTAGTGTCTTTTAAAAGCTTTACTTTAAAACAATTTTCCTTCAATAACTATCAAACCAATATCGAATGAAATAGGCAACAGGAGTTCTATAAAATCCATGATAGGGTGAACTCATACATTTGTTTTTATACATGAGGTTTGACACTTAGCAGGTAACTGACTAAGTGAGATCACCTGTTTGAATTCCCCTTGCTTAAATTTATAGCAAAAATTAGTATACTTTGAAAACATTTTTCTTTTAAATTACATATGTATATGTTTCTGCCATTTTTAGGTATTTTTGAATTGCCCTCTATTCCACTTTATTATTATTTACTTTTTTTAGCTCATTCTCTTTATTCTCAAATTACAAACACATACAAAGTTTCTGTTGTATTTATTAATGCAAAAAAACAACAAAATATATAAATGATGACATTTATAGATGTTTTTTTATTTATAAAAATTGTTTTAAAAACTATTATAAATGCTTTGTGCACACACATTGTTATACAAAAATGAGAGCTTTGTGCTTATATATGCATTAAAAAGAGAAACACTAGTAATTGTAGTGTTATAGTTGGGAGATTTTATTGGTTTTACTAATGGCATTTGTAAAAGAAAACAATTGAAACATATGACATTTGCGTGCATTTCCTTTGCTTTTTTATATTTTACAATTAAATATAATAAATGCAATAAAATACATTTCTCTACATTTAATGTTTTGCTACAAAAATAACCATTACAAAGTTAAAATATATAGAAAATTAAATAAAAAATATTTTATAGTATTATAATTGCTCTTGTTTGAATTTTAAAAGAGTAAAAGGGAAAAATTTAGCAGTAGTAATGGAAATATAAGGAAATTATATTTTAATTAATATGTGTACATTGTAACTCCTAGGTAATAACTTCTTAAATTTTTACTCAAAGTAAAAGCTTAACTGTAAAAAAAAAATATTATTTTATGTAGAAATAACTCTGAATATGGGTTAAGTAGACCTTGGGTTAATTAGACCTTCAATGAGGGTCAAATGCAAAAATTGAGAATATATTTCCTCTTACTTCTGGTATTCATAATACTACCAAAATAAAAAATAACCTTATTCTTCATAAACTCGGTGGAAATATAGAAACAGTTCAAATTGTTTTCAAAAGTACACAAAAATTATTCAGATTTAGAAAGTACATATTTCACAAATAACCTCAAATATGAGACTAAAATAATTGTAATAATATTTTAATGTATCTTTATTTTGCTCTCTATTACTGTTTTACTTTAAATTTTCTAACAGCCATTAGAACTGGTTCCTCTGAAAGGACTCAACTGAATATTTAAAAATTTTCAGTAGAGACAAAAAACTGTTTGTTTTTATTAACATTAAAAGTTTAAAAAAAAAAAATATGTATTTTTTGCAGAAAGAGTGGAAAAAATGATGTTAGTTTTGTAAAGCGGATGGAAATGACCACTGTCAAGAAGTTAAAATTGAAAAATTTTGAGTTGACTCCTTTTAGAGGAACCAGTGCGATATTATTATTTTTTTATATAGCATTTTATTTTTTAGCATCCCTTTTAAGTGCAACTATTTTTAAGTGGTTTAGCTATTAAAATATTAAATTACTTTGTTACATATAGGGGAGACTGGGGCAGTTTCGGCACCTTTTTTTTAAAGGTCTGAATCAAAGAATGTATTCGACAGATTTAAAAATGTTATTGCTTCTTGTTATCCTTGGATATTGAACAATAATATATTGGTACAACATTTTATGAATACTTAGTATTGGTTACTTATTTTTGGGAATTAGTATAAAAAGTAATTTTTGCTGAATGTGCCCCACGCCGGGGTACCTTCGGCATTTAACGGGCACATTCGTCATGTTCTTACAAACACTTGGATATTAAAAATTCATTTAAGGATAGAATTAGGTGTTGGTTATGAGCCAAAGTATTAATTTTTTTAGCTGGATGAAAATAATGAAAAATAAACATATTTCTTTAACCCTTAAAACGAAACACAATAATATTGCTTATTAAATAGCTATCTCGCTTTTTTATGTGCGATTTAATTATTTGGCGTTTAATATTGTGATTTCTACCGGCGGACGTTGGAGTCTTAACATCACGCAAAACATCATACATTCAACCGATGCCGAATCATCCCCGATTTAAAATGCTGAATCTACCCCGAAAGCACTACTTACACTCTTTTCTTTTTTTTTTTTCTTTTAATCTCCTTCAAAGATTTGGCTTTCACTTATTTTTTTAGGAAAATAGCACAATTCTTAATGTAATTTTGTAAACTCTCTTTTAAATATTGACAATTTTCAAATTCAAAATGCTTAAAAATTAGAGTCAACATTTTACAAAAACACTTGCAAAAATACTAAAACATCTGCATCTAAGTCAGTTGGTAAGCTAGAGATGACAAATTTCGTGTGAGTTATTTATTAAGCTTTTTGATACATTTACATAAATAGTTAGTGATGCACAATGGTTGCTTCATATCGAAAACGTCATTGCCGAAGCTACCCCAAAGCCGTAGCTGCCCCAGTCTCCCCTATAGACCACTTTGTCATATATAAATAAAGTTAAATATAGAGATTTTTTAATATTTTATATAAAATAAATTTACATTAAATTCAGTTTGGTGTTGGAATACACAGCATGATATTTAACCCTATGGTACACACCCAAAAAAATTAACGTTAATCAATACTCATGGTACCCGGGTACTATAGTGCAATTTTCGTTGATTTTATTAAAAAAAAAAAAAAATATAATTTTATACAAATTTTTTATTACGACCATTTAGTTGGTCAAAGGTCTTAAAGTAAATACATGCTAAAAAACATGTTTCAGTATTTAAGCGATGTTCCTCCGTCTGTCTGACAGTCCATATTAAACTTTTAATGAATAACGGGATTTTGACGTTCATATATTTTTTTAGTATTGCATAATTTAGTACATATAAAAGTTTTATGGAAGTCAGAAACTCCATTTAATTTTAAAAAATAATTTCTATAAATATAGTAACCCTTATGCAGCCCATTTCCAAAAATCATCATAAAGTTAATAAATAAATTTAAATAAAATAGAAATTTCCAAAAAAAAAAAAAATACTTCTGAAACTAGTTTTCCTTCAAATTCCAACGGAGCCATTTTTTTTTTTTTTTTTTAATTTGGCAATTTTGATTATCATGGACATGCTTATTAACTAGTTTAAGCAAACAATTAGTTAAATTTTAACTTTATATGAATCAAAGGATATTTAAAATTATATTTCAAATAATAAATAGAACAAAGAAAGGTTAATTGTAGTGCAAAATAAAAAAAATATCCGGGTACCGTAGGCGTTGACTCCCGCAGGTATCAACTTTAAAGCCACTTTTCATATAGAACAAGTTAATACAAGTTAATATAATTTAAAGTTATATCTTTATTAATAAAGAAATGCGAGCACTTTAAAGTTAAAAATGGTACCCGGGTACTCGTGTATGTACCGTAGGTTTAAATGAATTTTAACAATAATAACATTATAGGACAAATTTTTGTCATCAAGTATTGCCATAACGCGAAATGAAAGTACACCGTTAGGGTAATTAAACCTCCAAAGAGATTTTCAAAGATATTTCCAATTTTGGTTTTATGGATTCTTAAACATCGGACATTTTGGATCACTTTTTTCATAATGTGTGCAAATAAAAAATATCTAAATCATAAAATTTCAAAGGGTTTATAGATATTTATTGTTTTATGGATTATAAGGCTTTCTCTAAGATATCATGTAAGATTTTTATAAAATTCTCCGCCTTTTTACGCCTACTTTTTATAACTTAAATGTATACAATATATCAGTACTCATATTATTCAACAGATTTAACTGATACTATGCATCCAGCGAAAAGAAGTATAGCATATAAAAAAATTACACTCCCACTTTTTGTAAAAATCTTTTTTTTTTTAAGTTTAAATGAAATTTTTTATATTATTTTTTGGAGAAAGCTAAGGGTTAAAATGAAATTTCGATGTCACGCCTTTTTTGATGCTGCTAAGATAATTCACATAAAATTTGACATACACAAGGAATATTATAAAATTTAATTTAGATTAGTGTAGACATAAGGTCAAGTCAAGATTATGACAAAAAAAGGGCGTGGCGTCCAGCAAAATTATAGTGTAATAATGATAACAGTTTATAAATAACGAAAACCTATATATAATAACATTTTAAATAAATAATTTAAATGATTCTTATTTTCATTCATATTGAAAAAAAGGCTCCGAAAGAATCGAACTTCAAAAGGTCGCAAAACCGAAATTTGAACTAACTTTGAAGAATCCTTTTTTCTCGGTAGACTGCGTTATTAACATTTTTTATATATTTAAATAATAATTATAAAAATTTAATATTCATAATTTCGTATGATTCTTATCAAAAATAAAATAAGACAAGATATAGGTATGATTAATATTTTGTATATCAGACGCGTAGTAAAACTCAGAGTACGAAAAAAACAAAGGAGAGAAGTGAATATTTTACAATTTTTTTTATACCCTACACCACCATATAGGTGGTTGGGGTATTATGCGTTTGTGCTGATGTTTGTAACGCATAGAAAAAACCATCAGACCACCACCTTAAAGTATACCATTCGACTCAGAATCACTTCCTGAGTCGATTTAACGATGTCCGTCCGTCCGTCTGATCAGTCCATGTAAAACTTGTAATCAAACTACAGGTCGCAATTTTAAAGGTAAGTCAATGAAATTTAGTACACGATATTTTATTGGGCCAAGGACAAACCTTATTGAAACTGGTTATAATCGATTCATTATTTCACCTAGCCCCCATATAAATGTCCTCCCGGAAAAGGGTTTAACGACCATAAATCCTTTAAATATAGCAATATTTTTGTCACATATAAGTTTCATAAAGTCTAAATCTGTGTGTTAAATTTCAGGAAGATCGGTCTATAATTGACCATAGCTCCCTCTTCCGAAAATCACTTTAAAGGGCATAAATTCCATTAAAATGTTAGTATCAAGTTAATATTCGACACAAATAAGTTTTATATAAATGTAAATGATAGTGCCAAATTTTACGATGATTGGTTCATAATTTACCATAGCACCCATATAAAACCCCTTTTCGGGAATCACCAAAAGTGAATAAATTCATATATTTTTATTTTACACTTAATAAGAATATCAGTCCACAATTGGCCCCAAGTCTTATAAAAGACCCCTGTCTGAATTTTGATGTACACAATGATGTAGGGTATCATACGGGCTTGACCGACTATATCTTCCTCTCTCGTTTTTTTTTTTTTTTTTAATTATTTTGAATTAAAAAATTTCAAGGCCATGTCCTCGAAATTCGATTGTGTTATACTTTTATTTGTTTTCAGATGATCATCTAACGATATAATATATTTTTCAACTTCAAAATTGTTTAGAAAGAACTTATCTTTCTTAGAACACCTAAGAAGCTATGCCCGTTCGTCTGTCCATCTGGCTTTTGAAAAGTTAGAGCTTGGAGAGGACCACCTAAGGAGACGAAATTTGGCTCAAATATTTATCTTATATAAGACTTGTTTGGTGTTAAAAATGGGCAAAATAAAATAAAAAAAAAACTTATGGGCTAAATACCAGAAGCACAGGATATCCGTTGTAACTTTAATTCATACATTTCTCCAGATATCTCTTAAACAAAAGCATATACAAAAGCGTAAGAAAGTTCGAGGATTGATATGAGTTCAAAAACCAAAAATGTGCGTGATCTGTTCACTTTACCGCACACCTACTACATAAAATGAAACATCAACGAAATTTTCCACTAATAGTTGAAGGACTAATGTAAACTTGGAAACAAAAATGAACCTTTTGCCTTCCTTATAAGGTAATATTCTAAAAAGTTGGTGGTTGGTATATAGATTCGTTAAACATCATCGCTTGTTGTTATTGGCGGTTTAAAAAAAAAATAAATATTTATCTTAAAGCTTTGGTAGATTTTAAACAATATTCATATATTTTTAGAAACTAAATGCAATTTCATTTCCTATGTATCTAATATCTGTTATTTTATTGAAATAATGCAATTGTTAAAAAAAAAAACCTAATAAAATCTGAATATTTTATCCTTTGAAAACTAAATGAAAATGGTAAAACCTTATCGATTTTGAATATCTTTAAGTTGGTCAAATTAATTAAATATTGTAAAATTAATGTTAAAAGAGACCACCATTCGCATGTACCTTTTAAAAGGGATAATTTTGGAATTTTAAACTTAAAAAGCTCCTCTTAATAAAATTGACTAGCTCTATATAACTTTATGTACATTCCCTTTTTTTAATTTAATTTTATTTACACCAACTTATCTTATCTCTATTAAATTTAATAAATTTACCAAAACTATATCTATCCACAATATTTAATTTACTCTTCCACACTATTCAAAAATTTATACATCCTATATTTGTTTCTCAAAGAAAATTATACACTGACCACAAATACAATTACACAGCATTAAAAAAAAAAAATAAATAAAAAAAAATGCTTCCTTACAGAAGTTCCAAGAAGTAAACAAAATTCTTAGTTAAAAGAAACAGGAATATAAATAAATTTTTGGTCCACAAATATTTCTACTGAAACCGAAATAAAATAAACTAAATTTATACATTCATTTATTTATATAGAATAAATATTTACTCAATGAAAATATTAAGGCAAATAACTCCAATAAAAGGAAGAAAAACAAGAGAGAAAAAAAGCCTGCAACCTGTATTTCATTTCTGACTAGAAATTTTTCTTCTAAACTATTTACACAATGCAGACATTGGAACTAAGGTATGTATTTATTTGTTCAAATTTATTTAGGAACAAAAAAGTGGTGTACTAAGAAAATTATTTAGTTTTGTGGTCTTGCAAACAAAATATTTTCATGTTTAGTATAGAACTTTTATTAAATGTTAAAAAAGTAAAACATGTCATTTACAGCAATTTATGTATTTTATACACGAAGCATTAAAGAAATATAAAAACATATTTTTAGCTAAATAAAAATTGTAGCAAACTATAGGGAAAAAACTAAAGCCTACTTTTAGCTTAAATAAACTATTGGTAATTTTTTTTTTGGTATTAAATTGCTTTAAATTTTATGTTAACTTTTAAATTACTGAACGTTACTCAATTAAATATTTAGATTTTTCTTTTTTATATCTATTAAATGTATTAATATATAGCCTTTAGCTGTAATCTTATAAATACTTATACTTTCTACTTAAATTAGAGTTAATAATTTCTAACCAGTTTTATCCTTAATTGGAAAATTTAATCACATTATTGTCGGCATCTTTAAATATGAGTATGTTTTGTAGTTGTCTACTAATTTAGTTAGTAGTAGGTTTATTACAACATGTAATAGCAATTAATTTCCGACACATTAATTATAAAAGATTAACATGATGAGATAATATAGTTTTAGTTTAATATACCAAAAATGACAAAAGTACAGCATTCATAAAAGGATAGATGAGTGAAGCAGAGAGAGAGATAGACGAAAAAATGCCCAAAGATAAAGGAAAATTCAGTTAATTGTAAAATGTTTAGGCATTAAAATTTTATAGGTTATAAAGTTGTAAAACTATAGCCTAGCATACTTTACGGCATATTTTAGTGAATTTAATACTCAAGTAAGTTTAAGGAGTTTACACCTCGTTTAGTTAGAAGTTGAAGTAAATTAATCAAAAGAAAATTTCATAGAGGACAAGGATATTATTCTTATAAAATTTGTAAAATTAATTTTAAGTTTTATAAGAATATAACAAGTAAGAAGAGTTTCTAAATAGATGCAGAACACTTTTTAGATATATTATGGTATAATGTACTATTGATGCCAAGAGAGTCCAAAAACTAATTTTCAAGTAGAAAATATTAATTCTCAATAAGTACAAATTCATCTGCATTAATTTAAAGTAAATTGAAGAACTAGAACTGAACTGTAGTTGTACTGAATTTAACTAAAATTACACTGAACTAGAACTGAACTAGACCTTAACTAGAACTGAATTAGAACTAGAATTGAATTAAAATATAATTATAATTATACTGGAAATAAGCTATAACTGAACTGGAATTGAACTAAAACTGAATGGGTTAAAATTAAAGAATTCATTATTATTAATGTTATTTAGCATGAAAACCATAAAGTAATTTTTCACTATTTTCATCTTTTAAAAATTATGCTTTCTTGCTAGTTTTATTTACTTTCATAGCAATTAATTATAACAACGCAAACTTCTTTCCACTTTCTCACAGAAACTAATAATAGTTTTTTAAGAAATTATTATTATTTTTAGAAAAACTATAATTTGTTGCAGCTGTAATATAACAAAAATTTTAAATTTCTTTCCTAAAAATAAAACAACTAAAAATTTTATTATACAACAGATAAAGAAATATAAAAAGAAATAAAAATTGTTCCTCCAAATAAAAACAATTTTCAGCTAACTGTAACTAGAAAATAAGGAAAATTTATTTTTGTTCTAATTTTCTTAGGAAAAACAAAATAGAAAGCTAAAGTAACAGTTAAGTTGTGGAAAGTTCTATAAGGTTTTCTTGAAACTTTTTCATGCTTTAAAAGAAAATTTTTTTTATATTTTTAACTAGAAAAAGAAAAACTTTTTGGGCGTCACATTTTATTTAAATACATATTTTCTTACTACTGTAACCTAAGAAAAAAGCAACAATTTTCCAAAGAGCTATTATTTTTGGAGGGTAATATTTTAGGTTTTTTTCTTTTTTTAGTTTTATATTTTAGCATTTTATATTTCCCTGAAAATAAAAATGCATTTTGTTTATTTAATGTCACTGCACAAGAAAAATTTATATACATATTTTTGAATAATATATATTATGCATAATTTTATATAACTTAAGTTTACATTTTCTTTTTAAAATTTTATTGTTTATAAGCAACATTAATATTTTTGTTTCAAGAAAGAAAGTAAAACAATTGTTTTCTTTAAAAAAAAAAACTGAGTTTTTTGTTGAACGGAAATAATAAAAATGTTAATGAAATAAAGTTTCATATCAGTTTTGGAAAAAAGAGAATTATCAACATAAAAGTTTAACAAAAATTTTGTGGAAAAATAAGAATAAATAGCTGAAATTAGGAGAAGATTATAAAGAAGTAATTTTTTTACAATTTAATTTAATAAAATTACTATTATATAGTACTGTAGCCTTTAAAAGAAAGAAAAAAAAAATCAGCTAATGTTTTTAAGTTTCCATTAAGTTTAAGTGTTTTTATATATAAATGTTAAATAACATTTCCCAATTACAACAAACAATTTTTTAAACTAAAATTTCCTAATTTATTATCATTAAATTTTTAAATTTTCTTAAATTTTTGTTTTACATGAATTGTATTTCTTTTTCCTCAATCTTCATTTAAGTGCATAAAAATTTTGGAACATCAAACAAAAAATATGTAATCACTAAAAGAATACTCCTCTCTATATAATAATGGCAATAGAACAGGAAATTTACAGGAAGTATGCCAGTTTGCTTGAATACTTATTGTCTTGTTACTCTTTCTTTTTTCTTACATTATATTGTCTTGCATCTATTCCTGGTTATTATTTTCCAAACTACAAAATGCACTTTTACTTCATCTAAGAAACAATACACCATCGTCGTCTCTAACTACTTCAATAGTTTCACTTTTTTCTATACATATTTCTACTTTGTACTTTATTCACTTATTTTCTGAAAGAAAAGAACATTTTAGCTATACAAAGAAGAAAATTGTGTTAGAAAACAAAAGACCATGAAGAAGAAAAAGAACTGTATTTTTTTTTGTCTCCGAAATGGAACTTAATATTACAATGATGAATTGAGGTGCTATTGTTTGGCGTTAGAACGAACGAAGAAGGAGATAGGAGTATTTATGAAAGAGACTGCAGATTTGAATCACTTGCTGGGAAAGTAATAAGTTTTGAAGGAAACAAAAGAACGTCTTCAGCTATATTCAGTAAATTTTGTAAACTTTGTATTTTTTTTTTTTTTAATTCTTTTATTTATAATAATATATAATTTATTCCTTTATTTATAATAAAGTGTTGAAAACTTTAGATAAATTTTATATTTATCAGAAATTGTGGACAAATTTTATCTTTCTTGTGAACCATCGATAAATTTTCAATATATTGTTAAATTTTTTTATTTATAAATTTTCTTTAAAAACTTCCTATTTATAAAAAGTTTTTGATATTTTTTATATTTATAGTTGTATTTTTTTTTTTTTTTTTTACAAGAAATTTTTTATAAATTTTTTAAATATATATTTTTTTTATAGGAAATATCCCATATTTTTTCTATTTATAGAAAATTTTCAATAAATTTGCTCCTTAGAAAAAGTCTTTGGTAAATTGTTTCTTAAAGTAAGAATGTTTTTTATTCTACTAAAAAATTGTCTATACATTTTTCTTTAAGGAAAACTTCAGGAAATTTTTTTCTTTAGTGCAAATCTTCGATAAAGGTTATATTTATAGAAAATTTTCGTAAAATTTTATAGAACATTTTCTAAAAATATTTAATTTATACAAAATTTTAAAAAAATTTCCACTTTTGAAACAATTTTCAATCAATATTATTTTTTAAAAAATTTTTGATAAATTTTCTTAAAAAAATGTTGATTTTCTCTTTAAAAAAAATTTTTATAAATTTTCTCTTTAAAAAAATGTTGATAAAAGTTTTCTTTATAAATTAAATTTTTTATTTTTTTTATATATAAATTTTCTTCTAAAAATTGTATTTTTTTTTATAAAGAATTTTCAAGACATTTTTTTATAAAAAAATTATTGTATTAATTTCTTCTTTATAATTTTTTTTTTTTTTTATTTTTTTATTTTCCTTTTATAAAAATGTTTAATAAATTTTCTTTTTATTAAAATATTTAAATTTTCTCTTTATACAAATATTTTTATAAATTTTCTTTTACAAAAAATTTTCAAAAAATGTTCCCTTCAAAATTTTTTTTATAAATTTCCTTTTTATAAAAAAAAAAAAATATTTCCCTTTTTTTTTTTTTGTAAAAAATTTTAAATAAATTTTTTATCGAAAATTTTTTATAGAATTTTTTATAGAAAATTTTTTATAGAATTTTGAAATTTTTCTCTTTAAAATTTTTGAAAATTTCCTTTTAAAAATTTTTATTAATTTTCTTCTTTAGAATATTTTCAGTAAATGTACTTATATAAAGAATTCTGTAAATGTTTTTATTTTGTTGAATTCCAATGAATTTCTGATGAATATTGTATTTTTTTTTTATAAAGAATTTTCAAGACATTTTTTTATAAAAAAATTATTGTATTAATTTCTTCTTTATAATTTTTTTTTTTTATTTTCCTTTTATAAAAATGTTTAATAATTTTCTTTTTATAAAAATATTTAAATTTTCTCTTTATACAAATATTTTTATAAATTTTCTTTTACAAAAAATTTTCAAAAAATGTTCCCTTCAAAATTTTTTTTATAAATTTCCTTTTTATAAAAAAAAAAAAAAAAATATTTCCCTTTTTTTTTTGTAAAAAATTTTAAATAAATTTTTTATCGAAAATTTTTTATAGAAAATTTTTTTATAGAATTTTGAAATTTTTCTCTTTAAAAATTTTGAAAATTTCCTTTTAAAAATTTTTATTAATTTTCTCCTTTAGAATATTTTCAGTAAATGTACTTATATAAAGAATTCTGTAAATGTTTTTATTTTGTTGAATTCCAATGAATTTCTGATGAATATTTCCTTTATAAAAAATGTTCTACTAATGTTCTCTATATAAAAAAATTTCGATAAATTTTCATTTCTAAAAAGTTTTTAATAAATGTTCTTTATAAAGAAAAAATATTCTTAAAATATTATATTTAGAGATATAAATTTATTTCCTCCTGAGAGAAAATCCATGACATTTTTTTAATAATTTTCATAGTTTTTGTATATTTTATAAAATTTCAAGAATTTCAGAAACTTTCCCTTTAGAGAAAAGTCCATTTATACAAAATTTTTGTTAAATGTTTTGTTATAGATAATTTTCTATATATATTGTTTGTATTCAAAATGTTCGATAAATTTCTCTTAAAAGATGGTACGATAAATGTTCTGTTAAGAGAAAATTTTTGACGTTGTTTTTATTTATATATTTTTCATAAAATTTAAATGAATTTTTTGTCAAACATTTTTCATGAAATTCCTCTTTATAGAACAGTTTTGATAAATTTAACCTTTATACACAATTTTTGATATCTTCCCGTTATAGAAAATTTTCGACAAATTTTTCTTTCCAGAATCACAAAATTGTCTCTTTAGAGAAAATCTTCGATAAACTTTCTTTTCAGAGAAAATTTTTAGAAATTTATTGCGTTATAGAAAATATTCCGCAAATATTTTATTTATAGAAAATCGTTTATAAATTGTCCATTTTGCTCTTTATATTTTCTCTTAATATAAAATTTGCGATTAACTTTCTCTTTAACCCATTTTTGTACCACTTTTACTTCGCCTTATTAAGTAGTTATGTAGTTAATGATGAATTTTTTATAATTATTATTAGATTAAAATATTGTTCTTAAGATAAGGGAAGAAAATCAAGTTTTTTTTATAAATATTGGATCGCCTAAAAGCCTAGTGTTGCGAGAATGCATCAATGATCATTTCGGTGATATTTTTAAAACTTCTTTCTGAAAAAGTGTTTTAATGCTATTCTGCATTAAAGAGATTTTTGGATAAATCTTCCCTTTATAAAAGATTTTACATAAATTTTCTTTTCGATAAAATTTTTCTTTAAGAACATTTTCGATAGATTATCTCTTAAGAAAGTCTTCTGCAAATTTTTTCGTAATGAAAAATTGTCGTCAAATTTTCTATTTATAGAAAATTTTCATTAAATTTACAATTTACATGAACCCATTTTCGACCACTACCCGATTCAGTTGAGATAATTTTATGAAATTTGGCACAAGTTTTGTGATTATGATAACAACTTTTTCATTCCGAAATACAGGGCCTGGAAAATTTCAGAAATCGTACCATTTTTGGCCCCAAAAATTTAAAGCTATTTATTTAGTTTTAGGAAAGCAGATTTCAAAATATCGCCGAAATGACCATTGATGCGTTGAGGCTTTAACCCCTAATTTTGGATAGCCTATTTATGAAAAATTCGATTTTTTTTCCCTTAACTTTAAGACAACATATTAATCTAATAATAGGATTAATATAAAAATACAATTTTTGATTTATTAAACATTTTTGATAAATTGTTTTTATAAACATTTCTTTAAGAAAAATTAGTTTAATTTTCATACTATAGAAAATTTAGCTCAAACAGTATTACTTTATTTTTTAAAACATAATTAGAACACATTCATAAATAGCTTTGAATAGTAAACTTGTTTTTGTGTACATACATATAATATATTTTAATTATTTTTCTATCCTTATACAGCATTTATATAAATTTTTGTTACAAAATTATTTATATAAATTTCCAACTCTATTTTATGTTGTAATCCTCTAAATTATAAAAAATTGTCCATTATTACATTTAATTTATGGCCTTTTATAAAATATTTAAGCTAAATTTATAGACTTAAATAAAATTGCCCAAAAAATAACACTAACAAGCCTTTATCATCATCATGAAAACAAAAAACTCTCTTACACCCAATAAGCCAATATTTATAAAGTTTATTATTGGACAAAATCCATTTATAAAATTCAGTGAATGCACTTAAATTGAAAAGCCATAAAATCATAAAAAAATTCTACTGCTGCCTGCCTGCAGCCGAGGAAACAAAAAAACAAAATCACATTAATTTTTATTTTCAATAATCTAAGTTTAAAGCAGTAGTTTTCAACTGTAAATCCTTTAAAATAAATGAAACGTATATTTTTTTTGGAAAACTTTCACTAAAAACATCAGCAGCAACAACAAATATTTAAAATAATGAAAACAAATACAAACATATGTATGTATAAAATACACATAGCAACAGCTTTGAAAGGATTTGTAAAATTAATATGTATATAGCAAGGGAGACACAGAGAAACTAAGAGAGAGTATTTAAAAAAACAGCTAAAGTCTAGTAGCCTAACAGGCTTTAAATGAAAATGAATGTAAATATATAAAAAAATTTGTTACATACACATACGATATACGAATGTATTTGTTAACATGTTTATTTGTAAAAGAAAATTGTATATAGAACAATAACTATCATATAGCTTAAGGGTTAAAATTAAGCTACTAAGTACATTCCAACACATGAAAATGTACTCAATCTCACTTGTAAGCAGTATTATAAGGATATTTAAAGATAATGTATCTTTAAAAAACTTAAAGATACATTAAATATCAATGTATTTTTGATGTTTAATGTTTAGCTTATAAATCTGAACTAGTGATTTTACTAGTTAATTTTTAAAGTGCCCTTGTTCTTAAATTACTTTTCAGACTGACTTCCTAAACCTTCTAAACATATTTTCATTTGTTTTAGTTGTTTATGAGAATATAAGCAGTTGCAGTTGTGTGTGTATAACATATCCATGTGTTTCTATTTATATTATAATGTTTGATAATATTGTGTTACACCAAACTGCAATACTAAGCAAAATATTCTAAAACAAATAAAAAACCAAGAGCTTTTTTTTTTTTTTATATTTCGCCTGGTAGAAGTAGTTACAAATAACACCAACTGCAGCAGCAAAAAAAAAAAAAATATGAAAACAGAATGCTAAACTACATTGCATTTTATTGTGTCAGTTGCTTACGATAGAAAATAAATTGCAAAATTTTATTTGCATTTGTTTATATGGTTAGTAGTACAACAAACAACACAGAAACAAGACATTTGCAATAGAAAAAAGAAATGTATGTAAATATGTTGCATGAATATTTATAACTACGAAAAAACTACACTATTTGCTAAGGAATGTAATAACAGAAAGATATTAAAGCTTACTGAAAAAAAGCTTTAAAAAAGGACCTCATATTTTGGAAAAAAACTACAATTACTACTGCCTTTTCTTCGAGCTCTCATTAGAAAGTTATATGCAATTAATTCATTAAATATTATTTCGTTAAAGTACTTAGTTTAGCACTTTTTTTCTTACTTTCCTTATTTTCAGCTTCAAATACATATAAACGATGTTTGTTATTTGTAGTTGGTTGCTGGGTTTTATTCGTTTCAATTAAATGCAGTTGGATTTGTTTGTATGTTTGGTAGAATAGACAAACAATAGAACAAAAAAGAGTACAAATCTAATGCTTGATAGAGCCTGGCACAAAAAACAATTATATTGTATATACACTTACTAACACACACGTAAATAATACTACAAATGAATAAAAATATACGTATGTATGTAAGCACATACATTCACATGATTACGCTGTCAGGCTATAAAATGTTTGCATATGTGATTTTTTTCGAAAGGAAGGGAAAAGAGAAGACTTAATTTATTTGCAAGATCGACCACACCCAGCAAAAAAAAATATAATAATACTAATAATCAAGTGCTTTTTTGTAAGCATCAAAAATAAAACTAAATGCATATTTTGCCTACTTTTGGAAGCTATTGATAATTACATAAAAAAGGAAAATAAATATATTTTAGGCAGGAAAAACTAATTTGCACAAAAAAAAAAAAAATATTTCTATTAAAATGTTTACTCCTTTTCAGTTTTGTTTTGCTATGTTTTTTATTTTTTATATATTTTCAAAGAATGTTTATAAAAAAATAGTACAATTTGAAAGAACTCAATATTGATAAAGTATAAATGTATTCTTATCATTTAATACCAAAAAAATATTTTTTTTTACATTATGAGTTGTATTGTTTTTAGTATCAAAAACAAACAAAAAAATTAATGCTGAATTAATTCGTTGCAAAATTTTTTAGTACGAAGAGAACATTAAGTTAAAAAAATTTGTGTACAGCTATAAATAACTTTATTACAAAATATAATTTTTATATGAATATTATTAAATAAAACAGTCGTTAGTACTAATGATTATTTTTAACATTACAATAATTTAAAATTAAATTAATTTGATTAATAAATTTATATTTTTTTTTTTTTTTTTTGGTGAAAAACAAAAGCAAATCCTAGTACTAAAAATAATTATGAAAACTAAAAATAACTACGTTCTAAAAATGTTTTTTACTTAACAAAACAAATTTTTATTGAAATTTAGTACTAAAATTCAAAAAATAATAATAATAATAAATTACCACTAAAATAAATTCTGGAATCAAAGCCAGTTAATATTATAAATTATAATTAAAATTTATTTTAGTTTAAAAATTTAATGAGCAATAAAATGCTTTTGGTACTGAAATGCTTTTTTTACTATTATTATACTATTTTTTGTAATAAGCGAAAACAAATTTTAGAACAAAACATTACTTTAAGAACGAAAAATACTTTTAAGTACACCAAATTTTTCTCCTAATTTAAACTTGTTTACGTTCCAAAAATTATTTTAAGTACTTGAATTACCTCTAGTACTAAAATTAACTTATAGAACTAAAAATAGATTTGAATAAATATGATTTTATGTACTAAAAATAATTTTTGGTATTAAAAATATTTGTAGAAACCATATCTTTAGCGCTAAAATTATTTTTATAAAAAATTATAAGAAATAATTTCAAGTTCAAAAATTTTTACTACGAACAATTAATTTTTCCATAAATATTTATTTAGTAGTATAATATTAAATTTAAAAAAAATAAATAAAATTTTTCTCAGTATAAAATCAATTTTTAGCATCAAAATAAATTTATAGTAGAAAAATTAATTTCTAGTACAAAATTTAATTTTTAGTATAAAAAAAGTTTTTAGTATAAAAAAAAAAAAATTAATACAAAAATAAATTTTTAGTATAAAATTAGTTTTTAGTATAAAAATAAATTTTTTAGTAAAAATAAATTTTTAGTATAAAAATAAAATACAATTTTTAGTATAAAAATATATACAATTTTAGTATAAAAATTAATTTTTAGTATAAGAATACAATTATTGTATAAAAATAAATTTTTTGTATAAAAATACATTTTTATTATAAAAATACATTTTTAGTATAAAAATACATTTTTAGTATAAAAATACATTTTTAGTATAAAAATACATTTTTAGTAAAAGATACAATTTTAGTATAAAAATATATTTTTAGTATATAAATATATTTTTAGTATAAAAATACATTTTTAGTGTAAAAATAAAATACATTTTTAGTAAAAAATAAAATTTTAGTAAAAAATAAATTTTAGTATAAAAATACATTTTTAGTATAAAAATACATTTTTAGTATTAAAATACATTTTTGGTATAAAAATACATTTTTAGTATAAAAATACACATTTAGTATAAAAATACATTTTTAGTATAAAAATACATTTTTAGTATAAAAAATACATTTTTAGTATAAAAATACATTTTTAGTATAAAAATACATTTTTAGTATAAAAATATATTTTTATTATAAAAATACATTTTTAGTATAAAAATACATTTTAGTATTAAAATACATTTTAGTATAAAAATATATTTTTGGTAAAAAAAAATAAATTTTTAGTATGAAAATACATTTTTGGTATAAAAATAAATTTTTACTATGATAATAAATTTTAGAATGAGAATTAATTTTAAATATAAAAATGAATTTTTAGCATAAAAATAAATATTTTGTATAAACATTAATTTTTAGTATGAAAATAAAATTTTAATAAAAAATTAATTTTTGATATAAAAATCAATTTTTAACATAAAAATCAATTTTTAATATAAAAATCAATTTTTAGTATAAAATTTAAATTTTTAAAATAACTAATAGAAAAATGAATTTAAATTTTTAGTATAAAAAAAAAAATAGTATAAATATCAATTATCAGTATAAAAATACATTTTTATTATAAAAATAAATTTTTATTATAAAAATTATGATAACTACCAAATTTAAGTGTAAATAGTTTTTAAAAAATAGATCAATTTAGAAGAGCAATTTTATTTTGTTATCTAAAAATCCATTCTAAATATCTGTAGACTATTGCCTAAACAATTCGAATTTTTTAATTTTTCAGTAGAGCTAAATATTTCAGTTATTTGAGTAAAAGGAATTATTTTCAAATCCTTTAAAGTCTTACATTTCTCTACCATTTTCCCTATCTCTTACATGTCTGTGAGTTTATGAACAAAAAGCCTTTAAAACATAGGTTGTATTAGGGACACTGTGTAGGCAAATTTAGTTTATAACAATAAACAAAAAAAATAAAAAAATTGCCATAAAATATATAGTTACATTGTGCATAAAAGCCACTTGATTTGCTTTTAATCTAGTTTGCAATTATTTAAAAATATTTTTAATTCTACAAAAATAAAAATTTTTTTCAAGATAGTTTTTCATTTTTCGCTTTAGCGACAATTGTTTTAGAATTTGTTTTTTAATTTGTGGAGGTTGTATTTCATGTTGCAGGATACTATTTACATTTTTTATTTTTTTATTATTTTATAAAAAAAATGGCTAAAAATCAAGTTAAGCACGTTTCTAACAGTGAAATGAAATGTAGATTTAGCTATTTCAACAATAAAATTATATTCTTTTTAGACATGAATATATATATACCTTCATATCTGTATGTGTGTGAATTTTATTAGTAATTTTATATTTTAAATTGTTGGGGCGTGTTTTTATTTTATTTTGTTTAGTTGCTGTTTTAGGGTTAGTATGTGTTTTTCAAGTATATTGCAGTTGGTGTTTTAGGAAACGGAAATGTTTTTAAAATAAGCTTTTAAAAACACTTATGCTCAATGATGTGGCAGTAAAAATTTGACTATTGTTGAGTTTTTTCTATTTTTCAGCAATAAAAATGTGGTAATAACAATTTGCAAATATTTTTTTTTTTTTATTTCCGTTTTTTGATAACTTTAAAATGCTAATGGAATTTTCATATCTAAATGATTTTATTTAATATGATATATTTTTTTTATTTTATTCGAATGGGATTTTGTTCGTTAGTTTCTTAAGGGAATATTTTTCAAGCTAATTGCTACTGTTTTATTGTAGTTTTAAAATGCTACCATTATTTCATTTAAGAATTTCGTAAAAATAGTATAAACTAAAATTTTATTTATTTTAAATCACCTAAAAATTTCTAAAACTTCAAGAACTTTTAGTATTATACAAAATATTAAAATTGTTCATTGGAATTAAGCTTTTTTTACCTTATTAACAACTAACTTTTTTGTACATTTTATAAATTTGTCTTTTCCAATTAATATTAATGTATTTTGAACTATAATTTTTAGACTTTAAAAAGGATTATATAGTTTTTGTGTGTGAACAGTTGCACATTTTTCAAATTTATTTAAATATTAATTTTATTATTTCATTATAATTATTATTATATGATTTAAGTAATAAATTTCATAATATTTATGTGCTATAGATAAGAGATTTTTCTCATACAATGCAAAATATGGTTAACAATCATTGACCTATTAAATTTTTTGGTTTTATATATATGGATTTAATGAAAAATAATTTATGGATAAAGTTTATATTTTTAATTTATATGTAAATATATATAAATAAAATAGCTGAAAATGTTTATAATTTAAAGGGACATTTTAAATTGGTTTAACATGAAAAGAATAAGGTAGTTATCTAAATCCTTAGAGATTAATTTGGAATGCAATTAATAATGCTAGAAAGAATTCAAAAATTAGAAATATTATTTTAAATTTATTTTTTTATTTAAAATGGAGTAATCAAAAGTTTTCTAATAACTTTAAAAGAAAACCGTAAAATAATAAACTTTTTTGGGATCAGTTGGTATTTATTTCTTCTCTACTTCCATCTAGTAAGTTTGTTTATGAAAGTCTTCTCACACAGTAAGCTTTGATAGATATTGTGTTTCAGAAACCAATTTTATGAAATGCTTTCTAACATTCATATACATAAGTTTTTTTACAAATAAATTTTAAAAAAATTTTAAATGCTTTTTTGAAAACTTTTTTTTTTTTGCAATAATTTTTATTGACAGCTTTAAGAATATTTAAGATGTCAAATTTTCACAAATTTGTTTTTTTTAACTCTTTTTGGCAATAATATTTTAATAATCAAACTAGTAAAAAAAAATATACAAAATGCATATAAAACATATATAGCACATTTTATTAAAACGCCATTTTCAAGAAGTTATTCTCGAATAGTCTTCACAAAAATTTGTTCGACAGTGAACTTTTTCAAAAAGCTTTATTACAAAATGGTAAAAAAGATTTAATACAAAATGTTCTTTTTTTTTTTTTTTTTTAAAAAAACTTATTTCGCGAGTTTTCAGAAAAAACCTTTCTTTAAAAAGTCCTTATTACCAATTTATTTCTACGAAAAGCTTTTTTATAATCAAATTTCAAAAACGTATTTTTGTAAAAATCTTTACATAGTTTTTATAATAAGTTTTTATTAATAGCTTTCATCTTCTTCTTTTTAATTAATATATTGAAAAATATTTAATACGCATATAAAATATTTTATTAAAAGGAAATTTTTCAAAAAGCTTTTTTCGAAATAAATTTTCACAAAGCTTTTAAAAGGCTTTATTACAAAATATTTTATATTTAAAAAAAAGAAATTATTTCACAAAAAAATATATATTTTAAAAGCTTTTCTCCAGTGCTTATTAAAAATCGATTTCCATAAAATGCTTTATTACAGTCAAATTTCAAAAAAGCATTTTTATGAAAAGGTTTATATATAAAGTTTTAAAAATATGTTTTTATTAAGAGTGTTCATGCTAAAAATATGCTTTTATTAAAAGTTTTCATGCTAAAAATATTTTTATTAATATTTTTCATAAACTTTTTTTGTATAAAAATAAATATATACATTTGGTTGGCCCTCTTTTATATGGAGAAAAATAAAGGCTTTTAGTTTTTTATTTTCACCTCCAAAAAATGTTCAAATAGCCCAAAAACTATAAAATACAAAGTTTTAGATTGATTGAAAGAAATTTAGAGGTGGCTCAAATCGATTGAAATATTAAAAATTTTATTTTTTTTTTACTCTGCTTAACCATAAATAATTAGTTAAAACTTAAATTGTTTTTGTTTCATTACCAAAAAATTACCAAAATCAAGAAAATAGAACAATCAATAATATCATAGTTGTTAAACTAAAATTATGTAAAACGCATAATTTTCAACCAAATACACCATAGAAAAATAAGATTTCAACCAAAATTTTCTTCTTGATTTTAGGCAATTCAAAAAGCTCATAATCTATGGAATTCAACAAAATATAAACCTTGAAAATGGCATTTAAAATTAATTATATATAATCGATGAAAGAAAAACATTTTTAAAAAGTCATAATTTTTAAGATTTTGATCATAAAACTTGGCATGTCTTAGTTTTTCGACTATTCGAATATTTCCAGGGAGTGAGACCCACAATCTAGATGTTCATAAAAGTTTTTCATCAAATAAAACTGCAATGCTCATCATATAGAGCATTTTTGTAAGAAATTTTAATGAAAACTTTCATAAAAAATTATATAAAAATAAAATTTTTTTAATAAAAGCTTTTTGCAAAAGTTTATTAATAAAAAATTTCATAAAAGGATTTATTAATAAAGAAAAAATGAAAGGCTTTTATCACAAAAGATTTTTTTTTAATTTTCACAAAGAGCTTTTACCAAAAATGTGTATAGAAGGATTTCATAAAAATAACAGAAATATCTTTTATAAAGCTTTAAAAAAAAAATAAAATAAAAATATAATAGAAGAAAAACTTAAAAGCTTTTACTACAAAGCTTTTTCTTATGCAAGATGTGTATTTTTACAAAATATTATTTTCAAAATTGTATTTGTTATTAAGATTTCTTTGTACAAATTATTATACATTCCTTAGAAATTTTCTGTTTTAAATTTTATGACACATATTTTGTTAAAGCTTTTATCTTAAAAAGCTCAGTTATGATTTGAAGGATTTTGTTAAACGAAGTCTCTGTGTTAAAATGTAAATCAATTTTATTATCCATACCAAAATATTATACTTAATAATAGAGATTATTTACCAAATATACAATTTAAAAATTCAAAATATTGCTAATAATATTATTATTTTGAAGGATAATATTTGTAAGCCTTAAAATTTATATAATGTACCCACAACAAGTATAAAATAATAAATTTTTAAAATAATTACAATTTATTTTTACATGAAAATCAAAAAATAAAAATATATAAATTTTTTACCGCCCAACCAATGCATACGAAGCTAAATGAAAATAATAATAACCCAACAGTTGCAGGAGAATGTTTAACAAATTTTAATATGTATATGTATGTAAATATATATAGAAGGGTTTCAACACAGACAGCTTAAAAGCTGTTCTGAAACTTCAAAAATACAATCCTTTAGAATACACAGGAACTATATTACTTTTATATAAAAGAAAATTTAATATTTAATCTTAAACTATGACGCACTACAGCTTAGATTACTTAGAGAGAGTAAAGTAAGCAGCAGAATATTTTCATCAACAAAACAGCAGGCAATTGTTACAATACTCGTGTAACATATTCTGTATTAACATAAATACATATTTATAAATGTATGTTTTTGTAAACGCTATTTTGTACATTAAAATAAAATATATATATATATATATATATATATATATATATATATATATATATATATATATATATATATATATATATATATATATCATTTTAGCGTATTCTGACACAAATACAAATACATAGATTTAATTACACCCCTTTTATATAAATAACTATTTATAATCATATATTATTTATACATTTTATTTTTAGCAAAAAAAAAACTATCATTTCATATATAAGCGTATGTATGCGTGTGAATTATACAACACATGTAATTGTGTAAAAGTCATAAATTTATGTCATTTAAATACATTATAAACAACATTATAATATATGAACAATCATGTATGTTAAATGAAAAACCTCAAATCAATTAAAAATTTAAAATTATGAATCATTTTTGTGTTTAAATACATTTTACAAATTTGTGGTGGCAATACCAGCAACATTTTTTTCTTCACTCTTTGCCTGAAATGGATGGATGGTTTGATATTAAATTTTTTCTAGTTTTTTTTTTAGTTTTGTAAATTATAAATAGAGTTCATTAGTGTTAAAGAGAGAATAATTGTTATTAATTTTGTTGAACAGAAATTATAGAAAAATAATTTAAAAATATCAATTTTTAAAGTTGTATAGTAATAAAAATAATTTGATTTTTTTTTAATTTTAATAATTATATATTTAAAGAATTTATATTTTTGCAATTGAGTAATGAAAATTTTATGGCGAGCCGATGTTAAAAAGGGAAAAATTAGTTGTAAACTTTAAAATTTAAAGGTTTTGCATAAGTTTTTTATGGAATTTTTTAATTTCACAGAAAAAATTATTTCCTTACATTTTTCAGTTAACACAGTTGTTTAATTTGAAATCAAAATTTAAAATACATATTTGGGCAAAAATAATATAAAAGGAATAGTAAAAAATGCTAATTAAAGTGAGCAAAATCGGTTTATAAATAACTGAGATATTGTCAAAAAACCGAAGTTACCTCCAAAAAACGTTTTTGTTGTCGGCTTTTCCAAGCTGATATACAAACTAGCGACTATGTTCTTGTACGTAACATTCAGAATGTTTTACTGAATAAATAAACAAAATCGATCCATTAAATTATTCACAAATATTGGTCACAAATATTTTTATAAAATTTCGAACAAATCGGTCCATAAACAACCTATAACTCTATATAAGCATCGGAATTCATTTTTGAACAAATCTGTTCATATATAATTTTTTGGATTTTTTTTTTTTTTTTTTTTTGGGTTTTGAACTAAATCGGTCTGTTATAGGCAAAAAAAATAAAAAATTAAAAAATTATAAAAATAAAATTTTTAAAGTTTTTCAAAAATTTTTAAAATAAATTTTCCCAAATCGTTTCTTTATAATTTTTCTTTTTTATTATAAAATAATTTTTTTTTTTATTGTTTCAAAGAAGAACTTCTTTAAAATCGTTTTTAAAAAGATTTCCTAAAGAAAGCTCTTTAAAACTTCTCTTTCAAGATACATTTTATAAAGCTTTTATTTTTTTTTTTTGCTAGAAAATTTATTTCATAGAAGTTAAAAAATAAGGAAAAGCTATTTAATACATAAAAAAATATTTAAAGATTTCGTTTGCTCAAGCATTTTAGTACTTTCTTAGAGAAAATATTTTCATCTATTTTTTTGGCTTTAAAACTTATTAACTAGATTTATTGAGAACATTTTGATTTCAAGCTCTTTATATTTTTTTTATTATTTTACTAAATTTTATAAAAATGTCACACTTTTTCTTAAAAAAAAAAAAAAAACTAAATAAAAATTATTTAAAAAAATTTCAAAAAATATGGCACGATAAAACTAAAAAATTGTTAACAGAAAAAATAATTAGTGTTTTATATTTAAAATAATTGTTGGATTTGTTTTTTTATTTTTTATTTTTTTTTTTTTGCGGTAGGAAGAGAGAAAACATGTAAACAAATGATTAGACGCAGACAAATGGGAAAGTTTTTTGGGATATTTTTGGGGGGGTTTATAGGGATAAAACATATAAGGATTTGATTTTTTTTTTTTCTTTTTTGTATTATATTTTTATATTATTTTTTTCTTCTGCTTTTTTTTGTAAGAAAATTTAGTACGTTAATCGTCAGTTTTGGTTTTTTTCGCTTAAATACTTATAAAAAATCTTAAATTTAAAATGTAAACAAAAAAAGTTAATAATTAAAAGAAAAATAAAGACATTTAAATAAAAACTAAAAATTAATCTGTTTATTTTATATTTATTTTTGATATAAAAAAATTCATATTTATAAAAAGCAAAATGAAATAATATCAAAATCAACTAAATAAATAATAAATAAATCATAATTAATAAAGTGATTATTTATTTATATATATTTTTTATATATTATATATATTTGTGAACTTTTTTGTTGTTGTAATAATGTTATCGAAAATTAAAGTAAAAAATAAATAAAATAAAAAAATTAAATTATAAAATATTTTAAATAAGTGTTTTTTTGTTATTTGTTTTTAGTATTTTTTGTATTAGTATTTAATGTTTTATTTTTTGTTGAAGATAATTAAATTTTAATGAAATTATATAGAAAAAAAAATAAATAAATATTTAAACATATAAAATTAAATAAATAATATTAAACTAAATACACATAGACACGTACACATAAAACACATACATTTGATTATTATAAACTATTGGTATTTATTTTGGTTTTCGATGTTTTTTTTTTTTTTATTAATTAATGGAAATTAATGTTGAGGAGATTGTTGGTGATTTTTTGAAATTAACAAAAATACAATATGAAGGAATAAAATGTATATTACAAAAATGTTTAAAAAATATTTTAGGAGGACTTTTTTTAAAGTTACTGAATAAAAATGATAAAGAAAACTAGATATGAACAAGTTTTATTTTTGAGTTATAAGGAGATGCAAGGTGAGATGCAAATGTGGTGAGTTTTGGGGAGAAACATAGAATTTTCTTATTGCTATTGAAATATAGTTTTGAAAAAGTAAATTTATTTTTCATTGGCTACAAAATGAATTTTGAATAAATGGTAGACAAAATCATAAATTTTTCAGACTTCTTAAAAAGAATTATGGAAAAGATTTTGCACAACAAATTTCCTCTAAAAGAACTTTTTTCTTAATGAACTGTCTTTTAATGAATAAAAAGCTTTTTTCAAGAAAAACTACGAAAAACTCCTTTGTTAAATCCCGTTTCTAAAAATGGCTGTGCGAAAATATGTTTGTTCATAGAAGGCTTTATAAAAAGTAATTTTCTTGACAGATTTGATAAACTTTTGTTACAAAAAGCTTAATAATAAATTTTTTATAAAAATATTTTGCTAAAAAGCTGCTTTTGTTAAAAGCATTTTTGGAAAGCTCACGAAAGCTTTTCGTAAAAAGTTTTTTTTTTACAAAATATTTTGATTTCATAAAAATATTTTGTTAAGCTGGTTTCATTAATAGTTTTTTTTTTGACATCTCATAAAATACTTTCCTAAAAAGCTTTTTTTTTTACAAAATAAACATTTTATAAAAAAAAACTATTTTTCTGCAATCGCTTAAAAAAGTTTTTATATAAAGCTTTAATAAAAATATGTTTAAAGAAAGCTTTCTTTCACTTAAAATCGTTCTTTACAAAAGTGATTCCCATAAAATCTTTCTCATAATAAATCTGTTTTCATAGAAAATTCTATAAAATATAACCATATAAATCTTTTTCTTAAAAATTATTTTATTTTTTTAATTTTTTTCGTAAAAAGTAGCTTCTAAAGAAGTTGTTCTTGCAAAAAAGCTTCTTAATAAAAACTGTTTTTAAAACGGTTACGAATCTTATTTTCTTAACAATAAATTAAGAATTTTTCATCCTTTTTTGAAAAATATTAAAATACAATTTTTAAATTTTCGATATTCTATGTTTCTCCTTAATACATTTTTTAAAGTAATATTTTTTATGAATTTTGTAGAAATGTTTTGTGTTTAAATAAAAACAATGTTTTCATTTTAAGGATTTTTTTTCTTCTAAATAATATTTTTCTATCGTTCGATTTCCTTCTAACTTACCAAGGTGTAAATGAGCTCCAGAAGAGACTACATTTTTGGAAAATTATATTTTGGTTGTTATGGATTTTAAGTAGAGTTAATGCATTTAAATGCACATTGGGTGATAATACAATGGGAAATTTTATTTTTTTATATTTGTTAGTTTTTTTGGTTTTGATTTTTCAAGTTGTAGTTTTTTGTTTATTTAGACGTCACAGCATTACAAATGAAGGACAATACACATGTTAAGACAGGACAAGTACATTTAAAATAATTTTTCAAATAAAATAAACAAGAAGATAGAAACAAATACAAAAAAATGTTTTAATTTTTTTTTTTTTTTTAGTTAGCAAAATAATGACATTAAATGTTAAGTGGAAAAAATAAATATTCTTCAAAATGAAAATATAAAATTACTAAAAAAAGAAGATAAATTCAAAAATAAAATAAAAAAATTAAAAAACAATTAACATTTGACACAATTTATTTTATATGATATAAACATACACACACATTCATACTTAAAGTCCAGGGGAATTATATTTTTCTTTCCGTTTTATTTCTGTTGATTTTTTAGTATAAACCTACTTTTTTTTTCTTTTTGGTTTTTTTATTAGCTTGTGTTAGTATTATTTACCTTAAATTTATTATAATATATATTTTTTAAATATTATTTTTATATATAGAAAAAAAATTATAATTAAAATCAACCAAAAAATTTTAGACACGCACATGTAAATAAATAATTATAATCTCAAATAATAATATTTAAATAAACAAATAATTTCATAAAACATAAATATAATAATTATAATTTTTGATTATATTTTATAGAAAAATATAGACATTTAGTAATTTATTTATTTTAGTAATCCAAAAAAAGAAGATAATAATTTAAAATTAATTTATAATAAACAAAAAAAAAATATATATATTGAATAATCTATAAAGAACAAGAAAATTTAATTTTACAGTGAGTAACAATATGAAGACACTTTTTAAACTGTAATGATTTTATATGAATTTAAATTCATTACTGAGTTTAGTTTTAATTTAGTTTTATTAGTTTTAATTTATATACTCTGACACGAACTCTTTTAAAGGG
This sequence comes from Protophormia terraenovae, assembly GCA_951394005.1. Taxonomy (NCBI): domain Eukaryota; kingdom Metazoa; phylum Arthropoda; class Insecta; order Diptera; family Calliphoridae; genus Protophormia; species Protophormia terraenovae. Next base: position 93,486,736 of record OX596076.1, read on the forward strand.
AATACTTAAATCAGAGAATAAACTTCTGTAAAAAGTTTCGAAAACGTTCCCTTTTATTGAAAGTATAAGCAATAAAAGCTTTAAAGATCTTAAATTTAATTAAGGTATATCGTCTATATAAATATCTAATTCAAACTCTTATATTTAAATTGTTATATTCTGCTTTTCTCTCTGCCTCCAGTTCTATTGTAATCTCACCATTTTTTTCGATAACCTGTAAGGTACTTTTAATTTTGATCCAAAATATTTTAGTTTACTCTATGATACATTTTACTGCTTAACTCTTTAGGGAGAACAATAAAAATAAGTTGTTTGATATCGTAAATTAAAAGCACTAAACTATTCCACTTTATCCTCCCATAGCATAGTTGGAACATATTGAGTTTGCTGTCAGTATTAACGGTTCACAGGGTATTGGGAAAACATGAATTTGACTTGTCCCCCATCGGTGACCATTATTGTCACAGTAGTAAGGAAAAGATATGAAAGAAGTTATACTCCTTCTCAGTTAGTACCATGATCCTGCAAAACATTGACTTTGTGTTTTCAGGGATTTTTTATTTATCCTCGGAAATATTAAGTTTTCCAAATGGTATTCAAATTTCCCACCTATAGTGGTGTAGGGTATTATGCGTTTGAACTGATGTTTATAGCACCCAAAAATATTGGTCTCAGAGTCACCTTAATTTATACCAATCAGCTTAGAATCACTTTCAGAGTCAATTTAAAGATGTCCGTCCGTCTGTCCGTCCGTCTTTCCGTCCATGTAAACCTTATAATCAAACTACATGTCGCATTTTTGAATACAAATGAATGAAATTTGGCACACAGGTTTCTTATAGTCCAAGAACGAACACTATTGAAACTGGTTATGATCGGTTCATTATTTCACATAGCCCCCATACAAATGTGATCCTATAAATATAGCAATATTTTAATGAAAATGGCACATATATGTTGTATATGAGTCCAAATCTGTTTGCTAATTGACTACAGCTTCCATATAAAACTCTCTTCAGAAAATCACTTTAACGCTCATAAATCCCATTAAAATGTTAGTATCAAATGAGTTTTATATAAACATAAATGATAGTGCCAAATTTTACGAATATCAGTCTATAATTTACCACAGCTCCCATATAAAACACAATTTCGGAATCACCCAAAAGTGAATAAATTCATATAAATGTTAGTATCGACATAATATTCTTTAAGTATTAAGTGTTCTTGTATTAAGTATAAAAAAATACAAGTATCAGACCACAATTGACCTCAGACCCCTCCCTGAATTTTGATGCACATCATGGTGTTGTTAAGATAAAGTTAAATCTTAATTTCTTGTGTCCATTTAAAAAACATTTTTGTAACAGCCTCAGTGAATTGTTGGTATCTTCAAAGAAAAAATAATTACTTTCATAAAGAAAAAATTATCCAGATATTTTCGGAGCATAGGGATATAAGATACAGGAAAATGAATACCGGAAGTAACAAAGTACTCAATAAAATAGGAAGCGGAGAGAAAATTTATTATTATTTATGTTTATTTTTTTAACACTGAGAAATATTGGGTCTGCAGAAAACTGGCTTATTGTTTAGGTTTCAATGAAACCGAAATGGATAAGACACCACGAATGCTGATGAGGTGTGTGGCGGCACTGAAAATATGTATTCCATTTTGCTGGTGTCTAATTATAACCCATAAACTCTGCTCTGATACTGTCAAACATAGACAACCAGGCAATTTACGATTGCAAACTTGTTTACTTATATCTAAAAATTTTCAGTACGGTACTAAGATGTATGGTTTTAAAAATCACCAAAATTGATCTAAAGAAATATGTTTATGGAGCAATATATGAAACAACCTCTAAAAATAAAAATAGTTATTAGTATCAATAGCACTTAATAGGAATCAGAACAATTAAAGAACGAATTTCAAAAAAAGCTACGTTATTGAAATATCATGAATTAGATATTATTAAATAAAAGTTCTTTTACTTCGTTACTCACTGTTTATTAAAACTGTTTCAAATCCTTGTTAAGTTTTCCAAAAATATTTAATGGAATATTTTATAGAAAAATAATTACTTCTTTTTATATTTTGGTTAAATAAATTAAACAAAATTAAAACAACAACAAAAAAGTTTACTAAAATAAACCTAAAATGAAATTAGCTTTTTTTAAATAATGAAAAAAACACCAGAAAATAAAAAAATAAAATAAAATAAAATAAAATAAAATAAGCAAATAAAAATTAAATAAAATTTTGTTTTAATTTTAAAACAAAAAGAAAATTAATAAAACAAAACAGAAAAAAAAAGAACTTAATTTTTTAATTCATTATAAAATAAAAAAAAAAAAAACATAATTAAATTGTTTATTTATATATAGTTAAATTAGTTTTTTTTTTTTTTTTTTTTTTGGTTTATAAATTCTTAATAATTCTTTATTAAATCATTATAATTTTTTTAATATTAATTGATTAGTTTTAGTAATTTATTTTAGTTTATTATTTTTTTTTTTTAGGGTAAAGACGAACACAAGGAGGTAAAACACTAGACAACACACATACTCAATGAGGTGCTATCATTATTTTCGCTTTGGACGTTTGCTTTTTTAAGTAAAGACAAATTTTTGTTTATAAACAAATTATAAAATTTGAATAAATAAAAATATAAAAAATAATTTTTTAATAACTTAAGAAAAAAATCAAGAGAAAAGTTTTGTTCTTTTAATATTTTTTGTTTGGTAAATAACCCTACAAAAGTTAGGCAAGAAAAGAAAAAGCTCAAACCAAAAAAATTCTATATTATTTATTTATTTTTTAATTTTTTCTTAAATAAAAGGAAAATTATTAACAATTAAATAAATAATAAAAAACTTAAAATAATAATTTGAGGATAGTTTTTTTTTCAGTAGAGAAAATTAGGATTTTATTTGATTTCTTAAAAATAAAGAAAACATATATTCCAACGCATAAATGATAGACTCATTGAGGGGACTTGGTTAAGGATTTAAAAGGATATTTGTAGGGTTTTTTTTTTAATTTTTTCGCTATGCTTTATTCATGTGTTTTTTTCTTTTTGACATTCAAAAAATTAAATTATAAAAATCAACTTAATACATATCAAAAGCATAAGATTTTTTTAATAAATAAAATACTTAGTTTAAGTTGATTTAAATTTTCTCAAATATAATAAAAATAAAATTGAAACAAATTTTTTTAATATAAAATATAAACAAATATTTGAGCTTTTTCTCTTCATTGCACCAGTTTAAATAAAATTAAAAATAATCTCTATAAATTAATTAAAATTGTTCGAAATTTATAGTGTCCTACTTTTTTTTTAAAAAAGCCCTATATCTTTTTTTTTTTAAAGTTCTCTAACTTGGTGCATTCATTAAAATCAAAATATTTCAAACCAACTTAAAACAAAAGAAAACTTTTAACTTAAATCAAAAAACTAACTGAAAAGCTTTTTTTATATATATTTTTCATTTATTAATATATTAATATTTTTTTCTCTATAGAATTATTTACGTTATTAGAATGGCAACAAATTGTACTTACTTTTCACTGTACTCATCCATGTGGGCATACGATTGTACTGAATTCTCTTCAATCAAAAATTTGACACGTTGATAGAATGAGGCTGTTACCGAAGGTGGTTGTTTGCGCAATAACACTTCTACGGGATCATTAGATGACAGGCACATTATATGTTCTGAGCAGGCCGGATGTGAGCAACATTCACTATCCGAACAATCTGTCATACCATCTGGAAATGGAAAATTAAATTAAAAGTTACAAATGTGCTTCAGGTGCTTTGGTTAAAGTAATGTTAAAGGAAGTATGTGTTACAACGTTACAATAAGTATATTAGAATAAAAAAAATATTTGTTCCTTATATTACTTTTATAAAAATATAATTTTTTAGAATTGGAATTTTTATGTTTCCTGCATATTTATTATTTAATAAACATTAATTTGAATAAAAATTTTATATTTATTAATTTATAAAAACTTTTTTAAATTAATAATATTGAATAAGTGTCATGACTCATTGTTTTTTATATGTGTTAATTTTGAGAGAAAGGTATTATTTACAAAAACTTCTTTTACCGACTACTTTTACTTCTTTTACTAACTGAAAATTTCATAAAAAATATATATATATATATATATATATATATATATATATATATATATATATTAAGCAATCATTTCCAAAAAATATTAAAAATTAATAAAAGAACTGAATCGAAACTTTATCAAAAAAAAAAAAAAAAAAAAAAATCTCTTCATAAACAAAAAAAAAAAAAAATATATACTTTGAAAAACTTTAAAAAAAAAAATCTTAAAGCTTTCCTTTTATCAAAAGCATAGAGAAAGCTTTTTAAAAGTTATAACCAATACAATAAAACAGTTTTTTCTTAAAATTATAAAAAAATATTTAATAAATGTAAAAAGACTGGAAATATCATACCGAAGCGTTAATCTTTTTGAAAGCTTTGTCAAAAAAGAAAACTTTTTTTCTCGAAAACTTGACATAAATTAAAAGCTTTTTGAAAGTTTTATTATTTTTATCAAGCTTAACAAACAAAAAAGAAAAAAAATATATTATCTCCAAGCAAAGTTTTTCAAAAACTATTTCGAATATGGCATTTTACAAAGTTTATGTTTTTAATTATTAATTTACAACTTGGATTGCAATAATTTTGTATTGAAAGCTTTTAAAATAAGGTAATCATTGGGAATTTTTATTAATAAAGGAAAAAGCTCAAGCTTCATTAAAAAACGTTTTTTTTTTTTATTATTCGAAAACTTTAATCATAGAAAAAGCTTTTCAAATGCTAATCACGAATTAAAATCTTATAAAGAGCTTAAATAATAAGTCTAAAAGTTAGTTTTTTATATTCTTCTTTTCTAAATGTAACTTTTTTTATACTCTACACCACCATAGGTGAAGAATGTATTATGCGTTTGTGCTGATGTTTGTAACAGAAAAAATACTGGTGTAAGACCCTCCTTAATTTATACCAATCGGTATTGTAATTGGTTATGATCGGTCATTTATTTCACCTAGCCCCCATACAAATGTCCATCTGGAAGACGATCATAAATCCCTTAAATATAGCAATATTTTAATGAAATTTCGCACATATATGTTCCATAATCTAAGCGCTGAATTTCATGAAGATCAGTCCATAATTGACCATAGCTCCCATATAAACCCCTCTTCAGGAAATCACTTTCAGGGGCATAAATCCCATTAAAATGTTAGTATCAACTTAATATTCCACACAAATAAGATCTATATATATATATAAAAGATAGCGCCAAATATTACGGAGATTGGTCCATAATTTACCATAGCCCCCCTATATGGGCCATTTTCGATTATCACCCAAAAGTGAATAGGTTCATCATAGATCGACATAATATTCTGTATTCGTATGTTTTATTTTACACTTAATACAAGTATCGGTCCAAAATTTACCATAGGTCTAGAAAAAAGAAGTCCCCTGAATTTCGATGCACACAATGGTGTAGGGTATCATATGGTCGGGCTTGACTGACTATATCTTTCATTCTCTTTTTTTTTTTTTTGTTTTGGAATATTGACTAAAAAGATTTACCAAATACAGTTTTTTGTAAATCCATTTCATTTGCATTTCATTTAACAGAACTTTTACTAAAAGCTTTTATAAATAAATGTTTGGCAGAGTTCAAAAAATATAGAAAATCTTTCATTTATTTAATAATTAAATTTATTAATTTACGAACTAAAATTTTTCAATATTAAATAATATTATCAACTTTGGTTTCTTTATAAAAACTTTGAAAAACGCAACTGATACATTTTTGAGTTACTTCTTTGTAAGAAATTTATTTATTATGAGTATTTTAATGCTACAAATTTGAAAATGAACTTTCAAAACAATAAAAACTAAAAAGCTTATTTTAAAATTTAAAATGAAACTTTAAAATTTTGTTTGAAAAAAGCTTTATAGTAAGAAACTTAAAATAATAGTCGACTTTTGGATTTAAAATCGACTTTTCTGCTTTTATGGTTAGGCTAAATAATTTATAAAAATTGTAATAAAAAAAATACTTTCATAGTTTCTAAATTGCATTGCCGCTTAAAATTATTATGTTTCAATATTCACATAAAACTAATAGCTTTAATTATAAAATATATGTCATTAAAAAAAGCTTTTGCAAATATTTATTAAAACTTTTCTACTAAAGCATTGTTTCTGACATTAAAACTTTTTAAAGAATTTTATACAAAATATACTCAAAAAGCGCTCTTTTGAAAAATAATTTGTATTAATATTTCCAACGCTTTCAATTTTACCTACTTAACACCTTTGAAAATTCCCATCCTTTTTTAAATCAATTTGCTTTACATTGAGTATTAAAAATCAAACAAAAACTCTTTAACTTAAGCTTTCGTTTTTTTTTTTTTAATTCAACTTAACCTCCTATCATTTTCATAATCATTTAATTTTAACCATAAGCCATAAAAAAATCGACTACACAAGTATGTATGCCAACATAAAAATAAAACAGAAAAATTTCCCGATTTTCATACGTTTCATTATATAAAATGTGAAATTGCCAACTTGTTTTTATTTCAAAGGTTCAGGTAGTATTTATTTTTTTAATATATTGTTGACTTCCTATAAGTAGTTCATGCTCCTGCTCCCGATTATGTGTTGTTATTTTTGATGGCGTTATTTATGCAATCACGTAACCTTTTTTTGGTTTGCTGCTCTGTTTTTTTTTTTTTTTTTTTTTTTTTTTTTTTTTCATTTTATTTCGCATGTCAATTTTTAAATCCCCAAAACACTTACAATCAACTCATACGGTAACTATGAGTTTAAGAACACAGTACTTGAAGTTCATCTACAACATTTTGTATGGCAAATGTTTAAATGCCGTGATGATAAAGGTGTGTTAAACAACTCTTGTTTTTCATTTAAAATGTAGTACAAAATATAAAATTTGAAACAGTTGTATAAAATTATGATGAATGTTATGAAAATTTGTATAAATTATTTTTTTAATAAAACTTTTTTTGTTCAATGAAGCGAGGTTTTACTGTATCTTGTTTTATTTTACATTAAAACATGTGCGTTTGGAGTTATATATATGGACTTGAGGCAGCATGTTTATCAAGAAATGATGTATTACAACAACATTACAATACACTCTATATATAATACACAGGAACCCATACGAATACAGATATACTTACATTGTATTTATGCTATATGACATATACAGTTATAAAAAATGCAAGAGCACGTATTACAGTAAAACATGTTTTAAATATTAACCCTTTGTGTATTTGTTCAATAACCCAACACATACATACATCTATCTATCATAAAATGTAAGTGTTTGTGTGAAGGAGCTACCTATACAATTTTTCATTTATGTATGTGTATTAACTCTCCAGATATGAAACAAATAAGAAGAAGAAAATAAAAGTAAAATAAACTGAAACACTTTAACCTTACATTATGTTGGGGAATATTGTATTTTTTTTTAATAAAACTGAAAAAAATGCTTCCATATTGTCACAACTCTTCAATAATAAAATATATATAAATACATGCAATGCAAAAAAAAGAAAAAATAAAAAACAGAGGTAATCAAAGCTTACGTAAATAACGAATTTCGGAGGAACTATTTAATGGAAGAAAAATATTAAAAATATATCAATCGCTAGTTAAATTTTAGGGAAAAATACAGATGCATTAATTATGGGCATGTCTAATATTGCGCCCTAAATAAGCCGATTACTCGATTTTATTTCACTATAGCTCGAGAACGGTCGTTCTACTATCAAATTTTTATCCCCTCAATAGTTTAGGAGATATTTCGAAATAAGTGTTCGAAAAAAATTTTTTCATGCCAAATTGAAGATTTTGTTTACTAAAATTTCTTTTTAGAAGTGAAAGCATAAAAATGTTTCAGTTTATCATCTTTATCTCAAAGCTGGTGAAACCATAAGTAAACAAAGCCCCGTATCATCAAAATTGATGCACAAATCTTGATTGCACATTTAAGTTAAAATATCCATGCATATCTACAGGTAGGTGGAGATACCCTAGTGGGCAAAAAAAAATTTTTTTCGTCTTAAATAAAAAAAATATGTGGATTAGATGGAATTTAACGTGCTAAGCAAGAATCAGCTTTCACTTTTTCTCTATCACGTATTGATTTTTTTTTATGGGCATGACCACTATGACCCCGCCTTTAGGCAGTTACTCTTGTATAACTCGAAAACGGTTTGTCTAATTCAGTTAAATAAAACTCCAATAGATAGTGATTTAAATTATCTTTGGGTTGAATTTAGATAATTTTTTGTTCAGTTAATATTTCCGTAGTTATTCGGAAATTTGTAGCGAAAAAATTATTATTATTATTTTTGAAAAATCGTGAAAATTTTGATCTATAAATCTGAAATTCTTAAGCGAATAAAAAATACTTTTCACATACTTTGAAGATAATTTTCGTACGCATCTTTTGGTGTATCATTTATCAAAATCGTGTAAATGGTTCTTGTACAAACTATTCACGAATTTTATAGTGTGACTGCTGAATAAGGTGATGCAATTAGTCATGCCGATAAAAAAATCAGTATGTGATAGAAAAAAAGTAAGTGCAGAATCTTGTTTAACTCGTCAAAATCCACCTAGTCCACTTTTTTTTGTTTCAAGACAAAATAAAAAATGTTTTTTGCTTACAACCGTATTTTTATTCATTTTTATGTATACATAGGTATTTTTAAAATAAAATCAATATTTGTGCATCTATTTAGAAGATACATACCTAATTTGTTTCGCAGCATTACCAGCTTTAAGATAAAGATGATAAACTGAAACATTTTTGATGTTTTCATTTATCTAAAGAAATTTTAGTAACAAAAAAATCTAATATTTTGCATGAAGAAGTTTTTTTTTTCGGACACATATTTCAATAGTTACACATAAAAAAATGAAGTTTGGGTGACTCGAAGATATTTTTAGTCCACATCTTTTGGTGTATCACTTATGTCCATCGCACACACCGTTCTTGAGTTATAAGGAAATATACTAGAGTAATGGCTTTACTATGGGCGAAATACTGGACACGCCCATGAAAAGAATGCAGACCTGATGGAACAAAAACGGAAAGCAGATTCGTGTTTGGCACATAAAAATGCATCAAGTCCAACTATAGTCTTTGGGGGAGGATTTTTTTGTGGACCAGGGTAAATTTCAAATAAGTTTTTACAATAAATGTGTTTAAATAATTGGGGTTACACACAGCATGTATTTTTACCCTAATTATAGTAAGAGTCAAGTTGCCTACTATAAATAGAGTAAATTTACAGGAAAATTTATAAGAGTGCAGTTATATATAGTATTTTTCCCTTTTCGGAGCTTTCTGAAGCCCCTAATGGAGGTAAAAATCGAATATTTGGCTTACTTATAAAACTTTTTGTCCTACAAATCCTAATGGAGCCACAGGGACGGATTTATGTGTCATTTCTTTACATTTTTCTCTTTGCAGAGCTTTTAGTTCAAATCCTAACGGAGCCAAATTCTATCTGGGAACGGGAGATATATATGTAATTTCCTAAGCTTTTTTCCCCTTTTCGGACCTTTTTAAAGCTTTCAGATTACTTAGATAATAAAAATGTTGCTCACTTATACAACTTTTCGTTAGGAGTCAGATTTTGAAGTTATTATCAGGTTCGGAAGATAATCGGATTTATGAGTCTCTTTCTTAGCAATTTTTCTCTTTCCAGAAGCTCCCGGATGTGGTAAAAAATAAAAATCGTCTTACTTATAAATCTGTTCATCTTACAAACTGCAACGAAAGCTAATTTTTCTATCAATGAGCGGAGATACGCGTTTTTTTTTTTTAATTATTTTATATGTTTGCTCTCCAAATCATTTCGGAAACTGATTTTACATTTCGCCAATTTTTTTATTTACTAATTTAATACCTTAATCACTATTATCCTATCAGATGCTAACTTCGATCGACAAAGAAAAAGCTTCATATATTTTTTTTTAGATATTTTCGGATTTGTTTTCATATTTTTATTAATTTAATATTATATTTCCTGGCATTGGCTGATTTATACACTCGTTTAAATTACATTTTCTTAAGGAAAACTAAAATGTGTTGTATTTCAAGTTTAATGCTTATTTGATAAAAAAAATTTTTTTCTATCCTTTTAAAAGTAGCATGCAAACTTCTCCAGATCAAGTGGCAAAAAAGACATGTGTTTACAAAACCACTTTAAATAAAAAAATACACACCTTTTTTTCTTACATTGACGTTTTGTTTATGTTTTTAAAAATACTTATTTTCTAAAAACAATATCACAAAAAAAAAAAAAAAAAACTTAAGAAAATAAGTATGTACTTAAAAAAAAAAAAACAAATAAATAAAAACATAAAGGTGAATGTTAAAGGTAAGTAATCTAAAAGAGTTGTCGTTGTTTAAAAGCATTTACACATAAGTATATATGTATTTGTTACGTTTTAGATTTTTTGCATAAAAAATCATCAAGCTTTTTATTTTGTAACAATAACAATCAGCTTATTTTTTAAAATGATTTAAATATCCGTTGATTTCCTTTGTACTTGTTGTATTGCTTTGCTTTTCCCCTGTATCTTTCATTTTTATTTTTTTATTTTTTTTTTTTTTCAAGTAATACATAAGTAACAATTGCGAAATTGAAAAGCTTTTAACACCTTAAACAATTTGTTTTTAGAGTTATTTGCAGAAATTGAAGGAAATGTAAGCAATTTTAAGGTATTAAATACAAATATATTGAGAGTACATATGTGTAAACTGCAATATATATATATATATATATATATATATATATATATATATATATATATATATATATATATATATATATATATATATATATATATATATATATATATATATATATATATATATATATATATATGTATAGGTATGTGTGATAAAATAGCTTTGACATACACATTTTAACGAAGTGTTTCATTGGTTCGAATTTTAAATTTGAAAATATTTGTTGTGTAGAAGTTTTCAAAAACAGTGCTACAAATGTGAGAGAATAAAGATAGAATAAAAATGAAATATTAAAAACACGTATTTAATAAAGCTTTTTCTGTTCGTTTCTAAGCGAGATTTATTTGATATTTATGTTAACTCTAACTAAGTCTAGATATTTTATTTATCTAAATTTCTGAAAATGAGACTTTTTATACAAAAAAAAAAAAAAAAATCATTTAAAATATTATTTCGCCTAATCTTTTCGAGTTTTTTAATAACCATTTTAACCTCTGAATATGCTTTGAAATTTGCTAAAATTAAATATTAAAATAAAAAGCTTTGAGTTAAGTATTTTTCAAACAAGCATTTACATTTTTCTCATCACGAAGATTTTGAAAGCTTTTCTTATAAATTATTTACACATTTACTTTTTTTTATTTTTTATAAACTTTTCATTGAACGTCTTATTTATATTCATAAGGAATTTTACATATTTTTTTTTAATATTAAATGTAAACATTCAGATGCTTTTACGTATAAATTACATAAGAATAATATTAACAACTTTAATCTGCTTATATGTATAACAAAAAATAAAAAAGCTTTTGAAAGCTTTATTATTATTTTTTTATTTTTTACTCGATTAAAAACTTTAAAAGCATTTTGTTGTAATATTTAATATTTTTAATACTCAAGCTTTTGATGTTTCTTAATAAAGCTTTTTAGAGTTTTTTGATAATTAAAACAAAAAATATATCAATATTGAGGAAAAATTTTTATTTATATTTTATTAAACTTTTTTATTTTGTTTTACTATTGTGGAAATTGTAAAATTTTATTACGTTCCAAAATTATTTCCTTAGATTTTTGTAAAGTTTTATTTCATAAAAAGCTTCAGGAGTTTGTATTTTCCTAAAAAGCTTCACAAATATTATTTTTTTTACTATTTAAAAAGCTTTGTAAAAGGATTTAACTATATCTGAAACTTTAGTGTGTTAATTTTTTTTTTATAATATATCTATTGCTACTTCAAAAAATACTTTTTCTTCTCAACGTTTTTGTGGTTTATATTTTTACTTTTTTCCCACTGTTCTATTTTTATATTTTTTTTTTTACAACAAAGTGCCAATATGTGTGTTAAAAATGTAATTTAAAATTTTGATAAGGTAATTTTAAACAAACATTAACGATTTTATTGATAAAATGTTTATTTAATGACTGAATATTTAATAAAGAAAAACAAATTTATACTTAAAATAATTCCACAAATGTTTAAAAAGAAATCAAGAACTTCTTTAAAACAATTTCTTTTAATATTAAAAGCATTCTTAAGGGAGTTACGATTTTCTTTCTTTCTCTTTATTTCTCTTGATTTTATTTAATAACAAAAATTGATTCATTTATATATTTATTTTCTTTTCCTGTCCAAAAGAAAAAAAAAAAATACTATAGACAAATAAAAAGAAACAAAATATTTTTGATTGAAAAGTTTGGTGATGTTATACATAAATAAAAATTTGAAGAGAACTAACAAATACTAATAAAATAACTAACTAAATAAAACTATATACATATACAAGAACAAAAATATAAAAATTATATTATGTATTCCCAAAAGCTTATAAACATGATTAATAATTGAATTTTTCTTCAATATTCAATACACGCAGACATAGAAAAAACAAGTCTGGCTATAGACATACATGCAAATACAGACAATACATGTCAAAAGTTTTAACTATATTTATACCTACACAAAGGCAATTTTATTAGAGACAAAAACAAACTATAAAATTCTGTTTTATGATGATGTATTAAAAAATAAAAATATAAAAAATAAAAAATCTTTATTAAATATATTTAACATGAATCAAAACTTGTTTCAGTAGCATTAATTTTATATAATCTTTTAAATTATTAATATTTTAAAATTGTTTTATTTAAATTATTTATTTCTGTTTCAATTTCATATTTCCCAGAATAAAAAAGTGAAAAAATATTGGATAAATATATTTTAACTTACCACCATCATTATCAATATTATCCTTGCAATTCATTTCCAATGCAATTGAACAATCTGTACCAGCCCAACCTTCAATACAATCACAACGATATTCGCCATTTTCCAAAGTGCATTGACCATGACGTGAGCAACCATTTTCACAACCAGCTAAAAAAATATATAAATGAAAGGGAGAAAAAAATTATAAATAAAATACATTCATAATTAATGAAAATCAAGGTTCAATGATTTAAAGGTGAACTGGTGTACAAATTTATATAAAAAGGATACATAAATATTGAACTGCATAAATAATTAAAGAGTTTGCTTAAAAAAAAAAAATTGTATAAAAATTAAATTTGTTTTTGTTTTCAACATTTGTTAAAAATTCTCACACAATAGTTTATGGTAAAAAAAATTAACAATTTTTTTTTTTTATTTCTTTTTATGTTTCAATTTAATAGTGATTTAAATGAGTATCTTAAAAAATTAAAATAAAATTAAGCTGTAGTAGAAATTGTTTTGGGTGCTGAATAATCAATTAGAGTGGTTCATTTAATAGGCTGGTAAGCAGTGAAGCAGTTAAAGTTTTAATTAAAAAAAAAAAAAAAAACATTTTGGATTTTTGTAACAGTTGTTAATAAATTGAAATTAAAAAAATAATAAACAAAAAATAAACAATTTTTTGTTAATTGTAGTAAGTAGAGGAAATCTGAAAATAATTTAAGCTACTTTTACTTAAAATTTTCATCATCTAGAACTTGTAACTATTTATATTTCTTTGCTTTATTTTTTAATGAATAATATAAAAAACTTTTTACCGGGAAAGAAATAATTTTTTACAGAGTTTACTTTTAATATTTAGAGCTTAAAGCTTTATGCTGTGTTCACATTTATCGAATATTTGACCAAATTTGCGTGATTAATAGTTAAAAAAAAATAAAAAAAAATTGTTCCCGTTGTTTGAACTTGCAAATGTATTGCAAGAGAAAACAATGTCAAACAAGATTCGATAAAAATTTCAGATAATTATGTGTAAAAAAATGGTTTCCTATAAAATATTTGACTAGTCTGAACATACCTTTAGACGTAAAAAAAAATTGTATTATTATATTAGAATGAGGATCTTATTTTTTTAATGAAAGTTTATGGTAAAAAAATTCATAAACTTTTTTCGCTATTCTAATATCAATTTTCTTATCCAAACTTTCTTTCAAATATCTCAAATTTTTCTTTTGTTTTTTCTTAGAAAAGAAAAAGCTTTCTTTAATAACATTTTCTGCATTACTATTTACAAACGCACTTTAGAAGCAACATTAATAATTTTATTTTATTTTTTTCGAACCAAGTAGGTTTCAAATTAGAAAGCTCAAGATTTACAATTTATTTGCTATGTAATTTCAAAGCTCTAAAAAATTAACCTTTTTTTTTCCCTTAATAAAAACTTTTTCACATAAGCTTTAATTAGAAATAAGAAAAAGCTTTATTAAAAAAGCTTCATCTCCTGCATTTCTATTTAATAACTCTGTATTTTAAAAGCTTTGTTATAATATCCAAAAAGCTTCTTTTTAACAAAAAGTTTGTAATAATAAATCTCAACAATTGTTATTTAAGTACATTCTTTATTATTTTAAAGCTCAACAACTATTCACATTAACAATTCTTTAAATCTTAATTAAGTTGCTTACATTTGTTAAGCTTTTGTAGCATTTTTGATGCTTGTTAAATTCTAAACATCAGGTAAATTGTAGAAAACTGTAGTTTAAATGTTTTACCTTAAAACAAAAAAGCTTTTTTACAAACATAAAGCGTTTTCCTCAATAAAGCTCTCTTAAAAAGTTATTGTAAATCCACTTTTATTATTATTTAAAAGCCCACTGTTTTTTTATTCAATTGTAAAATTTTATGTATAAAAATTCATATATTTAAAAATATCCGTATACATTAGAATGTAAAAATAAAAGAGAGTTTCCTTTTAAGCTTTTCATAAAAGCTATTAAGAAAGTTGTAAATTGTTCAAATGTCAAGAACATTTTTTGTGTTTTTCTATTCTTGTTTTAGCTTTGTACTCCTATAAGCATAAGCATAAGCTTATATAAAATTTTAAAACAAACTTGTAAATCAGAATTTTTCCGTTATTATTATCTTATTATCCTTTAAGGGAATGGTAATTGAAAATCACTTAAACTGTAATAAAAAAAGTTCTTTAAAGCTTTCTGATAGTGCGCTACATTAGACCATTTTTGAGAATGTAAAATTATAATAAGTAGTTTTTATTTTAAGCTTTTAATTAAATCTTTTATAAAGATTTCTGATTAACAGTTTTAAAATTTTGTAGCTTTTCTAATACTTTCGTAAGCAAGTTGAAAATGTTTCAAATATCGGAAGCTTTTTAATATTTTGACTTTCTTGTTTTCAGCACAGAAAAAATTATTACGGTCTTTTTTTCAATTAACATAGTTGTTTCATTTTGCATCGAAATTTAATAAATTTATTCAAGCAAAAATTAAATAAAAATAAAATTTAACTATACTTTTATATCCTATATAAATTTTTAATTCATTCAATCAACTACTTCATTGATTTAATTAATTTATTAATTGGGAATTTTTTTCTGTTTTGTATTTTTTACAGTTTTTAGTAATTGATATAATCATTTTGGTGAGAGGTGCAAATTTAAACATGTTTTTAATTGAATGAATTATTTTCTAACATATTTGTTAATTGGTGACTTTTTCTGTGAGTTTTAAAACTATAATCCTAGAAACTCATTTGAAATGTAATACAAGAAAAAAAGAAAAAAAAAAAAAAAATATAATCAAACATAAAAATTAAAGCAGTTTATTTTTAGAACTTTTGATAAAATCTATGTAGAAACTGGAGCGGAAGAGATGGGAGGATCACCAAGGTTTTGCTGGACGAAGACGTTAGTTTAGAATTTAAGGGTTGGGCTTAGACAGGACGGAATAAGACGGAATGGGAACGTGGGTATATAAGATCGACAGTTTGGACAAACGGGGAGAGTTACTCAGTGTGAGTTGAACTGAGTTGAAGTTGCTTAACACAAAAGGAGTTTGTGTTAATGCTAAGGTATTTTTAAGTTGTTGTAAATATTGTGTAAATAAATGTAAATATAAAATTGAGGAGAGTTGTGTATATAATTTAAAATAGAGGAGTTAGAGTGTGACAGAGGGAAGTCACAAACCATCAAATGCTTTTAAAAATCTACATCTATTAAAGTTTTTATAGCTTCATAAGCAAGCTGATTATTTTTAAATATTAATTTTCCTTTAAAGACACATTTTTTATCTGCTTTTTTGAAAATTTTTGTGGATTTTCCTTAAAAGTTTTTCATTTAAATAATCCACTCCATATTTTGGTAAAATAAGCTTTGTATATAAGGAATTTTAAAATGAAGTTTTTGTATTTTGTAAAGCTTTTTTAAAATAATTCATCTGAAATCCTTGTTTTTTATAAATTTTCAAGTCAAGTTTTGCTTCATATTAGTTTTTTAAAGCTTTTGAGGTTCTCTCAGCATTTTATAAATGAGATATTTATAAGAAACAAAATAAGCTTTTTATATAAAGAAACTTAAAATTAAATTTTATCATTTTGTAAAGCTTTTCAGACTTATTCTTTCGATTTAATAGTAAATTTTATATTAAATGTTTTATATTCATATAAGCATTCAAATAAAATGCAGCAAAGACTTAAAGAGCTTTCATTATAAAGTTTTAAGTATTTCTTTTTCAGCTTATTTATTTCTTAAAGGAATTTATATATTTTAACAAATTTTATATTTTATGCATACAATTAAGTTGCCATAATGGTGTAAATATTAAATCATGTTTTAAATAAAAAAATAAAACTTTTTTCCTGATTCCCTCTCTTAATAAAAACAAGACATATCGATTAGCACAAAATTGATGAAACATGTTGGCAAAAATACAAACAACAAAAAGTTTTATTGTTAAATTTTTCACAATATTTTCAATGTAAAATCTATATATGCAACTAAAGAATAAAAAAAATGTTTTTAAGCAGGAAATATGTAATAAATCACAAAATTTTAGCATATGCACAGTAAAACAAACTAAATTTATTTTTTTATGTGAAAAATATATAGAATATAATCTATATAGAAAGAAAATTGTTAAAAGTTTATAACAAAAAATATAAATAAATATTTTCAATAATGTTGACGTGTGCAAAACCAATAAAACTTCCGCTATTTTTGGCTAACTTTTTTTGTTGTTCTATCTTTTTTTTTGGTAAAACTAAGGCAATTTGGAAACAACTTAACGACTTTTTTGGTATAGTATATAACAACAACAAAAGAAGTAACAACATGTTGGTAGTAATATTTCCTTTAGATAATGTTTCTTTTTTTTTTTTGTGGGTACTAAACAAAAATTGAGATAGAAACTAAAAACGTAGAAGAACAAGAAATTACTTATAGTACAGCTATAAAAATAAAAACGACAAACAATTTAAGACTTCCTTAGAAAATATTATCAATATAAATTCTTTTAAGTATTAATATATAGCATAAGTTAAGGCAGTGTCAAGGAAAAATAAAAAGAAACACAAAACAGCACCAAACGAGCTGGCATTAAGAAGGCATATTATTGTAAAATTGTCTCATATAAGGAAATATAAGAAGAGCATAGTAAAGTACTTGTTTTGAAAATAAAATAACGCTAAAACTTTTTTTTAACAGGCCTTATTAGACGAACAACCAAATACTAACAACAAATACTACCAGAGTCATCATCAGTTAAACACAGAGAGAAAGTTAAAAAGATACAAATGCTTTTTTAGATTGCCTTTTATATACGGAAAATAAACGAACAAACACATGTTTCAATATAAAAAGAACATATAAGTTTGTACATGACACATGTCACAATGACATTAAAATTCTAGTAAAACGCCAAATAGTATGCTTCACATAGATGAGTGGAAATAAGAAGAACAATTTTTATCTATTTGTTTTGTAATGTTTGTATATTTATTTATTTGCAAAACATTTTGTCTCCGTAACTAATTTCTTGTTTTTATTTTATTTTTTTATATTTTTTAAGAATAATATAAATAGAAAAAACGAAAATTTTTGCAAGTATGTACCTTAACATACAACCTAAAACTCCATAATGTTTAAGGAAATTTTGTAGTTTAAATATTAACAGCAATTTAGCATGTAAAAAAATAAATGTTTTTCTTCAAATGATGATGATAATAATGATATTTCTGTTCTTGTTTCTGTTAGATAATGATGATGACTTTTTGTATATAAAGGAAATACATATTGTATAAGTGTTTAGCTTTGAGCATACTTCCTGTCTATTTTGTTAGGTATGTATGAGTATACATTCCTAGGAAAAATTTCACTCACTTTGAGGCTGCCATATGTGCGTGTGGTGTCTCTTTGCATATACTATTTAGTATTGAAAAAGAGATGACATTGAAGTTAAACTAATGTATAGTATGTCTATGAAAGTTATATATCTTATGTACCCAGTTTGTTTTTATTTTATTTATTTATTATTTTCTAGGGTTCTCATTTTATATATTTTTTCTCTTTGTACAGCAAATACTTTTTTATTATTTGTGCATGTCTTAACATGTCACATTATTTGCAAATATGTATTCTAGAATATGTTTTTTTTTTTTTTTTTTTTTTTTTTTTTTAGAACATATACAACATATTAAGAATGTGGTATGAAGTTTTGAAGGAGAGAGAAAACAAGGAGTCTAGAAAATAATTTACATATATTTGTGATGTGATATGAACATGACATGTTAAGAAAAAATGTATATTAACAAGTTTTGAAATGTCTAGAATGTTAGAAAAAAAAGAAGCCATATTACTATGAAGGGTGTTGAAATAAAAATTTAATTTATTTTTCTAGGAAAATAAAAACAATTTTGTAAAATTGGACTTTAAGCTTTAATAAAGGTTAAATAGAAATAAAACTTATTTTTAGTTAATTCTAAAGAAAACAATTTTAAAATGATGTTGCTAATTTTTAATCCCCTATTGAGTAATATAGTAGAAAGTATTAAAAAATTTAATGAGATACAATTTTATTATATTGAATGATTTTGAAAAATTTTCAATATCCAACTAATTATAATAATAAGCAGCATTTCCGTTAAGAATTATTATCAACTACTAGTACACCAAATAAATGTTTTTATGGTACTCACAAGAAAATATTTATTAATATTTAAGACTAAGACACGGAATGGCATTTAGTCCTGAATTTTACTGATTTTCACTTTGGTTGAGAGGTATTTTTTTGATATGATGTTTAACCTTTTGTGCTCGGATAACTACATTTGAATAAATTAAGATTTATAACTGAAATAAACGACATCTAGTGCTATTTTCGATTGCATCAAATCTTTTATACCCTTCACCATCTTTCCGAGAAATAATAAAATTTGCGCCTTAAAGTATGCTTTCATACCTTTAGACGAACATTTATAAATCTACTTTTTTTCCAAACTACATCTTCCTTCCTTGGAAAAACGAAGTCTCTAGCTTATTTAAAGAGTTCAGAAAATCAAAATCTGTCTGATATATATAATAAAACTCAGTTATCGGTGGATTTCATAATCGACACAGAGATGGACGGACGTACGGACATGGTCTTATCCAAAAAATATAAATGATCTGCGACGAAAATGTAGAAATTACAAACGGAGTGACATACTTATATATACCCTTTACACCTGTTGTGAATTATATAAAAACTGTTTTCGGCAGCAGTATTATCTGAGCTTTCATTAGTATTAAAAATTTATGGCAGACCATACTTTTTAAATTGATTGTCACCTACTCCCTGCGGGAAATTTGTTGCAATTGCAATAATGGATCGGTCCCTCAGTACCGGTTGAGTACCAATTGACACCTAACTCATCACCAAAGTTCCAGTTGACATCATCACACTATTTAAATATCAGATGGGAGTAAATTTCTAACAAAGATGTTAAGTGCGCAATTAGCAACTCGCGAGACATGAAAATCTATGGCTAAGCGTTGAAGACTATAAAATCTAAGATACGTCATCATAACGTAAGTTAGATTCGAGGTGCCGCCATTGATATTAACAAAAATTATAAAAGAAAAAAACTAATTTAATAAAAAAAATAAAAAATATGAAATTAATAAAAAAGTTTAAAAAGTAACAATTTTTCTTCAAATTTGTATTATATTAATCGACTCTGAACATGTTCTCTTGCACTAGTCCTGTGACCTGTCCCAAGGGGTTAATTAACCAGTGACAATTTCTTCCCATATAAAGTTCTGGAATTGAAATCGGTCATTAGCACCTTTCAAGTGACTAGTTTTGAACCGGTTCTCTTTCCTCTAGGGCTTTAAATAAGCTAGATCTGTTCTTATATATTTTTTTCAACATTAGGATAAATGTGAACTATAAAAAAATATCTCCAATTTTAAGATTTATTAGAATATTATTAAAATTTCTGTCACAAATTATTCCAGTCAATTCAGATTTTTTGGGATTCCCTTTATTCTAATTTTAGTTTCTTGAACATTTTACTACTTCTAATAACTACGTCTATATTTATTTCAAAATTATTTAATAAAATATTACATTACAGTCGACTTTGAGACATCGCAATCCTGCCCCTGAGGGATCTATAAAATTCGCTTTTAACTCAATAAAATAAATAAAAAAAATCTTAAAACACTACTCACTGGTTAAGCCCTCAAGGTCAAAAAGATTATAATTCCCACAAGGCAAAGTGCTGATAATCCTTCAGCTTCCGATTGTTTTAGACTTTCCTTTTTAAAATATTTTCAATCACTATTTTGTAAATAAGATAAAAATTCTGGAAGATCTCAAAGGTAATATATGACCGTGTGAGAAATTATAGCCAGGACGATTAAAAATGCATTCAAAAACAATCACTATCAAGTCTTTTCGATCAAAATAATATTCAATGAAGTAAGAATTTTATATTCAGCTTGGCCGAATCATTTATAATCATTGCCTTCAAAATGTTTACCAAACAAGCCTTACATAAAAAAAATATTTGAGCAAACTATTGTCCTCCTAAGTGATCTACCCTTAGTCCTATTCTGCTTTCAACAGACCAACGGACCAATATATATATAGTCTTAGAAGAATATTTCGACATATTAAAGACAGAGTGACAAATTTGTTGATGAGAAGTATAATAAGCAACAATTATATGAAATTATGTCCTTTAAGGTTTAATGTTTTCGGACCACCCTCTTAGGAGTACTTTATAAGAAAAAAAAAAAATTATTTATTTTATATTTAATACACTTATTTTAACTTCATACTTCTTCAATAAAAAATAAATTTCTTCTTGATTCCCTCTTTATTTTTTCTTTACAAATTTTCTTTCATACACTTTATCAATTTCATTACTCCTATTACCAGTTGTCTGAAAAGTTTAAATTTGATTTTGTTTATATTAAAAATATAACAACAAAAGAGGGCAACAGCAACAACACCATCAACAAAATTGATATACCCAATATATTGAGATAAACAAAAAATCAAACTATTAATTTTTTTTTCTGAAAACTCTTCTATTTTGTTTTAAAAGTTTTATATGAAAATAAAAATAAAAAACTTGAGCATACTTTTAGGGAGTTTTTGATCTTATTTTTGTAGCATATATAAAATGTTTTGTATTTTGTTAAATATAAAAAAGTTTATAATATATACTATATAAACTTACGCAATGTACAATGTCTGCCATTCCAGCCTTGAGAGCATACACATGTGCCGTTTTTACATTGACCATGTTCAGAGCAACGAGCATCGCAAGGCAATTGATCGCAAAGATTTCCAGTCCAGCCGGGATTACAGCGACATTTACCGGACTCACAAACACCATTGGGACCGCAATCTAAACTACAGACAGCTATAAGTAGAAATGAAATATAAAAATATAAATTAGTTTAATGTTTGGAGAATATAAAGTTTTTTTTTTTTTGTTTTTTAACACAAAAAAATATTTTTTTATTAAAGAAAATAAATTTTTAATATAACTCGAATAAACTACTCCAAATTGTATTGCACATTTCAAGGAGCAAAATGGTAATTAATAATATTGCATACTTTTTGGTAAAATTACATATTTTAATCTCAATTTATAATTATTTGAAAACATTTTAAAATCTAAGTATAACATATTTTTAGATCAAATGTAAAGAAAAAATATTTTAATTTCTTGGCAATTTTAAAAATTTTTGCATACATTTTGGATAAACTAAATGCTTATATATAATAAATAATACAGAAGAAACTTTCTGACTATATATTCTCAGTAAAACATAGTTAACGTTAATAATTTATAAATAATGTCCTAGAACGTCAAATAACTTCAAATATATTAAACACACCTTCAATATATTGCCATTAATCTTCTTTAAATATATTGCGCGTACCTAGCCTTCGAAATTCCTATTTCAACTCAAATATCAATAAATTCTTACAACAATTTCAATAAATTCTTAGTTGTGCTTAAAATCCCTAAGCTTAAGGCTCAACAAACGCTAGCATGCTTTAAGGTTAAATGACATTACAAATACTCATACAAATATATAATATGAACAGCAAAAATATTATTATTTTCGAAAGCAACGGATGAATATAAATTGTAATTTCCTATAGACATATGCATACAAATAGCTAAAGGACGGAAATAACAAACGTAGGTATGTAAGTAAAAAAAATAAATGTAAAATAATATTTCTAAGGTGTAAATGTCAGCACTTAAGCAACAATTTGAAAAATATATAATAGAAATAAAGAAGCATAGCAATAATAAAATAAAAAGCCTTTAGGCTAGAAATGATAAATTTTAAATTAAAGAAATATTTTTTTTATTAAATTTTTCACTAAAGGGATTTAAATTAGAAATATTTAGATTAATTTTTTAACTAAAAGGATTTAAATTATACTATGTTTATCTTAAAATATCTTAATACAACTTTTAAAATTATTCAAGCATTTAAAATTAAATTGATATATATATAACTTTTTCTTTTAAATAAATAATAAAAAAATACAGACTACTAGACTTTTGAAACATTTTATTTTTTATTATAAAATTTGTATGTATTTGTGCTGTAAGTATGTACATGTGCATTATACAATTTATTATAAAATTAATGAAGTCTGCGGGTTTGTTGTGTCTGTATGAGTGTAATATATATTCTATTCTTATAACAGTCTACAAAACATAATATATGGCGGTTAAAAATATGATATATGTATGTTGCAAGGAGGAAATATAAAAATTAAGTTAGTACAAAAAAAGTAGAAGTTTGTAGTATATTAAAAAAAATGTATGCGTTTCCATGGCAAGTAGGTTTTGAAGTATTTGCCTTAAGTATATTATTTTTGAGGCAAAAGTTACTGCTTTGGGGGTTTTAATATGGAGATAAGCAAAGGTGGAATTAAAGCATAAAAATTAATTTAACTAATACTCAGTAATTTCTTAAGCTTTTTCTTCTAATTGGAATCTTAATACTCCAGTATGCCAAAGATCCTTATAAAAAAACAGAAATCTGAAGACAATTTAAAATAATGGAAACCTATTGCTATGAAATTCTTTTTTGGAAACATTTTCCAAAAATTTGTTAAATATTTATTTATTTTTATAAGCAATATTTCCTTGAAAAATTAAAATTTTACAAATGGGAAATAAATCAATTTTTGAAGCGCTGCAACACGTTGCTAAGTAAATATTTAGATGTTAAATTTTTTTTAGGAAAACAAAGTTTCCAAATACCTCTAGTTATAGGTCCTTTAATTTTTCTTTTAAAAGACATTTTAATAGATTTAATATTTTCTTTCTTGTCAACATGTTGCTAAAAAATGTTGCTAATTTAATTGCTGAAATTTATTTTTGACTGTTTACTCTGTCACAGCTTTCACTAAGAGTTGGGGAAAGGATAAATAAGCTGTTATCTAGTTTTTTTTTATTACTTTAGCATTTTTTCCACTCTCAGCTACATGTTGTTACACTTGATGAAACATTAAAAAATTTAAAACAACATATTGTTTTTAAATTATTTTATATATTATACCTCAATACTTTCTTATGAAAAAGGGAGCATTTTTCAATTTTTACAGTGCATTTAAATTTTCGAAGCTGTGTTCAATTTAAGTATTTAAAGCCATTATTTTAAGCAAAAAATTATATGTTTTGTATCGTTTAAATTGACTCAAAAAATTACTTGAAAGTTTTCCCTACAGAAACATGTTGCTGAAAATAATTCTGCAACATATTGTTGAAAGTAATGCTTCAACATTTTGCTGAAAGTAGTGATGCTTCAATTTTTTAAATTTTTAAACCCAATGTGTTTGTAGGAATATCTTAATTTTTAAGATTGAATAAAACAATTGTAACAACATTTTCGAATTTTTCTTGCCATATCAATATGTTGATGGGACAATATTTGCAACATGTATTCAAATTAAAATGTTGCCACTTGACATTTTACTAAAAAAACTAAATAACTTATAAATTGTCTATTAAAAAATTATTATGCTTAGCAACATGTTGAAGAAAAAATTAACCAGCTAAAAAAATTATTGAAAAAGGCTTTTAACAACTTAAACCATAAAAACATTTTTGCTATCGCAACATGTTGCTGATTATATTTATAATCATTTATTTTATTTAAAAAACTAGACTTCTCTTCAAAGAATGTTACTAAAATCAATATCAAACTATAAAAGATTTCCCACTAAGTTGTTCTCCTTATAATAAGCTACATGGGTCAAAAATTTTTAGCAACAATATTTATTTTTTCGTTTTTTTTTTTTAGTTATTTATTTAAGTTTTAAGGTATGAAAAATAAAAAAAAAAGTAAAAAAAAACAAGCGAAAATGTTATATTCGGCTTGGCCGAATCTATATACCCACCATCAACTATTTCAAATTTTATATAATATGGGAGGAGGGCGGTAAATTGGGCGGAAAACGCCTATTTTTTGTTTCCGAGTTTACATTGGTCCTTGAAACATTTGGACAAAATTTGGTTGACGTTTTACCTTATATGCGAAGTTATGCGGTTAAGTAGGCAAGTTTACATCGATCACCAAACTATTTGTACAAAATTTCGCTATCGTACATGCTTTTGTTTAAGAGTTATCAGCAGAAAATATGAAATGAAGCTACTAAGGACATCCTGTGTTTCTAATATTTTGCTCATAACTTTTTGGTTTATTAACCGATATTGCAGATTTTCAATAACAAAAATAAACCTTATATAAGATAAATATTTAAGCTAAATTTCGTCCTCCTAAGTTGTCCCGTACGAGTCCTATCCTGTTTTCAACAGACAGACGGACTTAGCTAGATCGATTCAGAATCTAACCATAAAAATATATAGATTATGGGGTCTTAAGTGATTTTTTTGACAAGTTACACATGGAATAACAAAATCAATCTCATACACACCTCATCTTTTTGATGGTGGGTATAAAAATTAAAACAAATTAAAATATTTTTACAAAATCTTTATTCAAATTTGCGACGTGAAACTATGTTGCAGAAACATTTAACGTTAAAAATGTTTTAACAAATTCAACAAGAATTTTATATAATTTTTGCCTTCAAAAAATTATGAATTTCACTTATAGTTTTTATATATTTTTTGGCTTAAATTTTACGTGAAATATCAATTATAAAATGTGCAGTATTTTCCCATGCTTGTAACATGTAGAAGGTAACAGTTTTATAAGATAACTAAAAACTTGCTACCGTTTAAAATAAAATGTAAAGCAACATGTTGTTTAAACTTTAATATATTTATATTTTATTATTAGAAAACATTGAAAGCAATAGAATTTATTGGTGTAATCATCAAAGAGAATGTTGGTGCAACATGTTTCAGTAGCTAAATATACATATTTAACTTAATTTGTGTTGGCCAATTTCAAATACTTTAAATGATGTTTTTTTCTATATTAAAATTAAATTTATAAAATGCTGTGCATACTTTTAGGTGTTCTATTATGTATTAAACATTCGTAACTGAAGCCTCTATTTTAAGCATTTTCTTTTCTCTTATATTTTTTTTCAGCTTTCTTGTTTGATATATACATACTTGTAATTCATTTAAGTGTTTTACACCTTTTTTGCTTTAAGACTTTTGAGACAAGAATTTCTAAAGCAACAACATGTTGTTAACATAAGTAGCCATATAAATATAAGTTATTTTCCAAGTGACAATAATAAAAAGAATATACAAAAATCCTTAGCAAATGAATAATTAAAAAATATCTAAATGAATTGAGAACATACAAAAGTTATAAAAATTGAGAAATAATTTGATGTTAACAAATAAATTTCTAATTTATATATAAAATTAAAAATATTAATTTTTCTCAAGATAATTCCACTTCAAATTCTTTTTTAAAGCAAAATCAATATTAATCGTATTTCATAATGTTAGTACGACTCTTAATAAAATGAAAACATTTGAGTTTAGTTAAAGCTATTTTAATATATATTCGAGTATATCGAAAGTATGTTGTACTTTTATATACCCGTAAAAAAAGACCCTACAAAAAATACTATAGATCCATTGAAATAAAGCTTTATCAGCGTCTATGTATTTATATAAGCAATAAATAAGAAAATTGTATAGAAAACTACTTCATAAAAATGACATTTTATGATAGTCACAACAGTTTTCCTATATTTAATGTTGCTACACTTACATGGCAACTTATCGCATGATAAACAATATATAAAGTAACCACAAACTTAAGGCGGAAGTTTATGTAGGAATGTAAATGGGAAGTAAGAAGGTAAAATTAAGGCAGCTAAATGAAAAATGTTTTCAAAACAGTTATTAGGAATTTTGAAGTAACCATTTTGTTGGAAATTTAGTTAGAAATATATAATAAAAAATTGTATCTTTAATTTTGTTTCTCAGTGTACCATTAAACTAACATACATAAATAAACTTGCCTGCATCTAAATAAATGTAAAAGAGTATGTGTCATAACAAAAACTATTACCACTACAAGTCCAATCTCTCATTTATGCTCTGTTACTTACAGCGATATGTAAAGAGTGTGCAAAGGGAGTAGACTAAAGTGTAGAATTTGTTTTCCAGCTAAATTTTACGTTGCCATACACCGTTATTTTTTTATGATATATCTCTCTATAAGAGCGCCTTTTTAAAACTAGTATATACATATGTGCATATGTATGAGTATGTCAATGTTTTTGTGTGGTATTTTTTATGATAAATGATGCATTTCTGATGATACCAACCAAACACAACGTTGCAGAAAATAACAAAAAAAAAAAAAAAAAAAAAAACAGCAAAATGCGATTTTATGTCTTTTTAGTAGTAGAAAATTTCTACTCCCTTAGCTAAATGTTGTTAGTTGTTGTCGTTTTTTTTTATAGTTTTGCTGCCATTCTTTATTTCCCCAATGCACCTAAATTTTATCAACGTATTTCTCGTCATCAAATTCTATCATGGAGTTTTGAGACCGTTTTTTTTTTTTTTTTGCTATATATGTGTGAGTGTCGTCTACTCCTTTATACATTATCTGTCTGTCTGTCTGTCTGTCTGTCTGTCTGTCTGTTTGAGTATATGCCTTGTGGCTTTTAGTTCAATATTTTATGACTAAGCTTTATTTCATCGAAACCCACTACTAGTATCTACAATTTACTACTATCTTTTTTATACTCGGTACGTTAAATGTTTGTAACGAAAATGAAAAAAAAAAAATGTTGGTTGGTTGATAGAAAGCAACATAAGCCAGCTAGTTGTAAGCTTTGTTCAATTGGTAAAATTTAAACGCTATTTTGTTCAAAGTAACAAAATAATACGATTTTAATATGGCTGTTCAGTTTTTTTCAAAAGCTTTTATTCTGTTATGGATTAGAAGGAGTAATATTATTATTTATTTCTTTTTTCTTTTATTTAAGTACAAAAAGAACAAATTTAAAGCAGTTTATATAAAAAAAACTACACAAATAATTTAAAAATTTCAACAGCAAATATTTAAGATATTTTAGTTGACATTATATTTAAAGAAACATTTCGAAACAATATTTGAAAAAAAAAAAAAAAAATAAATTCTGAAAAGGTTTATTAATATTATAAACATTTTTTATATTGCTAGCAACATTGTAAAAGATTTGTTTGGAATCACACGAAAAAGTTTTGTAAAAAAAACTGAATAAAAAAAATAAAATAATTTCATATACAAATCTCCAAACTTTTTGATTTAAAATGTTTATATACACTTATGTCGCAGCAACATGTTTCTGTTTATATGTTTTTAAAAGAAAAGATATGAATGTAATAGAATTTTTCAATGTAAGTGGGAATCACAATATCTTAGTATATACCTAATATGGTAATCAAACTGAAAATTCTTAAGCAACATGTTGCATCATTTCTTTCTATTTCCAATATTTGATAGCCGCCTTTTTTCTTGGAACTTTGTAAAGAATATATTGTAAACTTAAAGACTTGAAAAAATTACCTTAGGTGGTAAATTTTCTATTTAAAGTACTGACAACATGTTAGCAACATCTTTAAACATTTGTCACAAAATGTATATTAAATGAACAATAAAAATAAATTTAATGTGACTGACATTCTATAATAAAAGTTTATAGTTTTAACCCGCATCGAAAACGAAAGTATAACATTTTAAATAGAGAAAATATTTTTTTAATATTAATATTTGATTTTTCCATTGTTAGCAACATGTTGCAAATTGTCAGACTTGTGGTAACACATTATTGTACTCAGTATAAAATAGAAATATTAATTCGAAAAAAAAGAGATCCTTAATATTTTAATTTTAAATATATTTTGTTCCAGAAATCCATTACAAATTAATGTTGCAGTAACATATTTGCCAACATAAAAGAAAATCAATTATTTTCCATTTTTTCTTTTAATTATTTTTGATGAAATTGCTCTTTTTTAAAAATTCGTTTTCTTAAATTTCAAAATAATTTGAAAACTCAATTGCGGAAAAACCATTTATCATAATATTATTTTTTTTTCCTACACATTGTTAGCAACATGTTTATAAAAATTTTTTGTTTTGTGGCAAAACGTTTTAGTATTTAACTTAAAATAATTGGATCCTTTAAATTCAAGAAAAAAGAAATCAAGTATTTTGGTTTTAAATATATTTTTTTTCCGAAGTCCATGAAAAATTCATGTTGCAATAACATGTAGCCCTGCAGAATAGAGATAAAGTTATTATATATATTTTTTCCTTTTTACTGTTTTTGAAGAATCTTTTATTTTTTTAAATATCCAAAATAATTTAAGAAATTAATTAATTTTGAAAAAATATTGGCTTTGCTTTTTATATAAATTTTTAAAATTAAAGACAAATTTTAGCCTGAAACATGTTGCGACAACTCAAAAAGTTAATTATTAAATTTCTATTATTCAAATTCGAAATTATTTTATTTATTTTTATTTTATCTTTTTTTTTATTCCCACGAAAAATTTTAGAACATGTTCGAAAATCTTTGGTTCTAGAACTATTGAAATCAGAACCACTTCAGATTCTTCAATAATATCCTTAGAACTAGTGGTATAACAACCAATTCTGACACTAATAAAGTAGAACACTATTGTGATTCTAAATTAATCTTGAGGAATGTTTTTTGGGAACTAGTGCTGAAGAACTAATTCTGTATGACTTCTACATCACTTCCCCAGCAAAAACTTCGCCTACTAAATAACGTGATTTGTAAGCGAAATCAGTATGAAAAACAGCTTTCATCAGCTAGAACTGATGAATTTTGTTCGAGATGTCCAAAATTTCATAAGTTTTTATTTGGGCTCCAAATGAGTTGTTTTGGATGCTGATTTTTTTTACGCACAAGAAAAAACATTTGGCTCGGTTGAGATTTGAACCCACTCATCAACATACTGGTTGTGTTTGTTAGTCTGCCGTCTTACTCGCTACACCACAATCGACTTATATTTTTATGTGCTAAAAAGTGGTTTTCATATAGGGAAATAAATAAACTCAATTTATATAAAAAAAAAAAAAAATAAATAATTATTTGCCTCAAGTGGGAGTTGAACTCTCTTTGAATTAAGGTACACGTTTTTACAGTTAGGCGCTCTATACAACTGAGCCACGTAGAAATAAAATTACTTTCATATTTACTAAATACTAGTTATCGACTTAAACAAAACAACGAAAATCGATTCACTATTTCATATGTATTCATACTGACATTTTTTAATAATTGATTCTAAGATAAAAATATTTGAATAGAGAAGAAGTTAATCTTTAATTAATACAGGGTATTTTTGCTCAAAGATGTGAAATTAAAATAAATATATAAATTCTATTTTAATTTTCTAACTAAAAGTAGATGATTCAATAACAAAATCAATGAATTAATAAAGATTTCGTATACAGTTACTAATGTTACTTTAATTCCCAGAGAAAAAATATTCCTCATATAGCAACGTATGTAAATCAATTTCATAGCGAGGCAAATCGGAATATTGAAATTCAAGAAGCAACTCCATGCGAAATAACTCAAATCAAAGCGTAAAGAAAAATTAGTTATTTCAATATTTTTTTCCAAAACCATAAAATTTATTTTTAAAAACTTTTTAAACAAAATGCCAACAGAAATTTCATTATCAATATTTTGCATCTAATTAGAAACAATATGTTTAAATAATAATTCTTAATTAATCAACAGCATCACCTAGAGTAATTAAAATTTTTTTAAATAATATTTTTAATATAATTGATGTTCTTAGAATTTATAATCAACTTTACTTGGCAACATGTTGCTTTAACTCAAAAGTATGTACCTTAGCTTATCTTAAGTTTTCTTTGTTTTATTTTAAATTTATCTCCAAATGCCTTTTAAACAAATTAGATTTCTGAATTTAATATTTATGTGCAAAACTAATTCCTAGATCTTACAAACAATACATCTCAGTTAATTACCCATCATTTTGAGATTGAAAAGAAAAAGACTGCTGTGACATCTTAAGGATACCAATCTATTAAATATTCACATAGAAAATATGAACAAAATAAATAGAAAAAAACTAAACTACAAAAAAAAAAAAAGAAGTAATTGCAAGTGGCATGTTATACAAAAGGCTTTCACAGTTTTATACATGTTCAACATTTTTGCTAAATGAGACAGGCGGTAAATATATAGAAAAGAAAGAAAAATGAATAGTGAACATGAACAGCAATTGTTAAGCAATATGAACAGTGATTTATAGAGAATTTATATTTTAAATAACTATTTTAGTGCAAAATTATTATTTTTGAGAAATACATTCTTTTTTTTTAAGGAGTGAGATCGAAAAAATCTTAACACATTTTGCCTCATAACTTTTTTCGGAATCAGTATTCGAAATTTTTTTTCATCTAGTTATCATGGAAAAATACTTCAATTATTATTTTTTATATTTTTTTATTATTATAACAACCATGTTAATTTGCCTTTATTTTCATCAAAATAAGCGACGAAAAAGATTTACGTCCTACAAGTTATTCAAAAATTTCAAAAAATCCAAATAGGTCTTACAAATAATTGGCCACATAATTAAATGTCGTCCGTAAAACCGTTTCTAATGTTATTAAACAATATCAGGAGAATTTGACTATTCATGTGAAACCTAGTTCGGTAAGAAAAAAGGACCACATGATATTGGGAAGACCAGAAAATTGAAGGCATATTGAAGGGAACTCCAAACACATCTGGTATAAAATCAGCTCAGTTTTCTCAGTGCTTCGACTATTTGGTGCTAAAATTTAAAGCCAATAGAAAAGTTGCTAACATATAAAGTTCAAAAAACAGCAAAAATTTCTTACAAAATTCATGGTATGACAAGCTTTTTGTAGTTGCGGCAAAACAGGAAAGTCATTTGATACATTCGCATCTATAAATACCAAAATATGCCTAAAGGAATATTTGCAAAAAAATACTTCTTCTTTTCTTAAGAAAGCGCAACGTGTCCACATATTTTTGGACCTATTTTGTATCATGTCACTACGGTAGGAAAGCTCTGGAGTGGTACCAAATCAATAACATAGTTTTAGTACCAAGAGATGTCAATTTTCAAAATTGTCCATAGCTTAGACCAGTGGAGAGATATTGAGTTTTTGTGAAAAGTGAATTCAAGAGCACAAAAAAGGTGTCCCAAAAATATTGAAGATTTTAACAGAAGATGTGCACACTGTTCCAAAAAAGTGACTGAAGCAACTATCAAATCTCCAAAGAAAGGGTTTTCAAAAATGGTCCACAATTTTATAATTAGTGGTTAGAACCATAAAAATTATATATTTCTGTGATCTGTGCTGAATTATAAAATGATTACAAAAAATAATGAAAACTCTAAGATCAACCGTTTCCATGTTATTGAATATTATGTATGTTAAGAATTTTTCGATCTCACTCCTGATTAACATAATAGACATTTAAGTTTTTAAATTATTATTTTTTTTTTTCTTATTTTTCTCCTTATAAAACACTGTATTATGATTAATTTCTGCCTTCTTTTTTTTCTCTTTTATTAATATTGCTGTTTTCTTTCATATTTGCTGCCTTTTGTGACGAGACATTATATTAAGCTTTTCTTTTCTTTACAAAATCATTTTCGTCGTCATCACCCAGCATTCGCTACACAGCAACTACATCTTAAGTTTTCATTCATTTCTACTTTTTTTATTTTTTTATTTCTCGCTCTCTTTATTAAAACTAAATACAGGTGAATCCCTTTAAGCTTAGTAGGTTTTAAGGAGCAAAAATGAATTGAAAAGGAAAAAAATATAACTCCTGAATAAAGTATATTAGTCTATAGAATGTAAGTAAGTATATAAGGGCTTTTGTCTGTGTTTAATGTACATAACCTAAAAATAAAACAAGTCAGAGCTAAATACCAGCAGTTTGCCTTAAATCTTAATAAAAAAAATTTGCTTGATTTAATTTTTCCTTTTGTAATCACTTGATTTTAGTTTAGTTTTTTATAATATATCATATGCTTTAAAAAAATAAAAAATAAAGCATATGTATGCATATCAGTTATATAAAATTCAATCATTGATTTTTTTTTTTACTTAGTTACGTTTGAAAACACTTTAGAAACTCTTCTTAAACACTATTTTGCTGAACTTTTGTTATTTTTGAATGATGTGTATAAAGTATGTCGAACGTTAAGTACTAAATAGGTGTGTGTGCTCTCCTTAAGATATGCTATATATATATATTTAAGGAATTTAATTTAATATTTGCCTGTGTGTGCATGAACTCTTTTTAGTATATACACATGTGTTTGTGTTTTTTAAAGATAATCATATTCAGTCAGGTTGACTGGCGTCTGTATTATGTTTTTTTCCTCTCTTTCTCTTTAGTTTTTTATGCCAATAGAAAGAAAAACGTAAGCAGACATATAAACTTTGTTATGTGGATATTGAGTTATAACGGCTCACCTTCTAAACTTTCTAAACTATAGTAAGTATTTACCTAAAATTTACATATAAAAGGGTTAATAAACTTTTAATACATATGAAGGTATATGTGGTGGATATACATACATATGTAGATATAAAAACACATGAGTCTGATATAAGATTTTGCTTTTATTTTGTTTGATTTTATTAGTTATTGAATTGTGAATATTTTTTTCAGATATGTTTACTTAGTAATATATATACCTGCTTGAACTTTGAACGTTTTATAAAGTTCATAATTTAATAAAATAAAAAATTTAGTTTTTCAAAATGATAAAAACTCAAATTTAGTTTTAAGGAAAAGTGGCAGACAAAGTGCTTAACAATATGGAAGGAAAAAAACAAAAAATATATTGACAAGGTTAGGGTATAATGGAGTATATATATAAAGCATACTTTAAAGGGTAATAACAAATACGTTTTATTAAATTTGGCTTTAAATTTGCTTTAAACCTTAAATTAGTAAGAAAAATGGTGTATAAGAGAAACCAAATCCGAAATTATTTCCTAATTTAATATGTTTTTGAAATATTAATTAAAATTGTATATTTTATGGAAAATTGGACAAAAAAATTTAAATTAATGAGCTTGTACCATTTAAAGAAATAAAATCTCGAAAACTACTTATCTGATGATATTCAAAAAAATTTAGAAAACATTTTTTATTAAAAAAGTAAGAAATATAAAGTTGACCGACCCACAATGGGGCCAAACCCAAATTTTTGGTAATAAATCTGTATCTTTTGATGATAGATCCGAGCAGTAGTTCAGAAAAATTATACTGTAGTCACTCGGTGATAACACCAAATAAACTACAGGGTATGAAAGCTTTTTATATCGAATATATAAAAGATTTAAAAAATCGTAATTCAAATTCATTCCGATTTCAAATATTTTTATATTTCTGTAAAGTGCTTGACAAGGTAAAGAAAAAATTAACTTACTCACCTTAGTTATCTCTTACAGTTAAAAATATTTGATTGACCTTTGAATTTTTGATTTCTACCTCGAACTTATTTGGTATTTCGGGAATAAGTCCTGAGATATATGAGGGAAAATAATTTTAAGAATATTGTGTGATTTGTAAATAATTTACTGAACTAATTTTTGTTTATCTCAAATCGTCTAGATGTGAAAAATTTTTAATTTTTTCAAAAATATAGCATTTCTCTTTAAATTTTTTCTCAAAGATGTTATAATAAAAAACATTTTCTTCACATATTTTAAAAGACAAGGCTTCATAAATGGTTAATAATTCAATTTTTAATTGATTTAGGTATGCATCTTACAAGATGGTCCATTTTAGAAAAAAAAAAAAAAATCATTTTTATTGATTAAAAAAAATTTACCCGAGGTTTTTGAAATTATTAACGATATTTAGTCAAGAAATATAATGAGATCAATATGACACCCAACTGTTTGGCGGTCATCCAATAATGAATACAGGAGTACAGATTTAATGAAAAAAGTAAATTTTTAAAACAACTTTTTTAATTGCACAGAAAAGCATGTTAGCATAATATTTACACTATTATTTCTTATGTAATATATAAAACCAATATCGATCTTTCACTCCTGCGAAAATTATTTAAAAAGCTTTACAAATCTTCCATATATTTCAGTCTCATCTGAGTAGTAGTTTAGGAGATACAGATTTCAGAGCGGGTTCTTATAAGAGACCCAAGGCTAATGAACTGATGCTTGTATTAAATGTATTATTTATTACGCTAAAACTTATATGTTCACTGTATTATGTTATTTATTCAGCAACATACCTTATATGGTAGCTTTAGTTAATTATGGGCCAATCTTTATACAATTTCTCAATACGGTTTCTATTTATTTAACACTGATTTTTTATTACATACTAACATGACACTATCATTAGTGAGATATTTTAGAAATAATTTTTATTATTTTTAAAACTGCGACATGTATTTAGTTTGATTCCAAAGCTTACATGAACGGACAGATGGACAGACATCGTTAAATGGATACAGTATTTTTTAAATATTAAAAATATCTGCGATAATAGCCTCTTCAACTATGGTGGGATAGTGTATATTAAAATTAAAAAGGAGAGAAGAAGATATAGTCGGTCAAGCCCGACTATATGATACCCCACACCATTTCGATCTACATAATTTTTTTTTACTTATATACAACTTACTTGTGTTAAATATTAACATAACACTAGCATTTGTATGGAATTTATGCACGTTAAAGTGATTTTCGGGAGAGGAGTTTATATGGGAGCTATGGTCAGTTATGGACCGATCTTCATGAAATTTGGCAAACAGATTTTTGCTGTTATAAAACTTATTTGTACTAAATTTCAATATTCAATATTCCTATTTTTAAGGCATCTATAAGTGTAAAACTCTATTCCGGAAGGACATTTGTATGGGGGCTAGGTGAAATAATGGGCCGATCATAATAAAATTCAATAGGCTTCTTCCTTGTGCTGGAAAAAGCATATGTACCAAATTTCATCAAATTATCTTCAAAATTGCGACCTGTACTTTGCGCACAAGCTTTACATGAACAGCCAGCTAGTCGACTAGACGGACGGACGGACATCGTTAAATCGACTCAGAATCACTTTCTGAGTCGAACGGTATACTTTAAGGTGGGTCCGAAGATTTTTTCTCTGCGTTACAACTTCTGCACAAAACCATATTACTATGGTGGTGTAGGGTATAATAATGAAACATATGTTTATACTTGTGC
This sequence comes from Protophormia terraenovae, assembly GCA_951394005.1. Lineage (NCBI taxonomy): Eukaryota > Metazoa > Arthropoda > Insecta > Diptera > Calliphoridae > Protophormia > Protophormia terraenovae. The sequence goes on from OX596076.1 coordinate 93,523,051, forward strand.
ATAAACTTAACGTATGAGTAATATTAATTTTGTCAAAATTTAATATCAATTATATGTCAGTATAAGAGAGCACTTTAAATCACTTCAAAATATGAAATTTTTATCATAAACATATAATAAAATAAAATATGATAAATTTTATATTAAGAAACAAGGTCATATTTTTTCAAGGACTGTTAAGTTTGAAATGATTGCAGACAGTTTAAGCATTTCAGGGAAATTTTAAAAATAAATCATGAATAACAAAAACAAAGTAAATTGCTTTTATGACTAGAGAGTTAAAAAGAAAAAAAAAAAAAAAAAAACAATTAGATAAAGATATGCAAAAAAAAAAAAAAATAAACAAAAAAAATCTGGATTGAAACCTTAAAAAAAGATTTCTAAATATAATTTCGGAAAAATATTCTAGAGTGTTAAATTTTCAAAAATTTTTAATTTTGTTATACAACTTTATTTATTTTTTATAAAAACTACTAATTTCATGATTTTTTAGCTTTTTTAGCCTTTCTAAAATATGAAACCCTTTAAAAGCTTTTTTTCCCTTTTACAAAAAAAAAAAAAAAAAAAAAAAACTCCACTTCCGTTGACCTAAATCTCATAGTTTTATAAATGCTATATTTTGTTTTTATTAAAATCCCTTTTCACAAATAAATTTTAATTTATTATACAGTTTAATGAACAAAACAAAGTCCACAATATTGAACTAAAAAAACTATTTTAAAATAATAAAAAAAACTCACTGAAAACTACGCAAAAAATCATAAATATTTTTAGCTTTGGTTCGAAAGTTATTTTAAGTCCACTTAAAGCTTAAATAACTAACTCTCCACAATATCCTATGAAAATACTTGTTGTTGTTCTGCTGCCACATGCAAAAACAAACCAACAACCAAAAATACAATATAGTATATTTTTCCACTTAACCTGATTTTGTAACAATCTAAAAATAAACAACATACGGGGAAAAACAATATCAGAAAAAAACTACCCACTACATATTCATACAGAAAAAAATATATACGTACACATATTGAAAAAAAAAAAATATATAAATATATGAAAAAATAAGTTAAAAAAAAACTTTATAATAAAAATTGCAAAATTTAATAACAACTCAACAATGTTGAGTACTTTTAACCCGAAACAAGAAGCAACAAAATCCAAACACTATATGTGCAAAAATGCAAAAAAATAGCTACATACATACTACAACTGGCTGGAAATAAATTAGAAAAATATGAAAAAAAAAGTACACAACACATGAAACATTCAAAACATGAAACCAACAACAAAAAACACATATCATATACTATATATTGTAGTAGTAGTGGTGGTATCATACCAAAACCTAGACAATATACCACACCAAACAACATGTTGAAAGTTTAACTGAAAAAAAATTGGACAAAATATATATATATTTTTCATTTTTTTCGTAATAGTACCAAAAACACTTAAACTAAATTTAACTCCTGCAATTTTGCAAAAAAATAAAAAATTCAGATAGACCTATACAATTACAATAAAGGTGTAGAGAAAGTATTAGAAAAAAATTTAAGAGTAGAGGATCACAAAATTCTCCTAAAAAAAATAAAAATAAATAAATAACAACAACCTTTATATAACCCAAAATTGTGGTGTGTTTTGAAATAAGATGAAGAACCAACAATTTAATAAAACAATACATAAGTACTCGTGCATGTAGCTTAGTATACATAGAATTTATTTTTCAGTATTTCAGTAGTAGTAGGTAGTGTTATTTATAAAGCCAAATAGTGCCATGTTACGACCATGACCAACACTCATGTCAACGTGGTCGTCATGGACCACATGCCAACAACAGCTAGTAACAGTAACAAACATAATAATAAATTCTTATGAATTTATAAAAGAAAATTTAAACATGAAATTTAGGGGATTATAAGGAGGACTGTATGTAGCAACAGCGAAAACTCTAAACAATTTCAGAAAATCTCAATACCAACTTTGGTATTCATGAAACATTCGCGACCTATGATTCAGACTAAATTTAATGCATATTATGTATAATTATAGACTAGATTATTGGCTACAATAAAAAAAGAGTATAAACTAGACAGAATACTGAATACTAGATTACATCCAAGAACTAGACAAAATTATAGACGTAAATATAAAGTTGTATTTATACTTTAGATCAGTCGATATAATATACTAAAAAAAATATACCATAAATTGGACTACAGATGAGACTATTGACGCTATCGGCTAGACTAAAAACTAAACTATAGTCTTAACAATAGAGTAAATGAAGTATATATAAGAGTATCGACTATCAACTAGAATATATATTAGGTTATGCACTTTACTATATATCATCTCGCCGGTGCGAGTTATGGATCAAAAATTTCACGATTTTTCAAATTTTTATTGCTACTAATTACCGAATAACTATGAAAATTTTAACTGAACAAAAAATTATGTAAATTCAGCTCTTAGATAATTTAAATCGCTATCTATTGCAGTTTAATTTATCTTAATTTGACAAACAGTTCTCAAGTTACAAAGATGTAGTCTTGCACACAATATTTTAACTTAACTGTAAATGAACTGAAGATTTGTGCATAAATTTTTATTTACTCTTAATTTTATCAGCTTTTAGATAAAGATGATAAACTGAAACATTTTTGATTTTATTCCACATATTTTGGTGTATCATTAATATAAATCGTGCATACCGTTCTCTAGTTATTGCGAAATACACTCGAGTAATCGGCTTATGTAGGACGTAATATTAGAGACGCCCGTAAAAAAATCTCGACTTGATGGGAAAAAATTGAAAGCAGTGTCAGAAGAATTTTACCATTGATAGTAAATCTGGTTCGGGAACAAAAAAAGGTTCACATAATATTGACATGGCCAGAAAGTTTAAAGCATATAGAAAAGAACTCCAAACACATCTGGTAAAAAAGCAGCTCGTTTAGCTTAGTGTTCGGACTATTTGATGTGAAAAGTTAAATCTAATGCAGAGTTGAACATATAAAGTCCAAAAAATTGTAAACAGGAATGCTGCAAAAATTCTAGAAGCCAAGAATAGGGCACGGAAATTAAAATCAAATTTCATACAAAAATTTTCATGTATAATTAACGTGACCAGAGGGTTTATGTCAAAAAGCGGGACCCGAACGACTAAAAAGTGGGATTCTGAACAAAATTTTAGGGAAAAAGCGGGATTTTAAAAAGTTTTGTAAAAAAAGAGGGATTTCCTTCTTATATCTCAAAAATCTAAATCAGTTGTTCTCTCGTAAGCGCTTGGTTAAAAACCGTTACCGAAATAGCTCGAAATACCGTTAGCGTTAATTTTGGGTTTAAGAAATATTATTATTTTTAATAAAGTCATTATAATATTTAACTATAGATTATATTTTATGGTTCTGAACCGATACTTTGATAATTATGAAACAACAGTTACCCTTAAAATTTCATTACCGAAATAACTGGAAATACCGATAAAGCTAAATACCGTTACTTCTGAAAAAAAAAACCGTTAACAAAATAATTCGACATACTGCTACCTTTTCACCTCTTTGAATCTGCTGCCAACAAGTTAAACACTAATATTCAGTTAAAACAAAAAGTTAAACTGAAATCATTAACACAAGGTTTTCGTATGCACTAATTTTAAGTAAATTTAATCGAAAACATGGTTCCAGATATTTCTATAACTTTCAGTTTATAAAAAAATATAAAAAAATTAAATCCGAAACAAATGCACATCGTTCCAGATTTTTATCAAAGGCACAATAAGAAAATATCCATGTTAACCTTCAGAGTTCATGTCAAAACATATTTTTGAAATGGCACATCTTGGTAAATAAAATTGGTAAAAATTATTTAAATAGCCCCACACACAAATGTTCTCACGAAATGAGTTTTTTAAATTTAAAAGTCTCTCTGAAAGAACAAAATTTCTTCCACCAAAAATTATTTATATTTTATTCTAACTTTCTGGAAAAAAATTTTAAACTTTATTAGACTTGAGATTTTTCATTCACTGGTAGAGAACTGAAGATATGTTCAAAAAATTGTAAATATTTGATTTTACAATCTTAATTTTAATTTTGGGAGGTCTTTCTATATAAAAGTTATCAAAAAATACTCAAAAAGTACATTTAAGATTTGTGAGTAGAGAAGATGATCAGTGTAACAAAATATTAAAAACTTTTAATTATCAAAAACGATTTGAAAAAAATTATCAACTTTCCAGTGGAAAAAAATAATTTTAGTTACAATTAAATATTGGTAAGAATGTTATAGAAATGTAAATAACGAAATCGAATAAGTAATTGTTAGAGTTAGAAAAGCGGGATTTCTAAATAAAAAGCGGGAAAAATATTTTAAGCGGGATCGAAATTTAAAAAACTGGATAATCCCGCCAAAAGCAGTATGTCTGGTCACGTTATGTATAATGAACGACGAAACGTATGTGCTGGCAGTCCTTTGTTACTGTCGGCTCTATAAGTACCGAAATATACAGAAAAGAATGTTTGCAAAAAATGCTTCTTCCTTTCATAAGAGGCATCATGTTACTACTGGTAAAAAAGTTCTGGAGAGGTACTAAAACAATAACATAGTTGGGCTCTTGTGAAAAGAGGATTGAAGAACGTAAAAAGGGTGTCCCAAAATATCAAAGATTTTAAAAGAAAATGGGCAAACTGTTCCAAAAAGGTGACTGAAATAACTATCAAATCTCTAATGGAAGAATTCGACGAAGAACTATAAAACTTATATTTTTCTGTGAACTGTAAAATAACATTACTTAATTAAATATGAAAAAGCCAAAACTCTAACACAAACCGTTTCCAAATTATTGAATTTTATATATGTTAAGATTTTTTCCAACGCTCTCCTTATTAAGTTCTGTCCAACGATCGAATTTTAATCTGAACCGTATGAATACTATCTTAGACTTTTTAAAGACTACAGTTTAAGTCCAGCCTCGACTTTATATAGTATATAGACTAAATGCTTTAGAATACAATCAAACTTACTATAATATCTAAACACTTGTTATTAAATCTTATCTTCAACTATATAATATCCAACATTAGAAATGAAATTAATGAATTAAAGATATGTAGTTTGTCAAATTTAGACTATACACAAACGTACTACCGTGTTCTAACATTCAAGAGCAAATTTAAACTTTTTAAAAAGTTCCAATGAAGTCAAATATTGGGTATGTTATAACAACGACTTAATAAAACTTGGTGAATATAAAACTCTTCCACATGAAAACATACTAAGAAAAATTATCTCACATTACACAATTCTCTTTTAGAAAGACTAGTTTGAACTAAATAAAGCTAAAAGACTGTCTAATTGTTTCTAGTAATATTTTTGTTACATTTAAACCACATTTAAATAAATAGGACTCTTCTGTAATAAAAGATCATCCGAGAAATAACATAACTTACAGAACATAACAAATCATTTTTAAAAATTTTCAATATCCACAAAAATGTACCACTAATTCATCAAAATTTTGTATTTAAGGGGTGGATTTTAATGCATTTCTTGTTTTAGTATTAGTCTCTAAAATATGTTTTTAAAACACTTACAAAAGTAATTTTTTATTTTTTTTTTTTTTTTTTTTGTTTTTAATTTTAATGTATATTGTATTTTTTTAAATATGTTTTAAGGGCTTATTAGAAAAATAATAAATGCATGAAATTCTGCCCTCTACATATAAATAATTAAAAAAAAGTAACAATTTTGTTTCACTGTTTGGGAAACAAAATTATTAAAGATTGATTTTCTTACATTTATTTTTAATTAGCCCCTAATACATTTAAAAAATATTTAATATACAATGAAAGCTTATTTTTAAAACTTTTTTTAAAACAATAATTGCATGAAAATACGCTCTCAAGTTAAAATTATTTATTTAATATTTTTATTCTAACAATTGAAGAATAATCTAACAAAATGTTAATTGATTTAAAAAATTTCATAATTGAAAGCCATTTCCTTTACTTTAGTGTAATATGCATTAAAATATTACTACAATAGTAGCAAACCCACCGCCTTATTAAACTACAGTTTTATATTTGTTAAAACCAGTGACTTTTACAGCTGGCCTGTATATGGCAGCCCAGAATGTTTACTAAATGTATATGGTTAGTAGTTATACTATGTATGTATGCAAGCATGTATTTTTTTTTTTTTTTATGTATAAATTTTAGTCTATTTATGTATTTGCCATAGTGTATTAAATTCTTGGCACATTTGTTATACATAAGTGTTATATTTTATATCTTGTGCTAAACATTCATACGTTTTATTATTTTCTCTTTTATTATTATTTTTATTTTGTTGGTTTAGGTCATATTGTATAGTTGGCTTTTAGGCGCGACAAATAATATTATTTATATATCAAACATTAGGGAATTGTTTTACAAACTCACTGAAAAAAAAATCATTCTTTTTTCAGAGAATTACAAATATATAATTTGTTTCTTGTTCTGGGTAGTATGGGTGTAGAATAAAAATTCATTTTATTTTTATATGAATTATGGTTATAGAATTTTATACCAGCATGTAGTTTATTTAGTATTTTTTATGTATCATTAGGGAATTTGTTAAAAAAAATATTAAAAAAAAAACTTTTGTTTCTGTTAAAGTAATAAAACTAAAGTGATTTACAAATGTTATACAATATAAGAAAAATAATTTTAATTTAATTTAAAACTGAATTATAGAAACACAACATGAACTCTTATATATTAGTAGAAAGAGTTTTGCCTAAAATTTTTTTAATTTTTTTAGTTTGTATTTATTTTAGTAGAGAAATATTTAAATATTTATTACATTTCTAAAATTGTTTAGCAAATATTTTTCCATGTTTGTAAGCTTTACATATTTGTATGTATTGCTATAAAAAAACCACATGTTCAACTCTGATTATTTTGCGGTTTTGTAACCAATATATTTTCTCGAATTCATTTGATAAGATAATAAATTAATTAAACACACTTATTTTATTGCAATTTATTATTGCTGTTGTTGTTTGTTGATATGGTTTAGACTAAAAGAGAAAAAACTTTTTAATTTAGAATCATAGTGTATAATAAATTTAATTGTCTTGTTTTAAATAATAACAACAGGGTATGTTTTCTTAAAAGTATGTATGTGTTCTATTAGGAAGGATCAGAAAAAAATATATATTTTTAGGAATTGTAGATCCATTTTTTCTGCTTTTAAGAAATACAAGAGGGTAGATAAGTCCCTTAAAAACGTCTTTAAAAATATATATTCACATATCGCATATCTTTAAGGATTTTGGTACATATTATAAATTTTCAAAAACTTATTCAAAAAAATAATAAATTCATTGAAAATCCACCCTCTACAATTAAAAAAATATTCTTCTCCATTTCACTGTTAAATGAGCATTTGTGGCAACAAAATAATTAGAGAGAGGATTTTCATGCTTTTAGTTTTTGAATGAGCTCTTAAAAAACAGAGCGGCTCATAAAAGTATGCTCTTACTTTTAGAAATGTTTTTACTCCCTTTCAGTTAACAAAATATAAAAGGTTAAAATATTTTCCAAATGAAGAAACATTTTTCAATTACAGTTCACAAGCTGTGCTTTGTTACTACCAAGAAAATAATAAATACTTAGCAGTTTATTTAGTGGCAATTGATTCAATTCTTGACAGTAAGATTCATTGGTGTATAATCACCTGCCGCTCTCCATTGGTTAGCAATGAGCGTATTGGCAAATGCCTCTTCACTGTTCTTATGGTAAGCGGGAAGAAGATGAAAGAAGATATCAATAATATTTAACTCATTTAAATTTGACTCATTGTAACCTGTAAAGTGGTCACAAAAGTTATACTTTGTAGCCGTTGAGTTGATTCTGTATGTAAATCAACTCACTTTATTGACACTTCGGTAGTCGTGGAGGTGATTGTGTGTTCAAAAAAGTGACATCATGTAGTCGTTGAGGCGACAATAGTTTTTTTCTAGGACAAGCCCTTGATAAAGTGACTAGTTACGTAGCTAATAAAGTGACTAGTGGTACCCTAATGTAGTCGATTAGGTAACATGTACGCAAAAGCCACCATAGACTGCTGGGTAGCTGTAACATATTTATGGTCCTTCGAGCAGGATGCGGGTTGGCACAATAAAATGCCTTTTTGAAATTGAAGTTGATTTTATATTTTAACAAGCTCATAACCTTTAAAATGTTCTGAGGGCTTGGGTACTTTTGCAGTATAGCTTCATTTTTTAAATAAACTCATTTCAACAGAAATTTATAATAAAAATCTGAAATCATAAAAGATTGCTCAGGTTTGAGTAAAAATTTTTTTTAATTTAATTTAAAAATTACAGTATAGAAGGTAACATTGACCAATTTTAATGACTGGATTTTTGCAATTACTAATCATCATATTAAACCTTCAATATCAGACCTAAAAAAATTTTATATTTATTTTTTGTGTTAAAATAATAAAGTGTAAATTTTAAAAGTATATGAGGAATATTTACTATGAAAGCATTTGTATGCTGGAAAAAGTAATATTTTTTGCTATTAATTTATCTTACCCACTCCCAAAGATTAAAGAAATTTTCATATCTTGTTTATAGTTCTTATTTTAATAAGATACTTTCACCATTACTTTTCGCAACATTTTTGGAGCTCTCCTATTAGAAATGTGTATGTGTTTTGAAAAGGAAGTCTATTACATAAATACATATTGGTATTTTAATGTAAATTACTTAAAGAATTTCATAAACAAATAATATATTTATTTAATATCTGTATTGCTTTTTGCCAACCACATGTTTCTGTGCACTAAACATGAAACATGCACATTTGCTTAATTTTGCATTGTAAATTAGTAATAAAATTTTTGAACATAATTTCCGGTTCAATAACAAACATATACAAACAAATGCTTTACATACATACATATATTATAAACACATACGCTCTTATATAATCAAAAAACCCTACAGTATTTTTTAGATTTTAGATTTATTTTACAAGAATAAATATAACGGGTATTTAGCTTCTTTACTATCTTTAAAAAATCTGAGTTTTACCTCATTATATTTACTTGTAATCTAGTAAGTTCACATAACAGTTCTCTTTTAAATACTATATTTCATTAATAAATACCAGAACTGCATGACAAATTGTTATAAATAAATTTACAAGACATTATTAAATAGTATTTGTTTTAGTAATAAACAGATGACTTAATTTATGGAAATTTTGTTAATACAAAAAACAAACAACAATAACAATAATAAATATTTTACCAAATACAAATACATAATTAAAATTTATTATATATAAATGTTAAGGGATACAAAATTTAAATTAATTTACTTTAAAATGACAGCAATTTTAATTAAATTTCTCTTTTCGATTACTCAATAATAAATATCTTTTATGTTTTAATAAAATTTAATATTAATGACAATAAAACCTCCTTTAAATACACTTTATTAATTTTTTTATTAAACTTAATGTTATTATTTATAATTAAATATTTATTGTTATTCATTTAGCTTAATTAAAAAATATAAATAAATTAACGCTTAACAAATATACACCAACTTACCTTGTGAACAATCTGGTCCCGTCCAATGTCTTTCACATACACATTGACCTGTCTCTAAATCATAAGTACCATGCTCTGAACAACCGGGTAAACATTGATATACTTGCTGATCAATGGTGCCACAATCTTCACCCTGCCAGCCAGCTTTACAATAACACTGACCCGCAACACAGGTGCCATGACTCGAACATAAAGGATCTAAACAATCATCTATTTATTGTTAGAGAAAGGGAGGAAAAAGAAAAGTATAAAAACACAGGATATCAAATATGAACAAAGTGTTAGTCAAAGTATAAAACGAACATTAGCATGTTAGACACGTTTAGAAAAAAGGTCATTAAAATAGTATATGGATGGCTGGGGAGAACTTGAACAAAAAAATATAATGTCCATTGAAAGAAGTTAAACTTGTTTAAGAATTGTTAATGGCCATATGTTTTTGATAAAAGTTTTTGCTGTTAAGAAACATTTAACATCCTTGTTGTAAAAGTAAGTAGCAAAAAAACAAAATAGAACAGAATTGTATAAAAAGAATAATAATAATAATAGGAAAACAAAACTTTTATGCAATAAAAATATTAAGAAAAAAAACTTGTTAAATGTAAGGAAACAAAGTGAAGAAATTGCTTAAGTTTATAAAATCAAAACGAAATTAAATTGCGCTAAATACTTAAAATAAAAGAAATATTTATAAACACATTATATATTTCTTAGCATTTTATAATCAAATTAATATATTCCAATTTATACAATAGTCGATACTATAGTCTTAACTATGGTCTATACTTTAGTCTTGACTTTAGTTTATAATATAATATTGACTATTTTTTATAATCTTGATTATATTTTATACTATAGTGTTTACTATTTATATATTTTACTACAGTCTTAGCTATAGTTTATACTGTTGTCTTGACTATAGTCTATAATATAATATTGACTACGGCACTAACTAAATTATATACTAAAGTCTTGACTATAGTTTACACAATAGTGTTGACCATAGTTTATACTATATTGTTGACTATAACATGTACTACGATTTTCAACTATAGTATTATAATATATAATTTTGACTATAGTCTATACTATAGTTTTCACAATAATATATATTATAGTCTTTACTATAGTCTATAATATAGCCTTAAATATTGTCTATATTACAGTCTCGACTGTAGTTGTTTTATAGCCTTGGTTATAGTAATATTATAGTCTTGACAATAGTCTACAACATAGTCTTGACTGTAGTTAATACTATTGCCTTGACTATAGTTTACACTACAGTCATAATTTATACTACAGTTTTGACATTGGTCTATACTTTAATCTTGACTACAGTCTATGCTATAGTCTATACTATAATATTAGCTATTTTCAATACAATTGCATTGACCAAAATCTATAGTATAGTCTCACGTATAGTATATACTATAGTATACTATAGTCTTGACTATATTTTATATTATGGTCTTTCCTATAGTCTATACTATAATATTGACTTTAGTCTATATAATAGCATTAACTAAATAATATGCTAAAGTTTTGACTATAGTATAGTTTTTATTGTAATATGTAGTATGGTCTACACCTGTAGTCTTGACTATAATATATACCATACTTTTGACTATAGTCTATACTATAGCCTTAAATATTGTCTACATGGCTATAGTAATATTTTAGTATATAATATAATCTTGACTATAGTTTATACTATAGTCTTGCTTATAGTTTATACTATAGTTTTAACTATAATCTATCCGATAGCCTATACTATAGTGTTGACTATATCATATACTATAGTCTTGTTTATATACTTTACTCTATTCTTAACTATATTCTTGACTATAATATGTGCTATAGTATCGACTATAGTTTTTACTAAACTCTTCACTTTAGTTTATACTAAACTATTGACTATAGTTTATACTATAATCTTGACTACCGTATATTCTATTGTCTACTCTATAGTTTAGTGCATAGTTCAACATGTAGTCTAGTCTATAGTAAATTATATTATAGTCCTTAGTCTAGTCTATACTCTACTCTATAATTTATTCCATAGTCTAACATATAGTTTAATCTATAATTCAGCCTGTAGTCTAGTCTGTAGTATACTATACCCTATATACTTGTCCATAGTTCATAAACTCTAGTTAACACTTTTGTTTTTAGCCTGCTCTATTATATAGTCTATATTAAAATGTTTACTAAATAGCCCAATTTATAGTCCACCCTATAGTCTATTTTCTAGTATAAAATTTGGTCTATAGTTTAATGTATAATCTAGTATTAAGTATAATACAAAGTCTAGTCTGAAATATAGTCTGTATACTAGAGTTTATTTAAAATTTAGTGGTGTTCTAATATATTTTGTAATATAATCTATAGTCAAAATCGACTCTGATATTATATATTTTTATTGATATTTTAGATTTGTTACAAAAAACCTAACGATTCTTTATTACTTATTTTGGTCCACATACAGCTTCAGTTTAAAATCAACATAAGTAAAAACATTTAGCAAAAATAAATACCCAAACAAAAAATAATAATAAAAAAATGAAAAACCTTTACTTCTTTCAATGTTTATTTACAAATCGTTTGTATGTTGAAATAAGACCATTTTTACACATGTATAAGTATTCCTTTTTTCTTTGTAACCAAAATAAAATAAAAAATAATAATACTTACGTTGATCACAAAAAGGTCCCTTCCAGCCACGTTCACAATGGCATTCACCTTCAATACAACGACCATGACTTGAACAATTTGGTACTTCACATTCACCTACAGGTATATCACACTCGGAACCCTTCCAGCCCTCTTCACAATGGCACACCCCACCACCATAATGACCATGGGCAGAACATAAAACTGGACAGACGCCTGTAAGACAAATACAAAAGAAAAATTTATATAGAGAGAAAGAAATAAATAAAAGGAAATAAAAATAAAAGGATTTAGTTTATGTAGTTGTTTTTTTGTTAGTAACGTAGAGAGAAAAACAGTTGTTTTTGTATGTATGCATTGGTGTTTGTTATTTTCTGTGATATGTTGTTATAAGAAAATTGTGAAAAACATTATTGTTTATTTGTGTGTGTGTATTTTCTTAAAGTTTTTCTCTTTGGTTCAGAGCACCAAGACACAAATAAAAACCAACAAAAAAACATTACAGGTGACGATGACAGGTTTTGTTTATTTTCAATTTTTTATTTTTGTAGTTGTATGTGTTTAATATTACTTTTGTTACAAAAAGAGTTAAAAGAAGGTGATAAATAATGACTTTAAATTACATTATTTGAAGTAAATAAGGAAATAAAGAAAAAAACACAAATAAATTCCAGAGACGCCGTAAGATATGCTTTAATTTTTTTGTAATTATTTTAAAAGTAACTAAGAAAATTGTTAAATTTTTAATAAAACTTAAATAAAATATGAAATTCTTAATGCAAAGGTTGAATTTAAGGTATTTGTGAAGATTATTTTAAGGTCATTAGGGTAAGCAAAAACTAGTACTGGAGATATGCTTTAAATATTTATTTTTATTTATTGTGAAAGATATTTCAAGAAGGAGTTAGATGAACTCAATTTGTTTATAAATTCGTGGAATATAGTTTAATTTTTACAAAAACTTTAAGCTTTTAAGTATAAGTAATTCGATAAATCGCCTTCTGTATTATTTGTTTAGGTGTACATTGTATATTTTTTAAAATATAGTATAAATCATTTGAAGTATAAATCATTAAAGCGACTAAATATATGCACTAAATTTAGATTTTTGTTAATTTTTGTTAAATTGTGCAGCAAAGTCTTTAAAAATATTATGTTAAATTAAATATTTATTCCAAAGAATATGTTAAGGACACTCAAGTGATTTTATTTATAATTACTTGTATTTTTAAATTAATACTTACTTTTTGAACAATCCGAACCTTGATAGCCATCAATACAATCACATTTACCCAAATAACAACTACCGCGACCGGAGCAATCATTGGGACAAGTGGTGCTAACGCCTTCTGCCTCCTCCACAATTAAAGTGGCCGAATGTGAAACTAACTCATCATTGTAAACAGAGATAAACCAAAGTCCAGTATCTAAATATTGTAACAGAGAAACATTCACCATCATTGTATCCATATCTAAGGCCGGTAAACCACCATCCATGCCTGCCGCTGAACGTTTTTTACGTCTTTGCTGTTGTTGTTGCTTTCGATATATTATATGTTTGGCTGTATCCAGGGGAGTCTCAATATCACCAGTATATTCAAATGATGAGTCTACTGAATCATTATCCTCATTATCCACATCCTCTTCATCATCATCGCCCTCAGCATCGTCATCAATGTCGTTGTCGTTATCATTGTCATTAAGATAATGTCTCGTAGCCATAAAAGCCATATCATTGGCAGACAAACGTTGCAATTGTTCAGCGGACATATCAAGCAATATATCACCAGCATCTTGCATAGTTTTACGAAGATATTGAGTGTCATTAGCAGCGGTACTGCGTCTATGCCTTAAATGACTGTCCAAACGACCGCCCTTAATAAATTCAACAAAATCATATTGAGTTACCGATGGTGCAACATTGCGTCGCGAATAAACAGCAAAATTGGCACCCCAGGGCAAAGTAAAATTGAAACGTACAAAGGCGGGATGTTTATTGCGAAATTCCAAAGTCCAAAATTGATAAGCCGGTATATTGGCATGATACAGTTCATTGAAATCCTTTAGTTCGACAACTTGTGGCCACTTTAGCAAAGGCTGATGATGATGATTTAGCTGTTGTTGCTGTTGAGCCGTATACGATTGGTCCTGCAGATGAGAGGTGGCATCTTGGCCCATTATGCCAGCGCTAATGCCAGCCATGTTGTTTGCATTAATACCCAAATTCAATTGTTGATTAATGGTATGTGGTTGTTGTTGTTGCAACAACAGCTGCTGTTGATGTTGCAATTGCAAAGAGGGTGCCAAATTTTGAAAACCACCAATGCCACCACCACCATTTGTACTGGAACTATGATCCGAGGTACTGGTTTGTATTGATTCTTCGGTTGGGTATGCTGTGGGTTGTAAACTATTGCCATTAAGTTTGTTTGTATTGCCATGTAAATCATGTGGTTGTGACTTAACATCTTGGACTAGGATGCAATTTGTTGTATCCATGTTGGGTTTCATAGAGCTTACAGCTGCAAATAGACAAAAAGAACAAGAAAAATTATAAAAACACATATTACAAAATGAGCAATTTTTGTGCAGAGTTAACATATTAAAACTGCTTAAATCATACGAAAAATAAAATTTAAAACAAAACCTCCAACAGCATCAACTATAGTGCCATAAAAACTGCTTATCTGAGAGAAAATATTATTAACATATGCTAATGGCTTTTTCCCATATATACCAAAAAAAAAAAAAGCGAACAGATACAAATGCATAAGTGTTCGTTCATATTGCTTTAAAGGAATCAAAGTATAGTTATTGCTTTTTGGATAACCAAAGCAAATTTTCAGGCTCATAAATCATGATAGTAAAGCAAATGGTACAAAAAATATCCAAAACAGAACAGAACACCAAAAAATAGTTAGCCATAGCACTAAAATGTGTTAAGTTAAGCTAAAAAGTATGCAGTAAAACGTGCACTTAAAATGCGCCAAAATATAGGCAATACATTTTTATTTTTTTTATAAAAAGAAAAAACATTTTTGCCAACTTTGCCAATAAATGTTAAAGACATTGAATACAAAATGATAAAGGCAAATCAAGCACGTTTAAAAGATTTGGCCAACGTACATTTTTTTTCCCAAGATCAATAAAAAAGTTTTATTCTTTCTCTTGTTTTCGCTCTCCTTTTTGGTGGCCATAATCTTTTTAAATGTATAAAAACATTACAATAAGCAAATGGTTTTGTTTTCTACTTATTTTTTTTTTTATTTTTACTCTAACATAAATCATAATTTTTCAGTCATGTTTTACAAAAGTTATTGATATAAATTTTGCTATATTATCGAAAATTGTACAAAGATGTAGAAAAAAAAAAAACGATGTGGTGTAAGTATTTTATCATTTATAGCTGTTTTAACTCCCGTTAGCTGTTGATGATAACCACTTGTGCTTCTTTTTTTTGTGTTTTGGCTATAATTTATTAAACTTTGAGTCTTTTTTGCATAAATAATTTATGTGTTGTAGTTAAATTTGAGCATTTAACTAATAAAACATAATTTGAATTATGGTACTTTGAACTATGGGGTGATATTTTTTATTTTTTTTGTGTTATTGACATTTTTTTTTATATTATTTTTGAAATAGCCGCATTAACGTAGAATGTACCTTTATCATTTTGAAATAAAACAGAAGTGGAGAAGAAATACGAAAATTAAAATGAAAAGTTTGTATAGGTTTTGCAAGTTTAAACACTAGAATATCAAAACCCAATATTGTAAATAATTTAGAGAAATGTTGCTTAAAATATTGAGACCTAAATTGAAAGATACTTTAAATCAAAATTTTATGCGTAATGTTGCTAAGAAATCTTGAAAATGTTCTTATTTATTCATAAAGAAAATTTATGCTTTTTAACAATATATTTACCAAAAATTTGCCAAGAGTTGTTGAGAGCAATCCCTATAATTCTCGAAAATCTTCAGAAAATTAGTTCCAAATACCGAAAAATAACTTTCTTTTACTTTTTTTTTTTTAAATTTCGATAAAATGTTTCTATAAATGTTTCTAAAAAAAATTGTAAAGAAAGTAGAGAACTATTTACTTTATCTTATAAATATTAAAAGCTCTTTCAAAATTTTATTTTCTTTTTTTAATAATATTATTATTATTTTTAATTAAATGTTGTTCAATATGTTGCTACACATTTATATTGAATGTTTAGATAACAAAATGCTGCCAAAGATGTTGCTATACTTTTCATCTCAAACACTTGAAGAGAAAATGTTAAATAAAATTAAATCTAAATAGAAGTATTTTATACTAAATATGTAGACATATAGAAAACTGACAACTCTCTAACAAGCAAAATTTATTAACAACCCCTTAATTTTTTATTTTACTCTTCTTTTTTAAAGCAATTGAACTTAGACCTCTAAAACTAATAATAAGTAAATTTTAACACTTGTTGTACCCGCATTAAATTTTCTTGGGAAAATTTTTAAACAGTTAACACAACAGCTACATTATCAACAATAATATAAAAAATGAAAAAAAAAAAACATTTGTTTGTATTTTTTTGGAAACACACAAAAACAAACATAAAATGCATATGGTATCCTGACAGAACAATTGTTTTAAGGCGTTGCTTAATGTTTGTTTTTTCTATTTATTTCAGTAAGCACTCAAAATAGAAGTGTTAATGTTTATTTACAACATTCTTTAGTTTCTTTCTTTTTTTTTTGTAAACTTTTTACTTTAAAAGAGCAAAATAAACAACCCGCATTATGTATAACAGTTGTGGTTAAATAGAAAAATACAAGAAGACAAAATGTAATAAAAATCAAATCCTGCACCAAAAATAACTTACACATACACATAAAACAACAGTGATTGAAGTCTAAAAACATTAGAGGACATAAGAAAAATATTATACAAAAAAAAAAAAAAAAAAAACTTAAAAAGAAAAAAATTTCAGCTAAAAAGCAAGTTGTAGTTTTTTCTTCTTGATTTTTAATCTTTTGGGAAAAATAAGAAGAAAATGTAACGCTTTAGGACAACTAAAATAACTTTTAAATATTTATATAGCGTTAAATCTATTAAGGAGTATATGGTAACGTTGAAAGAAAAAATTATTCCTTTATTTTCTTTTACCACGTCTTGTATATTCTTTTGTTTGTTTCTTAAGTATATTTGTTTAAGTTTTTCTAAATATTTTTTTTCTTGCCTTTATAGTGTCTGCTTTTAACCTTTTCTTTGGGAAATAAGTGAATAAGAAGGAAAGTTTTTGTATAGAAGTTAAGTTTTGTATAGTCTTAGGAATATATTCCATTATAGTTTTTATTTAAAGAAGAAAACATTGTTATAATGTTGGTGGGGGAAAAGAAAACTAAAGTTAAAAAAAAGAATAAAAAAAGAAAAACTAAAAGTTTATTTTTATTCTTCAGGTTATTAAGTTGAGAAAAAAAATCATTTAAAAGATACTAAGAAAATTTATTTTTTAATATAATTTTATTGAATTAAAAAATAAAAAAACAAATAAAATTATTAATAAGCTAATAAGTTTACATTAAAAAAAAATTGCTAGAAACATATTGAAAACTTTTTTTTATTTTTTAATTGTTTTTTTTTTTTTAGGATATAAGACATTTTATAATATACATAATCAAAAACAAAAGATGTTTTTAATGTTTATTAATAGAAAAATAAACATTTTGATATTTTTTTAGGAATATATGAAATTATGAACATATTGCCAGCAATATGTTGAAACTATTTGTATTTAAGTAGAAAAACTTACACGTTTTAAATTTTCATTTCTTTTAAGTAAGTAATTAAAAATGCCAATAAAATCATACCAAACAAAAAAAAAAAAAAAATAATAATAAAAAAAAATTTCCAAATGTATAGCAACATGATGAAAAGTCAAAAAATATCAATAATTTGTTGTTAAATTGAAATTACAACAAGCGCGAATTTTATATTCGGCTCGGCCGAATCTATGTACCCACCAGTGTTGCCTGTTTAGCCTTTTTAAGGCTAAATCTATCCTTTTTATTTTGGTTTTAGCCTCAAAATTTTCGTTTTAGCTTCTAGCCTTTTTTCTAGCTTTTTTTCATTCTTAACATCGCTTTAAAAAGGCTAAAAATTTAAAAATTTTATTTGTACAAAATCATCAATTGAAGCATTTCTGTGTATTAACTCGTACAAAAAATCAAAACTATTTATATTTTTTGAAAATTTTCGCCTGCGGCGCTTCATTCTAGACGAATATTATTATTATTTAACAAACTTTATTACTCATGGGAATTATTTATGTTATATTTATAAATTCACTAAAATATCTTTAAGAAATACAAAAACTAAGAAGAACAAAAAAATACAAAATAAATGCGTTTTTAAATAAAACAATATATCAGCCTTTTTCTGCCTTTATTTTTTGGGACACTTAGCCTTTTCTGACCTTTTCTAAAGTTAAATTTAGCTTCTTTTTTTCTCAAGTCCTAGCAACACTCAACATTTTAAAATTTTACTTTATATGAGAGGTTTCAACTTATATGAGAGGTAGACCGTAAAGTGGGCAAATAACACCCATTTTGGTTTCCAAGTTTATATCGAACCTCGAACTATTTGTACAAAATTTCGTTATTATAACCTACACCACCATAGGTGGTTGGGTATTATGCCTTTGTGCTGATGTTTGTAACGCAAAGAAAAAATTATAGGACCACCACCTTAAAGTATACCGTTCGACTCAGAATCACTTTCTGAGTCGATTTAACGATGTCCGTCCGTCCGTCTGGCTGTCTGTCCATGTAAACCTTGTGAACAAAGTACAGGTCGCAATTTTAAAGATATCGTGATTTGCAGGAATAATTATTTTGACACAAGGACGAAGCCTATTGAAATTGGTTATAATCGGTTCATTATTTCACCTATCCCCCATACAAATGTCCTCCCGGAATAGGGGTTTAACTATCATAAATGCCTTAAATATAGCAATATTTCAATGAATTCAAGATCGGTTAATAATTGATCATAGCTCCCATATAAATCCCCTCTACCGAAAATCACTATAAAGTGCATAAATCCCATACGAATGATAGTATCAAAATAACATTTGACACAAATAAGTTTTATATAAGAAGAAACAACATTGCCAAAATTCATGAGAATCGGTCCATAATTTACCATAGCTCCCATATAAACCCACTTCCGAGAATCGCACTATAGGGCATAAAATCATATAGATTTTTGTATCAATGCACTGTTATGTATTTTTATAATTTATTTTACAATTAGTAAAAGTGTTGGTCCATAATTGGCAACAGATCTAATTTTTAGCTTATACACAATGGTGTAGGGTATCATATGGTCGGTCTTGACCGACTATAGTTTCTCTCTCGTCGTACATGCTTTTGTTTAAGAGATATCAAAATACATAGATAAATCGACTCAGTATCTAACCAGGACCCAGAAAATATATATTTTATGGTGTCTTAAATGATTCTTTTGATATGTTATACGCGGAATGACAAAATCAATATAACCCCCATCTTTTTGATGATGGGTATAAAAATAGGAAATAACTAAAAAATATTTATTTTTTAATAATATTGATAGCAACATGTTTATTGAATGAAAATTAACTGTTTGAAATATTAAAAACGTATAATAATTTACTATTTTATGTTATAGGAAATATAGTAACATAGTAACAATAATAATATTTTTTTTTATTTTAAATACGTAACATGATGAGAAATTTAAATACATCAGCAACATATTGATAGAACAAAATGATAAATAAAATTTAAATTATACAAAATAGAAAATAATATAAAAAAAAATATATATAAAAACAAAAAAAGTCTAAAAGAAACAGATTTATTGAACAAAAAGTTATTATATTTTCAATATTTAAAATACTGCGAATACAAATGCTTGATGTAAAAAAAAAAAAAAATTAAAAATTTCATAGATGTTGCCAGCAACATGAATCTAAAAAAAAAAAAAAAAACAACATGTTGAAAGCAGAATAGGGCAAAGAAATTTTGAAACAAATATTTCTTTATGATTAAAGAATACAAATGTTTCTTTTAAAAATTTCGAATTTTTATAATTTTTTGAAAAAATTTAATTAGAAATTTAGATTTTTTTCCAGAAAATAGTCTTAATGTATCCATAGCTCTTGACCGTATTATAAAGTAATGTATGAATGACTTGAAGACAATTTTAACTAGAATTTTTTGATATTTTTTGAAATAAAGTAAGGCAAATGGTTTTCGAGTTCTATTTTTAATATATGGTGCAACCACCTTAATTTTATAAATGCTGATTCATCACGAGAACTGGAGTCAATTAAAAAAATGAATTAGAGGCTTAGTTCTTATTAATACGATGTATTTGAATTGAATGAGAAATCACGTGTGGCTGAAATTTTTTTCATTTTGTAAACCTGTGTAATTGATTATTTCTTCAAATAAGTTACCAAAAAAATTTTAGGTAATATACAATTAGCAACAATTTCATGCTCTATTTGTTATCCAATAATGATTATTTTTCTCCTTTTTTTTCCTCTAATTTTGTTTTATAACTAAATAATTAATGTTTAATTTTAAACAATTTAAATTTACTATTATATTCCTTTTAACAATTAATTTAAATCATTCTGGCACAAAATTTACATTATAATTAACTACTTTTCACAGTATTTGTATATAAATTCTTTTCATAGATTATATTTTAGGAATTTTAATAACAATTTATTTATTAACCTGTTTAATTTTATACATATAGTGCCACAAACAAAAAGCCTTTTCACATAAGTTTTTTCTATAAATTTTATATAATTTACAATTTCGCCATAATTAAAACAACAATTAAAACCTCATTAAAAATATGATTTATATAAAAAAATAAACTTTAAAAATTTCTATATATACAAAGAGATAAAAAAAAACTATTGAATAAAAAATTATTTAAATTAAATAAAAATAAAAATTTTATAAAACAATTCATTATGGGAAAAATATAAAAGAGCTCTACATATACAATACGTAATTATATTATTCTTAATGATTTTTGTCAATTAAATTTAATTATAAAACATGTTTATATTCATTATATTGTGTATGTATTTTTTACCATAATTAATAAACATGTTTGTGGAAAAAAAGAAACTAAAAAATAACCCCCCTTTTAATAATAAAATGAAAATAAAACAAAGAAAAGCCAGAAAACTTCAAACTTAATATTAAAAGGGAAAAAATTTATAGAGAATTTAATAATTGGCTTGTAGTGTCTTATATATATTCTTAATTTCCTTTATAGAGACAATCGCATATTTTCATTTAAAAGCACCCCTTTTTTATAAGGAATTTTTTAAGGTAAATTTCTTTTTTTTTTAAGTATATAAATAAATTAATATATTGACAATGTCAATTTGACATTTACTAACGATTTAATGACACTCCTGTTTTTACTGATTCAATTAAATTGTGTGCGTCTTCTTTGGAAAATTGTCATAAAAACCACAGCCCACAAAACAATTTTCTCCCTTTTTACTTTAGTTTTTTTTTTCTGCATGTGATAAGGGCTGTTTATTTATTTGTTTTAGGTTTGTTAAGAAAAAAACTTTCATTAAAAGTTTATTTCTTACCTTAAACAATTATAGATGATCATTTGTACAAATAAAAGGGCCTCAAAAGTAGTCGAAGTAAACAGGAAAAAGAAAATTATTAGAAAGAAAACAATTTTCTAGCCAGGAATTTATTGGTTTACTTATTTAGGGGTGCGTGTTACTGGAGACACTTTTACAGGTATTAATGGATATGTAACCATAAAACATAGGAAGAAGTTGTAGTTAATAAAATATGACATAATTAAAAAAAAAAAAAAATCGAAGAAAATTCGTGGTACATGGCAAAAAAGAAATATTGAGCACCTTGTGCTTATAAACAATGTTGTGCTACATAAATTGAAAACAATGATAAGATACATTTGTAGAACCTATGGCTAAAATCCAAAAAATATTAAAACATTTTAACCAATAAATTAATAATAGTCTTTAAATAATTCTAAACAATGTTTAGCAACATTTAATATACAATTGAATTATGATTTAACGTTATAAACATGAAGAAAATTAAACACCAAAAAAATAAATAATAAGTAATGTTGAGCATCACTTTTTAAAAAATATTTTTTTTAGTTAAATAAATAAGAGATAATATAATAAATCTTTAAAATTTATTAAAAACATCAGTTAAATAATGGATGTCAGAAAACATATGCTTGGAAACATTGTTTGGAAACAAGTTTTTAAAATAACATTGAAGCATGATTTTTATAATAACATGTATTTAAAATAACAAGAAATTTAAAGCTATATGAAAACAAATAATGCGGAGCATAATATGCCTAAAAACAATGTTTATAAACATTTATTCCGAATAATACTAAAACATGTAAAATTTCATTATTCAATAAATTATTAAGCCCAAATTACATTAACGCGTAGTCAGCAACAGTATCAGCAAAAATTATCAGCTGTTCAATATCTGAATAACATGTTGCTGCCATTATAATTACATTTAAGCGTAGGCAGCGACAATTTACAACTACCATCTTGCTTAATTCTACTTGTCTATTTGAGTTACCCTTTTCTTTTCTCATACTTTTTCTCTCGCTCTCAATCTGATAGCAGCACAGAAAATTTAGAAACAGAGCTAAATAAAGTAGCACTGCAAACTGCTACTGACCAAATGTAATCAATTCCATATCAAACAGTACATTTTAAAATATCAGCTGATTGTGTCAGCACAAGCTGCTTCTGCCTACGCGGTAATGCAATTTGGGCTTTATAAGTTCCAAAAATTTAGAAACAAAGTTGACAAATATTTCTTTATCTAATTTAGTGACACAATGTTGTCAATTGATTGAAAAGAGTATCAAAAATAAATACACAGCTATATGAAAAATAATAAGGACACATGAAATCATTTGTTCGAGTAAAAATATTTCTGTTTAGCAACAATGCTGAGATACTTTTATTTTTTACTTAAGTTGTATATAAAATTAATAAGCTTATACTTAAGTGTAGAATTACATTTCTTTACAAATATTTTTAAAAACATTTTTTTTTTAGTTTTTATTAAAATAAAGTAAACAAGATGTTGAGCAACATCTACTAAAGAACAATAATAACAAAAAAATATAATACGATTATAGTCTAAAAAACAATTACAAAAAATATCCTACCAGGATTTAAAAATTATAACAAAATATTTTTGTTCAGCAACAATGTTGAGAAACATTTATTTTGCGCTAAGTTACAAAGGAAATTAATAAGCTTATAGGCAAAAAAAAAATCTTGGCAATATATAACGAAAAAAATTGTGTAAATTTCTTTACAAATATTTCAAAAAACATTTCTTTTTAAAGTTTTATAAAAAAAATCTTAAATGTTAACCTTTCTGTATCCAAAAAATGTTGCTAATGATCATAATATTACCTTATCTATAAAACTTGTTAAATACTTTTTTGTGCTGTTATATTCCCCTAAAGATTTTTATCTATAAATTCATTAATTTTCCTCAAAAAATATACAACTTCCACCACCCCCACTTACATTATCTTAAGACCTTTTGTGACTTCTACTCATTAATAACACCATATTCAACATAAGTATAAATACATACATACATACAAAAGGAAAAAAAATCATTTGTTCGTGTAGTTAAGTATTTGTACATTTAAACTAATTAGCTTTAAGTGTAATTGAAGAACATCATTAAATGTTGTTCTTTCTATTCCAGTTAATGAAGTTTTTCGTTTCTTAGAAAATTTCATTTTAGATTCTTAGTTTATATCACCAACATTGTTTACTTATTTGCTTAATGTTAGCATAGATACTATTGATTTGACCTAAATTTTTGTTGAAGTATTTATATGAAAAAAAAATTTCGTTTGCTTTCAAATCAATATAAAATATAAAAGAAAATAAAGGGGAGAAATTTAGGGAGGTAGTGGAGCGTAAAGTAATATTGGTTGAATTTGAAAGGAAATCGAACATGAACATTTTCGTATAAGGGTGTGTTGAATTACACACAATATTAGAAAATAAAAGTTGCTAGCAAAGGACTGGAAGGATAAGGGATGAAGTAGATTTAAAATTTTAAAATGTTACATTTAGTTGTCACCTAACTTTTCCATTTATTTTTTATTAAATAATTCAAATCTTTAAGAGAAAATAAAAATGATTGTTATGTAAAATATTTGTTGATTTATAAAGGATTTTATATGATGTTAAATAAATTATTAAAATGATTAAAATTTTAGTTTCTTAATAGCTTTATATGTTTTAAAAAATTGCCTTAAGTACTTTAAGCTTTTGAATGTCTATAGAAGTGTTAAATACAATAAAATTTAATTGCTATTTATAAGAATTTCATTTTATGAATATTTATTTTAATTTCAATTTGCATGTGTATAAAATTTCTTGAGTTGAGCAAATATTTTTTTTTCTCTTTTGCAAGAAATTAATTAAACAATTATTATTTTTCTTTAAAAGCAAAGAAGAAATATGAATAAAAATGAATAAAATTATTTTTATAAAATACAGAATGTTTTAGTTACAGACTAAAAGGTATTTGTAGGATTAGTTTTGCAAAACAAAGAATTAATAATAATTTAAAAATATTAAGAAAAGAAAAAACAAGCTGAGGTAATGACCAAAAGAATTTAAAAGAAATTTTGAAACTTGAGTGAAATTCTTAGAGAAACGAATATGGTTTAAATAAATTTAAAAATTCAGGAGATCTTATAAGTATTTTATATCATTTAATTTATAATAATTTTTATGACAACTTCTCAGTAACACGAAGACCATTATTTTCTTAGCAACAACGAGTTAAAGACTTTAATTAAGTTATGAAATATGTAAACATTTATTAAAAACTATAAACATGCAGCAGCAACATGTGTATAGAAACAATGTTGAAAAATCGTTTTTTAATTATAAACTAAAGTTAAAAATACGTTCTGTTCAGAAATAATTATTATACGATTAAAAAAATATATTTAGATACAATGTTGATAAACATATATTTAAAAAGTTTAGTGCACATGTATGTAAGTATAGAAACAATGTTGCGAAAAAGTTATTTTTAATTATAAACAAAAGCCAAAAATACTTTTCTGGCAGGAAAAATTTATTTTAAAATTATAAATGTATTTAGGCACTATGTTGATAAATATGCTTTATTTCAAACTTGCAACATAAAATTATTATTTCATTAAAGCTGGATAAAATAATAAAAATAAGCAACGTGTAATTTGAAATATTATTAAGAAAGGCTTCTTTGAATAAAATATTTTATCAATTTATTAATGTATGCCAAAAACTAATAAATATGTACGTGAAACTAAGTAGCTTGAGGCAACATATGGAATGCAACAATGTTGATAAACAATTTTGAAAAATATTTAATTTCAATGCATTTTTTTTTTTAATTATAAATATTTATTAAAAAATCGATTATTTATGACAACAATTAATGTTGGGCATTATGACAACAATTAATGTTGTTTAGAAACAATGTAGACAAGTATTTTAAATATATTTTTAAGACAATATACTTATTTATTTAACTAATTTTAAAATAATTGAAAAATACTGTTTGAAACAAAATGTTTAGACACATATGTTCCAAAACAATGTTGAGAACTATTAAGCGTAGGTAAAATTTAGCATTAAATCACAAATAATAAAGACGTAAGAAAAAAATTAAAAAACTATATAAAAGTATAAAAGAAAATATTAAGCAACATATGATTTAGAACAATATTGAGACGCATTGAGCCTGAGAATAATGAATTATTAAATTAGAAATGTTTAGATGAAGAAAAAATGTCTGGTAATATATAATAAGAATATTGTCAAACATTTGTTCCATGGTAAAGAAAAATCACTAATTTGCCAACCAGTTTAAATATTTAATATATAAAAAATAGCTTATATAGAGCAACAATTGCTCACAAACAATGTTAAGCAACATTTGCTTTATAATAATAATGATAATAATAAATTAATAAAATAAGCAAAATTCTTTTTTTATATCATTAGATATTTATTTAGAAACAACATTGAACATCTTTTACCAAAGAATAATACTATGATTGGATGTATTTTCTTTAATAATGTTTTGATTAAGAACATTTTCTTAATATTGGTTTCAATAATATTTTTAAGAAAGTTTCAGTAAACATAACGCCTAAAGAGAAAGAGGTAAATACTTTATTAAGTAACTAAGATAAGAAATTATTCCTTTAAATATTTAAGTCTATTTAGAATTTATCAAAGAGTTTAACTTTTTGCTAAAAAATACTTCTTACTTAAGTTTTAAATAAAGAATTTTCTATTTCACTAAACTTGGCAGCAGTCCTTAAAAGAAATCCATAAAAAAATAATAGTAATAATAATTACTCCTCAAAAATATTCCCTTATTAATCCTTAAGGATTTTCTTTCATTATTATTTTAAACTAAAGAAAATAGAAAAAAACTCCCAGCAGGAAAAGAAATCCTTAATATTTTTCTATATTATCGGATTTACGTTTATTTTTTTAATATTCCTTATTTTCTCTCTCTCTCTCTGTGTTTTTTTTTTTGCTTTAGCTGTATTAAAATAACTTTAAATCCTTTCCAAACAAATCCTTAAACTTAGCATTATTATAAAAGTGCTTTTATGTTTTTTTTTTCTTTTTCCATTTGTTTTCTCTACTTGCTTTTAGCTTAACATTCTTATTTAGCTCCTACTTATAGAGAGTTTGCACATTGTCTTTTATTAACCAGGCTTTAATTTTTTTTTTTTTTTGCTGCTAAAGTTTTTGCATTTCCTTGCTAAGTATTTGACCATTTAACTTTAAACATTCATAAATTTATTATTATATTTTTCTTTTTCTTATGTTTTTCTCTTAAAATAATAATGGAGGAGCCATGTTTAAAGGAAATTGTATTTGACGGGATTATTCACACTCTATTTAGGAAAAAAGGGTGGTGAAAGACAGTCAATAGTTTTCTAGCCATTACTAAGAAAGTCCTTTGGCAATCATCGTTGCAGTTTTATAAATGTCAGACATTGATGTCTATTGTTGTTGTGCGTTTAAAGAAGCAGGAAAGTGAAAAGTTGTTTAACAATATTTGAATGGAAAGAAAATTATGGGCGAACAGTTAAAGGAAATAATGTTTGTATGATCTTGTTTTTCAGTTGTTAAGGAATATCCTGACATTTTTATTGGAAACTTATTAAAATAAAAAAAAAGCGGGATAAAAAAAAAAAAAAAAGAATTTAAACGTTAAAAACTTTGACATCATAAATTCATAGCATTTATTTCAATTTTATTTTGTATTTATATTAATTTTAAGTTGTTTTCCTAGTAAAAAAAAGGAAAAACAAAGTAAGTATTAATGTGAGCAAGTGTTGAAAATATAAAGTTTTGCGAGAAATAAAAAGAATTGGATAGCAGCTTTATTTTCAGTAAAACTGAAGCCTAGAAAGTGTTAAAAGCAATAAAGTTTTTTTTTTTTTTTTTTTTTTTTTTTTTTTTGTTTAAAACTATAGCACATTTCAAATAAGAAATAAAAATCCTTCCTTTTTCTTTTGTTACTCTAGTAATGTTTTGAAGGATAGTTGCATTTGTTTGCTTCTATGAGTTTGATGGGTTTTAAGGAAAAAAAAACCCTTGAAAAATAGTTTTTTATATTTCACTTTATTATACTTTGTTTTGTCCGTAATCGATGCTTAATATTGTTATTTGAAGAAAAAAGAAAAAGTTTTTTTTTTTTTTTTTTTTTTTGTATATCAGAAGCAAAGTTTTCTTCAAACTTCTTGGAACAATAAGTAGTAAATGTAAAGTATTGAATTGAAGACAATAAAGTTTCAAGTAATTCAAGTTGTTATTGATAGTTATTTAAAAATTTTAAAGAGAAATTTAAAGACAAAATAAGAGTAAGAAAAGGGAACTTAATGATTAATTTACAAAGAACATCAACTAAAAATTTCGGTTACATTTTTAACTTCATTAGCCTACTTTTTGATTTCAGAATCTTTTGTCAAACTTTACATTTGTGAAACAACAACTTTCAAGGAATCAGTAAAATGATTAAATAATATTTAAATCTCTATAGATTTTTTTGGTAGTATTTCAAGGATAGCACTTAAAGATTGTTAAAATTTGACTTCTATGATTTCTTCAAAAAGCTTTTAATATTTCCAAAATATACTTCTCAAAACTTTAAAATTCGTTTAAATGTAACAGAAGAATGAAGCCACACATTAAATTGAATTAAAAAGAATGAACAAAAGAA
The DNA here is from genome assembly GCA_951394005.1 of Protophormia terraenovae. Lineage (NCBI taxonomy): Eukaryota > Metazoa > Arthropoda > Insecta > Diptera > Calliphoridae > Protophormia > Protophormia terraenovae. The sequence goes on from OX596076.1 coordinate 93,551,700, forward strand.
AAAAAAACGTTTCCAGCCAAAAAAAAAAAAACAAATATTCAATGTTCAATTGTTTTGAAACAAAAAAAAAAATATAAAATAAATTGATATAAAAAAATGAGCAAAATAAAATCACAATGTTTGCTAAAAACATGTCTGTATATGTAGCAGTAAAATACTATGGCTTTAACAAACAAAAAAGTAATAATAAAAATTTTAAATAAAATTCAAACATGTTAAACAATACAATACTACAATAGAGTAAAACATAGTAAGCGTATATGAAGGGGAAAAATAACAGTATAAAACTTGCTAAAATTGCATTCTTTTGTGGCTTTTTTCTTTAGAATTTGACTCTAGCTCATATATACATAGGTACACAATATGTACCAACAGACTTTAACATTTTTAAGGTTTAAAAGTATGTACATGAGTAAATATAAAAACATGTACATACAGCTTCAAAACTGTTTTTATACTATTTTATCTTTCAGCATTATTGTATTTATATTAGTCATTGTAACACATTCTCCTCTCGCCCTAACAGTTTTAATAACTGTATTAAGAGTACTGATATTTCATAATATTTTGAATCGTTATTGTTTTCTAATGAACTGACTACATTCTCGATTACATAAGTAAATAGTACAGTAGACAGTTGATTTCCATTTGCATTACTTAATATTTTCAAATTATTAGTTGTGATAACTCAAGGTAAACAAAAATATTTTTTTGTTTATTTCAAGTCCATGAAAAAGCCATAAAAGCTCCGTAGACTACAATACTAATTACTTAAGGAAAGGAAAATAACCATTTATAAGCTTAAAATTGATAAATGTAATCATAATATCTACAAAAAATTTAGTAACTTAATAATATATAATAATATTTCTCCATTATTTACCGTACAGCCTAACCCAAGTCAAACTTATCACGTTGAAACTTTAAACTAGCTACTTGCTAGATTACCTAGGGACAGTAGGGAAAATTATCAATTTCATTTAATCTTAATAAGGATACTTAAATATCAACTGACAAAAAAAAAAAAAAAACAAAAACTTTTCTCACAGAACTGTAGAGTGTCGTTTAATAAATAGGAATTTGGGTTTCTGTTTCTTTGTAGTAAGTGCTGTGTCTGTATTTTTCAGTCATTGTATGCATGTGGTCAATATACAATAAAAAAAAAAAAAGAATTACAATTGAAATTGCTGCTTTTATTCGCAAAATAATTTTTTTCCCTGTTTTTTTCCCTCTCTCTATCTATTGTTCTCATACACATACACTCTCTTCTAAACGCACTTGTTGTTGGTTTGTAATACTAAAAAAATATATATTGCATACTTTTAGGTGTGTTGTAAACATTTTTTACACCATCTATATTTGATAGCTTAACAATTTCGTGTTAGGGGGAGTGTTTTTTTTTTTTTTTTTCTAAACTTTTGATGCTTTTTATATGTCCTTCATGTACAAATCGTTAAAATTGCACACGTTTCATAGTGGCATTTATTTGAAAATTAAATTTTGATTTAATTGCTTTATATACAAAACACATACATATACACAAACACATACCCTAAGAGAAAACAAAATATATAATAAGAGTATATTTGGCAACAAGGTAAAATCCTGCTGCGTTTAAAATTGGTTATAGAATATTTTACAATATAAAGCTTAAAATATTCTAAAAAATATATATTTTATTAATATTTATAATAATAATATTTCCTAAAACTATGCTTTAGTTAAAAATATAACAAATTTCCATTTTCCCAAAAATATATGCTAACAATATATTTGTTTTATTAATTAAAGTATATATTTAGGGGTTATCTCTATATGTAGTATATATAACAGAGTTTTGAGCAAATCTTTTTTACAAAATCTCTATTCAGTATAAATCAACCACATTTCAAGCAAAATATTTTTACTTACAATAAATACTATTAAGACCAAAACTTAAAATAAACTTTTCCATTTAAATTATTTGCCTTTAGCACTTAATTTTGTTGATATCATACAACACATACATGGTTACATAGTTAAATTTCATAAACAAGAAAATGTTTAAAGATTTTGTAATTATTAAACAAACATATGGCTAAGCAATAATATGAAGCCTTTGGCAATTATATAGTATATTTAGTACTTACTTTATGTTAAGTAAAACTTCAATAAATATTTACATTATTTCAAAGCATAAATGAAATGTTCAATATTTTTTGATATTCAAATATGCATATAAAAACATATAAATGTCTTATGAAAATTGGCAAAACTTCGAAAGGTTTTAAACTCTGTACATAAAATATTGTTCTATGAATTTTATAAATATTAAGATATTTTTATGGCAAATTTAAAACGTTTTGGTTTTGCTATTCATTATTTATTATTTTATTTGGCATTTAGTAACTGTGAATACATATGTCATAATAATATTTTATATGCTGGTATTTAGTTACAAGTAAAATTTACTTAAAACAAATATTTGCCAAGAATTTTGTTTGAATTCCTTTTGCTGCTGGTCTGTGAAAGTAGCAGTTGTTGGGTTAACCACAATATTTAAGTTTGTGAAACTGATATTTGGCATATAAATACATATTGAATGGTTTAATTAGGAAAAAGTTTAGTTTGTAAAATTTAAGTAAGATATCAAATTGCTTATAAAATGGAACAAAGGAAATTATTTCATTTATGGTAAAGGCTTTGCAAAAGAAAGAATTTATAAACTCAGGATAACATTTTTGAGAAAACACAAATAAAATGCACAAATTATGATCAACTTTGTTGATAAGAACTGACATAGAACTGAACTAAAACTGAACTAGAACTGAACTAGAACTGAACTAGAACTGAACTAGAACTGAACTAGAACTGAACTAGAACTGAACTGAACTAGAACTGGAACTAGAACTGAACTAAAACTGAACTAGAACTGAACTAGAACTGAACTAGAACTGAACTAGAACTGAACTGAACTGAACTGAACTAGAACTGGAACTAGAACTGAACTTGAACTGAACTAGAACTGAACTAGAACTGAACTAGAACTGAACTAGAACTGAACTAGAACTGAACTAGAACTGAACTAGAACTGAACTAGAACTGAACTAGAACTGAACTAGAACTGAACTAGAACTGAACTAGAACTGAACTAGAACTGAACTAGAACTGAACTAGAACTGAACTAGAACTGAACTAGAACTGAACTAGAACTGAACTAGAACTGAACTAGAACTGAACTAGAACTGAACTAGAACTAAACTTGAACTGAACTAGAACTGAACTAGAACTGATCTAGAACTGAACTAGAACTGAACTTGAACTGAACTAGAACTGAAATAGAACTAAACTAGAACTGAACTAGAACTGAACTAGAACTGAACTAGAACTGAACTAGAACTGAACTAGAACTAAACTAGAACTGAACTAGAACTGAACAAGAACTGAACCAGAACTGAACTCAATTTTTCCACTTCATTTGTTAAATTTTTTTACTTTAATTTTTTTTTTTTTTTATATTTTTGTTATAATTCTTTTTCATGTTTTTATATTTAATTTGATATTATTTTTATATTTTTTACTCTGCAATGTACTATGATGTTGCAATTTAAATTCAATTAAAACTTTGTCGTTTGTGCCTTAATTTGTTAGTGTTGTTCTTGCTGTAGTTTCTATTGTAGTTGTTATTCTGTTTTACAGTTTTTTAACCCAAAAACGTCTACTACTATGAAAAAAAAAATACAAAAAAATCACCAAGTGAGTAAGAATTTTCTCTATAAAAAGGAATGAAAGAAAGAAAAGGCAAAAAGAAAGAAAAATGATGACACTGCTGCTGTGGCTGATGATGATGATGACAAAAATGACGATGACAAACTCCTACTACCAGGAAAACATACCCCTGATGGCGTTTGAAAAATAACAATGACAAAAATTACTGTCGCTTAATTAGAAATGAAATGATGAAACTTTATTTTTAAACGCTAAAAGCATAAAACAGCCACACTTACATACACAAAAACACACAACAAAAAACAAACACATACTTTTTAAATATACTTATACATACACGTTTAAATAAATACTTAGTTCTATATTAAAACAGAAAAACACCAGTTGTTAAACAATAACAATATTAAATGTGTACATGTGTTTGTGAAAGTGTGCGAAAGTATATTTATATGTCTATCAGTGTATGGGTATGAGGGGTTGTACTAGGTTCAAGTAACTTTATCCAAGGATTATTTTGAAAAACACATACAGTGTCTTATATTCCTACAAACTCCCAAAGTTTCTGGTTCATTCACTTACGCACTTGGTTTCTTGGGCGTTTTTCACTGTGGTTTTGTAGGTTGTGCTCAGTAGAGCTTTAACCTAACCAGAACTCTTACCCTGCTACCAAACCCCTAGAAAAACATTGAATATGATGTTTTCTTTTTTTCATTTTTCGGTTAAATTTTTGGCAAAACTTTCTTTTAACAGTGATTAAATTGTACAGATTTACATTATGTAGATATGTGTTCATGGGTAAGTGTGTGTTGTGTAGTTAAAGAAATGTTGTAATGTTACAAATGTTTGTTATACTTGTTGTTTGGTTTGCTATTTTCTCAAAAGATTTTTTATTAAAGTACTTTTATGTTTTTTCTTTTTTAGTATTATTTGTTCAATGATATTGAGAAAACATTAAGGTTTTTTGTTTGGTAAACGTGTAAAACAATTTAATGTGGCATACTTTTAGGAAATGTGTGGAAAATAGTAAATAGCTGAATGCAGAAATAAACACATAATGCTTACAAACTTTAGCATGAAAAATATATCACAGGAGCAAGGCAGAATCAAGGATGATGAAAAACTACCCAGCAAAAACTTCGCCTACTAAATAACGTGATTTGTAAACGAAATCAGTATGAAAAACAGATTCCACCTTTGGTGCTATAACTGATGAATTTTGTTCGCGATGTCCAAAATTTCATAAGTTTTTATTTGGGTTCCAAAAGAGTTGTTTATTAGTCTGCCGTCTTACTCGCTACACCACAATCGAATTATATTTTTATGCGGTTTTCATATAGGGAAATAAATAAACTCAATTTATATAAACGAAATAAATAAACATTTGACTCAAGTGGGAGTGGAACTCTCTTTGAATTTAAGTCACTTTTTTATAGTTAGGCGCTCCGGGCAACTGAGCCACGTAAAAATCAAATTACTTTCATATTTACTGGTTATCGAAGTACTATTAGGTAATGCTGCGAGTGGCGAATAAGGCTACATTGTAATGCATACAGGAAGCTGTTGCTTTTAAAAATAGAATCTAAGTTTTTGCTGGGTAAACGTCTAAACAATAACTGAAAAAGAACTGAACTAAAACTAATCTTGGACTGAACTAATAATAATTTATAATTGAAAAAAAAAAAATAAAAAAAGGCTTTGTTATTTTATAAGACAATTTTCGTAAAAACAAGACTGAATATAATTTATTTGCATTATTTTTGTGATAATTATAACCAATTATCATATTTTTTCATTTAAATTTAATAACATAAAATATAATACCGGCGGCAAATATAAAGAAACCTTCTAGCTTAATTTCATTTAAAACACAAATATTTCTTTTGCTATTCTTCTTTTCTTACTATTTCAATTATAATCTTATCACACTCTTTAGTTACATTTTAAATCCTTTTAACCATATAGCCTTCCTTTCTAGCTACATTTTATCAACGTTATATACTAGTTACAAAATCTTCTATAAAGAAACCAAAATTATATACTTGTTCTACATTTTTTCTACAATTATTTTCCTTTTGAACAATAGTTTTTTTTTTCTTATTTATTCTTTTCTAACATTTTTTTAATTTCAAACTATTGTTTTAGTTAAGCAACAGAGTAATATCTTTAAGGAAAAAAAAAAAAAAAAAAAAAGACAATAAAAAACTAAAGTTATTATTTGTTTTCAAAATCCTTTTTAGATTTCATTTTGCTTTTATTTTTATTATATAGAAATGTTTAAATGTATGTGGCTATGAATTATTTTTATATGATTTCATTTTTATTATTTTTAACTTTGGGGGATATTATTTTTGTTGCAGCTTTTTAATAGAACTAAATAGTATTTATGGCTGCCTAGCCAACTATAAAATAAAAAATTGTAGTAAAATGGAGCGGAAGTCTTAAGAATTTAATTTAGCAAACAATTATTTCGCTTTTTTTATAGTTATAAAGCAGAGAAGAGAAATAAAAAAAAACAATATAGTATTTAGAAAGCAAATATAGAATTAAAAAAAGAAACCAATTGTAAAATTATGATGGTGTTAAAAGCCTTGTTTTTAAAATATTTATAATTTTAATTTAATATTCTGTACACTATTTTCATATTGTCAAAATTCAGGCAATTCCATTCTGGTTTTAAAACTTATTTTTTATAAATTATACAACATATGGTATCTTAAAAGCAAATCTTATAATATAGATTCTTAAATTTACATTTTGCAGTATTAAAAATTTTCATAAGCTTACTTTAACTATCATAAAAATATACAAAAACAATTTATTTAGCCTAGTTTTAGGCAATAAAACTTCATTTAATTTTTATGTTGGCAAGTTCTTAGACCTACCTCTAACTAAATTTTAATTATTATTTTTATAATTTTTTTCTGTTTTTCCTTATACTATATTATCTCTTTCATTGGAATAGCTATATTCTATTCCGTTTTTATTTTCTTCTTTCACAAAATTAATTCCTTATTGTTAATTCACTTTATTCAAATTTTTGTTAGATCTAAAGTAGAAAAAGCAGTTTTTTTTTTTAACTTGTTATGGTATTTAAATGCTCTAATTCCCAGTGCAATTTTCACACTTGTATTTCTAAATGTTTCTGGGAAAATCTTTTCCAACAACACATACACAATATGAAATCCCCTAAATGATGGCATAGAAAAAACTTGTGAACATGAAATCTTTATACTTGTTTTCAACACAACACCAGAAATGAAAAAGAAAAAAAATTATAAAAAGCCTATGAGTATACTATACATTTTCATTTAAATTTAGTTAAGAGTTTATTTTTCTGAGAAGAGAAGCATAGAGGCAGGGAAAATAGAAAAAGAAATTCTTTAGAAAACATGAAATGAAAATGAACATCATGAATGCAACCGCATGTTGTTGAAAATATACATATATTTTTTTGCTAAAAAAAAAAAGAAAAAAAAATGGAAGAAAAAATAGGAAGAAGATAACCAAACTGCATATAATGTGTCACATTCCTTTTGAAGACAAATACTAAAGTATAAAGAAAGAAAAAAAAATTATCCCCTAAACCAAAAAGCGCCTTAGAGTAGGCTCCATTTCTTTGTATACTGTCTACTTTTTTCTTGCCTCTTCTTCCATATAAAACACGTTGTGCATATATTTTCTTTTTATGCCTTTATACCTCACACACAAACGTTGAATTGGATCTGTTTGCTGCTAATGCTCTAAACAATTTCTATTTCCATTTTCATTACTATTACAAACATGCACACACAAAAGCCAGGAATTGACAAAAAGAAGAAAAAATATAGAAAGAACTAAACTGACTTTTAGAAAATGTCTCCAAAGGACTTTAGTTTAACCAGATGACGACAACAAATGCCATGTGGCTTTTAGCCAAAAACGAAAGCATTATAGGAAAAAAAAAAATACAGAATTTTTGTTAGATTTGTATGTATATTTGTTGTATGTTGCATGTCTTAATGCTGTTTTGTATACAAATGTATGTACGTATGCAAATGTCTAATAACATATTGGAAAATAAGTTTTGAAAAAAAAAAAAAAATGTTAGTTCCTTCTGCTCTAACTCTTGCTATGAATTTAAAATTTCGCATAAGTACATATTTAACAGAAAGTGTGTTGATTACGAAAATACTTTAGTTTTTCTCATCTATAAAAAATTGTGGTTTTGATTTTACTTGCACATACTTATCTTTTTATTACAAAAAATGCGATAATGCTGAAAGCTTAAACAAATTTAATATAAATATGTATAAGTATGTTTTTTTGCTAATGTCATGGCATCCTGTTTTTGGCACTTGACATTATCCTTTGCTGACAGTATACTGTCGTCATAGCATGTAATACCACCACCCGCTTAAATGTGTTTGTATTTTTTTTATTTTTTTAGTTTGCATGTCTGTTTGTCTGTGTATGTGTCTGGCCGTCATTAGATTTGTCTGTATTTACATATCTATTCTTCTCTCTGTTTTTTTCATTATCTAGGTTCTTGGATGTTTGCTGAAGCAAAATTGGGGCTACGTTTAGATTCTTTAAAGAAATGTAGAGACACCATATAATATCAGTGATATTAAGGCAAGTTACTTGAGCTACGCTGATTTTCTTTCCATGCTCATAAAAAATATAAATGTTTTAACACCTAAGGAATAATAATTTAATCTAAAAATATGTAAAAGATTCTTAAATTAGAACAGAACTAGAGCTGAATTAGACACGAACTAGAACTGAACTAGAACTGAACTAGAACTGAACTAACACTGAACTAGAACTGAACTAGAACTGAACTAGAACTGAACTGAACTAGAACTGAACTGAACTAGAACTGAACTAGAACTGAACTAGAACTGAACTAGAACTGAACTAGAACTGAACTAGAACTGAACTAGAACTGAACTAGAACTGAACTAGAACTGAACTAGAACTGAACTAGAACTGAACTAGAACTGAACTAGAACTGAACTAGAACTGAACTAGAACTGAACTAGAACTGAACTAGAACTGAACTAGAACTGAACTAGAACTGAACTAGAACTGAACTAGAACTGAACTAGAACTGAACTAGAACTGAACTAGAACTGAACTAGAACTGAACTAGAACTGAACTAGAACTGAACTAGAACTGAACTAGAACTGAACTAGAACTGAACTAGAACTGAACTAGAACTGAACAAGAACTGAACTAGAACTGAACTAGAACTGAACTAGAACTGAACTAGAAATGAACTAGAACTGAACTAGAAATGAACTAGAAATGTACTAGAACTGAACAAGAAATGAACTAGAACTGAACTAGAAATTAACTAGAACTGAACCAGAACTGAACTAGAACTGAACTAGAACTGAACTAGAACTGAAATAGAACTGAAATAGAACTGAACTAGAACTGAACTAGAACTGAACTAGAACTGAACTGAACTAGAACTGAACTAGAACTGAACTAGAACTGAACTAATTTTGCTATTTTTTGAAGAGTTCCGGGATAAGGGCAAATACTTGTATTTTTAAAAAGTGTTTCCTCGTTTTCATTATATTTTCTACTCCAACTGCAATCTGAACTATAAATCCTCTTAATTCTTAATTACGTGACAAATTTTGTTCTTTCAGCAAAATGAAAAAAAAAAAAAAATTGCCATTAACTCCACTCTCCAAAAAACTTTACTTAACTCTCAGTTAACAATTAAAATTTTTAACAGCATTTTTAAAATATTTTTTTTTTTATTTATTTGCTACATTCATTAAAACAGCTCAGAAAAACAATATATTGTTACAAAAAAACATAAAATTTTTTATATATAAATTTATACATTACAACCAATTAAGTTAAAACAACTTATTGAAGCATGCTTAAATTCAATTTCACAGTTTAATAATTTTTTTTTTTTTCGTTTCTCTCATTTTGCAACAAATAAGGGCAAGACACATATACATTTATAACAATTTATATAATGAAAATAGTTCTTTATATTTTTTAGTTGAGCTCAACATTGTTAAATATAGTAAATTAATACGTTCCAATTACTACAATAAATTTAAATTAATCCTGTGGAAAAAAATAGTTGCTCGTTCATTTCGCTATCATTATGGTGAGAGATAGTGTGCGAGTGAGTGAATGACTGAATGAATGTGAGTGTATTTGAGTTACTGGCCAACATTCATTAACAATTCACATGACACAGCCACATTATGCACTTGTGTCATCAATTTTACAAAGTGACTTAAAAATATAATATAAATTAGGTCAACTACTGAACACACAGATACATACACACACAAATACAGATACATATTTATATAAATGCATATTTACTACTTGCACAAATACAAGTAAATTCTAGGGTATCTGTGGCAACAATAAACTTTTGCTTGTATTTGTTGGAGGTGGTGGGGGTATTTAACATCTTTTTTACAAAAAATTAATATGAAAATTAAAATCAGCTCTGAATACAAATAATATACAATACTTTCAAATGTAACAGTTAACAGAAATTTAAGAAAAAAAATATATATATATAAATAGTAGAAAGATATTTTGCTGTTTTGAAAAAGGACAACATAGCATCTTTGTTGTCGTATTTTAATATATATATATATTTTTTTCTCTCTCCTTCTGACCACTTATTATGTTGAACAATTGCGAATGAAAAAATAAATAAAAAATAAAAATACAGAAATAATACAATACTACGCAACAATTTCAATTTGAAACTTACAAGTGCCATTGTGGTATTAAATACGTTTTTATACTTGTAACTTTGATTGTTTGCAACTGCTATGAGTTTCAGTGTGTAAAGGAATGCTTGTTGTAAGCTTCCCCTTATAATGTTGCATAAAACCACTGCAAATGTCACATCATTTGAAAAAAAAAAAAAAAAAAAATGTTGGTAAATTGAGAGCTTTAAGTTTGAGGGCCAGTTAAATGGGTGAGAGAGCGGGCGTTAGTATGCCGGTTAGGTGTAATATGTTTGCGTTTCTATAGAAAAATGTGTTACAAATAAAAACAATTGTTTGACTTTGGATTAATTTTATATATCTACAGTTTAAATCCTTGACAATAGGATTATAAATACAATAAGAGAACTTAAATAGTAGATAGACACAGTAGATGTGGCAGAGAAGGTAGATAATATCAGAGCTGGTATGATTTAATTAGAAATTAATTTTTTTTCTGATTTGCACAGATTTTTTTAGGAATTTTAATAAAAAAAAATTTATAAGATACTTTTTCTAAAAACCTTTTTCTACTGATTACAACAGATTTTATTACTTGAAGCCAATGAAGATATTTTATGCAAAAAATTTAAGTTTTCTTTGGCTTAACAGAATTTAACTGAATGGGTTTGTATCTGTACTAAAGGGATCAAGCATATTTTCGTAATAAATTACGAGGGGTGCGTTTTATATTTTTGGAAACAACAACACTATGCAACTTATGTTAGATCTACAACAGCATCATAAAAAATTTTATTTTTAAGGTCTTAGGTTCTCAAATTTTTTTTTATACGTGGGCTATTTCTGTATTCTAAAGTTAATTAAAAAAATGCCTTCGACAAAAAATTAAATTTTACAATCATTTTTTATAACTTTCAATGTGGATTAATTAAAAAGCAATATCTTTTTAAATTCCATCTATCTTTTAAAAATTAAGCTCCAAAAGAGGCCATATTATTTTGCTGTATGCGGAATCCATTCATGGTTACTGTTGAGTCAAGAATAAAATTTGTAAAGGTCTTCTAAAAACGATTATTTTGATAAAACACACTGATGCTGTGGATGCACTGATTATGCAACACCAATATATGCTATATCGTGTGATAGATAAATTCCTGGACATTAATCCCACTAAAAAGTATTCAATATTTCCTAAATATTTGGGCGTCCAAAACTGTCTTTCTTTCTTAACCCTCATATAAGTTTAAAATTATTTAAAAAACATGCCCGTTGATTTTTGCAAGAAAAGGAAGAAAAAATACATTCTATGTCCTTGAAGTCATGATTTTGAGATTAGTAGAGATCGCAAAATTTGTATTTATGCATAATATTCCAAAACAATAGATCAGTCAACAGTATTACTTCTTTAAAGTTTGCCCAACTGTGTAAAAGTTTCACCCAGACTTAGCATTAAAAATCAAACGGTCATATGTTTCTTGAGAAGTCAGAACACTTTGGTAGTGTAAGTTTGGAAAATAAAGGTACTTTTAGTTGTAAATAGTATGCCATCATTTGTTTGCCAAAAGTTAGGAAAATTATCTGCCAAACCTGGATCATTCTCCACTACAATAATAACCTTTACATAGTGTTTGCGAAAACCGCCAATATTATCACCACAAACAACGAATTGTAGGATTTTTGTAGCAGAGTTGCAGCTTTATTATCAAATAATTTTATTATATTACCCAGTATCAAAATTAATTGCACGGATAACTTATTTCGACACTTAGAAAATCGGTTATTGCAACTAAAATACATGTTTTTGAGGTCGTTCAACCAAGGTGCAAAGACTCTCTTAAGACTTGATCAAACGCATAAAAAAAGGTATTGACTGTCATGAATACTACTCTAGGAAACAATAATGTCCTTTACAAAAAGAAATATTATTGTTTTATACGTTTATCACAAAATATAAAAGGCACCCCTCGTAATAAAATTCTGTCAACTAATTTCAGTATATTTTATGTGAATTCACATCAAGTAATCCATCGAAAATATTATACAAAAAATGTGTCGTTAAATTAAAATGGTGGTATATTTATGGGCTTGTGTCTACTAATATGATTCCCCTAAAAAAATTACAAAAATTTATTAAATTTCAGAATTTATGCGAATTTAAATTAAGTGACAACAAAGTTTCTTTTCACAAAAATATTTTATCTTTCTTCGGATTTCGAGTCAAATGAGATCGAGTATAAAATAAATTAATGTTTGTGTAGTAAAGTGTGCTACAACAAAGTTCTCACAATAAATTAATAAAAATTCTTCATATGATTTCAAAAGCTTTTTTGTAAATTCAAATGCACGAAGTTATTCTTTACAAAAGTGTAATTTTTTTTAATATTTAAAAGATAATGATATAGAGTTCAATATAAGCTGGTTTGTGTCTGTACTAAATGGTAGTGGTCTATTCTAAATAAGACTGGTCGACAAAAAAAATACAATTTTTCGTTTTTCTTAAAAAAAAAAAAAATATGTGGACTAAATGGAGTTCCGCATGCTAAACTCCAATCTACTCTCAGTGTTTTCCCATCAGGTTGATTAGCCGATTACTCGAGCACATTTCGCTATAACTCGAGAACGGTATACACGATTTATATAAATGATACACCAAAATATGCGAAGTAAAATTAGCAAATTAAATCGTTCCACTATCAAATTTTTATCCACTCAATAGTTTAGGAGATATTTAAAAAAAAATGTCCGAACAATTTTTTTCGTGCTAAATTGAAGATTTTTTTTGTTACTACAATTTTTTCTTTTTTTTTTTTTTGTGAAAACATCAAAAATGTTTCAGTTTATGATCTCTATTACAAAGCTGGTAGAACTAAGAGTAAATGAAGCCACGTATCATCAAAATGGATGCACAAATCTTGATTTCATTCACAGTTAACTTAAAATACACATGCATAACTACAGTTGTGTGAAGATACACTAGTGGGCAAAAAATAAAAAATAGGTGGATTACATGGAATTTAACGTGCTAAACAAGAATCAGCTTTCCCTTTTTCTGTATCACGTATTGATTTTTTTATAGGCATGACTAATATGACCCCGTTTTAAGCAATTTATCTTTTAGCTGAATTTACATAATTTTTTTTATTTTCAGTTAATATTTGTTATTCGGTAAATACTAGCGAAAAAATTAAAAAATTTTTCTTTGAAAAATCGTGAAAATTTTGATCCATAACTATGAAATTATTTAATCAATAAAAATTATGTTGATAAACCTAAAAGAAAATTTTCGTGTGCATCTTTTGGTGTATCATTTATCAAAATCGTGTAATCGGTTCTTGAGTTATAGTCCAAATTGTACAAACCATTTTCGAATTTTATAGTGTGACCGCTGAATAAGGTGATGATATTAGTCATGCCCATAAAAAAAAGTCAGCACGTGATAGAAAAAAAGTGAATGCAGATTCTTGTTTAACTCGTCAAAATCCACCTAGTCGACCTATTTTTGTTTCAAGAAAAAATATTTTTTTTTTTTTTTTTCCCACAACTGTATTTCTACTCAATTGTATGTACACATGGATATTTTTATTTAACTGTGAATAAAATCAAGATTTATGCATCAATTTTGAAGATTCATGCCTTCTTTTATTCGCAGCATTACCAGCTTTAAGATAAAGATGATAAACTTTAAGTTTTAAAAAGAAATTTTTGTAACAAAAAAATCTAAAATTTTACATAAAAAAGCTTGAGCACAACTATTGAGCACATAAAAAAATAAAGTTTGGGTGATTTGAAGATATTTTTATTCCGCATCTTTTGGTGTATCACTTATGTCAATCATACACCTCGTTCTTGAGTTACGAGGTAATATACTAGAGTAATAGCCTTACTATGAGTAATGGCCTCACTGTGGGCGAAATATTAGATATGCCCATAAAAAAAAATCCAGACCTGATGGAAAAAACTGAAAGCAGATTCCTGTTTAGCACATCAAAATGCATCAAGTCCAACTATTCGTCTTTGGGGGAGGATTTTTTGTCGACCAGTGTAATTGATTAAAATGACTTGTTTAAATTACTTAATTTTTGCTTTAAGAGAAATGAGATCAATTTTTAATTTTTTTGTTTTTAGTCTTCACTAAGTTTTGAAAATTATATGATCAAAATCAAGTGAAAATAAATAAAAATTCTCTCCCTTTAAAACGTTTAATAATTTAGTTTATAAAAATGTAAAAAAATAATATAAGCCTTTTTTTCTATTTACAAGTAAATTTTATTTTTTCGATTTATAAATGATATGTTTTATGTCTATACTAAAATGATTCTTGAGAAAAAATTTACCTTAAAAAAACTCCAATTACAGGAATCTATTGTAATCAATTAGTCAGCAAGAGCTGCTCAAAATAAAAAAAAAAATTAAGTGATTGATTTAAAATAAATTTTTTGGAGATTAACCGGGTTTAAGATTTACTCATTCACCTCTAAATTTAATTCATCGGAATTATGAAATTGATTATAAATTTATTTAGGTACTTCTTGTTTAGGTATTTCTTATTTTTTTAAATTCCCAACAAAAGTTAACCATCTCTGAAATGCAAAAAATAAATCTTTTTTCTATAAATAATTTTGAGTGAGTAGTGGTTAATATGATTACAAAGTTACAGCAAGAATATATACATATGAATGTATATAATTTTGCACATTTTCTATCTGTGTATCTATGGAGATTGTTATATTGTTGTGTTCATACATAAATATAACTGTGTGCGTTAGTGTCTGTGTATACTATTGAAATATGCGCAATGCAGTAGTTATCGGAAATGGGTTAATCGATTTTTAAGAGGATCGCTCGTTATGCTCTGTTTCATGTTTGTCATAGTAACACATAGACATAAAACATATACACGCACCTATATAAACTCATAAACTTAGACAATTACATCAACATCCTGGACCAGAGAATTTGTTAAGTATTTGTATGCAGTTGTGTCTATGTATTTTAAATGTCTGTATTTGAGTTTAAGTTAGTATCATCCTATTGTATGTGTTTGTATGTCATTTGTGTTTTAGATATAGACATTCATTTAATACAAGTGATGCTGATGTATTTGTATATTTTACTTATATACATACTATTACATTTACATTTGATATGCAACCAGATGATGTGTCGTTTCTGATTGTTAAGCAGAGTAGAACAAAATTCATTGCAGTTAACTAACTAACAGGGAAAATCTTTAGTATTAAGTAATCATTTAGTTCTAGTTGTTTGGTTTAATATAATTTAACTTCTAAGTTTTTATTTAAAAATGGGGCTTTTTTTCTCATAGGATTTGAATTTTTTAAATCTTTTTTGAAAGATTTTAAAAAAGTAAATTATTATCAATTGGCTTTCAGAAAGTCAATGGTAAGTTATATGCCTTTATAAGATACAATTTTCTGCTGCCTGACTTTTTAACATTGCAATACTAATGTACATACCACGTCACCAAATTTCAAAGGAGTTTTTTGAAGGTGGTTCTTTTATAAATAAATGCAAAAATAAAAATAAAGCATTTTTAATCGTTCATATGCTTGGAATAGAGCCGAATAAAAAAGTAGTCAAAATAACGTTAGTATTATAGGGTTAATACTTTTTAAACTCCTTTCTATTTCTTTCTATCTGTACTCAAACCCTAAACACTAGAAATATTTTTTTTAATACTTAAATGTCTAACTTAAAAAACTTTTACTTTTTTCAAAATAAAAAACCATTTTCATTTTCTTTTTGCTTTTAAGAAAATCTATAGATAAAATGCAATTCCAAGTAAATTATTGTTGTCCATTTTTTCTGTGTCAATTTGTGGTTAACTATCGAAGGATATTTTTTTTTAATTTTTATTTTATAACAATTTTATTTCAAAAGCTTCTTTATAAATGCGTATGTGTATGTGCAAGGCTATCAGTGCAAGGGAGTATAAATAAGAGCATAAGTTTACTGTGTTGCTAGTGAAATAAAAGTTAATGGAAAAATTTAATATAAAATTGTAATGTATCAAGGACTTTTTATAAATCAATTAAATTAATGTAATTAAAAATGGAAATTTTAAATAAATTTTTATAAAATAAACTTTACTTTTTTATCCAAAAATATTTTGCTTTAGCTTTAACTTTTTTAGGTTTTTGTGTATATAAAAAAAAGTCTCTTGTGTATGTTTTATAAATGTCCTTTGGCGCTTTTATTTATAAATATATTATTTTTTATAACAAGAGATGTGTTAAACTTTTTTTCATCAACTTTTTGTAACATTTAACTTTTTAGCAAAATTTTATTTATATATTAAAACTTAAGTACTTCTTACAGATTTTATAATATATTTTTGTTTAACCTCATTTTATTTGAATTTTTTTTTTTTTATAATATTTTGCACATCCTTTACACAAAATTTGTAATATAATAAGGGAAGCGCCTAATAAGGCACGCCAAAGGGATTAAGACTGAATAAAGTATAAATAAATTTAAAAGAGAGATTTGCAGTAGCAGACAGATAAACTAATCTTGAGAAAAATAAATAATTTTTATTTTTTGAGCTTTAAATAAAAATAAAAAAATAAAAAACTAAAACTAACTCCTAAAATGCTTTAAAATAATGTTGTACAGTTGAAATATTTGATTTAAATAATAATTTTTCTCAAAAGTTATTAAAAGCTTTCCTTATAATCATTATAGTTGCGGAAAATTTTTAAAAATTGATTACTTAAAAAGCTTATTTGATTCAAAAGTACTTTAGAAATATTCTATAAAACTTGTAAATAAAATTACACAAATTTTTTTATGAAAACAGCTTTAATAAGCTTTCTGTGGAAAAAATATTTTACAAATGTTTTATTTAATTTAAGAAACATAACTTTTAACGTTTTTCATTTTAAAATACTTCATAGAAACTTTGTGGTGCTTTTTATTATATTTATTTTATATTTATAGTTTTTTTTTTACGAAAAAGCTTAAATTCATAAAAAAAAAAAACATTTGTGATAACAGACTTAAAATGAAAAAAAGCTTTAAGAACTTTTTAACTAAACAAGTTTTAAAAAACTTTTAATTTAAAAACTTAAAAAAAAAAAAAAAAATTAATGTAAATACTTTACGAGATTTTATGAAAGAAACTGAAGAAATTTAAAAAAACCGACTATAAATCCTCAAAGAACTTTTTCTCTTAGTAAAAATGAAACAAAAGTCCTGGAAAATATCGAAAAATATAACAAAATTATTCATAAAAATAAATTTTTCTAAAAAAATATTAAAAAAGCCTTAATAAAATCTTTTTTCACCTAAAAGCTTTTGAGAAAAAAACTTCAAAAAGCATTTAAAGAAAAAGATTCAATAATCTTTTTAAGAAAAATATTTTCAAAGAAAAATATTAAAAAATCTTTTTAAGAAAAATGTTTTCAAGAGCCTTTTAAGAAAAATGCTTTAAAAAGGGAATAGATTATAAAACCTGTAAGAAAATAATTTAAAAAAAGTTTTAGAAAATAATTTTAAAAATATTTCGAAAGCTTTGAAGAGCATTTTTAATGAACAGCTTAAAAAAGCTTTTCCTGATACATTTCTTAAATTAAGAATAAGAGCGTTTTTTTTTTTTTAATATTAAATCCTTCATGTTTTTACTACATGAAAAAGATTAAAATGCCTTTTGTCGAAAAAAATCTTCTCACGAAAAAATAAAATAAATAATTATTATTATTTTAGTATTTCTTGAAAAAAAGAGCTCCAAAATCATATTTTTTTAACAAATACTATTATTAAAACAGAAAGTCCAAACTATAAAAGCTTTGAAAGAGAAAATTATTTTTATGAACAAATAATAAATATTTATTTGAAAATACTTTTTAAATATTTTATGAAAATTCTTATAAAGAAAAAGGCTTTATAAAGTTAAAAAAAAAAAGAGCCTCGTTACGTTTTTAAAAGCTCTAAAAGTTTTTTTTTAAGCTATAAAAAGCCTTATAAAAACAAAACTTCAAACAGCTTTTAAAGATAATTATTTGAAGAAAAAATCTAAAAAAAGCTTTTTAAGAAAAAAGCTCAAAAAATCTATTTAAGAAAATACTTTATAAAAAGTCTATAAATAATTTTTAAGAAAATAACTTTAAATGTCTTTAAAAAACGTTTCAAAAGCATTTTTGTTGTACAGCTCTAAAAAGCCTTCTTAACTTTTGTATAACTATATTTTAGCATCACTACCGCATAACATTGCAAGATATAACCTTTTCCTATTGAGACACTTTATGTTCTTCGCCCTGTTTTGGGTCTAAAAACGCATACAATATTTATTTTCAAACATTTGATGTTTTATAGGTATTACTCTCATAAGACAAAATATGAACAAAAAGGTGGAAAATCATAAAATAATGCGTGTAAACTGATGAGACTTCAGTTTAAAAAGTTTTAATAAAATAATATTCAATATAAAAAGAACGGATAACATCGTCAAACTACATAATTTTCGATACAAAATATGACTAGTCCAGCCAGACCATATTTATAACGAATATGACATGTACACAAATTTATCCTTATAACTATCCTTCTATTAGTTTTATCACTCTGGTTCATTCACAGATAGTTAGAAAACAAAATTGTAGGAGGGTACCTGAAATTTCAAGTCTCTAGCTAAATTATAAATATATAAAATTTACATTTAAATCTGGCCAGACCAGTTTGTAAGACGAAGGGTTAAACAATATTCAAAAGCTTTATATCTCAAATGTATTAAAAAGGTTTTCATTTCATATGCTTTAAAAAGCTTTTTATTTAAAATATATAAAAAGCTTTAACATTGTTCTTCGCTTTAAAACTTTAATGACAAAATTTACAAATTAATTTATAATAATTTTTCTTTTCGCTTTTAAATAATTTATTATAAAATAAATATCCATGTATCCTAGTTATCATTTTCCTCCTTTTTTTTTTTTTGCTGAACCACCACTATTACCAGTAACTAGACAAGTTTTGCCATCACCGTTTGTAGGAGTTTAAATTACATATTATATAAAACCAACTACGTGACTTTTTCCCTAATTTCTCTTAAACCATTAAACCATAATTCTTTTTTGTATTTTAAACTTTCGAGGTCTTAACACAAGTACAAAGTACTATATGAACAACAAAAAATATTTATACGAGTTTATACAATAGTGTGAGTTAAAAAATATTCTCACACACAATTACTACCATAAAAAATTGGAGCGAGGAAGATAGAATACAAGAGAATGAGCAAAATATAGAATTATAAATAGTAAAATTATAACAACATAAATTACATTTACGCACATAATTCTCACTCACACAAACTGTCATGCACCTACATTAATACATACATACATACATAAACATAAATGACACTAACACACTCTTACACTTTCATATAAAAACAAACACTGACAGTCAACCAAACTGTCAGTGTTAAACTTAAGGAAGAAGATTTTTGTTGTTATATTTTATTTTTCAACTCATAGACAATTCATAAAATTAAAAGAAAATTTTTCATTTAAAAGAAAAACAAAGTTTTCTTAGCTTTGCCTAGCTCAAAAAAAATAAAAAAAATAACAAGAAGCAAGGAAACAAAATTTGTTAAAAGGTAGGAAAAATAACAAAATCAGAAAGGACCCCTAACGACTTGACATCATTTTATTTATTATCCGTTGCCCTATGCCTTAAATAAAAGTATGTTTTAAAATTTTAACTTCAAGATTTTTCATTAAATTTTTAAAGAAAATTTTAACTAATTTGTTGGTTTGCTGAAAGGGAATTTTTTGTTTTATCATAAATAGAATGGAGCAGCTTGTATATAAGATAAAAGGGTTGTTTTCTATTTTGAAGCTTATTTTGTATTTCTATGCTTTTTATTTTTTAAAGTTGTTAATAACGTTGGTCTAAGGTTAACGTAGTCAGTGTACGCGTGTGTAGGTATGTATCTAAATAAATGTGTGTGGTATACCACCATATAACGTAAACACCATAATTAGTTAAAGCTTTTGAATTACTTGGATACGAGTAAAATATAAACAAAAAAAAAAAAAAACTTTTAAAGGTTATTTATGATTGCGAAAACTCGTTGTTTACGAAAAAAAAAGTAAATAATAAACAATTTTCAGCACTTCCCCTTTACTTCAACGTTACTGTCTCTAAAGTGAAAAATTTTATGAAAAAGAAATAAATTTAACAACTTTTTAGTAATTTTGTTTAATGTATTGTATTCAGTGTTAGAACAATAAACACAAAATATATTTTATATGGAAAACGGGAAATGTTTTTTTTTTTTTAAACTTCAAGAAAATGTTTGAGAAGTTGGTGATTAATTTAAAAGGAACCGAAAGTTTGAAATAATTTTAAAATATTTAGGTTTTTTCATTGGAAAAGTTTAAAAAGGAATATAAAATTTGTTTCACATAAATTACATAGAAAATGCCTAAAAGAATTTGAAATATTTGATTTGTTTATGTTTGAGACCAAAACAAGCAATT
This sequence comes from Protophormia terraenovae, assembly GCA_951394005.1. Lineage (NCBI taxonomy): Eukaryota > Metazoa > Arthropoda > Insecta > Diptera > Calliphoridae > Protophormia > Protophormia terraenovae. The sequence continues at coordinate 93,572,612 of OX596076.1, forward strand.
AAACCTTATGAAACTGACGTAATAAATAATTTTATTAATGCTTTACGATCGAAACGACCAAGTGTCTTTCTAGCTACATTTTTTGATAATTTAAAATGTGATATAAATTATAAAATTTTTCCTCAAAATATTTGAATGGCATAAAAGCTTTTACTAATTTTGATTAAGCTAAAGCAATTTCAGTAAATCAAAAATAAAACATTATTAAAAATCGATTTTTATTTTTTTTTATAAAAAACTCGAAAAAAATAATTTTTCAAATGATCAAAAATATATTTGCAATCTTAAAACTATTGAAAAAAAAAAAAAAAAAAAAAAAATATTTGAAAGAGAAAGCTTTAATTTGTCTTTAATAAAAATTTCAGACAGATACGTTTAGGAACACAAAAATGTTCAAATATTTTTAAAAAATATTACAAAGAATATAAATTCTTAATATTTAAAAACTTCTTAATATTTTTTAGCAAAAGCTTTTGAAAAATTATTAAAATCCATTTCAGGATCTTAAAAGTTTAATATTAAAAAACTTTAAGTAATAATTATGTTTATGCAAAAACTATTTAAAAGTTTAATAAGCAGAAAACTTAAATAGAGAAAGTTTTATAAAACTTAAAATTTAAAGGTTTATAAAAGCTTTTATTAATAAAAAGCTCAATCTGTAAAAAGATTCAAAAGTTTAGTATGTTAGTAAAAAAATTAAATAGATTTAAAAAGCTTAATGAGTAAAAAGCTTTAAAAAAGTTTTATATGTCAAAAACTTAAAAAGCTTAATTTGCAAAAGGCTTGGAGATTAAAAGCCTTTAAAAGCTTAATGTGCGAAAAGCCTTCAATATCTGTTAAAGAGTTAAAAAGCTTAATATGTAAAAATCTTTAAAAACCTTAATGCGAAAAAGCTTTATAAGCTTAATGTACCAAAAGCTTACAATATAAAAAATTTTAAAACGTTTATATTATATTATTTTTATTATATAAAGAGGCACCATATACCGCGACGTTAAAAAATGTAAAGCTTATATACTTGCTTATTTAGGTCTTGACAATCATAAAATGCATAAAAAAATTCAAAAACTTATATAAAAAACATTGAAAAGTCTGAAATGGTTAATTTTTTCAAAAGCTTGAAATGAAGAAAAGTAAATTCAAAAAGATTAAGCAGCTTAATATGTAAAAAATCTTTGAAAATATGTATAACGCTTAAAAAAATTATTTTGTAGAGTACTTAAAAGGAGTTTTATCTGTTCAGGACTTTAAATATTTAAATATTTAAATCTTTCCATTTAATTTTCTTTTCAACAAATTTTGTAAATTTTATTAAATATTTTATTGATTATCATCAATTATTCCAATTATCTTAATTATGGCTTTTAAATCCAGCTATGTTAACTTTCATGTTTTATTAAAAGCTTTATTGTTTTCAAATAAATCCAAATTAGTACATGAATAATCTTAAATACTCATAAAATTTGTTTACGCATTAAAAGCTTTAATTTTACACAGAGTTTTATAACTTAAATTAGGTTTGAAACATTAAGCTTTTCGGACTTAATATAACATTTTGTTAAAAAAACAAAGCTATCATAAATAAATATTTAAAAAAGTTTTCCCTGAACAAACAACTTTTATAACAATACGAAAGAAAAAAAAAAATTAACAACAATAATATTAAATAAACGAAAAACACGCAGTTTGAAAGAGATACAGGCAGGCAGACAGACAGACAGTCAAATAAAATTGTTTTCTAACCCTTTTTTCTTTAAATTAACCAAGACAATAAGAAATCAAAATATAACAAAATAACACATACAACAACAAAAACAGCAACAAACCATAAAACTTAAACTCATTTATTTTATTTCTTTTAAAAATCTTACTTACACACACACATATACAAATGAAAGAAACTTTGGTTGGTTACACCCCCTCAATTTTAAAGAAATAAATTATAAACAGACAACAACAAAAAACACTTTTTTTATTTTAATATAATTTTTGTTGTTTTTGCTTTTAGGCAATTCAAAATATAATTGTGTTGCAAAATGTTCTCAAATAAAGATAAATTGCGTAATTTAATATGCCAAGTTTCTTATGTCTTTCTTGTTTTATTTTTTTCGTATATCTTCCTTTTAATATTGTGATTGCAAATGATGTTGTTGTTGTTATTTTTGTTATTGCTGGGGTATTTATTGGTCTCATAATAATTAAACTTCATTTTGTTGTCTTGCGTTATAAATACATTCATTCCAATGCTACAGGAAGGAAGTAAAAAAGGATAAAGTTTGAAAAGCAAAATTTTCCTTTTTCTCTGACTCATACCAATCTTTTTGTTTATTTTTCTTGTTTTCCCTTATGAGTAAGAGTTTATTTTTATTTTTGTTTTCTTATAATTTAAACATTTATTTTCCAAAACTCAATTTGTAATTTTATATTTAGACATTTTCAAATTTAAAATGTGTTATTTAAAGGACAGCATATATATGTATGTGAGTGTATGAGAAAAACAATAAGATTTTAAAATGTCAATTTATAAAATTATTATGGTTTGAATGTTGTTTTTGTGTTTTTTGTTTATTTACAATCTAAAAACAATATTAAAATTGATAATATATTTATTGTTATTGTTGTTAGGACTACTGTCTAGAAAAGTGTCATTAAAATAAAGTGATTTTAGGAAATATTTACTTATGTTTTGATAAAGGATTTAATTTTGAAAGACATATAATTATAAAGGGAAATGCTTAGCATTAATTTAAGTAAAGGTATGAAAAATTTAGAGTGAGGAAATTTATTTGAATTTTAAATTATTGTGCTAAATAAATAAAATTTTTAATTAATGTAAAACAGTATTTAAAACTATATACCCAACAAAAACTTCGATTGCCAGGTAATGAGTAAGAAGCTAATATAATGGCTTTACACTACCTACACATTGGCCGAATAACCCATTATTTTAACACGGTAATGACATTAGAGGCAACTACTTAACTAATGTCATTACTTATAAGTCAGTAAATTTAAAGGTTTTGTTGAGTTTTAGGTTACTAATAAGTAATGAAATTTTAGGATATAAAAAGCTGTTTTTTTGTTTTTTTTTATTTTAAACATTGAAAGATTTTATAAATTTAAATTTTAAAATGTAACAATAAGGAAATATTTAATATTTTAAAAACTATTTCAGATTAAAAATTAATTCATACGAAAATTTTGTTTCATCGTACTTTTAATATATTGTCTCATCGTTTTTTTAATATATTAATTGCTAAACTGAATAAAAAATCAATAAAAAGTAGTTTTTCTAAAAATTATATTATAAATAAGTAATTAAATAGCGGGTTATAAAATAGTAGTCAATAAACTACTTCTATGTAATGTAGACGGTGTGTTGTAGTCATTGAAAAGTAACTACATCCTTAACTACATGCCATTACCAAGTTTTTGCTGGGTAGTTATGGAATTTTCTATAAGTTTATGTTATATTTACTCAACTTAATCTTAAATGTTTAGAAGTATGTTGATAATGTTATGTAAGTTAGCTCCAAGTACTGAAAGAAAAATGTTTTAGACAACATGTTGCAATTCTCTAAAAATATGCTAAAATAAATAGCAACATATTGCTAAGTAAATAAAAATTGTCTACCATTTTTAATTTATGTTTAAGCAGTTGCCATACTTTTTCAAAACATGGCTAAATAACTTTATTTTCTATAGTTAATTCTATTATATAAGAGCTTTAAATCATGTTGCTAGTACTCTTAAGCTTAATGTATTAAAAAAAAATATTTTCAATTTAATTTGACATAAAATAGTCACATAACAAATGTTTCCTGCAACATGTTGAAAATAAAAATACTAAACAATTTTAAGGCATTTAAAGATGAAATTGCATAAAAATGGTTTATATATTGCCCACAATTAAATTTTTTGTTCCGTAAAACTTTTCTAAAAATGAATTCTAAAAATATTTATCTATGATTTTTTTTTGCAACATGTTGCCAATCAAATTATTGGGTATAGTTTTATGACAACAAAGCAAAAAAATTATTTAAACTAATTAACAATCAATATTCAAGAACTTTTATATAATAACGAAAAAGTTATAGTGAACTGTTGTTTAAATTAGGAAAATTATTACATTATTGAGAACTGCAACATGTTGCCCACAAAATGCTCTAACACATTTTTTTTTTAATGTCTCCCATAGTTCATTTCAATAAATAAAGAACATTTATTGCTGCTAACTCTTTAATAACAATTATTTATTTTCTTAAATATTTATTTTCTAAAAAGTTTCTTTAGCATGTTACCAATGAAATTAGGAAAATAATTACATTATTGAAAACAGCAACATGTTGCCAAAAAAAGGTGTATTTTTTTTTAATGTCCTCAATAGTTCATTTTAGATTTTTAAAATTTAAAAAAAGTTTCTGCAACATGTTGCCAATGTATATAGTTTTAATGATATAAAATCTGGCAAAAAAAAAAGGAAAAAATTGCAAAATGTTTCTAGAGGTAGGGAAAGCACTAAAATGTTAATATTTGAAACAATAACCTCTTACTGATGAGTAAATTAATCCATTTTAGTTATGAAACAAAAACTAGCTGGTTTCATTTCCGAAAGAATATAATTGCTTAACTTAAAGTTAATACATTAAAAACAAGCTCGAATGTTATATTCGGCTCGGCCGAATCTATAATTATACAAAATTTCGTTGACGTTTCACCTTATATGGGAGGTGGGCGGTAAAGTGGGCGGACCGCGCACATTTTTTGTTTCCAAGTTTATATCGACCCTCAAACTATCTGTATAAAATTTCGTTATCGTACATGCTTTTGTTAAAGAGATATCAGTAGAAAAGTATAAATGAAGCTACAACGGACACTCTGTGTTTCTAGTATTTAGCCCATAAGTTGCTTTTTTATTAACCGATTTTGCTAATTTTCAACACCAAATAAACCTTATAAAAAACAAATATTTGAGCCAAATTTTGTTCCCCTAGGTTGTACCGTTCGTGCCCTATCCAGCTTTCAACAGACGGACGGACATAGCTAGATCGACTTAGAATCTAACCAGGACTCAGGAAATATATACTTTATGGGGTCCTAAATGATTTTTCGACACGTTACACACCGAATGACAAAATCAATATACCCCCCATCTTTATGATGGTGGGTATAAAAAATTCTCTGCAACATGTTGTATGTACTATTCGCTTTTGATATAACCACAGAAATAGTTTATTTTATTTATCATTTAAAGTTAAATAAAGGCTATTGAAATATGTTTTTGGTAATACTAGAATTGCAAAAATGTTGAATTCAATAGAAAATTAATAAAAACATTTCGTTAAATTATTTTAATATAAAAATCTAACTTTTAATTCTAAAAATTCTATATTCCTAATAAAATTCAGAAACATCAGAAGCTAAATGCAATTGTTTTACTTTTTGGAAAAATAAATCATTTGGAAACCTTTTTTAATAAAGCTTTATATGTTAAAAATTCAAGGAAAATATATCTTTTTATTTCTCCTAAATTAAAAAATTTCATTTAATTTTAATATTTTACAACAGTATTATTATTTATTTCTTATACATAAATATTTTTTAAAAACTTTTCTGCAAACTTTAATCTAAATAACTTTTTAATAAAAGCCAGCAAATACTTTGCAATTTGTTTGAAATGTAAAGAAGCAATCAACTGAAATTTTAATTTACAAAATATTTAAAAGCGAAAGAGATATGAAGAAAAAACACACATATTTTCACACATATTGCCTTGAAAAGTAGATAACAAGGCTAAAAAGTAAATACAAGAGACATCAAGAGCATATTTTTAGGCTAGGCATTAAAATATATAATTAAATATTTAATATTTGGCTTTTTTTAATCTATGACAAATAGCTTACAAATTTTTTAATTCTAATTTTTTTTAAATTTTAAAAGCATAATTTTAGGTTTCAAACATTTTCAAAATTTTAAGCATACTTTAAGGATTTAAAAAATATATTTTAAATCAGATTTACTAAAGTTAAAATATATATAAATATTTCAAGCCTTTAAGCCTCCTTCTTTTTTTATTATTTATTTATTAATATAATTTTTATGTAAAATCTCTAAAGTCTACTTGAAAGCTTTAATAAACCCAGGTCTCTTGTTGCACATATACATAAAATCACAAATACCTTTTTTTATTTTATTTATTTAAGTGCTTTAAAAGGACCTTTTTGTGGCAACAAATTAAATTGAAATTATTATTTAACCATAAATTGGGGAAAAGTGCCAGCAAAAGAAGTCAGCAACCAACATGCAACAAACATGATGAAAGTTAAATGCCAGCCAACTGTTAAAGAGGGGAATGAGAGTAGAAGGCCAAAGTAAAGTTAACAATTTTGGCACCAAAAACAAATCATGCTAGATATAAAGCAACTCCCACATAATTTTAACAAATTTTATGACAAAAACTTATGCAACACTAAAGTATACATAACACAAAACTGTTATAAAAAGGAAAAAAAAAAAAAACGAACTTTGTTAAACAAAAAAATATATATATTTCTTTTGGTTTATATCACTTATGGGGAGGTAAAGGTCTGGTTATTTTGTTTCTTTCTTAAAAAGGAAGAGTGTAAAATCAAGCAAACTAGTTAAAAGAAATATTTTTTGGCTAACAGTAGGAAAAAAAGCATTTAAAACAGTATTTTTTGTTCTTGTTATTGTTCCGAGTTAAGTGAATTTGGTGTCTGTTCAGGGTGTTGGTTGTAGTTGTCTATTTGTAATTTTCCTCTGTTTTCTTTTTTGCAAAAATAAAATCTGGTAATGGTGGTGGTGTTGTTGTAATTGCTTTGACTTGGAAAGCTGTAAATCACAGTAGTAGACTCTATAACAACAACAAAATATTTTATAGTTAAAAGCTCTACAACAATAGTAAGCATAAAAAAATAAAAAAAAGGAAAAAGATACCCAGGCATTTGTAGTTTATGGCTGTATATGTGTAAAATATATGTATATATATGGGGTTGATAATAAATTGTTAAATATCCCAGGACACCAGCTCCATTTTTTTTATTTGTTGATGTGTTTGAGTGCACATCAACATATAGCAGCATTTTAAGGAATCTTTTATTTATCAAACCGCTGCATAAGAAAAAAATACATAAAATAGGAGGAGTAAGAATTCTCAAGACATCTTCATATAAATATATACTCTTCATTCAGTTTTGTCACTCAACATTAAAATTATCAAGACGTTTGTAACATCAAATGGAAATCTGTAATAATGTCAAGTTTTAAGACTAATTTGAAGAAGATATTTCTTTTTTTTTTTTTTTTGTATAAATAAATGTGCTGAAATGCTTAAGGGCAATATATATATACAAAAATGTTGCCTACTTTAGGGATTTATAAAAAATGATATTAAATTTGAGGCTAAGGTTTTAAAAACTTATTACAAAAAATAAATAAGGAGTTAAAAATGTATTTTTAAATTTAAATCAATAATTGGAAAGGACTTTCTTAAAAAGCAATTTCTGGGAAATTTAGTAACAAAATTGACATTTAAAAAATATAATGTAGCTTCGCAATTTGTTAGTTTGTTGAAGAATTTCATCTAATTCTAAGATTTTTAACGAAAGGAAAAAAATTGGATAAAAGCGATAAATAAATAATAATTATAACAAAATTCTTTTTAAACACATTTATACTTTAAAATCTTTGTATTATGAAAGCATTTTTAAATTATAATATTATTTTTAAATTATTACATTTATAGAGGACATATTCATTTTCTGTATGCAATTTATATCATTAAAATCCGTTAAGAACTTATAGAGATGATTTTCCTATTTTTTCGACTTTCACAAAAATAAAAATGGAGACATAAAACATATTTTTGGGCGTTTTTTCGTGGAATGAACGATATAAAGCAGGCTGCTAAACGAAACACATTATGGCGCTAAAATTCAGTAGATTTAAACCACAAATAATACTTTGAATTGCTGTATATAATGTTTAAAAATGTATAAAAATCTAAAAGAAATAAAATTAATATTTAAAATTTTAAAGTGAATGTCTGAAGTATTCAAAGGAGGGATTTGACTACGTTATCCCCCCTTTATAGAGATTTTGACTTGAATTTTCTTTTCTTATTCAGAAGAATAATACATTTTTAAATTAAGGAAAATTATGGATATTTTTAATTAAATATATACTATTTCCTTTGTTTAATAAAATTACAGAATTGTTTGTTATTATTATACCCACCACAAAAAGATGGGGGGTATATTGAATTTGTCATTCCGTCAAAGGAATCATTTAAGACCCCACAAAGTATGTATTTTCTGGGTCCTGGTTATATTCTGAGTCGATCTAGCTATGTCCGTCAGTCTGTCCGTCTGTTTAAAGCAGGATAGGGCTCGAACGGGACAACGTAGGGAGACGAAATTTGGCACAAATATTTGTCATATATAATGTTTATTTGGGATTGAAATCGGTTAATAAACAAAAAAGTTATGGGCTAAAAACTAGAAACACAGGGTGGCCGTTTCATACTTTTCTGCTGATATCTCTTAAACAATAACATGTATGACAACGAAATTTTGTATAAATAGTTCGAGGGTCGATATAAACTCCGAAACCAAAAATGGGTGTGGTCCACCCACTTAACCGCCCACCTCCCATATAAGGTGAAATTTTGTCCAAATAGTTCAAGGGCCAATGTAAACTTGGAAACAAAAAATAGGCGTGGTCCGCCTACTTTACCACCCACTTTACCGCCCACCACCCGTATAACATAAATTTTGAAAAATTTCGAAATTTATCATTTAGTAAAAAAAGGATATATGGCTGGTACCCAAGCTAAAAATAACAGAATGATAAAACAGGTTAGGTTTGTAAAGCGGACACAACTGCAAGTTGTAATGAAATAATTTTTTAAAAACCTCAAAATTTTAAAGAAAAAATACATGTGTTTTAAAAGAATATCTTCTTTGCTGCTAATTCGGCAGTTTTTCTGTAATTAATACAATTTTGTTGCTTTCCCATAATATGTTTTAGACAAAATAAAATATTATAGAAAAAGCATATATGGTTGGCAACCAAACTAAGCATAACAAAATGAAAAAAACTTGGTAGGTTTTTAAAGTTACCAAAACTGAAAATTGTAATGAAATTATTTTTAAATATTTCATAAGATACTTTCATTGATATTATGCAAATTTGTTTGAATCTTTCTTGTTATTATGATTATTAATTTTAATTTTATTAATGAAGGATATATGATTGGTAACTAATCTAGATGACAAAAAACTATAAAACTTGAAAGGTTTTTTAATGCAGCAAAAAACTATGAATTGTAGCTCAATTATTTTTGCAATAATAGTTAAAGGAAAGTAAACAAATTGAAATAAAATATTTTTTAAAGAATAAAGTTTTTGTTTCTAATGTTTTCCTTTTAAAGATGTAATTTTTTCTAATTTTCGTTTTTTTTTTTTACAAAAATTTGCATATTTTAAGGATATATGGCTGGCAGCTTAATTAAGCATTATGAAGATATAAAGTACGAATTGTAGTTAATTTGTATAGGAAATCATTTAGAAAAATGGAGATAAAATATATGAAATTAAAAATAATAATAATAATTGGCTAAGTTATTTATTTTTTAACCATTAAATTACTGTAATCTTGTGATGATTTTTAAAGTAAATTAAAATTGTATAAAAGAGATATATGGCTGGCAGTCAAATTAATCATTATACAAAGTTACATATAAAATTGTTCAGGGATTTCAAGTAAAAAAGAAAAAAAAAAAAATAAGGAGTGCGTTCGAAAAAATCTTAACATATATAATATTCAATAACTTGGAAACGGTTCACCTTAAAGTTTTCATTATTTTTTTTTTTTTTGAATTGTTAATTTACTACAGATTACAGGAAAATAGAACCTTCATAGTTCTAACCACTACTTATGAATTTGTGGACCATTTTTGGTAATCATTCCGTTAGAGATTTGATAGCTGTTGCAGTCACTTTTTTGGAACAGTGTGCACATCTTCTTTTAAAATCTGGGACACCTTTTTTGTGATCTTCAATTCACTTTTCACAAGAGCTCAATATCTCTCCACTGGTCTAAGCTATGGACAATTTGGAAAATTGACCTCTCTTGGTACAAAAACTATGTTATTGTTTTGGTACCACCCCAGAGCTTTCTTACCGTAGTGACATGATACCAAATCGGGCCAAAAATAAGTGGACACGTTGTGCTCTCTTATGAAAGGTAGAAGTCTTTTTTGCAAATATTATTTGATGTATATTTTGGTATTTATAGATCCGAATGTATCAAATGACTTTCCTGTTTTATCGCAACTGCAAAAAGCGTGTTATACCAGCAATATTGTAAGAAATTTTTTCTGCTTTTGGGTCCTAAACTTATCTTTAACACTTTATCGAGCATTAACAATATAAAAGTTTTGACACAGAACATGCGAAAATTCTGCCAGCATATATGTTTCTTCGCAAAAATATACAACATGAGTATTTTTGTATGAAATTTGGTCTTAATTTCCGAGTCCTATTCTTGTCTTCTAAATTTTTTTCAGCATTCCTGTTTGGAACTTTTTGGACTTTAAATGTTATCAACTCTGCATTAGCTTTAAACGTTCGCACCAAATAGTCAGAGCACTGAGCTAACCAGGCTGCTTTTCTACCAGATGTGTTTGGAGTTCCTTTCAATATGCTTTCAATTTTCTGGCCTTCCCAATATCAAGTGGTCCTTTTTTTCTATCCGAACCAGGCTTCCTGTCAATGATCAAATTCTCCTGATACCGTTTAATAACATTAGAAACATTTTGACAGCAGAAATTTAATTCTATGACCAATTATTTGTTGAACCTGTTTGGATTTTTTTGAAATTTTGTAATAATTTGTAGCACGTTCATTTTTTTCGTCACTTATTTTGATGAAAATCACGACAAATCAACATGGTTGTTATTAAAAATAATAACTGAAGTATTTTTCCTGATAACTAGATCAAACAAAATTTTTAATATTGAATCCGTAAAAAGTTATGAGGCTAAACGTATGTTAAGATTTTTTCGATAGCACTCCTTACATAATTTAAAATTTTTAGAAATCAAAGAAACTTTAACCTACATTAAAAATATACACATAAATATGAACTTATATATTTTTTGCGTCCTTGACTATTTTTAGGAAACATATTCTATATAATTCCTTTCAAAATTCGTTTTAAATTCAAAGTAGTTTCTTTATAATTCGTCCTAAACTTTTATATGGTCTTTAAAGATTTCATTTTTATTTCCTATTTTTTTTTTTTTTATATCAAATATGCCAAAATAAAATAAAAAACTTTTCTGCACTTATTGTATTTTTCATTACATATATTTTTAATAATATATTACTTACATACATGCCAACAGCAACCAAAAATTTTTGGTTGCATTTGCAAATTTTTTTTCTTAGATATACATATTTTCAATTATAATATGTATGTAAACTGTTGTAAAATTTAATTTTTGTGATTTTTTATAGTTTGATGGTGTTGCTGTTAGTTACTTAAAACTACCAGCACTTATTTTATGATTTTTTTTTTAGTAATGAAAATTTTTGTTATTTTCTGGGGGTTATTGTCTAGTCGTTTGTGGGGTTTTATTTTTTCTTTGTCTCCTCTCAAGCGCCCTTTTAAATTTTGCTTTCTAGTAATTTTGAAAACAAATTTTGGTTTTGTTTTTTTGTACGTTTTAATTTTGGGGAAAACATATTAAATCAGTGCAGACATGCGGGTACACACAGAAAATACTCGTTTAGTCATTAATTTATTTATGCTAAAGCATTATTTTTTCATTAGAAGAATTCATATGAGTACTATGTTTTAAAAATTATAAAAACAATTTTAATTTGTTGTAGAAATAGAAAAGGGAGGAGATATTCTGTTGGCAATTATGCAACAAAGTAAATAATATTAAAATAAAAATAAAATTACCTTAAAAAAAAGTTTTTGAATTCAAAAAATTTTCTTTTGAAACAGAGAATAATTTTTTAATCTAAAAACGAAAATGGTCCAAAAAGATTCATAAATTCTTTGAACTTTGTAAGTTTTTAAGTTTTTCGATAACTTATTACAAGTTTTCACCAAAAAAAATAATAAAACGTTACCAACATTAACTATTTAAAAATTATTTGCACACATTTAGATTTAATTTTTAGTACTTTCTTTAGCTTAAAGAATCTAATGATTAATTGTGAGTATAGAATTTTGTTTGATTTATTCAAGTTTTTGTTGATTGCTTCAACATATTTTTAAATTATTTAAAAAAAAAAAACATATCATACTTTTAGGTTAAATTTTTTAAGAACTTTTGAAAAATTTGTCATAAAATTTAATAAAATGTTACATTCAAGGGAATATTTAAAATTTTTGGAATATTTTTGGGCGTACTTCTTAGTAATTTCTAAAAGCTTAAATGACTCCCTAAGTGTATAGAATTTGGTCTTATATATTTGTTCTTATTGACTGCTTTGAAATATTTTTAAAATAATGTTTTTTAAAACATTGCCTACTTTTAGGTTTCAGTATACCAAAAAATTTCTTTTTATTTTTTCCAGGAAATATATTTTTATGTATGTATTCTCCTTTTATTTTTAATAGATAATCAGATTATGAGAAAATTGTAGTTTTATTTATTTAGTTAATGAGGAATTTGTTCTCCTGCATACATTGCTCTTAAAAGTTTACCTAAGTCTTGGCTGCTGCTATGAAAAAAAAAAAAAAATTATATATATATTTTATTTGCTGTTAAATAAACTTTGATAATAATCGTATGTATGCAGATAATACACGTCCCATTTGATATTATAATACTTACACTAATGCCAACTAATTTCAGTTTATTCTTAAAGTGTGTAGGTAAAAGAGAAGAGTAGAAAATTAAAAAAAAATCTAAAACTAAACAATAGCACTTACACTGAGCAAACAAGGAAGAGAAAAATTATACAGATACTAAAAAATTTACCAGTTAAAATGACTTGAAATTTTTTATATTACAATTTGCATTACTAAGAAGTAATTTGTTAATTACCTTTTTATAAATTAATATATAAACTTTTTTTGGGAAGCGGCTTAATAATAACTTTTATATGCACTTTTATATAAGTAATTCCTTAAAAGCTGATAAAAAAAAAAAAATAAGATTATATTCCCCTGATCAATGCTTCAGCTTCATCTAAGCCCCAAAATTCCAAGCAAATATTTGTAATAAACTCAAAAAATACTAAACACTTTATATTTTACATTACCCGGAATTATTCTGGTAATAACTTTGTATTAAAACAAAAATAGAATAATATCTTTAAGAGGGAGATACATAAAGAATAAGGAGATATAAAAAGCATAAGGAGATTTATATAAAGCATTAATATCCTTATCCAAAGTTTCTGTTTGATATGTGACCAAGTACTGAAAGCAATTTACTTTACTTGGAAGCAGTCAGGTAATAAATAACACTCAACAGCTCCAATTTAAATCAATATCTTAGTTTTCTTGCAACCAAAGCTTTAGATTTAGCTGACCATATTTTTTTTAATTCTTTCGCTTGTTTTTTTTTAAGTTTTAGGTGTATTTTTTAAATTTTTAATCTTAGTTTTTATCTAATGACACTTGTAATAAATGAAAAGAGCTACACAACAATGTACTCATAGTTTTTTAACAAGTACCAGCCAAAACATTAGATGCACTATTAATGCCTGTTTTACTAAATGTGTGAGTGTACTTTAACATTATGTTTACATAACATTAGGCTTAATATACTTATACATGTACATTTGAATATACATATATCCATATATAAAAAAATATGAATATAATATGTATGTAGGTTTAAATGAAAACAACTACTAACTAGTCTCAAATAATAATGCCAAGTTATGTTAAGCTAAATCTAACAATACCTCGACATGTTCATGTTAACAAACATGTGTATATGTATGGTAATATTTGTTTATGTTAATGTCTGTGTAAGGTTTAATGTAATTTAATCCCATATTTAACAAGACATTTATGTGTAGACATCTACACATGAGTCAAAATATTCACACATACATGTTAAGGTAGTTACATATTTTTTTGTATGTTTAGAATGTTTGTTAATACTTATTATTAAAAATCCTTTAGCATTCTTCTAAATTTTCTTTTCTCTCTCTTTCACTAGCTTTTTGTTTGTTTTCTGCCATTTAATTAATATTAAATAACAAAAACAGTGAAAATTTAAGAAAAAGGACGAGGATAAGGTTCATAATCTATGTATAGTTTCAAACCTAAAGCTGAAGGGAACAAATTAAACATTATTTTTTAAAATAATTTTAAGAAATTTCAGACAACATATGTTTTGTTAAGGATTTTATAATTTTACTATTCAAACCTAGCAATTTATACAACGAAATCCTTTAAAGTCCCTTTAACTTATATTTCACTGTCTTTTATATCCCTCCTCAAATGTAATACAACCTAACAAAAACTATTTTCAAATATGTGTAAAAAGCTCATATATTTAACTAAAAAAATGGATTCTTCATGTTTACATATTCATAATAGTTTATTTACATTAAGAAAAAACTGTTGTAATGTAGGAAATTTGTTAGCATAATAATCATTATCATGTAAAAGAAAAAAAAAAAAAAAATTTTAAATAAAAACAAAATAAATAGAAACACACATACCTGCAAAATATGCCAACATGGCTGTTAGGACGACTGATATTAAAATTAAGGCGATACTCAAACATTTCCAGGAACAACGATGTTGACAACGTTTATCTATGTGAAACCTGTAAAAAAAGAAAAAATATAGAAATATAAATAAAAATATGAATAATATTTAAAAAGAAAAATAATATTAGTTTAAATAAGAACTATAATTAAAAGTAAGATGATACTTATTAATGCTAAAATAAATTAAATGTTTGCTTAGCAATTTTCATTAGGAAAAATTTATTATTATAACTTTTTTTATAATATAATATAAAAAAAAAAAAAATACTTAAAATTAAAAATGTTAGGAATTAATAACATTTTTAGAATTTATAAGAATAACAACATTTTATTGAAAAAACTGCTTACCAGGAAGTACATTAGTAGAATATAATTAGCTCATTTCTGGTAAATTGCTAGTTAAGCAAGGAAATAATTTCTATTAATAATTTCTATTTAAAAAATCTAGTAACTTCATTCATTTAAACTTTGTTTTAAGAGAGAAGTGCTTACCAGGAAAGTAATTAGTATGAAATATGTATCTTATTTCTGATAAACAACCATATTTGAGAAAAATGTTTTCGTCGTATTGCCCTTAAAATTCATAAGTTTATTTTTGGAAAGTACCATCTTACCGGCTTACTAGGAAGCAGTTTGATAAGAGAAATTAATCATATTTGTACTAATAATTGTACAATGGAAAATTTTTGTAATTTTTTTTTTTTTCATAACTCTGTAACTATTTAAACTTTAATAAATGAAAACTATTTTGCTCCAATTATAATTATTAATTAAAATAGCTAAATCAATTTATCAATATTTTTGCCAAACTCTGTTTGAATTTAAATTTTTTTTGTTATTCTATTAAAAATTTTTAAATTATATTACAAATTTATGAATTTCGAGGAATAAGGATAACACATTAAAACCCTCATCTTAAAGAATTATTGTAAAGGCTTTAATTGATTTAAACCATGGTTTAAAAGTTAATTTTCGGGAAAGACAGCCGGACGAACATAATATGGACACTAGGGGGGCCCTAATTTCAAAAAGTGTTCAGATTTTGGTTTTCATCCCCTGCAACTATTCGAGTTGTCGAAAAACTAAGACATGCCAAGTTTTGAACTGACTGAAGTAAGGAGATTTTTTTTCCATTCATCGAACATAAAAAGTTAATTTTAAATGCAATTTTTTGGGTTTATATCTTGCTGAATTCCACAGATAAGCTTTTTGAAACGTCTTAAGTCAAGAAGATTGGATAACTAATAACATAATAGTTATTAAAATAAAATTGCCATAAAACACGTAATTTTGGGTTAAATGGACCCCAAAAAATAAGATTTTAACCAGAATTTGAGGGATAGAAATGAAAATTGACTTGGTTTATAGATCATGTAAATCTTTTATTGATCCAAAATTGTTGTAATAGCAAAAAATACGTATGATAGTGAAAAGATGAAAACGAGGAAAATGTATGTTCTAACTAATTATTTATGTTTTAACAGAATAAAAAAACTAAAATTTTTAATATTTCAATCCCTTTGAGCACCTTTAAATTTGTTTCAATCACTCTAAATTTTTTATTTTTTTTTTTATTTTTTTGGGCTATTCGAACATTTCTAGGGAGCGAGACTGAAAATTTTAAAACTACCCTAATGGACACCATATAATTTTATAGAGATCTGTGGTAAACGGTGTATTATTTAGTATTATCTCCCCAAGCTCCATAACAATTTTCGTTGTAATGAAATAATTGAATTCTGAGATATTTTTAAAAACGTAATAAGAAAAAAGCATGATAAGTAATATATTTCACCATGTGACAGTAATTTTCACCCATAAAACTACAAAGTTTCGAAGGATATACATATTTGAAAAAAACATATAAAATCTTTATATAGATTATATCAACTCAATATGGGTATTAAATGAAATATAATAATATTTTTTATTTATTTCCAAATATATAGCGGTATGCAACAATCATTTCCACACCTCTAAAAATCGTTACATAGATAAAACTAGAGACCATCAATGTTAAAACTGTGTACCGACATTTTCACCAAGATATAAAATTTCCTCTCAAAAGATCTTCATAATGCGAAAAATTTGCAAGTTTTAAGAATAATATAAAATATCTACAAAGATTATATTGCACCAATATGGATGTCTAATGAAAGCTACTAATCCCTGCGATATATTTAAATTTTTTTTTATAAATGTTGCAGTACATAAGGTTATGAAAATATATTTTTGAAATTTTTTTTTTTTTTTTAATTTTTAGTACTTTATTACCTAGAAAATGAAGTAAATGAAGCTTCCTTCGAAGCATTGCATATAAATAAGCCTTTTCTGCCTCACGTGCTTATATGGATGCACTATAGTATAAGGAACAAATGGTAGGTTGTAAGCGAGTGAATTTTGAAAATAATTCTAACAAAAAAAAAAAAAAAAAACACGCTTTTAAAGTAAAAGGGGAAGGGGTTATTTATCTGCAATTCCTCGAAAGATAGCAACAACTTTTCACTGGATATAGTCTTTAGATAAATGATTTTTTGTTAACATGTTGTGCTGCAACATTTAAATAAAATATAATTTCGATAAATATTTAATATTTTATTTTAAAATTTGAATAATTTTCGAAACTTTGAAGTCCTTTTGTGAGAAAATTTTACTTCCTGAAGAATACAATGCTTTTTTATAAGGTCTGTAGATTGACACATATGTATGTATATCAATATTTTCATGTGTGACAAATTTTTTCGGAAACTGTTGCACTTAAATATTATTATAAAATTTGCATAAAAACCAGCTAATTTTTATTAATAACTTTGAAATATAATAATAGTAAAATAAAAATATGTCTGTAATGTTATTCTAAAGCACTTTTGTGATATAATTATGTCCGTCCGCACGTCCGGCGCAGATAAAATATTCTGTTATTACATAGCCACATCTGGAGATATTTAGTTATTATAACTTTTTTTTTTTTTTGCCTATATAAAGGAGCACTCAATAATTTTAATTTTTGCAGAGATAAAGACGCCAAGAAGTTTAAAGTTACATATTTTTTAAATTGTGCTCATATATAAAATTCTACTTAGCGAAAGTAATTAATTTTCTGTTGCCTATATAATGGCGCATTCAGTCTGCTAAAACTTATTTAGAAATTAAGGCTAAACAATTATTTTGTTTTTATTTATTATTATTTTTTTTTCTTTTATTTTAAATTCTAATCAATTTAGAGACATTTTTTGTCCGGCAAACAATTTTATTTTCCATTAATTTTATTGTCTTTGAACAAGAAGTTTATTTATTTTATTACTTTCACATCCTTTTTCATTATTTTTTAACATATATTTTTTCTGGTATTTTAGTTGTTGTTAATTTTGTATTTTTTATATTAAAAAGGTTGTTAAAAATTACCATGTTAGAGCCTTGTTTTGTTTACATACATATATATGGTACAATCAAACTTATCCTGCAGTTCTTACACTTCCCTTTAATGTAAATATTTTACGAGAGATTTTGGTTGACTTAAGTTAATGTTATCAAAAAGAAATTTGACTTTACACACATTTCAATGTTATAGTTTAAAAATTGGTTTGAAATCTGAAACTAATTATGCTCAACATATTAACGTGACAGTAAAATTAAATTTGCGTTTGAAAGTAAAAGTATCAATAATTAAATTTACATTTTAAAGTGTCAAAGCACCCTAAAATATTTAGTTTTAAACCAGTCAGCTTTTAAAGGACGAAAATATTATCCTTTAAAATGTTATTTTACCATCATCAGAACTGTAGGGTACTTGCGTGTGTGTGTTTATTAAGAGACAACATTTAAACAGTGTTGACACATTTAAGTGTATGTTTTTATATTATTTTTTGTTCCTTTTTTCACTCTTTAACTTTTTGTAAAGTTTGTTTGCATGTATGTATGTTGGTTGTTTTAATTTTTTTTTTTAGGTTGTTAAGGACATACACTGGTCATATGTATTAATTTAATTAAATTTTTTAATAGCTTTTACAGCAACAAAAACAAAAAATAAAAATAAATACTGAAATTTTACAAAGAACATACTTTTAGTTAAAATAAAACTTTGTGTTACAGTTTTTTAATTTACACAAATGTAGAGAAATGAGTTTTTCTGAGATAAAATGGTAATGATATTTCTTAAAATAAAAACATATGTGTTTCGAAAACAAAAACATGAAATAGCATTAAATTAAATAATTTCGTATAAAATATTTGTAAAATATTAAATTTTATAAGAGATATTTCGTTCCTAATAGTTAAATCTGGCTGGAAAAATTCTAACAAAATATATTAAAATTGTATTGATTTCTAAGAAAGCTTAGTTTTTATCTTAAACATTCTTGTTTTATTGATTACACATTGATTAACCAAACTATTATCAATCTACATTTTACTCCCTGTTATTTAAAACTATACAAAAACTGTTGCCTATATTAGCGAGCCATTTCTTAGAGTTTCAGCATTTTCTACAACACTTTAGGTCCCAATATTTGTTTCATTTATTACAAAAAGTTTAGCAAAATACATAAACATATTATTTTATTTTTCTGATACCTCTTATTTAAAATTGTACATAAACTATTGCCTACATTAAGGAGGCAAATTGCTCTTTTGTTATATATTCATATATTAGAAAAAAATCTTAATTTATTTAAATTTTAAATCATTTAATAACTTTTGCCAAAAATAGCAAAAATAAACAAAACTTAAATAAACAAATAAATAGAAATAATTTAAAGTGTCATTGAAATTTTCACAAAATAAATACGGAAAAGTAAAGTGTTATTTTTGTTGTTATTATTGCTGTTGGTGCTGTTTAGCACATATGTTGATACAAATGAAAAACAAATAAACAAAAGTGTCAACAGCAACTAAATAAATACAACTTGTATGTTTATACAATTCATACAATCTAGAGAGAAAAAAAATATGCCACATCACACCTAAAAGTAATTGCCATAATTCAAATTGTGTACAGAGAATAAAAGTAAATAAATAAAAAATGCCAAAAATACTTCCTTCTATCACCTACTTTATATTAAAAAAAGCAAACTGACCAAATTTTTTTTTTTTTTTTTTTTTTTTGTAAATATTTGCCTCATACATGAATTTTAGAAAATTTTCCTGTTACAAACACATTCACTTTTGTGTATGTGCTTATGCTTAAGTTTAATGAAGCTCTTTGTATTATAACTAATAGGAAATAGTAAATTCATGAAAGGTAGCACAAGTGTTCTTGACAATTTACACAAGCTACTATTCATGATGGCATAACCATTCACAACCACATACACACCTCTCAGTCTTTCTTGTTGAAGAGAAAAACATGAAAGAAAAAAAAAAACGCAATTATTCATTTTAAGTAACAACATATTGCCTTAACACATAATCACACCATTTTTGCTTAAACAAACAAGTAAAATATTCAACTCCTTCCTTGTTTAAAGCAGCAACAATGTTTAAATATTGTTGTTGTCTGCAAGTCTAACACTTCTTCGTTTTATGCATTTTCACAGTTGAGCAAAAATAAATATAGAGAAAAAAATAATAATGAAGAAATTTGAATTCAGTGTAAATTTATGCCAAAAATTAACCATAAGCAAAATTTTACACATACTATCAAAAACATACATACATTGATAAATATATACATACCCAGTAGTTCTGATGATTATTAAGAAAATCAATAATAATTTAAACAGAATTTTAATATAACTGTAGTCTATATTTTTTTATACAATGTATACAAGAAACATTTCCAATAATCCAAGAATTTATAAGCTAGATTTGCGCTAGACCCTAAATTGTACTTATATTTTACCATCAAGATTGTAGGGTGGTGGTTAATCAAAGCAAAGACACCAACCATTTCACATTTTCATGTATAGAAAATATTATTGTGATAGTCATACAGTTAGAAGAAACTAATAAGTATTCAAAACAGCGATGATGAAGTTGGTACTTTTTTCATTTTCGTTTAGGTACCAATAAAGTCAGAAAAGTACCAATAATTTCTTTAGTAGTGCCAAAGTTTTAGTTTTTTAAGATACTTTTTTTTTAATAAAATTTTAATTTACACTGTGTTCAATGTTGTGAGTTATAATCGGGTTTAAAATTTTCATATCATGTTGGATAAGATGTGGAGCTTGTATTGCCTTACTGAGACTTTTTCATAAAAAGAACACAAATCATCTAAATACGTCGTTTTTGTCATCACAAACTACCTTAATTCAGAATTCAGAACTCAAATATGGTAGTCGTTGTAGTTTAAGAGTAATGTCGTGTTTGGCATGTTGACAGCACATTGTCATATTAATTATTTAAGGTTGAAGTTGCTAAAAGCTTCATGTCAATCATATTTTTAGAGTTTTTATTATGTTTACGATCTTATATACTCTGGAAAATGGGAAAGTGATATCAAAAGCCCAGAGATAAGTAGATTCAAACTAAAAAATTTTGCCGTCAGTGAGATTTGAACTTTTGACCATATTAACTATTCCTTTTAAATAACTAACTTCTTTCTCAAAACACCATCTCACTTAATATTCAAAGTTACAATACTTGTTTTAGCATAAAATACATTTTTAGACATTTTGTTAAAAAAAAAAAAAATAAAAAAAAAACGAATAGCATCTTTTGGTTGCTAATCCTACGCTCTAGGCAACTGATCCATGTGATTGTAACTCTCCATTATACTATTGAGTAGACAGAAAAAATTACTACCACACATTTTTCATTTAACACAATTATTTAATTTTGCATCAAAATTTAATAAATATACTTAAATAAAACTAAAATTAAAATTAAATTTAACAAAGATTTTATTTCTCATTAAAATTTTTAATTCAATCAATCATTCACTTAATTGATTTAATTAAATTTTTAATAGGAATTTTTTTTTTCTGTTTTTCAGTTCTTGCAGTTTTTAGCAATTGATATAATCATTTTGGTGAGAGCTGCAAATTCAAGAAAGCTGTTAATTGAATGAATTATTTACTAACATATTTGATAATTGATTTTATATTTTGCTTTTTTCTGTGTACTCATTTATGTAATGTAGACAAGGCAAATAGTAATGACGCATCACATTTTTATACTAGCATAGTAGTAATTTGGTAGTCGCAAATCCCCTAATTTAAATTAAATTATGGAAAGTTAGTTGCAAGTTTTGAACTATGATTTCCTACATATTTAATATATTTTTGCAGAATTCAGAATGGTAATGTCCGTCTATACGTTGGGGTTAAATGGATTAAAGAGGATGCTTAATTCAGGAAACGGTAATATCAGCAATTTAAAGATTACATTTTATTGTCCTTTTTTAAGGGGTTTTTACACTATAATACTTTGTATTAAGTAATACAAATAATATTTTGAAATGTATTATGGTGTAAATACCTTCAATACTTTGTACGTTGAAATCTTGAAATTTTTAAACGTAATTGCATCTCTTAATTCAAAATTTCGGAAACTTTTTCTTTTGTAGTTTCATTTTTATTAAAATTTTTTCAGTTTTCCATTTTTAATATTTTGAAAAATTAAATAAATAAATATTCGAGCTCTAGGTCTTTATGTTTATTTATTGTAACATTTATTCAATATTTCGACATCCTTTGGATATCATCTTCAGGAATGAGTAACAATTAAATGGTATCAATTACTTGAAGTTTATTATTGAGTACAATAATAAACTTCAAGTAATTGATACCATTTAATTGTTACTCATTCCTGAAGATGATATCCAAAGGATGTCGAAATATTGAATAAATGTTACAATAAATAAACATAAAGACCTAGAGCTCGAATATTTATTTATTTAATTTTTGATTAAACAGAAAGGTCGAAGAACAATACACAGATTTTGAAAAATATTTTAATAAAGATAATAAAAAATATATTTCATATTTTTATAAATGATAATAAAATATATTTCATATTTTTTATTATCATTATACTTTCATTAATAAATTTTCTGATATGTATTATAGAAAATGAAACTCTGGCATTAATACAAAGTATAATAGTGTAAAACATCCTTTAGTAAGTTAAAAAAAGGATTTTCAGTATTATAAGACTTTTTTTTCAGAATGGTACTTTTAGTCCGTCCGTCTATACATTGTGCTAAATGGTTCGAAATGGCTCTTACTTCAGCAGAAGGTAATTTCAGTATTTAAATGATGTCGTTTTATTTATTTTTTATTTATTAGTAAGAAAGAAAAAAAAAAAAAAAATAGATTTTTCGAATTCCAAATTTTTTTTATGGCAGAATGGTAACGTCTGTCCGTCTATACTTTGGGGTTAAATAGGTCGAAAATGACGCTTAGTTTAGAGAAAGGTAATATCAATTTTTTAGTATCTACATTTGGTTTCCATATTGATCTAAAAGTAAAAAAAAAAAATATCTAGATTATAAATTTTTTTTCTTGAGTAAAAACTGATGTCAGTTCTTTTAATTTTTGCAAATTTTACGATTCAAAATTGTTTATTTAGAGCTCAATAAAAATATCGCCTTAAAACTGCCTTTATTCTATAGATAATTTCGTTTCTTAAATAACTACAAAGATTATAATAAAATTGGTTGAAGATTTTTTTCAAGAAAATAACAAAAATATTGGACAAAATAGAATTTACAAATACTTGAAGAAAAATACACTGAAAAATACCTGAAGTTGATGGTTCCATTTTAAATTTCCCAGCAAAAAATTTGGTTACCATGTAATAAGTACACATTAACTGAATAACTCATTATTTTAACACGGTGATGACATTAGAGGCAACTACTTACCCTGTACATGACTTAGATGTCATTACAATAACTAATTACTTCCAAGCTGTTAAACAGCGCATTTATTTTAAAGCATTACTGAAGTCATGTTTAGTAATATCAATACGAACTAGTTACATTTTAGGTCATAAATAATTAATGAAATGTCAGGATATAACATATGTTTTTATTTTTTGGAGTTGTAAAAAGATTTTTTAAGTTTTAATTTAAAAAACTAAACAACAAGCAAAAATGTAATTAAAATAAAGTGATGAAAATAAACTATTTTAGATTACAAATTCATTTATTCATTTTTGTATCCTTCTTCAAATATATGAATTGGTAACTGCATTATAAAAATTAATAAAAAGTAATATTTTTAAAAATCTGATCATAAATAATTATTTACATTCGAGTTATAAATAATTAGTTACTAAACAACTTCTATGTAATGCAGACAGTATGTTGTTGTCATTACAAAGAAACTACATCTGTAACTACATGTCATTACCAATTTTTTTGCTGGGTTTATACTTTAAAGCACATTTTATTAAAAAAATACAAGGAAAATTTTGAAAATTGAATTTTTTTTACCCTTTTTCCAAAATGTAAAAAAAAATTTAACTTTGACAGGTCTGTACCAGAAAACATCCCAAACTACACGCAGAGAAAAAACATGGTTACAGCATGATCACAACAAGTATTCAATGTTTGTATAGCCATTTTTCATTGATTTGAGTAATACCGTGTTCATGATATCAACGTTTCTGATTGATAATTTAATGATCCAGAAGCAAAATTTTCATATGGTTGACTGTAATTAATATATATTTTTTATATGAAACCATATTTATGAAAAATCCAAACATTTAGTTAATTCTACAACCATTAAGCTAATATTTTTATTTGCTTTTAATAACTATTGAATACACATTTTTGTATATCAGTCCAGTAGTTCGTTAGTATATTAATTCTCATTTAGTTTAGATATGAACAAATATAAATTGACAAGGTTCGTGGTACAAATCAATGTAAATATGAAAACATGGGATTATACATATGATAAAATGGGATTATTAAATGATAAAAACATGATGAAATTGGAAGCAGTATTTAAGAAAATGTTATAAACCTTACTAAATCGAATAATTAAATGATGAAAAAATTATAAAATGGAATCATAATAATAATTACGTACAAATATACTTATTTTTAACTGTAATCATATATTAAAATCATAGTATGTTGCTCTTAGTTTATGGTCACTAGAATTATTATTATTTTTTTCTTTGCGTGTAGCTTGATGATTTTTATTGATACTGACATATAATTTTGTCTAATGGAATTCTAGTATATGACAACTTTCCACCGATTCAAAAATGTTTAGTTTCTTAATCATGTAAAAATCAAATCCAACATTGAGCTATGACTTTTAACAAATTTTTTTCCACTCTGTTCCAATTGAAGCATTGGAGTATTTCCATATCGGAAAACGGAAAAAATATGGAGATATTGAGTTACTAAATGATCGTTGACCATCCTTTATCAAAAATGTTTGCTATTTTCGAAGATATTACTTATTGAAATTTTAAACTGTAACTATTCTGAAAAATATCGCTTCGAAAATTAAGAAAGATGGATTGAAAACATATAATTGTATGACTTTTCTTTGGAATTAGAAAAGTAATAGCATTTTGAATTTATATCTAAAAGGTTTAATAAAACAAAAAGTACTTTCAGTACTTTCTTAAAATATAAAACTGTGCACTAGGAAAACTATTAGTAAAACAGTGATTCACGTTTTTATATTATTGTCGGTTTCATTTTCTCATTCCTTTTTAAAATTCAAAAAGTGTTCAGCATACATCGTATAACATGCTTTGGTAAGCATTTCATTAAAGGATGTGCATGCAACAACAGCAACAGCAGCAAAAGCTATAATAACAACTACAATAAATTGCTTACTATATTTTGCAGTTGTTGTTTATGATACTCATTTTTGCTGTCATGGTTACAAGCCAGTAATTTTTGTTCTTTTGTTGTTAAAGGCTTGTCTTAGAAACCGCCCACTCTGAAAATCCATTAAAAATATTGTTACTTCTTGAGATTTTTTTTTTTTTTTTTCATTTGTATTGGTTGTTCCTTGTCTCTTGTAGGTTTCTTTTTTAGTTAGAGTTTTATTTATTTTAGGAAAAAAAAAAAACTTAAATTGATTGGGTTTTCGTTTTTTATTGCATTTATATTTTAATGACAATAGACTTTATAATGACATAAATTGCCTGTAAAATGTCTTTAAAACATTAAATGAAGACATTAAAACCGACACGCAGTTTAATAAGTAAAAAAAGATTAAACATTTGGTTGAATGGAATAAGTAGTTAGCACAGAATTACTGTTTTTCTGACTGGTTGTGGGATTTAGGTGTGTCGTAGAAAAGAAATTTAAAAAAAGTGGAAATTATTTATTTCATTAACTACCAAAGAGACTTTTTTTCTCAATAATTACAATATAAATTGTATTTTAAAGTATTTAGTATAATTTTTTGTGAAAATTTTTATATATTTAAAAAAAAGTTATAAAATTTTTAATGAAGAATTGGACAAAGAATATTTTCAAAAATTTATCCAATTGCAATATATATATCTTCGAAAGAACTTTAAACAAATTTTGAAAAGTTTTCAGTTCGTTTTAACGACAAAAAAATTGTCGAAGTGATTTTTATTGAATATGTATTAATAGTTTAAATGTTTAAGCATCTCAGTGGTAAAGACCAAATATTCCATCCATAATTTCTTTAAAACATTTTAATTTTCTTTTTTCACCATTACTATTCAACTTTTATAATATTCATATTATTTTTTTGTTTTGTTTTGCTGTGTAATCATTTCTGTTGTTCTCCCAAATAAGCCTCATTTAACTTGGGCAACAGTTGTTAAACCAATAATTTACAATTTTCGCATACTTAACAAACCAAACCCACCAAAACATTCTAACATCTTGCACCCAAAAGATTCTTAAAAACAATAGCATGAAAAAGAAAACAGTAGTTGTTGTAAAATTATTGCATTGTTGTAAACTTTAAGTTAATCCGATTGTGTGCTTATTGCCACAAAAAACATATTCATTCATAGTCTCTCATATAAATCCAAAACAACAAATCGTTGCGATTTGTTATAAACACCTACTCCCACACACGTAAATACGTTTTGATCTGAAGACGAGAAACAAATTCGTACGTTTTTTAGTTAAGTTTAAATATTTTCTTTTCAGCTTGAATGCTCCTAACAACAAGAACAATTTACAGGCAATACAAGAAGTGCATTTAAGGCAATATTGTTAGTATAGTCATCTATTTTGGGGAGTATTTTTTTTACGTTTTAAGTTTTTTAGGAAATTGATAACCCAACAGAAAATTTTGCCAAAACTCTATAAAGTAATGTGAAGAAAGTGAAAATTTTGGTTCAAATTTTCAGAAAAAAAATTATAGTTTTTTACACAATTTTTATCAATTTAAATTTGACCTCCAGGAAGTTAATAAGACTGAAAGAATTAACAGCCCTGGCTTTTATTTTGGTAGAAATATTGAAGATTTCAGGCGATATATAAAAGGAAAATTGAAGGCTATGATTCAAATTTTATTGTTTTTTATGGAAATATGAAAGATATTTTCTTTGCATACAATTAAACTTTTTATACATTTCAAATTCACTTCCAAGAAATTGTTTAGTATAAAAATAAGTTTTAGAAAAAAAAACAATAAATAAAATAAAAAGATTTTAGTTTACATTTTTATCCACATCGATATGGAGGTTAAAGCTTATAAAGCCCAAACAAACTAACAAAATTCTGTTCATCATAAAGGATTATTTGTTTTGTAAAAATATTTCATATTTATACATTCGATTAGAGCTTCCAAGAAGTTGTTGGGTAATAAATTTATGTTATAGAGTAACAATACAATTTTTTAAATTAAAATTTCATAACATTTTTGTAGTTTTATATAAAAATTAAAATTTTTTACATAAATTTCAATGCTAAGAAGTTGTTTGTTAAGGGGTTTATATAAGGAAAAAGTATAACTGATGATTTTCAGTTATTTCGGAAAAAATATTTCATCTTTTAAAAAATAGATTATCTAAATATATAATAATTATACTGTGTTAGTTTGTTTGGGCTTTTTAGAAAGCTTAATCGCTGTAAAATTCTGTACTACCCGAAAGTAAAACAGGCTACTTAATTTTTCGATAGGAGCAAGGGGAATAGTATCCCCCATACAAAGTAAATATTTATTTTCACATATCTACAGAATTATTGTAGATTTGGTGGAAATAGCTTTATTATAATTTTACAAAATTGAGATGAAAATGGGGCGGGTAAGTCAAGAGGGAGTGATAGCTCCCATATAAAGAAAATACTAATTATAGAATAACTACTGTTACAACAAAAATTTTAAAATCTCTCTCTCATCAACTACCAAACTCATAATGAAAATGAGATGGATAGGATCAGGGGTAATGGTGTCCTCCATACAATGAAAATATTAAAAATCATATATCTTAGGAACTACTACAGCAAAAGTTTTAAAATTTTGTTAGAATAACTTTCTCAAAAATCTCCATATAGATTCAAATGAAATGGGTAGGACCAGGGGAAATGGTACTCCCTATACAAAGCAAATATTCTTAAATATTTATCCAAATAAATATTATAGTGAGAGCTCTAAAATTTTGTGGGAACAACTTTTTTATCATATTG
Source organism: Protophormia terraenovae (assembly GCA_951394005.1). NCBI lineage: Eukaryota > Metazoa > Arthropoda > Insecta > Diptera > Calliphoridae > Protophormia > Protophormia terraenovae. The sequence goes on from OX596076.1 coordinate 93,600,923, forward strand.
TATTGAGGAAAAAAATAGGATAGTAAAGAAAAAAAATATTTTCGCTTAAATGAATATATTTTTTTTTTCTTTACTATACTATAAAGTAAATATAAATAACAAGCGCGAATGTTATATTCGGCTCGGCCGAATCAAAATACCCACCATCAAATTTTTTAAATTTTACGTTATATAGGAGGTGGGCGGAAAAGTAGGCGGATTTCCCATTTTAAGTTTCCAAGTTAATATTGATCCTCAAATTATTTACACAAAATTTCGTTATTGTACATGCTTTTGTTTAAGAAATATCAGCAGAAAAGTATAAAATGGACACCCTGTGTTTCTAGTTTTTAGCACATAACTTTTTTATTTATTAACCGATTTTGCCCATTTTCAATCCCAAACAAACCTTACATAATACAAATATTTGTGCCAAATTTCGTCCCCCCTACGTTGTCCCTATTCTGCTTTCAACAGACGGATAGACGGAAGAATATAGCTAGATCGACTCAGAATCTAACCAGGACCAGAAAATATATACTTTGTGGGGTCTTATATGATTCCTTCGACATGTTACATATGGAATGACAAAATCAATATACCCCCCATCTTTTTGATGGTGGGTATAATAATTATAATAGTACTTTCCCATCAAATTCGTTTAAAAATTTAAAAAATATTTTCGAATATTGTTCTTAATTATTAAAATTTTAAATTTAACTTTCAAGAAGTAGTTTGGTAAGATATTTATTAAGCGAGAGATTAAAGAAATGTCATACTATTATTCCGAATTGAGTAAAAGCATTAATGGTTCTTATAAAAGGTGTCTTTTCTTCTAAACTTTAAAGGTTTTTTTGTGAGACTTTAAAGTCTCCGCTTCCAATTTAATCTAAATCTTAAATTTAGTATATTATAAATTAACTTCTAAGAAGTTATCTGGGCATATCTACAACACTAAGAATAGAATATTGACTCACAGCATATTACTGTACTAAAGTAATCTAGAGTGTAGCCAGATTAAAGTTTTGAACCAAAATGTGTACTTATTTATTTTATACAGTTGTGCCAAATATGACCAGTCAATATTAAATAATCCATTTAAAAATTATTTTGATATCTGTAATGCAAGAAGAGCTCAAGGAATCTGGAATGAAGTCAGTTTAGAGTTGTAAGAACGCGGTTTATGTAAATGATGGCTTACTATTGATTTCGAAAGCTTTGCAGAATTGTTTTTTTTCAAATCGATTGTATAACATCTATACAAGGTAATTTAGGCAGTAAGGAGTTTAGCCTATATATAAGACATGCTAAAATCTCTTGACTTAACATTGCCATAACCTTTGCTGGGCAACGAAGTCTTTAAGAACAAAACTCATCATTTTTACTTAACATCTAATCAAAGTATGTATGTGCTTGGTAAAATTTTAACCAAATTTCCATTCATTTTTAGCCATTTACTTGCTTCAGTAAAATAAATACCAAAAAAGGAGATGAACAACTAACTAAACAAGCGGCAAAGTTAACAAACATGACTACAAGTTCAGGCTCTAACTAGATTCATATTTATAACACTAACAACAATGACTTTTAAATGACAGTTAAAAAATTGTCTACCACGCTTGCGTGTTTTAGCTCATTGTTATTGAAAGTGTCATAAAGAAGATGCTCTTTCGTGATTGTTAAAAATAATAGAATAAAAAAAAAAAAAACGTAACAAATCCTCAAACTTCCTACTCATCCGAAAATTTATACACATTTAACTTAAAACAGCAAATTAAAAGACTGCAAACATTTCTTTATATTTCTATCTAACACAAATTATTACCCTTAAAAATGCACACCTTTAAAGATCTGCAAACATCTTAAGCCAATGCAAATAAATATTGTTTTTTGCTCTAACAGCCTTTAACTACAAAACGGAGGTGCAAATTTCGTGTAAGAAGGTAGACAACTGAAAAATAATGATGATGATTTGTTCGTGAAAGAACTAAAGCACACGTTTTACATTTAACCAAGAATAATGGCAAAAAAAATCTAAAAATCCAACTCTAAAAGAGGAAAAATTATGTGTGTGGGTTTTAATGCAACAACATGCAATGACGACACAACACGTTCTCTCTTCTCTCATACGTTATACATTTGCAACAGAAAATTTTAGATGAAAAAAATAAAAATAAAGAAAATCTAGGGAAAATTAATTTCTTGCTGTTATTCATTTCAAGTTTATTAAATGAAATATGGAAAAATAGAAGAAAAAAAAATCTTTTAAAATTTAAATGCTAACAACTTCAAGTGTGATGATGGTTAATGGTGGTGGTCATTAGGAAAATTAATGATTTCAAGTGGGTGCAATATTTAATATTTATTTAAATAAAAATGGCAAATAATTAATATTTAAAAAAGGAAATATAAAGGGAAATATTTGAATATTAAAAATTAAAATATTAAAATATTTTACTTAAAGGTATAAAAGGAAAGTAAGCACTTTCACCTGATTTAAGGAAAAGGTAGTTAAATAATTAACTTACAATAAAGGAAAAAAAAACTGTATCAGCTTTCAAAGCTTAATTAATGGATAAGCTTTCAAGTTGTCATCGATAGGCTTTGATTAGGGATCTTGATTGCAGATATTTCCTCAATTTTATTTTTCCAAAAATTCTAAAAATTCCATCTTAAAATTCTTCATATACATACATATATAGGTGATTTGAATACACTTTTTTAAAACCATCGCGTACTCTGAATGAAACATAAAAGAGTGTTTTAAACACTCTTTTATTACTCTGTTCGTCTAGATTTTCAAAGATCGCTCGCTAAGATACTTTAGTCTGCGTTTCTGCAGTGCCAGACAATCGCAACCTCATTTTACAGTGATCGATCTTCGGTTATCAATTGAAACCCAAATGATCTAGATATCGTGCTGGAGGTTATCGTTGGCCACCTTAGGTTCCTACTTTTCTGTCGAAATGGGCTCACTTCTATTTAAACTCCATTTTATTTTATACTCAGCTTTAAATATTCTTTAAATATTTTTTTACTACAGCCCAATATATTTCAAATTGACCGAATTTTGGGAAGTTTTGTAGATGGGTTTTACTTTGTATATAGCGGCACTATTTGTTTATTACCACTCAGATACTTTTTTGTTGTGATGTCCTCTAGATTGCCTTCATATTTTTTTTCTATCGTTTCTATTAACAACTTGTTTTACTTTGTCGGTCATCATTACCCTTCTGAAACTTTTTTAATAAAAGATAATGAGCAGTTTAATAATTTAGTCGCATTTCATGTAGAGGTATTATTTTTGACTTCAAGTTCTCATGGAATCTAAACATTCAACATTGGATTAGTAAGGTTACGGTAGCATACTTCACCTGTAGAAAGATGTTTAGTGTCAAATGGGGTTTGAGTCCAAAATGGCTATACACGGTAATAGTACGGCCCATTCTTGTATATGGAACTCTTGTTTGGTGGACCGCTACTAGTATGAGATACGTAAAGGATCAACTTTACAGGATACAAAGATTAGATTCCATTGGTATCGCAGGTGCATTAGGTACTAGTCCAACAGAAGCTCTGAACACTATATTGCACCTGATACCCATAGACCTACACATTATTGAATCATCAGTCAATATTGCGATAAGATTACCTGCAACGGAGAGCTGGAGATCAAGAACATATGAACACGCTAGGATATTAAGTTTAATACCCCCGCAAGCCAATTAAATTACTGACTATATGACTCCCCAGATGGACTTCAGAAACATCATTAAAGTCCTATTCCCCACCAGGAGTGAATGGAGAAGGGGAAATCTTCTTGAACAATATGGAACTAAAGTACACACTGACGGTTCAAAGATGAACTGCGGTTCTGGTGTCTTCTCCAACGGCCTTGGAATTAGACACTCATATAGACTCCCTGATGAGGCAAACGTATTCCAGGCGGAAATGCTAGCGGTCAGAGAGGCGTGTAAACTAATCGCGATTGATATATTCAGGGGAATATTGGTACATTAGTCGACAGCCAGGCGGCAATAACTATCGCTCAAATCACCCAAAATTACCTATATTCTAGTCGGACAGTGTAAAGAGGAACTGTTAGGACTAAGTCGACTGTATGACATTACTATAGTTTGAGTTCCTGCGCATAGGGACCATTATGGCAATGAACAGGCAGACGACGAATTAGCCCGGGCAGGCTCTGTTTTGAATGCCTTCTTATCGGCTTCTGTCGCAATCCCGTTAGGATCAGTCAAAAGCAGAACACAGAAATACTATCTCGAAAAGGCGAAAAATAGATGGCAAAATCTGGACAAATGTAGAGTAGCGAAGGAAACGTGTCCTACCTATAACGAGAAACGCTCAACGCAACTCATAAGCTACAAACGAAAAGACATTTCGAGACTAATAGCACTGTTTACAGGTGTTTGGACGATCGGAAAACATGCAAGCAGACTTGGTCACCCTTACAATGAATACTGTTGGCAATCGCGAGAAGGAGGAGACAGTATATCATCTTCTATGCGAATGCCCAGCCTTGAACGCAATCAAACATAAAACTGGGAAGGTACCAATTAGACAATCTTTGTGAGATATCTGACTCTAGAATCAGTGACGTTATTAACTATCTCAATTCTATTGGCTGGATCTAATTAATTTATGTTCTCATTTCTATTCCCTACACTTCTATCTCATTACAGACTCAATCCAACTCATTCACCTGGCGAGTAATGTGGTCTCATCAAAACGGAATCTAACGAATCTGATTGATTGTTCGTAAGTTTACGGGCTACCACATAAACCAACCATCTAAAGGTATACGAATTTTCCCTTAAAATACGTAATATTTTGTTTAGGATCCTACAGTCTGTAAATCAAACTTTTTTTTCACTAATCAGAGTTTATTTCGATGATCGTTAACTCACCTGCACTCCTAGAAATTGCTGTTTTTTTTTTTTTTTTTTTTTGGTTCAACATGTATTTTGACTATAAATTTATATTATGCTTTTGCAAGAATTTTATTCAATTTTAAGAAAAAGTAATTGTGCTATTACTGAGAGTAATAGCAATTGTAAACCAATTGGTTCTATTTTTTTTTTTTTCTAGGTATATAAAATTATTAAGCCTTAAAGCTCAGTCTTTAAATGTACTATCTCTTGCATACTCATCCACCTTTTCGTTATCAAGAATGCTCTGGTAAGCAGACTAGTCTACCATTTCGTTTGGGTATCTGGGATGTATATCGATTGCATTCGAGTATACACTACGATTTACCACATACGAATTTGAACTCTCGATTACGAATCATAAAAATCGACAGCCAATGCTTCTGAAATTAGATCCTTTATTCGTCTAGAAGCCATATCACAGATTCCAGGGGCTCAGAGAAAACTCCCGACCCAGTTCTTGTAGTACTGGAATTAATATAACTCAAGTTTTAAATAACCTTATTTTAGGTTTTGGATTTAGCCCTGGATCAGTGTGTTAAATGGTCCTACATTAGTTTTGTGTTTAATTGTGTTAAATTCGCTTTGGATTAGGATTATTATAGACAACGGTAACTTTATTTATGTTTGTCTTTTGTAGTCATAAATCAGCGTTAATCGAAGGTTTTAATTTTAACCCAAATTTGCTTCTTTATTTTATTTTTAGGAAATACATACTTAGTGAGAAGGAAATTTTTTATTTTGAAGGAGAACGTTAAATAAATGAACATTAGGCTTCCAAAAAGGGCCTAAGGCCAATTCTAGTCAAAATTGAATAAGAAAACAACGAGAGAACACCCAATTCAAATATTTTAATATGTTTAATTTAAAAATGTTACTATTATTTTTATGACCAAAAAATAATATTCTTCATTTATTTATTTTGTACGTAGTATAAAAACGATATAAAATAATTATAAATTAAGTTATCCAAATAATATTTATTTTAATAATAAATAACAGCAACAATATTATTAATTGCTAATCGATAACAAATGTGTTATCGATACGACAAAAATTAGCTTTGCGGTGTTAAACCAATAATCAGTTTTGCTCCAAAAAATCAAAAAAAAAAAAAAAAAGTCATATAAATGTAGGAGATGAGGGGAAAAGTAGGGGAATATCTTCTACGTTGACAAGTTAGGCATTGACTTTTAGTAGGTTGGGTTTAGGACGAAAGGAACATGACGGAATAGGGACAGTGGTATAAAAGACCGACGTTACGAACGAAAGATATCAAGTGTTTTTGAGTTATTGTGGCGAACGTTTAACAACTAATAAAATTATTTTCTTATCTTGCTAATGTTATTTTTAAGTATTAAAAATGTGTAAATATTGTAAATAGATAATTAGTGTATGAATAAATATTATAATGAATTTAGAGTGAACTGTGTTTTAAATTGGAGAGAAAAGCAGAAGTATCTAAAGTGTTCAACAAAACGCTTTGTAAACTCTACAATTGGGGGCTCGTCCGGGATGATCTCACTGAGCCAGTGAAATAAAAAGTATTCATTAAAATACTTTGATTACTACAATATTCGGCAAAATATTGTATACTAACACAGTGAGTCAAAGTGAGATGGAGAGAGAGTTGCAGCTGATAAAGTGAAAAATAACTGTCGATGACAACACAGAAGAGGGGAAGCCAACAACAACATCACGGTGAACAATATGCTGTACAACAACAACTTAAGAAGTGATTTGCAATAGATGTGAGTGTTGTGACCAAAAAATTTTCCTGCATAGATGGCGCATAGAGTTTAATGAGCTGTTTGGGTGCTATATGCTTATTAATAGAGGGCGCTGCTGAGCTGAACGTGTGAAGAAGGTGTATTTTGTGTATGCGACCTATGAACGCTGAGCATAGGAGAAAGAGTTGCAGAATATACGCTTATGGTGTGTTGAGTGAAGGGGTGAGAAAGCAGAGAGTACGTTTTGCTACAACGAAGCGTGAGTGTATCTGAAGTACCGCCCAGAGGAGAAATTTTGTGTTGTGATATATTATTGTGTTTTAATTTCATATCGTTCGCAGGGAAATTGTTTGTGTAGGATTGAAGTGCACGTGCAGGTTGTGTACGCACTTGTTAAGTTTTTTGTGTGTGTGTTTTTTGGGAGACCGTTAGGTCAATTTTTGTGCTTAGCATATAGTTGTTTGTGTTTGTTGTTAAGGATTTTTTTTGTTTTTTTTTTTGGTGGAATTTGCAGCTGCAAATATTTGATTGTGTTGTCTGTGGTCCGTTAGGTCAGTTTTGTTTTTTTTTTAAAGGGTCGAGAATTGCGTAGTTTGTTTTATTAATTGTGAGTAATTGTTGTTGTCTGTTTTTGGGATTTTGTGTGCATATTGTTTTGATGTTTTAATTTTGTCCGTTTTTTGTTTTTATATTTTGTGGCTTGTGCGCACGTGCGACATCTGTCCGTTAGTTTTTTTTGTTTTTGATACAAAAGGGTTTACTTGCATATTTAATTGCGTATCAGGATCACTTGTTTGTGTTATTGCTGTGTGCATTTTTTTTATTTGGGTTTTATTTTTAGTTTTGGGATTTTGCGACGTGCAATATTGTATGAATACATATTGTTACGTGTACATTTTTATATATTTTTATTTTTATTTTTGAATTTATTTTTTTTAAGGCTTTAATTTCTTTTGTTTACTTTTATTTTTTTTTATAAACCTTTTTTTTTATTTTTTTTTCTTTTGAGATGGAACTTAGTGACATTTTGACATTGACGATAGAGGGGCTGAGGGAAAAGCTGGGTGAATTAGGACTTTCGACGGACGGTAGTAAATCTGGTTTGCAGGAACGATTGATTAGACACTTCCAAACCCCTAGTACTGCGGATGATGATAATTCTGAGTACGGAGAAGCGGCTTCAGGTGGTCAGCGCGCAGAGATGTATCATCATGGGCCGTCAACCTTTACCTTGAGGGATATTGAGGAAACTTTGTCGAAATTCTCAGGAGAAGGCCAGCCGGAGGTTAACCAGTGGCTCCGTGACTTTGAAGATTGTGCCCATACAGTGAGGTGGAACGAACTGCAGAAATATATTTACGCCAGGCAGTTACTGACAGGTGCTGCGAAGATGTTTGTTCGAAGCCAAACTTCTGTTCGTGACTGGCCATCTCTGAAAACTTTATTGTGCAGCGAGTTTGGGGTGCAGTTGTCCTCGATAGAAGTACATAGATTGTTGAAAGCCCGTAGAAAGAAATCGACAGAGAGCTTCCGCGAATACCTCTATGCTCTGATGGAGATTGGTGCACCAATTAGCTTGGATCAGGAGAGCATTATAGAATATTTCATCGAGGGTATCCCGGACTCAAAGGTCAATAAATCGATTTTATATCAAGCTATAGATATAAACGATTTAAAGGCCAAGATAAAGGTATACGAAAAGATAAATGGTTCAGTGCATCAGTCAACTTCGAAGGGTTTCCGTCCAAAGCAGGAGCAGACCAATATATTAAATCAACCTCAAGGTGAGAAGCGGTGTTTCAAATGTGGTGACAAAGGACATTTGGCGAACAAATGTAAAACTGATGGTGTAATATGCTACAAGTGCAAAGAGTTGGGGCATAAAAGTTTCGAATGCAAGAAAAACGTAAAGGATGGACATGTAAAGGTTATGAAGAAGGAAGAAAATAATGTTCACACACTGTCATCATTATCTTCGCATAGGATATTTAAAAGCATCACTGTTCATGATCGTGAAATCATGGCAATTATTGACACTGGCAGCGACATAAGTTGTTTACGCAAGGAGCTATGGAAGATGATGGGTGATGTTAAGTTGAGTTCTGAAACTAAAACGTTGACGGGAATAGGCCAGAGGAACATAACAACACTTGGGTGCTTTTCTAAAAATATTGAGTTAGATGGAATTTCAGTGCCAATAACATTCCATGTTGTGAGAGACCAGGATATTCTGTATGAAGCTGTTCTCGGTAACAATGTCCTTGATAATGTAAGTATGGTGATCAGTAGAAATGGTGTGAGATTTTACCCAAAAACATGCAGCCCACAGCCTAATGATGGAAATGAACAGAAATTTCCAGTTTTTAAAGAGGTAATAAGTGAGCTTGAGGATGTCGATGTTGAAAGCAGAACTATGGAATTGTGCAAGAGTGAGCAGACACAGTTAGTGAGTTTAGGCGAAGGGTGCAGACAAGTTGTAAGCAACATGAAATGTAGAGGAATTGGAAGTACTCCCTTAAACATAGAAAAGTATACGATTGGCGAACTAGAAGAAACTACGAGTTTACAAAAGGCAAGCGAGATTAAGATGCATCAGCTCGATGGATATGATTTCGTTAAAAATCGTGTTCTAAAGAGGCAATATGATAACAATGATGTGGTGACTTTGAAGCAAAAAGAGTTTGGTGAGGACTTAAAGCTGCAGCCTAAGTGTTTGGGTCCATACGAAGTCAGCAAAAGAGCGAAACACGGCCATTCGAAGATGAAGATAGTTGGAGGATTCGAAGGTTCCGGAAGGTGTATCACTGTCGCTGAACACATGGAGCCGTGGAGTTCTACATTCGGGTCGAATGTAAGGTCAGGAGGGCCGAATGTAGGAGATGAGGGGAAAAGTAGGGGAATATCTTCTACGTTGACAAGTTAGGCATTGACTTTTAGTAGGTTGGGTTTAGGACGAAAGGAACATGACGGAATAGGGACAGTGGTATAAAAGACCGACGTTACGAACGAAAGATATCAAGTGTTTTTGAGTTATTGTGGCGAACGTTTAACAACTAATAAAATTATTTTCTTATCTTGCTAATGTTATTTTTAAGTATTAAAAATGTGTAAATATTGTAAATAGATAATTAGTGTATGAATAAATATTATAATGAATTTAGAGTGAACTGTGTTTTAAATTGGAGAGAAAAGCAGAAGTATCTAAAGTGTTCAACAAAACGCTTTGTAAACTCTACATAAATTTCAGATTATCTATCATTAAAACTTCAAAAATCACTTGAATAATAATTTTTATAAAAATATTTATATTATTTTTTAACATAATATGTTTCAAAAATGCTTTAATATATTGTTTTCTGATATTCAAAACTGTTTGAATTAAATTTTTTTCATAATGCACTTTTGTTATTTATTTCATAAATATTTAATTACCAAACAAATCACTTTTATCAAAAATTTTACCTCGATTTATTATTATTGATATGAAATATAAGTAAAAAAAAATATATTTAAAATAATAATAAAAATAAAATCTCATAAATACATATAATTTCTTATTTATTTAATAAATAATATTAAATGTCAACTAGTTGACATTTTTTGACTTTTAATTTGTGGCATGATTTATATAGAAAAAATATAGTATATGCAAACATGAACATGAATATTGGTAAATATTAACACTTTAGGTTTTTTGTAAACATATTTTTTATTTTTTTTACATAAAACATAATAAAAACTTTTACATGAAAATATTATTGCAATAGCAAAATTAAAAGAAAAAAATAAATAAATAAAATAAATGAAACTTACCTGGAAGGTGAGTATGGTGAATAATGTGGTGCATGCGCTGAGTGTGAATTACGCAATGGAAATTGTGGCATAACCAAAGGTTGTGAGCCGCTCATCTGACAATGGGGACCATTAGGACCATTCATAGTACCAGGTATACTACCACCCGGTATACCACCACCGCCACCACCACGATCATGGCCACCATGACCGCCAAGTGTATTATTACCCGTTGACATACTTTGTGGCATTTGTTGTTGATGTTGGGGCATAGGACCCAATCTAAAAAAAAATAGAGGAAAAAATTTAATATTTTTTTCTGTTTATTTCATAAAGCATAAATGTATGTATGCTAGTTTGTTTTGTAATATTTACATTACAAATTTATGTATTTAATATATGTGTAATATGTATTTTTAAACAATGTCGCGTCATATGCTGTTGAATTATGTATATTGACAATGTAAATGTTTTTCATTAATAAAAATTCCTGTGTGCTATACAACGTACATAAATGCTCTTTTTTATGACATTTACATTTTTCATACACACATACAAACTCAAGTACAAACACTCTCAAATATGTAAATACTGTTAAACGGAAATTTTAAATTAAAAAACATAAATCAATAGTTACAAGTGGTAATTCATTCTGCCTTACTCCTCTCTAGCCCTATAGTCCTTTCAATATAAATTTTAACCCAGCAAACATAAAAAAATACGTAATAACTTTTATAAAATATAATAAAAAAAATAGTTTTTATACAAAAACTATAAAAAAATATTTACCAATAACATCTTCTTTTCGGGGATAATTAAGTGTTATGTTTTCTTTACATTTCTAAGAAAATATATTCTAATGTTGTTAGGGTTATATACTTGACTTATCAAGTACATATTCGTATTTATAAAGTTAAATATAATTTAAAAGTATAAAAAAAAAGTTTTTTGTTTTTTATTGCATGTCTGCGTATGTGTGTATATTTAAAATTTTATTTACTGTAACTGTAAAACTGCAAGTATTATCGACACAACAACGTTTAATAGTTGCAAAAGCCTACAGGCTTTTATTTCCCCCTCTCTTTCTCTCTCTGTAACTTATATATAAATATTTGTAACTTATACATCAATACATTCATACAATTACAATTGTAGCTAACGATAAGTGTTTACATTTTTCCAATTTTTTTGTCTCTTGCTTTTTTTTCTCTCTTTTTTGCCATTGGATTTCCTGTGGGAAATTTATTAATGCATGACAATGTTTGTTAATAGCAAGTTAACAATATCAGAACAAAGTAAAAAAAAAAAATTGAAATTATTTGTTAATAAAATATTATATGGCCATAATGTGTAATGGGAAAAAATAAATAATAAAATAATATTAAATAAAAAATGTAGCCTAAAAGTATACTATACATGTTGTTTTTTATTATTATTTTTGTGTCATAATTTATACATATGTATATGCTTTTATTTATTAATTAATATTACGCCATAAAGTATGAAAATATATTTTTTCTTCCAGAATTATTTTAGTAGGACGTTTAAGAAGAGGAAATATTTAAAAAACATTTTTATTTTTAGATCTTGTCTCATCTTTCGGTTCTATACCAAAATATATAGTACTGCGACAAACTTTCTAAAAAACTTAATTCTTTTTGCTATACCCTACACCACCATAGGTAGAAAGGGTATTATGCGTTTGTGCTAATGTTTGTAACACCCAAAAATGTTGGTCTAAAACCCACTTTAATTTATACCAGTCGTATAAAATCTAAATTAAATCTACTCAGTCACTTTCTGAGTAGATTTAACTATGTCCGTCCGTCTGTCCGTCCATGTGAATGTTATAATCAAACTACAATTCGCAATTTTGAACATTAATTAATGAAATATTTATTATAGTCCAAGAACGAAGCCTATTGAAATTGGTTATGAGCTGTCCATTATTTCACCTAGCCCCCATATAAATGTACTTCCGGAAGAGGGATTTAACGATCATAAATGCCTTAAGTTCCAAATAAGTCTATAATTGAACGTAGCTCCCATATAAACCCCTCTTTAGAAAATCATTTTAACGGGCATAAATCTCATTAAAATGTTAGTATCAAGTTAATATTCTACACTAATTAGTTTCATATAAATATAAATGATAGTGCCAAATTTTACGAAGATCTGTCCATAATTAATCATAGCTCACATATAAGGCCCTCTTCCGGAAATCACCCAAAGTAAAAAATTCGTATAAATGTTAGTATTGATGTAATATTCTGTATTCGTATGTTTGTTCTTTTTACACTTAAAGTCTAGTAAAAGACTCATTCCCCGAATTTTGATATACACATAAGTATAGGGTATCATATGGTCAGGCTTCACCAACCATATCTCTCCTTCTCGTTTTTATATTAAGGATGTGAGAATATTTATTTCAGACTGACAGTTCAATTAACACTGAATATCATAACAAATTTTCAATATAAAACTATTAAGACTTTCTGTTAAATAATCATTTTAGTTGCTTTTTATACCCACCATCAAAAAGATGGGAGGTATATTGATTTTGTCATTCCGTGTGTAACATGTCGAAGGAATCATCTAAGACCCCACAAAGTATATATTTTCTTGGTTCTGGTTAGATTCTGAGTCGATCTAGCTATGTCTGTCCGTCTGTTGAAAGCAGGATAGGGCTCGAACGGAGCAACGTAGTTGGACGCAATTTGGCACAAATATTTATCTTATACAATGTTTGTTAAGTATTGAAAATCGGTTAATAAACAAAAAAGTTATGAGCTAAAAACTAGAAGCACAGGGTGTCCGTTTTATAGTTTTCTGCTGATATTTCTTCAACAAAAGCATATACGACAACGAAATTTTGTACGTATAGTTCGGGGATCGATATAAACTCGGAAATCAAAAATAGGCACGGTCCGCCCACTTTACCGTTTTAATTTTAATTTCATTTGGAATTTTTGGTTTGAGTTTTTTTTTTTTTTTTTAAGATAGACAAATAGCTAAATAAATATCATAAGGAACCAAAATGTCAATAATTTATACAACTCCAGATAGATATTTCAAAAATGCGGGGAAAATAGGACTCAACATAAATTATTATAGGAATATTATTGCCGATCACTCTTTGCTACAAGATAACACTTATAATTTTCACAGGGTTGTAGATCTCCAAGAGTATTTAATTCTCTAATTGAACATTTTCAAAACTTTGTTAAAAAATATTTTAAAATTTAAAGAAAAAATATTTTATTTTATGCTGGATTTGGTGCATACTTTTGTGGTCAGAAACTATGTAATTTCTTGAGTAACTTTTCAATATAAAAGATTGCTATTTAAGAATTTACTGAATATTCCCTTGTAGTAGGAAAAATAATTTTTCTCCCTATATTATTCTTACTAAAAAAAAAACAATTTTTTAATAAATATAAAAATTTAATTTATAAAGCGTCTCAAATTAAAAAAAACTACAGCATAATGTTAAGAATTAAAAAAAAATCAACCATAAATTTTTTATAGTTTCTTAATTTGCTTTAAACAAAATAAATTAATAAAAACGCCAAACAATAACTTTAACAAACATTTATTTAAGGGATTTTCCCATATACATACATATCTGAATGTGTGTATAAATATGATGATTATACACGCACTTGTATTTATATGTTTTTATGGTTTGATTCGGAAGAGGACAACGCTTCTCTACTACGCTGAAACGCTTGATTGTTTAAATGATTGGTTGGTGTGTGTTTAATACACACAACAACAAGCCAAAATCAAATATGCGTAAATAATTGATTATTTTGGCTTGAGTAAATGAAATGATATGGTTTCATTGTCTAAACTTTGCAAAACACACACTAACTTACTCACACACATAGACGCATATACTTTTGGCAAATCAAATAAAGAAAAAAAAAATAAAAACAACAAAACCAAAACTACTATTGCCACTACCATTACAAAAGCACACTTGCTCACACACACACAAAATAAAATAAAACAAAACAAAAAAAACCTAACTCACACATTAAACTTGACGCCTAAATAGATTGAAATTTATACAACAAATTAAAATCTATAAAGCGTAGTGGGAAATTGGAAAAATGGGAGCTAAAATAAGGATTTAATTAGTTACTTTATAAGTAGGCCATTTACAATCAAGTGCATTACAAAGAAACAGTAAACTAAGCATAACATGCTTAAAGTATCATGTTTTAAAAAGTTTTTCTCTTTTGTAATATATATATATAAATATAACTTACTACGTCTCTGTTTTTAGTCATGTTTTTTGCAGTCTTTAACGTTTTTTTTTTTTTTTTTAATTTTTGCATTTTCACTATAAGATAAATACTCTTCCTAGAAACACGTAATAGTCTATAAATATTTACCGTGGAAAATTGTTATCAAATTGAAATGTTGGTGAAAATTTGTGGTGATTTTTTTTTTTCGTACACACATCTCCCTTTTTGTATTGAAACTAAAATAAATGATTGAATGTTAAATGGTTAAAATATACAGGGCCTAAAGGCAAACACGTGTAGGTTGCTAGTTCTATATATGAATATAGCAATATAAAGACATATACTTACATATATTAAGCTAAATATATATATGTTGTGTCCTTTTTATCCCTCCCAAATAAATAACAAAAAGAGAATAAAACAAACAAAAATATAAAAGAAAGGTTTAAAGGTTAACCTACATGTATAAAAGCTTTGTAAATAGATAACAAAACAAATTAATTAAACCGTCTTAAACTAGGCAATTTATATTGTATATTGTGTGAAGACAAAATTTTTACCAAAAAAAAAAAATCAATAAAACATCAAAGTAAAATCAAGCCAATACAAAAATAAAATTAGCGTTTGGTTTTGTTAATATCTACAAAAAGGTCTAAAAATAACATATTTTGGTATTTAAAAGAGAAAATAAATTTTTTGTACAAAGTTTAAAAGAAGCCCCTAACAAAAGTCTCTAAATTAAAGAAAACAATTTGAAAAGATTTGCTGATAAAAGCGAAAATTAAAAGTTTTTTTTATGATTACTTAAAATAAATTTAATTAGGAATATTTTATATATTTAAAATGTTTATAAGGAATTTCGACAAAAAAAAAGAAACCCTAAAAAATCAATTTTAAAATCGTAGCCTATATTTGGGCTAAAAAAACATTGTTGGTGAAAAATAAGTAATGTAGATTTTCTTTAAACTTATTATAACCTAAAGCGACAAATAGCAGTATTTTTTATAAGACAGGATATTTTTCAGTTAATTTTAATGGTTTATCTTCTTTTTTAATTGAATATAAATCATTATAATATTAAAAAGATTGCAACATATCTCGAGAACACTTTATTCGATTTGGTTTAGAAATATACCAATAAATTGTAATTAAAATTATTTAAAAATTATACCTATAGAATTTTTTAATCTGCTCAATGCTTTTGTAGGTATGAAAAAGATTATTTAAAATAAAATGTCTTATATAATAAAAATATAAATTAAAAAAGTCGAAAACAACCTAGAGTGCTCCGTTTTCTACTTTAATATTAATCTAGATATGTTGCAAATAAAATGATTCATATTTCATAAAAATCGATGCAAAAGTGAACACTTTTTTCCAAATTAATTAATGGTACGTTATTAACAAAAAGAAAGCGATTTTTATAATTCCTATTAAGATGTTTTTGTTGTTTTTATAAATATGTTTATTACTTTTCTTGTATTATTATTTTTTTAAATGAAATACATTCACTTAATTAATATTTATGTTTAAATTTTATGAAATCAAATCACTAAAGAAAACACTATTGCCTATTTTTAGGCTAATTTAATTTTCCTCAGTATATTTTCCCCTCTAAATTTAATTTTATTTATATATTTTATTTGTTTTTATCAACTACTTACTAACTACATTCACACCCTCTTAAACAAGATAAACTATTAAATTTATTTAACATTTAAAAGCTTAACTATCAAATACTAAAAGTCACTTCCTTTATATAAATAGTAGTCAAAATAAGACTATAATTTTATATAGAGTTTTTTAAGTTTTTTTTTTTTTAATTCTATAAATAAATAACAAACCAGACTCATTTATTTTAACACATTTATAAATATATAAACTACATTGAAATTTTTGAAAATATGTATAGTTATGCCTAAAAATATGCAATAAAATGGGTAATACATATTTAGTATAAGCAGGCACATAATTTAAATGGCTAGACTGGTATACTATAAAAATTGTTGTTATTTTATTTTTAAATGTGTGAGTTTATGTTTCTAACAAAAATCTATAAATAACAACTACCCTGTAGTTCGTGAGTGTGTTTAAAAACTATGCACTTTACTAGAGAAAAGTGGGCAATGTAATACCATTATAATAATGTATAGATCAAACTGCTAATTTTTAAACGGCTTAAAGAATAAAAAGATAGTAAATTCTCCAGTCCTTATTATACAATTTGCCCTATCAAAGTTGGTTTTGGGTAAAGCTATAATTCAGCTTTAAATATTTAACTTTGGATTTGGTAAGCTTTTAAAGAACCTCATGATTTTATGGCTTATATTCATACTAAAACATTTGCTTATGTATATGTTTTATTGACACACGTACAGCAAACATAGACTACTACATATACATAGGCACTGTTGGACTGTCAATGTTTGTGTTTATACTTTATTATGAGTTTAACAAACATGTATGTATTTTATAACAAATTTTGAAGTTTAGTGGGAAGTCAGTCGTTATTATGACTGTTAGAATAGTTTAAAACTAAACTTATTTTATAACAAACAAAATATATGCATGTGTGAGAATATGTGCTAGTGATTTATTAGCAACAAAAATAGATTAAAGCAATTTAAATTAAGTTGTTCAACCATAAAGTTTGCTTCTATATCTTTTATATAGTAAAACACATACACTCTAACTTATACTGTACGTATGTATGGAGACACCAAGCAAAAGGACATTATTTCGCAAATATGTAATGAGTTTTCGCAAATATGTAGATGAGTTTAATGTCATTGCTTACTTACTCTTACTATTATAACTTCTAATAAAAATTTAGCTATTGTTATTTATAATACGAGCAAGAATGTTTGCAAATAAGAAGAATATATACATATTATAATGTTATGTGCATGGTCAGCTGGAGTTTTGTGTTGTTATTGCTTTTTGTGTGTTTTTTTTGCTATTGCTTTAGTTGGTTTTCTGGACCACATAATATTATGGAAGTTATAAATGTTTCCGTGGTTTTTATAACTTGTTTGTGGAATATTAAAGCATTTAATTAAATGATTTTTATACAAAACAAAAGCATATTTTTGGGGGTGTTAAATAAATCTGAATTTGTGATTTTCTTTTTATTTTTTTAAAATTTTTAATAATTTACAAAAAGTACAATATTTTTTTATTTAAAGATTAAGTACAAAGAGTTACCTAAAAGAGAGATTTTAAAATATAACAGCCTACTTTCAGGATCTATTTTTAAATTTTTATTATTTATTTAAGTAATTAATAGTACCTATGTACACTTTTCCTTTTTAAAAGTTTAATTAATTAATTTAAATAACTAAAATGTCAATATTATAAACTAATATAGCCTATTTTTAGGGATAATTTTTAATTGCAAAAATTCAAAGTATATTTAAAGGATTAAAATAATAATTACAATTGCTTTTTTAAACTTAATTAAGAACACTTTATGACAATTTTCCAAAAAAATGTTCGCAAATGCAAAAATTGATACATGTATCAAACAAATAAGAAACTGAAAAAGTCATAAATTTAACATTGTGTTGTCATTGGAAGGCAGTATTTAGTGGTAAAGAAGAGCTACAGATGTATTTTTTAATCCATGATTGTCATTGGTAAGATGTCCTTCTTTTATACTTCTTATTCATTTCTTTTGAAGTACTTCCATAATATTACAGGTTAAAATTTTCAAAAACATATTTTCTTAAATTTTTGCACCGTAATATTAAAATAAAAGTAGTATTATATTGCAGGAACTCGTAAATCTCATCTAACATTCATATTGGGTCGATATGATCTGCGTAAATAATTTATATTATTCCTAAAAACTGCGCATCTTTTGAAAATTTTAAATCCTTTCATGAGGAAATTTGACACCCTGGAGCAAAACTTGTTCACAGTTTTGTCATGGATGGCCTTTACTTTTATCTATATGACGATTTCAGTTCATGTAAGAATGATTTTTGCAGGCACATATATAATAGTATAAGGTAACATTTTCAAAAGGATATTTTCCTTAGTTTTTTTGCCGCAACATTAAAATTAAAAATATTAATTTCATTATCAATATATTGCAGAGATTTTTAGCTTTCATATGATACTCATATTGGGTTAATATAATATTTTTATAAAATTTGTTTTTAAGTGTGTATTCTTTGAAACTTTGAAGTCCTTTTTAGAGGAATTTTAGCGAAAAACTTAGTACGTGGTTTTACTATATATGGTCTCTAGTTTCGTGTGTATATCTACCTTTTCATGTGTGAAAATGGCTATCACACGGTGTAATAGATATCTTTAAACTTTAAAATACAGCCTATTTTAAGGAGTTGTAACAACAAGAATCTTAAATTTTAAAGCATATTAATAAGACCACTATGCTACCAATTAATTGCACATATTTTACATTAATTTAAGTATGGTTTTTAAACTTTCAAATATATTTCAACCACTAACAAGGCTTTGGCCATAAAAAACAGAGATACAAACAAACAACGTCATCATCATTATATTTTATTATTTTTTATTTTCTTTGTATTTTAAAGTGTATTTGTATCTATGTAAATGTGTAAAAAAATAATAATTTGTAATGTTCTGTAAACTGGAAAAAATGTGCATAAAAAGTTTTTCTTCTTTGAGAAAAAAAAAAAAAAACAAATATGAACAATTTCATTTTCTATATGTAGCAATTTCACAAACATTTGTTAAAAGCTACATATACACAAAAGAAATTGTACACTTACATGTTTATTATACTTATGTGTTTATGCCTTTTTGCATAAATATTAAATTATATTAAATATATAACACTAAAGGCCTTAAAAGAGAAAAAATTATATTAAAAAAAGTACTTATAATGATAACAACTTCAAAAAAAAACTTTACTATTTAGTTTTTCTTTTTTCTATCTAGAATTTTATATTCTATGTATTTCATTTTTCTTTATATATTATTTTGTTTTGCTAATAGGACGTTATAGTCTGGCTGTTTGTTAAAATATTTATGTTTTTTTTTTTTTGTAGTTGTAGTAGTAGTTGGCTGCTGTTTGAATTGGTCTGGCTGGTATTATCTTTTATGTATGCTAATGTAATATGTAAAAAAAAGTGAATAATAACTATAGCATATATAAGTGGATTGAAAATTGGCGGATTTTTTTTCTTGTTTAATGTTTTCCTTTGTATGTCTGTTTAGTTTGTTCTCCTTTTATGTTTTATTTTTCTTTTTAATCAGCAAATATGATAATTATAAGAAATTATTCGAGGCAATAAGGAAAAAAGGGCATACTTTAAGAAGTAGTCTTAGTAGTTGTTGTGTTATTATTATGTTGGCATAATTTAGGGATTTGTTTTGATTAGCATACTTAAAGGATGGGAATAAATTGGTATTCTAGGATGGATTTTTTTTTTAAATTATTGTAATTGCTTAAGAAAGAAAAAAAAAAAAGATAATGATTTTTTGAAGAAATTCCAGGAATAAAAAACAAATAAATAAATTATTAGGAACATAATGATGAAAGAAAAAAAAGGAGAAGTATAAAAAAATATAAAAGAAAATAACATAGAGAAATACTGATTCTACGGCAAGAAATTGTTTAGTAAATTTAGATCAAAATTTTTATATGTGAAAAGATTTAAGGTTACAATTTTTTGCTTCTTTTTTTTTTCCTTCATTATTAGGCTGGATATATTATAAATAAAACTAGGTACATTAATGCTTAAATGTCACAATTAAGTGTATCTTTTAAGAATTACACAAAAATTAATTAACAAAACATTTAAAATAAATTAAAAAATCAGTCGTTATTTATTTATCGAATTTAATGGCTAAAATAATTAACACATACATAACTTAGAGCTAATTTGTTAGAACTTTCTGGTATTTTTCTAAAGCAAATCAGACAAACGGTTCTTGAAATATATAGCAATATGTGATGCAACCTCTTTTATTTTTTTTTTATAACCGGAGTCAATTGAAAAAAGCGATTCATATGATTAGAATTGAATAATTATGAAGACAATTTCTTATGTTAATTTTTTTTATCATTCTCTTTCTAGGAAACTGCTTTTGTTGGTAGTTGGATACATTTTATGTAAAAAAGACGCCAGACTGCTTATAATGTGTGTTGAAATACAGAAGGTAATAGAAACTTTCTTCTGATGTGAAATTGTAGTGTACAAACTGTAGTTTTCTGCAGCAAAACAGAGACAACAAGCAATGGCAACATATATATGGTCCTTCGAGCCGGATATTGTTTGCGACACTGCAATCAGGTATATGATCTCAATGTAGTCGACGCTGTATTCTCTAAATTCTCTTAAAAGTCAGTTGCTACAAACTTGGCTCCATTGTAACAGTGCTAAGCGGGAATCATCTTTGGTTTTAATCTAATCCATTTCTTGTTAAACAAACTTTCTTAAAATTTTATTATATTTATTTTTTATTAATCACCAAAGGAAAATTAAAAATAATTGCCCTTTAATCTTCTGCATGATCTTTTTTTAGGTTTTTACTTTTTTTAATTTAAAATCTTCAATGCATTAAAATCAAAATGAAAGCATTTAACTGACAACCCTTATCATTTTCAAAAAAGAGGGAAAATTTAATATGATTTAACAAATTAAAATATGCTTGAAAAGATTTTAAATATCTTAAGGGCCTAAAACAACCAAGAGGCAAACATAAGTACATACATATATTAAACAAAATAATTGTTAAAGAAATGTGACAACAAATGGCAAATAAAATAAAACATATAAAGTAATCACAGATTAGCATAATATAAGTAAATCATAAGTTAACAAAAACATAAAAATGTACGTTTTAATAATAAATGCTTTTTTTTAATAAATCTATTTTATTACTTATAATTTGCTTTAATTTTACATATAATTTTAAACAAAATTTAATGTATCTTCCTTTGAACTGTGACTATCCCTTGTTGATATATTTTTTTATTCTTCCTTTAGCATTTCAAATATTTCCTCAATTTACTTCAGCTCCAAACGAAATATTTTCTTCAGCCAGCAAAATTATTTCTTCAATTTCAAATGCAATTTTATCTTTTAAAGCAAAATCCCAACAAATTCTTGCCTTGCTTCCTTTCTACAGACAATCGAACTCACACACTCAGCCAAACACATGTGGCAGTTTTACGCTTGAATATTTTCGAAATTTTTTTTTGCTTAACTTCTTTTTTTTTTTTTTTGTTATGCCAAACTGTATTTTAAATGTCTGTGCTGCTGGTAAAATTTCGCATACAATATTTAGCAAAGAATGAACGAAAAAAAAAAAAAAATAATAAAAAAAATTATTATTAAAATACTACCGTCGAATTGTGACTAATAACACCCTCAGGGAGCAAAGCAAGAATTATAATCTATAACAATATATAATAAAAATGGTTTAAACGTATAGGAAGATTTACTATATGTTTGTATGTGTGTCATATGCCATATACACTTGAAAAGCGGTAGGTAGAAGATGTAAATATGCCGTAAATGATCAAAGCATTTAAAAATCTATATGTATTTAAGGCTCTTCTATTAAAGTAAATACATACATAATATTGTACGTATATGTGAGTAAATGTATTTGTGTGCTAAATACCTATCAAGGATTTTAAAATTTTTGTTTTTATTTTGGTAAAGGAATAGCAGGCATTTAAGGGGATTTCTCTTTTAGAGTGTTCATATCCAACACTGTATGTGTTTTTTTTTGCAAACAACAACAAACCTTTACATATTTACACGTTTGGTGTTTTGTTGGTGGTTGTTACAAAATATTTCATAAACGAGTGTGGTTTTAATTTTAGGTTTGAGTGTATTTTAGATTTATCTGTCTTTCTGTACGTCCGTCTGTCTGTATATCATTGTGTATTTTTATTATGTGTGTGTTTGATATTAAAAAAGAGTAGCGTTTATCATATTGATATTTTTTCAGCAGGACTTTGTTTTTGTTTTTTTATTTATTTAAAATTTGTATCTTGCACAGCATTCTGAGCGTATGTATATTTGGATTTCTGGTTCCTTTTTCCTATTTATTTAGGAAGTTATTTATAATGAGTATGTTAAATATTTAAATTTGTCAGTTTTTTTTAAGACTATAGTGTGAGTAAAAACTAAAAATTAAAGGTGGAGTAAACACGCGCTGTTACAGTTGGAAGCAAAATAATGAAGCAAAATTTAATATGAAATTGGAGAGACTTGACGTATTTCAAATTGTAAAATTGTATTTGAAAACATAATGTTTCCAAGGAATGTATATGTTAAATTTTTAAAATACTTTAATCTCAGAAACATTTTTGATACGAGATCTAATTCTGTTTCCTAAAGTAATTTCCAAAAATTTTCATTAAAAAATGGAATCTAGTCGTAAGATTTTTTTGAGAAATATTTCCTTTCCGACTTGGATGAACTGAACTGCAACACATTGCTTAACTCTAAACAATATTTGAGAATTTCATATGAGGCCTCTTCGAGTTGCTGGTATGCGAAATATAATTGTGAATGCAAAACGCTTTAGGTTGTATTTTCTACGGACGAAATTCTATGCTTAATAGACAAATCCGACTAAGGTTGTATCAAGCCGAAACAAACAAATGATCACATCATTTTTTTCTGAATTATTTATATTTACATATGCATAATGTTACGTTTATACTAGAATTTATGCACTTAAGCGTGAATCCTGAAAGTAAGTCTTAACAAATTATGAATTGATACTCATATAATTTCTCAGTTTGGTTTCTACTTATTAAAAAATAGATTTTTTTCAAATACAATCATAATAATTTCTGGAAGAGGGATCTATATGAAAGCTGTGATCAATTATGGATTGATCTTTATAAAATTTGGTATACCAATTTTAACTTCTTCAATATTATTTATACCGAATTTCGTTTAACTATTTTTTATATTTTTTATATGTGTATGGGGGCTAAGCAAAACAATAGTCTGATCGTAATCTTTTTCTTGTATCAATTTCTTGTATCAAAAAATTATTTGTATCAAGTTTTATCAAGATATCTTCAAAATTACGTTTTGTACTTTGTTCACAAGGTTTAAATGGACAGAAAACTAGACGGACGTTTATCATATTGATATTTTTTCAGCAGGACTTTGTTTTTGTTTTTTTATTTATTTAAAATTTGTATCTTGCACAGCATTCTGAGCGTATGTATATTTGGATTTCTGGTTCCTTTTTCCTATTTATTTAGGAAGTTATTTATAATGAGTATGTTAAATATTTAAATTTGTCAGTTTTTTTTAAGACTATAGTGTGAGTAAAAACTAAAAATTAAAGGTGGAGTAAACACGCGCTGTTACAGTTGGAAGCAAAATAATGAAGCAAAATTTAATATGAAATTGGAGAGACTTGACGTATTTCAAATTGTAAAATTGTATTTGAAAACATAATGTTTCCAAGGAATGTATATGTTAAATTTTTAAAATACTTTAATCTCAGGAACATTTTTGATACGAGATCTAATTCTGTTTCCTAAAGTAATTTCCAAAAATTTTCATTAAAAAATGGAATCTAGTCGTAAGATTTTTTTGAGAAATATTTCCTTTCCGACTTGGATGAACTGAACTGTAACACATTGCTTAACTCTAAACAATATTTGAGAATTTCATATGAGGCCTCTTCGAGTTGCTGGTATGCGAAATATAATTGTGAATGCAAAACGCTTTAGGTTGTATTTTCTACGGACGAAATTCTATGCTTAATAGACAAATCCGACTAAGGTTGTATCAAGCCGAAACAAACAAATGATCACATCATTTTTTTCTGAATTATTTATATTTACATATGCATAGTGTTACGTTTATACTAGAATTTATGCACTTAAGCGTGAATCCTGAAAGTAAGTCTTAACAAATTATGAATTGATACTCATATAATTTCTCAGTTTGGTTTCTACTTATTAAAAAATAGATTTTTTTCAAATACAATCATAATAATTTCTGGAAGAGGGATCTATATGAAAGCTGTGATCAATTATGGATTGATCTTTATAAAATTTGGTATACCAATTTTAACTTCTTCAATATTATTTATACCGAATTTCGTTTAACTATTTTTTATATTTTTTATATGTGTATGGGGGCTAAGCAAAACAATAGTCTGATCGTAATCTTTTTCTTGTATCAATTTCTTGTATCAAAAAATTATTTGTATCAAGTTTTATCAAGATATCTTCAAAATTACGTTTTGTACTTTGTTCACAAGGTTTAAATGGACAGAAAACCAGACGGACGGACGGACATCATTAAAGTGACTCAAGAACTAACTCAGAGTCATTTC
Organism: Protophormia terraenovae; assembly: GCA_951394005.1. Lineage (NCBI taxonomy): Eukaryota > Metazoa > Arthropoda > Insecta > Diptera > Calliphoridae > Protophormia > Protophormia terraenovae. Next base: position 93,625,946 of record OX596076.1, read on the forward strand.
TTTTGTGTATTACAAACATCAGTACAAATGCATAATATAAAGACATACTTTTTTTCGGCTTGAGATATCTCAGCCAATTTTGATATATGCACGTGATCATCTTTGGTTAATAGAGTCTAACATGTCTTAAGAACGTTTTAATTTTATTTCTTATGATGCTAGTAAAATCAAATTTGAGTTACTTCCAAGTTGCACCCATATTATTCTACTATCTAAATAATATTTTCGAAAATACATCGTTTAGATTTAACGATGTCCGTTTGGCTGACTGTCTATCTGTCCATGTAAACCTTGTGAACAATTTTTAAAGATATATTTATGAAACTTGGCACAAATAATTATTTTGACACAAGGACGTAGCCTATAGAAATTGGTTATGATGGGTTTATTATTTCACCTAGCTCCCATACAAATGTCCTACCGGAATAGTGCTTAACGTTAATAAATACCCTTAACCTAGCAAATTATTTAATGAAATTTGTCACAGAGAACTTTTAAATTATTATAAATCTGTGTACCAAATTTCGTAAAAATCGGTCCATAGCTCCCTTATAAACTTCTATTCCGAAAATCACTTTAATGTCTATAAATCCCATAAAAATATTAGTATCAAGTTAATATTTGACACAAGTAAGTTTTAAGTAAAAACAACAGTACCAATTTTAATAAGAATCAGTCCATAATTTACAATAGCTCCTATATAAACCTACTTCCGGAAATCGTTCCAAAGTATTGGTCCACAATTGACCAAAGGTCTAATACAAGTCCCCTTCTTGAATTTTTATACTCATACACAATGGCGGAGGGTATCACATGGTCGGGCTTGACCAATTTTTCTCGTTATCCTTGATCGTAAAGCCGAATATATATCAAATATGTTTTATTCAAATCGATGCATTTATGTCAACAATATTCAAAACTAAGTGATGGTTCTCATAAAATAAAAATATCGAAAATATTTTAAAAATAACGAACACGAAACCACAATAATGCCAATACTAGGGTATCCAATTATTCGGGTGTTCATATTAATCGGTTTATTCGACAAATAATTATTCGAGGTTAAAAGTTGATCGGTTAATAACCGATTATTGGCAAATTATTCGATTGACCGAATAACCTTAGTTATACGTGTAAAACATATAAATTACAGAACTTAACTTAATCTGTAGGAAATATTTACTTAGAAACATAATATAGATAAAATTCTTACACAGGGGGATCATTTCGTAATTAATTTCTACTATTTGTGTGAAAGATTTAAATTTTTTAACTAATGCTATAAAATATTCTCCTAAATCCGCTTTATTTAATAAATTTTTCATGTATTTTCTGTGTAAGAATGATATTTTGTTAAAAAAGTCTAAATTAATATTTTTGTGTGCATTTAGATGGTAATTATTATGACTTGTGTAACTTTGAGTTTACATTACCCAAAGTTTAATTATTTATGAAGATATAATATTAAATTAAAAATTAAAATTAAAGCATTCTATCCCAACAAAAAAGCATCCAAAGAAGTCAGTAAGATCCTGAACTTGTGATCCAGAATTAATATAAATTCGTATAGTTTTCAATGAATTAAATGTTTTGATACCTGTGTTATGTCATGTCATGTTCACGATTTTATGCAAAATTACAATGAACATCCAAATTTTTTTTTAACGGCTCAAAGAAATTAAGGACTGCGCACGAAAAAATCCGTGCAAGCAAATCTGCTTATAGAAACTAAACCAGTGGGCAAATTTTTTTAAAGCGATATTTTTATTAATGACTGTTATGTTCAAGTTCTAAACATAAAATAATAAATTAGTTGGTTTTTAAGGAAATATCTGATATTTTCCAGAACTATTCAAATTAAAGGTTTTATTGTGTTTCGGTCACTTTTTTGCTCGAATAAGTTCACTTATTTTTAGACTCCGCTTCATTTTATGCTGAGCCTTTAATGTCCTTTAAATTATTTTTTACTAGAGTCCAATATCTTTCAATTGCACGGAGTTTCGGTCAATTTGATGGATTAGCCTCTATCGGTACAAACTCTTACAATTTCTTTGTTACAACTCCATTGTTTTGTTGTAATGAGAAGAAGCGGGAATAAGCCAGAAAGCAGGGAATATACTGAATTTTATTAGGAAAGGGAGAAGTCTTTTCCAAATGCACTCATTCTCGTAAATTTCTGTGTTAATGCAAACAATTTTGCTATTACCATAAAACTTAGCACATGGCAAGTGAGCATAATGGCAAATACAAAACAGTTAAGAGAATTATTATTTTTTCACCACATCAAAAGTTATAAGCCCAAGACCATGCACGGATTTTTTTGTGCGCAGTCCTTAGTTTTAATTTTTATTATTATTTTAATAAAGAAAATTATGCATAAATTGACGGTTAATCGATTAGATACCCTAGCTAATACTAACACATTGGCTGAAATGACTGCTACACATCCCTGCTTTGTTATAAAATTTTATGCAAAGGCACATCCACACTTCCTCAAGTATTGATTTAAACGTATTAAATGTCTTATAAAGTACTTTTTCGCAATATTTAAAATACAGTATTCGTTTATGAAATCTTTTAAATTATATCGTTTACCAATTTAGAAAAAAAAAATAAAAAATAAAATAAACTTTCTTTTAATTTCTAAAGGAAATTTTTATGGTTTTTCTAAAATTATTATAACAATTAGTATTTTCCAAAATTTTGGGTAAAACCAATAATAATTTAGGCGCCAGCTTAAATTTATTTAATTTCTTACCTAAATCTCCCTCATTTACTTTCCTAAAATAACAATTATTTCAATTTATTGAATGGATTTTCTTCCAAAATCTTGGTAAATAAATTTACATATATATTTTTTTCTATACTTAAAAATAAACATTATCTTAATCTCTTTTAAGCTGTTTAAGGTAAATATCCGCAATTAGTTTAATACAAACATTTCAAACATTTTCTTAATGTCTTATATTTTTGTTTAAACAAAATAAACAATTGAAATTTCTTAAAAAAAGCAACAATGAAACTTTCTTTTATTTTCTTACAAAATATTTTTAATAAATTTTCTTTAAATTCTTTACTACATATCACAATTTATATTTACATCTAGTAATAACAATTATTTTTAATATTTTTTAACGAAAACATTTATGTTTGCCTAAACCATAAACATTAAGTCCAACAAACAAAAAAACATTAATTTTACAACAATTATTATTTCCTTTAAACATAAACACCTGTTTTTATTGTGTTAACACACTTTTAGTTACAAAATACAAAACGTACAAAAGGAAAAAACTCATAAAATTTATTTAAATTATTATGACTGTTTCGTTTATTTCAAACTTCCTTCAACAATATTGATTTTTGTCGATTTTTGTAGCTTTCAAGTTGACCGCTGATTTGTAAGTATTAAAGTAATAAATAAAATATGTTGTTAAAAAATTATTCATTTTCTTTACACCTTTGTTTATTACCATAATGTGTGTTTATTTTTTGAGTTTTTAAAATTTATTATCTAATATCAAATGTCAGTTTGTTAATAAATGTTTGACAGTAATTATGCATAAATTATTATTGACTGATTTAAAAATTAAAAAAAAAAAAAAATTAGAAGAAAAATTTTACAATGTTGGGAAAAAATATGAAATTTAAATTTGTTTCTCTTTTTTAAAACTGGCTTGTGCTTAATTTATGTAGAGGTGATAAATGTATACAAGAGTTTATAATGTTTTTTTTTTTTGAAGGTAAATGATCTTGGCTGTTGTTCATATAATTTGAGTACCCCATTGAGTAATAATAAATCTGATATTTGATATTTATGATGAATATTAAATTAACATACATATGTCCCATAATTTAAGCTCAATAATAAAATTGTAAATAAAGTAAATTTATTTTAAAATAGATTTAAGTGCTTAATTTTTTTTTAAATAACTTATTTAAGAAATTTCTTAAATTTTAGTGTAGTTATTACAAAGATTAAATTTAGTGGCTTATATTACGCTGTGAAATTTTTAAATTATACCTGCTGTCTCAGCTGTAATGAGTGATTAAAGAAATCCTTTTGAAATATAACTATCTACCTGTTAAAAATTAAAAAGGTTATGGACAGAGTCAAGAGCCTGAGATAAAATGAGTCACAAACAGTTTGCATTAAATATAAAAAACAAACTCGTTTAGTTACAGATGTTAAGACCTTAATATGTGTGTTTGTTTTACATAAAACATATGGAAGATTTTTAGCAAAAAAATAATATAAATTTTCCCATAACTTATGTGTCCTAATGATGGGTATAATTTTGGTTTTAAAATTTCGAAATATATTTGATTTTTCCTTTATATTTAAAATGAAATATTTATTCTTAATATAATTATAATGCATTTTAAGACTTTATAATTGGTTTATGAGTTTTAAAATTTATCAAATTTCTTAAAGTTTTGGGTAATTTTTTTAAATAAAATAAAATAAAATAAAATAAAATAAAATAAAATAAAATAAATAAGTAAATAAATAAATAGTCTCTATGGTAAGTCAAATATATTATAGAAATATGTACAATAAACTATCTAATTAGTCCAAAAATTTAATTAACTAATATGTGATTTAGGCAGAATATTTGATTTTAATATATTGCATGAATTAATATACAAAAACTCTTAAATGAATGAGTCTGTAAAAATAAAATTAATAAAAACAAATAAAAAATGATTATCTTCTTTATTAAAATACCAATTTTTAGCCTTTTCTAAGGCAATTTGAATAATTAAAAAAAGCTAGAAGATAAAGTGAAAATTTTGAGACTAAATGGAAAATAAAATGGCTAGATTTAGCTTTAAAAATGCTAAACTGGCAACACTATATTTGAATATTATATAAGCTGTGGTGTGTCAATGTAAACATCAGTATGGGAAAATATTAAAAATTAAAAAAATCACAAACTCATTTTTTAAATTTTTTCATGTAACTTGTTAATGAGTATTTTCACTAACTTTTGAATTAAATCAAAACTTATGCATTGATTTTAATGAAATATGTCTTATTTTATTTGCAACCAATTAAATATTATGATTAAGGAATACAAATTTAAATTTTTGACAATTTAGAATTTTTATGCTTTTTTAAAAACAAATTTTTTGCTATTTTCAATAAAATTTAAAATTTGTCCAGAAAATTAACTTAATATCTTCATAACTGTTGGCGTTGTTAAAAAGTAATGTAAGAAAGACTAGAAGATAATTTTAATTACAATTTATTTATTTTTTAATAAAATTAGGCAAGTAGTTTTAATTTTGCAAATTGCAAAAACTATCGTGAGAACTAAAGTCAGTTCAAAAAAATCCGAATTGTCAATTGTATCCGAATTGACTGAGAAACACCGTGCAGCAGAATAAGTGTTTTCTTGTGTAAATATCAAAAAATGTAAAAGAAGAACTTAGACTTTGATACAACTAAATTTTAAACCCATGAATTTTTAAACAAAATTTTTTTTCTTCAGTCTATCTAAAGTGAAATTTATTTAAGTAGGAATGAATTTAAAATTTCTCAATTATCAAAGAAAAAGTAAAAATTACATTTTTTTTGAAGCTAAAGAACAAAAAAATATACAAAATAAATAAAAAAATTTATTTTTGAAATACTAATTTTATATATCAACAAAATTATATAAGACCCCAAAAAATATATGTGTTTTGAGTCCTGGTATGATTCTGAGTCGATTTAGCTATATCCGTCCGATTTTCCGCTTGTCCGTCTGTCCGCCTGGATGTTGAAAGCAGTATAGGGCTCCGAGGGGATAACTTAGGTGGACTATGTTATCTAGCTCAAATATTTAACTTACTTTAGGAATCGCTCTAAAGTGAATAAAATTATCTAGATATTAGTATCAATGCATTATTTTATTATTGTATATATTATTTCACATATAGTAAAAGTGTTTGTCTACAATTAGCCGCAGGTCTTATAACCCGAATATTTAAGCTCATACACAATTGTGTATATGTCTTCTTTTCTCGTTTTTATATAAATTCATAGAAATCAGTAAAACCGCACTTAAATTTGATGTTTTTTTTTCCATTTTTTTGTTGATCGTTACCAAAAGTATTCATATATTAAAATTTTTTATACATTTTTGTAATCTAGTCACAATTTCCTTTCTGTTAATATAAAATATGTCTATCACTTTTTTTTCACATCAAATGAATTAACACTGAAAATATTGAAATTTTCTTTCAAAAATAGTCTTCAGTTTTTGTAATTTTATTAAGGAATTTTCGAAATTAGTTAAATATTATTAATAAATTTTCATTCTTAAATATAATTCAAAAGTATGCACTATATAGATATAAAGATATAAAGTTTATCAAAATTTTCTTTTTAACATAGTTAATAAAAAAAACTTTATTTTCCAGATACTGTTCACCAAATGTTTTTTTTATTAATTTCCTGTAGCAGCTACATTAATAGCTTTTAACATTTCAATTTCAAACAAACCTTTTTGGTCTTGGAGGTAAAGGTGGTTCCACTCCGGGATATATAATATCATGGTAATCCATTTAGGTTAACCCAATCCAAGAAAAGTAATCCAAATATAAAAGGTTATCCAAAAAATTTGATTAAATTTAATACACAATTTTCTATATAACTTTCACACAGTATATATATATATATTTTTTTTTTAATTCATCATATCTTTAAAATATTTATATTAATTCCACTTATTATTATTATTTTCTTAAATTTTTAATTCTTTTATTTGTTAACAATTTTTTCATAAGCAGCAATTAATTTCTATTTCAATTGCAAAAATACACAAAATCTCAACACTCTTAAAAGTTGTTGAGCATTTATTCAATCTTTAAGATAGATTTCTTTATAAAAACAATAACTGCTTTCTCGCTCATACACAAACACATCCGCGAACACGCGTCGCGTTCAACAAAAGACGCTTGTTTTGAGAAAAAATTTATCCGAAAAAAGAACCGTAATTATTGAGTACTCAAGACAAGCAACCGTACGTATAAACACTTTTACGAATACTACTACCTACTATAGCTGCCGCACTCCTTTGGTGCCCCAGAAATGCGTTTCAGATGAATACAATTTCAATGTGTGTTGTTTTCTTTGTGTATTAACAAGAGCAAGTATATATTCAGGCATAAAGTACTCTTTTGTTTGTATTATATTTTATTTTTTCTACTTTTCAAAGGCAGCTGTTTATTATACATATGATTTTATAAAGAAGAGCAAAAAGTTTAGGAGAGGGAGGGAGCGGGAGAGTAGAGCGGAGAGAGTGAGTAGTGGAGAATCGATATCCTTTAAACATATTCATTATTTTTAAATATTATATTAGTGAGTATGTAAGTGTTATACCAATAAAGGTATTAGGGATGAAATATTGGTACTAATTTGTAGCTAAGAGAGTACTTTTTTTATTTTTATAAATTCGAAATTGATTTTGTATAGAATAATTATTTAAATACATGGTTATAAGCTATTTTGTAGATTTCAAAAGATGAGCATGTTTCTAACAGAGAGGGTATGAAGAGTTTGATTTTTAGGCATAAAAGTATTTTAATGTTAAAGTGTTTACAAAAAACAAGTTTGGAAGTTAAAAAAAAAAGAGTACACATTAAAATAAGAGAATTTTTTCTTTAAATAAAACAAAGTGGAGAGTTTTTAAAAAAATATCTGGCTGTAGAAAAATGAAAATAAAAAAGTCCAAAATAAAAAAAAAAAATATAATCTAAAAGTTCCAAATGTTATCTAAGTAAAGAAAGCAGTGGGCATATAAAAGCATATAAAAAAGCAAATATTTTCCAAAATTTTAAGTTGGGAGTTTTAGTAATTATCTTTCTAAATAAATAAATAAAATAAATATTATTAATAATTAAGTTCATGAATAATATTTTCTTAGAAAAATTACATTAAACTAAATAAAAGTAGTTTTAAAATTTATAATCTGCCAATTAACTGTTTATTTGAAAACTACGGAGTTTTTACTTTACTAACCCTTAGTTATTTGAATTTTAATAAAATGTTAATTTCTAACCAACTAGGCTAACTCTTAGTAATATGAAGCAGATACTTAATGAAATATTTAGATAAATATGCAGCAAATCAGTAAACAAAAAAATAGTTGGGGCAACAAAATCTTTAGTTCCTGGCCTGGCATCATATATTCACCGTTTCTTTTCAAATATGAAAACAAGTGTGTCGGTTTTTTCTTCACTCCATGATCAACAGTTTTTCTTTTGAAGATTTTTTATCTCATTGTAAAATCTTTTCAAAACTAAAAAAAAAAATAATCTTTTTCTTGTTTTCTTTCTTTATACACACGTAATACAATCTAATTTATTTTTTCAAGATTTTTTCCCTTTCAACAAGTACATGAATCGAAAAGGAGTTTTTTTAACGCATAAAAAAGAAGTTCATTCATCTGTAAAATTTTACTGGTAATAGCTATTGTATGAGATGCTCATGTTCATTCATAAAACCTGCAAAATAATAAAAAAAGACATGCATATGGTGGAGCCAAGGAATTGAATAAAAAAAAATAATCATATAAAACCAGCGGTTGTAAACAAAACCCGCAAAAATTTTTTTAAAGTTATAAAAAAAAGTAGGAAGAGATTGTTATCTTAAATACTACCTGCATAAATTTGATATAAGTTTCTTTTATTTTTTTCTATGTTTGGGTTTTATGGCAAAGGAGGCATATAAAGAAAACTTTGAAAAGTGCTGAAAGGAAAAGGGCAACAGATTATGTTTAAAAGTTTTAAGTTGTTTTAGTTAAAATTTTAAAAAGAGTGGTAGCCTCTAAGTAAATATTGTTTAAATTTCCTTTAGTTTTTATTAAGTTCCAGTTCAGTTCTTTACTAATACTAATTCAGTTTAAGTTCAATGCTAGTTCAGTTCTACTTCAGTTATAATTTATTTCTAGTTTAGTTCTAGTTCCGTTTTATTTATTTTTTGAGCACGAAATATATTTTTTTTTTTTTTGAGTTTTAACCAAAAAAAATCTTAGTTCTTTATTTTACTAAATTCTTGCAAAATTGTTCCCCAACTAATTTACTTAAGTTTCATTTCTCTCCCTTCCTTTGCCCATTAAGAAATTTTAAATCCAATATTTAAAACATTTTTCTATTCTAAATAACAAAAAGACCTTAACAGCATATGTCTAATATCATTTCAATTCTGAAACTAAGTTGTCTGTCCCCTCGTCTCTTATTTTGTAATTGAAAAGGGTAAATTTGTCGTTAATTTCTTTTAAAGACATTTGTCAGTTGGCATCGTTTTCATTCTTTTACTCGGTTTGATATTTTTTTGCAAAGCCTTAGGCTTAAAGGGTTAAATGTTATTTGACAAATATATATATACAAAGCAATATAAAAGAATACCCTTAACAAAATTTAATGTATTAATGTCAATTGCCATTGATAACAGATTCAAAAAGATTTGTCTCATATGCTGGACAGAGCAAGGTTTTTATGAAAATTTTGTTACAAGGACAATAAGATTTTTTTTTAAGAAATTAATTTTTTTTAAGAAATTTTTACACAAAGGCTAAGGAAAAAATTAAAGTAAAAAGGCCAAATGCTAAACACATATAAACAAATTTTTATTAAAGATACTAATAAGAAACTTTAATATAGTTTGCCCTCCTTTTAAAATTTAAAGGCTAATAATTGAAATGGCTTATAACTAAGGGGGAGCTATAACTTTCTACATCAGCTGCCTAACTTTTTGGGAAGAACTATGGTAACTTTTGTTAAAAAAATTGTTGTTCTGTCTTTCAAAAAGAAGTGAAATTTATTTTCAAGGTTATAATTATTCTCCTTTCATCATATGCCTTGTGCCAATGTGTTAAACAAAACTTTTTATTGTGGTTCTTGGCTTTTACTTATTGAAATCTATACTTTCTTTATTCATTACAATAATAATGATTTTTCAATTAAAATCGAGAAAAAAAAATGCTTGTTTAACAAGAAGTAAAATTTTTAACAAATTCCAATAATAATAACAAAGAAAGAAATCTATAGAATATTTTTTTGTTTGGTATAAAAGAATGCTTATGAAATACAATAAAATTGTTTTATAAGCTTTATATAAAATTTGCATACACCCTCATGGTCTCTTTACTTACAAAGAAGGAGAGTTATATATTTATAAACAAGGTCCTACAGATATTCGAATATATATTTCAATAAATTGAAATGAAATCTATAGAATAGTTGTATAATATTACGGGAGTATTTTGGGTGCCCATGGACAAAAATAAATTTATTTGTAGCTAGTATTAACCTATTGGGGGGATGGCAATATGCAAACAATTTTTCCATAATATATTATTTTTGGTTGGGAACCAGATTACTTCTAGTTAAATTACAATATAGTTCTGACATATTTTTAGTTCAATTCCAGTTCAGTTTTAGTTCAATTTTAGTGAAATTCCAGTTCGGCTTTAATTCAGTTCAAGTTAAGTTCCATCTTAGTTTCTAGTACAGTTATTATTTAAATCTATAGTTAAGCTTTAGTACAGTTTCATTTATAGTTTAGGTCCATTTCATTTCAGTTGTTGTTCTAGCTCATTTCTAGTTTAGTTTCCTGTTCAGTTCTAGTTCAGTTCTATTTCAGTTCTAGTTGAGTTATAGTTCAGTTCTAGTTCAGTTCTAGTTCAGTTCTAGTTCAGTTCTAGTTCAGTTTTAGTTCAGTTCTAGTTCAGTTCTAGTTCAGTTCTAGTTCAGTTCTAGTTCAGTTCTAGTTCAGTTCTAGTTCAGTTCTAGTTCAGTTCTAGTTCAGTTCTAGTTCAGTTCTAGTTCAGTTCTAGTTCAGTTCTAGTTCAGTTCTAGTTCAGTTCTAGTTCAATTCTAGTTCAGTTCTAGTTCAGTTCTAGTTCAGTTCTAGTTCAGTTCTAGTTCAGTTGTAGTTCAGTTCTAGTTCAGTTCTAGTTCAGTTCTAGTTCAGTTCTAGTTCAGTTCTAGTTCAGTTCTAGTTCAGTTCTAGTTCAGTTCTAGTTCAGTTCTAGTTCAGTTCTAGTTCAGTTCTAGTTCAGTTCTAGTTCAGTTCTAGTTCAGTTCTAGTTCAGTTCTAGTTCAGTTCTAGTTCAGTTCTAGTTCAGTTCTAGTTCAGTTCTAGTTCAGTTCTAGTTCAGTTCTAGTTCAGTTCTAGTTCAGTTCTAGTTCAGTTCTAGTTCAGTTCTAGTTCAGTTCTAGTTCAGTTCTAGTTCAGTTCTAGTTCAGTTCTAGTTCAGTTCTAGTTCAGTTCTAGTTCAGTTCTAGTTCAGTTCTAGTTCAGTTCTAGTTCAGTTCTAGTTCAGTTCTAGTTCAGTTCTAGTTCACTTCTAGTTCAGTTCTAGTTCAGTTCTAGTTTAGTTCTAGATCATTTCTAGTTTTTAATCGAAATTGTTGTTCATAATGGGTTAAAACTATATGTTTTTGTCTTGTTCTATTGTTAATACCAAACTACATGAGCCGAATACAATACATGTACCCCAAGTATAACGAAAATAAAATAAATATAAAAAAATATTTAATTTGTCTATAGCCGAAATAAACAACAATAGAGCAACAACAATACTATACCCTGGAGTATTGTTAGCGTTTATATTTGCTTATTTAACAAAGTTCGTTTTTTTTTCTCTCTTTTTGAGCTGTGTGTTGTTATTTCAGTTTTAATATTTGTTGCATAAATTTTTGAAATTCCCAACCAAAAAAACGAAAGAAAGAAACTACAAAGCAGCAGTATAGCAAAACCTTAAAAAGGGCCAAAAATTCATACAATTGAAGTCCTTTTTGTTTCACCATTACGTTTGGTTTATTTTTTCACCATAGACCAAACCTAAACCGCCATAATTTTGGGATATATGTGTATATGTGGGAGTGTTGTGTATATTCTCGGGCAAATATTGAACAAAATGTTATTTTAGCGTATTTGTGGCTTAACACTGATAATGGCATTTCAAAGTGGACGCATAAATTTAAAGCTCTCTAAAGTATTTTACATATTTCTTTTTGTTTTCATTTTGTATTTAGTTGCTTTTTTTCTAGAACTGGGAAATAAGGCACTAGACAAACAAATCTATTCCGCCAGCATCCTTCTTATTACCTTTCGTAGCTCTTTAGCAATTTATGGCAGTAACGTCTTCAAAAGGTCTGCTGAGATTTAAATTTGAATTTTTGTGAGGTTGTATGGTGGGTGCTGTGTGGTTGTTTGTTTATTTCCATTTTAAATGTTCGTGGTAGTTGTTAACGTGTGCATAATTGTTAGATAAAGTTTTTTGCTTTTCTTTTTTTATTATTACAAAATACACTTATATTGTGTATGTTAGGATATCAGTGTTTGTTTAGTAGCTTTGTTTTCTTGTCTAGTTATTTATTTTCCCATTTTTTTGTTTTACTTAAACAACAACACGTTTAGAGATTTTTAATAAGCTGCTTTATTTTCAAACAAACAACCCAAAATAAGACAAGCAACTCCAAAAGTCCTTTTAAACAAATTTATATACAAATTTCTGTGTATGTGTAAAAGTATGAGTGTATGAAGTTTGTGTTTAGGTAAATTGATTTCATATATATTAGAAGTCTGCAGACAAGTGTTAGTAATTGTTAACAGAGAACTTTTTACTTCCATAACTTTCAAAATTTGTTTTAATCTTTGTCTATTATTTAAGGTCAGAATTTTTTTCCTTTTTAGATAATTAGTCTTTAAACAAGCATTCATTATTATTTTTTCTTTTTCTAAGAAACCTTTGTAAAGAATTTAAATTAGTTCTTTTTATTTATTTTTGTTTAAGAAATATATTTTTTTCCTAGCAGAAGTAATTTAAATTAATTTCTTTTTTTAGAAAATTTAAAATTACAAAACTTTGTTTACTTCTTTAATATTTAATTCTTAGAATTTTTTTTTTATTAAATAGATAAAAGAATAAATTTTCATGGCATAATTTTAGGGCAATAGTGGAGGGTTAGGGTTCAAACTTTTGTTATTTTAGTAAGATATTTAGCACAAAACTTTGTTAGAAATACTAATGAGTTTAATAAGATGAAATTAGTATTCTGAAAATATTACATAAGAATTTTTTTGGATTAATTTTGGGGAAGAGAAAATAAAAATGTTCTTGCTTGAAATAAAGTAATTTAGGATCAAACTATATTATGAATTAAATATAATTATGATTATTTTTTGTTATATAATAAAGCCAACAAAACAATTTAACACTGAGAATAAAATATTAAAAATGTATATGGATATGTAGGTATAGTATAGCTCACTTTATTTCCGTACATTTTATTTTTAATTCTTAACAGTTATCTGAGCTATAAGTGCATGACTAAGATTACTTTTTGCTGTAAAATATATTTAACCAAAAACTCAATGAATAATTTAGCTTTTTAATTAAATTTCTATAGAAATAACTCTACTAGTATTTATAAGTGCCGCGAGCAAGCACTGTTTCACTTAATGTTATTGTAAATTAGTTTACTGATATTAATTCAATTCTTAATTAAGATAAGGCAGTCGCATAATCATATATTTACTTATGTAATTAAAATAATACGATATTGTTTTAAGTTTTTTTACTAATAATTCATGTTTGTTAATAATGTATTATGAAAAATGAAGTCCCAATATCTAACTAACTAACTTGAATTTCCATAAAATAAATAGTTTAAAAAGGCGTTGCATATTTTTAGGAGTATAGATTTTACTATCAAATTTTATTAAACCTATAATTTGTGCTCACAGATCTGCAGTTGTCAGCAAGGAAACAATAACTAATTTTCACCACATATTCATAATTGTAGGGACTGTAATTCTGGTCATAAACCAAATAAAGATTTAAAGTTGAAAACCACTTTACCTGCTAAGCTAATGTTTCCAACTAATCATAAACAAATTGTAAATTAAACATAAATAAAATAATTAGGGGCGGTCAGTGGGTTCTAAAATCTTCTTTGTTGTAATAAGGAACTCTTAGGCATTGTCACAAGAAGCCTTTAATTTCTTCAATGATGCATCTATGGCAAGAAAAATAATGATGTGCTAATTGAACAGTTCCTCCAAGTACAGTTGAAAACTTCAGCCAAGTATGCCAGACAGGATCTTCAAACATACAATTATAACTAATAGACGTAAAAAGTGCAATATTTGTACGATCTAATGCTGCTTTGAAAGTCATTTAAGAAGATGCCAAAAATTCCGATGAAGAAGAATCTGATACGAATATTAAGGGGCAATTGAGGTTGATTTATAGATCTTATCATTCTCAGCATAAGCTCCGAACATGTAATCAGGATTCAAACTATATTCAGCTGCCCTATTAACCCAATTTTATTCAAGAACTTTAAATTTATTAAGGTAATGACAGAGGTAATACAGTATTTGATTATTTTAGAATAATTATTATAGAATAAGTTCCCTTACAAAAAGAATTTTATAAAATAAAAATTTTCTGAAAAAAAAACGGCTAATCTAAAATGATTTAAATAAATTGTTATAAAAACTAATTTAAATCGTGAACTTAGTTTTAGACATTAACATTGTTTTAAAGGGATTTTTAATTATTTTGATATTTTTGAATAAAATATTGCATACTTTTAAGGGATCAGAATAGTATTCCAAAAAATATACATAAAAACCTTAATTAACTTTATCAATATTTCTACAAGACTAAAGTCTAATAAAATATTTCACTCTAATACATAATTCCCCTTTTTTAAATTCCTCATTCCCCCTATTTGTTTTCTAATACGCCCTTATTAAATTGTAATAGAAAAATTCGATATTTTATTTACTTCCTCTTTAGAAAAAAAAAAAAACTTAATGCTTTAAACCCAAAATTAAATTGTATTTTAAAAAATGACGCCCGCTATTTTCAAAAAATCTTTGCAATTAAACTGGCTTAGCTAATAATAATAAAAATAAAAAAAATCAAAAACACTAACAATACATAAGAAAAAATCTTTAAAACCATAAATTGAAATTCTGCCTGGCATTTACACTGTATATTTATTTAATAAAAAATCAATTTTCAAAACACAGCATGTAGCTAAAATGCAGGTTTTTTTTTCCTCTTATTATACGCAAACAATAACAGCACGTGAACGTAGCATTAATAATTTTTCAAAAACAGTAACAATAGTTAAAATATATAAAAAACACCCTTTAACTATGCTACAAGTTTGCCTTTAGCTCAAAGCAAAAACATCCAGCTGCTTGTCACCAAATGTTAATGACAAAAGATGAAATGCAATTTTTTTTTTCATTCTCCAATTTTGTTCACAAATAAATGGTATTTGTATCGACAGCTAAAACATTTTTTACTTTTTAACATGTAATGAAATCAAAGGCGTGTGATCAGTTGAAAAAAAATAAAATAAAGAAAATAAACCCCTTGATTGTTTTTAGTTGTTTTTGGAAAAAACAAAATATGGTTTCTCCTTAGCAATATGATTATTTATCTTATGATCTTTATTAAATATAAAAATTTTCCAAAAATAAAATCTGATTGGAAATATTGATGAAAAAGAAAGGAAAAACCACCACCCTTTTAGTGTAAAAAGCCACCACTGTTATTTGTTTTTAGGACAGCGTAAAATCTCTTAACATTTTTGCCAGTTTAGTTTTACAATTTAATCTAAAAGTTGCCATTAGCAATGCAATTTTTTATTTTATTTTATTATTTTTTTTTTTTTGCGTTTGCCATTACCAAGAGTGGTGGTTTATTTTTGTTTTTGGTAAAATGAAACTTATGTTGGGTTGTTATATTTTTTCCTATAAATTTCTGCAATATTTGTTAGAGTATTTGGTTTTTTTTTTCTTTTGGCAATGGCCTGTTATAATTATTGAGCGCAAAAAAAAATGTTTTTAATTATAGACAGCATGAAAATTAATCTTTTTGAAAAACTGAAACAAGCATTAAATCTAATTAGAGGTGGGAGAGTGACTTTAGAAGAAGAAAAAAAATTACCTTTAGTAAAAAGTTTTACGGATAAATATATTTAAAAAAAAAAAAAAAAAAACAGGTATTAAAAAACTGATGAGGTGGAAATAATTTGTACTAAGAAGCATTAAAAAACAACTGTATCAGATTAAAATTATGTCTATAATATTAAATTAAAGTATAACTCCTAATAGCCTGCTTTGAAAAATAATAGCTATGTTTTGATTATTTCTAAAAACAAAATTAAACTCAAAATACTTTTTTTCGTTTCATATTAAAAAATATTAAATATTTATTCTATTGGGTAATTCCATTTTAAATTTAAAAAATTTAACCTCTCCGAAATTTTGGCTACAGTAAGTACAGAGCTTCCTACAAAAAATTATAAAAAAATTCAATATGGGCTTTTTAAGATAAACGTCTTTAAAGATAATTTTTAGAAATAAATGTGTTCAAAAAAATTTGACTAATTTATTGCAAAAAAAAGTATTTAAAAAATCTGTTGCCACAGTTTTCAAAATAAAAATTAATAAAATTTCACATGATTATGAATCATCCTCTACATATGCACAGAATTTTATCAAAATCGTTAATCAACGTTCAAAATTTTTTAAATTTAAAATGCTTTCTTGCTTTTTTGGATTTTCTGCTCATAACCAAAAATTATACTTTCTCCTTACTTCAATTTTAGCATAACAAATGTAAAAGCATGCAGTTTAAAATTAAATTTTTAGCTTTGTGATTAGAAAAATTCACACTAAGTATTTAAATACTTTAACGATTATAAATAATACTCATCGATTTACTCTTAACTTAGTATATTTTTTCAGAAATTTTTAATCCCGAACAACTAATTTTTAAGCAAGTATTTGAAACTCCTTATTTGTTTCTTTTGTAATTCTTCTGTTCTAGTTTTTGCTTTCTTGACCTTTGATTTTAAAGTAAGTGAGTTAACTGCCAATTTATTTTGAAACTCCAACATACTTCCAAATAAATTAAAAAAAAAAAATTGTTTTTAATATTACCCCTTGTTGATATGCAATATTTTCTAAACTGTTTTTTTTATAAACAGCATAATTTGTGTTTTATAAATCTTAACTTATTTTAAGCAAGATATTCATAATAAAATATCTTAAGATTTATCTAATAACATTTTAACTTATCTTAACCTTAAAAGTAGGTAATATATGCCATATTTTTTATCTCTTGACTAATTTTATTTTATTAAGCAAATTCCATATATATAATGTTATTTGATATTCCAGTTTACTGTAAATAAATTTAAAATCATTTGTTTCTACAATAATAATTGCCCCTTGATGATATGCTGCACTTTGTAAACTGTTTATATTTAATACAACTCATTTTAAATTATTTTTTTTTGTTTCAATATCTTACTTATTCTTAAAGTATGCAATACTTTTCACAATATTATTGTTCTTAATTAAAATTATAATAATTTTTTTTACAGCAAATTCATTAGTTAAACAAATTTTAGTGTTATTTGATATTCCAATTAATTTTAAGTAAATGTTATATAAAACTTTCTAAATTGTTTTGTATTTATAAATCTTAACAAATTTTTCTTAAAAAGATATATTAAAATTTTTTAATTAATTTTACGCTCAAAATTATGCAACACTTTTATAAATTTATCATTTGCCAAATAAATACCTAATCTTTAAGCAAATTCTGTCATTAAAATGTTATTTGATACTTCAATTTATTTAGAATAAATTTGAAAGTATTATTATTAGTTCAAAAGCTTTAATAATGAAATTCTATCATGAAGCTTATTTAAACAATGAAAGTGTGCAAAAGTTTTTAAAACTATATTATTTAAACAAACATTATTTATTATAAATATATTTTATTGACTAATTAAGGACAGCGCATGAAAAAATCCGTGAAAGCAAATCTACTTATAGAAACTAAACCAGTGAGTGAATATTTTTAGAGTGATATTTTTATTAATTACTGTTATGTTCAAGTTCTAAACATAAAGGAATAAATTAGTTCCTGTTGATCTTTTCCGGAATTATACTAATTAAAGATTTTATTGTGTTTCGATCACTTTTTTGCTCGAATAAGTCCACTTATTTTTAAACTCCGTTTCATTTTATGCTGACCTTTTAATGTCCTTTAAATTGTTTTTTACTAGAGTCCAATATCTTTCAATTGCACGGAGTGTCGGACAATTTGATGGATTAGCCTTTTTCGGTACAAACTCTTACAATTTCTTTGATACTCCATTGTTTTGTTGTTGTAATGAGAAGAAGCGGAAACAGGCCAGAAAACCTCGGATACACCGAATTTTATTAGGAAAAAGAGAAGTCTTTTCCAAAGGCACTCATTCACGTATATTTCTGTGTTAATGCAACCATTTTTTACGAATGAAGATCTCTATTCCTGTGTATGCATATGACTTTCCAAATCAAAAACTTTCTTGGGAATTTTGATTTTTTTGATACACGAACTTTTTCTGCCATAATCCCTCTAGCATCTGCAACATAGAATTCCAGGCTAGGAAGTTGAAAGAAATTACCCTGTTTACTACACGGAAATAAAATTTCTGAAAAAATTCGTTTGACGTTCTTTCATGCTATTTTTTACCTCCTAATTTAGCTTGCGGTTCTATTAGGACTTTTATCTTACTTTATAAATCTTCAGGCTAGACTTTCTTTAAAATTTTCTCGTAAATATTCAACACTTGTGACACTTTACTTCAAGTGATGAGGTGATTTTCTCTCAAAATCCTTTCTATTTTGCCTGAGTCCTACAGCCTGAAGATACTATTTGTCTTCCATTACTAGGTTACCATTCAGTGATCATGACTTTTTTGTATAATATTATGACCCAAGAAACGGTATTTTGCGGCACAACAGCCTTCCTCTCAATTATTTTATATGAAAAATTTTAATTATGTGTTTTGGAATTTTTTGTTAAACTTTTATTTTAAGAAAAAACATTTTTTCTATTACCATGAAACTTAGCACATGCCAAGTGAGCATAATAGCAAATAAAAAGCAGTTAACAGAATTATTAATTTTGCACCACATCAAAAGTTATAAGCCCATGAGCATGCACGAATTTTTTCGTGCGCAGTCCTTATGCAAAACTTTTTTAATTAGTTTCTCTAAATATTGAAGTATTTTATTTTAAGGGTAATCATTTTGTTTAATTTCTTTTAGTTTTTAGATGTTAATGCCTTATAAGATTTAAATTATTATTTACACACCCCAAAAATATGCTGCAAATCTTTATCAAAAGACAAAATAACTAAAAAAATAAATATGCCCTCAGAAGTATGTCATGAAATAATCAATTCAAGGTATTAAAATAATAAAATTTAACTTCATTTTATATTTATTTATTGTTGACCTCAAAAATTTACTTCGCCCTCAAAAGTATGCAAAACTTTTTAAAATAAATTTGACCTAGCGAACCC
Source organism: Protophormia terraenovae (assembly GCA_951394005.1). NCBI lineage: Eukaryota > Metazoa > Arthropoda > Insecta > Diptera > Calliphoridae > Protophormia > Protophormia terraenovae. The sequence goes on from OX596076.1 coordinate 93,645,335, forward strand.
ATATGGAAACGCAAAGAACGGATACATAAAATTTCCAAATTTTGAAAAAAATTTAATTACATTTCATCATATGAAAACTTGTTAGTAATATTAACATGATGGAAGGCCATTAATATTATGTGATTCTTTTTGAAACCATTAAAAAAATTATTGTTAAAAATTTAAAAAAATAACGACATGAAGAAGTAATTCATACATTTTTTAACACTATGTAGATTTTCAGAAAAATGTTTTATGATTTTTATAAAAACAAAAATACTATATAATTTTGGTATAAATCAATAAAATATATAAAATGTTTTTATCCTGTTTTTTATGGACTATATATCTGCGTTACCATATGGGTGCTCCAGGCACAACATGGACATTGTAGTGCATTTTTAGAAAATTTTGTCAAGAAATGTAATTTTTTTTTTTTTTTTTTTGGTAAAAAAAAGCTCCATCAATGAAGCTTTGAAGAATATTCAAAGGTGGATTCTTAACACAATAAAAAACATTTTTTTTTTTTTACAAAAGAAATGTTTGTTCTACCCGACCTAGGGATCGAAACAAAATTTTATATAATAGGTAAATTGTCTTAGGCCCCATAGACCTACATTTTAAAATTTCATTATTATATAAAACAAAAAACATCACCGGTCAATTTGGGTTATGTATTGAATTTAATTTATTCAAAGATATCTATTTATATATTTATCAGCTTTAAAAAATTTAAACAAACAATAAATTTTTCCAATATTTTTAGTTGAAAATTCTGAATACTTTTTAATAATTCCTTAAGGCCAGGCCAATTTCAATGAATACTTTTATGTTTTAACAATTTTTTGCTTTTAAAAGTATTTATAAAAATTTGATTATTTTTAAATAATATTTTTAAAGTTTTATATAGATATATAATTTTAACTATATTATCTAACCTTTAACTATTTTATAAATTTCTTTATATTTACTTTTTTTTTTAAATTCAGTTTTAAAATTTTTTCGATCTTTTATATTTTTTGTAGTCTGAAAGTATGCAACATTTTCAAGTATTTAAAGAACTCTTTTATTTTAGTTAACCTTTCTTCATTGTTTATTTAAATTTCTTTACAAATTTTCATTATTTGTCTCGATTTTTTACTTAAGCAGCTTGTTAAAGTTCCCCAAAAATATAAACACAATACATGACAGCAATACTAAACAAGCAGGGCGTTTAAAAGCTAGACTAGCTTTCAAGAAAATTTACTAAATGTATTTTGGAGTATGATGGTTTTTATTGTATATAATTTAACATAATACAACCATTTGTCATGCAATTATGGCAGTTAAACATTTCCCAAAAGACCTACTACAAAAATAAAAGAAAGAAAAAACCAAAAGAAAAAAACGTGTTTAAAGCAACAAAAATAACAAAATTTAACCCATACATATGCAAAACATTTATAAACATTCGCCAACGACAACCCTCTCTCTCTCTATTTGGCACATCATACATAACCATTTCTTTAAGTGGTTATGGGTGTATGTTATGAAAAGGGGGAAGATAAAGGGGAAACACAAGACTTTTTTGCATAAACAGGATATGAAATTTATTCATTTGTTAAAATGACAACTACCGCTTTAACTTAAATTTGCTATTACAATTGAAAATAGCGAAAAAATTTTATTAAATTTTTCCGTTTAAGATTTAAAGCATTTTAAATTTGCCACGAAATCAAACACATAGCAAGGTATATATGTATATATAAGTGGGGATATACATGTGAGTGTGTTCATGAAAGTAAATGTATAGGTTTTTGTATTATGATTGCCCTTATGCTTGAGCACTTTGATGATGTGTAGGTATATAAACCAGGTAAATAATCTTTTATTTTGGGTGTGTCGCCTTCTCTACCTTTTCAAGCATATATACAGACACCTTCAATTTTGTGGCTTTTAAAGCTGCTATATTCAAAATAGAATTTTTATTTTTGGTTTTATTTCGTTATACTCTTGTTTCAATGTGTGTTATGCGTTTCCTGTTTTCCTTGTTATTATTATTACTTTTCCTAGCGCTTCTTTTGTTGTTTTATTTATGCAGCTTCCTTTTACTAGGTATTTTGTGTTTTGTTTTTTATTTCCATTAAATATTTTTTTCTTGGCGGTTCTGTATGCCAAACTTTCCTGCCACTGAAACCTAAAAATGTTTCATAAAATAAATTGAAAAAAAGAAAGCAGCCAGAAATAAATGAACGAAAGACCAATCGTTCAAATTTTACGAAAAAAAAAAACGGAATTTTTATGATTAAAGTTGTTGGCTTTTGAAACCATAGTTTTTGTATAAAAAAATATATTCCGTGTATTTTTGGCTAGAAACTCTCTGCTAGATATATTGAATATTTTGTATGGCTCCTAAAAATATGCAAAATTTTCTTTACTTCAATTTTGTGTGTGTGTGTTTAAAATTTACATGGGTAGTAAGATTAAATGTTTTTATTATTAGGTTCTCTTACTTTTTGTTTTATTATTCCTATTACGTCTACTGTTGAATATTTAACAATATGAATATTTTTTTTTTTTTTTACAAAATTAAACAAGCTTTGAATATAGGTCAAGAAGATGTTTCTAATGCCGAGGAAAAAATTTGTTATTCAAAAATATTAAAAGGAATAAGAGTTGTATTAAATGCTAATGGTTTAAATTAAAAGTAAAGGAATTTTTCTTTTAATTTTAGAATATTTTTTGAAGATTACAGTATAGTTTTAGGGATTAATTAAGCAATTTAAAAGAAACTTTTATAATTTTGAGAATGTTGTAAGAAAATAAAACAAAGTAAAATAAAATTTTAAAATTTAATTGTAAAAAATACCAGTAATAAAAAAACAAACTTTCAAAGAATAGTTTGTGCTTTAATTTTAAATTGAAAAACTATTCTAGTGCTTAAAAAAATATCAATAATTCCTTATACTAATTTATAAATATATAATTAATTAATTTTCAAAATGTTACATTCTGTATTCTACTTCTTAATAAATAATTTTAATTAATTTTTCCTAAAATTATACTATCTTTTTTGGATTTCTGTTTAAAAACAACAGTGTGTTAATTATTTCTCTTACAAATGCCTTAAATATTTAATTTTCATTTAGAGTTCTATGTTGTTTCTCCTTTTCTAGTTTGTATTTATATGTATGTATATATGTACATATATGTACTTCTTTTCAATTTATTCTTTGACCTAGTTTCAGTTTTTTCAGAAGTCATTTAACAACCAAAAAAAAATGTTCCACTTTAAAAACATTAACGCACTCTTTTTTGCTGCAAATAGCAGTGTGTCGGGGTTTTGTTTTTGCATTATCCTTTTGTAGAAAAACACATACATTTTTTAACAAAAACAACACAAATTAGCTAAAAATATTAACATTGCAAAGTGCAGTGCATTTGGCTTGTTATTTTTTTATATATGTTTTTCTTTATTTGTTTTCGTATTTTATTTTGTTTTTAGCGGCACGTTGCCTTGAAATGTTTAAACATATAAATTTAATTAACAATATCCTTTGGAGTGAATATACCAAGCAAACAAGAGAGAAAAATTTTCCTGGAAAGGAATATTTTTAGTTACACAAAGAAATTACAAAAAATACCATTTTTTGGATTCTTTAAAAGTCATTTAAACATTTGTTGAAAGAATTAACTTCAAACTAATTTTTACATAAAAATGACTTTGAAAATTAGTCATATGTTATTATGGAAAAATAAGGTAGCTTCCAAAAACGATAGGAAATTTAAAAGTAGTCACAATTTATGTTACTTAGAGACAGACAACTGGCTTTATTTAGCTTTGAAACGACGTATAAACAATTGACTTTCTTTTACATTGAAAAAGGCGTGTAAGGTCCACAAAAGTATTACAATTAATATCATAACCTATCCATAATTTTCTCTAAGTTAAAAGGACTTAGTTTTGTAGTAAATTTTAAACTAACTACATTTCAGAATACTGTGAGACAGTTGAACCAACTTTCCTTGTTTAGCATAGCGCAAATAGACAAATGGAACATGAGGTATAATAAACATATAAAGGGTCCATAGTGCAAATAATCTATTATTCACTTCCCTGAAAGTTCTTTTTTTGGTTGGGTTTTGGTTTCTCTACTTGCCAGAACTACCCAGCAAAAACTTTGGTTGCCATGTAATGAGTTAAGAAGCTAATATAATGGCTTTACACTACTTACACATTAGCTGAATAACCCATTATTTTAACACGGTGATGACATTAGAGGCAACTACTTACCTCATCTCATTACTTAGATGTCATTACAAAAACTAATTGCTATTAAGTTGTTTAATAACGCATTGATTTTGAGGTATTTCTGAAGTTATTTTAATTGAAAACAAGATAAATTATTTGCATTTTTTCCACTTTAATTTTATTATATATATATATATATATATATATATATATATATATATATATATATATATATATATATATATATATATGTAAATACCACTATGGTGCAACTCTTGCTTGGAGCATATTCATCTCCAGATCTGCTTCGAACTTGACCTTCGCGCAAAAGACCCAGACTAAAAATGTTGACGATTTTTATCCGTTTTTAATGTTGTCTAAATACTGAATGAAAATTTCTTATCTTTGTGCAAAACATGTCTAGAAAATGTATAAATCTGGGAAATTGTTGGCTATTGAAATATTGAACTTTCTCCTCTGGATTAACAATTGTGTGAGTAATATAAAAAGAACAATAAAAATTAGAGAATATTTCGCAATAATATTTTCACACTTACCATAATTCAACACGGATAAAGACCAAAATGTTGAGAATAGTTAGAATATTTTCATATTTAATTTTTTTGTTTGTTTATTTTTTTAATGTCAATAATTTTTATTTTGAATATTTTTTCAAATATTTTGATTATAAAAGTTTTATTTTTCCATATGCAATAAGAAACAATTTTATATTTTAAAAAATTAATTCATTCGCAAAATTTGTTTCTTCACACACATATTTCATCTTTAAATATATTAATTGGAAAACTGAATAAAAAAATCAACAAAAAGTAGGTTTTCAAAAAATTTGGTCATAAGCAAGTAATTACAAACAGCGTTATAAAAAATTAGTCATTAATGTACTTCTATATAATGTAAATGGTATGTTGTTGTCATTGAAAAGTAACTACATCTGTAACTACATGCCATTACCAAGTTTTTGCTGGGTAAATTAGAAACCCAAAACTTTAACAAGCCAGAAAAAAATGTCACATTCTTATATGTTCACTTTTTTTATACACGCACACACATAAGTACATAATTATATGTATGTATGTGTGTGTGTATAATTATAAACAAAAACAAATAATAATTATAATGGTGTACAATTCTAAGAGCTAGAGTTAAATTTTTAAACATGAAGATGTAAAAAGGAATAAGGACAAAAGAAAAGCTTGGGAAAAAAAACTGTAGAACAAGTACTTGAAAATGTTTCGTTGTTTGTTTGTTGACGTTGTTCTTGTAGCTAATGTTAAATAATTGTAGCACGCCCAAATAATCACATACATAAGAAACAAAAAAAAAAAGAAACTAGGAGAAAAGGAAATGTACAGTGGTAAGTACAATATAGAGATTTTTTGTATACAGAGTTAAATAAATTATGATTAAGGGCAAAAGACCTTTTATTCAGTTTTTCAGTATATTTAAATATATTTTTTTAAGTTCTTTAAAATTTAATTGAAATTTAAAACTTTTGGGTTCTTGCTCACATTTTCACCTTTTAGGACATTATTATACCCACCAACAAAAAGATGGGGTCGTTTCGTTGTAACATGTCATAAAAATCATTAAGGACCACATAAAGTACATATATTTACTGTGTTCTGGTAAGATTCTGTGTCGAGTTAGCTATGTCCATAGGTCTGTCCATCTGTCTGTTGAAAGCAGGATAAGGCTTGGAGGGGATCACCTGGGGATGAAATACTTTCGCCCAAATATTTACTTATATAAGGTTTGTTCGGTATTGAAAATGGGCAATATCGGTTAATAAACAAAACAAGGTTATGGGCCAAATACACAGGGTGTCCGTTGTAACTTCAGTTCATAATTTTCTCCAGATATCTGTACGTCAACGAAAGTTTGTACAGATAATTTGATGATCAATATAAACTCGGTAGCTTAAAATGAGTGTTTTACCACCCACCTCCCATATAAGATGATACATTAACAAAATTTTGTAAAAATAGTTTAAAGAGCAATGTAAACTCGGAAACAAAGAATAAGAAGCATGTTCCACCCATCTCCTATATAAGGTGAAATTTTAAAAAGTTTCGGATAGTGGGAATATAGATTCGGCCAAACCTAATTTAACATTCTCATTCTTATACCCTACACCACTATAGGTGGTTGGGGTATTATGCGTTTGTGCTGACGTTTGTAACGCATAGAAAGACCATCTGCTTAAAGTATACCATTCGACTCAGAATCACTTCCTTAGTCGATTTAACGATGCCCGTCCGTCTGTCTAAGTAAACCTTGTAATCAAACTACAGGTCGCAATTTTAAAGATAGGTCAATGAAATTTAGTACACGATCTTCTATTAGGCCAATGACGAACCCTATTGAAACTGGTTATGATCGGTTCATTATTTCAAATAGCCCTCATACAAATAACCTCCCGGAAAAGAGTTTAACGATCATAAATTATATAAATATAGCAATATTTTATTTAAATTTGGCACATATAAATTCTATATAAGTCTAAATCTGTGTGCCGAATTTCAGGAAGATCGGCTCTTAATTAGGCATAGCTCCGATATAAACCATTTTTCAGCAAATCACTTTAAAGAGCATAAATCCCATTAAAATATTAGTATCAAGTTAATATTCGTCACATAATATAAATGTAAATGATAGTGCTAAATTTAACGAAGATCAGTTTATAATTTACCATAGCTTCAATATAAGGCCCTCTTTCGGGAAGCACCCAAAAGTGAATAAATTCATATAAATGTAAGTATCGAAGTAATATTTGGTATTAGTATGTTTTCTTTTACACTTAATATGAGTCCACAACTGGCCCCAAGTCCAATTAAAGACCTCTCCCCGAATTTTGATCTAAGCAATGGTATAGGTATAATATGGTCGGGCTTGACCGACTATATCTTTTTTTCTCGTTTTTTATTTAAAAAGTTTTGTCTTAATATTTGGAAAAGATGGACAAAAGCTAACGTAAACCTGCGGAATTTTCAACAATTTAAAGAAAAAAACCTTAGAATACAATAAAGTCTTGAGCTCTCTCCTTTCATTCTAGCCCACTGTTTCTTATATTCTTTCTTATTTTTTTTTTTTTTTTAATTCACATTTGTTCTTTCAAATGTCAAGTATTAAACATTAAACATGACTTAAATATGCATATAAAGAAAAAGTATTTTTTTTTTTTGTAATTTTCTTAAAAACCTAACCCCACAATAAAATCCAAAAACAAAAATAAAATAAAGTAACAAGAAAAAAAAAATTAAGAATTACATTATTTATTAAAACCAACATACACATGCATATAAATAAGTAAATAAGTGTGTAAGAGAGTAGAAAATAATATATACATTAACAATTGCATACATGTTTGATTACTCTCAAACTCACAACATGTATTAACCATAAAAATAAATGTCAAAAACAAAGAAAATTTTCTGGCGAAAAAAATAAAAAATTTATGTTAAATTGAAATAAAATGAACAAGAAACAAAAAATGAAAATAAAATCATATTTTGTGTTATAAAAAGTATTACAGTTATTCTGGTTTCTGGATTTTGGTTAAGAATAATATTCAATTATGGGCCACCAGCAACAATATCATGCAACAAAACTTATTATGGTTTGTTCTATGCTTTTAACATTTTGATGGTGTTTTCTTTTATGAGTGTATAAGGGGTCATAAATATGTGTTAGTATATATATGTGTGATATTTAATGTTGTTTTTATAGTGACAAAAACAGGACATTTGAGAGAATTGTTTAAAAAGCTTAAAGTTTAGAGCCTTTAAGTATTTTAAGAAATATTAGGGTATAAAAATTTGTATAGTGAAATATTTTAGCAATATTTTTTTACCATTAATAGAATATATGTTATATAATAACTGAAAATTTGTATATATTTTTCAATATTAGCAAAAAATTGCTTTGGTTTTGACTTTTGAACTTTCGAAGTAAATAAATTTTATACAGGTAGTTTTAAAGTTATACAGGTCATTTAAAGTCAAATCCGAAAATGCTTGTTTTTTGCCCATTTTGATATGGAATTACTCTAATCCTTCCTTTATTTATTTTTTTTTTATTAATTTTAAACCTTTATTCTTTTTAACTCTCTTTAAAAATAACTTTACATTTGTAACATTTAATTTGTTTTAAATTTCCTTTTTTTGCTTTTATTTACACACATTAAACTTTACAAGTCATTAACCTGTTAAAATATTTTATATTTAACCAAAAATAAAAACATTTAATAACATTTTTTTCAGTTAAAGCTAAATTTTTAGTTTATCTTCTTTGAAAATAAAATGTAAATAAATCATTTTTAATGTGACTATAATTTAAAAGCAGCAGCATAATACATATTACAAAATAAAAACATTTTAAAAATCTCTAATTTTTTTTTGTCTGAAATACTTAAAAATTATATTTAGCAGAAAATTTAACTGAGTCATGGCTCAGAAAACTGATGATGGTCCAGCCAATAAGTCTTATTATTTTTTTAACCTGAAAATAAGATTTACCTTTATCTTTGAGAAAATAAAATTAAAAAAGAAAAATAATAATAAACAACAACAACAACAAAAAATAAAGCTTTTTATTTACTTAAAATCTCGCACACAAGTGGATGAAGGCCATAACAAATTGATATCTACATATATACACACAAACCCAATAAACTCTTATAGAGGGAGCAGGAAAAGAAGAAAATAAAAAACACATGAAAAAAAGCCAATTAAAGTGCTTTATTGGTTATAATTTAGTATGCGAAGATAAAAGCAATACAAACAAACACACGCATACCATTATATACATACATATAAATATGCAAGCAAGCTCTTTTATACGACTGATATACTCATATACATATAAACACATATTTTTTTATTTCAAGTATGTCATCATCATTATTATTGCCGATGTTTTTGTTATTATCACCAGAGTCATCATTGTCCTCATCATCATCATCATCATTGGAAACATTAACACATAAAGCTTTTAACTCTCAACTCATTTGGTAAATTTTTTTTTTTTTAACTTTACCCCCCACATATCCGTTTACACAGAGACATACTTTTACTTACTAATACATATATATATGTATGTGTATGTTTGTTTATATGCTTTTGAGACACTTTGAAGCTTAATCTCATTTGCTTAACTTTGTTGTTATATGTATTTTTTTCTACTCTTATGAGTATAACAGAGAAAAATTACTTTGTTTTCTTTATGTTGATATGAATGTTTGTTTCGTAGCAAAGTTGTTAATACTAATGACATTTTGTCATTGATTTCTTGTAACGATACGTTTGTTTTTGGTTTGTGTCCCAATACAGACATACACATACTCCTATAAACAATAATATAGAAGAACAGAGATTTAAAGGAACTTACTTTTATAAAATTTAGATTTTGATATTGTAAGACAGATGGACAGACATTGCCTCTACAGATCGCAAATGAATTTTTAGTAGATTAGAAAACAGTTTATTTTGTACAAACTCCTTATTACCACCAAGTAATGAATTTAGCTTAGATAAACTTAAAAAATTTCATAAAATCTAACAAACTGCTAAAAACCAATCTACTAAAAGAGAAGCTTTAAACTAGAGATTACAAATTGTCCATAGATTTCCGATAAGGAGTAAACATCATTCCGATATGAAAATTATTAAGCTTTTATTTGCAAATACAGTGTTTCTTCAAAAATATAATAAAAAGTGCTTTAAACATAGTGTAAATGAAGCTTGAACTTTAGGCAAATTTTATATAATGTTTAATGATATCAAAACAAAGCTTCCAGATTTTAGCGAAATCATTTTAGTATATATTAAACAAAAATTGACGTACAAATTTCTGTATTATTTTATAAAGAAATAAAGCCACTGAAAATTTTGTATATATTAAAAAAAACTGTAATAAATAATTAAAAATATTTCCCAAACGTTTCAATAAACGAAAGCTTCTAGTTTGATTCTTTAATTCTTAGCAATAGCAAGAAAAAAGCTTTAAAAAATAATTTACAAATAATTTAGGATAAACTTTAAATTTAATGAGTTAAAAACTTAATCTTTCCCAGAAAATCTTTGTCATTAAGAAAACTTAATCCCTAATTATTAAAACTAAATTCATGATAAAAAAGAACGTAGCAATATTAAAACCATAAAGCTTTTTATAGAGCTCTTATGCTTTCAAATTATTTGTGAAAATCATAGACAAAAATATAAACAGAAACAATTAATTGCAAGCTTTAAATAAAATAAGGTTTTAAGCTTAATTGTTTTTGGAAGCTTTTTAATTTTAGAAGCTTTAAAGTTTTTTATAAAGTAAAACTTTTGTAAGAATTAAAAAAAGTAATTTAAATTGAACAGTAAAAAGCTTTTTAGTAAAAAAAATCTCACGCTTGATTGACTTTTGTAAAAATTAGTAAAACTTTAAAAAAAATTTAAGTTAAAGTAAGCTCTAAACTTAATTCTTATGAGATACTAAGTTTAAGGGAAAAACTGTAAGACTCTTAATAACTTTTAAATAAAAACTGTATTATTTTAACAAACTTTACTTTTTTAACACTAAATAAAAAAAAACAAATTATTTTCTGCAAGCAAACTTACAGACTGATTTCATAAAGCTTTAAGCTGTAAGATGTTATTTTAAATTCAATTTCCTTATGAAAACCTTCAAAATTTAGATTTGTTTCTTAAGTTTAAAACTATAGTAAATAAATGCATTCTATAAAACCCTTTTTCAAATCAAGCTTTAAGCTTGTTTTTTAAGCTCATAGAAGATAAAAACCAAAAAAACCTGAAGAAAGTTCACACTTCTGTAATGAATTTTCAATCTAAACACGTTTTGTGAAGCTTTTAAAGTCTACGTAAATCCCTTAAATTAAAGCTTTAATTTCTCTGAAAATAGTAGGCCTTAAAGCAAAGTAACTGAAATTTATCTGTAATCAAGCTTAAGGCTAAATATTTCAAAAATCTTTAAAAACAATTCTTTAACAATCTAAAAGTAAACTAAAAACAACAAAAATTTAATACAAGAATTCACTCTTTAGTTTACTGTTTAAAACAGCTAAAAGAGCTTTAAGTATCCTTGTATTAAAAGTTCTATGTCTTTTTTTCTCAATGTTGTTCTTAATGTTGATAAGCAAATTGAATGCAGATTTTTTTTTGCTCCGCTCGTGTTGATATTCTTATTGTTGTTGTTCGTTCGTTACTAATAAATAACATTGATTGTTTTTGTTACGATTTTTTTTCTCTCCTTCTGGTTTCAGTTCTCTGCCAATGACTAAAAATACTGCCTTAAAAGTATAATACCGATATTATTGTTGTTGCTGCTGCTGCTGTTTTTATTGTTGTATTCGTGTGTTGTTAACATTAACGATTTTGTCCTTTCATTTATTTGTTTCTTAAACAATTTTCAAAGCTGTTTGTTGTTGTTCTTGATTGTCAGTTCTCAATTTTGTTGCTGTTGTTCTGCGATCTGTTCAATACAATTGTTAATGTTTACATTTTTTTGGCCAAGTATTTTTTGTTGGCTGTTAGTATGGTAATATTAGTTGGTAGTGGTAGTAGTCGTAGTATCGTGTTGTACAGTCTAGTAAAACATTTTGTTAAGTCTCTAGAGTCTTTGTGCCAAATTGCTTAACATTAGTCACACTCAAAGGTACCCTCCATTAAAAATGTGTCGATATTACAATTTCTTTTCTGTTTTTTTATTATTCCTGGATTTCGTGTTTTATATTTGGTATTTTTGTTTTCTTTTTTTTGTGTTCATTGCTGGTGTTCATGATGTTGCTATTATTGGTTATAATGGGCCTCTTTTTTATGTATTACTTTGATTTTTTTATTATTTCTTATTGTTGCTTTTGTTGTATATATATAATATTTTTTATTTTTGCATGTTTTATAAGGGCTTGTAATATTTGTTTATTTTCTTTTATTATTTTTCTAGGGAATTTGGGAATATTATATTCTTGTTATATTGTCATTGTCATCGTTACTAATATTGTATTTGTTTGGGAAAACAATAAGCCAGAAGAGTGTCGCAAAAGCATTCTACTGTCAACATAAAAATTTGTTTTTTTTTTCTTTTTGCTGTTTTGCTTGAAAAGAAGGTTAAGTAGGTAAAACATAAAATTACACACAATTTCACATTTAAATTCTCAAAGAGCTGTTGAAAATAATAACGATTTTGCTGTTTTGTTTTTTTTTCTTCTTATAAATATTAGAGATTTTCATGGAAATCTTTTGAAATGACTTTGAAAAATACTTAAACTTTAATGGGAAATAGTAGGTGCTTAGAGAGCAAAAAAATATGATAAAAGAAAACTGTTAAGGCAAATGAACAATCATTAGTCAATTTCTTAAGAAAAAGAAAATAACAAAGTTTAAGATTTTCTAAAAATTTAAAATATTTATATATAAATAAATAATATCAGGATTCGATTTCAAAATAAATAATAAATATTTTTAAAGAAGTACATATTTGAGAAGCTTTAATTTCAAATATATAAGAAAAATAAATTCCTAATAATAGTTAATATATTTGTTAGCAATCTAATTTTTATTCTTTATGATTGGAAGTTTTATTTGAAATACAATAAAGCATGAATATTTTCAGACTTTTTTAGAGCAGGCGCGGATCCACGGGGATGGAAAATAGGAAATTTCCCTCCCCAAAATGAAAGCTCTTAATGAAAAATCTGTACTAAATCATAACATTTATGGAAACAGTTAGGAAAATTATTCTATTTTCCTCCCCCAAAAGCTTGAGCTGGATCCGCGCCTGTTTTAGAGAAATACTTATTACTTAGATAGCGTTGTTATATTACAAGGTGATGCTCATAAAAGTACGACACTCTTTAGCGGCGGTCAATTTTATTATCAAGATTGTATTGATCTCCATACAAGAAAAAATAAATTTTTAAGAGGATTAAAACATTTTTATTGCATCTCAATTTCAATAATTATCTTTAACTCCGAATAAAAAAAAAAAAAGACATATTTTTCTCCATACCTAAGACTAATCAAATAACTGTTTAACTTCCAAATATATCTTAAAGATATCCTAAAAGTTGGCAACACTATTTTTAGCACGTCTTTAAGAAGCTTTATTTCGTAAATATTATGCTCTATAGCTATGGTAAGTAGTTTAAATAAAATATTTTTAAAATTCTTTTAAATAAAAATATAGTTTTTAGTAATTCAACAGCATACCACAAGCATCTTTTTAATTAATCCATTGCAAAGAAAACTTACCTAAAATGAGAAAAAAAAAGAGATAAATTAATTAATTAAAATTTATATTTTTTGTTAATACAAAATAAGAAATAAACTATGTATAATAAAAAACTATAAATTAATTTTTTTTTATCTAAATAGCCTCTTTACACACAAATTTATAAACCTCAATGAAATGAGTTGCACCCAAAAAAATTGTTATATGTTTAGTGATTTCCAATTTTTCTCTTATTAATGAAAGTACAGACAGAAGGACAGACACAGTTTTGGAAGACAAAAATTTATGTTATCAAAAATTTTTGTTTGTTAACTAAATATGTCTTGATAGTTATTCTGAATTAATTATTGAATTAATATTTTCTTGAACTGAACGTCAATATGCGTATCAAATTTTAAGCAGGTCTTGCTGTCATCTGAATGGACAGAAAACAACTTAAAAAGTGATGCCTAGTTTGATGTAGAAATTGTGTATATGTCACAAAAATTACTAGAAGTGGAAAAGAAACTCTTATCAATTTTAGTCTTTGTTTCCTTTTAATTTAGAAAATAATTAAATATAAAAAAAAATAGAGATTTGAAATGGATGATGATTAATTTTTATACCCTACACCACCATAGGTGGTTGGGGTATTATGCGTTTGTGCTGATGTTTGTAACGCATAGAAAACGCTATCCAATACCCACCTTAAAGTATACCTTAAAGTATACCAACGACTCATAATCACTTTTAAAATCGATCTAACGATGTCCGTCTAGATGGCTGCACGGCTAGCTGGCTGTCCATGTAAACTTTGTGCACAAAATACAGGTCGCAATTTTGAAGAGAATTCAATGAAATTTTGCACGTAGGACTTTAATGATACAGAAACGAAGCCTATTGAAACTGGTTGTGATCGGTCCATTATTTCACCTAGCCCCCATACAAATGTCCCCCCGAAATTGAGTTTCAACACTCAAAAATGCCTTAAAATTAAGAATGTGGTAATGAAATTCGGTACAAAGAAGTTTTGTGTCAGTATCAAACTTCGTACCAAATTTTATGAAGCACGGTCCACGATTAACCATAGGTCCCATATAAACCCCAGTTCCAAAAATCACTTTAACGTGCATAAATCCCATACTAATATTAGTATCAAGTTAATATTCGACACAAATAAGTTTTATATATGTAGAAACAACATTGCCAAATTTTATTAGAATCGGTCTATAATTTACCATATCTCCCATTTAAACCCACTTCCGAGAATCGCCCTAAAGTGCATAAAATCATGTATATATATAAGTCCCTTCCCCGAATTTTAATGGTCATACATAATGGTGTAGGGTATCATATGGTCGGTCTTGACCGATTATACCTTTTTTTCTCGTTTTTATTTATTTCATATAAAATTACCTTTATAAAATATTAAAAAAAAAAACATTAAAATACACAATGGATCTAGCCAGACCTACGTTAAAGATTAAAACTTAAATTCCTTAAACTTAGTTTAGGAAATAATCTAAGAAACATAATATCTAAATTCTGATTAAATAAAATAAAGAAATAAATAAAATAAAGAAGTCATTTTTTAACAAATACCAAAATTTCATGTATTTAAATTTAACCTCCAAGAAGTGATTTGCTGATAAACGGAACATTAAGTTTTCTTCCTATGACAGTATAACTAAAAATAGCTTTTCCTTTAAAAAATCTCTATGGTTTTATTAAGATTTTATTTTTAAAAAATTTATTTATTTGAATTTCACTTCCAAGAAGTTATCTTATAAATGCTGCATAATACAACAAAGAACCACTGTTAAAATTAAATTTCTGCTGTCCTTTTTAAACATCTTTATTTTTTTTTTTTATTAAGAGTTTTTCTTTTTATTTATTTTAACGATTCTCTCTATCTTCTTTTACTTTCAAGTATATTTCATTTTAGTTTGAAATTTTATTATTATTTAAAAAAATTTAATTCCCTCTTAAACAGTTGCAAAACAAAAAGGACTCTCTACTGTGTAAAAAAAAAAACAATGACCATCAGAGCTTAACATAAATTATTTACTTTCTTTTTCATTTTAAGGTTATAATTTTATATTAAAGCTACTTTTTTTCTCTTTTCATTCATTACTTAGTTTAGATACCTTTAATTTACATTTTAAATACGCATTTATTTTTTTGTTAAGGACCTCAAGGTAAATAGAAAGTAATATAAAGAGATTCCGTTTATATACAAAATTTTAAATTATTTAAATTAATAAAAAAAGAAATAATTTTAAAGGTATTAAATGGTATTGGCCTAAAATATGCAATAAAAAATTAAAAAAATATTTTTGAATTATTTAAAAGTAATATAAAGAAAATACATATGTTAAGGCGTTTTAAAGAAATAATTTATGTTTTGAAACATAGTAATTTGCGAAGCTTGTAGAGTAGGGTTTAGTGTTTGAGATTTTAGAAAACCTTTTTTAAATTTTTTTTATGAAAATCTTAATAAAAAGTTAAATATTAATGAAATTTATTAATTTTTAGTTATTCAAATATATAGAATATTTTAAGGTTATGAAAAGAAATTTTATTTAAAGCATAACTTAAGGATTTAATTAATTCAACTAGTTTTTGATTATTCATGAAATTAGTTTTCAAACGCTAAGGGATTTAAGACAAATGACTAAAAACTAAAGTTTAAAATAAAATTTATAGCATATTTTAAGACTAGAGTAAAAAGTGTTGTTTAAAGCATATCTTAAGGATTTAATAAATTAAAATAATTTTTAATGATGTTTTTAAGAGTCTTTTTTATGATAGGCAATAAATTTAACAATTTCTTTAATTATCTAAAAATATTTAACAAAATGTTATATTGGAAAGAAGGACTTATGTAGGTTTTGCGGTCAAATATATAAAATTCAAATTTAATTATTTTAATATTTATAATTGTTTTGTTAGCCTATTATTAAAGTGTATAGCTAACGTTTTCTGTTCTCTTAGCTTTCAATTTCTCTTTAGATTATAATATTTATTAAAGCCATTTGTTAGGAGTTTTTAGTAAAAAACACCAAAAAATAAAAATAAGTCTTTTGATTATTTTTATATCAATAAAATAATTAACAACAAAACTATAAACAAAAATGACTCTTAGGGTTAATTAAACCTAAGAATCATAAGAAAATGCTTAAATGACAGAAAAAGGAAAGAAAATATATTTCGAAAAATCAATGAATTTTTTATTTCGGTGAATAATTACTTTGATGTTAATGATGACATTCTTTAAATGTTTATTTTTTATTTGGTTTTATTTTATTTAGTTTTATGTATTTTCTTGTGAGTTTTATTCATGTTAAAGTGTAGATATCTTTTATGAATAATTATAAGAGCTTTAATTTTAATGTCTTAACATTATAATCTTAATGAGTTTTTTTTTTAAGCTGGGGTTTTTACGTCAAAGGATTTTTAGGAATTTTAAAGTGTGAATAATTTATAAAGAATTTTTTGTGTCATTAGTTAATGATCTGAAATGAAGAGATTTATGGAAATTTTTTAGCAAGGAAGTTTATTTATTTAAAAAAATATATATATAAAGAAGAAAACTAAGCTTTTTAAATAATTTTAAGCTGAAAAACTTTTGAATAAAAAAAATTTTATTTTTTAATTCCCCTATAATTATGCATTAGTTTTCTGTTAGTTTCTTGCCTTTAGAAAATCCTTTTTAGCCCTGAAAGTTTTCTTATTTCAAAATTAATATTTATAAGTTAATGATATTATTTCTATCAAACTAATATTGCACTTTGACATTCCTATAAGTATGCTTTAAATTTCTGTTAGTAGATTTTGTTTGCTTTTGCTTTTAGAAAAAAATTTTCAGCCTTGAACTTATGCCTTATTTTTCATAATCAATACTTATAGTTTATATTCATATAAAATCCAAGGCTATTTATTAATTAAAGCTTTGCTAATATTTTCTTTTTATTGCCAAAATCCTTAATGTAGCCAGCTTTTCTAGAAAATGAAATTTTCTTTTTTTTAAACTTAACTATTTTAAATTTATATATATATATATTTTTTCTTTTGGCAAACAAATAAAAATAGAAAAGCTGGCAAAAGAAAAATATGTAAAATCTTTTATCAAATGTCAAATCATAATTATAGTCATTATCATAATGAGTGTTTGAGAGAAAAAAAAAAAAAAAACACCCAGAAATGGATACAAAGTTTGGCTATATATTAATACAAAAACGAAAAAAGAATAAAAACAACAAAATTAAGATAATGTCACGCAAATAATACACATTTAAAAAAATGAGAAAAGATGTCAACAAAATATATACTTTTTTACAAGGACATTGGCCCACAAAAACAGACATTTCCATAAGAGTGGAAACAAAAACAAAATTCTGTGACACTTGTCTACAAAACATTAATACACACACATACAAATAAAGACTCCAACTGTGTAAATGATGATGAAGATCATAGCATACGTTTGGGTGCTGTACTCTCTCATTTACACTTACATAGATAGACATTTAGCAGGAAAAACGACCTACTTATATAATTCTCACACAAACACATTTTCACATTTTTTTTTTTTCTCATCCTTAGAAAAAAATTGTCATGATGATGACAATGCCGCCATGTTTGAAAATTGAAAATTTCCTTGAAGCTTAGCAAAAAGACAAGAAAAAAAATCTTCTATTATACATATGATTTGGTGTTGAAAACAAGAATAATTCGTAAGAAAAATAACTCATTGTTGCTTTATATGGTACAAAGAAATAGATATGAACTTTTTTATTTTTCTTTTTTTTTTTTTTTGGCAATAGCATGTTTAGAATAAAAAATACATACTTAAGTCATTTTTTTTTTTTTTTTTTTTTGAGAATATCACATTACATTTACACTTATTCTACACATATATAGGGAGTATACATATGTAAGCTAACATTTGTCCTTACACATACACAAATAAATATGTATTTTTTTAAATGTATGTATGTTGTTGACATTTGTAATGTCAAATGTGGAATAAAAATAATATAATTGTGTCAGTGTAGTTGACATTTAAGGTGAATGTGAAATTTATTATGCGTATTTATAACTGAAATTTAATAAGTCAGTTTTTTTCTTTGTTGTAAATAAGTAATTTTATTAATTGTCTGTAGCAGAGTCTAAGTAAATAAAACGTGATGACAATGTTTTTTGTTGTATTTTATTTATTTATTAAGAAATTTTAATAAACTTATTCTTTTAACTTGATTAAGTCTAGTCTTTGTTTGTTTAAATGAGGGTGTCTAGAAAGACAGTAACTTGATACCTTTGAAAAAGTTTTTAAGACATGTTCTTTAAGTAGAGATCCTAATAGTTTGTTTTTTTAAAAAAAGTCTTTAAGTTTAAATCTGGAATATTAGAGGAAAAATAAAGAAAAAGAAAATATTAGTAAATAAAAAAATAGCATGTTGTATAAGTCAAGGAAAAAATATAAATCAAAATTTTCTTTAAAATATTATGACTATTAGTTTCAAAATATTTTTGGCTTTTCTATCTTATTATATGTAATTTTATTTTATTATTGTTATTATTTTTATTTTTGGGAGGACATTTGTGAGGGGGCCAGGTGAAAGAAAAGAAAGACTTTATCTTTGTTTCAAAAAAATTCGCTTTATTAGGACAGCCAGCAGTTAGGACGGAAGCACATTGTACTAAAATGTGTAAAAAGTTGTGATTAATTGAATTTTGAAATTCAAACTTTTTGTAATAAACTCGGGCACCTAATAAAAATAGACAAAATTATGTATCAACATCAGGTCTTTAAGCTAGGTTTTGTTTTTTTCTTACAAGGAGCTGTCAAAAGAGTAAAACATTAAATTTCAGTGTATTTATTTTAAATAAAAAGTCTTTTAAAGTAAGTTTAAAAAGGTACCATCAACTCCAGGTATTTAAATGTACTTTTCTTCAAGTATTTTTAAATTATATTTTGTCCTAATATTTTTGTTATTTTTTTGAAAATTGTCCTAAAATACACTAATTTTAAATTTTTATGGAATGCAACTTAAAATGTTATAGGTTGTTTGTTATTAAACATTTTTTTTATCTAGTTATCATGGAAAAATACGTCAGTTATTTTATTTTTAATCAACATGGTTGTTGTTGATTTGTCGTGATTTTCATCAAAATGAGTGACGAAAAAGATGTTTGTGCTACAAATTATTAAAAAATTTAAAAAAAAATCCAAATTGGTCCTACAAATAATTGGACACAGAATTAAATTTCTACCGTCAAACTGTTTCTAATGTTATTAAACAATATCAGTAGAATTTGACCATTGATAGGAAACCTGGTTCGGAAAGAAAAAAAGGTCCACATGATATTGGGAACGCCAGAAATTTGAAAGAATATTGAAAGGAACTCCAAATATATCTGGTAGAAAAGCATCCCAGTTTGGCTTTGACTATTTGATTCGAAAATTTAAAGCTAATGTAGAGTTGATAACATATAAAGTCCAAAAAGTTCAAACAGGAATGCTGTCAAAAATTTAGAAGCCAAGAATAGGACACGGAAATTAAAAACAAATTTCATAAAAAAATACTCAAGTTGTATAATTGACGAAGAAATGTATGAGCTGGCAGAATTTTCGCAGCTTCTATATTAAAACTTTTATATTGTCAATGCTCGAGGCAATGTTAAAGATAAGTTTAGGACCCAAAAGCAGAAAAAATTTACTAAAAAATTCCAGCTATAACAAGCTTTTTGCAGTTGCGGCAAAACAGGAAAGTCATTTGATACATTCGGATATATAAGTACCAAAATATACATCAAGGAATATTTGCAAAAAAAAACTTCTTCCTTTCCACACATTTTTGGCCCGATTTGGTATCATGTCACTACGGTAAGAAAGCATAGTTTTTGTGCCAAGAGAGATCAATTTTCCAAATTGTCCATAGCTTAGACCAGTGAAGAGATATTGAGCTCTTGTGAAAAGTGAATTGAAGACCACAGAAAAGGTGTCCCGAAATATTGAAGATTTTAAAAGAATATGTACACACTGTTAAAAAAAAGTGACTGAAGCAACTATCAAATCTCTAACGGAAGGGTTACCAAAAATGGTCCACAAGTTCATAAGTAGTAGTTAGAACTACAAAAGTTATATTTTTAACTTAAATTAAATTACCAATTAAATATAAAAGTAATGAAAACTCTAAGATTAACCGTTTCCAAGTTATTGAATATTATATATGTTAAGATTTTTTCGAACGCACTCCTTATATGGGTAAAATTTTTGGAGGTGAAAAATCTGTTAATATCATTTTTAAGGTGTAAACTTTTCTAAACAAAATTTGCAATGCATTTGTTTCAATAAAATACAGAAAATGTTAATAGGTATTTACATAAATTAAATTAATTAAAAAATCTGTTAAATAATTACGATGGTTTTCTTTTTTTTAATTATACATTTTGAGGCAGTTGATAAAAATGATCACGATTTTTTTAATATATAGTGATTTTTTATTTTATTTTTTTGAAGAAAATACTTTTTTTTAATTTTAATTTTTAAGCCAACTTCATACTAAGAAGAAAGTTTCTATCTCTATTTTTAAAAACATCGAATATTATGCGTCAAAGTTTAACTTTGAAAGATTTCTCTTAATGTGATAATGACTACAGATTTTTTTCTAAATAATCCTACAATGCCTAAAAGTTTACTTTAAAAAATAACTCTTAAAATTAGGCAATACTTCTTTTTAATTTGAGAAATATTTTAAAAACTATTATGTAGTTTAGAGGGAAACATTTTACTTTTGTTATTATTAAATGCTAAACTTGTAAATAATAAAAACTGTCTGTAAACTTGTAAATTAAAATTTGTTGCCAACTTTTTAAATATTTTTGAATTTGAGACCAGTAACAAAAAGCTATAATTGACTAAACAAATATAGACTGTTCAAATGGTTAATTAAATATAACTTGCCTATATTTGCTATAGTTTAAAAATTTAGATAGCTAAATAAATTAAAATGTGACATTATTATAAAAATGCGAACAAAAGTATAAAAAAGTACTTGAAATTCTAACAAAAAATAAAAAATTTATAAAAATAATGATGTATTTTATAGAGAAAATAAAAAATATGTTGCCTATTTTCAGGCAACATTTGAATTCTTTTTTTTAATTTTAACAATTTGTAATACTTTTATTTATTTAAATTTGTAAAGTTGGAAGGTTTGTTTTATTGTGTAATATTTAAGAATTTGTTAATTTTATTATTGTGTTTTGAAAGCTTAAAAAATATTTTTCCTTAATAATTTTCCAGAAATATTTCTTACAATGTATTGTCTATCTTTAGGCTTAAATCTTCTTTTGTTTTTATTTGTCCCTCTTAAAAGCAGAAAATACAAATAAAATCGTTTACCTTAAATAATTTATTTCTTTATTTTCGTTTTAAGCAATTATCATCAAAGGACACTAAACTTCTAAATTGTATTTTCTTTATATTTCGTTTATTGTTTTTTTTTTTTTTTTTTTATTCGACCTTTAGTTGAGTGTTGTGTTCGTTTATGTCAATGTACCTTTATTGTCCTTTGTTTGTTAGCAGCTCGAAAAAAAAAGGACAGGTGAAAATATATATTTATAGGTTCCTTTTTTTTATTATTACTCGTATTTTTTATGGGTTTTGTTTTTAGTGTTGGGTGTCCCCACACCAACTGGCCCAAAAACTTTAGGTCATTTTTTCTTGTACATAATAAATTTGTTAAATGTTATAAATAGACAATAGATTTTCTTTGTTGTTTTTCTTTTAAAGAGAAAAAAAAAATAAGATTTGTATTTTTGGTTGTATTTGGGTTTGTTTAAGGAGGAGGACGTACAAGCTATTTGTTGAAATTAATGGTTTATTGATTACTTTAGAAAAAATAATGTTTGTTACTTCATAAATTATTTTGATGGCTTTTTTTTCTTTAGCTTTAAGTAAGATATTTTTTTAAAGAATTGGACCTTTTTTTGCTTTAAGTCATAGGTTTTATTCTTAAATTTGAAACTATATTCTAAGAAAATTTTTCTTTATTTTATATAATAAAAAATTTGCTTTGATTGTGCTTTTATTTCTTTCATAATTATTAGTTACGGTTTATAATCCCTTTTCAAACTATATTTATGTACATTTTGGAAGTTATTTTCTAATCTATTAGAAAATAACTTATTATATGTCCAGCAGTTTTAACTAAATATGTTCCCAGTAGTTCTGCGGAGTGTCCTCCAGAATATGACTTTTGATTCAACGATCCAAATTGTTTTTAACTGTATGCATTTTAGACTACTTAAGGACAATACTTTAGGCAATCGCCTTCTCCCGACAATGTAAAAAACATTAAGCTCTCAAAAGTTAAAATGATATATAAACAACACTGGTGACTTTTTTGTAGCCAACAGAACTGCAAGTATCTTTACCTCAATCACATTCACATGTAACCAACAAATATAAATGTTTGTCTTTTACTTTCTGTACGAATTGACTCCATTTCTATGCTAAATAAAACATATGAGTGTATCTATGTTTCACCTAAAATATATCTATCCTTAAATGAATTATTGCTTTCAAAAACTCTCCCCTATGGAGGCCAGTGGCCATTTCTATTTAAATGCCTAGTATTTTCCATTACATTATGTGAAGCAATAGGAGGTAGATACAAGTAAATGCAAGTTAAGAAATGTATTTTATTTTAGTTCGTTTTGTTTAAAAGGCAAAAGGTTTTTAGACATCATAAGTAGCAAACATTAATTAGACTTATCTTAAGTGGTTTATGAAATTTTATGGAAATGAGTTATGATTTGTTATTGCTACTACTGCTGCTACCACAACTTTAACTATGGTCAGCTAAGCAATTTCCTTGATGTCTTAAGAAATGTTTTTGCATTTTCATTCATTGAGATATTTAAATGATTTGGAAACTTTGTTGTGGTTTTCAGTATATAATTAGACATTTTCAAAAGATTGTGTATTTAGGCTGATTTAGAATATTTTAATTATAAATACCAATTGAGAAGGGAAGATATTAAGTAAGAAAGTTATTAAGGATACTTATTTACAATGTTTTGTTAATAAAACTATTTGTATGGTAAACATTTGTTAGGAATTTGATTCAATAAATGACCTGGAAAATACAGCTGTTTTATTCGAATCTAAAACCAATATATTTCTCACGACTGAAAACTATGCTCGATAAATAAATCAATTGAGAATATTAATTATTATGGTAAAATAACTCCTAGAATTAGGCAAGAGTTTTAAATTTATAAATAATACAAATGACTAGTTTAAAGTAGTTAACGTTATTTTATTTTTTTTTTCTTACAATATCTAAATTTTAATTGATCTGAAATTAAATTTTAAATAAATAAAAACTATTTTGTCATAAAGGATAATCCCTAAATATAGGCAATAAATTTTAAACAATTTAAAGTCGTTCACGCATTTTTTTTTTAATATTATCTATTTTTTAAATATTTCTATTCATTCATTCTCTAACTTTTGAATCTGTAGTAAAAAAATAATCTTGAAAATAATTTCCATAATTATAGTTAATATGAGCAAAATCTATTTTGCAAATAATTTGGAAAACTCTCTTTGAATTTGATTATTATTGTTGTAATTACATAATTTTAAATTATATTATATTTAGGAGAATTTAGAATAATTAGTTTAAATTTTTTTATTGATTTTAATAATGACAATAGAGCACTATTTGGGGTTAAAGATTGATTTTCCGGAAATACAGCCGAACGGACATAATATAACCGCCATATAATTTTATAATGACCTGCGATAAACGGCATGTTTTTTAATATTTTCTTTTCCCACTTTGAACAAATTTTGATTTTAATAGAATGATTGAATTATGAGAAATTAATAAAAACGTTTTGATAAGTTATACTTTTGAATACAAATAATACTTTTTTTAAGTAATTTAATTAAAAACATCTGAAATGCAAAAGACTTGGTATTATT
Source organism: Protophormia terraenovae (assembly GCA_951394005.1). Lineage (NCBI taxonomy): Eukaryota > Metazoa > Arthropoda > Insecta > Diptera > Calliphoridae > Protophormia > Protophormia terraenovae. The sequence goes on from OX596076.1 coordinate 93,669,778, forward strand.
TTTATAAATAACTCAGAAATAAATTTGCGGAACTATTACGGTTATAATAGTGAATCTCATATATGTTTTCCAAGTTCTTTTATATCACCTTGATGGTGTACTAACGTCTGTCCATATGTAAGGCGCAAAGACAATATTTAGTTATTCCCAAGATACATTTAAAAATACAATTCAAAAAATCCAATATACAATATATTAATATTTTTTATACAGATTTAAGCACGATAAAAGGAGTAATAATACACATTCCATTAAAAATTATTTGGAATATTTACCATAAAAGAATTTTAAAAAGCTTATGATTAAAGAAAAACCAAGAAAGTTCTACAGCTATAACGGTATAACATATATTCCACAAAGTTCTAAATAGAGAACTATAATACGCAATTTTGGGGGACTGCTATTTTTGGGGATTTTTTGGATCAACCACCAAGAACGAATATTTACGCCTTCACAGTTTTCGGTTTCTTTGTCTGTGATTTTTTGTATGAAAAGATTTTGGGAGCCATTAATAAAAATATTCGACAAAAGTGTGTGAATTTACAAGAGCTAATTTTAGACAAGAGCAAATATTATAAACGTCGTTTATATAGCAGTTAACAAATGTTAAGCAAATATTGGTCGTATAATTATAAACAGCGTTAAGTCCTCTTTTTTGGCGAATTTTTTTTTAACCACTTTTTTGGTCATTTTTTAAATATTCTCAATGGCAACGCTGATTATAAGTATTTAGTAATCGTAGGATTAATTGAAGGATTATTGAAAGAACTGTAACAAGATCTACAAAATAGACTACATAGAAATTGTGCCCCAAGGTGTTCTTAATGGAACTAAATTTAAACATCTCTAATGAGTAATTTTAGAACTTAAATTAAACATTTATCTTATCCAGTGACCATTATTAAGTGAATGGTTAGTATATCCCACTGTATACAAATTGTGGTCTTTGGAACCCTGACAGTGGAATATTTAAAATAAATTTGAAATATCCGAAAATTTTATCATATATTTTTTTTAATATTTTTAGAAATGATTAATGACAATTTAAAAGGGGTTAAGTTAGTGTTTATTATATGCTATTTTATAGAGAAGTTAGTCCAAGCGGTTTGGCTTAGGATCTTCTTTTAGGCCACTTTTGAACTGCTAATGTGTTTTTCTTAAACCTTTAATAAACTTTAAGGTTAAAAAATATATTATTTTAAATAGGCATGCATTAGGCTGAAATGATTTTAAAAGGATAAATCATTTTTCATAAAAAAATCATCTAATTGTATCCTACACCACCATAGGTGGTTGGGGTATTATGCATTTGTGCTGATGTATGTAACCCATAGAAAAAGTTATCTCAAACCCACCTTAAAGTATATCAATCGACTCAGAATCAGCTTTTTAATCAATCTAACGATGTCCGTCCGTCCGTCCATCTGGACGGTTGACTGGCTATCCATGTGAAATTTTTAAGATATTTCAATAAAATTAGGCACGTAAGACTTTTATGATACAAGGATGAAGCCTATTGAAATTTGCTGTGATCGTTCTATTATTTCACTTAGCCCCAATACAAAAGCCCCCCTGGAATAGAGTTTCAACACACAAAAATGCCTTAAAAATAATAATATTTTAATGAAAAGAAGTTTTGTATAGGAATCAATCTTTACACCAAATTTCATGAAAATCGGCTCACGATTGACCATAGCTGCCACATAAACTGCTCTTCCGAAAATCACTTTAATAAGCCTAAATCCCAGATAAATGTTTGTATAAAGTTAATATTCGACATAAATAAGTTATACATAAGTGTAACTTATTACACCAAATTTTATAAAATCAGTCCACAATTTACCATAGCTAACATAAAAGTCCCATTTTGGAAATCGCCCAAAGGGGTATAAAATCATATAAATGTTAGTATCAATGTAATATTATGTATTCTTATATTTGATTTTACATTTAGTAAAAGTATCGGTCCCCAATTGGCCACAAGTGTAATATAAGTCCCCTACCCGAGTTCTGATTCACATATAAAATGCTGTAGAGTATCATATAGTCAGGCTTGAACGACTATATCTTTCCCTCTCGTTTTTATTTAAAATTTGAAGAATAACTTTTTTGATGGTTTAAATTAAATTGAACCAATTTCAATTGAGACCAAAATTATCCATTATGATTATTAAAACTAAATTTCTATAATTCATTAAATATTGCTTAATTTTAGGCTTTAGGAGTTACAATATTTTTTTCTTAACTTCTCTATCTCCACTATTCTTACACGTTTTTCTATAACAAAATATATTAAGCATTACTTTTAGGCTTTTTTTTACTATGCTTACCAATATTTTTACAACAAAAAGCTATAAATTTCTTTTAGCAAATCATTATTAAATGTCATTGTTCAAAGTTTTTTTTCGTATGATTTTGCTGTTTATTTGAGTTAACTTCCTATTAAACTTCCTTTTAGTTAAGTTTAGTTTAGTTTGTTTTACTATTTCTCTTCATACATTTCTTTTTCAACTTTTGCACAAACATTTGTCCGTTATTGATGACCAATGGGAAACATTTTAATGTAACAATTGTCTAAACTGAAAACTATTTTTTATCTCAACGTTGTTACTCTTTCTCCCCTTAGTGTATCTTGCTATCAAACTATTCTGCTACTAAGTGTAAGTCATTGTTTTATGTCATCCTTTTTCGTTATTGTCTCTAACCAATTCATTTTGTTATACAAAGGTTTTTACAGGGCTTTAGAGTTCTTTTTTTATATTTTTCTTTTCGTATATATAAGAATTGTTTTGTTGTTTTTTGAAAGAAATTACTATAGCATACATATGAGTCTATCTTTGTATTTGTGCTATTATTTTTGATGTTGCACGTTTTTGCAACGTGCTGGGCTTTCAATGTTTATATTTCTTCGTTTATATCAACTTCAATTTGGATCTTTTTTTTTTTTTTTTTTTGGAATTTTGCTGTCTTTAACACTAGTTTTGTTATAAATAAAATGTTGGTGCATGTTTTTGAATTGTAGTTTGTTGGTTGTGTTCTTTTTGCTGAGATTTTAAGTTTGAAATATTTCTTGTACTTTTGCTATAATTTGTTGTTGTTGTTGCTGTTGTTGTTATCAACATTTATGCCTAGACATTGGTCATCATTCATTTGTATGTTTTGGGATTTAGAGATTTAATGTCATGTTTTACCCTTTACGTTAAAGGAAATAAATAAAATCACAGAAATGCCAAAGAATTTTAAATATATAGCAAATATATAAAGGAAATTATTTGTTTTGTTGTCTTTATTGTTAGCTAAATAAAAAATATTAGCACTAAATGTTGGTTTCAAGAGAAAAACTTAATTTCTTCTATAAATAGTGAAGAGTGAAATGAATTTTTAAAAATATTTATTTGAGTTATTAAGCCATCAATATATTTTAGAAAAAAATTCAAGAATATAGTTTTAAGCAAATTTAGAACGAGATCAGAAAGCAGGCAATATATTTTTATTTCTGTAGTCAATGCAAACTTTGTTTAATAAAATTTTAGGGTTAATTTTCTCTTAAATGTAATTTTACACTATGCTGTAAAATTACGCTATAATATTAATTTTTAAGGTTTCTGAAAATTTTACACAAAGTAGCAAATTCTAAATAAAAATGTTTGCTTTAATATATAAAATTTATACTGAATGGAAAAAAATGAAAGTAACATCTAAATTACAGATAGAAACACAAATTCTGCACTAATACGTTAAAGTATAATTATTGGAAAATTTTAAGTATTTTACATAATAGATTTGTAATTTTTGTAATTTTCGTTAAGCTAAAATTTTACACTAAAATGTAATTCACACGAAAATCTTATTTTATTTTGCACTAAAATTCAGAATGTAAAATGTACACCAAGTTATTTTTACACTAAAATATAAATTTAATTTTTAACTTAAACAAAATGTTATAGTAAAATATAATTTAAAACTAAAATGTAAATTTACACTCAAATATAAATTTACTCAAATATGCAATTTAAAGTTGCATTATTAAAATGTAAACAACACAAAAATGTGTAATTTACACTAAAAATTAAATTTACACCAAGAAGATATTTTCAAAATAAAATGTATTTTTTATACTTAAATTAAATTTCACAGAATATCATAAATACTAATATAATTTTAAATTTATACAAAACTTTAGTCTAGATAAAAATTTCATGTAAAAAATTAATTTTACATTTAAATGTAATGTTACACTAAAATGTAATTTTACATCAATATGTAATTTTACACCAAAATGTAATCCTATACTTAAATATAATATTGCACTAAAGTGTAATTTTACATTAAAATGTAATTTTACACTAAAATCTTTATTTACAATAAAATGCAATTTTACCCTTAAATGCAAATTTTCACTAACAAATAATTTTTCACTGAAATGTAAAATTAAAATTTTACACTGAAATGTAAATCGAACAACAAAAAGTTTTATACTTAAAATAAAGTCAAATGTTTTACAACAGAATCCACATTTAGTTTTTTAAATGTAGTTTTTTTCTAAAATTTAAATTTTACACTAAAATATAAATCTTATATTAACATGTAATTTTTACATTTTAAATTAATAACTCAAATAAAATGTTTACACTAAGTAATTTTATTATAAAATGTAATTTTACGCTACACTTACCCAGCAAAAAACGATCAAGAGCTTCCAAAAAATAACATTTTTACAATTTCTAAAGTAGATCAAAGTGCATATTTTAAACTTGTTTGGAAGTTCTTAATAATTACTTCCAAAAAAGTGAAAATAAATGAATTTTTAGAGGGAAAAAAGATTAAAAATTTTTAAGAAAATTAAAATTTTACAAACCATAAAGCGTTTTTAATATACTTTAAGAAGGATGAAACTGAATTTTTGTTAAAAATTTTATAAAGATAGTTTTAAGGGAAGTACTTCATAAGAAATTAACAAAAAGTATAAAAGAAGAACATCCTACCAATGACATCTATGTTTTAAAAGAAGAACTTCTGCAGCTCTTTTTCACCACTAAGTACTTACTTCCAATGACAACACAGTGTTAAATTCATGACTTTTTTAGTTCCCTTTTTGCTGGGTAATTGTATACATTAAATCGAAATGAATATTTTACACTTAAATGTTAATTTGACACAAAAATTTACAATTATCAATTAAAAATAGCTTTTACATTTAAATATTAATTTTACATTAAAGTAAATTAAGTAAAAAATAATAATAATTTTATACTAAAAGTAAATTTTACTATTAAGTGTAAAATTTACTCCAAAATGTAAAGTTTACATTGAAACGGAAATTTACTCTAAAATGTACATTTTTAAATGTAAATTTACACTAAAATTACCCCAAAACTTAAATTTCAAATGTATTAAATTATAATCAACAAAAATATTTACTGGGTTATCTTGCAAATTTCCTATATCAAAAGTTTAAACTTAATAATGAATCTTACCGACTCTCTGTCTCTTTACCTTCTTATTTATGTTGTTTGATTTGGAAGCTTAACGAAAAAAAATTGTCTTTGATTTTTATTGTTGTCATTGTTGTTGTTATTGTGGTGCTTCTCATACATACATTGTAGAATATTGTGTCATGCCTAAATTTGGTAACATGCATGTTAAATCCCATTTGAGAATTCATTCATGTTGAATTGTTCTTCATATTAAATGAAAATTGTTATTGTTGTCGCAATCGTAGTCGTTTGTTAGATGTTTCCTGCCATTTGTATTAATGTTTAGATAGTTTGTGTTTTTTTTTAGATATATTTTTGATGTTGGCAATACATTTTCATGGTGATTGTGATTTTTATATGTATTTGGCCAATCTTTAGTATTTGTTATTTTTTACATACTTACTTATTTACTGGTTATAATACCTACTTATGAGTACTAGTAAAACTGGTAGCTTTTCTTTTATATTTTTATTTATAAAGTATATAACCTCAAAAACATATGTTTTCTTTTTTTGTATGGTCATTTTTCTATTTTTTTTTTCTTGGGTTTTATGTTTGTAGTCCCTTATTTTCCTAGGGAATAAGTTCATAGAAAATTTGTTTTGCTTTTTAATCTTAAACAGAGAAATTTTATTTTTATGATGCTTTATAAAATAATAGTAAATAATAAAGTTTGATAATCATAAGGGAAATTAGGCAAACGTAAATTTGATTTACTAAAAACTAAAGCCCATAGCTAAAATGAGATTTAGTTTTAATTTTTTATCAGTCAAATAATAGGTTTAACAATTTCTTTTAAATATTATTAACCTGAAAAATACCCAATAATAATATGTTTTGAAAACTTTTTTTTTTTTAATTTACGATTTTTAACTTTTTCTGACCTGAGACGTATGATTAATATTAATTAAAGTCTCGTTTAACAAAAATTGCGCTAAATTCTAAAATTTTGGACAAAATGTATTTAAAATAGATGAAAATAAAAGCCAAGATAACAAACTAAATTTCTAATGAATATATACATTTATACGTAAACAAAATTACGAAAAAATTAACAAAAAAAAATTAATTTTGGATTTTTTTTTTAAGAATTATTTTAATTTAGTTAAACTTTTCTCCTTTACTTTCCTACATTCTCAATTTAGTTTTGCGTATTTTTTTCTACTTCTCTTGTTTCACTTCATATTTTAGTTTAAAAGTTAAAAAATGTACATAATCTACTTAACAGTAAATATAATATACGTTAAATTCCTTTATTATATTCAGCTTGCAACAAAACATTGCCAGTAGACAAGCCAACCAACCAGCAAAACTTATACAAAAACAAAAAAGACACCAACTTGGCATAAAAAAAAAATGAAAAACCCCAACTTAAATCAGTTTGAAAGCATTTTGCAAGCAGAAGAAGACAATAACGAAAATAACAATAATAAAATAAAAGGCAAAAGCATTGCCACAAAGATAATAAATAACTTTGAATACGACCAGCTTAATTAAATAAGCTTGCAAACAGATTTTAACAGATTTCAACACTATTTTTTTATTTTTATTTTTTGTTATTTGCTAAAAACCAAAAATTATATGAAAATATAAGAAAACCTTAAAAAGAAGACTAAATGAAAGAGGAAGTGGAGGAGTTGGAAGAAGTGTTTAGTGTAAGTTGGAAGTTAGTTTCTATAAGTCTAAAGCTTTTAATTTTTAGTAACTTGTTTGGCATCTCTGCAAGAAAAAACCACAATGAAAATAGTTTTGTGCCACAAATTTTATAACATTAAGGGAAAAGGAGGCTAAAGAACAAAATTTTACTTTACACTGTAAATATTTAGGGTAGAAGACACATTATACATTAAATGTAAATTATATAAATTTCCATTTACCATACAATGTAAATTTGAAAAACTATATATATATATATATATATATATATATATATATATATATATATATATATATATATATATATATATATATATATATATATATATATATATATATATATATATATATTGTACAATAGATTTAGATTTTACATTAAACTAAAGTAAATTGTAAACAAAATTAAATTAGACATAAAAATTTAAGTTTTAAATTTTAAAACTAAATTAGAAATTTGTATCCAAAATTTGTTTTTTTTTTTTTTACTAAAATGCGCTAAAATGGCAACTTGACTCTAATATACACATACATAATTTTGCACTAAAATGTAAATTTTACACTTAAATGTAAATTTTACACTAAAATTTAAATTTTACACTAAAATGTAAATTTTACACTAAAATGTAAATTTTACACAAAAATGTAAATTTTACACTAAAATTTAAATTTTATACTAAAATGTAAATTTTATACTAAAATGTAACTTTTACACTAAAATGTAAATTTTATACCAGAATGTAACTTTTACACTAAAATGTAAATTTTTTACTAAAATGTAAATTTTATACCAGAACGTAAATTTTATACTAAACTGTAAATTTTACACTAAAATGTAAATTTTATACAAACATGTAACTTTTTCACTAAAATGTAAATTTTACACCATAAATGTAAATTTTACACCATAAAGGTAAATTTTACACTAAAATGTAAATTTTACACTGAAATGTAATTTTTACACTGAAATGTAAATCTTGTACTGAAATGTAACTTTTACACTAAAATGTAAAATACACACTAAAAAATAAATTTTGCTCTAAGATGTAAAGTTTAAAGTTTACACTAAATTAACCTTTCTCCTTTTAATTTTTGTCATTTGAGCCCTTTATAATTTAAAGTATTTTTTATGCTTAAGCATTCTTTGGCTGTGTATTCTTTAGCAACAAGATTTACTTAAACATTTCCAAACAATAAAGTATTTAAAATCTTCTGGAATATAGAAAACATTTTGAACACTCAACATTAATATTAAAGCAAGCAAAGATTTTTACAACAAGAATTCCTTATATTTACATAAGAAAATAAAAAATAACTAAATGTAAAAAAGCATTGAAATGATGCAAATTATTTTTGTGTGTTTTTGAAAGAGATTTGCAACTTAAATTGTTTTGAAAATAATTTTATCTCTTTTGCTGTTTCATTTTTTTTTTTTTTTTTTTTCTTTTCAAATAACAACAAAAACAAGCCTAAAATATGTATATATTTTACTAAAGTTGCAGCAACTCAGTTTGTTTGTGGTTATGTTTGGAAGTAGATAATATGGAAATTTTTGTTATATATATTTTTTTTAATGCTTAAATACAACTGTGTTTGTATGTTAAATTCAGCCTAAAAAGATGCTTTAAATAGTTGTTTAAACTGCAAACAAATGAAATAATCATGCTTACACTTTTAACTAAAAGATTTTTGTTGAAATATTTGTGGGAGAGTAGAAAAGTAAATTATTCCTCATATACTTTTATACATATGAAAAAAGCTTAAATGTGTGTATGTGATAAATACTAGAAAAAAAAAAAACTAAATATGGAGAATATTACGCCTGCAAAAGACATGTATACATGTTTTGGTTTTAAATCCTTTCTTTTTTTTTTTTTTTTTTTTTGTTTTTTTCTCTTGCTTACTATGGATTTCTATTACAGTAAGTCTTGGAAAATTTTAATTTTTTGGCTAAATGCCAAAAAAATTTGTTGGCCAAAAATAACAATGACTAGCAATATATCTAGAGAAAAAAACCAACATAGAAAACAAATTTCCAAATCACAAACCAAAACATTTGTTTGTGTTATCTGTCTGGCAATCTTTAAACCATAAAACGAAAAACTTTCATAACACAGCACAAAAATACAAATACACATATATGGTAAATGAGTTTTCAAAACTGTATAAAGGACTTTTAAGTGTAATTTCACATATTCAGCTATATATGTGGCTTTAAATAGTGTGAAGCATAACTGTAAACGTTGCCATATGATATTTGTTAGTGTAATAAAACACACACATATACACAAAATACTATTTGTCATCATTTATGGCTTAAACTTGGAGAAATCCAAATAAAGAAAATATTTGCTGAGAGTTTATGTTTGAAAACTAATAAGAAGTATTTAAGGGTTTATTGCACAAAAATTAATAAAAAAAAGAAAAAGGCAAACAAAAAAATATTAAGCCTTAAATTAGGCAATAGTTTTTTTAACACTTAAGTAAAAAATTTACTCTTAAACGTTAATTTTACAAGAAAGGCAAATATACATAAAATTCTAAATTGTTTTTTATACAAACATTTTACATAAGAATGTAAATTTTACTTTAAAATAAAAATTTTATTCTGAATTGTAAATTTGACATATAAGTTAAATTTTTATACTCCAACATACATTTGAAACTAAAATTCAAATTTTAAATTTAAGTAGTAATTTTACACTGTAATGTATATAAATAATTTTATATAAAAATGGAATGGATAGGACCAGGGGAAATGGTACCCCCATACATCGAAAATAATAAATATCATATATGTTAGGAATTATTATGGCAAAAGTTTCAACATTCTGTAATAATAACTTTTTTATTAACCTTTGTAAGTTCAGATATAAATGGGAAATGATTCCCTCCACACAAAACAAGCATTTTTAATGGTATATCTAAAGAACTACTATATTGAGAGCTCTAAAATTTTGTGGGAAATATTTTATTATCATAATATATTGATGAAATTAAATTTGGACGGAAAGAGCCAGCGGAAGGCACAGTGTCATATTTATCCAAATTAGAACGACAAAAATAGAAAATAAAAGTTTATTAATTGAAGTAATTATTTTCGCATTTATTGGAAAACATATCATATATTATGGAAAAAATACTAGGAAAGTGTCCATAGTGCGAATTATTGATTTTCAAAATTGCAGCTTTTAAAAATATTTTAATTTTATTTACAATTTGTGTAAGGAAATATGTTAACTTTAACTTCTTATATCTCAGTAAATATTGCAGATATTGATATGATTTTTTGGTATGTAATAATAATTGTATTCAAATTATTATATTATAATTTTCTATGTTGCAAAATCAATACTGAATATATTTACTTTTCATTTAAAAGAAATCATAATATTAAAAAACATATTTTTTGGAAAATTCTATCTTTAATGGACTGGAATTAAAAAGTTCCAACGAGTTCCAATCTAAAAATACAATTGTTCTATAAAAAAACATCAATAAAATTATATTTGAGAATATTGGCTGCGACTTTTTGCGATCTTTTAAAATATTAGAATAAAACGTGCGGTACCTCATATTAGCAATTTTTCAAGAGTTAATTAAACACTTTAAGGTAATGCCTGAAAATTTGTTATGCAAATGTAACACTAAGATTGGTGTGATTAGATCTTGCCATGCCTACTTTTAAAATATACTTTATTTTAATAAAATTTACAAAAATATGTCCGATATTCATACAAATAAAGTATTTTTTCTGTATGGGAGTGGCAGAGATTCTTCCCACCCATTGAAAGTACGGCCTTATCTACTAACAGAATATACAATTTCAGACCAATATTTCCTAAACTAGATTTTTGTCGTTCTAAAACTGCCAAATGTGACACTGTGGAAGGGGTAGCCTCCATATAAGGAATATATTAATTTTCGCATATTTGAAAGAGTAATTTACTAAAAGTTAAAAATTTGTAGAAGTAATTTTCATATCAAATTTCGTAAAGGGTAGTAGAAGACCCTACAAAAATTAAATATTAGTTATCGCATCAAATGGAGTTGCGACGCGCACCGGGAAAAGCTAGTGTTAAATAAAATAAAATTGTCACAAAAAAATCAATTTTACACAAACATATTTTGCATTGAATTGTAAGTAAGTTGAACATTTTCAATTACAATTATTGTTGTAATTGAAAAAATATCAATTACATTTGCTTGTAATTGCAATTGAAAACTTTCAATTACCATTGCATGTAAAGTAATTTAATTGAAAATGTAATCATTAACCCCCAACGCTGACTAAAAATAAATTTTATTTTTAAATATAAAAAAATAAAATAAAACAAAAAATTTCATTAGATATTTTTAAGAAAATGTCTATCAGTTTTAAATAAACAAAAGCATATTCTCTAAAGATAGTTCATTTTGAAAGCAAAATCTATAATTTCCATCAACCATCAAAACCATTTCTTTATGCCTTTAAATAGGCATCAAATTACTTATGTTAACTTTTTTTGCATTTTATACATACACATATAAAATATATCTTTACGAAAACTCTTCCTACTTTTAAAGAAAACCAAAATAAAAATGTGAAACAAGTATAAAAACCTTGAAAATGTTAAAAATTTATTTCAAGTCTAATTAACTTATATGACAGCCTTAAAATATGCTTTACTTTTTCTTTTCAACTTTTACAAATATGTGACAAGATTTTTAGCAAAAAAAAAAAAAAACAACAAACAAACTGAATAAACAAACTTTCAATGTTTCCTGAGGATATGAAAGGTAGTAAAAAATAAAGTTTTTCCTATAAGTATGCTTTATAAATTTATAAATAATAAATTGAATTAAAGCTACTTAACCTAAAATGTATTTTATACTGTATAAACAATTTTAAAATATTATAAAAAATATATATTAAAAGTTTGAAAAGAAAACTTTAATACTTAGATAACCTTAAATATACTTTAATAATTTGTTGGCAAATGGAAAATAATATAAATTTGTTAGATATTTTATATAGTATTTAACATTTTTAATTTTTATAATTTTGTTTAAAACATAAGTTTGTTTCTTAAAATAAAGACTTTATATAAATTCAATCACTTTGGTAGAATATTTATACATATACTTATCTGTTTCCCTTGAAATATTTTAATTTGTTGGTCTACATATTATCTTACTTAAAGTACCTACATATATTTGTCTAAGGTTTACATTATTTTTAATGCAATTAAAGCTTTCTAAGCCTTAATGTAGCCTAAAGCATATACAACACTCCTCAAATTATACTTTAATTTTTTTCAACAAATTAATTTCTACTTAATATATGCTAAACATAAGAAATAAATATTTAGCTCTTTTTTTTTTTTTTTTTGCTAAAAGAAATATCTTCCCTCTCAATCTTACTACCCGCAGAGACAGCTACTTTGGATACTTGAAATTAAAATGAGTACAAAAAATAATATATACCTGCTTGTAAATAAACCTCAACATCAACAACAAATATTTACTAAATGCCACATATGTATAAGTTGTTATATTTACACATATACTCATTCGTTTTCCTATACACCTTGTAGCACGTACTTGTAGCAAGCAAAAAAAAAAAAAAGTTTATTATTTAACCGCTAAACTGCTTAAAAACTTGTAATGAACTTGAAGTACATTTATACATAACAACAAGTAAAATGTTAAGAGTTTCTTATTTTAAGTATATATTTTTTTTTACCCTGCTTTTTGTTTTCTATTAAAATATAAGTTTAAGTACGTACATATATACAAAAGCAAACTCTGCTTAAGCTTTTGTTTAGCAGCAGTAAAGTGCAGCGACAACTTAGGGCTGCTGTACAAGAAGAACAAGCCAAATTCTGGGAAAGGCAGCTTAGGTTTTATATATTATTTTTAGAATAAAATTATAAAGAGATTTAATTTCTTATTTCAGTTTTTAATTTTGTTTTAGCTAAACTTCCCTTTTATGTAAGAGATTTTGTTTATTTGTATAGTATGTATAGTATTTGTTAACATATGTTTTTGAAAAATACAAATACCTTTATGTACTCTTTACTCTTATGTAGTAAATGTTTAACATCTGTGATAGAGTTGCGCAAAGAGGTCGGGAAATTGTACTAATGAAATTTAGAATTTATTATTTCAACTTGTTATTTTCAAGTTGTTATTTTCAAGTTCAATTTATAGGTAAAATGGAGTAAAATTAAATTGATGATGAGTAGATGTAAATTTTACATTTACACAATTTTAGCGTAAAAATTTACATTTTATTGTAAAACTGTAATCATATTTTAAGATTCGCATTTGACTACAAAATGTACAATTTAGTGTAAAATTTCTGATTTTGTATAGAATTGATTTTTTATTGTAAAATTGACATTTTAGTGCAAGGTTGACATTTTAGTGTAAAATTTACATTTTTGTATAAAAATAACATTTTAGTGTAAAATTTACATTTTAGTGTAAAATTGACGTTTAGTGTAAAATTGACATTTTAGTGTAAAATTGACATTTAGTGTAAAATTGACATTATATTGTAAAATTGGCATTTTATTGAAAAATTGACATTTTAGTGTAAAATTTACATTTTTGTATAAAAATGACATTTTATTGAAAAATTGACATTTAGTGTAAAATTGACATTTTAGTGTAAAATTGACATTTAGTGTAAAATTTACATTTTTGTGTAAAATTGACATTTTAGTGTAAAATTTACATTTTAGTGTAAAATTTACATTTTAGTGTAAAATTTACATTTTAGTGTAAAATTTACATTTTTGTGTAAAATTTACATTTTTGTGTAAAAATTACATTTTTGTGTAAAATTTACATTTTTGTGTAAAAATGATATTTTAGTTAAAAATGATATTTTAGTGTAAAATTTACATTTTTGTGTAAAAAATAACATTTTAGTGTAAAATTTCCATTCCAGTGTTAAATTAACATTTTTGTGTAAAATTGAAATATTTGTACTGACGTTTTTGTATAAAATTAAGGCTTTTGTGTGAAAATTTAATTTTTGTTGCAGAATATACAATTTAATTAAAAATTTACGTTTTAATAAAAAATTTTAAATTTGGTGTAAAATTTATACAATAATGTAAAATTTATTTCATAGTGTAACATTTCTATTTTAGTGTAAAATTTACATTTAAGTATAAAAGTCGCATTTTGTTGCAAAATTTTTAGTTTAATGTAAAATTAAAATTATTGTGTAAAATATATATTTCTGTGTTAATTTAAATTTTTCTGTAAAATTTACCTAACCTAAATTTTACAGAAAAATATGAATTTATAATGAAAATTTATAATTTAGTGCAATATTAATACATTCTAATGTAAAATTTTTTATTTGAGTTTAAAGCTTACATTTAAGCGTAAACTATAAATTTTTCTGTAAAATTTCTTTTGTAGTTTAAAATTTACATTTAATCGTTATTGTAAAGTGATTTCATTGTAAAATTTACATTTTAGTAAAAAGTTTATATTTTTGTGAGTAACGAATTAACGTTTATTTGAAAATATTGGTAATATATAATAATTCCATAATATCTAAATCAGAATCTAAAGTTTAAGTTACATAAGTGTAAAATTAAAAAAATTTTTCTTTTCAAAAATTTACCCCCTGTTTTTATAAAACGAACGAAAAATTCGTTTCGTCAAAATGTAAGGAAAACAACAAATAAATTTAAAATTTAAAATTTATTTGTTGTTTTCAATATAAATTGTCGAAACGAATTTTTCGTTCGTTTTATAAAAACAGGGGATTAATTTGATAGAAAATATAATATTTTTTATTAAGTATTTTTGTGTAAGATTTACATTTAGGTGTAACATAAGTGTGGTATAATGTTTACATTTACTTTTTGTTTATCCTTTTTTTTTTTTTATTTCTAGTGTAAACTTAATGTAAAATTAATATTTTATTATAATTTTATTTAAGTGAATGTTTTACATTTGAGCGTAAGATTTACATATTAAATAAAATGTCACATTAAATTAAAATTAACGTTTTAGAATAAAATTTACTTTTAAGTAAATTAAAGAGTAAATGTATAGCTTATTTTTGAATTATCCTATATGTGGGAAGGAATAGGTATATTATTAATGTAAAGTATAAATTTATATATATATAAAATTTTCTTTTATTAAAATCCATATTTAATTTTAACCTTTTGTTGTAAATTTTATTTTCCGTCGTAAAATTTACACTGAAGTATAATTTAAATATAATTTTTTTCTGGAAAATTTACATTGTCTGACAATATTCCTTCTAGCGTAAATTTTGTGTAATTTTAAACTTTAATTCAACGTTTTTCAGTATAAAGTAAATAATTTCATTACTTTGAATAATTTTCATTTTAATGTAATTGGTACAATTATTTTAAGCTAAAGTTTAAATATTAACTTTAATTTTTTTATGTAAAATTTACTTTCGACTAAGAATTTTAATTTTTCCCAAAAAGTACCTTTAGTGAATCCTTTATTTCATCATTTTTCATTCTAAATCTGTGGCATTATTTCTTATATATTTTAATTTAAACATTCACATAAATATGTACCCTTGTACTACTTACAAACTCTTGTATAAGTAGTTATAAAACAGTATTCGTTTCATGTATATGTTTGTATTTTCTGTGCAAGTATTTGTAAAGGTTTAACCGCATTGCATTTTTGTTGTATGTATTTTATTCGTAAGTACAAGTATTTGTAATAATGTAAGTAAAACAAATAGTATTTTTGTAGTTACTATAGATTTAAACATGTTTTTACATTTCAAAACTCTAGAAAAAGTAGAGCTAATCTATGGATGTCGTTGTATTGCGTGGCATTTATACTAAGCTACGAGAAGAAAGGGGAGTTAAAATAAGAATTTTGCTTGTTTTTTAAAAACATATTGAAGCTTAGTAGCTATTGAATTGTGTAATGTTTTGTAATTTATTTTGTAGTTTCTATGTTTTGTTGGTATTTGTTAAGATATGTTTTAAATACATATGTATAGTAAATTTGTTTTTTGGTTTTTAACCATGTATGTTTTGAAATAAAACAGCTTTTTTGGCAATTGTTTGCTTTTTGTGGCGATAATTGAGAAAGGCTGCAGAGAATTGAAAGGAAATAAAATTAATGCTGTTAAAATATAGAAATTAATTGTTGGCTTGTTTTGGAGGGTAATAGAAGAAAAGTTTTTAAGAAAATTTAAATAATTTAATACTTTATTTAGC
This sequence comes from Protophormia terraenovae, assembly GCA_951394005.1. Taxonomy (NCBI): domain Eukaryota; kingdom Metazoa; phylum Arthropoda; class Insecta; order Diptera; family Calliphoridae; genus Protophormia; species Protophormia terraenovae. The sequence goes on from OX596076.1 coordinate 93,686,135, forward strand.
TTAAATAGTATTTTATCTGTTATAATTTCTTTTAAATTGGAAAATTTTAGAGCATTTTTATTTATTATTTCATAACTATTTAATTTCAACAATTAGTTAGCATAATTTCTTAATTTATAAAAAAAAAATCTACAAGGCGTATGATTAATTTTAACTGACTATATTTTTTTACTAAAACTGCTCTATCTTAGACATTTGTTATCGAAAATTATTAAAAGAAATTTTTAATAAAACCTATGACTTCAAGCTATCAATTATGTTTAATTGTCAAACTGTGTTACATTAAAATCTTTGATTTTTTTATTCCTTAATTCTAAAAATTTTATTAATTTTTACAATAAATTGTTCCAGACTTATTTCTTTAGAAGCTTCTTAAAGTTTAAACTAGTTATAGTCTTTAATATCTGTGTTTTTTATATCTACAAAAACAATTCCTTTAAAAACAAATATTTCCCTTTTGATTAATCATATTTATCTTAGACAATATGACCACCCAACAACATGTGCTAACAAAAATTATGCCTACAAAAATCATGTATACCACCCATACAAATGATTCAATAAAACAAAGAAAAAAAGCAAACAACCACGCAATTTCATAGAATGTTAGAGTTTAGACAGAGAGTTCATGTCAAGAAATGTCTGAAACTACGTGCAAAACATAGAAAACGTGATTACCTTCTAGCAACATAAAAGCACAGCTCCAAAAACAAAATTAAAGGCATCTTAATAAAACAAAAATCAATTTTTTTTTATAAAAAAATTTAATAGCTAAAAATATTAAGAAACCTTCAAAGGCAAAGAAATTAAATTTAATATTAAACTAGTCTTTAAATAAAATTTCAAATGTATTTTTCTCTATGCTTTAAATTTTAAAGCTTCACCATTAAAAGTAATTTTTAAACCTTAATTTGATTTCATATAAAAGCGGAAATTTTATTTGAATCAATAGATATTTATTTATTTTTATTTTTTTATTTTTTTTTTGTCTGTTTTTATATAACATATTTTTTTCTTTTAAATCTATTGAAGTATAGAAATAAATGTTTTAACGCAAGTATTTTCTATAAAAATATAAGCAAAAGAAATCTTATTTTTTTTTTTCAAACTGTAACTAAATAAAAAACGTATGTTGTTTGGTAATTTTTAAAAAATGTTGAACGATTTTTTTCTATCTATACTTACTTACATTTCAAATGCATTTTTACAAAGTGTGTATATATGTGTTTGTTATTATACATATGTATTGGTGTTTACTTATCTACTCTCAACACTTGTTAGTTTCACGTTCTTTTTTAGATTTTTCACTTAAACCAAAATATTTTTTTGCGTATTTTTTCATGCACAATATTTGGTTGAAGATTTATATTTGATTCCCCGCCAGTTCTTTCTTTAGCAATATTTTGATTACTAGACTAAAAGGCATTTTTGGTCGAAATATCTTTTTGTATAGTTAAGCCAACACTAAAATAATTGGCCCAAATTTATAGGTATAGTCTTAACATGCAACTGAACAATGGACTGGAACACTGACACTGGACCAAAAATTTATCTTTATATATAATACGTCGTAATTTTTTAAGAATTAATTGAGAACTGTGTAAAATACTATCCCCATATTATTATAAGGTTCAATTGATACTTTGTTGATTACATTATATCGAATACTTAGTATTTCCTATAAACTACAGGGCATTTTTATATATCAGAAGACTTTACTTATACACATATAAATATGTATGTATCTAAAAAATTTCATATGTGTGAAATGTTGATAGAGTGATTGATTACATTACAATCGATATTTCAGTGAATATGGAAAATATATGTTGATTTGTAATATTGCACAGATTTTTTTTACTCCATTTTATTTTCTTTCTTAGAAATAAATAAAACAGATGATGAAAATACACAAGATTTGATTTTTTTATGAAAAAAATATATTTAAAATATTTAAATACACGTAGCAGAAAATATTGATAAAAAAAAATCCTAAATTTTAAACACCTTAAAAATATACAATTTCGGAATAGATAATTTAGAGCATATGTTAATCAAATATTTATACCCTGCACCAATATAGGTGGTTGGGATATTATACGTTTATGCGAATGTTTGTTACAAAAAAATCTTCGGACTCTCACTTTAAACAGCTTCGAAAGTGATTCTGAGTCGATTTATCGATGTTCGTCCATCCGTCTGGCTGGCTGCCTATATAAACATTGTCCGCAAAATACATAGCTCTTGTTTTTAATATACAGTTAACCCTCGATTTACGCGATTTCCTTACAACAAGATTCAATATAGTAAACATTTCTTGAAATACGCGCTTTTATTTAACGCGAACTTGATATAACGCGTTTAAACAATAATGGCAAACCTTGAATTGCGCGAAGTACAGTACTATACACTGAATCGTCTGCAGAAATGTTTATTGAAAAAATAGTTTTTTTAAGAAAATATTTAAAAAAAGGATCAAAAATTATAAAATATCGAGAAAATTTAATAGAAAAAAATTTATAATAGTACCAAAAAAAAAAAAAGAACGAACAAGTGCTTCCAAAAAACAAGCGCTAATATATTCGGCCCGGCCGAATCTATATACCCACCATCAAAGTAGGTAGTAAAGTGGGCGGACCACGCCCATTTTTTGTTTCCGACTTTACATTGGTCCTTGAACTATGTGAACACAATTTCGTTGATTTTCACCATATATGGGAGGTGGGCGGTAAAATAGGCGGACCACGCCCATTTTTGGTTTCTGAGTTTATGTCGATCCACCAAGTATACGTACAAAATCCACCAAGTATACGTACAATCGTTGGCGTACGTGCTTTTATTGAAGAAATATCAGCAGAAAAGTATTTCACGGACACCCTGTGTTTCTACTTTTTAGCCCATAACTTTTTTGTTTATTAACCGATTTTTCCCATTTTCAATACCAAACAAACCCTATATAAGATAAATATTTGTGTCAAATTTCGTCTCCCTACGTTGCCCCGTTCGAGCTCTATCCTGCTTTCAAAAGACGGACGAACATATCTAGATCGACTCAGAATTCAACCAGGACCCAGAAAATATATACTTTGTGGGGTCTTAAATGATTCCTTCGACATGTTACACACGGAACGACAAAATCAATATACCCCCCATCTTTTTGATGATGGGTATAATAAAATTTTCAGCACTTTTTTGCAAGTTCTTAATAATTACTTTCAAAAAAGAAAAAAAAAAAAAAATTTATAAACAGAGTTTTTAGAAAAGTACTTCAAAAGAAATGAACAAGAACTAGAGAAAAGAACATCCTACAAACATAGGTTAAAAAAAACTTCCTTCGCTCTTTTTCACCACTAAGTACTTTCCTCCAATGACAATACCATATTAAATTAATGACTTTTTGAACTCTTTTCAGTTCCTCGTAAATCGAGGGTTAACTGAACTTTATTAAACATTTTTAAAAGATAAGAAAATGTATAGAAAAATTCTTATATATATCTTTTTTTTAAATTTAATAATAATTTCTTAAAGTATGTTCAAACTAGTCAAAAATTTTACCAAAATGATGTAACCACTATATAAAATAACTTCTCCACTTTAATGTGAAAATATTTTTTGCTTATCATTAATATTAGCTGATAATTTACGGAATCATTTTTAACGCTGCTTTCTCTTATAAAACATTTGCAAGATCAAACAACGGTAAACAAACAACAACGGTACATTTTTAGAATTAGTAGTCATGCAAATTTGGTGATATGTGAGCATAGTTTTATCATTATTTTTATTCTTATTTTAATATAGAAACTTTTCCAATTTCAGATACCAAGTCTTTAGTCGACCGACAACTACAGCATTTATTCCCTTACCTAATCGTCTCCCGAACAGAAAATAATGCGGAACACGCCTATTTTTTGTTTCCGAGTTTACATTGGTCTTTTAACTATTTGAACACAATTTCACCTTATATGGGAGATGGGTTTTTGGTTTGCGAGTTTATATCGACCCCCGAAGTATACGTACAAAATTTCGTTGTCATACATGCTTTTGTTGAAGAAATATCAGCAGAAAAGTATGAAACGGACAACCAGTGTTTCTAGTTTTTAGCCCATAACTTTTTTTTTTGTTAACAGATTTTACTCATTTTCAATAATAAACAAACCTTATATAAGATAAATATTTGTGCCAATTTTCGTACCCCTACGTTGCCCCGTTCGAGCCCTATCCTGCTTTCAACAGACAGACAAACGGACAGACGGACGGACATAGCTAGATCGACTCAGAATCTAACCAGAACACAGAAAATATATACTTTGTGGGCTCTTAGATAATTCCTTCGACATGTTACACACGGAATGACAAAATCAATATAACCCCCATCTTTTTGATGGTAGATATGAAAAATAAAATGATTACAAAGATTTTAAAAGTTTTTTTTTTTTTTTTATAGTTTATAGGAAATTCTTACAAGCTCATCAATTTTTTAATTGCTTGTTCATATTTTACCTCCTTAAAGTATGAAATATTTCATTAGAGGCATTTAGAATTTCAAGAAAAATTGTTTAAAATCATATCTGTAATTGCCATGCTACGAATTTAGGAATTTTCTAAAAATTTAGGAAATATTAATGTTTTATTTTATTTTGTTTTGCCAAATAGTGTTTTGCTCTCAGTTTTTGTCCCCTAAATGTATGCAATATATTATTAGAATATTTGTCTCCTTAATTTTATAATTTATATAAGATTTTTAACATAAAAAAGCTCGTATCTTAAAATAAAAATAATTTCAATATTTTGTAACTCAGAAGCTTAAAAAATTATTTCGTTATCTTTGAACTCTCAGCAAACTTAAATTTTTGCTCAATGTTTGCAAACATGTTATTGAAATATTATTTTAAAATTTTTATAATTTATAATTTTTTTTTATTGTAATCTTTCCTAATTTATAAATATTTTTATTTAACAAGTGTTGCCGCCTTATTGTATCCTAGGTATTTTATGTTTACCTAACTGTAATAATTGTACTTTTAAGTTAAAAACTTTATTTACAATGGTGAACTTTCTTGAAAATCGAGAATTCTATATAATATGTTATATTTTGTAAATTGTTATATGTTTTTATTTATGCACCCTTATCCGCCAATAATTAAATAGAAGCAAATAAACTCAAATTTTCAACACACAAATAAATATTTATTTAGTTTTTCCAAAGTCTTTTTAAAATCTTCAGATAAAAATATTCCCACTTGATATATTTGGTTACCAAAATATTGTATTTTATCCTTTTTCTTAACAAATATTTATCAAAAACTTGCAGGTAATACTTTCTTATAACTTATATCAAAGATACGTTTAAAATATTTACCCCTAAAGGTATGCAAATGTTTACAAAAATAATTTCTTTAATTAAAAATATCCTTAAGAATTGCTCAATTATAAAAATTGTTCCCACTTTTTTCAGTCTAATGATCTGTATATATTATCCGCTTGAGTTATTGGAAAAAAACTAAGTAATACAATCACGTCTTATTAGTTACCCATTGAAAATTTTCCTGTATTGTTACCGATTCAATTTGCCTGTAAGACTGCAGTCATAAATATTGATTTTTTTCTTTGAACTTAACAAATAATAGTTTTTTATTTTATTTATTTTTTATATCCAATACAGAATTATTGTACCTGTTATGTAAATACACAAATAGCGAGGAATAGGTTTGTAGGTATAGTTATAACATCCGATTAATTGTTACAAGTGCCTTTTTTAAGTGTATATAAAGTATGAGAGCTTTTTATAAATTAGTGTGAGTGTAGGTTTATATACATATCGTCACCAAAAATGCAAAACAACGTAACATCAAAATTTTCAAATTTGTGTTTTTGATGATATACGTGTGATCAAAAATTTTCAGACTTGTAGCTCAAAAAATAACGATTATATTAACGAAGACAATGATTTTCTTAAGTCTAAATAACGAAATATCACATTTGTTACAAAAATAAAAACCCCTTTTTTCTTTTTTTTACGAATTCAGGTATCAAATTATTAAAAATGTAATAGCTATTAAAATTTGGGGCAAAAGTTATCAGAAATCTTTTTAATTACAATTTTTCTAAAATTTTTATCGATGTTACATTTTTTTGGCTTCAAAAAATTGAAATCTTGAAAAACGTAAACCACATAACTTAAAAAATATTTATTAAAAATAAAAATATTCTTCATCAATATATTAGGCAATATTTAAGGATGTAATATCCGAAAAATCTTGTTTGTAGGACAATTTGTTTAGATTTTAGAAAGTTTTTTTGTACCTCCTGTAAAGTTATGAAAAGTGATGTTACGTTGTTTTGTATTTTCGGTGACGATATACATATATGTATTGATTGTTACCACTTCAAATATACAAAAGTGTTAGTTTACATACAAACAAACATCAGCAAATAAACATAAATGCTTATACATACATTTCAAAATGCGAGTTAAAAGAAGAAAAAATACCTAGAGTACTTGTTTATAACCAATACTCAAATTCAATGCAAAACATTGCATACTTTTGAGGTAAATGCAGGGATGTTGTTGTTCATGTTTTATATGCACATATGTAAAATGTATGAGTATATGTTTGTATGGTAGTAGTAGTTGATGTAGAGTTTCAATTGTGATTGATTGTGTGCTAAATGCAAGTGTTTGCTTTTAAAATTGAAATTTTATGTTTGTTTTACAAAGCATCAGAGTAAGAGAAAAAAAAAAAAAAAAACTAAACTGAAATGAAATGAAACCAGTAGGAAATTGTTGTATGTAAGTTTTTATATGTGTATAATTTTTTTGCTCAGCAATTTTTTCTAGGTTTTTTTTTTCTGTTTAAAAGTAATTGAAATTAAAATTTTGTTAAATCAAATTTTAAAGCAATTCTTTTTTTTTTATTTTTAGTTATAGAAAAATTTTAATTTTAATAATTTAATAACATACCAGAAGAAAATATTTGTTTTTGAAAACCCTGGCAATCCAAACTTACCTGAAAAGAAAAAAAGAAATAGAGATAAAAATTTAATTAAAAATTTTGTACAATTGTAGGTAAGATAAATAAGAAAATTAAATTAAATTTAATATGATTAAGGTAAAGAATTTTAATTAATTATTATTGTTGTTATTATATAGTTATATGAAATAAGTAATAAATATAATATGAATTTTATTTTCTAAAAATACTTGTAAAATAAAAATTGTTGAACGATGATGCTATAAATTAATTAAGTTTTATCAAAGTTTAACAAGCTAAAGTATGCTATGGAAATTATTAAAATACTTAAAGTAGTATATAGAAGATGTGTATGATAAAGATGCTATATTTTGTTATCAAAATTTGTCATTTAACTTAAAGTGATAAAAGATTTAAAGTCTTAAGATAAAAAATTTCTATTAGTTTTTTTTTTATTTCAAACATTATACTTTAAAGTCTTAAAGAAAATATTAAATTAAATCACTAAAAGAATAATACATTTTAATTTTTATACCCACCATCAAAAAGATGGGGAGTATATTGATTTTGTCATTCCGTGTGTAACGTATCGAAGGAATCATCTAAGACCCCACAAAGTATATATTTTCTGGGTCCTGGTTAGATTCTGAGTCAATCTAGCTATGTCCGTCCGTCTGTCTGTCTGTGGAAAGCAGGATCAGTGTTGCCAGGACTTCAGAAAAAAAGAAGCTAAATTGGACTTAAAAAAGGTCAGAAAAGGCTAAATGCCCCAAAAAATAAAGCCAGAAAAAAGCTAACATATTTTTTTATTTAAAATATTTTTGTAAGAATTAGTATACACAAATGCTTAAATTGATGATTTTGTAAAAATAAAATTTGTAAAATTTTAGCCTTTTTAAGGCTATGATAAAAATAAAAAAAGGCTAACAAAAAAGCTAGAAGCTAAAACGAAAATTTTGAAGCTAAAATCAAAATAAAAAGGCTAGATCTAGCCTTAAAAAGGCTAAACTGGCAACACTGAGCAGGATAGGGCTCGAACGGGAATTTGGCACAAATATTTGCTTTATATAAGGTTTGTTTGGTTTTGAAAATGGGCAAAATCGGATATCAAAAATGGGCGTGGTCCGCCCACTTTACTGCCCACCTCCCATATAACGTAAAATTTGAAAAAGGTGATGGTGGGTATATAGATTCGGCCGGGCCGAATATAACATTCGCGCTTGTTTATTTTTTAATTTTAGAATTTTGAAAAAAATTATAAAATTGATCAAACACTTAAATTTTTTCTAAAATAAAAATAAAATTTTTTTACTTGAAAGCAGAAAGATTTATACTTATGTATATTCGGTTTCGAGATTTTTAATTCATTTAAATTTTTATTATTATTTTTTTTTATATACCCACAATCAAAAATATGAAGGGTATATTGATTTTGTTGTCCAATGTCTAACATGTCGAAAATATATATTTTCTGGGTTATAGTTAGATTCCATGTCGATCAAGCTACGTCCGTCAAGCAACTTATGGGCTAAATACTAAAAACACAGAGTGTCCGTTGTAGCTTCATTTCATACTTTTCTGTCCAAATTTTGTACAGATAGTTCGAAGGTTGATATAAACTTGGAAACGTCAACGAAATTTTGTTCAAGGATCAATGTAAGCTCGGAAACAAAAAATGGGCGTTACTGCCCACCTCCCATATACGAAACATTTGAAAAAGTTGATGGTGGGTACATAGATTCTGCCAAGCCGTTTATAATATTAATTTTCATTTTTTATTAAAAGGATTTTGAGGAAAAATTTATGTTTTTTATTTGTTTTATTAAAACATGAATTAATTCTAATATAAGGGTTTATTTTAAAGAAAAACATGAATTTATCCAATGTGAAACATGAAAATATTTTTTATTTTTAAGATTTGTTAATAAATTTCGCACAATTTGTCGTATTTTGAATATACATTTTTAGATAAATTAAAATTTTTATAGGCTATTTGTTGGAAAATACAAACCAAGTTTTGAGATATATTTGAAAATGTTAAATAAATTTAATTTGTAATTTTTTATAAGTTGGGTAAATTTATTGGGTCCTTTTGATTTACTTACAGTACTGAATTATAAAATTTATAATATAAATATAAAAATCTACTGCATATTTTAAGGTCCTCAACAAATTTATTTACATAAATTTTATTATTTTATCAACATAATTGCATTTATTATTTTATAATATTTAAATTAAATTCTTTTCCCTTTATTTTTACTTGATAAGAAAAAAATGTATATTCTTTGAGACTTGCTCAATATTTACTTTAGTAATATTTACTTTTCAAAGAAATAAAAGTTAACTACACAAAAAATATAACTTTTTGCAAAACAATGTTTGCGGAAAAGAAACAACTTTGGCAAAAAATAAATATGAAAATAAAATATATATTTAAGTTTATTTTTTTCGAGTTTTTCCTAGCAGTAAAGTAAACGTTCAACGTTTACGAAGAGATGAAGGGTCGAACGCCTGCTGCACACACATACATCAAAATAACAAAAGTTTAACTTTAAAATTATTTATAGAAAATAAAATAACAAAAAACCATTAGAGCAGAAACTATTTATTAAAAAAATGGCAAGAAGAAATTCTCATTTTATAGTTTTTATATTGAAGTCAAAAATGTTTATATTAAAAATAAAAACTATATAACAAAATTGATAAAAAAAAAAAAACAAAACCAACGAACAAAATAGTTTTTAAGATGTTTATCTATAAAAGGGAGATAAAACGAAAAAGAACAAAGTAAAAATATAAATAATATAAAGATGTTTATCTATAAAAGGGAGATAAAACGAAAAAGAACAAAGTAAAATTATAATAAAAAACAGAAATTGCAGTGACAAAATTATTTATTTTTCAAACTAAAAATTAAAACAAAAGTCATTTAAATTTCAATCTTTAAAATAAAAATGTTTATGTCGCCTTTTTTTTCTTAAACCTTTTGTTGTGATCTTTCAATAATTAAATTTCAAAATTTTATGTATTCCAACCTATGTAATCAATAAATTTTGTAGTCTATAAAATCATTCATATAAATATATAAAGAAGATATTTTAATGATGGCAATTTTTTTTCTTTTTACATTTCATCATGAAAAAGAAGAAAATAAAAGAAAACACAAAACAAAGTAATAAAATCAAGGCGTTAAATAAAAATAAACAATATATTGTATGTTATAGACACAAGCCAGCTAGATTTTTATGATCTTAGTCAGGAAAACAAAGTCTTACATAAATGAAAATCTATAAAGAATGCCTTGGCCAAAAGTATTTTAACAAAAAAAAAAAAAAAAATGCCATAAAATAGAAAAAAGAAATAAGAGTATTAATTTTATAATCCAAAAACCACAAAACTCAATCTGCAACAAATCAATTTCAGCGCATACGACCAAACATACATGAGGGTATACATGATGGAATTTAATGTTTAAGCATTAAGTGTGTTTGTAATATGAGTGTAATAATATAAAATCCAAAATTAACAGTGAAATGATGAAGAGAAAAAGTTAATTAAGTTTTTTGTAATAAATGAAAAGGAAATGTTATTATCCGACATTTTGGTCATAATTTCATTTTATTTTTTTGTAATAAAATTCAAAGAAAATTTAATAGAAATTTAAAATAAACATAAAGTTAATAACCCTTGAAAGTTTAAAGTTAGGGAACGTATTATTTAAAGTCTTGACAGCTAATTACTTTTCCAAAAATATTTTAATGAATTACTGCTGTTTCCATATTTGTTTTTATCACCTTAGTTTCTTTATTTACATGATGTAATGATTTTAAAATTTGATTTAATTTACTTTATTAATTTGAAAGTAAAATAAAACCAAATATTTAGTGAGAACTGGTATTCCTTTTAATATTTAGAATTATTTACGAAATATTTTTGTAAAAAGTACATTGTTTACGTTGTAAACTTTAAAAGATTAGGAAAAAATTTACTTCTAATAACTTTACTTGTAGTATTTCATTTTTTACATTATTTTGAATTATTTCAAAAATTTATTATTTACAATATTTAAACTGTGTAATTCTAAAGAATCAAATTTTTAAAGAAAATTTCATATAAAATGAAAATATTTTTTCAAAATTTTTCATATTACTTACATTGTTTACCTCATGTAAATAATTTATAATCGAATGTAAAGTAAAACTATTGTTTAAAATGTTAGATAGTACAATTATTTACATGGCTTAGTATTTTTTTTACACTAGGTAAACAATAAAAAAATATGTTATAAAACTAGTTTTATCATGTATACTTAATATAAAAACATTACTTTTTACAATTTTTTACCCAAGGTAACTAACTCAAATTAAGATTTATGTAAACAATTTTAGGTAAAGAATTAAAAAGCCTATGGAATGAAGGGAATTTACAAGAAACTTATTCAAATATTCTACATTTTAATGCATTTAACTAATTTGCATTATTTGCATAATTTTTTACATGGTTTATAGCATGTCAATAAAACTTTATAAAATTATAGATACAATTTTTGCAAGTAGTTCAGTAATTTACATTGTCTACTAAATATTTTACTCCAAGTAAAATATAAATAAATCATTTCAAAACATTTAAAATTTCTTATAAGGAAAACCTAGTTCAATTTTCTTAATGCCCCAAGAAACAGCAAGAGTTTTTAGTCTTTCGTTAGAGGACGACCACGTAGTGGGGAAAAGCAGATCTTTTTGCGAGTATATTTTCCTCGAATTCTTCTTTGACAACTTGTACAGGGATACCTTCCGGAATGTGCTATATACTATGCCTAATATATTCGTTTGAACACGTGCAATTACGGAGATCCTTTCTGAACTTAATGTGAATAAAACACTAGGCCCAGATGGTATCCAGTCTTAGTTTCAAGAAAATGTTTCTTGTCCTTGGCCCATCCACTGCGTAACCGTTTTAATATTTCTTATCGGTCGAGTACTCTTCCCAGCAGTTGGAAGGTTGTCAATATCCAACATATGCCTAAGAAAGGTGATGCCTCTGACCCGAACAACTACAGGCCAATTGCGATCTGTTCCGCACTCTCAAAAGTTATGGAAAGTATATTAAACTTCCACCTTGTTAATTATCTTGAAAAGAACAGACTGCTTAGTGACAGGCAATATGGTTTCCGTAGTGGTCGTTCCGTTGGTGACTTAATGGCATTTCTCTCTGAGCAATGGTCTCGTTGAATTCACCGCCTGGGAGAGAGTAGGGTAATTTTGTTGGACACTTCTAAAACATACGAGACATGATGCTCTAGTATCAAAACTCGTCCCATTAGGTGTTGGTGATAACTTATCGGGCTTTATTTCGAGTTTTCTACATGATAGGATCATTCGTGTTGTGATAAATGGAGTCTCGCCCAAGAACTTTAAATTGGACTCAGGAGTACCCCAGGTCTTCACCCTTTCTCCATCCCTCTTTTTTATCTTCATGGACCAATTGTTGACAATGATCATTAACTCAATTTATTCCTTTACCGACGATAGCATCATATGTCACTCATATTCATTTAGTCATAGGCCAGTGCCTTCTGATGTTTGTCTTGCTAGAGCCAATATGGATGATTCTTTCTCAGTCGTGAACTGACTTTAATATAGGCATAGGGTATTTCTAATAGGGTTAATTATAATGCATTTAAGGTTCAATGTTGTTTGCTGATACACAAGAGGCTTGACAACTCTCCTCCATTACGCTTTCATAACAATGATGTCGATTTGGGATAATCAGATTATGATTTTTGATACAAGGGCACAGGGTGACGTCAGATCGAACTGTCACATTTTTTATATTGCGAAACATTTTTTCTAATGCTTGGGTTTTTGAGATACATACGTCCAAAAATGGAATATAATTCACATATTTGAGCCGGCGCGCTAAAATCCAGTTTGGACTTATTAGAGCATGTTCAAAGGAGAGCACTGGATCTCTTTAGAGGCGATAATACTTCCAGATCCATCTGTCCCCTTGAACACTTTTGAAATGTTGGCTGTTTATTCTTTTTCTATAGATACTTTCATGGAAGATGTTCAGTGGAAATAAAAAACCTTATACTTATCGTATAGATCTCATCCATTTGTTATTAATTGGGATACGAACCGTTCAATCCATTATAGGGAAAACTCTTTCTTTGGTCGAACTATCCACATTTCTTCCCAGTCGAATACAACATCAAATAATTCAAATTAAACGTGCACAAACACAACTCCCACTATCCTCCTTCTAATTCCTATATTTCCTAATATCAAAGCAATGCACTGCATTTATAGGGATTTCTACTGAGGGTTGGTTATAATTAAAAAAAAAATATTAATAATTCTTTGTGATGATTTTTACTGTTAAAGGAAAAATTTCAAATATTTTCAAAAGAACAAAATGCAAACAATTGAAAATTACTTTTAACGAAGTAACTAAGGAGAAATTAATAAAATAATATTATTTAATATAAATTAATAATCATATAATATCACTTTTTAAAGATTTTCTTAATTTACATTATTTTCATAATTCTTTACATTATTTAAATAACATCAAAAATCAAAAAAATTATTTTTGTTAGTATGTGAATGTAAACAATCAATGTAATGTAAAAAATAACATCACTTTTAAAGGATTTAATTAACTTTTATTATTTACATGATACTTTACCATAATTTACAATGATTATTATATACAATTATTGTATACAATGGCAACAAATATTAATGTTTTCATTTTCTATCAAATATTACAAAAGTATTTTCTTATGTTATTTATTCTTAAAGTTTTAAGGCATTGAATATACATATTTCATTATTAATTGACATCATTATTATTTTTATTCTTTAATCATTATTTGTTAGAAATTTTATTTTTACTTTCTTTTGGCAAAAACTTGTTTTTTATTTATTTGCCCCAAAAATAAAATTCTTTGTATTTTTTCATTTTACATGTCAATGTCAACATATGTTATACCTTATATATTTAGTGGAGTTTAGTGTTTGTTTCTAATTTTAGTTATTTCTTTGTTTTATTTCATTAGTTTTACTTAGTATTTCTAAATGTTTTCTTTAGCAAGAAGTGTCTTTGTTAATTAGTTAGTAATTTTGTATATTTTTGGTTGACAAATGTCTACAAATTGCTGTTTTTCGTTTCTAATATTTCATTATTTATAATTAGAGTTAAAAACAAAAAGAGAAAAATTACATATATTAAAATACAAATGTTGGATAATAAGTAATAAACTAATAAACATGTGTTTTTTTATTTTTATTTGTTATAAAAAAAAGTTTTCAAATTATTATAATTTCCTTAAGCGCTTTAATCTCACCTTTTCTTAAGAGACTTGAACCTATTTAATATTTTATTTTATTAAAAAAGTTTAAATTCATTTTTCTTTGATAATTATTTAACCAATAACAACTTGACCACAAAGAAAAGCCATTAATAATTTATTAACACTTGTTGTTAAGGCTATAAAAAGTAGCTATAAAAACTTTTTTATGTTAGATTTATTTAAACTTTTTTTTCAAATGGTAATAAAAATCACACTAAATAATTTGAAGTTTTCTGTTTAGATAAAAACGATAATTTTTAATTACAAGAAACAATTTTCAACATTATCGGTTGAAGTTATAGCTGATTTAACACAGATTTTGGTTAAAAAAGAAACGAGGAAAAAGTAATAAAAATACAAACATTGTGTCAATAACAGCCTAAAAGTTAGGCAATAGTTTTTTTTTTTTTAAAAAAGAAGTCAATAAAGAATTTAATTATTAAGCTCTATCTAAAATAAAATAATTTTTGTATTAAATTTGTCTACTTTTTTTTTAAGACAAATTAAAACTAAAAAACAATATATCAGCAAGCTCCTTGAATATAGGCAATAGTTTTTGAAATTTTCAATAAGCCAGAAATAATTTTCTTATTAAGCCTGGCCTTTAAGTAATATAGTTTTTATAGTAAATTCCCATTATGAAGAGTAAAAGTTTTGTTAGAAAATTATTATTTTTTTTTTTTTTTTTTCTTTTCAAAATTATTGTGTTTAGTCTTTAAGCCTTTAAGACAATCTCTCCTTTAGAAATTTTATTTCATTAACAATTGTTGTTGTTTATTTTCTATAATTTTATTTAATTATTGTTATATGTTTGATTTTATCTTGCAAGGAAAAGCTTAAATTGTTTAAATAACTTAATTACATTTAACATGTTCACAATTCTTGAAAATTAAATGTATAAACACGTAATAATGTTATATATAAAACTACAAGTGCAAACAATTTAATTGGTCATATAAATTAAGGCTTAAACATGTAAAGAAAATTAATATGAAATAATATAGTCATGCTACTTAAATTGAAAAGAAATGTTCTAGCTAACATAGCATTTGCTACATTATTATGTTTATAAAAGTTTTTACAGATATTTAAGAGAATTTTAATAATATATGTTCCTTTTTGGAAACTGACCGATTTTAACATTTTATTATAAAAACTAATCAACAATTGTAACAAACAAGAATTTTATATTCGGCTTGGCCGAATCTATATGCCCACCATTTGCCACTTTTTGTTCCATCACAATTAAAAATTTCATCTTATTGGATTACGAGTTTACCTCGATACTTGAACAATTTTTACAAAAATCGTCAGAAAAACATAAACTGTAGTTACAACAGACATCCCGCGTTTATAGTATTTGGCCCATAACTTTTTTGCTTGTGAACCGATTTTACCAAACAAATCTTATATAAGGAGTGAGATCGAAAAAATCTTAGCACACCCCTAGAGGGAAAAGAAGTAACTCAGAAAATGTTACGGGATTGGTCCAAAGTGATAGGGACCGGTTCTAGTTCTGACACTATGCAAGAGCTAGACCTGTCACTTTAACATGGCGTTAGCCTAGAAGGGAGAAAATCACCCTTTTTAACTAGTTTTGGGATAGGTCACAGAACTAACCCAAAAGGTTATATTCAGTATTAATAAATATAATACAATTTTGGGAAAAAAATGGAAATTGTTTTATTTTTAAATTGTTTGTATAGTTAGCGAGTGCTCTGACTCTTTGGTGAAAACAATTGAAGCCAATGTAGGCTTGAAAACATAAAAAGTCCAAAAATTTCCAGACAGGTATGCTCCAAAAAATTTAGAAGCCAAGAATAAGTCAAGGAAATTAAAATCAAATTTCATAAAAAAATACTTATGTTGTATAATGGACAATGGCAGATTTTTCGCAGCTTCCGGGTCAAAATGTTTGTGCTGCTCGAGGAAATGCTTTATGCAGTTGCGCCAAAAGAAGCAAGTCAATTGTTACAGTGGGCTCTATAAATACCAAAACATACATATATCAAAGAATGTTTACAAAAAAGGCTTCTTTCTTTTTTAAGAGAGCACAATCTGTACACATATTTTTGTCCCGATTTGGCATCATATCTTTATAGTAAGAGTGGTACCAAAACAATAACACAGTTTTTGTACCAAGAGAGATCAATCCTCCAAAACAAGAGAAGTAATAATGGGTTGTCTCAAAAAATGTCTCAAAATATTTTAAAAGAAAATTGACAGACTGTTCCAAAAAAGTGACTGAAACAACTAACAAATCTCTAATGGAAGGGTTCCCAATAAAGGTCCATGAGTTCATAAGTAATGGTTAGAACTGAAAAAGTTATATTTTACTGTGATCTGTAATATAATATCAATTACATAAAAAAAATCAAAACTCAAATATCAACCTTTTCCAAGTTATTAAATTTTATATATATTAAGATTTTTTCGACCTTAACCCTTAACATAAAATTTTTCGAGTTACATGTTGATTGATAAATTCTTTGGATGGTGGGTATAAAAACATAAAGTGTGTTTTAATATCTAGAATAGGATTTATTAATTCTGACTTCTATAAAAGATAATATTCCATAAATACTTTTTTTTGAAAACAAATACAGTGTAAATTCAATAATCCGGAGGTCGATAATCTGGATTTTTCGGTAATCCGGAAGGCATTTCCCAACTCATTATATACTCTATAATTGCAACTCTGTAATCCGTATTAAAAATATAAATACTAATATTTTTATTTAAATTCAAGTATAATTTGATAAATATAAGAATTATGACTTAAGAGTTGATTGTAGTTGAATTCATTCATTTTCAGTTAAATATTAATCCAAATTTTTTTCGGTGAAATTTAATTAAAAATCTTTGGAAAACTTAAAATATGGAATGTTATTAGAAAAAAATGTGGACTTGATGCATTAAATGTATCATGCTTCAAATAAATCATATATTTTAGTACTTTTTTTTTTAGCAAAAATGTACTAGAAAAAACCTCTGTAATCCGAATAATCGATAATACGGATTGGGGTCTGAAATCAGTTATCCAGATTATCGAGTTTATACTGTATATATTTTTCATATTTTTAATTGTGTTTTTTCCTCTCTCATATACATACATATTTTTTATTTTCATAGGGAATTTAATAAGTCTTTGCCTACATAAAATTCTCACATTTTTCTTTCATTCTTTCACTTAAATTGTTCAAGTACTTTTACATTTAGTGTTCAACCATATTAAGTACTTATTAAATGGTCTTAAATATAAAACAAAAATAAACTCAGTGTGCGTGTTACTAAATATTTTAATATTTTAGTAAATTTTTCATAACAAAAAGAGTGTTTAGAGTACAAAAAAAAAAAAAAAAAAAATAAAAAAATAAAAAAATGGTTAACAATACTTCTTTTTAAAAGTAACCGCAGATCCTTATTATACAACATGTTTCATATACTTGAAATTTATGGTGTTTTAAACGTTCATTTTGGTCAAAACAATACATGACACATTTGCTGACAGTTGTTATTTTATTTTTTTCCTTTTGCTTGGCTGCTGGTGCTGATGAATTCATTTGAGGTGTTTAAAAAAAAAAAAAAAATACAACTCATTAGGTAAGTGTCTTATAAACAGGAGTTTTTATTTCGTTTCAACATAATAACAAAAAAAAATTTTATTTTTTATTAAAACAGACATTTATACCTGCTGATTTGAGTCTGAATTTCTGCGATAAATTCTTTTGGTGTTAAAATAAAATAATTTTAAATTAACTAAGACATTTTTATGAGTTTTTGTCCAGTTGTTGTTTTGTGGTGCAAGTTATGTCTTTATTATTTTGTATCAACCTTACTTTTCAAAAGATTTCGTGTAGCTTTCTTTTTTTGTTTTCTTTTAAATACATTTGCATATAAATAAGATTTTTTTGTGTACTTTATAAGCCTTGTAAAATTATTATGTCAAATTAAATTATAATCATGTCAAAAGAAATTGTTGAAAACATTTTGTTTTACCCATTAAGATTTTAAAGATTTCTTAAAAAAAAATTATATTTTTATTATAAAAAGTTTTGTTTTGTGTTTTTAAATATATATTTTTTAATGGGGTAAATGTTTTGTTTTAATTTCCAGCAAAATACCAACGACTTTTAGATATTTTGAAGAACTACAAAAAACATCTAAACAAAAAAATCAAAAATAAAAAAATAGTTTATGTTGTGTTGAACATGTGTCATAATTATGATAAATTTTCAAACATTTATTTATGTTGGCGTTGACAGTTTTTGTTATTGTGATGATAGATTTATTAGATAATTTTTATTTTTTTCGAAATGAAATTCTTTAAACATATTTTTTTTTTATTTTAATGAATGATTTATTGATACATGAGATTGTTTAGGAGAAATTTGAAGATAGAAACATTTTATTAAACTAAATCAAATATTAAAAATATATTAAAAGATTTATGATATTTATAATAGAGAAAGCAATGCTCTTAATCTTAATAAAATATAATTTGATTAAAATAAGTTAAACATTTTTTAAAATTCTTTTAAGGAAATAGTTAAAATTTAACATATTCCCTTAAGAAGCAGAGAAACATCTGGGAGAAGTGGTAGTATAGTTATTAAAATTTGTTTGAATATTAAAATATATTTAAAATACTATGAACATTTAAAATATCTTTTTTATAAACAAGATAGCCAGATAAATAAATCATTTATTTTGTTATATATAGTCAAAATTGTGACCTATACTTTGTCAGACGGACGGACAGACATCGCTAAATCGATTCAGAAAGTGATTTGAGCATTTGATTTGTATATTTTATGGTAGGGTGGTAGGGTAGGGATTGATAATTTTTTTCTGCACGTTACAAACATCAGCACAAACGCATATTACTCCAAACACCTGTGGTGTTATAGGGCAAAAAATAAATTAGATTTCCATTTTTTTTTTTTTGCTAAATTCATATAAACATAAGTATAAAAGAAATTAATTATATTTTAAACTATTTGAAAGCCTTGAATATTTTCTTAAGAAAGCTTTACAAAATTTTGCTTTTCTGTTTAACAACAATTTTAAGGCTCGGTTTTATACAGTTCCTTTAGTGTCTATTTAAGTGCAAACTTAGTTAAGAAACATTTAAGTAAATGCTCATACTTAAGTAATATTTAATTTTACAGTTTATAAATTAAGTAGACAAGAAAATAAACAAAAAGCTTAAAGCTTTTATGTATTTACATTAGGTTGAATGCATAGTTTTATTTTATTTATTATAAAACTTTTTCACATAATTATTTTCACTTTTACTTTAGATTATTATTTGCTTCAAATAATGTAAAATTTCGTTAAAAATATCACATTTATTTTTGTATATACATTTTTCTATGGCACCCTAATATAGTATCAAAAGTAAATAAAATAAAGAAAATTATTTAATAATTCTAAAAAATTTAAGGAAATCTGCAGCTTATGAGCTACGCAATTAAAAAAAGTTGTTATGCAAAATATAAAACCACACAAAAAAGATTCATTCAAATCGTTTTCTAGTAGATTTTTAAAATTTTAAAAAGTTTTGTTAGATTTATGTTTATTTTCAATAAATATTTTTGCAGACTTCAGAAAATATTCATACTTAGAAAAAACTTAAGGGATAGGAAAAGAACACTTAGGTTTTTAAATATAAAAAGATTTTTACAACTTAAGTACGATTTCGCCACTAAGTGAGTACTATGAGACCGGGCCTAAATAAACAAAACTTAAATAAACCATCAAACATAAAATATTAAATTTGAAGTTTGGTATTAAATTAAAAATATAAGTGTCAACGAAATTATTATTTTTTTTAATATTCAAAGTCTTATATCACATTTTATTTAAAAATTAAATAAAGTTTGGTTTTCTTCTTACTTTTCTTACTTAATTGGGCAACCAAAGTTAAAAAAAAAAAAAAAAAAAAAAAAAAAAATCCGAAATTTATTAGTCAATTAAAAATAAAGTTTTAACGAAATTAATTAAAATATTAATTATTAAAAAGTCTTTATCTTACATTAAAATTCAAGATACTTAATAAAAAACTTATAAAAAAACTATATATTTTTAAGTCGGCCGACCTATATATAAAACTTAAATATTAAAGAGAAATTAAGCATTTTTTTTTTTTGTTTTTTTCAACAAATAGCCTTCCTTAACCCAGCAAGGCTACACTTCTTCGAATCGACTATCCTTTTTTCATTGTTGTCATTTTTTGTTAATAAAGCATTAATTGGAAACCTAAATTAATATCATCAGAATAGGCAGAAAAAATATTTACAAATTTTATTTTATTTTACTTTAGTTATTTTATTTATATACAAAATAAATATTTCGAAAATTTAAATTTTATTTATTTTTTTTTTTTTTTTTTCTTTCAGAATTTTTTTTTTAATTATTATTTTAAACGACGAATTCCGACTTTGTTTATTATACAAATAAGTTTAGCCTTTCAGGGTGGTTTTTTAACTATAGACTTAGCAAGCCTGCAATATTTTTACAGAAACATTTTTAGTAAAAATTGTTGCTAAATTTTGTTAAAGTTTTTAAGGACCGACAAACTTAAGGTACGGTCAGATCAGGCAAATGTTTGTTTCAAATTAGTTTGCCCGAATGTAAACAAAATTTTTCCAAAGCAATATGAAATTTATTTTATGGTCACATTACACACATTTATTTTCCCATTTTTGTTTGTTCAAACATACATTAAATATAGTCAAATAGGAAAACATGTTTTCCCATCGGTCACATTTGAAAAATGTCATTAAAAAATTATTTCTTCAAACTGTCGAAAACAATCAATTTATTTTTATTAAAAATATATTAAACAAAAAGCATTAAAATTTTTTTAATTTATGATGTGGAGCAGCTTCGAATACTTTTTTAATGAGCAAGAATATAAAAAAAAGACAATGCCATATGCTGTTCATGAGCAAAACCCATAACGCCTTCAATTCCAGGAGCACCAACAACATTATGGTCCCCCTACTGCTGCTCATTTTCAGCAATGAACCTCATCAAGACGGCCTCCTATTTTTCGTCATACTTTCTGTAGAAAGTTAAAGACTGACTTCCGAAACACCGCCTCCATAATATCCTCCATGATGGCATCACTTGACCTACCCATCCTTCTTCTAGGGCGCCTCGATCTACGCGTCTCCTTGGCGGCTTTGCCAGAGGAAGTAACAGCACTCTTTTGACCATCTGCATCACTAGCAGCCTTAGCAGCGACCTTACCAGGCGATCCCGCTTGAACCACTTGTTCAAGTTCACCTTATACACCTCCGAACTGGACAAATCCAGCTCATATTGCCGCTACATAACCATAACTGACAACATAACGTAGTCATACTGCTTAAAGTTGTCTATTTTTACGTTTCTGCTACACAAGTTATTCGCGGTTAAAGGTGCCAATAATAATTTTTTTGCACACGTATGTCTCGCTCATTATGCATCACACGGAAAATTATATGTAGCGCCTTTAACAGTGAATAACTTCCGTAGCAAATATGTGACTATATTTAGATGACTTTTGGCAGAATGTTTAAGACACCAAGACGATGCTATATGCAAAAGTTCTGAAGTTAAGTAATTACATATCCTGTTTTATTATAATATATTTTTTTTTGCATGCTTAATTAAATAATTAAAATGATCAGCAATATTGTTCTATATTTGCGGAATTTATTGCTGAAAACTTCTCATTTTTATAAATATTTAAAATTTTAATGATTTAGATTCAATAGTAAACAATATGGCTCGACACGAACTATTATTTTATAGTGTTTTCTCTTACAAAAATTTTGTGAGATCAAATAATTATTTGGGAAAATATTTTCCATTATGTGGTCACACTGTGTTCACATTACGAATATTTTTGTTTGCTATTAAATAATTTTGTTTGCCCAAAATCAGCTGATTTGTTGTTTGCCACACAAAAATATTTTATGGTCACATTATGGCAAAGAAATATTTGTGAGTTTCAGTCAAATGTTTCCCTAATGTGACCGTACCTTTAGAATATGATATTCTTTATATTTTTACAAAATTAAATGTTACAAATAGTAGTTCACATTGAAATTGCACTAAAAGATACAAAAATTAGTAAAACTATTCTGAAGTCAAAGTCAACCGCAAATTTGATAATCGTTTAAAAATATGGATTGAGTGCTAAACCATTCAATGACTGCTCCATTTCATTTAAAGCAGAAACACTAACACAAAATTTTAAAATTGCTTTGCCAAAATTCAAACGTTATATAGCTAGGAATTCACTAGAATTTTTTATTGTTCTCATTTCCTTAAGTGATGAAAAATAACTTATTTAAAAGCAATTTAATTCTTTTAAATAATTGTCATACATAAATTTATATCTTTATATTTTTTCATAATCTTTCCAAAAATATTTTATTATGAAAATTGCATTTTCTCTGCATTAGTTTTATATTATTTATTCTCTTAAAACAAAAGTTTCTTTTCCCTACTAGGACACTACAATTAAACCAAATTTTCTTATTTCTAACAAAAAACCAAACTAACTGACTGACTTATTTTAATATTTCTATCTCTCTGGTAACAAAACTTTAAAGAAAATTGTTTTAAGTTTAAAGTGTCTTCAACTTATATTAAAAATAGAACAAAATAAAACACTTACAACCACTTTTTTCCTCTGTAAACTTCAACTAAATGAGTAGAAAAATAAAACAAAAATGAAACTAGAATAAACTTTTCATTTCATTTTCTATCTTAAAAATCTTGTAGTAGTACCTCCTGTTAATTGTGGTTTTGTTTCTCAACCCTCATTCTTGGAAATAACACAAGAAAAACCTTCTAACAAAAACTTTTTAAATTTCAAATTCTCTGTCTTTTTTGTTTTTGAGCTACTCCTGCAACGTACTTAATTTTAAAGTTTTCATCTAGTGGTTTTAAGTTTAGTTAAGTCAAGTTAATTAAAATGTTAAATTTTTTCATAGTCTTTAAAAAAAATATATATTTAAAGTTTATTTTTAGAGAAGAAAGAATAAATAACTATTTTCATTTGATATTTATTTATATTTAGATAAATTTATATTTCTATTTCTATAAATATTAATGTATGTATTTGTTTGTGAATTTTTAAAAAGAAAAATGTGTCATTTTATTTGTTTTATTATATGAGAAATGTTTTTATTATTATTTATTTGCGTTTACGGTTTGTTGAAAATATTGACCTTTTTCTTATGTTTTCTCTTTGACTCTATATAAAATATTGTTTGTTTTGTTTAGGTTAAATGAAATGAAATCCTTTATATTTTATATATTTGTTTTTTAATGTAGAGATTTCCGGCCAATTTACCAGAAATAACAAGAAGTTTAATAATCAATTTTCGTTAGGCAAATAGAAAGGTATGCATCAAACATAAATATTAATTAAGAAAGAGGTGAAGGATTTTTTATTTTTTTTGGAAAGGAAAGAAATTGAAAGAAAACAATTTAAATAATATTTAAAAAAATCATTTCAAATAAGATATAAGTCTAATGTTTATAGTTTTTGAAATGTAAGGACAATAAATTATTTAAAAAATTGAAGAATTTTAAATTTAAAGATCTCCACTAAATAGAAGTACAGAACACGAATATACACACAGAATAGCTCCACTCGGTTGCGCAATCATATTATGGTTGTTATAAATATATGTATTACAGATACATATATAAGAAAACTCTTATTTGTTTATTATAAATAAAATATTGTTGGAAAAACGTAAGGTGAATGATAACTTTAACCATTATATTGTAATGATAATTAAAAAATTATATCAACGAACATAATAATATTAGATAACCAGGGCAACAATAATTTTGTAGCACTGGATTTTTGAATACAAGTGATATATATTATTTTTTTAATTGACTCCATTTTTCGAAATAAGCCGTTATTAAAAAAATTAGTGATGGACATACTGTAATATATCCCAAGAAAGAATTATCCGATTTGGTGTAATAAATATTAAAAATGTATTTAAATTATCTGAAAGCTACTTCCATATATATTTTTAATCTCTTAGACATATTAAAAAAAATGTGTCGAAAAACAATTAAATTTTATCAAAATTTAAAAACTATTTTTATTAAGAAAATTTAAAACTACCAAAAATAAAATATTTTTGTCTTTTACCATAAACTTGTATGTGTATTAACTAAAATGAGCCATATTTTACTAAAATCGATAGATAAATGTCGACTTTATTCACAAGTAAGTGATTATATCTCATTTAAACTAAAATACTGTTATTAAAAGGTTTTAAATACGATCTGTTGACTCCATTGTTTTTTTTTTTTTTTTCAAAACTTTTGGTATGAGGATCACATAAGTTAAAGCTTCTTCAGGGAAGAGGGATTTAATATAAATTCAGGTCTTGGTTCTGCCTTTTTTTAGAGCATGGGACAAGGATCTAATAGTGTATTTAAAATTAATGCATATAGGAGATTGAAATACTATCAAGCAATTAGTAAATTAAGCATTATATTGCAAGAGTGTTGATATTTTCAAGAGTCAATTGTAATGAGGTATATAAATGTCTTAGCATTAATATCATAAATATCCCAAATTAATATCATTCTTAAGCTAAGTTCGGACTATTAGTTTCGTCAATAATAGTCACTCCAGGGTCTGGCGCAGGGGTCTTTATTATGGGTGCGGATGTAAAAGGCTCACATAGACTTCGTGATGAATGTAGCTTTTTTCAGGCAGAGATTTTTTTCATCTTAAAGGCCGCGGAGTTGGTAAAATCCAGACTAGTGACCACCTGCAAGAGGTCACTGAGGGAGCTATTGGAATCTTACGTGGTGAAATTCTGCTGGGTGTTTCGGAGAGTTAAACCAACGTCAAACCCACACTGGCTTTCTTCTTTTGGAAGATCAATGAATGGATCTCGGTTAGAACCAATCAGGCTGGGAAAGTAAAGTATCGCGGGCGATATGGCCGGTGCTCTACAGGTCAGACACCATGTATCATAACAGGACACTGCATGATAGAGAAGATGAGGTCCAAATGGGACTCTAGCAATTCCGATTTTTGTAGAATGTGTGAGGACGTTGAAGGGACCGACTCTATTGAATATATTGTGAGTGATGTTGAACACCAAATATTTTAACGTTTCAAGATAACACCTGATTTTAGACAAACAATAGTTTTCCCTTAACTTAAAATGCGGTTTGAACATTGTGTGAACACAACTTGTAAAATATTTGCCACAATTATGACAGAATATTTGTTAGATCTTACAGTTGATGAGGGGGACGGCTTGAGTTGAAAAATTTTTGTTTTAATATAAGAAAAAAAAAAAACGATTAAATATTTTGAGTCAAATATCTTCGTAATCTGAACTAAGCTTTAGGAATATATGTATACCAAACTACTTCTTTTTAAAAGTAGGCAAGTGGACTGTTTGACGTAACGAAACAAATGAATGTCTCTAACAAGCGATATGGTATTGACAACATGAAATCCTATGTACCTTACTTGAACACACACGGGTAGTCTGTTGCTTTCGTAACCATATGACCTGTTCTTTAAAAAATTGCCTAGCCTCTAGCTCTTACCCTATAAAAATAAAAATCTGAACAAAAACTTTTAATAGAGAGTTATTTGTTTCCTTTCTACACCCCCTAAAATATACTAAAGCAAAACAAAATTAAGAAAAAAAAAAAAAAAAAAACTCCTGCATTGCATGCCTAATGACCCAGTTTAAATGTTTATTGCAAAAAAGGAGAAAAAAAAACCAATAATGAACTTTGCAAAAAAGAACACATCCTACTAAATAAACTTAAGCTAACGCAAAGTTTTTCAGTTTTCCTCTTCACCTCCCCCTACAACTCCTAAACTTATATATATTTATCTAAATATATAATATATATAAATACTTATACATAAACTATATGTACATATGTATATATTAAGAACCCACTATGTCTAGAAGCCAAAGGCATCCGGTTTATGTTGTTCTTCCTAACATATTTGTTTCCTTTAAACATACTTTTTTTCAAATCATGGAACAAAAAAGAAAACCTATGAAACTAGCACAGAAAATCTTAAAATCCTCCCTAAACAACATAGATATATTTTTTCTGTCTATTTAATGCCAAATAGAAAACGTGTAAACGGAAAATCAAACTCTAGTATTTACAAATTTTGCTGTCTTTTTTTTTTTTTTTTTTTTTTGCTACTAAATATATAACATATAAATATAACTTTTAAGCTTTTCTGAATATTTCTTTTGAATAAATATTAAGAGTTGAAGATATAGCAAAAGAAAAAAAAATTACAAAATATATATTAGTAAATATTAGTAGTTTTCTTAACTTTTTGAGAGAAGACCACAGGCAATTCAAAAACAAGTATGAGCAGTAGCAGCAGCGTAAAATAGTATTTTGCTGCTATGAAATAAAACTGTTCAAGAAAAACTTTGTTTTTCCAAAACTTTTTACTTTGTTATGTTGATTTGTTGCAAACAAAGCAACGAAGAAAAAAAAATAGAAAACGTAGAAAAATATATTTTTTCTTTTAGAAAATTTAGTTTTTGTTCAAAGCGTGTGAGTGAGTAGGGTGTATAGTATAAATGACCTCTTAACCTGGCATAGATTGGTTTTTTTATTTGATTTTTTTTTTTTTTGTTTCTATTTTGTTTGATAAAGTTTTATTTTATTTTTCCTTGTAGTTTTTTTTTTTTTTCCTTCTTTTAACGTTGAACAATATTTTGATTTTTGTATTTAGTTTATTACGAAATATTGTTAGTCTTTGACAAAGATTTGTTATTTCTTTCTATTCTATTTGTGTTTGTATTATTAAATTTCAATAAAAGGAATATAATAAAAAGAATTGATTGGCTGTGAAAAGGAAATATAAATATTTTTAAGGTAAATAGACAATTTTAAATGTTAAAAAAATAAAATAATAATAAATAAATTTAATGAAAACATTGCAGTAACTTTTAACTAGTACTAACTAGGTACATTAGATGTGATATATATAACTGTCAGGAACTTTACTGATACATGATGATTGTACATGCTGAAATCTCTACTGTATATTCGGAAATGATATGGCTTTCAAAACGGAAAATAAAAAAACCCTTAAAGCAGTGGTATAGAAATGAAGTAATCGATAAGTAAAGGGATAATATTGGCATAATAATGTTACCCAGTCTTTCAGTCATGAGATTAATCTGAATGTAGTTCAAAATCGCTAATTACTTATATTGGTCTGTAAAATAAAACAACGTTATTTATGACTTATGTAGTAAAAAAAAGAGATTGTCAGCAAATTATAAATGGTTATATTTTTTACAATCATTGAGAACAGATTTAAGAAAAAGAATTTCCAAATGATCGACGCTACCTGAATATGAAGTGTATTTTGTAAAGGATGCTATTATATTGAATATGATTACAAAAATTCAAGGAGTTACCTGAAAAATGTCGAAAACTGATGAATGAAACCAATAAAATTATGTAATTTGTTGCTAGATTTTTTCAATTGTCTTAAAAAAGGGATAATAAATTTTCTTCAAAAGTCATAAAATTTGCTAAAGAAAAACATAATATTTGCAATTTTTATGATTGCGCATTATTATTTTTATTCAAAGTATTAAACAATTTTAAAAACCAATGTGAATATACATAGGTAAAATTTCACAATTTTCGAAACAGCCTTTTCATATAAAAGGCTGTGTACTCTACTCAAAGTGATAGTTCATTTTGGGGTTTCAATTAAATGAGATTGAGCGGATATCATATATACATATAAAGAAAATAAAATCTCTAAGGATATTCAAGGTATATTAAAGGAAAAATCTGTGAATATATGCACACGGATAAATGAAAGCAAACAAATTTTTTTGTTAGTCATTTGAAAATTGGTACATTACCCCAATTTTCAAATCCTGTTTCAATTGGAATGCATTATGTTATGAGCCACTGCATTTGGTATATTACCAGAATTTCCGATTTTACAAATTCGGGAATATTCTGCAAGAATAACAGAATCGATTTAAGTACCATTTACATTTACATTCCAAATGCTTTAACCTGAAACATATTTTATATAATATATAATCTATTTGATACATTATATGAAATTATTTAGTTTTACACTGTTAGTTATTTAAAGTTTTTTCTTCATTATTTAGTTGCCTTAAATTTGAATTTGAATGGTCCACCTCCATCTTTTTGGTTCACGCTTAACATATTTAACATATAATTTGTAAAATAACCATAAAACTAAATTTAAATGACAAATAAAATTAATTTTGCCTTGCAATTTATTTAAACGCCTACTTCTTATATGAGCGAAACAACACACCCCTAATTGACCATTGATGCGTTTTCGCAACACCCGATATCTCGGAAACTAAAATAGCTAGGATCACAAATCTTTCGATTTTATAATCACAATCACTAAAATAGACCCCATACCAAATTTTATTAATTTATCTTAACGGGATCGGGTAGTGGTAAGAAATGGCTTAAGAATGGCATTTTTGGAACAATTACACTTATAATCTCTATTCACTTAGTATTCTAAGAGCAGTCTATTATAACGTTGCCAGTACTTGAGAAAAAAAGAAGCTAAATTGGACTTTAAAAAAGGTCAGAAAAGGCTAAATGTCCTAAAAAATGAAGCCAGAAAAAAAGGTAATATAATATATAATTTATTTAAAAACACATTTATTTTTTTGTTATCATTAGCTTTTTGTATCTCTTAAAGATATATTAGTGAATTTATAAACATAGCATAAATAATTAAATAATTCCTTTGGAAAATAAAGTTTGTTAAAAAATAATCATAATAATCTTGTAGAATGAATCGATTACACTGGCCAACAAAAAAAAATCGTTTTGCTTAACTCGAATCTGCTTTCAGTTTTCTCCCATCAGGTTGAAATTTTTTTATGAGCGTGTCCAATATTGCGCCCTAAATAAGCCGATTACTCGAGAATATTTTACTATAATTCGAGAACGGTAAGCACGATTGAAGTAAATAATACAGCAAAATATGTTTTTATCCGCCCAATAGTTTTGGAAATATTTCGAAATAAGTGTCTGAAACAAATTTTTTATGCTTAATTCAAGATTTCTTTTTTTACTAAAACTTTTTTTTAAAAGTGAAAACATCAAAAATGTTTAATGTTATCATCTTTATCTCAAAGCTGGCAAAACTACGAGTAAATAAAGCTATGTATCATAAAAGTTGATGCGCAAATCTTGATTAAATTCACAGTTAAGTTAGGATACCCATGCATACCTACAGTTAAGTGGAAATACACTAGTGCGCAAAAAAATTTTTTTTGTTAAATAAAAAAATAGGTGAATTAGATGGAACTTAAGTTACTAAATAAGAATCAGCTTTTACTTTTTTCTATCACGTATCGATTTTCTGTTATGGGCGTGACTTCTATGACCCCGCCTTTAGGCAGACACACTTGTATAACTCGAGAACGGTTTGTCCAATTAAGATAAATTAAACTCCAATAGATAGTGATCTAAATTGTCTTTGAACTGAGTTTTCATAATTTTTTTGTCCATTTAATATTTCCATAGTTATTCGGTAATTAGTAGCGATTTTTTTTTTTTTTTTTTTGAAAATGGTGAAAATTTTGATCCATTACTCTGAAATTCTTGAACAAAAAAAAAATATTTTTGACATATCTTTTGGTGTATCATTTATCAAAATCGTGTAAACGGTTCTTGAGTTATAGCCTAAATTGTACAAACCATTCTCGAATTTTATAGTGTGACCGCTGAATAAGGTATTAGTCATGCACCTAAAAAAATCAGTACGTTATAGAAACAAAGTGAATGCAGATTCTTGTATAACTCGTCAATATCCACCAAGTTCACCTATTTTTGTTTCAAGAAAAAATACTTTTTATTTATTTGCCCATCACTGTATTTCTACGCAATTGTATGTATAAATGGGTATTTTTACGATTTGTGCATCAATTTTGAAGATACATACCTTCAACTTTACCAGCTTTAAAATAAAGATGATAAACTGTAACATTTTTGATGTTTTCATTTATTAAAATAAATTTTAGTAACAAAAAAATCTAAAATTTAGCATGAAAATGATTTTTTTAGGGATTTTTATAGAGGATTACTGGTTCAACCCCATTCCGATGCTATTAGTTTTTTTTTTTTTTTCAAAATTTCCAAAAAATATATTTTATACTAAAAAAAGTTTGTATCACTTGGAACATTAAGTGCGAGATGGAGTACTGAGTAAGCCATAAATCACTAAAAACTAATAATTAATTTGGTCTCAAGTTCAAATCCTACTAACGGCTTATAATGCACCGTAAAAAACGAAAAAATAATTTGTTTTCGGGGCTAAAATCAAAAAAACTTTGATAATGACCTATATATAAAATTGATCATTATTTTACTTAAATTAGTAGCAGTAGAAAATCCTACATTTACAAATAATTTATTTTTATTATTAAACTAATTGTTACTAGATAATGAATACAGTACGCTATAAAAGTTAAATTTAGTACAAAAATCATATTTGGTTATAAAAATATATAAATAATTAATATTTTCATATTTCCTGGAATTATATCGATATCCTTATAACCATGACAACTTTTAAGAAATACTTGAATATAACAGGATTTATGCATTCTCAGAAATCAACCACCCACTACTAGGATACAATACAAGCAAAATAAAAATTATTATTATTTTTTTTTTTTTCAGCTCTTCTTTGAGCATTTTTATTTGCAGGTTTTTGAACTTCTGCCAAAAAAAGAAAAACAAGCCCAATAATGTTAAAGAAAGCTGAAATGTTTACTCTATAGAAAAAAAAAAAAAACACAACTGCGCCGTAATAAAATGTTTATATACAAACATCCCAGTATATTTACACTCTCAATACTACTTATATAGGTTAAAGAACCCTTTTTTTTTGTAAACATCAGCGCGCCTACACTTATTCAAGGATCTTTTTCTTTTGTTATTTTTCATCATATTTTTTTGTAGTTTTTAAATATGAATTTTATTTTGTCTTGAAGGACTTTATAAAAATGTAAGTTTGTGTGTCTTGGTTAACTTAAATTATTGGCATATGTTATACATATTTTTTTTTAATATTACTTATGGTAGTTTCTTCTTTTTTTTTTTTTTTTTTTTTGCTCCTTAAGAATATTAACCCCTTTTTGGGTTGCTTTTCCGTTGTTATATACTTTTTTGTTTTATTTAAGTTCATAGCTCTTGCCTTAAAAATAAGATAAATTTTTGGATCATATTGTAGAAATTTATTTTAAAGACAAAAATAAGAAAACAAACAAAATATATATTTCTTTCATATTTTTTGTCTTCTATTGTTTTAAGCATGGAACTAAGATGACTGTGTAAAAAAAAATAATAAAACCTTTTCTTAAAGAAAACAACCCTTTCTTTTGATACAATTATTCTTTCATCAAATATATTTTAAAAGAATATTATGTAGCAGGTTATATTTTATATTTTATGCTTGAACAAGTGAATTTTTGTTTTGAATCTTAATGTTACCTTTTTCATTTAAAAACACTGTGAATTTGTATATTTTCTTTTTCAAGAACTTATGTTAGTTTATTATACTTGTTTTAAACGAAAGAGTTTTAAATTTTCTTTGCTATTTAATTGGACTTTTTCTGTTAAGAATTTCTGGGAATTTTTTACATTTTCTTAAGGCAAGGTAAAAGGGTTATGTTAGGTCATCAAGAACAAATCGATTTTATTATAATTTTATTGTATTTTTTATGATAATTAAAACGTAATTGAGGAAATATAATATTAATGGTTTAAATTAAAAAAAAAAAAGTTCAGAAAATTTATAAAATAACTTTCTCAAGGGGGAAAAAAAATAAATATTGAAAAGTTATTAACGGAAAATAGAAATTCTATTCAATTAAAAAGAAATTGATAAAACAAAATGAAATATAATTTTAGGGCAATCAAAAATATGCTCTAAAAAATTTCGTTAGTGCCTAAAAAATGCTCTTAAAATGGAAAAATATGGCCTATAAATTAAAAAAAGACAAGAAAGGAGAAAGCTATAGGTGGTCAAGTTTTGATTTTATTTATTTTT
The DNA here is from genome assembly GCA_951394005.1 of Protophormia terraenovae. NCBI lineage: Eukaryota > Metazoa > Arthropoda > Insecta > Diptera > Calliphoridae > Protophormia > Protophormia terraenovae. The sequence goes on from OX596076.1 coordinate 93,718,599, forward strand.
TTTTTTTCAATATTTCCTATTAAAAATTATTTCAAATATGAAACAAATTATTTGAAATACCTTAACATTTATTTTTAATCCCTTGACACTTAACTCGATGTCATCACTTCCTTTTTACTAACAGTTTTGAGTCTACACAATTCTTCCCCCTCATTAAAAAGACTTGCATATAAAATTAAAGAAAAAAAATTTCCGGTAAAAATTTCTTTAACTGTCTTGCCCCTGTCACTATTTCAAAAGAAACATCATTCAAACAATTGTTGCTTGTAACTCATACTTAACTGACACTTTTGGAAAACAGCCCTCCTTTAGTCAGGGCATATATTTATATTTTGAATAACAAGTGACCCTTAATGCCAGTTTAAACTACAGTCAATGGTCATCTCCCTTTTAGTTTATCATACATATAAAACTAAACATTGCATTTAGTTTTTGAGAGAGAGAGTGTATTTTAATGCGCTATTTCCGTTCAAGTAGTTTACCATTTATTGCACTTTTGTTTGTGATCGTTTTTTTTTTTTTTTTTTTTTATTTAACTAGCAATTAGTAAGAACTTTGGTAGTTTTTTTTTTAATTTGGTTATCTTGTAGTATTTTTGAGGGATTCTTAAAGAAAAAATATTTCATGAAGTATAACTAGTATGTTGAAATTGATCGTTTTTTTTTTTTTTAATTGAGAAAGTGATACTGGTGGAATGTTTTGTTTGAAGCGCGAGTTATTATGGCAACATATGGCTGCTTTTATGAAGTAAACATTTTTAGTTTTCTTATTAAACCCAGAAACTAATTCAGCTTCGTTAAAGTATTAAGCCTGCAAGACTACAAAATAGTCGACTCGAGGAAGCAGTTTTCAGTGATGTCGTTTTATTTTTACTAAAAAGCAGTATTTTGAAAACTGAAATTTATGTAATAAAGTGGACGGAAAAGTAATTTTCTTGTTTTATTTCATTTGCTTAACTCTTAACTAAGTTTTTCTAAAAAAGATTTTTTAAAATATTTCAGTCTTGATATTAACAATAAAACGCCACAATAGCAAACCCAATTAATGCTAAATTTGTATCAGGTTTAAAGCCTAATTGAACTAGGTTAGTTTCTTAAATAAATAATTGGAGCATGTGCTTTAAATATCTTTTTCTATAAGCTATTCTAAAGCTATAACTTATTAGGTTGTATATTTTTTTACACGTTGTCATAAGACAATGAGTTTCGGAAAACTTTTCTAACTGGAGCAATAACTTTAAATTTCTTTACATTAATCCATACATAAGAAGCTATTAGCTTATTTAAGTCCACGCCCAGCTAAAGACCATTAAATCATTTTTCTTGTGAATATATTTTACACTTACCTGATAACTTCTTTAATTTTAAATAACATATAACGTATCGCAGGCAATTTATATCAATGTTACCAAGGAAATATTTATATCTTGGAAATAAAATCCAAATCTAACTTGGATAGATTAAATGTGGGTGAAATTATTTCTTTATATTTATCACAGGGAGGATGTGACTAAGACGTGAGATTTTAACCGAAAATATTCTTCAAAAAGTATCCTTATTTTTTTTTTTTTTTTTAAACCTTGTGAACAAAGTACAGGCCGCAATTTTGAAGATATCTTGATGGAATTTGGTACATTATTTTACTTAGCCCTAATACAAATGTCCTCGCGGAATAAGGGTTTAGTGGTCATAAATGCCTTACATAGCAATATGCTAATGAAATTAGGTGCAAAAAAAAAAAGTTTTATATAAGTGTTAATCTTTGTATCAAAACCCCTCATTCGGAAATTACATTAACGTGCATAAGTCCCATACGAATATTTGTATCAAGTTAATGTTCAACATCAATATGTTGTATATAAGTAGAAATAACATTACAACATTTTATGAGAATCAGTCCATTATTTACTATAGATCCATATAAGCCCACTTCCAGGAATTGCCCTAAAGTGCATAAAATCATGTAAATGTTAGTATCAATGCATTGTTCTGTATTTATTATATTTTATAATTAGTAAAAGTGTTAGTCTACAATTGGCCACAGGTCTAATATAAGTTCCCGTCTCGAAATTTTTTGTACATACACAATGGTGTAGGGTATCATATACTCAGTTTTGACCAACTATATCTTTCTTTCTCGTTTAATTCAAAATTTAAAAAAACAATTTCATAAATTTTTTTTTTTTTTAATTTTCACTCAAATATTTTCAACCAAAATTTTTACAAACTAAATTCAAAAAATATTTTTCTAAAGAAATAGTTTTTCGCCAATTTTAAATTTTTCTTAGATAAATTATTTCGTATTCTTATTCAATTCGGATACACGGTATTAACAAGTACTAAGCCTCTAGTCCACTTTTTTTGAATTGACTCCAGTTCTCGCGATAAATCGCGATTTGTAAAATTAAAGAGGTTGCACCATATATTAAAAAAATGTTAATAAAAATTATCTTCAAGTCGTCCCTTTATTACTTTTTACTACATTCAATAGTTATGGAGATATTAAGCCTATCTTTTGAGAAAAAAAATTAAGCTTTACAAAATTTCAAGAAATTTGTTTTTTTTTTTTTTTTTTCGAAAAATCATAAAAATTCGAAAGTGCCAAAAATTAAAATTTTTATTCTTTAGCCATAAAGATAAATTTTTTGCAAATAAACCAAGACATATTTCATTAAAATCAATGCATAAGTTTTGATTTTATTTACAAATTAGTGAAAATACTCATTTACAAGTTACATAGAAAAATTAAAAAAATCACAAAATCATTTTTTATTTATTTTTTTTTTTTTTTTTTAATTTTTCTATGTAACCTGTAATTGAGTATTTTCACTAATTATACTCTACACCACCAAAGGTGGTTGGAGTATTATGCGTTTGTGCTGATGTTTGTAACGCATAGAAAACGTGATCCAACACCCACCTTGAAGTATACCAATCGGCTGGTTGGCTGGCTGTACATGTAAACCTTGTGCACAAAGTACAGGCCGCAATTTTGAAGATAATTCAATGAAATTTGGTACATGGGACTTTTATGATACAAGGACGAAGCCTAATGGTTGTGATCGGTCCATTATTTCACCTAGCCCTCATACAAATGTTCAAGTTAATATTCGAAACAAATAAGTTTTATATAAACAGAAACAACATTGCCAAATTTAATTAGAATTGGTCCATAATATACTATATATATAAACCCACTTCCGAGAATCGCTCTAAAGTGCATAAAATCAAGTACTTAGATGTTATAGTCTTGACCGACTATAACTTTTTTTTCTCGTTTACCAATGAAAACTTAGGCATTGATTTTAATGAAATATTTTTTGTTTTATTTGCAACAAATTTGTCTCTTTGAATAAAGAATAAAAACTTTAAAGTTTTTATGATTTTTTGAAAAAAAAAATGTTCTCGAAATTTTATATAAAATTTAATTTTTTCTCAGAAGATGAGTTTAAATTTATCAAAATTTTTTCATTGTAATATTTTTTCACTATAAATATTTGAATAAACAATTTGTAATATAATATATATATGTTTTATGCAAACATATTGAATAAAAATAATTTTAAAATTAAAAATTGTTTATTCGAAATATTCTCCAAAAAGAAAAACTTAAATTTTTTATACAAAAATTTACTAGTTTTTCATTATAAATAATTGAAATATTTTTTACTCAAAAATTTTCCCATTAATTTTTCATTAAAAATTAATATCAAATATTATTGATCATAACTAAACAAAACTACATTGATGATATTTATTCTAAAAATTTTCTCAAAAGTGATTTTTATTAATTCAAACAAAAAATATTTTTTCTATTGTTTGCTTAAATTCTGTTTAAAAAATTTATTTAAACATAGTTCTTGCAAAATTCCCCCCATTTTAAAACATTAAAAAAAAGTGTTGCCAGTAAAAAAATGCAAAAAGCAACAAAATAACGAAATATTTATACAAAACAAGACATTGACATCTAAAAGTAAAATAAAAAAGAAAAATAACAGAAAAAACAAAACTACAAGTGAATGACAGTTGTAAAACTGCTGCATAAAATTAAATAGTTAAAATAAAAACTAAAAAAAAGGAATAAGAAATCAACTGGGAGCATCATCATGTACATATGAAAACGAAAACAATAAAAGTATCAATACAGTAGTTGTGGCAGTTAAATAAGTAGCAATAGCATGCATAGCTACTGTGAAGTAACACCAACTAAGAGCAGCAGCAGCAACAACATCAGTAATAACAACAAACATGCCAATAGCAACAAATAAACAATTGAAGATATAACAAGTACTCAGTCGTACTTGCACTCATACAATGACTATTGACAGTTGCAACTAATGGACAGAAAGACAAAGGGAAAGATAGACAAAACGACCGACGTAAAAACATAAGGTTGGGCAGACAATGATAACGCTTATAAACAACAGCAATTTTTGTTATTAAACTTTTAGCAAACGGTGTGAGTTTGGGGGAAAAATTATAAATTTTTTTTCTGTGCTGCTTCTGCTGCATCATGTTGTTCTATCTAGCTGCGGCATTATCAAGCAATAATACTAAATGCATGCTGTTTTATAATGTTTATAAAAGATGTAAGAGTTGAAAAACATTTTTATGATGTTGAGCTTTTTTTCACTTTTTTTCTACAAGTACTATACGTTGTAATATTTTTTTCTTATAAAAATATTTTTATACTTATATGATGTTATGTAGAAAAGTATTATTTGCTGCTGCAAATGTCAGTAAAAATGAAATGAAAATATGTAATAATAACAGCAGCAACTAGAAATAGCAAAAAACAATATTGCCAGTCAATATGAGAAAAAAAATGTAAGTATTTTGACAGGTTTTGGGGAGTTGCAAGTAATAGTATCAAAAGCAAAAAAAAAAAAATAAAAAATAATAATAATAATAATTTAATATAGAAATTAAAATTAAAATAATATAAAAAAAAAATTCTTAAATAGGAGAACAATCTTGTTCCAAATTGCTATTCTATCCATTTGAGGCCAGGGTCAAAAAGAAATTCGTGAAAAATTTTTAGATTTTACTAACATTGTATTTATTTTATTTTTTTATAAATTCTTGTTTAAATTAAGTTTATTGTGCTGATTGCTTTGATTTTTTTTAAATCCTTTGATATTTATTTCTTTTTTTTTTTTTCAACCTTTTTCAAATTCTTATATTTCAACATTAATTAACATCAAAAGACGTTAAATATTGTGTCTGTTTAAAACCCAAAGAACACAGGGCACTTAAAAGGTTTTAAAGTATAATGAACACAAATAAAGCTTTGTATGCCAAAAACTACAAAAGTCACGTAAAAGACTCTTATATTACCACATTGACCATCAGACAGACAAATGGACAGACATGCTAACAGTCAGACTTTAATGCATTTATTTGAACTTAAACAAAATTGCAAACATCTTAACATATTTTAGCAGCTATTTAACTAAAAAAAATCGGTATATTTGAGAGAAGACTAACGAAAAGCAAGATTTAAAAGAAAGACACTAAATATGAGTTTTTTTTTTTAAATATACAGAAAAAATAAGTAGATATGAAGCTAAACTTCAATTACTTAAAGATGAGTTACTACGACCACGTTTGACAAGGCAACAAGGAGGAATAGAGAAAAAAGCGTTTAAAAAAGTAAAGAATTTTTTAATATAATCAGAAAGAAGAGTGTTTGACAGATAAATATTTAAAAGAAGCAAAAATTTTATCAGAAAATTTCTTATTTTATTTTAAATATATATAGGCAATTATCAAAAATTTTTGATTTTAGCCCTTCAAAAAAATATTTTCTTTTTTTTTTTGATGGCACATTAAAATCCTTTTGTATACATATAAAGTGACTCGAATGTATGTAGAATCAGTTCGCGTTAATCATTTCATGTGAGGGGCGCGAAAGTTATGGTGGTTTAAAGTTGAACACATAAAAATTTTTACAAACTAGAAGTTTATGTACAGTTCTGGTCAAAATTACACATAATATCAAACCTACTGAGTTATTCAAATAAAATTTATGATATTTTCAATGTTTGATGGTATTTCCTAGTAAAATTTAAAAAAAAATTTCTTTTCAATAAAAATCGCGATTTTTAAAAATTTTGCGAAAAATTTGGATCGAATCTAAGTTATTTCTCCATATATCGATTGAAAATATATTTTGTTAGAGTTTATTACACAGAAACGCTTTTTAATATTGTGATCCTTTTTTTTACACAAGTAAATATTTGTTGGTCCATAAAATGTTTATCTCTCAAAATTTTTTGATGCGCCTCCGAATTTTCATTAAGCATAACAAACACCTTTCTAATTATGTCAATTATAGTCAATTTCATGCTGTCCACATGATGTGCCTTAGCGAAATGTGTTTTGACAAAAGTGTTCCGTTTTCAATTATCAACGACATTTCACTTAAATTTATGATCCCAATCAAAATTATATTTATAGCCACTCGTATATCTATATATCCAATATTTGTTTAAATTGCAATTTTCTATATAAAAATACAAAAACAAAAAGTGCAGTTTTTGCATAATTTTCAAAAAGTCCATAAAATTTTTGTATTAAATTTATTTTCAATGCTCCTCCGATTTTGTTATGTAAAATGACAAAAAACTAAGTTCACGCAGTAATCCAAGCAATTCCATATGAAAATGTGAATGTACCTCGCGAAAAGCTGACTTTTTGAAAAATGTTCGGTCTTGTTTTCCAAACTTTGAGAATATCTACTAAGTTAGCTATTTCGGGCACATCAACGGGATATAGCGCAAAATACGTACAATTACAACAAGTATAAATCCTTATCCCAAATTTTGTACTCGGTTGAGGGGCGCACAGACCGCGCCCAAAAAACTGAAAAATTTAAAAAACCAAAAAATTTTGTCATCAAAACTTTATTACCTTGTATTTAGTTGTTGAAAGTCTGCACAACAACAAAGATGATGCAGAATTTATGTACAAAGTCCGATATTATGATAGAGTAAGATCAAAAAGTGTCAACGCGCGTACATAAATTGTAGAAGAATGGTAAAAACTTAAGTAGTTTTTATCAGTTTTTCTATATTCTTGATCTTTGAACAACTATGATGGTTAGAAAAAGAAACCTATTGTGCTAAAATTTTGCACTCTATTAGTTTCAAGTCTTGTGAGTTCAGATCTGTAACCAATTTGTTTAAAATATCATTATCACAAAAGTTATTAAGGATTTAAGTCGGTTTCAGCCAGGTTAAAAATTTTTGATAATTGCCCACATAAGAAAATTTATTAGGAATTTTTTAAAACCAATAGATTTTATTAGATAATTACGTTTTTAAAGATTTCATGGGTTTATAATTAACACAAGTTAACAAAATTAAAAAAAATGTCTGTGGCAAGGTATATCTCAGTCGATTTAGATACACGGTATTAATAAGTACTAAAGCATTATTTTTAAATTAACTTTAGTTCTTGCGTTAGAACGCAATTTATAAAATTAACCCTTAAATGTCCAAGATCAGCGATTTAAAAAAAAAAAAAAAAATATTATAAGTAGAATGTTAAAAAATGATAACGTTTTTTGTTTTCCCAAAAAACACTTTTTTTGCGAGTTTATTTGGAAAAAAGTGGTTGTATTTTTAAAGATACATTAGGCAGTGACCCCTAACAACAATTGTTAAGAAAAGTTGACAATTGATAGGAAACATCGTTCGGGAAGAAAAAACGGTCCACATTATATTGAGAAGTAATTCCAAACTGTTCTGGTAGAAATGCAAGCCGGTTAGCTCAGTACTCTGAATATTTGGTGCAGTTGAAAATATATAAGTCCAAAAAGATTCAGACAAGAATGGTGCTAAGAATAGGGCACGGAAATTAAATTCAAATTTCATACAAAAATACTCTTGTTGCATAATGGACGACAGAATTTTCGCAGCTTCGGTGTCAAAATTTGTATATTTCTAATGCTCAAGGCAATGTTTAAGATAAATATATGACCCAAAAGCAGAAAAAACTTTCTATAAAATTCCTTGAATGACAAGATTTATTTGTAACAGTCGGCTCTATAAATATCGAAATATACATCAAAGAAGGTTTGCAAAAAATTCTTCTTCCTTTCATAAGAGAGCACAATATTTTTGGCCCGATTTTGCATTATGTCACTACTGTAAGTGGTACCAAAACAATAACATAGGTTTTGTACCAACAGAGAACAATTCTTCAAATTGTACAGAGCTAAGACCAGTTGAGAGATATTGGGATCTTGAGTTACCGATAAATGAAGCTATTATTGGGCGTGACCCTTGGCCATCATTATCTAGCTAAACATTTACTTAGATGACTTTCATAAGCAGTTGATTCCATTTAAAGGACGAAAGCTTACCTCCAAACTTTAACTAAGGATTGCGATCGAAAAATAACTTCTTTCCAAAACAATATTTAAAATTTTTTTGATCTAGTTATGATTGAAAAATATGTCAGTTATTATTTTTAATGACAAACACGTTAATTTGTTGTGAGTTTGATTAAAATGAGTGTCGAAAATTATGTACATGCTATAAATTATTAAGAAATTTCAAAAAAGTTCAAATAGGTCCTACAAATAATTAGTCAGAGAATTAAATGTTCGCTGTCAAACTATTTCCAAGGTTATTAAACAGTATCAGGAGAATTCGACCATTGATAGGAAATATGGTTCGGGAAGAAAAAAGGTCCACATGATATTGGGAAGGCCAAGAAAAGTCCAAAAAGTTCCAGACTCAAATGCTGCAAAAAATATAGAAGCCAAGAATAGGGCACGGAAATTAAAATACTCATGTTGTGTAAATGAAACCTATGTGCTGGCTGATTTTTCGCAGCTTCCGGGTCAAAATTTTTATGTTGCTGATGCTAGAGGAAATGTTAAAGATATGTTTGGGAACGAAAAGCTGACGAAATTTTCTAAAGAATTCGTGGTGTGGCAAGATTTATGCAGTTGCGGCAAAAGAAGCAAGTGATTTTTAACAGTCGTCTCTATAAATACATCAAAGAATGTTTGCAGAAATATCTTTTACCCTTCATAAGAGAGCACAATGTGTCCACATATTTTTGGCTCGATTTGGCGTCATGTCACTACGTAAGAAAGTCTGGAGTGGTACCAAAGCAATAACGTTGTTTTTTTTTTTACCAGGAGAGGTAAATCCTCTAAATTGTCTGGAGCTAAGACCAGCGAAGAGATAGTGGGCTTTTGTGAGAAGTGAATCGAAGAGGACAAAAGCGGTGTCCCAAAATATCAAAGATTTTAAAAGGATATGGGCAGACTGTTCCAAAAAAGGGACTGTCAAAACTCTAATGGTAGGGTTATCAAAAAAGGTCTACTAGTTCATAAGTAGTGGACAGAAGTATAAAAGTTATATTTTTCTGTGATCTGCACTCCTTATTAATATTTTACACAGTGGGACAGGTTTAATAAGGAACTTTTTTTCCCCAAATAATAAATGCAAGTTTATTTATTTATTTATTTATTTATTTATTTATTTATTTATTTATTTATTTTTTTTCAGAGAGATAAGTTCCTTTTTCAGCTGTAAATTTTGTTCCTGGTGTAACTATTATAGGAAAGAAAAATCAAAGCAAACAGCTTAAAACCAAAAAAAAAAATAAAAAATATATAAAAAATACAGAACCAATACAATATGACAAAGTCAAGGAACGTTAAATCTAGCAAATATTACCATGGACTGACTCCCTCTCTAACCCGGTACACAGACACAAACAAACATTGACAATAAACAAATATAGGAAAGAGAAGAAAAAAAAAAATTAAAGAAATAACAAAAATTTTGCGTGTTGCAGCAACTTTGGTTTGTTTGGTGGCGTTGTTGCAAGCTTACTACCAAGACTTCTATCCTGGCAATGCAGTCAAGCAGGAAAACATAAATCTGGCTAAGCAGAATGTAAAGCAAATTTTATTTCTCCATAGTAAGTATAAATGTATGTATGAATTTAAACTAAAGAAAACAAGTTTCTTTTTGGTTATAGAAGTAAAAAAAAGAACTAAGAATTTTTGTATGTATTGCAAACATAACATAAAGCCAATGGCCAACATGGATTTTTTTTTGCTTTTTGTTTATGTTGTTTTGGCCATTTGAAAAGCAAACAGACAACTTTTAAGTCTTAGTTTAGTTATTTTTTTATATTTTAGTTTTACTGAAATCTATATATAATTTTTGTTTTATTTTTTCTTCAGATTCTGTTTTTAAAATAAAAAAAAAACAAAAAAGAATTTAAAAAATATTTTTTCTTATTTGTTAGTTTTCCTAGTACGTTTTTTTCTTTTTGTTGGTCGTTTGTTTGGGTCTTCTGTTTTGAACATCCTTTAGGGCACATTTATGGTCATGAATGGTTATAATGCCGAATGCTGGCATTTTCAGTGTCTTGTCTGTCTATCCAACTTAACTGCTGTTTTTTGTGGGTTTCTTTCTTTTTTCTAAAAAAAAAGCTTAAATGTCATAGCCATTCAATACGTGTTGTAAGGAGAATAAGTTTTTTATTTTATTTTTTGCGTAAAGCAAAAACTAGCAATTTTTCTTTTTGAGGTTTTGTCAAAGTTTTCTTTTAGTTTTTTTCCAGGAAACTTTTTTGTTTTATTTTTTTATTAAGAAAATGATAAGGTTCGTTTTTATTTATAAAATTTTAGTTGTATTTTCTTCTTTTTTGGCTTAATGTTGGTTTGTTTGTGCCATTTATCTTAAGGTCAATTTTATTTGTAGAAAAACCATCAGATGATTAGTTATTAAGACAAAATGATGATGATTTTAGTTGAAATATTTAAAGATTTTCTTTTTTATTTTGTCAATGTAATAAAATAAAAGAAGAAAAGAGAATATGAAAGAATTTTATAAAGTCTTAGGAGTATTTTTTCATTAGAAAAGAATTTATTAAAAAAGTTTTTTATTAAAATTGGTTAAAGCCTAAAAGAAGACTTTAAATTTATTTTAACGTTATTTTTAGAGAACGGAATTTCATACAATTATTGTTTTAAAATAAGACATATAACTAGGGAGCGGATTTACATCCATTTATATTTTAAAAATTAGCCCCTAAAATATGCTTTTAGAAATTAACATTTACATAATTGTAAATTATTGAAAAATTCAGTGCATGTTATAAATTTTTAAAAACATATTTTAGGGAGTATATTTTAAATCAATCAATTTATTAAATCCCTAATTTAAACAAAAATAATTAGTTTTTCCTGTTAAAAAAAAAAAAACGATTCCCTTCTTAGTGTGCAATAATGAGGGAAAACAAATAATTAGAGGCAAAATTTTGAACCCATTACTTTTTTAAAATGAGCACCTAAAATATGTTATCATACGCACTGAAATTTTCAATAATTTACTTATGTAAATATTAGTTTCTAAAAGCATATTTTAGGGGCTAAATTTTTACATATAAATGCATGTAAATCCGCTCCCTACATATAACTTAATAAATATTATATATTTTGATAAACATATTTTAGGGTCTTATTTGTCAAAAGTAAATGTGTAAATAGCTGCCCTCTTATCATGTTGTTTCCCCAACTGCACAGCAAAATAAATAGCTATAAACAATTTTCCCAAACAAAAAAATTGTATATGTAGAGGACGTATTTGACAAACTGACTTAAAAAAATAATCGGATAAGTGTCTGATACTTTTAGGCAGAAAACGAGTAAAAACTCTAATTTGTTTTTTTTGCAACCTATCTATTTTTTAATCCAGTAAGCCTAGAAATATTATTAATATCAAATTAGTACTTTATCAAAAATTGGCAAATATATGTAATTATGGTGCTTTTTAGAAATTCAAACGTTTAAGGTGTAAAATTCGTAACAGCTTTTTGTATTTTTTTACAAAATACTTACATAAAAATATTTTAACATTATATCCTAGTACAATTTTGAATACAATCTTTGTTATATTCAGGGGAAATAAAAAGTACCAAAATGGGGATAAAATCCTAAATTGAATTTTATTCAAATTAAATAAAGCATTTTTTTATTATATTAAACATAGAGACACGAACTTAAGCACATGTGGTACTTTTTTGTTCTCTAATGGTACTTTTTGAATTTTCTATAATATTGAACCCAGAAACATGAAATTAATGATATATAATCCTAAGTGAATAAGAAACCATAACAGGGAACTTTGTGGTACTTTTTCATTCTTCTAATGGTACTTTTTGAATTTTCTACAATATTAAAAATTAAAACATGAAATTAAAGATACATGGTACTATGAGGTGAGGAATTCAAGAGAGGAACTTGTGTAAGAAATTGGTAACTAAAATATTTAAAGTCCCAGCTAAGAAAGAACTGAAAAATAATTTTAACATTGCGTTGTCATTGGAAGGAAGTACTTAGTGGTGAAAAAAAGCTGCAGAAGTTCTTTTTTAACCCTTGGTTGTCATTGGTAGGATGTTCTTCTTTTATACTTTGTGTTCAGTGCTTTTGAAATACTTCTCTTAAAACTATGTTTATATATTATAATATTATAAATAACAATAAAAATGCTCTAAAATTTTAATTTTTTTTAGAAATTATAATCATTTTTATCCCCAAAAATTCATTTATTTTCACTTTTTTTGGAAGAAATTATAAAGAACTTCCAAAAAAGTTTAAATTATGCAATTTGTTACACTTTTGAAGTGGTGAAAATGTTATTTTTTGGAAGAAACTTCATCGCTTTTTTCTGGGATGTTAATTGTTCCTAATGCCAGCAGAACTCCAGTATTATAACTGTTCGCGGGAGTTAGAAATCATACAATGGGGTAGCGAAGCACAATGTGTTTAAACTATATAATATTATTTAAAAATATATAGTTATGAAATTATAACTTAATAAATAACTTAATAAATTAATAATATAGTATGGTTTTTATTCAAAAAAATATACGCTAACGAAGTAGCAGGTATTTTGCGCGAAAAAATTATATAGTTAATTGTGCGGAATTTTAAATGATCTCTATCAATTATAAAGAATTTATTATTATTATTATTATTATTATTATTATTATTATTATTATTATTATTATTATTTGTAGCTTTTAAATTGACACTGTCGTGTCTTTTTGTGATTAATTTAATTTTGTAACTTTTTTCTTACTGAACCGATTTAGCAATATTCCTAGGAAAACAGCTAACAAACTGTATAAATTTCATTTAATTCTAGTTGATAGTTTGGACGTCAGAATGTTTCCTACAGACCAATAGTCAAAAATTTATAAAATTAGAGGTTTTAAATAAATTCTTCTTTATATTACACACATAGTGAAAGAGATTTTTCCACTAGTAGCTATTTAATTTTTCAATTTCTTGTTATTGAAAAAGTCGTGATTTATTTTCTTGTTTTTTAACTTTCAATCAGAATTTTGATTTATTTATACAAACCACATATGTACCAACATATTGGCAAAAAAAAAAAATCTATTATTTTAAATAAAAGCAATAATTCTAAGAATTCTATCAAAAATCTCTATTATGTTAAAACATCAAACTGATGTCAAGACATTAAATGACAGCTTACAAAATAAAAAAATTTCCTGTTTAAAAAAAAAATATATACTAAAATAGCAATATATTTGTTTTTATTTTATTTTTTTATTATTGGTAATTTTAAGAAAAACATTTTTGTCAACATGCAAATATATATCACAAAGATGTCAATACAATATGTAACATATGGCTAAAACAAACCACCCCATTTTGTTTTCTGTTCAAAATTCATGCTAACGCCTGGTTTTATACTTTGTTTTTTTATTTTTTATAAATATTTTTGGCAAAAACAAAAGAACCAATAATATTTTTGTTTCCTTTGTTTGGTTTATAATCTTTTAACATTTGTAACAAAGCCTACGTGTTTTGCCAAAAAAAGAATTATTGGAAAAGTAAAAAGGAAAAAAATGGAAAACATGACATTAGTATTGGCAAAGAGAATCAAAAAATATATTATATATACATATATTTAACATTATTGAAAGTTTTCAAAACAAAGGCTTTTTTCAACTTAAAATCATTTCCGCATCCATGCCTATAATACATGTGTTTTTGTAAAAAATAATAATAAAAAAATCATTCCAACTGTGAGCTAAGAATTTAAAGATTTTTTTTATTCTATAAAGCAAATGTATTTTTTACTTTAACATCAACATATAAACTTTATGGAATTTTTGTTTATAGAGCCTTTATACTAGTCAGACATATTCCTTTCCTATCACGTACAATTTTCATCAATATCGTGACGTTTTCAAAAAATTTCTTCGTGCCTTATATTTTGTCGATACTTATTATTTTGTTGTTATTTATTTCCCATTTTAGCCTAAGATCTATTACCATAAGTTAAAATAAAAACTCCTGCTGCTGTTAGAGTTGCCTTTTCTTTCTATGATTTTGCTAAATTTATTTTGGCATTTAATAGTAGTATGAAGCAGCCGAAAAAATTTTTTTTCATTGTATTTTATTAATAACATCAGTCAGCTAGTCACTCACTCAAGTTTAACATTTCTTGTCTTTAGACATTAAATTGTTTTCATATGACTTTGCACAATATGGGCCAAGTTTAAATATTTTTTTTTCTTTTGTTTTTCTTGTCTTTAAATGGGGGTTAATCCATAAGTGACATTCTACATTTTTTAATATGTTTTAAATTTTAGGGGGAAAAATAAAAAAAAATTAGTGTTTGTTTTGAAATAGAGATTTTCTGTTGTAATAGAAAATTAATTCAATGATATTAATATAAAAAGGAATAAAATTCCAAGAATTGTTATTTAAAAAATGTATAAACAAAAAAATTCAGGATCCCTTTAATAAAATTTTTGTTTTTTTTATAAAATTTTATAAAAAGTTATTTTATATGTCAAATATTTAAATTGTTTCTTTTGCATTATATACAAAAAACATTTTCTTTCATAACCTAAAAAACTATAACAAAAAAATCCTTTATAGAATTTTTTCTATTTAATGTTTATTTTATACATATTTAAAAAAAAAAAAAACTTGGAGAAATAAAATTTAAAACTTTCATCTGTTAACGACAGTCTGTTTAATTGAAAATCAATTGAACTTTTATGAGGCTTTTCCTGTATATACAAACACACCAAACAGTTTCAAATTAAAAAAAAAAAAAATAATAATAAAAAAATACTGCAAAAAATAATATAAAAACATAAAAACTTTTTAATTTAACACATTGAAAATGGCTGGGGTGTATAAAATTTCTCTATAGCCATAAGAGTTATATGAGTGAGTATTTTTTTCTCTAAACTTGCAATCAATAGTTTCCATTTTTTTGTCTTTATTTTTATTTAGTTTTGCTATATTTTATTATTATTTTTTTGTAGTCAGAGGCCACCATGTAACCCAACATATAATACAACACATATTTACTAACACATCTATAGTAAGTTTTTCTGCTACCCATAACCATACAACATGTTTAATAGCAATAGCAACACTAATAGCTATTTGCAAAAGCATAAATCAATTAAACGTGCTGCTGTTAGTTGTTGTTGTTATAGTTGCAACACTCTAACTACAACACATTGATATTTGCCATCCATATAGTTTTGTTTTGCACTTAAAAAGTTTTTTTATATTTTTTTATTTTTTCTTTTATATGTATGTGCCTAAGTATTTCAGCTGTATATACATATATGTGTCTATTTGTTGGTATTGTAGTTTTGTTTGTAATAGTTGTAGTCTATGCCACATTTGCTGTATACAATTGATATTTCAGCAAATAGTAAACATGTTTCATGTTGCATATGAATTTTTTTTTTGTTTTTGCTAACTAAAGGGCTGTATACTGCAAACAAAGGTTTGTTTGATTTAAAGGTTTTATAAGTAACAGTAGGAGATTTATTAAAATAAATTCAATGAGTATTTGTATTTACAATATAGTAGTTTTAAATATGAAATATTTTATTAAAAGCAAAACATTTTTATATTAAAAATATTCCCCAAAATTTTATGCTTAGTCACTAATTTAAAATAGAAATTGCCTAGTTTCAGGCGTCTTAGTTCTTTATTTATGAAATATATAATTTTAAGAAAAATTGTAAGTTGTTTATCATTCTTTATAGAGCAATAAATTGGTACAGTATTAATGGAGTTTAAAAAATTTTTGCCTACTTTTAGGTTAGTTTTACTTTTATACATATAATTTAGATTTATCTTAATTTTTAAGTTTTTAATTTATTTAAATTAAAGCTATGCGAAAGAACAATTTATTTTTTATAGATATGTATTCAAGACATTTTAAAAGCTATTGCATATTTTAAGGCTTGTTTTACATTTATGATTTTTTCAAAATTCAGTCAAAATAATTAACTTAATAAAATTCCGTTATTTTCCACTTTATTTATTTTTTTTTTAAATATTAATAGTCTTTACCAACAATTGTTAATAAAACTGTGTGTTACAATATTAAAACCAACATTTATGGTAGGAAAATGTTTGCCTACTTTTTGGGGCTATTAAGTTAAATTGCAAAAATTTCAGTAGTTTTAAAAGTATTTGTTCCTATTGAGTAAGTGAATTAATTCATATCTTATGTCTATATCAAGTTAAAGGTGCAATGCATATTATTCAATGTATTGCTAATAACAACTTCATATTTTAAGCAATTTATGGATTCCATCTCAAAACCAGGTGTTATATTTTGAGACCAGAAACGAATCAGAGCCATTTTTGTTTTTTTGTTTTTTGCTAAAGCATTCTAACAAAAAATAAAAAAAAAGTATTAAGAGGCAAGGTCTAGGTGAGTGGGAGAAAAACTATTTTCCAAATCATTTTTATCTGGTCACGTAATATAAGACAGAAAATTGTTATGATGTAAAATTATGAACATGAAATCTGTCGTATATTCTGACCATTTTCGTTTAATTTTCTTTTCAAATGGATTAATTGTACTCGGTAGAGATCTTGAGATGTACGTCTGAAAAGAAGAATTATAGAAACACTTCACAGACGAACTTAGTGAATTCCATAAGTGATTTCACTGCTTTGGACTTGATTATTAAAACGTGGATACTTTAATGAATTTTTTTGTATTACACATATCGCCCACAACTTCCAATGCTTATTTTAAATTCCGATAGGATAGGGTTCTATAAGAAAACTTTTATAAGTTCTGGGAATAAATAGATGACTATGAGCCTCATTTTCTTGCTACTGCAGCTATACAATTTTAATTAGTAGTTATGAGAGATCATTAAATTTAAATATAGAGCTGATTTGTGAAAAGATTTCGAAGATGTGGTAGCTTCAATTGCAAATGAAAATACAACCAAATGTCATCAAAATACATTGAACCACTTAAAATTCAAATTTAAATTTACTAATCTTTGTTTTACTTTGTACCATTACTTGCCAGTTGAACCGATTATAAATCAATTTAAGATGTAAATTGAATCTTAACTCTGTAAAGTCATACTTAGTAGCATCGACGAAGGTAATTTAAAAAGGGATAAAAGTGCTATTACAAATTCAGTAATAAAAGTATAAAAAAATTTGAACATGAAATTTCGAAGGAATGTAGCCTTACAGAGTTAAACTGACTTCTCGCTGAATTGCTAAATGTCAGTAAATTCAGAAATTCACATTCGCGGAACAAAAAGTAACGCACTGCCTCTCTTAAGGATCTGTTAATTTTTAATTAAGTTGGCTACTTAAAGGATAGAGATTTAATGACGGAACGGTTTGTAATTTCATAAAAGATAAGCTTTATGATGTAAGAGCAAAGCTATTTTTGAGAAACTCTAGAAAATTACCTATTTTAAGTTGCTGTTATTACAAAAAATGTAGCCTACTTATAGGATTGTTAAAGAAATAAGTATTTACAAACACATAAATAAATTTAATTAACGCATATATATCAAAATCTTTAATCAAAAATTGTCTTTAATTAAAAATACATGAAGCCTCTCTTGAGAAACATTTTAATACCTTAAGAAATTATGTTTTAAAAAAATTATCTGCCTATTTTTAGGAGCTATTAAATTAAACATTTGAAACTTTTAGGGGTTTTTGATTTTTTTTTTTTTTTTTAATTTTTACAGATAATGTTTTCTTTAGGTGTAAAATTGTTTCAAATACACACAACTATTACCTATTTATGGGAGTTATATTAGTTGGCACATTTATTTTACATAATAACTTTTTATATTTATTCTGAAGTAGTTGCCAAAAAAATGATACCTTTATTTTTCATTTGTAAAATTCGACACAATTTCCTTCATAACTAAATAACTTCTTATGCTACCTATAGGGTATTATGCATTTCATTAGTTCATGCCTTCATTAGTTTATGGTTCTTCTTTTATATTTTTGCTCGTGTTTTAAAATAAATCTATAATAGTTATTGGCTGCACAATTAATTTTTGCAAATGAAATACGAAATAATGTTATTTTTAATTAAATTTTCAAATAATATGTGGTTAAAAGGTTTTAAATTTACTCATTTTATTTTCATACTTTTTTCCATCTCCATTTCTTGTTTTCATCCACAATTATTTTGTTCACAAAAATTTTTACTAAATTAATAAAGTTTTAAATGTTGATGATAATGATTGGGATGTTGTTCAAAAAAAGTTTTTATTTTTCACTTGTGTAAATATAGAATTTAAAATTCTAAATTTATAGAATAATTTAAAAATTTTGTTTTTTTAAAAGGCATTTTTAGTTTAACGGAATAATATCATAACTAAAGCAAAAACTCATGAGTTAATATTAAATTTAATGATAGTTTTATTATAATAAAGTTATATATTTATTAAGGAAAATTAAATTTTTTTTGAGCTGAAGTAAAGGATTATTTTCATAGAAAGAAAAATAAAAATCATATAGGAGAATTGTTATGGAGAAACACATTTTGCTAGATTTTATTTTTTTAACATTTTATTTAAGTGGAATAAAATAGCTTCAGACATAAAAAATAACGTTTATAAATTTTTGTTACATTTTTTTTATCGTGATGCGTTGTTACACTGCATCTATTTCTGGTGCATTAAGTAAAATAAAATGCAGTGTTGATGTTCCTCTAAAGTTTGATGACATTGTTTTGGTTAACGAAAACGATGGTGATGATGATGACAATGTTGACAACTTCAACTTCATTTTACTTGTAGTATAACGAACATAAAGTACAACATTTTTTTCGGTTGTAGGTATTATGCTGCTGTTTGTTGGTGGCATTAGATAATGTTTTTGCAGTTACACACATTTTTTTTTTTGCAAGGAAATCATGTTGATTTTTTTTAGTACAGACATTTTATATGTATTATGCATTTGCTTATACTTTTTTTTATTCCAGACAAACATTTATAGTCATCAACTATATTGAATACAAGTGACATTGCACTCACTCACTCGCTAATGCTTTGCTAATGGAATTAAGTAATTTTGTTGTATTCAGTTTAAGATCTCTTTTTTTTTTTTTCTAGCGATTTTATTTACGTTGCTTTACGGGTATTTGAAATTTTGTTGTTGTTGCATTTTTATACGCTTTATTTAACATTATATACATGGAACATCGGTTTTTTATGACTTTCAAATAGAAGGAAGTGTTTTTTAATATTATTTCTATAACAGGAATTTACTATACTCCCTATTCAATCACTTGTTCATAGAGATGTGTTAAAACCCAGCAAAAAATTAGAAAAGGAACTTCTAAAGGAAAATAATTTCAAAAAATATGTTTCTAGAACTATTTTAGACAATTTTTATTACTTAATATTTCTCATAAAAAGAAAATATCTATTCTAAAATTCATCTCCTCAGGCCTTTTCATTTCAAATGGATTATGTTTTCCACAGACAATATAGAACTGGATGCTAAGCTGATTTACATATATCACATGATTTTTTTTTTTTTTTCTTAACTGATTTCGCCTGAGAATTAAATTAAGCAGGTCACGCTCATTTTTCGTTTTCCAAGTTTATATTGACTCTTGAACTATTTGCATAAAATTTCGTTGTTATACATGCTTTTTTTAAGAGATATCAGCAGAAAAGTAAGAATGAAGTTAGGGCGGACACTCAGTTTTTCTAGTATTTGCACGCAAAGAAAAAACATGGTTACAGCATGATCACTACAACTATTCAATGTTTGTATAGCTGTTTTTCAATGATTTGAATAATACCTTGTTCATGATAGCAACGTTTATATTTCTGTTTGATAATTTAATGATTACCCACAATCAAAATTTTAATATGGTTGACTGCAATTATAATATGTATTTAAATATTTTTATATGAAACCATATTTATGAAAAATAAAAACATTTAGTCCGTTCTACAACTATTTAGTTAATTATACAACCATTCAGATAACATTTTTATTTGCTATTAATAACTATTGAATACACATTTTTGTGTATCAGTCCAGCAGTTTGTTAGTATATTAATTCTCATTTAGTTTAGATATGAACAAATATAAATTGACAAGCTTTGTTAATATTCAGTACCACATATTGTGGTACATATGAATATAAATATGAAACATGGGATTGTACATATAATAAAATGGGATTATACATATACACTCCCCGAAATATTTATAATACCAAAATAGTTGCTAGCTATATTAAAGATATTTAGTAAATATATCTTGTAAAAATATTTTTTTATTGCTTTAAAAGCTCCGGAAGTTATTGCATATACGCAATATAATGTCTAGCCTCCATTTATGGTTATTTTGAAATAAATTGTATCCAATTTTTAATTTTTGTATCAGAAATTGCGTAAATACTAATAATCAAGAGTATTCATTGAGATAAAGGTCCAATAACAATAAGTATAATTCCTACTATGGAATTCATTAAATTGCGCCTGTTTTCAGACCTACTAAAATGAGTGTACTATATTTGTAGAATCAAATTAGCCATTAATAACCATAAACTATCTTGTGATTACCAAATTGGCCAAGGCGTATTGAAGTATGATTAATATTTTCCTATTTATTCTCATCAAGATATTCCATTTCTCAAACATTTTAGGCTACAAATACATTTTTTGCGTATACAATTAAACTAATTTTATATATTTTGATTTTAGTCTAGTCCAAAATTACAAAAGCAATAATAAACGCCATTTCTTCTCCAGATTTTTTTTATATAAACAAAAATATAATTTAATTGAGCCTTTAGGCTTATTTTTTGCTTTTTATTGATTATATCATAAAAATATATTATCCCACAGTACCAAAAATTAACTCTGATCTAACTCAGTACAGCCCTATTATTAATATGAACAAAAAATTTAAAAATTTTGAAAATATATTTCATTTTTTTAAATATTTAAAATACTTCTACTATATTTGGTCTTATAATTATTTCGTTCGAAGATCAAGTAAAAGTCCCGTTATTTTTGCACTGGGGTAATGAAACCAACTTTTTTTACATATCAAAAAACCGCCTTACTTGTCTTCACATGTGTGCCAAATATTTCTGGAATTGCACTTGTCTGACCGTCTGTCCGTCCATGTAAACCTTGTAATCAAACTACAGGTCGCAATTTAAAACCAAAATTTATGAAATTTGGTACTCAGCATTTTTTTGGTCCAGGGATGAAGCCTATTGAAATTGGTTATGATCGGTCCATTATTTCACCTAGCCCCCATACAAATGTCCTCCCGGAAAATGGTTTAACGATCATAAATCCCTTAAATATAGCAATATTTTAATATTATTTGGCACATATAAGTTTCATATAAGTTTAAATAAGTGTGCCTAGTTTTAAAAAGATCGGTCCATAATTACTCATAGCTCCCATATAAACCCCTTTCCAAAAAATAAATTTAACGGCCATAAATTCTACTAAAATGTTAGTATCAAGTTAATATTCGACACAAATAAGTTTTATATAAACATAAATGATAGTACCAAATTTTATAAAGATCGGTCCATAATTTACCATAGCTCCCATATAAGGCCCCCTTTCGGGAATCACCCAAAAGTGAATAAATTCATATAAATGTCAGCATCAACGTAATATTCTGTATATTTATGTCTTATTTTACACTTATAAGTATCGGTCCACATTTGGGTCCATGTCTAATAAAAGACCCCTCCCCGAAATATACTGTATGGTGTAGGGTATCATATAGTCGGGCCTGACCGACTATATCTTTTTCTCTCGTTTTTCTTTGCGTGTGTATACAACTTATGTGAGAAAAATATTTGAGACAAATTTCATTCCCCTAGGTCAATCTCTTCCAAGCCCTATCCTACTTTCAACAGACAGACGTATGGACATAGCTAGATCGGCTGAGAATCTTTAGAGGACCTAGAATTTGTGTAGTACTATAATAAGTACTTTATGAGGCATTAAATGGATATTATGATAGGTTTTACACAGAAAGATCAATATACTCCCTGAGTATAGATGCATAGTCGTTTAAAAGCATTTATAGTTGTGCTAAAAAAATTATATGTTCACTGCTATGAAGTAAAAAAATTATATAAAAAATTACCTTGCTTACTTTGTCATCCTAAACATTTCTTACTTTGAACTTTCAAATTTACTTCTCCAGAAGGCGTTTTAAATAACTTCCCAAATGTACGAAAGGAATATATATATATTTTTTTACTTAATTAAGAAATTTAAAAACACTTAATATGAGTTGCCTAGCTGAATGTAAAATCATACTGATGTCTTTAGAAGTAGTTTAAAAGTACTTCCATTTAACTTCTAAAGAACCATTTATTAATTTAAAGTAAACAAAATTAAGAAAAAAGTACTTTAATTAAAAACCATAATGAATTGTAGATAATAAGCAATATTTCTGTCCATTAAAGCTAAGAAATTATTATGAATATAACGATTTGGAAGCAATTTTAAACCACTTCTTGAAAGAAAATCAAAAGAAGTCCTTTGCTACTCTTTAAAATTAAACAAAAAGAGCTTTTCTAAGAAATATAACTATTATATATATATATATATATATATATATATTTTTTTTTTTTTTTTTTTCAAATTTGTTGCTGGGTATAAACATTTAATTCCTTACGTCTTCTTTCTTTCGTAGGAGAGAGAAGGAGATAATGTAGATTTGTTATACAATTCGATTGTTACAAAATTAAATGTCAAATTGTTGGTTATTTTGAGGTCTTTACAATACAAAATAAGAAGAATTGCACAAAGAAATAAAAACGAAACAAAAGGGTTGCTATACTTTATATTTACGTAGAATTGTTGGAGAAAAAAATTCTACAAAACCCCTTAAAATTTCATCTAAATATACAATTTATATTGGTTTTTGCTTAAAAAAGATTTTATATCATTGATTTCTAGTTTAATTTTTTTTACAATGCCAACAAAAACTAAATCTTTTTTTCTGCAATTAAATATTAAAAAAATTGTCAAGAAAACTCGATAGGAAAAGTTTAGCTATAATTTTGAGTATTTAATATAAAAATGTAGAATAACAACTTACAAAAAAGCAATAAAAAAAAGAACGAGAAAGATATAGTCGGTCAAGACCGATCATATAAAACCCTACACTATTGTGTATGAGAGTAAAAATTCGGGAAGGGGACTTATATCAGATGTGTGGCCAATTGTAGGTTAACACTTTCATTAAATGTAAAATAAATTATACAAATAAATAAAAATAATGCGCTGATAATAATATGCATATGATTTTATGCATTTTAGGGTGATTCCAGGTGGATTTATATGGGAGCATTGGTAAATTATGGACCGATTCTCATAAATGTTATTTTTACTGATATAAAACTTATTTGTGTCGAATGTGCAATTTATGCAAGTTAATGTAATTTCCGGAAGAGGGGTTTTTATGGAAGTTATAAACAGTTATAATATAAGTTATTAAAATATTGCTATATTTAAGGTATTTATTACCGTTAAACCTTTACATCGGGAGGATATTTATATGAAGACTAGGTGAAATAGTGGACCGATCATAACAAATTTCAATAGGATTAGTCCTTGTGCCAAAAAATAACGGACGGACGGATATCGTTAAATCGTCTCAGAAAATGCTACTGAACGGTATACCTATGGTGGTATGGGGTATAAAAAACAAATTTTGTTTTTGATAGTTCTATAAAGCAGACATTTTTTAATGCAAATTACAAACTAAAGCACTTTTGAAGTAATGAAAATATGCTTCTAGATGTAGTTCTTAAGTAAGTGGTGCTGTTTTTATACTTTTTTTCTAAAAAATATTAAAGCTTAAGAATTTGCAATTAATTTTTGTTCTTCTACTTTATTTTTCCTATTAGTCCTTTTTTATTACTATATAATTTTATTTTTCTAATATCCCTTTCAACTGTCTACATATTTGTATTTAAATATATGGTGATTTTTTTAATATAAAATGTTATTTTTTCTTTTTCTCTGTTTTACATTTTTAAGTCAATGAACTGTCACTAACCGTGTTTGTCGTTATAGACATGCAATTATATGTCATTGTGTGACATTTGATTTGTCGTTTTGGTATTTTTTCTATTTTGTTGCTTTCAAATCTAATACAAAAAACAATTTCTATTTGTAAATATTTTATTTTGCTATTTTATATACACTTATTTAGACATGTTGTTCTATTAAAATATTTTGAAAAATGGTTAGCAGTTTTTTTTTTTTTTTCTTTTAATCTTCTACGCTAGTTGAATAAAGGAATATATAAAGAGGAATAGGCGTGAAATTAAATACTTATATAAATGTGTGTATATATTTTAAATAAATTGTATTATTTTTATGCCTTTTACTCTTGTAGTCCCTTTAGATATTTGAATGATAAATAATAGTATTGCTTATCATGTAGACATCACGTCTATTACACTTCTGGAAAGTAATTGAAAGAAAATTTTAAGTTACAAACAAAGATTTTTTTTTTCTCTGACTTAGAGTGGATATAGAAAACTTATCAGTTATTTTATTAAGCAAATAAATACAGTGGACAAAAACAAAAAAAAGGAAAAAGAGCTTCCAAAGATACGGTAATGACAAATTAAAATATTCGTTTCAAGCATGATATAAGAACTGAAGGTAGAATCATTTGGGAGAGTTGTCATTTGTAATGCTTGATAAGTCAGAAAATTGAAAAAATTAAAAGCAACAAAATAAAACTTACAACTAAAAAAAATGTTAAATGTTTTTGTTTGCACTTGAATTTTCCAAATATTTCTTGCAAAGATCGACAGCAGAATTCCATTTTTGTAATTTTCACTCAATAAATTATTGGTAATTATTGCTTTTAAATAAAATTTACATATTTTTATAAAATTTATTCACATATTTTTTTTTTTTTAGTTATATTTAGTTATATTTTTGATGTTTTGTTTTGAATTTTTTACATTTTGTTTTATTTTATATGTGACTGACTTTTCAGGGTAAATCAAATTGAGAACACAATTTCTAATGATTATACCTTCTGTAGTTATATTATGGTTTCAAGTTTTTTTTATCAATCTCATATATTTTTGATGTTTAATATTTTTCTACTAGCAAATTTACTTATGCGTCTATGTGAAACTTTTTATCAATTGAACCTGATTTTATCTTTGATACCATTAGATAGCAACACTTCCATTAGCCCTTCGCAAACAAACAAAAGCTTGGCAAATTTTTTTGGAGACGGCACCAGCAAAAAAAACCGATCAAAGACTATTTCTTATTTTTTCCCTCTTCCCGTTTTTGTCGGCTCATATAGGCTTAAAGTCAGCCGCCGACATTTTTTCAAAAAGAAATATATTCCATGTTGTTTGATTTCACATCAACGTCAAATTTAACATAGATACTTGAGCTAACATCCGTTCAAAATGTAAACAATCCAGGTGAAACATAATATAGGAGAAGCTCAGGCATTCTGTTCTCCGACATGTAAAAATCCCCAACCAGTCAACTTTGCGACGCAACGTAGTATGAAGAAAAGTAGCGTGAACTATTTTAACAAACAGTGAAAAAAAATACTTAAACCAGTAATACAGGATGGGACTAAATTCTCAAGCTTAAGCAGACATTTAACTTGATGAACTCTGCATCGATTCTAATGCCTTCATTAAAATAAAATTAAATAATCCAGGAGCTGAAGAAAAACTTGCATAAAAGGACTGCGTATGAAAAAATCCGTACATACAAATCTGCTTATAAAAACTAAACCAATGGGCGAATTTTGTTAAAACTATATTTTTATCAATGATTGTTATGTTCAAGTTCTAAACATAACAGAATAAATTATTTTCTGTTAGTTACTTAGGAATTATCTGATCTTTTCCATAAATCTTCCAATTTAAGGTTTTATAGATTTTCGGTCACTTTTTTGCTCGAATAAGTCCATTTATTTTTTAACTTTGTTTAATTTTATGCTGAACCTTTAATGTCCTTTAAAATAATTTTTACTAGACCCCAAATCTTTCAAATGCAAGGAATTCCAGACAATTTGATGGATTAGCCTGTTCGGTACAAACATTAACAATTTCTTTGCTGCCACTCTATTGTTTTGTTGCTGTAACAAGAAGAGTGAGGGCAGGCCACAAGAAGAGTGAGGGCAGGCCATTTCCTTAGGAAATGGAGAAATCTTTTCAAAGGGCACTAATTTACGTATATTTCTGTGATGGTTCCATTCATTTTGTATGAATGAAGTGCTTCTTTCCTGCATCTGCATATGGCTTCCCAAATCAAAAGCTTTCTTAGGAAATTTGATTCCTATTATAAACGATATTAATCTGTCACATTCCCTCTAGCATCTGCAATATAAAATTCCTGGACAGGAAGTTGAAAAAAGTCAGTCAGTCAGTACGAACGTTTCATCATCTATTATACACTAATCATAATTATGAAAAAAATTCGTCTGAAGAACTTCACGTTATTTTTTTACCTCCAAATTCTTTCTCGAGTTTCCATTTGGATTTTTTTGAACTTTTTAAGTATTCGGGCTAGATTTCCTTTCAATTTGTCTGATAAAAATTCAAAGCAATTAACTGTGACACTTTTCTTCCAGAGATGAAGCAATTTTCTCTGAAAAAACATCAAAAGTTATAACGCCTTGTGTTCGTCCACTGGAATCAAAAGTTAATGGGTCTTGGGCATATATTCGTTTAAAATATAAATTAACACAAAGATCTTAACATGAAGCTCTCTCTGGAATAAAAGCAACGTGAATAAGCCAAGTGACTAAGTTGGAGGGATTACAATTCAAACTTCATAACGAAATAAATTGTCTGAATAACTATTGAGTATGAAATATATATATGCAGCGGGTTCATCAATCTTTACTTTTTCAAATAGGATGAATGATATCGATATCTTTCTGATCGATAAATTTCTTCAAACCAAAGTTGGATAATATGGATGTGAACGAAAGTCGCTGAGGCGAATTTAAGAGCCTTTTTTGGGAATTTCTATTACTTGCAGATCTATGCTAGAGAAACATTAACATTAAATTAAATTAAAATTTTTCCCTTCGATACCAGCAAAGAAGTCTTATTGAGCAACTTCTAAAAAAAAGGTTGCCAGATTTGGGACAATTTGCCATTTACAGAAAGTTGGGTCCATAAGGTATGGCTTTGTAGAACGCAGAACGTAATCTGTGCAAATGAAAATCTGACACAAACGAACTATTGATGCCATGTCACTCTACACCGATATAGCTTTTCCTCTATGGTGTCTCCCAGTTGAACGTTTGGCCTTTTAATTCATAAAGGAACGGTTTCCCAAAAGTTGAAATAAAAAATGTAATTCCTCAAAATCAAACTGGGCTAGTGTTATTGATAAGCATTTCAAATAAAACATAAGAAAGAAGTTCATTATTTCGATTGACTTATTTTATTATTTTAAAACTGAATTGCTTCTTTTGCAAAATCTACTAAAAAACCCGGTCACAAATTTAGCTACGTATTCAAAAATATTTCCGGCTTTTAATAACATTTGGCTTTTACCTTTAAGTGATTTGCAGGGATTTTGTTTCCTCAGTTGTAGACGACATGAGAAAATATTCCGCCTTACAAATTAATCTTTCATTCTTTTCCTTTGTGTTTAAAATAAAAAAGGGCTGCTGAGTTGTATAATGTTTGAGAGATGAAGATAAATGAGCTGGGGTTTTATTTTTCTTCCTGAATTGAAAAGGCAAAGAGTATTTGATTTTGTTTAGAACAAATTGATTGAAAATAATGAAGTGTGGCAAACTTATGTTAAGACAGTTGGAAGCAAATATATTATAGCAAAAAATATAACAAATAAATTTTCAAACTTACTAAATGTCTGAAAGGGTAATATTTAAAAATGTTATTTTTAAAGAAACCATAATAATATTTAGTAACACATAAAGATTTTAAAATAAAATCTTTTTATTAACAAAAATCATTCTTTTATTTTTTATATAAAACAATATAATCAAATTATAATTTTTATTTTTTCCTGCTATATTTCATAATATTTATTTTATAAATTTTTTTTGTTATTTCTCGTTTTATATTAAACTTAAATCCTATAAAAGCCGACACCAACAACTAACTAATAGTCATAGTATTTAGCTGTTGTTGCAACAGCAGCTAAATTATATGCTATTAAAGCAGGGAGGTCTACAGGAACTACAAAATCAGCCAGCAAATAAAAGAAATAATATTAATAATAATAAAAAATAACAAAACTTTCAAACATACTAAAGGCCTTACATGAATACTTACTCCGTCAGTCAGTCATTGTATGTTAAAATCATTGAAAAAAAAAAGAAAGAAATAATAATAAACAACTGGCAGTCAGACTGTAGTAATACATCAAATGTTTAATGCAAAAAATAAAAAAAATAAATCTTTGAAAAAAAATATAAAATATAAAAATTGCTAGAAAAAATAAACTCAATTTATTTATGTACAATATTTCCTTCAATACTATGGAAGAGGTTTTGTATATATTTTTCTGTTTTTTTTTTTTTTAATATTTTTTATTTATAATTTTATTTAATAAAGCGCATGTGCGTATGCAAACATTAAAAAAAAGAAAAATTTAAACTGATGTATGTGGCATATAGCATAACGCATAAAAAAACTATAAAATGCATATACGATTTTTTTCACACAAAATATTTGTTTATAAGCAAGGAAAGAGGAAGATAGGGGAAGGAATAGTGTTTTAAAAAAGACCATTACAAAAACGAAATTTCTGTTATTCATATTTTTTTTTTTCGTGTTTGCAGACAAAGTGCACATATTTCATCATTTTATGCATATGCATAAAATACAACTACAGGCTAATAGGATGAACCAAAAATATTAATTTTTGGAAGTAAAATAAAAAGCTTTAACTAAAGCTTAAATATAGGAATAATATAAATCTCTTATGTTTAATTAAAACTATTAAATCAAAAGCATATAAAATATAAAAAAAATATCATTCTGAACAAACATCTTTCTCAGTTTTGTGTTTTCGGGGACACCCTTAATCTCTCCATGTACATATATGTATGCATAAATAGCAAATGCGTGTGCTATATGACTCCATAGCACACATACCTCATTTGTTTTCATTTAATAAAACAAAACAATTGCAAAAAAAAAAAAAAAAAAAAAAAATTTTTATGTGCAGCTTATATCGTGAATCATAAACCAGGAGTCATGTGTTAGGCAACACAGTTACATATATGGCAGAAGATTTTAGCACAAGGTTAAAGTTAGCTTTCATTTTAAAAATCAGTAATAAATTCTTGATTTTATTTAGAAATATTTCAACTTCAGCATAAAATCAATCTCAACAGAATTGTGTTAAAATTTATTATTATTTAACCTTTGATCCTTCATGAGGTTGTATAGAAGTAAAGTTGGTTTTTGTATGAGTTAAGTTAGCTGCAGTTTAGTTAGAATAATTTGCAGATTTATATTTTATATGGAAAATTTACAATGAAAATTGAAAACAAAACTTAAATAGAAGAAGCAACGAAAATATATGCTTAAAACTTATCAATTTAAAGGGATCATAAGATAAAAAATATTGGAACCCAAACTACTTCTTTCGTGGAAATGAAAATGTTAAATTAGCTAGTACAAGAACCATAAAAAGTCAAATTACTTTCGTTTTATTACCAAAAATTTTAATTTTCAAATATATGTCCGCTAATTCGAGCTATTTGAGGCTTGACCACAAGGTGAAATTGGAAGTTGAACATATTAAATACACGTTTAAATGAAATTTTCTTTTGGAGCAAATTTTGTTATTCGAATTAATGAAATTTCAGTCAACAATAATGAGTCATAAAATTCGATTTTATTTTCGAATTACTTATTCAAGGCAAAAAAAAGACAGCAAAGAGGAGAATTGGGAAACTTGTTAAAGAAACTGACATAAGTCCCTTGATTTCTATATAATTCAATCATTCACTCTAGATAAATTCATGCATTTAATAATAGCTCTATATGAAGAAAATCGAAGCAAAAATCCAATCGCGTCTGCATGAAAAATAAATAATTTATGAATGATATTGACTCACTGATAACCATCACCACGTTGGAATATAGTACCACTAGGTCTAAAATTTCAGCAGTGAACATTTTATCAAAATAAGAGCACTATGAATTACATATTTACTTTATATTTTATCAGCACTTTAAAAATTTATTATATTTTTCCTTTAGGTCAACAATACGAATGACCAAAGTACTGTGGTTTTCTGAGGTTGTAAGGACATTTTTTAACTGCGGTTTAATAAATAAACAAATAATTTTAAACTAAATTATCATACTGCATTGATTAAATTAAAATTGGACGGATATAACCCGGGAGAGGGATAGCCGCATAAAAAGCAAACATTAATTTTCCCATATTTAAACAAGAAACTCAGTAGAAGTACTAAAAATAATACGGTGGATAGGCCCAAGGGGACTAGTATCCACAACTAAAGTACTAGTTGACGCATTAGAAGGGTTAGCGAAGCGTACCGAGAAAAGGTAATATAAAGTAATATTTTCGATTCATTATATAACTTATATACTTTTACAATGTGTTCTTCCCTAATTATTTCAATAAAATTTAGCCTGAATTATTTTAAAAGTAAGTTAAAATTCTAAAATATACTAATAAAAATTAATACTCTGAACTAAAATTAATTAGTTATTATAAAACATTACACTGATTTCATTAAGTTTACAAGCAGTACATGAGCGTAGATTTTTTTAATAAAGACAATACTATATTAAAAATTAAAATTGGGTGTCTAATAGCCCTTTATATTGAAATAAAATAAAACGTTCGAAGGTTTAAAAAGTACCAAATTATTTCTGTTATTATATTTTACTAGAGAAGAATGTGACTAATAGCGCTTGTGATTTCTCAACACAGAACCATATATCTTTAATTTCATGTTTGAAATTTAATTAATATTACAAAAAATTCAATGAGTAATATTATAATAACAAAAAGTGCCCCCTTAGGATCATATATCTTTAATTTCATGCTTTCCAGGTTCAATATTTTAAAAATTCAAAAAGTACTACAAATTCCCCTCATGTGAATCCTCACTTAGGACTAAATGTACTTAATTTCATGTTTCTAGGTTTAATATAATATAAAATGTATTATTTAATTTGAATAAAATTTAATCAATTTTATCCCGTTTTTGTTACTTTTTATTCCCCTTGAATGTAACAAAGATTGTATTAAAAACTTTTTAACATTATATTGTACTGGGATATAATGTTAAAATATTCATATATATGTGTCAGTAAAAAGAAAAAAATATATATTTTGTGAAAAAAGAACCAAAAACGATTTGTATTCCAAAAAGTACCAAACTTTTATTCGCCAATATTATAAGGTACTAATTTGATGTATATTTTATTTTTATGCTTACTGTATTAAAAGACAGATAGGGTGCCAAAAAAAGTACCAAAATACAATTTTTAATCATTTCCTCCCTAAAAGAGTCATATTAAAAAAAGTACCAGACACCTGTCTCATTATTTTTTAAATGAATAAAGATGAGTATACAACTTTTTTTGTATATCTATTAGTTTAGGAGTTAAAAAATTACTGTTTTCACCCGTTTTTACCTTTAGAGTTTAAAAAAAAATCTAGTCCAGTGGAACTGTTTGATAAATGACCAATCTACAGTCCATATTTTATCTTTCTAGCTTTAACCGTTTGAGCTGTACGATGATGAAGTAAATAAGTCAGTCAGTTAATCACTCAGTAACCTCAACAAAAACTTGGTAATGGCATGTCGTTACAGATGTAGTTACTTTTCAATAACAACAACATACCTTATACATTACATAGAAACATTTTAGTGACAACTTATTTATAACCCGGTATATAATTTTAAATTAAAATTTATGAAATATTTCCACCTTCAAAATTAAAAAAAAAAAACATATTTTTATATCCTGAAATTTTTTTTTGTAACCTAAAACTCAACTAAGTAGATCCTTTTGTTTAAATTTATAATGACTTCAGTAATACTTTAAAATTAATGAATTATTGAACAACTTAAAAGTAATTAGTTCTTGTAATGATATCTAAGTAATGAGATGAGGTAAGTAGTTGCCTCTAATGTCATCACCGTGTTAAAATAATGGGTTATTCAGCTAATGTGTAAGTAGTGTAAAGCCATTATATTAGCTTCTTAACTCATAACCTGGCAAAGTTTTTTTGGTTTTTGCCCAGAGTTTTTTTGGTTTTTGCTGGAACGTTACTATGTTATATATATTACGTTTATACGTGCGGTTATTGCAAATAAAAATAACTTGCAAATAAATAATTCACTGTTTATACGCAAATTGCACAAAGAAATATATTTTCTTATTTGTCGTGCCAGATCGAAAAAATGAAACTATTATCATCGAAAACTCTGTGAACGTAAATGGAAGTGGCAACGCTGTACGTTTTATTTGCAATTAGCTTCACTAATCACGATTATTTTTCGTGAGTTACTAACTTACAAATATAATACTAACTCACTGTTTATACAGCAAAATTTTCATATCGCAATATTTTTAATTGCGAGTAAATGGTACGTATAAACGTAATAATAAATAGATTAAGTTACATTTTTATTATTATAAGTGATTAGTTAAAAAAAAACTGTTATAATTTTTAGAATATATAAACAACAATGTTGCTAATCTAACAAATTATTATCTTTAATTTTCTCTTATACCAAAATTTTTAAATTATAAGTTTTTTAATATTATTATTATTATTATTTTTTTTTTAACAAAGCTCTAAATTAATCGAATTACAAAAGCCTGTCCAATCCAATTTGGAATTTTCTGTTCTTTCCCATGTTATGGGGTAATAGATGAATTAAGCTTCAAATCAAATTATATACTCTTCTTCCTTTTTTCTTCTTACTTTGCTATTTCTCGATAATAATATAATACGATTAAATGTAAAATAGATGCCATATAATTTTACAAAAAGTTGAAAAAAAAAGAAAAATTAAATAAATTAAAAGCAATAAATAAATGCACAAAGGAATACAAATCGAATATTTGTTGAACATAAAACCTTGAGTAAGAGTAAATGAAGTAGGGGATACTTTAACGTAAATAAGAATAATTTTAAAAACAAACGGGGAAAATAATAAAAAAAACTGAATGTGTAAGCAAAAAAAGAAAAAAGAGAGTATTTTTTATGTAAATTTTGCAAACAACGAAAGTATGAACGTATGTGTAGAGTGGTAGGTAAATAACAACAACAGCAATAATGTTAAATGTAATTGCATTAATTTTTATTGTACAAAATAATAAAAAACTCCAAATAAAATTGAAGAGTAATGGAACACACATACATGTACAATTTGTATTATATAGTATATTTATGCAAACCATTTGTGTTAACACATTTCAGCATTTGATATGCCCTGTTTAAAATTTTTACATATGCTGAAATTAACATGTGTGTTTGTATGTATAAGTATTTCTGTTGTGTGAATTTTATAACAATGAGATATGTTGTTCTTTAACAAACATGATATGAATTGAAAATTTTTGCATTTTTTTATTCTGCAAAATAAAATATGTCTGTATATATAATTCAAACCTTAAACAATTGTTTAAAATGTCAGTTTAATTCATACCAAACAGCTTTATATTAAAACAAAAGATGAAAGGCATACTAATAACAATAAAGAAAAAATTTATATAAAAAAATTTGTATAAAACTATGGTGTTGAAGTTTAACACTTAGGGGGTCCATCGTATATAAAAAAATACCATATACATCACTGAACTAATGCACAATAAGTGTAGAGAGAAAATTTAATAAAGTGTTTAAGGAATTTAAATTCCTCATAGTTGTTAAATAAAATGTTATTATATTGGATACAATTTTAGCAAAAACTATTATACTGCCACAATTTTTTTATACGTATGAATTTTTCTTTAAAACAATTCGAACAAATAAGTCCTGTTTTTTTTTTTTCAAACCTTCATAGAGATGACTGTTATGATGACTGTATAACAGTTTTTTCTTAATTGAAAAAATATAATACATTTTTACGTTTATATAAAAATATTAATATTAAACATTTTTTTAAAACTGTTATTTTTAAAAATTACTAAAAACTTAATACTATAGAGTTCAGAAAATTAAGAAAGCATAGCTTCTAGAGTATAAAAGTTTATTTTACAATTGTACTAAAAATATATTATATATAAATATACATATATTATATATAAGTAGTTCTAGGATGGAACAAAGGGCCACAATAAAGTTCTTCCATTCTGATCGGTTTTGTGATTTTAATTTTATATTGGCCCATATCCTTCCTGATGCATTTGCCTCGGATTCGAATTGTCGTTACCAGGTGTTTGCGAATCTTCCTCTTCTGCATCCTTGAAGATTCTATTCTAAGACGTTTCTGGCTATATCAGTTCCATTTTCGCTTTGTTAAATCAACTGAGACTAAGGTTTTTCCAGTTCTCTAGTATAAGTCTCTATTGGAAATGGTATTGGTCTAGAATATCCTCAATAATTTCAAAAGAGAGCGGTTGATAAATACTTGCAGTGACTGCAAATTATTAGTTGTGGTGTTCCAGTGCTAAAAATATAATTCTTTTTAACACCCTCATGAGACAGAGATTAAGACTATTATCATATTCATCTTAAAGTTTTTTTGAATTTTTTTTATTTCAACGATTTAATATTCAGAAAATTAAGAAAAATTAACTTTGCAAGCATAAGAGTTTGTTTAAAGAACTTACGATCAAAAAAATCTTGGCTTACAGTTACATATACATATACAGCTGCGTTCATAATAATAGGAGTGGCGACAAACCAAACTTTCTGAAGTAAACATTTATACTAAGGTAATTTTAAAACCTCGGCAAATTTTAACGGTATTTACAACGATTTAATTCAAAATTTTTTAATTTTTAGTTCAATGTGCATTGATCATAAAAATAGGGGTGATGGTGAATTCTTAAAAATGAAGATGTTTACGTTAAAAAATGTTTAATTTACGTTAAAAATTGTTTAATTAAATTAAAAAGTAATTATGAGGAAGTGAGCTAAGTATATTTTAAATATATTTTTTTCATAAAATAGTTATTTGTTTAATAGCGGGACGAGGAAAACGCTCTTCTGAGGAAAAGAAAAATTAATAAAATAAAAACGTAGAAATCATGGAAATTTTTTTAGAGAAATCAAGTAGATGTTATCATAAAAGAAGCTAAATTTGTCAGTTAATGCTCTTACTATTCGTAGACGCTTGATTAAAAATAATTTATTTGCTCGAAGTCCTCGAAAAACTCCACTGCTCTCAAAAAAAAACAAAAAAACACGCAGCCTACAGCTTGCAGTTCTCACAAGGGCACATTAACTGGTCAAAAGAAAAATGAAGGAACATTCTGTGGTCAGACAAAAGCAAAATTGGTGGAATTAGACTCCGACAGTATGTTCAATGCCTTTCCAACATAGTATTTTAATCACAATATAAAAAAAAAAAACACTGTTAATCATGTTGGTGCTAAAGTGATAATACAGTGAGTTTTATAATACAATTAGGTTGATCCAATACACCATGTAAAAGGATTATGGATCAACGGTTACGTGTGGAAACAAAGAACAATTTAATGCTGAGTACAATATCCCTTTCAAATGGGACTTAACACAGGATAATGATCCTAAATACATCCATTAAATGCCAAAGGATTGGTTTCGTACTAATGGGGGTTGAGGTTATGTCGTAGCTTTCTTAGTTCCCTGACCTCAATTGCTCATAAAATCTTTGGAAAGACATTAAAAAATGTGTTACGGAAAAAATACTGTCAAATGCTGACGAATTGTGGACCTTAGTGTGAGATAATTGGTGAAAAATTCCAGTAAGGCTTGGTCGGGATCTCATTGACGCTATGACTATTAGATATGCTTAAATCACCAAAACTAAAGCTTTTTTCATAAATTACTAAAAGTATTAAAACTATTTTGGAAACATTTATAAAGTCGTTTAGCAAATTTCTCGTCTAATTTTTTAAAAAAAGATATACTACTCCTATTATTATGAACAACCAGTTTTGAAATATTTTTGTTAAAACATCGTTTTTTTTATTAAATATTGTTTTAATTACATTGTGAATTATTATAATACTACAATAATAAATTAATCATTATTGTTACTCACAAAACTTTAATAAAATATATGTTTTGTTTTTAAAAATTAAAACTTAGTTTCTTATATAAGGGCACTCCTATTTTTATGAACGCAACTGTATCAAATAAAATACTAGATGTCACAAGAAAAAACTTAAATAATTCCTTTATATTAGTATAAGAATTTTTAATATTATAACAGTTTATTTCCAAATTATACTTAAAATTATAAAACCTTTTAAATGTTTTCATGAGAAAAAATTTAAATTATTCAGTTGGTATATGTAAAAC
The DNA here is from genome assembly GCA_951394005.1 of Protophormia terraenovae. Taxonomy (NCBI): domain Eukaryota; kingdom Metazoa; phylum Arthropoda; class Insecta; order Diptera; family Calliphoridae; genus Protophormia; species Protophormia terraenovae. Next base: position 93,755,441 of record OX596076.1, read on the forward strand.
AGTTCTCAGCAAAAGTCTCATAAAAGTATAACAGTTTATTTCAAAACTGTGCTAAAAAATATAAAGACTATAGATATATTATTCCATAAAGAAAATTAAAAGATTTTTCATGTGTGTATAAAAGTTCCATTTTAAAGTTTTCTAAAATTCTAACACTTTATTTCAAAATTGTGTTAAAAAATATGAAATTTATAGATATTCTGTTGTTAAAAAATTTAAATGAAATAAATTATTTTATTATAACAGTTTTCTAAATTATTTGTATAAATTTATAACAGTTAATTTAGTAAATTTATCAAAATTAAAATATTTGTGTATGGTTTCCATAAAAACAAAATTAAGGGAATATTCATGCATTTGTATAAAAGTTCTTGATTCAAGTTTTCTAAAATTATAAAAGTTTACTTAAAAAACTGTGCTAAAAAATATAAAAATTTAAAGATATTCTTTTGTTGAAAAATCTAAAAGAATAAATTTAAATAATTATTTACTAAAACAGTTTTCGAAATTAGTTGTATAAAATTAAAACAGTTAATTTTTAAATTTATTAAAGTTTAAATATTTGTGTATGGTTTTCATAAGAACAGTTTAGGAGATATTTCAGGTATTTGTGTAACACTTCTTGATTAAAGTTTTCAAAAATTATAACACTTTATTTCAAAACTGTGCTGAAAAATATTAAATTTTTAGATATTTTGTGGTTAAAAAAGTTAAAGGAAAAAAAATTTGTTTTAATATAACAGTTTTAAAAATAATATTTATATAAATATAACAGTTTATTTCGTAACTGTACTAAAATTTTAATATTTGTGTATTGTTTTTATAAGAAACAAGTTAGGAGAATTGTTATATGTAAATGTAACAAATTTTGGAGAAAGTTTTTTAAAATTATAACAGTTTATTTTATAACTGTACTAAAATTATAAAATTTTTAGATATTTTATTGTAATAAAAATCAATGGAAATATATTGTCGAAATATGAAAGTTATAATATTAACTTTTATAAAATTATAACAGTTCATTTCGTTAGTGTACTAAAATTATACCACTTGCGTATGCTTTTAATAAGAAAAAACTTACGGGAGTTATTATATATAACAGTTTTTAGTATAAAATTTTTAAAATTATAACAATTTATTTTAAAACTTTATTAAAAATATAAAATATTAAAAGGACTAAAATACCTTAATATAAAAGTTTCCAAATTAGCTTTTAAAAAAAATATGACAGTTTGTTCCGTAAATGTACTACTACTAAAAATTCTTGTGCTACTTTCATAAAAATACAAACTAAAGAATTATATTTTAGTACTACAACAGTTTTTATTGACATTTCCCAAAAATTATAACAGTTTTTTTTTAAAACTGTTTTAAAAATATAACACTTTTAGATATTATATATTTAAAAAGAATAAATTACCTTGATATGAAAGTTTTCAAATGAACATTTATAAAATTATAGCAGTTTATTTAAAAACTGCTTGAAAAATACAAATTAATTAAATGAATTTCATTAAAAAATCAATAAAATTATTTCATATGAACGAATATAACGAATTTTGTTAAAATTGTACTTAATTTATAACAATTTATCCTGCAACTGTTTTAAACGTTTTTAGTCTTTTCAAAGTTAAATAATTAATTAATAACTTTTTATCATTAAAAATATATTTTTTGTATATTGCTAAACTTTAAATATTTCGTTATTATATGGTTTATATAAATAATTAGAGGCACTTTTTAATTATTGCCATTTAAAAAATATTAAATGTCTTGAAGTGCATTATTTACATATCAATTTTCATAAATGTTACTAGACATATTAATGTGTTATAATTATTTTATTATTGTTTTTCTTTTCTTTTTTTTATAATATTTCTCCCATTATTTCTCTAAATGCTAATGACAATATCTTTAAATTGCACTTGAGTTGAATGCATTATTATTAACAAACATTTAAAGAAATTTCTACTTGAATAAATTAAGCTCAAGTATTTTTCTTCTTATAAGCAAACAAAACAATCAAGCCAATCATTTGTTTAATAAAACATTACAAATTAACAAAGTAATTAAATAAATTGAGAAAAAAAAAAACAAAAAGTTTTATTGCTTATGAAAAATATATGTAATAAAATTTAAAAATTCAAATAAAATATAATAATAAAGAAATTCATTAAAAATCTATAAAGCATGAAATTTTATTAATCAAATTAAGTAGAAAAAATGTATAGTTAAAGAAGTCATATAATACCTAGATCATGGTAATTTTATACATTAAGAGCTCCTGCTGTTTTAATAAAATTTGTCTTAATTTCTTAACAATAGTCTCAAGTTTAAAAAGGGGTGTAGATTAATCTTAAAATATTGGTAGTGGAAAAAGTTAAATATTATAAAATATTATTAAAACATATAAAATCATATAAAACTAATCGATTTGCTATGATCAAATGACACTCTATACTGGGGGCTTTAATAAAGTTTCAAATAGATTTTATGGTAATAATAAATTGAATCAACAGATTTGGTTTTAATTGGTTTAGATTTCAAACCTTATGATTGCTGATTATTTTAAAAGTTTTGTTATCTTTATGAAATTTAATAAGCCTGTATAATATTACTCCAACATTTGTTTGATGTCAGCTTAATGTATGGAGCTTCTACTCTCCCAACTTATTAAGTGTTTAATGCGGGCTGCAGTTCTTTTTTTGTTTTTTCTTTTAATTGTCTACATTCTCCTCCTTTTAATATTATTTAAAAAGCACAAAAATTATGTTAAAAATTCCTATCATTTAAACATTTAAAAACAGAGTCTTTAACATAAACCAGCGGGAAGTTGTTCATTAAAGTTATAAAATAAAAAAAAGGGAATTAATTTTTTTGTATTTAAATTATTTTCATTTAAATCTTTTTATTATTTACAACTTTATTGGGACTTACTCCAAGAGAAATAAAATGCTTAAAACTTTGCTGATTTTTTCTCTTCATTACTTAAGTTTCTTTTTTGAATTTTAAAGTAATTGTATTGTAGTTGCTGTTTTTGTTGTTTTGTCATTAATTGACATTTCATTTGAACTTCATCAAATTGTCAAGTTGTCAATTACGACATGGATGAAATGGACATCACTGGGAAATTTTCAATTTGTAACAATTGTTGTTTGAGACCAACAATGATGTTATTCATTTTTTTTCCAGCCGCTTATTGGAGTTGTTTTTTTTAACAAAGAGATTTCTTGTGAAGAAGATGAAGTAGAAATTTAATTGTAATAAGTTAATTAATTGATTGAATTAAATTTGTTTCGTTTAGGAGTTAATTTTGTGTTGTTCATGGAATTATGAGCAAAGCGACCGAAATCATGTCTTAATGTTAATTTTAAGAGAATTAATTTGAATTGATAATCTTATTTAGTAAGGAATTTAGAAAAAATTAAATAACAATTGGGATGCGGAAAAATACCAAATAGTGTTGAGTAGTTCATAAAATAATCTATTGTCTAGTCTATAGTCTAGTCTATAGTCTAGTCTATAGTCTAGTCTATAGTCTAGTCTATAGTCTAGTCTATGGTCTAGTCTATAGTCTAGTCTATAGTGTAGTCTATAGTGTAGTCTATAGTCTAGTCTATAGTCTAGTCTATAGTCTAGTCTAGTCTATAGTCTAGTCTATAGTCTAGTCTATAGTCTAGTCTATAGTCTAGTCTATAGTCTAGTCTATAGTCAAGTCTATAGTCTAGTCTATAGTCTTGTCTATAGTCTAGTCTATAGTCTTGTCTATAGTCTAGTCTATAGTCTAGTCTATAGTCTAGTCTATAGTCTAGTCTATAGTCTAGTCTATAGTCTAGTCTATAGTCTAGTCTATAGTCTAGTCTATAGTCTAGTCTATAGTCTTGTCTTTAGTCTAGTCTATAGTCTAGTCTATAGTCTAGTCTATAGTCTAGTCTATAGTCTAGTCTATAGTCTAGTCTATAGTCTAGTCTATAGTCTAGTCTATAGTCTAGTCTATAGTCTAGTCTAGTCTGTAGTCTAGTCTATAGTCTAGTCTTTAGTCTAGTCTGTAGTCTAGTCTGTAGTCTAGTCTATAGTCTATTCTATAGTCTAGTCTATAGTCTAGTCTATAGTCTAGTCTGTAGTCTAGTCTGTAGTCTAGTCTGTAGTCTAGTCTGTAGTCTAGTCTATAGTCTAGTCTATAGTCTAGTATATAGTCTAGTCTGTAGTCTAGTCTATAGGCTAGTCTATAGTCTAGTCTATAGTGTAGTCTATAGTCTAAAGTCTAGTCTATAGTCTATATATCTATAGTCTAGTATATAGTCTATTCTATAGTCTAGTCTATAGTCTAGTATATAGTCTATTCTATAGTCTAGTCTATAGTCTAGTCTAGTCTATAGTCTAGTCTAGTCTATAGTCTAGTCTATAGTCTAGTCTATAATCTAGTCTATAGTTTAGTATATAGTATAGTCTATAGTCTAGTCCATAGTCTAGTCTATAGCCTAGTCTAAAATATAGTCTAAAGTCTAGCCTATAGTCTATTTTATAGTCTAGTCTATAGTCCTTTATATAGTATGTTCGGTATTAGTTAATAAAAAAAAAAAAAACTTTATAAACTAAACCCCAAAACATGTAAGAATTACTCTCTAAAAAATACCCACGAAACGAAAATGTCTTTCACTCCATGAATCATCGTACATAAATCCCCTTATTTTCTAACTTTAAGTAAAGTTGACATTTTTGCAGCTTTTATTTATATTTTTCAAAGAAAAACATTTTTAACAAAACTGTTAAATGATAAATATCTGAAAATAAATAAACGCAATAAAAAACTTAAATATATTTTAAAACAACTTGCAACATGAACTAAATATAAACAAAAACTTAATTGAAATTTATGCTAAACATGGGTTAACCAAATATACGAAAATAAATCAACAATATGCAACATTGCACGAATGTATTGCCTCAAACACACAAAACATTGACATAATGTCAACTTTTTAAGGAAATGCAACGAACGTGGTGTTTTTGGCAAAAGTAAAAAAAGGAATGTGGTACAAATGTTAAGCCTGCGTTTTTATTAAAAATCGAGGAAGCCATAAAACAATTGAAGGAAAAGAACTTTAAAATTTTTTAAACTAACTGTTGTTTATATTAAAAGGGTTTTTCAAAAAATAAAAGCTGTTTTTATATTGAATTGTTTAAAGTAAAACTTTAGCTTTGCCATAATTTTTAAACTGAAAGCAATAAGTTTTATTTTTATTGTTGTTATAGCTGTTACGGCCACGTACTTATTGGTTAAATAAAAGTTTAGCCTTAAGTTTAAAATACTAACAAAAGTGTAAAAATAGTTTGCGGTTTATTGTGAATTCAAATGAAATTTAGTTTTAAACGTTTGTTAAAAAGAATTCTCACCCCCTGTTTTTGAAATATTTTACGTAGGGAAACACGAGCTAAAAAGGATTTGAAAAAAAGAGAGGGAATGCAAGTTTCTAAATGAATGAAATCTTTCATATTAAAATGTTTGGAAACATATTGCCTAAAATTATTACATCAAATAGTTGAAAAGAAACATTTTATTGCTATACAATTCTTAAAACTAATTAAATTTTGAATGCTTGTTTTCAAATTGTATTCTTAGTCAATCACGCTTTGGTCCTTAGTCTGTGTATAACATTCTCACATCTAAAATATGTGATAGAAATAAATTATATTCTTTGAATAATTTACCCATCTTCTAATCTATTCAGATATATCTAGATATATTCCAATTTTTTTTTTTGCAAATATTTTAGTAAATATATTAACATTATTTATAATAAGTGCTAATTAAAAGGAATTAACAATTGTTTTATGCATGTAAAACAAATCATCCTTTTCCATCCTTTTTTTCTCAAAATTACAATCCTTTCTTTAAACCCAAAAATTTACGTCTCCTGTTGAAAAAATACAATCACAAAATTGTGTTCGCACCTGGTTATATGCACAAAGAAACTTTAAAATGCATTTAACTTTTTAAGTGAAAGAAGGCAACTAGGGGTTCATTTATGTTTATATTTCTCGTAAACAGAAAGCAAAAAGGGGTTAAAAATTAACGGGTTTGTGTAGGGTTTGTTAATGCTATACAAAATTTGTATTCATATATAATCATGTTTAAACTAGGGGCACGTGTTTAACATTGTTTTTGTTGTTCTTACACAAAAATGTTTAAATTTTTGAATAAAAGAACTAAGTTTGGTTTTCTGTAATCATTATTCCCTATATCTTTGTGTACAAAAAAAAAAAAAAAAAACAGGACTCTAGTCCTTATTTTTTTTTTGGTTCATGTAAAAGGCAAAAATCCCATAAAAATTATAAATAAAATAAAAATACATACAAGCAAATATTTTTATTATTATGGTTGTTAGTTTTTTTGTTTCGTTTTGCTCTTAGTAGCCAGACACCAGGATAACGAGCTCAAAAAGCAATGCAGCAAATTAGCGTTAAACATAACATTTATTATATGTTTTATGTTTTGTTCGTTTTGGGTTTTTTTGTTTATTAAAAACAAAAATAAATGTGTGTGTATATATAATTTATAAAGAATTATGTGCATTATTAATATTTTATACTTATTTATTTTACAAAAATGTTTCAGTTTCATTTAATGTTTGTAGTCATGAAACTGAAGGAAAATTATGTTTAAGGAAATAATAAGGAATCTATGTTCATATTAAAAGGTCCTTTTAAAGTGAGAGTGAGCATATAAACATAAAAAGCATAAATTTATATAATTCATTGTTATAATGTCTATTTATGACCAAACATTTGAATTTCGAGGCTATTAAGGATTATTATGTAAATTGTTGGTTTATAATTTTTATTTAAATATAAAAAAAAAAATATTTTGTACAAGAGAAAAATAGTATTAATTTTATTTCGTAAAATAAATAAATCATAGTAATAATTTACATTAAATGAAATGGAAATTATTAAGGTAAATTTTCAAAAAAGGGTTAAACTACTTTGAAATCAAAAGTTATTAAAAAGGATTTAAGTACTTTTAATATGAAATACATGGAATTTTTACTTAAACTTAAACAGCAAGATTGCACAAAAAAAATTTTCAATTAAATTACTAATAAAAATTTTTTTAATTAAATAATATTTTTTTAATTAAATAAATTACTAATAAATAACAAATTAAATAAAATTTTACATAGAAAAACCTAAAATCCAATTTAAATTTCGAATATTACATATTTAATTACTTTATTAATTAAAATACAACCTATGAAAAATTATCACTTATTTTTATTAATATTTGATTAATTTAATAATTAAAGCAATAGCAAAAGTAATTGAAAGACGATAAATTATTATTATTATTTTTTTTTATTTTTTAATAAAAAATATTAGAAAATTCGAATTTTGATCAAACATTTTTTATATATTTGTATAATTGATACAATTAAAAAAGTAATTAAAATAGTTTTTATCATTGATAACGCTGGTCGACAAAAAAACGAACTTGATGTATTTTGATGTGCTAAACACGAATCAGCTTTCAGTTTTTTTTTCCATCAGGTCTGGATTTTTTTTATGGGCGTGTCTAATATGTATTTCACCCATAGTTATGCCATTACTTTAGTATATTTCCTCATAACTAAAGAACGGTGTGTACGATTAACATAAGTGATACACCAAAATAAGTGATACAAAAAATATCTTCAAATTGCCCAAACTTAATGCTTTTATATGCTTAATAGTTTCGAAGTTATTTTGAAATAAGTGTCCAATAAGAATTTGTTTCATGAAAAATTTTAGATTTTTTTGTTACTAGAATTTCTTTTAGTTTATCATCTTTATTTTAAGGCTGGTAATGCTGCGAATAAAATAAAGTATTTATCTTCAAATTTGATGCATAAAACTTCAGTTCACAGTTAAATAAAAATACTCATGTTACATACAATTGAGTAGAAATACAATGGAGGGACAAATTTTTTTTTTTTTAATTTTTCTTGAAACAAAAATAGGTGGACTAGGCGGATTTTGACGAGTTAAACCAGAATCTGCATTCAAGTTTTTTCTATTACGTAATGATTTTTTTATGGGCATGACTAATATCATCACCTTATTCAGCAGTCACACTATAAAATTCGAGAATGGTCTGTCAAACTTAGACTATAACTCAAGAACCATTTACACGATTTTGATAAATGATACATCAAAAGATGCATATTTTCTTCAAGGTATGTCAACAATATTTTTTATTCGCTCAAGAATTTCAGAGTTATGGATGGACTAATTACCGAATAACTACGAAAATATTAACTGGACATACAATTATGTAAATTCAGCTCAAAGACAGTTTATACCCCAGTCAAATAATTATATGTGCATACCTATAAAGTAATTTATTTTCTTCAAAAATAGGATTTTCAAATTCAAATCTTTTTTATATTTTTAATGTTTATTAGAGCTTTATAAGTCAAATGAAAAATTTATTTCTTATGTGTATTTTGTAGCAAAACTTAATTGATTTTAAAATTGTTCATAGAAAATAATTATATGTGCACGACAAGAATTTTATTAAAATCCTTTATTTAAATAAAGTTAATTTTCAATATTCATTAAAGTTGTTAAAGAATTGTGTTGTCCTAATATAACGTTACCAGATGCATCCTTCGTTATACAGATTCGTCCTTTTTTCTTTACATATATATAGGTCAATGTATAGTATACTTATACAAAATCAATTTGAAACATTTGATATTGTCATATAGCTCTGAATCTATATCTCAGCATACAGTATTCTTTGGAAATCCTTATGTCATGAAGGTCTGAGGTTCATTACTGGTCGCTGCAGAAATATAATATTATGTGACTTAAAAACCGATTTTGAGGCCCGATATAGTAACATCGTCACATTAATTTACTGAAAAATCTAATTTTTGTAGGAAATTCATCAACGAAGCTATTGGATTTTTTGTCCAGTAAATTTATGTTGTGCTGTGAGTTAATTTAGCTACGTCCAATAAATATTTTCAACTTCTATCTAGAACTAAAATTTACTTATATTATGTGCGATTCGACACTATGATTACGCTTCAAGCATGTCTTTTGTAGACGTCGAATACCCATGTAATATTTTTGATAAACACTTGGATAATTTAAATATAATATTTTTCATCCCTTATGCACATGAACTCATGGTATAATTAAAGTTTTTAACCAAAAAATTAAATTTATCATAAAATCCTGCGTGTGGATTTTTGTACCGCTCTATTAGTTATGTTTTTGCGATCCAAAGGTCATAATTTTAATCTAAAACCTCTTTTATTATTTTATGCTCACGTCCAATTATTAAAACCCGTTCATTTGGCCGTTATTTTTCTCTAACACATGTTGTTTTTCTTCGAAAAATGTCCTTAAGCCCCGCTAATCAGCAATTGATTATGGGTTACCGCTCCTAGAATGATAGCAATTTCTCAGATTTTTTAAAAATTTTCAACAGTATTATGATAAACATTTTCAGTATACACCATTTTTTGGAATTTTTCATAAACTGTCGTCTTATTTTAATGATTTCAGCACTTCAACTGACAGTTCATGACCTGGTGACATATTTTGGATATAAATAAAAAAAATAAAAAAAATTAATGAAAAAATTTGGGTATTTTAGGTCTAATCATTTTAAATATTCCCCAAATAACTTTAATTTTAACTTTAATTGGTTAAACGGTTCAAAATGTGGACTTCATGTCAGTCTGTTGAGTAAAAATTTCAATTTGCACATATAATTATTTTCTATTAAAATTTAGAGAATGATATGTTTATTTTAACGGTACTTTAAATACAATGCCAAGAGGAACCTAAAATTTTGCAAATAGGGACATTAGGTAAGAACGAAAAAAATTGTAAACCAAAGAAATGTATATCACTCTTGGAATATATAAAAACCAGAAAACAAATATTGCACATATAATTATTTGACAGAGGTATATTGGAATTTAATATATCTTAATAGGACAAACCGTTCTCGAGTTATACAAGTGTGACTGCCTAAAGGCGGGGTCATAATAGTCATGAACATAAAAAGAAATCTATACGTGATAGAAAAAAACTAAAAGCTGATTCTTATTTAGCACGTTAAATTCCGTCTAATCCACCTATTTTTTTTTATTTAAAACGAAAAACAATTTTTTTGCCCACTAGTGTATTTCCACTTAACTGTAGGTATGCATGGGTATCCTTACTTAACTATATATATATATATATATATATATATATATCGTGCTCCTTGAAAAAAAAAAAAAAAAAAAAAAAATATATATATATATATATATATATATATATATATATATATATATATTTTTTTTTTTTTGAAGGAGCACGAAAAAAATTTTTTTGTCGACCATTAAATAGACCATAGTTTTTCTGCGCAGAAAAAAATATTTTCTAAAAATTTCCATTAAATTATTAATTATAAAAAAACTCATAAAAAATTGTTTCTTAAGTTCGCAATGAACACACATATTACATAAATTTATTTAAATACCTAAATTTATTTTCCTGCTATCAAGGCAAAGGCTTAGCGGGATTTAAATTTAAAACAAATAAGTTTCATTAAATCATTAAAAACGAAATATTGTTAAAGTATTATGAAAATTTAAACATTGTTAAAAATTTTAATATAAATATAGTTAAACATAAAATAATTATTAATAAAAAATCGGAATTTAAATATGATTTCAAGTATATTTTTAATTAAACAATTTACTCAAAATCAAAATACTCTAACAAATAAAATTCAAAGTTTACATAAAAAGAATCTTAAATCCAATTTCGATTACAAAAATACATATTCAATTATTTTATTAATTAAAATTCAAATTATGAAAACTTTTTTTATTTAATTATTCAAATTAATATGTATTTATTTTTATATTTGATTAATTTATTAATTGATGCGATAAGAAAAATAATTGAAAGCAGGTAATTTATTTTTTTTATTTTTAGTAAAAAATATTAGAAAATTTTAATTTTTATAAATTTAATAGTTGATTCTATTAAAATTGGAATAGTTTTTATCTTTGATAAATCGTTTAATATAAAAACATTGAAAAAATGTTCAATTAAATTATTAATCAAAAACTTTAAAAGTTTTCAAATATTTTTATAATTAAATAAATTACTAAAAACCGAAGTAATTCTATTAAATAAAATTCAAATTTTATATAGAAAAATTTTAAATCCAATTACAATTACGAGTAATAATTAATTTATTAATTAATTATTAATTAAAATTCAATAAAAAAAATTATATTCAACTTTTCGAATTATCAGCTATTTTCATTTATATTTGAGTAATTTATTAATTGATTTAATAAGAATAATAATTGAAATAATAATTATTAATAATTTTATTTATTTTTTTATATAAAAAAAATATAAGAAAATTTTGATTTTGAATACTTCAATAATTGATATAATTAAAAAAAATAATTGTAATAGGTTTTTTATTCGATAAATTGTATTTTTAATTGATAATTAAAAAGTAATTGATATAATTAAAAAAGCAACTGTTATAGCTTTAATCTTTGATAAATCGCTTAATAGATAACATAAAATTGTTTTGAGTCTCCAAAAATGTTATGCATTAATAACTGAAAGAAATAGACTTCAAGCTTTTGCAAAACTTATATTTATAATCATTTACAAAATTTCAATATTCAAAATATTACTGTTATATTCATATAATTAACCTTTTATGTCAACTATTTGTTTAATTTAAACAATTTCTTTCCTACTTTCATTATTAATTCTCTCATAAAAGTAATTAATATTAATTAAAAAATAAATGTGTTTTTGTATTTACCTGCTGGAATGATTGGGTTCATGAGCAAAGGGTTCTGCATATATATTACGTACTGGTGGTACCCGACGTGGTAGGGGAGGTGGTACTGGATTATAACCATCCATAATTGTATCACAATCCGAATATTTCATTGATTTCATAGTCATTTTGCTTGTTTTATTTAAATATACTTTTTTATAATAATTAAATTTTTCTTTTATACTTAATATATTTTTTTTGTATGTTTTTATATTTTTTTTCTTTCTGTTATTTAATTAAAATGACTATAATTTTTAAATTGTTTGAGGTGATTTTTAAATCGTTTTTTTTTTACATTTAATGGCAGAGAAAACAGAGAAAACGTTAATAAAAAAAAATAGATTTTCAGAAAAATTTCAGTTATTATTTCAGGCAGCTTTTCTTTTTTTGTGGCATTCAAACGATTGATACGTATTTGTTTTTTAATTTTTCTTTTATTTGTATTTAAATGTTTTTTTGTTGAAAGATAAATACTGTTGAAATTGTTTTATAATATTGTTGGTTTTACCGGCTGCATGTTGTATAATGTTTGTATTTTCTCTGTGTGTGTAAGTATTTGTTAAATTAAACCGTTTTTCATTTGTGGTTAATAATAATTTCTTTTGTATATAATTTTTCGCATTATTTTTTATTTTTTTTTTTTTTTACAAAAAAAATAAAAAACGAACAATTTTTATTGCTGCCACCAAGAAGAGAGATGTTGGTAACAAAAATTCATATTATTTATTTGTTTGTTTTACGGTTAATCCTTTGTTTTTTAAACAAATAACAATCATAAAATTGCAGCATTTTTGTGCCATTTAAGCACAAAAAATGCTTAATAATTAATTAATAATAATCTTATGCAGGTTTTTTTTTGTTTTTTTTTTGGTGAGAGATTTATTTTATTATTATTTTATTTATTTTTTTGTTACTACTGTGTGTAAATTAATAAATAAGGTGACCACTGTTTAATTAAATATTTGTTATATTGATGTATAGAGTTTGCTATTAATTAATCATCTAATTAATATTTATACATATAATTTGATATAGTTTTAGCCATTTTTGCTAAGGACTTTTATTTTTGACCTAGAAATAAAAAAGAAAGATTATTAAGTAAAAATTCATAAAAAAAAAATAGTATTGGAATCTACGACCATTTTTGTTTTCCTTTAAAGTGCTGAAGAGTAAGCTTTTAGATTTATAATTAAATTTTCAATTGCATTTTATTTAACTAAACCGCAGCCTGTAGTGGATATTTCATTTTATATTATAGTGTACTTGATAGCCTACAGTATGGACTATAGTCTATAATGTAGACAATAGTCTAGCCTAAAATGTATATGATAGTCTAGCCTGTAGTGTCGATTGTATTCTAGTTTATATAGTCAACTGTATGTATGTAGTAAATTATATTATAGTTCATAATACATACTATAATCTAGTTTATAGTGTAAACTATAGTCTAGTATAAAGTGTAAACTATAGTCTTGTCTATACTGTAAACTATAGTCTAGTGTACAGCATAAACTATGTTCTAGTCTATAGTGTAAACTTTAGTCTTTTCTAATATAATCTGGTCAATAGAGTAAAATACAGTTTTATCTATACTATAAATTATAGTATAGTCTATAGTGTAAACTATTATCTTGTCTGTAGTGTATAGTGTAGGCTATAGTCTAGTCTATAGTGTAAACTATTGTCTAGTCTAAAAAACTATACTCTAGTTTATAGTGTTGACTATAGTCTAGTCTATGGTTTTGATTGTAATCTAGTCTATAATGTCAGTAGTCTAGTTTATAATGTTCACTATAGGCTAATGTGTAATGCCTACTATAGTATATTCTGTAGTGCCAACTATAGTCTAGTTTGTAGTCTAAACTATAGTATAGTCTATAGTGTCGAATAAAGTGTAGTATATAGCGCTGATTATATTCAAGTCCATAATGTCGACTACAGTCTAGTATTTAATATCGAATATAGACTAATCTATAGCATCAACTATAGTCTAGTCTATAGTTTCGTAGTTTTGTCTATAGTGTAGTCCATAGTATAATCTATTTTGTATTTTTAGCTTATTTTATGACGCGAAGTAATTATTTGTCTATTTTTTATTAAATTTTTTAAAATATCATCACATTTTTATGTTTGCGTGTATTATTGAAATCATTTTAATATGTTTCTTCATTCATTCAGACATTCATCATTATTATTTCATTTAACCACTTTTTTTGTTTCTTTTCAAATAATTACATTTAATTGTTATTGTAGCCCCACATATGTTGTTTCGTTGATTAACGTTTATTCATTTTTTTATAATCAGATGTAAATGGGTTAACAAATTTATGAATAAAATATAATAGAAAAATTATGTTAAATAATAACAGGGTATTAATTAAAAAATGTATAAAAAACATACACATATTAATAAAAGTTTTATGAAAATAAAACTTTAAACACAAACAGGAATGTTTAAACAATTATATTTAAAATATTTTATGTAACCCATGAAACTTATTTGCAATGCTTTCTGATCTATGATTTGAAGCGTTTAATATGAAAGACCATTATGCAGGTCTATAATACGAAGGACCTTTTTATATTAGCAAAAATTATCTCAAAGAAGGGATTGTTAAACTTAAGCTATTTTAGTAATTTAAAAATTTAATTACTTTTATAAATGAAACTATTAACTTGTTTCATTATCTACAAATTTGCTTGTCATTTGCCACTTAATTTTTTAAAACATTATAAATTTCCTTTTTTAAAATTAAACTATCTTTAATAATTTTACTTTTGTTTAACAATTATTTACACCTTGATGATAAAACACATTCGAGTAACTAAAATAAAAATCAATTTATAGTAATTTCATGGCAAAAACTTCAAATTCATGAAACAATATCAAAATATTTTTGTTTAATTTTTTTTTTTTTTTTTTTTTAATTTTCAACAAATCATGTCTAATATAATACCACGATGATGAATATGATCAAATTAAACAGACAACATGAGGAATTCTCAAATTAATGATCAAAAAAATGTTTAATAGATAAACAAATTTAACATAATTCCCACCCCTCATTATAACATATCAGCAAAGATCATATACAAAAAGTGTTTAAATATCAAGGTGTGTGGTTTTGTTTTTATTAAAAAAAAAAAAAAAAAAAAAAAAAACTAAATTGAATATCTATCATACAAAAAATAAAAAATAAAAATTGATTGAATATTGGCAAAATTGTTTAGTCATGTTGTTACTTTTATTAAATGTTTAATGTTTTTCTAAAAAAAATACTCTACACACTTGATGTACATTTGAGCATAAGTTTTTGATGTTTGATTATGATGATGATGAGAAGGTGATTTTTTTCTTTATACATATTTTTATATATTTAAGTTTGTAAACGGGAAGTGGATTTAGGTTTTAGTATGTGTATAATATAATTTATTTAACATCTAGAGGGATTTTCTTTTCAAATTAAGTTTATGATAAGGCATAAAAGGAAAAAGGGAAAACAACAATGCTAAACCTCAAACACTTGTATTTAGAAATGTAGAAGAGTCATAAATATTAGCAAGGGGAAGCGAACACGAATATTAAAGGTGCTAAAGCACAAGTAAAGTTTATTTAATTGCTAATAATGATCGTTTATATTTCAAAGCATCAGTACTATTTTAGATATAGCTCAACCCTAGTTCAGTTCTAGTTTAGTTCTAGTTGAGTACTACTTCAGTTCTTGTTCAATTCTAGTTCAGTTCTAGTTCAGTTCTAGTTCAGTTCTAGTTCAGTTCTAGTTCAGTTCTAGTTCAGCTCTAGTTCAGTTCTAGCTCAGTTATAGTTCACTTCCAGTTCAGTTCTAGTTCTATTCAGTTCCTTAAAAAATTCGACTACATTTGGTTTAACAAATCGATCTAGACCTTTTCTTTAATGTAGCATACCTCGCAAAAAATAATATGGTATGCAACCTTTAACACCATTACAAAACAATTGTTTTAGACTTATAAGGATTTTTTTTGCCATATTCCTTCTTCACAGCAATCTAAAGACCAAACTAATACTCCCCACAACATGCCTCATATACACAATAAAAAGTACGGTAAAAAAGCCACAATTGTAATAATTGTAATTGCAAACGTTTTTCCTTCCTTGTGTGTGTGTGTTTTAATATTACCTAGTCTTCATTTAGTCAGCCATCTATAGGCCTAGACAAGTATCGTTTCTATGTGGTCATAATAGATATATAAAATAACAAAACAAAATAAAAGAAATAATTGTTTAACAAAAGTCTGTTGTGCAAAAACACTCCTCTTTACTCGGCTCATGTATAAGCCTTATAAAAAAGGCTTAACATTAGAATTATGCCAATACCAGCTAGCAGATTTAGTAAGAAGTCTGGGCATTAAAGTAAAATACAAATAAGAACAAAAAAATAAAATCACAATGAAAATAAAATACTAAAGCTAAAGCTAAGCGCACAAAAAGCCTTTAGGGATTTTAGACTAAAACAGGTTCAACAACATGTACAATGTCTAGCAACCTACCTTTAACTGAAATCTATTGGTAAGAGAAGTTAAAGCAATAAAAATGTTGATACCAGTGCATTAAGAGAAAAAAGGAGGGGTAAGGGAATAACATTTTTGAAATTTTATATTGATTGTCTTGTTGATAGTTTTAATGCATTTAAAAACGAGATTTAGTTTATAGTAAATCATATTACAACAACAATATATATTGTATGTATGTATATGTTGTAGTAATTGTAATAAAATATATCAATAAATATCATATTTTACTTTAATAATTTCAGCCGTTTGCCACAAAAACACTTGTTTTAGTAGATTTTTTTCTGAAGTTGTAGTAGGTTTTGTGGCTTTTAAATGAAAGGTTTTTCAAGGAAGTCCAGCAAACATTTTGGCTAAGAAATACATAGGACTTAATTTTCAAAGAATTAAAGAAATGAGGGGTAATAAAGAAATAGTAATATTGATAAATATTCAAAGTTTGTTTAAATATTAAAAATAGGGGTATACTGTTACATTTAAAAAAATATGAGTGAAATTGTTATTATATTTTTAATATTTCTACCCTACACCTCCATATATGAGGAGGGTATTATGCGTTTGTGCAGATGTTTATAACACCCAAAAGTATTAATCTAAGACCCACCTTAATTTATACAAATCGGCTTAGAATCACTTTCTGAGTAGATTTAACTATGTCTGTCCATCTGTCCGTCCATGCAAACCTTGTAATCAAACTACAGCAATTTTGAACAAAAATTAATGAAATTTGGCACACAAATTTTTTTATAGTTCAGGGGCGAAGCCTATTGAAATTAGTTATGATCGGTCATTTGTTTCACCTAGACCCCATACAATGTTCTCCCGGAAAAGGGTTTAACTATATCTTTTTCTCTCGTCATAGTTAACGTAGTTTTCCAAAATCTGTTTTCTATAAATCTTTAAACCTAACAAAATTGACATAACATTTTTTTCACAATTCCTTTCATTTAAAATTAGCTGGGTTTTAATGCATTTCTTCCTTTCTTACACTTCCATACCCTAGGGGCGAAGCCTATTGAAATTAGTTATGATCGGTCATTTGTTTCACCTAGACCCCATACAATGTTCTCCCGGAAAAGGGTTTAACTATATCTTTTTCTCTCGTCATAGTTAACATAGTTTTCCAAAATCTGTTTTCTATAAATCTTTAAACCTAACAAAATTGACATAACATTTTTTTCACAATTCCTTTCATTTAAAATTAGCTGGGTTTTAATGCATTTCTTCCTTTCTTACACTTCCATACCCTAGACTCAAAACTTTAACAGTCTTGCAACTTTACCCTCAGGTAATCGCTCATTATATTTATTATGATATTTTTTCTTTTTATGTTGCTTTAAGACTTAAAGGAATGAAAGTCAAACATTAACATTATTTTCAGTATTTAAGCCTTTTTAATGCTTTTCGACACATGCGTAGGTTTATTGTTTGTTACCGGATTTTGTTTCCCTCTTATGTACACTTTGGCTTATGATTTTCAAATATTTTTTTGTAGTTTAAATAAATTGAAAAAGGGGCCTAATGCATTAGTTTTTTTTTTAATTTTATTATTTTTTTTTTTTTATAATGTCGTTTTGTGTTTATCAAGTGCATAATTTATGTTTTTTCATTGTTTGAAGTTTTGCTATTGTTTTTGTAGGCCGCTTTTAACACAAAATAAAATTGTGGCCTTTTGTATATGAAATTTTAGTTGACTGCTTGCCTGTAGCATGAATGAATGAAATTTTTAGTTATTTCATAAATCATATTTAAATAAACGTTGTCAATTGTTGTGATATTAAGTTTCAAACTATAATATAAATCATATATCATTATTATGATTAGTTTTGCTTTTCTCCTTTCAATTTATTTAGTGACATTATGACGGTTCTGTTGTAGAGTAAAATGAGCAAGATAAATTATAAAAAATCATAATAATTTAGAGGAAATTATGTTAAAAATAGGATTTTCATTAAAACTAAAAGTTAAATATATTTATTTAAATAAATCATATGAATTTACTTTTAATTAAGGTCTTTTTTTTATAACATATTACCAAATTGTTTTCATTATTTAAATGTCTCTATTTTTAAAATATGTGTACCCTGCCACTTAAACATTTATAGAACCAAATACCTTTGACCTTATTTTGAAAATAGTAAAATCAACCTTAATTTAAATTTCCTAGAATTGTATTTTAGAAATTTTCTGTTTATTGTATTTTATAAATGAAAAACTCGTATTGATTGGATTCCAATGCAAATGAATTTCTTCATCAACTTTGTCGTTTAAGTATGACACAATAACTCTTTTAAATTATCATTAAATATTTATATTTATTTAAATGGTCAATGAAAAGGGGCTGCCGTGAATTGAGTATTAAATTTAAGATGAAATAAAACTAAAAGAAAAATAAACGAAGTAAAACATTTATGAACTTGTGCCGCTGGTTTTCTATTACATTTGAGATTTATGTAGTTTACAATTTTTTTTCCAAAGAAAAGCGGGACAAGAAAATCAAAATATTGGGTTAAAGACTGTAAAAAACGAGGGTGGAGAGATAAGGAAAAAAACTAATAGACAAATTAAAATTTAACATTAAATTAATAAGAACTGAAACAGGGCTCTAATAAAAATGATTTTGATCTGACAATATATGAAATAAAATTAATTAAAAGTACTTAAATAGAACAGACCTAAATATGAGCTAGAACGACACTACAACTGAATTAGAACTGAACTATAACTGAACTAGAACTGAACTAGAACTGAACTAGAACTGAACTAGAACTGAACTAGAACTGAACTAGAACTAGAACTGAACTAGAACTTAACTAGAACTGAACTAGAACTGAACTAGAACTGAACTAGAACTGAACTAGAACTGAACTAGAACTGAACTAGAACTGAACTAGAACTGAACTAGAACTGAACTAGAACTGAACTAGAACTGAACTAGAACTGAACTAGAACTGAACTAAAACTGAACTAGAACTGAACTAGAACTGAACCAGAACTGAACTGGAACTGAACTAAAACTGAACTAGAACTGAACTTGAACTGAATTAGAACTGAACTAGAACTGAACTAGAACTGAACTAGAACTGAACTAGAACTGAACTAGAACTGAACTAGAACTGAACTAGAACTGAACTAGAACTGAACTAGAACTGAACTAGAACTGAACTAGAACTGAACTAGAACTGAACTAGAACTGAACTAGAACTGAACTAGAACTGAACTAGAACTGAACTAGAACTGAACTAGAACTGAACTAGAACTGAACTAGAACTGAACTAGAACTGAACTAGAACTGAACTAGAACTGAACTGGAACTAAACCAGAACTGAACTAGAACTGAACTACAACTAAACTAGAACAGATTTAGATTCAAATTAAAATTGGACTGCATATATTGAGACTGTCATACAATTAGTTAACTTCATGTGTTCAAATACTTTTAACTTAACCCTCGTATTTAGTTAAAATTAGTTGTTGCCTTAGTAAAAGAAAACTAAAGTATTGAATTTCTTCATCAAGCACAATGTTCCAGTTAATTTTTTTATTTTTTCATATAAGTAATTTTATTTTTTTTTTTTTTGTGCTCTTCACAATGACATTTTATGAGCTAGAGAGGTTCATATACGTGCGAGTAATATAAAGATACTTGCTGGTGTGGCATTCAACCTTAACACACAACCTTTAGCCACAAAACAAGAGCACAAGCGTGCAACACAAAAAAGACAACATAAAGTGCAATGCACACTTTACATAAAACAGCATAGAAGTTACACAATATATTTTAATGAAAATAATAATAATGATGACGCTCATCAGCAGCATCATCATTATCATCGTTATTATGAAAACAACCGCCATGACTATGTTATTTGAACGTACAATGTGGTGGCATTATGTATCATTTGTTGGTGTTGGTTGCATGAATGCTGGCTGGTTGTTTGGATAAATTATATATGCAGCAGCAGCAAGCATTCTTCTTTTTTGTCGCCTGCATCATGATGATTTTTTTTTTTTTTTTTGTCTGTCTACTGGAAATTCATTCGTACGTTTGGAATTTTTATTCTTTTTTTTTTTTTTAATATCATTTCATTTATTTTATTGTTGTTGTTTAAATTTAGCATTTGTCTTGAAAGTTTTATGGCTTTTTAATTTATGACCATTTTTTTTCTTTCTTATTTCTTAATATCTTCAAGAGCAAGAAAAGCAAATTACCAGGTAAGAAAAAAATTAAACCTGTATCTTAAAGATTTCAATAACAAATTTGTACTTGTTTTTTTATATTTTTATTCCTGTTTTGTCTTTCTTTGTTAAATTTTTTAAAAGTAATCATGATGACTATTATCATTTTTTTTTATATGTTTTGTGGCTTTGAGATTTCATCAGTTTTCTGTTTAATGTTCACACCTTCACTGATTTTGAGTTTGAAGCAACAGAATTTGTATTTATTTTGATTTCATGTGGTTTTATTATTTCATTACTTCATAAAATTAAATAAAAAAAATCTTAATGTTTATATTTTTCCACAAAAACTACATTAAAGATCATTAGGAAAAACACCAACCGGAAAGACACTATTTTTATTTCATTAACTTGAATTTTTTTTGGGGACATAGAAAAAACAACATTTGTTTCCACTCACTAATTATTACCATGCTTATTTTTCAACTACCAAATTTTCTAAACAAATAAAAACAAAGAAAAAAACAAGCAAACAAATAAAATCTCAAAATATTCTGTTGGATTTTTCCTGCTCTTTAATGATTTATTACTTTAAAGCAAATTAATATCAAACATAAAATATTCTCTTCAACAAAAATCCCTTTATTTTTATTATTTTTTTTTTTCGACACACAAGGTGTTTATTAGAATTTTAGTTGTATTAAATAATTTTATTTTTAGAATTTTAGTTTTATTTGTGGCCTTTTATTTTATTTTGATTTTTGAAAACATTATTACAAAAAATAAAAAAAGTTTAAATTGTTAAAATTTAGTGGGTCATTAAGTTGAGTGGTTTTTTGGTGTTTTGTTGTTAGTTTTGGTGGTTTTACACTCTTATATAAATAAATGTTTTTCCCTTTTAAAATTTATTTGCTCCCATTTGAAAGTTTAAAAACGAAATAAAAATATGTGTTGAGGTCTTAACATTTAATTTAAATTTTTGTTTGGCTAAATTTATTTATAAAACAAAATGATTTATTGAAACTCATTATGAAAATAGTGCTTAAAAATTTAATCTGTTTTGGGGTTTTGTGGGGCAAAGAGAAAACGCTATAGCTAAAAAGCCAACACAGCAGTTGTAAAAGTTTGTACAATAATTTGGATGAAATTAATTGTAATTTTAATTAAGAACTGAAATATAACTCAACTGAACTAGAGCTGAATTAAAATTGAACTAGAACTGAACTAGAACTGAACTAGAACTAAACTAGAACTGAACTAGAACTGAACTAGAACTGAACTAGAACTGAACTAGAACTGAACTAGAACTGAACTAGAACTGAACTAGAACTGAACTAGAACTGAACTAGAACTGAACTAGAACTGAACTAGAACTGAACTAGAACTGAACTAGAACTGAACTAGAACTGAACTAGAACTGAACTAGAACTGAACTAGAACTGAACTAGAACTGAACTAGAACTGAACTAGAACTGAACTAGAACTGAACTAGAACTGAACTAGAACTGAACTAGAACTGAACTAGAACTGAACTAGAACTAAACTAGAACTGAACTAGAACTGAGCTAGAACTGAACTAGAACTGAACTAGAACTGAATTAGAACTGAACTAGAACTGAAATAGAACTGAAATAGAACTGAACTAGAACTGAACTAGAACTGAACTAGAACTGAACTAGAACTGAACTAGAACTGATCTAGAACTGAACTAGAACTGAACTAAAACTGATCTAGAACTTAACTAAAACTGAACTAGAACTGAACTAAAACTGATCTAGAACTGAACTAGAACCGAACTAGAACTGAATTAAAAATTAACTAGAAATGAACTACATTTGAACCGAATGGGATTTAATATTTAGATTTTTTATATAATTTGTTTTTGAATACTGACAAGAAAAGAATTTTCTGCAGCTGCATTTAAATCTATTTATTTTATTTTTTTCCTAATTTCCTTATCTATATGTGTTTAATTACAAAATGTTTAAACAGCCACTTCATTAAAAACCAAAACCCACTCGTTAAGTTGTCAAGTAAATCTAGTTTGAAAATGGTCTGCCACAAACTGTTCGTAATCTATTTTAAACTCTCACAATCATAATTTACTTTAGTTTATTTAAAACCTCCACATAAACACGTCATTTCAATTTCAAAATTATTAACAATAATTAATAATTCACGTTTTATGACACAGACTGTTCATATGCACAAAATATACTTACTTAAGAAAAAAAATTAATAAATTTTGTCTTTAACTAAGAAACTGCCAAAAGGATTTTTCAATCAGCTGCACCAGACATTACTAGTAATTCCAACATGACTTTAAACTATAAAAGATTTTGCAAAACATGATATTCAAAATTATGAAAGCATTATTTTGTTTGATAGAGGGGAAAATATTTTAATTCCTACGAATGTGTGGCAATGTAATGAGATAAAAAAAGAATACAAAATTAAAAACTTAATACCTCTATAGCTACTATAAATTGTAAGTGGCTGGCTGGCTTGTTTGGCTACCGTTTGATATTCTTTTTGCTATTGGCTAAAAGCTATTAATGCATGGTGCTTTGGTCTTAATATTGGCTGCTGTTTTGTTTCAGGTTTATGTTGCATGTCCACTCAGAGTTTAAACGAAAAATATGATTACAAGTGTCAGTTTTTTTTTTTATTAAAAATCATTGCATTTTTGCATG
This sequence comes from Protophormia terraenovae, assembly GCA_951394005.1. Taxonomy (NCBI): domain Eukaryota; kingdom Metazoa; phylum Arthropoda; class Insecta; order Diptera; family Calliphoridae; genus Protophormia; species Protophormia terraenovae. The sequence continues at coordinate 93,778,721 of OX596076.1, forward strand.
CAACAGCTATTCTGTTGCAGAGATATGACATAGGAGGCAAATATCTTTTAAATCTTTTTAAAAACAAGTGTTTGTTATCTTTAAATACTTTTTTAGCTTTAGGCCATTAAAAAGAAATTATTACATAAAATTTAAAACATTTTTCCCATAAATATATTTAAAAAAATGTATATATTTTTTTCCAATTTAAAGATCATCTTGAACATCTGTCTTGTCAAAAAATTTTAACAAATTTTTATGAGTTTTCTTGTGTATCTATGTAACCATATGGCATTGATGAAAATACTTAAAGGAAGTATTTGTATGATTGTCACAACTATATCTATACCTACCAGCAGAAACTTGAGTAAAATAAATAGTTTAATATTAGTTCTTGTCTCTAGACTCTCTATATCATTTTTAAACTCTACCTCATTCTCTTTTCTTCATTTCTTATGAATTAATAAAAATAATTTTAAGTACAAATTTTTATGTCTTTGTTAATCGTGATTGTTTTTAATGTTCTCTTGTTTTCTTTGTTGTTTTTGTTTCATATATAATTTTTCTTGTTGCGTTCGTTGGGTGTTGCACAAGATAAATCTGAGAAAACTTTGTCATTGTCATTTTATGAAGTGCTAAGTGTTCCTTAGGAATAATAAATTTATACACATAGACATGATTGTAGTTAGTATATTTTTAAAAATATATAGATATACATATATGTATATATTTCATATTTACAAAAGTGTTTAGTATGTAGTTTCTGAACAATATTTTTATAACCACTTTTACGTTTAAAATAAAATTCATCAGGGAATTTTGTTTGAGAAAAACCACAATACAAAAAATCATTGTTTTTAAGTTTGTTGTTTTAATTAAATCCCTAGAGCATTAAATATTACAAAGAATATATTTTAACAAAATATATATTAAATAATAATGACATTAAATAAACAAAAAAATATAAATATTTTATTTTAGACGTGTCACCAAGGTCAATCAGCAATGTGGTGTTGAAAAATTCATTAACCGTTGAGAAGGCGACTATAATCAGAAAAAGTTTTTTTAATGAGAAAAATTTCTGGGAAATACTATAAATTTGTTTGTAACAAATCTTATTTCTGTGGAACTTAATAAAACAGAAAACAAATAAATTAGTTACATTGAAATACATATTTCCTATAAAGAAAAATAATAATTTTCTGGTTGTTATATGTCTAAATTGAAACTTTTTAATTACAAAAAAAAAAAAAAAAAAACAATAAAAAATATTGAATAATAAAAAAATGTAATTTTTAGTTCTTACTAATTCAGTTCTTGTTAAGCTCTAGTTAGGTTGTAGCTAAGTTCTAGTTCTGTTCTTGTTTAGTTCTAGTTCAGTTCTAGTTCAGTTCTAGTTCAGTTCTTGTTCAGTTTTAGTTCAGTTCTAGTTCAGTTAGAGTTCAGTTCTAGTTCAATTCTAAATCAGTTTTAGTTCAGTTCTAAATCAGTTATAATTTAGTTATTTATTCAAGTCAAGTTCAGTTTGAATTCAGTTCTAATTCAGTTCTAAATCAGTTCAAGTTCAGTTATAAAGTTCAAGTCTAGTTCAGTTCTAGTTCAGTAGCAGTTCTAGTTGGATTTAAGATTGAAATTAGAGTTGAATTTTCCTCGTGATTGAGTTCAAATTTGAATTTTATTATATTTATTACCTCTTCTCATTTAAGTTCTTTTCCTACAATTTCTTATCATCATTTTATTGTCTTTTTAACAGATAAATAAATTTTTATTGTTTTAGTTTATTCAAAATTTTTTTCCTCTGTTTTTCTTCAACGTTTTCTCTGTTTGTCTAAATAAAATTTTTTTTAAAAACTCGAACTTATATATACGATGTTATTATTGTTCTTATCTAAAATTCATGAGAAAAACTTTTGTCTTTAAAACAAACTTTCTTATAGTTTTCAGTGATTTTTCTCCCAACAAACTAAAGGAAAAGCAGAAAAAAAAAAATGATTTTTTACTTCAAGAAAAATAAAATAAAATAAAAATCAAATAACAAATTATTTTTAGTTATCATACCTCTATATATGAATTTCATTTTTTTTTTTTTTTTTTTCTACTTTTTACAAAATTTTCACCAACAAAGGAAGACTTAAAAAAATGAAAGTTTAATGCATTTGCCAAAAATTCCAATTCATTCATTTTTTTCTGAACAACTTCCATTTTCAGTAATTTTTTTTCTCTTCTTTTGCTGAAAATTTTGTTGAAATTTTATTTGGGGAATTGAATTTTCTGCTAAAATGTACTTTTTAAAACTATTCTTTTCTTTTTTCTTTAAATTTTTTTTTATCGTATATATAATATTATTATTTTTTTGTTAACTTTTTTTTTCGTTGTCCGGAAAATGTGTGCGTCTGTGCGGAAATTGCAATTTTTTCTAGAAGCAAAAGCTATAGAAGTCCTTTTTTTAGCTACATATGAAAATAATGCTGCAAATGTCTGCTATAATTTGAGTCTGTATGTGAATGTTGGTTGAAAGGATGTCTAAGGAAAATAATTTTATATAAATTTTATATTTGTTTTTTTGTTATACATATATTCTCTATAAAAAAAAAATAAAAGTATGAGAGAAAAAAAGTATTAAAGAAATGTTTGTTATTTGACTTTTTGGCTTACTATTTTATTGTTTTGTTAGCCAGTACAATTCATATATCTAGTTTGCCACTTTTTTTTTCTAAGATATGAAAAGAAAAAAATAACTTCACAGCAAAAAAGGCGAAAGTTATGACAGTGAAAATTGCTGTGGTATTATCCAGAGGCTAAACAATATAAGAACAAAAAATATTATGATAAAAGCATCATTCTAGAAACTAAATAAAACATTTAAGTTAAAAACTTGTTATTTTAAGAAATGTTTTGAAAGAATTTTTAACTTGGTCAAAATAAAACGCTTTAAATAAAATATTTTTCTTTTTTTTACAAACATGAAAAATTCTTAAATTCCAAATAAAAAAATAAAGGAAGCTGAAATAAAAAATAAGATATGCACAAATCAAATTGAGCAGATAAATTCCATAAGCAGACAATCAACATGAATTTACTGAATTCAAGACATAACCAGATGGGCTGGAGGATTTTAAAATGATATGGTATTATCGCAAAAACAAAATACAGTCCCAGACAGAGAAAAAGTATTAAGAGCAGCTCCTTATCAGAGACTTAAATATATAAATTCATTTGAGGTTTTCAAATTTTACTTCAAAATATTGAGTTCTAATTCAATTTTAGTTTAGTTCCCAATTTAATTCTGTTGTAGTACAGTTCTAGTTTAGTTAAAATTCAGTTCTACTTAAGTTCTAATTCAGTTCTCGTTCATTATTTTAAGTTCTATATAAGTTCAGTTGTATTAAATTTGGAATATGTTCTTAAGCTTTAAACAAGTCTAATTGAGTTCTAATTTAATTTGAGTTCAGTTCCAAATCTAATTCAATTGTACTACAGTTCTAGTTCAGTTAAAGTTCAGTTCTAATTTAGTTTTAGTTCAATTCTAGTTATGTTCTAGTTAAGTTCTAGTTCATTACTTTAAGTTCTACATAAGTTCTAGTTATTTCAGTTCTGATTCAGTTCTAGTTCTGTTCTAGTTCATTTCTACTTCTGTTCAATTTTAGTTCAGTTCTGATTCAGTAAAAGTTGTAGCTCAGTTCTAATTCACTTTTATTTCTAGTTTAGTTCTAGTGCACTTCTAGTAAATTTCTAATTCACTTCCAATTTCTAGTTTTTTATTATAATTATTATTATCATTATTATTATTTTAATTTTATTATTTCAATTTTGAGTTCATTTCTAGTTCAGTTCTTTTCAATTCTAGCTCAGTTTTAGTTCAGCTTTAGTTCAGATCTACTTTAGTTATAATTCAATTCTAGTTCTAATTTAGTTCTGGTTCAGTTTTAATGCAGTTCTAGTTCAGTTTTAGTTCAATTCTAGTTGAGTTTTAGTTCAGTTCTGGTACAGTTCTAGTTCAGTTCTAGTTCAGTTTTAGTTCAGTTTTAGTTCAGTTCTAGTTCACTTCTAGTTCAGTTCTAGTTCAGTTCTAGTTCAGTTCTAGTTCAGTTCTAGTTCAGTTCTAGTTCAGTTCTAGTTCAGTTTTAGTTCAGTTCTAGTTCAGTTCTAGTTCAGTTCTAGTTCAGTTCTAGTTCAGTTCTAGTTCAGTTCTAGTTCAGTTCTAGTTCAGTTTTAGTTCAGTTCTAGTTCAGGTCTAGTTAAGTTCTAGTTCAGTTCTAGTTCAGTTCTAGTTCAGTTCTAGTTCAATTCTACTTCAGTCCTAGTTTAGTTCTAGTTCAATTCTATTTCAGTTCTAGTTTAGTTCTAGTTCAATTCTATTTCAGTTCTAGTTTAGCTCTATTTCAAGTTTATTTTCAGATTTAATTTTATTAATTGCCATCTCATTACATTTTTAGATTAAGTTCTTTTTTGAACCTTAAATTTTTGTTTCTACTCCTTGTCTTATCTGTTCCCCAAATGCTTCACCCATTAACAAATTTAAAACATTTAGCAGGCCTTGCAAAATAAATATTTCATTGTGTCTGTTTTATTTTATATTTTTTTAAAATATATATATATTTTTTTTTTTTCGTCAACGCATGTATACGAATGAGATTATGCTCGAAAAGCCTTTTGGCAAACAAAGACTAAACAAAATATAAATTCGTTTTTGATAATAAAATAAGCAAAAAGTTAAATTTTTATTTTTGTTTAAAAAAGGAAGAAGTTGGAGAAAAATGTCTCAAGGATTTTATTGTTAAGAAAAAAAAAAAATTTTATTTATTTAAATTTTAATAATAAGTACGTATTTGGTTTCAATGCTAAATTTAGCTAACATTTTATTTTGTAAAGTATTTTTTTTAAATTATTATTATTATTATTTTTTTTTTTAAGTAATAGACTAAGTGAATTTGAATCTTTGTCATATTTACTAAAAATAAAATACTAATAAAATGTTCTTATGTACTAATATATCAAATTAAACTGCTGAATCGTAACTTCAATACAATAACGTAGCCTTACAGGTTTCTTTTAAATCTTATTTAAACATGTTGTTAATTTTATAATAAATCTTTATTCCTCTAAAATATTTACATAAACATAATTCCCGTCAGTAGTTTATTAAATACCTAAACAACACTCATTAAATAGTGTTATCTCTCATACTATTACCTACTATAGTTATATATTCTAAACAAATTTATATTTTTTAAATATATCCAAAATATAAAACATTAAACAATAGCAACCAAAACAAATTGTTAATTTTTTTTCTTAATGACAAAATCTTGTTGCAGCCACCCAAGTGGTAAATAAAACAAGCCCCTTTTAAGCCATTTTTAAATACTTTTAAGTAGTTAAAATATATGTGTTTGAATAAATATTTAGGCACATTTTTATGAATATAAGATGCTTAGGAATTAGAAAAAAAGAAACATTGCTTAAGATAAAAGATTCTTTTTATAAAGGAAACTGATAAAACAGTTTTGTCACACACACCAAAAAATGTTTTGACACAAAAGTTCAATTAACAGCAACAGCAAATAAATAAAATTATGTAAAATTTATAAAAAAAAAGAAAGAATAAAATGAGAAAAAAAAAAACAAATATGTTGTTAAATAAAAAAGAGATTAGATTGGAGGGATTTTATTCCCTTGTTGTAATAACCAAAAAAAAAAAAGGGAGTGTTGTTAAGATAAGCAACAAGACAAGACAAGAAAAAACAAATAATATTAATGAACGGAAATATTAACTTTAAGCCAAGTTTTTTCTTCTGTTTAAGCAAAACATTATACGCACTTGTTTGTAAATATTTGGTCATTTATAGAAAAATCTTGTTTTTATATGTTTTATTTATTTAATTTTAATATTTTTTTAGAATTTTATCTATAATTCGTATAAAAATATTTTTTATTTAATTTTATTTTTATATCATTTTACTGAGTCAGTATTATCCCCAGTTTTTATTTTATTTTTTATATGTATTTTAGCTAAAAGTGGCTTTAAGCCAAATAGGTTTTGGCTGAGGTTTTCCATGGACGCCAAAAAACTTTTGCTTGCATTTTAGAAAAAAATAAGAAATTGTTATATGTTTTTTAAGCGAATAACATTATTTCATGTTATTTTCATAATATTTTTGTTTTGTGTCACTATTTATTTTTATGACCTATTTTTTTGGATTTTGGCTACAAAATATTCACACATAAATGTCAATAAAAAAAGATTAAGGAAATTAAATTTCGCAGTACATTAAAGGGAATTTAAAATGCAGCATATATGAAATAAATGTACATTTTCGATTTAAATTGTCTTTTTTCTTTTTGTCCCAATATTTGCTTCATTGGCAATTTCTTTAATAAACCAATAATATGCAACTTTTATTAATTTTCGAATTACCAAGCTGCAAGCATAAACGTTCAGAATTATTAATATCCAAATAATATCGTAAAGATTTTCATCAGTTAATTTTTTATAATAATATTGAAATTAAGACAACAACAGTAAAAACCAACATAACATAATTAACTCGGCGAATTTCCAATCAGTTTCAGTTAAAGAAAATTAAAGAATAAATATTTTTTTTAATATTAGGTATTGGATCTTAGCATTTGATCCCAATGCTATACAATATAACAAAAGATGATTTAATATAAATCAAATTACCTTTAAGCTCTTAATTTTGAAACTACAGATAATTTTTTTTCATAAATCTTTTTGAACGAGATAAATCCAATGAAGTTTATTAATGGAAACGATTGCTTAATTATAAGAAATGTTGTATCCTAAAAAAGCCTAGAATTATCAGATGATAACCTAAAGAAATCCTGCTTACATACCATACATCTTTCAGAAAGTTTAACTTGTAAATATGAAATTGAACTTATCACTTTAAGAGTCGTCAGAAGTTGAAGCCTTACACCCAGAGAAAAATCGAACGTGTTGGAAATGATACCATTCAGTATCAATAGTGAATTTGCCCTGTACGTGTTCAAATTCAAATCTTACCTCATTGGCAACGTGTTGATAGCATTTTGGTATCAAATTAATAAATTGCATTATGTTTGCTTTTAAAGACGATACCGTAAATTACCAATGTGACCATAACCGTGGTGGATTTTGAAAAGAATATTGTTTCTTAGTTTAACAACTTTTTAGTCACGTTAGAGCTTTAAAAAATTTTAAATTTTTTACTACATACAATACATTAGCCAGAATGAAAGTAATGGATATAGACTTTTTAAATATCTGATGTTCTTTTAAGTATCTAATATTTTTTGTATTAATTTCTTCGGCCTTTTGTAGTTTAGCGATTAAAGATTTGAACAATATTTAATATGTTCTTTAGATCCAGAAGGAAATAAGTCGATTGATTTAAGCTTTCATCATATTTCATTCACAGCTTCAAACCCCCTAACATAATACAATATCAGGAGGTTTCTACTGTTTGTAAGACTGGCATTAAAAGCGACTGCTGCTAAGCTTTCAGTGATCGAAAAAGGGTCTTATGCCACTTGGCAAATACTGCTTTTCTAATCTTCAATTCCGGCTGATGTATTTGAGCCCTTGTCTCCATCTCCTTCGTCAAATACTGAACTGTGTTCGATTACTTAAGACAGAAAAACAGATGAGTCATTCGGGTCAGCTATGTAACCTTTGGCCTATTCCAAATCAATCATTATTTTTCCTGAAGATGTAAAAGTTTTTTCACCGTTCCCAATTGCATTAATCGTTGCCAGGGAATTGAGGCGTATTTCAAGATTATCATTAGGGATCTTTTAAACGAACCAATTTTGAACTAATGGGAAAGAGATCTGTTGCTAAACGAATTTGCTTTTGTCTCTTGTTTTGGATATCTTATCATCCGTTTTGGCTCTGCTCTATAATCTTTTAGAATAGATCATATTTCGAAGAGATCTTCTGTTTTCTAGACATTCTAAAAGCTTAGATAAAGACGCACTTTGGGTTGTAATGCTTTGGGAATGAGGAGTATCATATGGAATGATCTGTCAAGGAATGGTAGTGGTAAAAGAATATTCATATTTCTGTTCCCATTTCTGCACTTGATACCTATAAATATCAATTCTAGAACATTAAAAAGTCCCAATAAATTGACTTAGAATTGGATCCCTGGCTAACTTTATGACCAACAGTATCTGGACTTCCTATAGAAAATGTTTTAAGAGGAGGTTTAATTGCTCCAGATTAGACATGGAGTGTTAGTGTTAAGGAACAATGGGTTTAATCTATGAAACCAACATATAAAACCAACATAACATAGCTTTTGAGCTCTTAAACCATTGGTCAGCATAGAGAAGAGCATTCGGCTTTTTCGTATATAAAACACGAACTTCGACGTAAAAACACATAAAACATCAAAACAAAAAGATAAATCTGTCAACAAATATCATAAGAAATTAAAATTTTCAAATTCAGACATTCAAATGCATTGTTATTTAAATGTCCTCTCTTTGTGCCTACCAATGCAATGTCATAGACTCATTTCAGAGCAAAAGGCTATAGCAATTGAGAATTAAAAGACTCTATAAAACTGAAGAGACGGTAATTATAGTTCCTGGGAAAGGAATTTTCTGAAAAATTATGCCTGATTAGAAAAGGAACAGTAATAATATGAAACGGGATTTTATAGATGTAACTTTCAACCATCTACATGTCGAAGCCAAAAATTTATGAATGATTTTCATCAAGAATTTTGTGTGAAAAAAAAAAGCTGCTATTAGATCTATACCGGTTGTTTATACGACATCTTTGTTAACAACTGAATTCCGGGTATCTCTTAATAAGATTGCGAGACTTTCAAGTGTGAAGCTAATTTGGGTTCCTGGGTAGTGTAACTGTGCTGGGAATATTATGGCTGATGCTGCTGCTAAACAGGGATTTACTCTCAATAACGAGTCTATTGATCATCTGATAGGTATTCCCATTGCGTAATGTAAAGTTTGGTTCCTTCGGGAACTGCTCAGACAAAATGGGAAAATGAATCCACATGTCGGATTGCAAGGACTTTCTGGCCCGTTTATGATGGGCACAGGACTAACTCATTATACTCGTTCTCCTGAACGCAAGTGAGATTGGTACTCTGCAAATGTCCGGCACTATCGGAGCTTAGGAGTGCTACACTAGGCTCTCCGACACTCAATTACGGTGACTTGAGCACGCGCAATTAAAAGTCACTATTTTCTTTTCTTGCAGGGACAAGATGGTTTGGTTAGACAGTGATACAGTGAGAATAATCATGTGACTGTAAACTTGCATCTGTGTAACACAACGGGATCAGATCTTATCATGGACCCAAGTGAGATGTCTGCTAAGGACTCCGCCCGTACAACCTAACCTAACCCAGCATTGGAAGTCTTTGAAGTATAGGCATCGCGCTGTCTGTATCTACACTTTGGAAAGTTGCCTTCGCAATGCCATTATTGGACAATTAAGATTTTAAAGACAAATCTGTTTATAATAGACTGCGTTGTATGTGAGCTTGGACCTAAATATATACAAAATTAGGAACACTTATTAAAATAAAAATTGTTTTTTAATGATTGATTATGGACTCATTGAGCTTTAACATTTTGCTTTAATCAAACTATTTTTCTTATTAAAATATAAAATAACATTTTTATTTTATTTCCTAAATTTATTAGTTCTTGAAGAAAAATCTCTGTTTAAAATAGTTTCCTATATTGAAAGCAACACAATTTAAATTCTCATTTTGCTGCAGAGAATTCTTTAAACAAAAAATAAAAATCAAATTTGAAATAAATTAAGAAAAATCTCTAAACGTCCTTGTTTCCTTTTGCTCAAACTCCAATTAATGTGGTGTAAGTAATATGGACGCCCTTTAACGCCTCTATAACTCTTGATACTTAATTTTAAATTTAGGTTATGTTTTTTTTTTTTTTTTTTTCTTTCTACCAACCATTATTTTTTTGGAAGTTGCCAATTCATAACGACAACAGCTACAATAATAATAAAAATATTAGCAGTAATAGTAAAATAAAAAAAATACAAATAATTTATTTTCTTTAGTTACATTTTTTTCCAGTATATAATGATAATGTTTTAAAACATTAAATAATAGCTAAACAAATACTATACAAAAAAGTACTTAGAAAAGTAGCAAATACTAAATAGTATCTGCTACTAAGTTCATAACATAACAACAAATTGAGGTCATTTTTAGGGGGGTTTTTTTGATAACTATTGCTATAGTAGCAACAGAAAAAAAAAACATTAAAATGATATTAAATAAAAATTATATTGTAAAAGATAAATTTTGTATTTTTGCAATAAAAGAGAGAGAAAGAATGAAAAAATTATAAATCACTTATTTGCGTGTTTTAGACAATGATAACACTAGCAACAAATTTTATTTATATTAATAATTGTATTTTTTTTTTAATAATTTCTAAATAAAATTTTAAATGTTTTTGTTATATTTTTTTGTTTTTTTTTTATAAATAAAAAGATTTTATTTCTATGCGTGTTAGCAAACTATTTCACAAAGATAAATTAATATTTGTGCGGAAAAAAGTTTTAATTTTTTTTTTTTTGGTATTTTAATTTAAATTATCACAAAAACAAAACACATTAATTTTAAATTTTGTAATAAAATGGAAAAAATATATAAAATTTAGTTAAATTAATCAAATTAGACTGTTTCTCACTAAACCACCCACTCTTAGGGTAATAAATCTTTAAAGACATTTTGAAAATTGAATGCTCTCACAAAAAAACTTAGTAAACAGCCGTGGCGTTTAACATTTTAAATACTTTCCTGGCCATTTAATTTGCTACGCCAACAGCCTCCTTCTTTCGCTTTTTGCTTCATCACTTTTGTTTTAAAAACATTCTTCTACTTTGGAATTTCCGCTCATAATCACCAATTAGTAATAAAGAAAACATAGACAAATATGCCAAAACGAAATGAATTTTAAATGCTGTTTTCTCTAGATTAGCCATTATACACATTGATAAATTATTTGTAATAAATTTTATAAAAAAATCGACAACACTTAAAAAAAAGGCGACTAAATTAAATTGGCCCTTTAGTCGTTTTTTAGATATTCTCCTCCCCACACGCACATACTCTTTACTGAAAATTATCTAATTTAAAAAGAAAATTTAAATACTTTTAAACTCTAGCAAACATTCTTCTTCTATCATTAGACAGCCAATAAATGTGTTCTAAAGTTCTATAAAACTTGTTGTTGTTTCTCCTATTTGCTAGCTGGCACAAATGCAGTCCAATGCCCAGCCCAATTTAATTTTTTTTTTTATTTTCTTCTACTATTTTTTTTCGGTTTTCTCAACTGCCTCAACAAGATAACACAAAAAAAGAATTCCCTAGTGTATAATTTTCATAGTAAGCAGAAAATAAAAAGACAAAATGGTTTGTTTTGAGGGAAAATAATAAAATTAAATAAAAATTTGCCTGTTCAAGAAACTTTGAATAATGTTAAGAATTTGTTTTCTTATTTTTTTTGCAAGAATTTATTTTTCATTACTTTTTTGCTTGAAATTGTTTTACTTGTTTTTTGTTGAATTTAAAATTTTGTTATTGGTAGATTTTCTTTAAAGAAAATTTAGAAAAGTTGACTGACCAATCACATGTTTGGATTTTTAGGAAATTAATAGAATTTCTTTGAAGTATTTGCCAAAGAAAATTTTGAAAATCGGAGAAAATTGGCAAATAAATCATTAAGTTCCCTGAAAAATACAAAATGAAAGACTACAAAAATGTAGCTGCTAAGCTGCTAAAAAAATCGCCCAAAATTTTTGAAAAAATTCAAATAATCTCATATTTTCGTCGAATAGTGATCGACAAAATATTGATAATAGTTTTGAACATTCGAAGTCAGTTTATAATTTATATTTTTATAATGAAATTTAAATGTGAAATTTTAACATAATATTTTTAAAATTTTCAAGAATCCAAAGCAGAAAGTATTTAAAATTCACAGAAAATTAAACAAAAGTACTTGTTTACACGTTTATAATTAAATTCAAAATAATTTTGAATCATTTTGAGAACTTTTTAAAATTTCGATTTTCCAAACAAAAAAAAAAAAAAAAAAAAAAACTGAAAAATAAACTTTAAGAGTGTTTTTGATTTATCTTTAAATATATATCATTCTTTTAAAATTAAATTTCAATTTTAAATCATTTAAAATTCGAAATTGAAATCCAGTTTAAAATGTATAAATAATTAAAAAAAAAATATAGTAATTTAAAATTGTTTCCCACCTATTTATTTGAGAGTATTCCAGATTTAAATTAGAAAATTTCAAATAGACACAATATTCTGTTAACCGTTTTTAAAATAAAAAATAATAATTTCAAAAAGTATTTGTCTCAATTGAATTTAAGTTAGATACCTCTGTAATAATGTAAACTCATTTTGAAAATTTGTGAAATTCACATTAAAAAAAGAAAATGTAAAATTTTGGCAGATTGCAAAAAAAGTAAAAAAAAAAATAATTAATTTAAATAATTCGTTTAAAATTTGTAATACATTTTTCAAATTTTATAAAATTCAAGTTCGAAAATTTCCAAAAGAATTTTTTTAACTGCAATTATTATCTTAATTATAAAGCAAGTTAGACCAGTTTGAAAGCTATTTTGAAATCCTAAATAAAATAGGAAAATTTTGGAAATTGTGAAACCCAAATACAATAAATAAAATGAATCAGAAATGTTTTTTAAGCCTTTACAATTTGCGAAAAACAAATTAAAATTTTTATTTTAGATTAATAAAATTTCCAAGAATTTCAAAAACTCGAAATTACCTAATTCATGGAAAATGGCTATAGATACTAAAAATCTTATCTAATCATTAATAAAAGATTATTTAAAATAATTTCGTGAACATTTTTAAAATTTTCGAAAGTTCAATTTTAAGTTTGAAGATTGAAAATTGTTAAAATTTATAGAAAATTCTTAAGAAATTGTAATTTTCACTGACATAATTAAAATAAATCAAAATTAGTATATATTTTGAAGATTTTAAAATATTTCCATATTAAAGATTTTAAAGAAATTTTTTATTATTTCGAAAATAAGAATTTTTGTTAAAAAAAAAATTGGACCAACGGGGATTTGAAAGTCGGGAGTACGAGTGAAGAACTCGTACAAAAGTACAGAGATTTCATTACTTAAAAGATGATTGTATGTTAACTATTTTTGTTAATAAACCTTTATTTTTGCAATAATAAAAATTGTTGTAAAATAATTTTAAATTATTTTGTTATAATTAAAACTAAATTTTGTAGTTTTTTTTAAAATACGAAATTTTTTGTTTTTGTTGTTATCAAGTAAACAAATTTTAAGGAGTTTTTTTAGGTTTTAAAGCAGTTGGCCCCTTTTTTGACGACTTTTTATTTTGAAATCCCCTTTCTTGGACACATTTTAAAAATTCTCAACAGTAATGCTGATTCCCTATTTTTTAGATTTGATGTTTCAGACATCATATTACAGACATTCAGACTGAAAACCATTTCTGGTCCAAAAATATGACGTTTTGAAAATTAAAAAACTATAGATTTTTTTTTTCCAAAAGGGTACATACTTTATTGCTTATAACTTTTAAACTGTAAACCGTAAAATTCTAATTTATATTTTATTTAATAGAAAAAGATATTGGATTTTGAACGACGTATATATATGTCAAAATCCATAATTTTTTTAAATCATAATTTTTTTAAATTCTTAAAAAAATTTGTATTGAGAATTTAACTCTGTTTTATATCGATACAAAATTCAAGTTGGAGCCTCCTTCGGTTTAGGAGTTATGAAGCAAAAAAAGGTAAAAACAATATTTCTTTGTGTAAAATTTTAAAATAATTACAAAAATTTACTTAAAGAATTTTTTTATTAAGAAAAAAATAAATAAATTTAAATATATAAAATTTGACATTGGTTTATATTTTGTTACATAACTTCTAAACTAAATGAGTGTTCAATATGAAATTTTGCACGGGTTTGGAAAAGAGTTGTGTTAATATGATATAATTTTTTAAGAGTTTTGAAAATATAGTTTTTGAAGATATAAAGATTTAATTTTTATAAGTTTAATTTTTATTTTTGAACTTTCAAGTTGAATAAATTTACTACATGATATTTAAAATGATACTAAAACTTTTTATTGTGTATAGTTTAGAAGTTATAAGTAATTAGATTTTATTTGGGTCCATAACTTTTGATCTAAATGAGAATCCAACTTTAAAATTTAGTGGGATGAAGAGTTACGTCAACATTATATATTTTTTTAGAATTTTAAAAATACCGTTTTTTGAGATATAATGATTTGATTATTATATGTCTAACTTTGACCTTTGAACTTTTGATGTAAAAAAATTTTATAAATATCGTTATAAAGGTAATAATTTTATCTTTAATATGAAACTAAAACTAGATACTGGCAGATATCCAGTTTTAGTTTCCTATTAAAGATGAAATTATTACCTTTAAAACGATATTTATAAAATCTATTTACATAGTTTAGAAGTTATTAGCAATTAAACAAGTACAACTTTGTAAAATTATTATTATTTCGATTTTTAAACCGTCATATCCATTGACCGGAAGGGGATTTGAGTTTAAAATTTAATATAATTAATTAATTTTTAAAAATCTTTAATTTAACACAAAGAAAAATATTTTAAACATGAATTCGATATTTTAAAAATTTCGAATTTAATTTCGAAAATTCAATATTGTTAGAATTTACAATTTTGCTATAAATATTACGCTAAAAAATTATTTAAAAAATAGTTTGAAAGTTCGAAAAAATTTTTTAAATTTTTAATTTATGGAAATATGTTAAAATTTCAAAAATAATATTATGAATCTTATCTTAGTATAAATCGTTTTCAAATGTATTTTTAAACTAATTTCGAAATTTCAATTTAAAATTAAAATTCTTAAATTAATTTTTATTGCTTTTTTTTCGTAAATTCTTTTATAATTTCTTTATTTTACAACCAGCAGTCTCCTTAGAGAATTTGTTCTTATTTCTCAAAAATTTCAAAAATTCGAACTTTATATCATAATTTTATGAAAATTTAATACAAATTCTTTGAATTCCTTTCCTTTTTTTTTTTTTGCTGTTAAACAACACTTAATTTGTCTTTGTTTTGAGTCATATTTCTGTTATAATTTGATTTAATTTTGTGTCTTTGTTTTCCTCGTTTTTTTATTTTTCAACAATATTTCCCCCTAGTTGTATATGCCTAAAAAAAAACAGGCAGCAAGCAGCACCAGAATTTTGCTTTATTATGGATCAAGTGCTAAGGAGTAAGAGGAAAATTATAGAGTTTTTTCTGTTTTTTGTCTTTAGTGCGATTAAAAAAATATTTATTCGTATATAAAAGTTGAAGGTGCTACATGGTAGATGTGCGACAGTTGCAAAAGGCAGGCATCGTTTAATTTTAAACATACTTGTACTTCATACTTGTGTTGCTTATTTTTTTGTTCCTTCTTTAATTTTTTTTCTTCTTATTTTGCCATTTTGATGATGAGATGTAGTCGTAGTTGTTGTTATTGTTGGCATAGACCATATACATACATATTTATACAGATTTATTTCTTTCTATATGTTTATATAAATGTTTGAACGTAATACTCTGACTCCTATAGAATTCTTAATTTAGCAAAACATTTGTCATTATATCTTTTGAATGGTTGGAAAATGAATGAAGCAAAATACGAATGAATTAAGACTGCTAAAGTTGAGTTTATGTTTATGTTGCTGCTTATACTTACTACCAGGCTGATGATATGTTGTTGGTGCCTTTAGCTGCTACCAAGTTAGAGTGAAAGATTTTTCAAAAATAAAAGGTCTAACAACAATAAAAAAAAGTATCATTAAATGATGAGTTTGTTTGTAAAATAACAGAGAGAGAGAATTTGTTGTCTATATGTATATGAAAATGTGAAAATTTAATGAAATATTAAAATTATTCAAGCAAAAATAAATGCAAAAGCAACAACAACAAGAACAAACACATTCAATCCATCCTTTAGTAACAACAAGAACAAAACAACAGCGGCAACAACTAACAGCAGCACTCAATCAAGCAGAAAATGAAAACAAACAAAAATTAACTGAAAAATAAAAAATAAAAAAAATACAAAATGTGAAATGAATGAACAGAAAAAAATATAAAATAAATTCTGCTATTTAAAAAAATAATACAACACAGACAATTGCAAAAAATTAAAGCAGTAACATCACAAAAAACTCTGATACACAGTCTGTCATAATAAAATGTAAACAAATGTCTTATCTTGATGTTAAACTGTAATAAAGGCAATTTCTTTGAAAGAAGCGGTTTACACTATAGAAATATTATAAATTGAATCGATTTTTATTTATAAATAGCTTTATAATTTATTTTATTTTAACAGTAAATGCAGGTATTCGTGCTAGAATTATTTTTGTTAGAAAATCGTAATTTCGAATTTTCAAATTTTAATTCGAACATTCAAAATGAGCTTAAAATATTTAAAAACTGATTTTAATTTAAATATATATTTGAAAACAAAGCTATTTTAATTTTTTTTTAGATGATTTTTGCAAATTTTAAATATTTCGAATTTTCGAACTTAAATAAAAATTTTCTAAATAGGCCTAAAATATATTAAAAAATATTTTTATTGAAATATATATATGAAAATAAAATAATTTCAATTATTTTATAATTTCGAATTCTCAAAATTATTTTTTTTTTATGTAATTTTTAGGAAATTTTTAAAATTTTAAAAATTTTTAATATTTCTATTTTAAATTAAATATTTAAATTTTTAAAAATTTCAAATTAAGTTCGAAATTATTCAACTCATTTTCAATAATATATAAATTAGTTAATTTTTCTATTTCTATGTAATTGTTTTAAATTTTCAACTATTTCGGATTTTTGCACATAAATTCGAATAATACAAATTTGCTCCAAATATTCTAAAATATTTTTATACGCAATTAGAACGCTAAAAATAAATATATTATTAAATTTTAATTTTTTATTTTTTGGAATTTCGAACATAAGTTCGAATTTTTGAAAATTTCACAAATGTGTTCATATGTTAATAAAGTGATTGCCACTTTATAACTTAAACTTAAATATTGATTTTTTTACATATTTTTGCAGGTTTTTGTAGAATTTTGGAGTTTTGAATTTAAACGCTTAAATTCGAATTTTCGAATATGTTCAAAACTCGTCAAAATTGATTTGTAATCATTAAAAAAATAAAAATAAAAATAAACATAAACATAAAAATGTTGAGTTTTAAATAATTTTAAAATTTCGAACTTAAATTCGAATTTTCGAAACTGTAAAATTGTTATCTTTTTTTCGAAATAAAAAAAAACAAAACAGAGTTTACATTGGTCCTTGTACTATTTGTACAAAATTTCGTTGACGTTTCACGTTATATGGGAGGTGGGCGGTTTCCAAGTTTATATCGATCTTTGAACTATCTGTACAAAATTTCGTTATCGTACATGCTTTTTTTTTTAGAGATATCAGCAGAAAAGTATGAAATGAAGCTTCAACGGACACACTGTGTTTCTAATATTTTGTTCATAACTTTTTTGTTTATTAACCGATTTTACTCGTTTTCAATACCAAACAAACCTTATATAAGATAAATATTTGTGCCAAATTTCCTTCTACTTCAACCCGTTCGAGCACTATCCTGCTTTCAACAGACGGACAGACGGACGGACATAGCTAGATCGACTCAGCATCTAACCAGGACCCAGAAAATATATATTTCATGGGGTCTTAAATAATTTTTTTGACATGTTACACACGGAATGATGGTGGGTATAAAAATGAAAATTTTATAAATTTAAAATTTTCGAACTTAAATAAAAATTTTCGAAGTCTAAAAATGCTAATATAGTTGGTAATGTAAACCTTAAAAAAGTTTATTCTTGTAATTTTTTAAAGTTTATAAAATTTTAAAAATTTTTTAAATTTTTAATTTTCAAATTAAATTTTCAAAAAGCTAAAAAATTTAACTTAAATTCGAGTTTTTTGAAAATAATCAAATTATGGTGGAATTTACTAATTTTGATTGGTTTATTTATTTATTTAATTATTTGTTTATTTATTTTATGTGTAATTTAAGAAACTTTAGTTGAAATTTTGTTATTCAACCGAATTTTTGATAATTTCAAAACGTTTATGCTGCCGAATTATTTGTGTAAGCCGTATGTTCCTTTTTAAACTTTTGTAAAGACAAACATATTGTTTATTTTTTGCTTGTTGCCTTTGTTTTTTAGGATTTATCATATAAAGAATTTATACAATTTACAATCAGTAATAGTTTAGTTTCATTATTTTTTCATAAACATTTTTACTTAATATCAAGCCTGAATACACTTCAAAAGCATCAGCAACATCATCTCTTTACTCTCTACTTCATTGACATATAGTAAAGAGTCAAATGTGAAGACAGTATTTATTTCTAGGGAGACAAAACCCTACAGATCTGACAAGGTCTATTAAAGTATAGATTTTGTTAGCTTTTTTTGCTACTATACTACAGCTACATATCTGTTCTAACATAAAGTCAGTTGAATATAAATTAGAAAGAAATACAAAGAAATTGCGAATCTTTAAACAAATTACTCTCTGGATTACTTAGTAATAGCAAAGAAAACTCTCAACTTTCTTTAGCATTACAAAGATGAGATAAGTGTAAACAAATTGAACTTTTTGTCAGTTAAATTTGCATTACTGAACAAAAAGTGTTCATTGCTACCTTCCGAACTGTTGGGCTGTAACTGTAGCTAGACTTTAGTATTCAACAACTTAAGCTGTGTCTTTACTTGCTTCATCTTCATCTACAACATTTGAATATTTTTGTTTATTTATTTATAAAATTTCAGGGTGCCCCATCATACACTTAAGTTATTTTAGATTTAAAAATAATAACAGCCAACCAGCCATCATCATCAACATCATTGGTACTTCCTAGATTTATTCTCTTCTTAAAAAACAAAATTTATTGTGTTTTTTTTTTTAGTTTATTTTAAAATTTAGTGTTTTTATTTAAGTTCTGTTTGTTGTCTATTCAGTGTATTTTTTTTACTTCATTGTAGTTATAATAATAGCAAATGATTAGCTTAAATTGGTTTCAATTGAGTAGAGTTTAATTCCCAAATTGATAGTTTCATTTCTTAAAGTTCTTTTTTTTTTTTTTTTTTTTGTTATTATTGTTGTTTTTGTATGTGTATGTATGTCTTACTTAAATAGTTTTTTTGTTGTAGGAGAAAAACTTTCGATATTTTTTTCCATTCCTTAGTTTAAGTACAAAATAAAGAAAAAAAAAACAGAAATCTTTAAATCAAACAAAAAGTCAAGGAGGGTGGTATGAGAATTTTGTAAGGGGAGTTATGTATTCAATTTTTTCTTTTGATCATGCAAAAATTCTTTTTATTTTATTGGTTTATAAATTGTTTGCTTTTGATTATTCAATGAATAGACGATGTAGTTGTCTTTTGTTGATTTCGTTTGTTTTTCCGACACACAGTTAGTTTTTTAAGCTTTTTATGTAAATATTTATTTGTTTTTTTCCTTTCTTTATATATTCATTATGAATATTGGTCAATGTACTGTTTAGTGTTAAAGATAAAAGGAATCCAATCAAAGGGAATAAAAATGAATTTAAGATTTAAGAATTAGAGAAAATCAATTTGATTATAAAAAAAATTACAAATAAATTGTGCGAAATAGAGTTTTAACAATTTTATTTTCGAAATTAGGTTCGAAAATTTGAAATTGAAAAAAAAAAAAAAAAAAATTAACAACAGTGAGGAAAGTCTTCTTATTATTAAGTATTCTATTTAATGGAGCTAAATTTTTCCAAAATTCTGCAAACATTTTAACTTCGAAATATATTTCGAATATTCAAAAGCGCCAAAAAAAAAAAATTTAATTTTAACAAAAACTTTTTGCAAAATCTGTTAAAATCACAATTTCGAGATCAATATCGAAAATTCGAAATGGTTCAATATTTTTACGAAAGTCAACAAATCTTGTGAAAATGCTTTCAATTGGTTTGATTAAAGATTTCTAAAAGAAGAGAACTACTAAAAATGTGTTTCGAATAGCAGTTCGAAAATTCAAAGTTTACTTTTGAACTGTTCCAAATTTATAAAATTGTATATTATTGTAAGATTTTTGTTATTTCGAACATTATTTTTACTTACTTTAATAAGTTTTAATATTTAATACAAATTATTTTAGAAATTATGATCGAAAAATAAAAATAAAACAAGCGCGAATTATATTCGGCCCGGCCGAACCTATATACCCACCACCAACTTTTTAAATTTTACGTTATATGGGAGGGGGCGGTAAAGTGGGCGGACCATGCCCATTTTTTGTTTCCGAGTTTATATCGATCCCCGAACTATACATACATACTTTTGTTGCAGAAATATCAGCAGAAAAGTATGAAACGGACACCCTGTGTTTCTAGTTTTTAGCCCATAGCTTTTTTGTTTATTAACCGATTTTGCCCATTTTCAATCACAAACAAACCTTATATAAGACAAATATTTGTGCCAAATTTCGTCCCCCTACGTTGCCCCTATCCTGCTTTCAACAGACGGACAGGCGGACGGACATAGCTAGATCGACTCAGAATCTAACCAGGACCCAGAAAATTTATACTTTGTGGGGTATTAAATGATACATTCAACATGTTATACACGGAATGACAAAATCAATATACCCCCCATCTTTTTGATGGTGGGTATAAAAACTAATATAAATAATTTATGCATCAAAATAATGGACTACTAATGGATTATTTAAAAATTCGTAATTATGATCGAAACTCTGCATTTTATTAAATTATTTCAGTTATAAAAGTATTTATTTTTTTTTAATTGAATTAAAAAAAAAATACATATTAAAACAGTTTCGAAATTTTCCGAAGATTATCAAAATTTACTTTTTATTCAAAATTTTATGTCAATCTCTTACAAATTGTTTATATATTACAAACTATAAAAATTTTGAATTTTTAAATTATTTTCGAAAATTATAATGGTTTGAAGAAATAACAAGGATTAGTTTTATGAATTTAAAAAGCGGAAATTTAAAAATTTTCAAAATTATTTCGAAGATTTTCCTTTTAGTAGCAGAAAACGTTAAAAGCGTTTAAATATTGCAATTAATCAAAATTTTTAATTTCGAATTAAAGTTAGAATATTCGAAAATAAGTTCGAAAATTTAAAATTGCGTTAGTAATAAAAATTTAAAGTTTTATTTCTCAAACAAAAGTAAATCTCATGCAAACTTTTAAATTAGAAATGAAGTTAAAAAATTCAAAATAATAATAAAATCTTCAACTTTAATTTCTCAAATATAAGTAAATTTTTGGTGAAATATTTTAGTATAGAAAATTATTAAAAATTTAACTTTCGAAAATTTAAACATAACTTTGAAGGTTCTTGAAAATGTCTCTAGTTTTAAATTTTTTTTTTTGTTTTTATATTAAAGTGTTTTTTATATATATATTTTTTATTAATTTTGAAAAAAGAGACAATTCGAAATTGCTTAAATTTGTTCAATAATCAAATTTCCTTTGAAAAAAAAGTTTTATATTATATTTAAAAATGTTTGATTTAAATGCTTTTTTTTTTTTTTTTTGCTTATTTTATGTAATTAATTATTAAAATTTTTCTATTTTACTTTATATTTTAATTTATTTTATTTACTTTTAATGTGTTTTTACTCAATTTGTTTTCATGCCTGATTGAAAATCACAAGACCAAATATTTTTCAATATTATTATCATAAACATATGTTAGGTTAATAATTGTATGTCTTTCTTTTTCCGTAATTTATGTTTTCCCCCAATTAATATTTAAATATCTAATACCTAAATATCCTGTTTGGTAAAGAAATAGACATAAATTTCTTTGTAACTCTAGCGCAAACCAATTAAAAACTACAAGATAATATTTAACCAAAAAAAATTTCAACCACATACACAAGAAAATAAAAACATTTTAAATAGAAAGATTTAAATTTGTGTTAAGAGAAAAAAAAAGCTATAAAATTCTTTTTGGAGAAAAAATAAAAATAATTGTGGAAGAAATTGTAACATAAAAAAGGGAAATGTAAAAGAAGGAGTTTAACAAGAGATGTGTTAAGCTAAAAATATAAACTACTCATGGATTGAGTAAAAGAAAATAAATAAAAATTATGACAAAGCACTCGTGCTAAACAAGACAAACAGACAGGCGAAAGAATAAATGGTCAGAGGGGTGGTAGGTGGTATAGACAAAGACACAAATATCATATATTTTAAAACAAGACACCCTGTTATAAATAATAAATATATATTTTTTTTTACACAAATATTTATATACTAGAAAATTATGAGAAAAAATATATATGAGATCTTAGATTTAGTTGTGTTTGTTTTAAAAGATATAGGAACAATTTTCTCTTTTTTTTTTTTTGGGAACTAAATAGATTTCTATCAACTAACCAAGCGTAACGTTAGCAAACACTTCCTAAATCACTTGAAAAGAAACCAACACCATTAAAAAAAATTAAATGCTACAATGTATGAACATGGCTTGTTGATAAATTTTATTTTTGTTTATAAAACGCAACAAAAAGCAACAATAATATATAAAAATATTTCCTGCCTCTTAGAACAGGAACAAACCCACTCACAAAAATAACAATAATATTATTGTAATGTTGGTTGTTGCTACCAGCTCGCACAAAAAGCATAAATTATATTTACAACCCGAGAATAAATAGAAAAATTCAAAAATAAACAAAAACATTACAATAATAAAAATATAAAATAAAACGAGCCAAGAGAAGTAAAAGAAAACACTTAAGCGCCAACCAGCACTTCATTAATTTATTAAAATAACAAAAAAAAAAAAAACAATATTAAACGAGAGACAAACATACAAAAAAACATTGTAAATATACACACTCACACTTACACTCACTTATCCCTAACACACTTTTACAAACCTATAAACGAGCAATAATAATATGGGACACAACATCAAAAAAAAAAAAATTGCGTGTTTCTTTCACTTAAAATTGTTTAAATATGAAAATTATTTACAGTTAAACGAGAAAAACTCCTGGAGATGGGGAGAAAACGTTTATTGTTTAGCAACAACAACAAAAGCACCAGCAATAAAGAAAACATGGTTATTAACAACAAAAACAATATAATATTTATGTTACATTACAACAAAATTTTCCAAAATAAAAGTCACGTTTATTATAACAACAATATCAACAATACGAATATAAACGAATATTTTAAACCAATTTCTCTCATAAACCCCCATTGGGAGAGGGAGGAATTCATGAAAAACCTTCGACACTCACATATACATACGCAGAGAAAAATTTTCATAGCAAACATACATACATACATGTTTGTACATGTAAGTATAATGTTTAACAAAGTTTTATTATAGTCACTGAAATAGTTTATATAATTATTGTAACCATATTATGATTGTAGCAATCAAATATACGTTTTCGTTAACACATTGTTATTTTAGTAAACATAAAATAATTTTGTTACTAAAAAAAATATTATGCTCTTCTATATTATAATAAAATTTAGTAATAGAGCATAATGTGAGAAAAATTATGACAAAAATAATTTAGTTACGGAAACGTATAATCATAATATGTTAATATGTTTGTTGTTATAAAAATTATTCCAGTGATCATAATAAATCTATAAAACTTACATATGTATAACTGTTTAGAATTTTTTGAGACAACTATATTTTTCTCTGCGTGTACATGTATTTGCATAATAAATTTAACAACAAAAGCAATAATGTGTAAATGAACAATAACTTTATGATGAGAGTAACAAAAAGGATCTATTTAATACATGTTCTAAATGTTCGAACATACACACACACACATAAAGAAAAACATACTAATCGTGTATAAAAGAAGAGAAATAACTGTAGTAATATTTCTTTTTCTTGCTTAATCTCCAAGGGGTCATTGTATGGAATATATACTTTTTTTGCCATAAATATAAAATAGAATATTTTTGATAGGGTTTATAGGACATTTTAAGTTTTCTTAAGTTTTTTTATTAGGTAAAGAAAACATAAATTACTTTGTTCTCAAAAAATATTAAAAACATAAAGCTAATAAATAGATAGATATAAAGAAAAAATTTGTTTTTGGCAATTTTCAGGAAAATTTCTCATAAAAAATATAAATATTTTATTTTGGTGAGAAAGAGAGAAGAAAAATTGTTTTTTTTTCTTTTTTTTTTTTTTTTTTTGACAAAATATTTATGTGTTTGTTAGAAAATTTTAGGGGTTATTACAAGTAATAAAATTTAGGGACGACTCTTAATAGGCTTTAAACTTACATAGTTTGAGACTTTAGAGGGTATTTTAATTAAAATCAAGTAATTTTATAGATTTGGCAAATGTTTAAAGAAATGAAAAATTTATTATATGAAAACTTAAATTTTAAATTTATTTCAAATTAAAAAATAAAAGTTTTTCTGAGAAGTACTTTTCGTTTAAATTTCTAGTTGCATTATATGGTTACAACTTTACAAATAAATAAAATATTTTTTTTTTCTTTATTGTTCGAAAGATTCGAACTTAATTTCGAATTATCTAAAAATTTGTAAAATCAATTTTGTAAATTATATTTGTTCCAAATTTTTAAAATCGATAAAAAAATGTTTAAAACTACAAATAAATAAAATACTTAATGAAAGAAAATTTTTTTTTTATTACTGCATATTTTTTGATTTTTTACATAGTTTAAATTTGTGTTTGAACAAATATAAATTATTTTCAATTAGTTGAAATTTGCAGAAAAAGCTCAACAAAAAATGATTAAACAAATCATGAAAAGGAAGAGTGATCTTTTGTATTTTTTCTTTGTTTGCAATTCAAATTTTCTCCAGTTTTCAAAATTTATATAAAAAAAACCTTTACAAATGAATTAAATCTTTATTTACATATATTTGACAGCTTTAAATTCATGTTCTAAAAATTCTGATACATTTTCGAATTTTGGAAATTGCGAAAAAAGTTACAAAGAAAAAATAAAATTTGAGATAAAATAAAATTTTCATGTTAAAATAAATAAAACTAAACTAGAAAAAATTTTTAATTATGAAAAAAAAATAAAATAATTTTTAATCTAGAATTCCAAAAATTCGAGGTTAATTTCGAATTTTATAAATCAATATAAATCAGGTGTTAATAATTAGATAAAATAATTTGAAGTCTTTGAAATTATTTTATAGAAATATTTTTTTTGGTCACTTAGAACTAGATTATATATTTTAAATCAAACTTAAAAATACGAATATAATCTCGAATTTTCGAAATTGATAAAAAAAAAGTGTCTTAAAACACTTCAAATACTTTTTGACATTGAAATTTTCAGTAAAATTTAAACTTTTGTTAATTGTATGGCCTAAATCATAAATTTTTATGAAATTCGAACATAATTTCGAATATTTAAAATATATAAAAAATAATTCAAGATAACAGACATGCTTTTCAAAAGTTGGTTTTTCTTTATCTTGTTTTTAATGTTTAGAAAGTATTCCGAAAATTCGAAAATAATTTTTAAATTTCGAAATTCTTAAAAAAATGTTTAAATTATTATAAATAAGTGTTTTTAAATATAGAAAATTTTAATAAAATATAAATTATTGTTTAAATCTTGATTGTTTAAAATTCGAACATAATTTCGAAGTTCAAAAATCAATAATAGAATTGGCAAATTAATTAAATTTTTTCTTCAAAATATTATTTTCTGTTAATTTTCATTATTAAAATGAATTTAAAAAATCCGAACATAATTTCGAATTTTCAAAATTACTTGAAAATTATTTTAGACCTATCGTATACAAAGAAAATTAAAAAAAAAATAAATCTTTATTGTCTTCAATTCGAATATAATTTTTTGAAAATGTTATTTTAATGTAATTTTTTGCCAAAATCTTTTTTTTTATGTTTTAGAGCCAATTTCGAAAATTCGAACAAAATTTAGAATATTCGAAATTAATTGAGAAAAGCAACAAATTCATTTGATAGCTCAAAAATTATAATTTTTTGTGTAAAATTAATATTTTTGTTAATTTTTATGCCAGATAAATTGATTTTTTTTATTATATCCAATTCTCATAATTTCAAATTTTGAAAATCTTGAAATCTTCCAATTATTTAAAATCTTGTCAATATTCAAAATAGCAAAAATTTTTCATTAAAAAAAAAAAAAAAATACTTTTAAAAGCAAAACTTTTAAAATCAATATTTTAGAATTTTAAAAATGAAAATACCCAGAAAAAAAATTATCAGTTCTACAACTAGTTCCAGAGGGCATGAAGATATAATGAATACTATTTTGACGTTACGACCAATGATTTTTGTTTTGAAATTGTCACCTTCAGAACTAGCTCTCCGGAAGTGTTAGCTAGCCAGTACCCATTCTATAGAACGGTTTTTTTTATCTAAAGGCCACTTTTTAAATAAATTTAATTTTGTAAATACTTTTTTTTTAATTCTTTGAATTTTTGAAATTTTTTATTTGTGAACGAGAAGTGATCAAAGTGATGAAGAAGTCATACAGAATAAGTTGTTAAGCACTAGTTCTCAAAAACATTCTTTAAAACGAATTTAGAATCACAATAACGTTCTACTCCATTAGTGTCAGAATTGGTTGTAATACTACTAGTTCTAAGGATGTTATTAACAAAATTTAAGTGGTAATGATTTTAGAACATGTTCTATAATTTTTCCTGGATATTTAGAATTTTTTTTTTAAATATTTAAAAACTACATAAATGTATTTAATCCTTTTTTCTTGCTTATTATTAATAATCTTTAAAATTTTTTTGTTTCTTTTTTAAACTCTTGAGTTTTCCCAATGAAATTGTTTATTTATTTATGTTTTTATATTTTTATTTTATTAATATCTTATAGATACATCAACAATTTGGTCTCATAAAATTCGAAAAGAAAACATTAATCCCCATACTTCTTGTCAAATATAACAACGTCATATGTTTAACCACAATTTCATCTCTTAGTTTTGTTTTGAATATAAATATTTTGTTGTATATTTGAATTTTGCCAATTTATTTGCAAAAGATATACAAAATCCCCAAATAGTATCTTTGTATCTAACGTTGTTCTCATCGTTGATATCCATTCAGCTAGTCAAGTGATGAAGAAGAAAGAGCAGCAGAGAAGTAGGAAGGTGGATTTAAATTTGCTATCCATTCATTTCATCTGGTGTGTATGTTGTGACTGACGATTTATTTAGAGTAATGATGATGATGAGTAGAGTAAGAGGAAAATAAATAGGAGCATGAAGAAGGATGGTTGGCTGGCTGTTTGAATGTTTCATTTGGGCTGATGATATAAAATACTGATAGCCTTAGTCGGTTTTTATTCGTATATACATTTTAATCTCTCCTTACTTTTTTATTTTATTTGTAGCTACAATCTGTATCTTTTGCATTTATATATTTTGCTATCTTGTATTGAATGAACTTCTACTATATGTTGAAAAAAAGTCTATATCATATACGAATATCTCTCTTTTATTTATATGTTATGTTTTTTTTTTATTTAATTTCTTCTGCTCGTTTTTGCTACTTGTGTAAGCATGAATGTATGCATAGAACTGTTTACACTACATACTACTCGTCTACTATACTCTATTCTAGTAGTCATCTACTTTGATAATGGTACTTCTATAATATTAGATAGATTTGTATGGTTGTATCTTTATTTGTTGTGTATGAGTTGGTTAAGTGTATTCTTTAGATACTTTTACAACTTTATAGAGTGAGTAGTATTAGTAGTAGCAGATAGAAGTAGTATGTACTCATTTTGTATCCATATAGAAGTGTATACACTCTTAAGCTACTCGTTTCACTAATTAAATATCTATGAATGGCGCGGTTGTTGTTTTTTGTGTGTTTTTGTAGTTTATTTTTGTCTTTTATTTTATTTTAAAGATTTTATTTTTTTTTTTTTTTTTTTGCTCCTTTTGTATTACATTTCATTTATTATTAAAGTAAGTGTGTGTATCATGTGTATTTCTTCTATTTATTGATGCTTTTTTGCGGTATGTTCAAATGTTGTTGTACTAATTTAGGAAAATTTTAAATTGCCAACAGGAAATCACTTAAGTTTAATCCCATTGAGTGTTACATTTGCTAATATCTATCTATCTCCCTGTCTTTGTAAACATAGAAATTGTGGAGTTTAAGTATTTGAATTACATATAAATATGTTTGTAATAAAGTATTATTTTTTTTTTGTGGTTTTGTTTCGAGAGTTCTTTTGTATTTAATATGGCAAAGACGTTAAAGATATTGCTTAGAGTTTAATTATAGTATTTTATAGGCAATTACATATTAAAAAAAAATTAAGTACAAAATATATGTACATTTATGCAGGCGGTATAAACCCAGCAAAATATTGACATAATGAATTTCGGAAAATCGAACTTATGGAAATTTATTTAAGAAATATTAAAATATCTTAAAATGATGAATGTTTCGTATTATTATTAAAATTTAATTCTTTATAAACTTTTTTAATGTTCGAAAATTTCGAAGTTAATTTAGAATTTTGAAAATCATAGAAATTATAGTAAAATCTGTGAAACACGAAATTTTATAATATTTCAGGTTATTTTCATTAAATTGTTATATGATAAAATAATATTTGAAAATTAACTCAAAAATAATTTTTTCATATAATTTTTTGTTTTTCTATTTTTTCAAATAATTGTACTGGAAATTCGTGGCAAAGGAATTTACAAAATAAGGGGGTAAATTTTTTTAATATCGAAAAATTCAAATTCAATTTATAATTACTAAAAATGTGATATAAACTGTTTAAACAAAATCTATAAAAGAATTTTTAATTTTTCAAAAATGTATATATTTTTTTTTTTTTTTTTTGTATTTATTTTAAATTTTATAATAATTTTAAAATTTTCGAAGTTCCAAAATTTCTTAAACATTTTCTAAAAACCTGGAAAAAAATATTGAAAATTATACTTATTATTGAATTTATATAAATTCGAAAAAATTTTAATTAATTTCGAATTTACGAAAATGTATCAGAAATTTTTCAACAATTTAGGAATTTTTTATTAATTTTTCGTTTTTTGTAAAGGTTTTAATACAAAAAATTTTCGATTAATTTCGAATTTTCAAAAAATAAACAAAAATAGTTACAGATTTTTATTAAATTGCTAAATATTTTAAAAATTATAACTTACTTATTTACGAAGTGGGAAAAAATTATTAAATATTAAAATTTAAAGACGTTTTAAATAATTCTCTTCTTTTTTATTTAAATATTGGACAATTTTTAACTTTATTTCGAATTTCAAATATATTTAAAATAAAAAATTAAAAATTAATTTGTTGTTTTAAATACATTTAGTCGAACGAAATTTTCGTTCGCTTTTAGAGAAACAGGCAGTAAAACTTCTTCTTAAACTTTGTTCGGAAAAATTAAATTAACTTGGAAATATCGAAATTATAAAAGACAACTTAAGAAATTAGTCAAATTTAATTAATTTTTTAAACTTAATGAATTTTTGAATTTCCAAAAATTTCGAACTTAATTTTAATTTTTGAAAATTGGCCAAAAATTCTAAACAAAA
Organism: Protophormia terraenovae; assembly: GCA_951394005.1. Classification (NCBI taxonomy): domain Eukaryota; kingdom Metazoa; phylum Arthropoda; class Insecta; order Diptera; family Calliphoridae; genus Protophormia; species Protophormia terraenovae. Next base: position 93,808,442 of record OX596076.1, read on the forward strand.
ACCTAAATATAATTGAAATACTTGTATATGTTATAATGAGAGAAAAAGATATAGTCGGTCAAGCCCGACCATATGATACCCTACACCATTGTGTACATTGTAAATAGGGGAGGGGTCTTTTATTAGACTTGGAGCCAAATGTGGACCGATACTCATATTAAGTGTAAAATAAAACATACGAATACAAAATATTGCGTCGATGCTAACATTTATATGAATTTATTGACTTTTGAGTGATTCCCGAAAGAGGGACTTATATGGAAGATATGGTAAATTATGGACCTATCTTCGTAAAATTTTACACTATTATTTATGTTTATATAAAACTTATTTGTGTCGAATATTAACTTGATACTAACATTTTAATGGGATTTATGCTCGTTAAAGTGATTTTCTGAAAAGGTGTTTATATGGGAGCTACGGTCAGTTATGGATTGATATTTCTGAAACAGATTTAACCTTATATGAAACTTATATGTGCCAAATTTTATTAAAATATTGCTATATTTAAGGGACTTATGATCGTTAAACCCTTTTCCGGGAGGACATTTGTATGGGGCTAGGTGAAATAATGTACCGATCATAACCAATAATCCTGAACTGTGAGAAACTTGTGTGTCAAATTTAATTCCTCTTTATTCAAAATTGCGACCTGTAGTTTGATTACAAGGTTTATATGGACGGATAGATGGTCAGACGGACGGACATCGTTAAATCGATTCAGAAAGTGATTCTAAGCCGATTGGTATAAATTTAGGTGGGTCTTAGACCAATATTTTTGGATGTTGCAAACATCAGTACAAACGCATAATACCCTCCCACCTATGGTGGTGTAGGGTATAAAAATCAAGTGTAAGCTTGTATGTTTGTGCGATTCAATCACATCTAAACGAAATTTGACACACAGATAGTACCAGTTCTGATGGTATTTATAGGCTAATGTAAGAACTCGATTGGATATCACGCCCACTTTTTTAAATTTTTAAACGGTTGATCCGATTTTCTTACAATTTTCACAGCACCAGCCTGTGTGTCTCTAATTCATAGATGCCCACTTCAAGCACATTTGTTCTGAGAGCTTCACACATATTCTTATTCTCTTTCATTTATTCTTCGCTGAGAGAGCGATGAGTACACAAATGCACTGAAAAAAAATGTACATTATGTATGAAAACAATTTTGAATCTTTCCAGTTAAACATTGTTTTTATAAAATTGTATTAGATTTTCAACACATTAGATATAAATGACTGGACAAGGGAATATATTTTAACAATACATGTTTATAAATAAGCCTTCCAAATAATTACTTACATTATATTTTGTTATATTAAATATAAAAATAACATTATTTATTTCCTTATTTTTTAAATTTAGCAATGAAGTTTCAATAAATATTATTTGTGTTATTTTCCGATTGTTTAGTATTTATTTTTTAACCATTAAAGTTGATGACATATTTTATTTAATTTACCCATTTTTTCTTTTAGTGCATTTTTTTTTTACTAACACAACTACCGGAAAAAGCTAATTTATAATATAAAACTTATATTTTGTGTATTGTTTTACAGTTTAAGCTATTTTTAAAATTTAAGAAATGCTCATGCTTTTTAATCTTTTAGTTATTCGAAATATTTTTATCTTCGAAAATAAGCAAAATCGTCAAAGTTCTAGTATTTTTATTATTATTATTATTATTATTATTATTATTATTATTATTATTATTATTATTTTTTTTTTGTTTCAAAGAGATAAAATATAAAAAAATTAGTACCTACCTATCCTTATATAAAATCTGAATTTTTTAATTTTATTTTTATTTTGTTTTTCTGTGAAAATTTATTAAAATTAACATAAAAACTTAAAAGTTTAATTAAATATAACAAATTGATGCTAGAAAATTTTAAATTTACATAATTAAAAATTGTCTTAATCATCGAAAAATTTATTATAAATAATTATAAAAACTAACAATGAATTTGATATAAAAATATTAAATTTAAATAAACAACTATTAAATAACAATTTTCTAATTAATTAAAAAAATTTCACAAAATTTCATTAATTTAATTCCAAAAATTTTATTTGATTTGATTATTTTAATTGCAAATATTTTGCTGTTTTTTTTTATTTAAAAATGCTTGTATATTTAGCACATAAAATGTGATTAAATTTAAAAATTTTGGATTAAAACTAAATGTAAATATATGTATTTGTATAAATATATATATTAGGGTGGGTCAATTCTTTTTGTAGATAGGCGTATAGCAAAAATGTAATCTACAATAAATTCGAAGAAAACTTGTCTAAGAAACTATGGGTCTAAAATCAAAACTTAGCTCCCGCCGAGAGACATGAAAATTGGGGAAAATCGTTCAATTTTTTGATATAATTGTTGCTATCTCGAAAACTACTCGAGATACACATCCGAATTAGATAAAACGTTTATTAAAATAATTAATAAAGGTTAAAGGTCATTGGTCATACCTTAAGTCTTGGAAGGCTATATCACGAACGCTATTTTAAAAATTTTGGCAAAATCCGTATGTTATACAGATTTCCTATACCACTTAAGATTTTAGAATAAAGAGTTGCTTGGTTGCTGAGATATTTGAAAACATAGTTGTAAGTAAATAAAACATTGTATTTATTTTATTTTTTCTTTAATAATATTTATTTTTTCTTTAAGACTTTTTTACCAAAATACACTTTTATAAATGTTTTTTGCTGAATTGAATTGACCCACCATAATATGTTTGGACTTAGTGATAACATGTTGTTTTCCATTAAATCTATGAAATTTTTTGAAAAATCTTAAAATAAAATCTTCATGTCTCTCGGCGGGAGCTAGGTTTTCATTTTAGACCCATACTTTCTTTGGGTAATTTCCTTAGAATTTTATGTAGATTTCGATTTTGCTATACGCCTGTTACGTTTTTTCTCACTCGAACAAATTGACCTACCCTAATATATATATATATATATATATATATATATATATATATATATATATATATATATATATATATATATATATATATATATATATATATATAAAAATATTTCAATAAAAATCTTTAAAAACCAGATGTTACATAATCGACATATGTAAATAAAATAAAAACAAAAAAAGAAATATACAAAACACAATATGGACATTTTTATATTTATTAAAATAATATTGTATTTATGTACAATATTCATATATAATTTTTATTATTTTTTTCTTTATATTTTTATTACAAATATTTAATATTTATTTAACAACATTTATGTAAATAATACAGATTCAATTTTGTATTTTTTCAATTTCCTATAAATGTAAATATTTTATTAAAAATCCTAGTTGTATGAATGTATCAGAGTATATGTTTGACCACACTTTTCGATTGGCAATAAATGGCAATTGGTTAGACCAAGAGACAGACAAATAGTCAGACATACGGACGGATGATATTAAATGAGGGTTTTTAAACCTTTTTAATTGAAAATGAGGGTTGCTTTGTTTTTTTTTTGTTTTATTTCACTTGGTTGTTTTGTCTATTTTTCAAATCTTTTATATAAAGCAGCTGTATTAGAGATTATATGTTTAGAGCCAGAATAGGGTGTTTTTTTTTTTTTTTTTTTCTAACCATTGACATTATATTTACTAAAGTATCTGTGTGTCTCTTTTTTTGTTGCTCTAGGTTTAGGTTTGTTTTTAATTGAATTTTTAAATAAGGTGTTATTGAAAAATTCCAAATACTTTTGATAAATATTTGGATGTAGGGAGTGAGATACATATGTATGTATGTAGAGTAAATTAGAGAAGAAATGAAAGGTAGATTTTATAATTAAAGTTTTAATGTTTTTACTAATTATAGGGTCTTTACAATCTTGTTTACAACATTTTTTTAGTTTTTTAAAGGGGGTTTGTAGATTATATAAAATGTTAAGTTTACTAATAGTTTGTGTAATTAAGTTAATGTTTTTTGACTTTATGTAAATTACATTTTTTTGGGACTAAGTAGAGGGGAGTTTAAATTGAAAAATTGCTTTAATTATAAAGAATTATTTTACAAATTTAAAAAAGGAAGCTAAATTTTAACATAAATTTTAATTTTCTAACTAAAATTGAATTTTAATAGGTATTTGTAACAAAAATAAGAACATTTTAGTTTTGAAATAATTCTTGTAATAATTTCTTAACTTCAAAATTATGTTCGAATTTTTGAAAATTACCATAACTAACATAACTTTATGTTAACCAAAATAAAACAATATTTAAAAACATTTTTTAAATATAATAAATTTAATTTTCCAATTTCTAAGATTTTAAATTACGTTAGAATATAATTTCAGTAGTTAAATTTCATGTTTAACTTAAAATTAATACAAAAAACCATACAATTTGGAAGAATAATTTAGTTTTCGAAAATAGCTTTGAAATTGAAAGAAATTTTTTTCTGCTATATACTTAATAAAACATAATAATAATTTTTGAGAAAAAAATCAAATTTAGATTTATTTTGAAAATACGTTCAAATTTTCTGGTATGACTTTTAAAGCCAAACTTTATGCTTAAGTATACATTAAGAAAAAAATTACAATAAAATTTATGTAATAAAATAATTTTAGGCTAATTTAAAATGTTTAAACTATATTCGAATTTTCGAACATGGCTTAAAATAGCAGACTTTTATTTTCTTACACTAATTTTGTAAATATAATTAAATTAAATTTAATGAATATATGCAAAGAAGTAATTTTTAAAAAATTGCAAGAAAATTTCGAATTTTCAAACATGACATAAAACTTTATGTTCTAATTGAAATTTAGTATATCGACCATTCCAGGAAAGAACGCCCGAAAAAGTATATTTTTTACTTTATGGCTTTAAATTTCGATAAAAATTTGTATACATAAACTTCATTAAGCCTTTTATCAATTTCAGTTTTCAATTTTGTGAAATTGCAAAAACTCGCGATTTAATTTCGCTTTTAAATTTTTTCAAAAACCAAAAAAAATTCAAAAGTATGTAACTTTGAATAGCAATATCTCTGGAAAGACTTTGTGAATTTTAATGATTTAAACGGCCGAACGACGAACATTTTAAAAATAAAAAAGATTTTTTAAAAATGCATTTTAATGCAATTGCATTTTTCGAATGCATTTCTCTTTAAATATGCTATTAAAATTTTTTAACATAAAAAAGTTTGGAATCTTTACATTAAAATAAAAGTGTCAAATTTTTGGGACGCAAAAATCTTATATGCGTAATCCAATTTCTATAAAAACATGTTTCAAATTTTTCATATAAAATTAAAATTTTTTCTTGTTTTTGAAATTTTCTTTAAAATTTTTATAAAAGTTAACAAAATATAAAATGTATGCAATTTTAAATATGGATGGATTTCTGTAATTTAAAAAGTATTTAAAAGGCCATTGTATATTTTTTGTGTAATTTAGTCAGCATTTCAAAAACCACGTCTTCGATCCATAATATTTTAAAAATATAAATGCAGTTTTTAGATGCATTTTTGTTAGTTGCGAATTTATTAAATTTTAATTTTTCAAAAGTGTATTTAAAAATACTTTGTTTATTATAACTTAAAACAATAAATAGTCTGATACATAAAGTTTTACTATTTTTAGGATTTTTTTTAAAAAATAACACAATAATTTTTTTTTAACAAAATACGTAAAGATACTCATAATACCGGAAAAATATAATTTTTATATGAACAAATTTAAACTAGTTGAAAACATAACATAATTACAATTTAAACGCCGTTTAAATCACAAATTTCTGCAAAGCCTTCCCAGAAATATTTGTATTTAAAGTTGTTTACTTTTGAGATTTTTTAGATTTTTTCAAAAGTGAAAAAGAGAAATAAAATCGCGAATTTTCTGAATTTAGCGAATCTGAAAACGGAAATATTTATAGACACCTATAGACCTTATACGTATAAAATTTTATAAAAATCGGAGGACACTTGGTATATTTTTGGGCGTTCTTTCATGGAATGGACAATATATTAAATACTATCTTGGTAAAGAAAAAATAAAGTATTTGAAATTATCTTCGAATTGGGCAAAAATAACAAACAATATTTTAAGACTAAAATAAAATAGAATTAAAAAGAAAAGAATAATATGCTCTGAAAGACAACTTAAAACTAATTTCGAAAATTTCAAATTATGTTCTAACTTAAAAAGTAACAATTTAATAAAGTATAAAAAAATTTATGCAAAGAAATAATTTCTGAAAAATTCCAACAAATTTCGAATTCATTTAAACTATTTCAAAAATAGTTTTAAATAAAATTATTTATCATAAATCTTATGATTATGTATAAATTTCTATTGAAACATAAAATTTAGCTTTGAAATCATATTCGAACATATCTTAAAACTAATTTCAAAAATTCGTAATAATATATAATGCATAGATTTTGTCTAAAATTGCATCTATATTTAAATTTCTTCTGTTTTTTTTTTTTTTTTTATTTTTTTTTTTCTTTTGTTTTTGTTTTTATTTTTATTAAATTAACTTTATCAAGTTATGCTCGTAAGTGTGTTTGTATGTGTATTTCAAGTGTTAATCTTATGATTTTTTATGCAACATACATACATAAATTTATTTGACAATTTTTTTTTGCATATAATGTTGTTGTTGCTGTTCACACATTCATACAACAAAAGGAAAGGCAAGAACAACAACAATAACCACAGACACTTGACTTTTTGAGTGTTGTTTTCCCGCTTTTTAAGTTTCTTGTTTAAAAAATATATATTTTTTTTTTTTTGTTCAGAATCATTTTTTTCAAGTGTTGCATGCTAAATAATATCCTGCTGTGTCAGTATGAAAACATAAAATCCCCTCCCTAAAACTTAGACTTTAAAAATTAAAAAAAAAAAAAAAAAAAAAACACAAATTTAAGAGAAAATTGTTTGTTTGTAGTGGCAAAAAAAAAGAAAAAAATATGAATATTAAAAAAAAAAAAAAATACAAAAAAAATTTTGGTTATTTTCATTCAGACATCCTTGTTTTTCTGCAGGGAAAAAGGAAAAACTAACAAATGAAAATATACAAAATTTTGTTAAATATTTTCTTTATGTATAATTTTTTATCATATCTCTGCTTTGTTATAATATTCGTCGTCGCATTCTGTTTAAAGTATTTCATATTTTTTTATGGCAACATATTTTTATTTTTTATTTTTTGGTTGGTTAGTGACTGTCTTGTTATACATAATGGTCAGCTTTGTTAAAAGAATAAATATAAATATTAAATGAAATAAAAAAGATACAAATAATACTCATAGTTTTGCATATAATTCAAAATGGGTATTATTGTAATGCTTTTTTTTTTTCTTTTTTTGTGAGACCACTAGTTCTTAAACAAAAACTTTGAATTATTTTAAAGGAAGTGAATTAAAACAAAAAGAAAAGCAGAAAGAAAACAAATTACTTGCATTTATTTATTTTAGAGGAAGAAAAAACGGTTGAAAAAGTGTTTAAAAAAGAAAAAAATATTCAAAAGTTTCTAAAAATTTATAAACGTTTAATTAAATAGAGCAAGAATATTTATTTAACATTAAGTAAAACGTTTCAAAGCCCTGTTCAAAAAAGGCAAAAATACTATTTTAATGTTTAAAGTATCAAATTGAGTCTAAATGTTTATTGAAATCTAAATTCGAAAACATTCTAAAAATTCTATATTGGTAAAGATTCTCATTAAATTTGAACTTAACTTTCAACAGAAGCAAAATTTTGAACATAAAAAAAAGATTTTCGAAAATTGTAAAACAGTATTTATTTTCTGTTATACTTTATAATTTTAATAAATAAATTTAATAAATTTTGATCACTTAAACCAAGTTCCAAAAATTCAAACTTAATTTCGAAAGTTTGAAATTATTAAAAAAAAAAAAATTAAAAATTTTTTGTTCGTAATTTTATTTTATATTTTAAATATATTTTCTTTTCATTACAAACTTTGGTTGCCTTGTAATGAGTTAAGAATCTAATATAATGGTTCTACACTACGCATTAGCTGAATAACTCATTATTTTAACACGGTGATGACATTAGAGGCAATTACTTACCCTATACATTACTTAGATTTAATTACAATAAATAATTACTTCCAAGCTGTTAAACAGCGCATTGATTCTAAAGCATTACTTAAGTCATGATTAGTAATAACAATAGGAACTAGTTACATTTTAGGTTATAAATAAGTAATAAATGTCAGGATATAAAATATTTTTTTGTTGTTGTAAAAAGATTTTTTAAATTTAAATTTAAAAAAACTTAACAACAACCGATTTTTTCGTCCCCCTACGTTGTCCCGTTCGAGCCCTATCCTGCTTTTAACGGACGGACGGACATAGCTAGATCGACTCAGAATCTAATAAGGACCCAGAAAATATATACTTTGTGGGGTCTTAAATGATTATTTCGACATGTTACACAGGGAGTGACAAAATCAATATACCCACCATCTTTTTGATGGTGGGCAGTGTTGCCAGTTTAGCCTTTTTAAGGCTAGATCTAGCCTTTTTATTTTGATTTTAGCCTCAAAATTTTCGTTTTAGCTTCTAGCTTTTTTGTTAGCCTTTTTTATTTTTAATATAGCCTTAAAAAGGCTAAAATTTTACAAATTTTATTTTTACAAAATCATCAATTTAAGCATTTGTGTATATTAATTCTTACAAAAATATCGAAATTATTTATATATAATGAAAATTTTTTTTTAAAATTTCCCAAATTATTGCAATAATTTTATTTTATTCATAATTTAGCTATTTTTAACATAAAAAAAATCTCATGAGCTATGTTCGAAAAATCGAATATAATTTCAAACATTCGAAATTCATTATAAAATGTTATTTAAATAATAATTTTATCAACTTTATCTTATATTTAATATTTAAATCCATATTGTTTAATTAAAGGAAATTTTCGAAAATTGGAACATAATTTCGAAATTTCGACATTATTGCAAAAATTGTATTTAAACAATAATTTCTTTAAATTTTATGTAGAGTCTAATAAAAATAAACAAATTGAATATAAAAGACATTTTTGGAAACTTGATTTTGTTTCGAAATTTCGATATTACTTAAAAGTTTTGAAATTGGAACAGAATTTTTTAAAATAAAATTTAGGTATATTTTTCATAAATTTATTAAATATATTTAATAATATTATAAATATATTCTCATCAGTAAAACTGGAAAGTTCGAAACATTTATATTATGTTCGAACTTTCCAATTTTACTGATGAGAATAAATTTAACATAAATTTAATATTTAAATCCATGTTCTTAAATTGTAAGTCAATCGGTTTTAGTTTCGATTTTTCGAAATTAATGCTGATTCCATATTCAAAATTCTATTTTTTTTTTAATTAGTGCATCAAGGCTATTTTACTAGAAATTTTATCGTATAAAATTTAAATATAAAATTTTAATTCAATATTAAAAATTCTGAGCCTTTTTCGAACATAATTTTGAAGTTTCGAAAATTCTAAAATGCTTAATTAGTAATAAGTTATTTAAATTTATTTTAAAATTTAATAATAATGTTGAACTTAAAATTTGAAAATGATTTCGAAGTTTCCAAATCAATTTAAAATCCCTATTAGCCAATAAATTTAATGTATTTAAAATTAAATTCACATTGCATAATTAACAAAAGAAATACTTTTCGAAAATTAAATTTTAATTTAGAATTTTTGAAATTAGTCCAAATCATTATTATTATTTTTTTTAATAATTTAATTACATTCATTTCCATAACATATTTATTTTTAAATCGTTTTCTATATTTTTAAGTCATTTGCCAAAATTCTAATACAATTTCGAATTTTCGAAATTCTTTAATATGAACACAAAAAGAATGTTAAGAAATTTGATTTAAATGTAAAATGTTAAGCCAATTTCGAAAGTTTTAATTGAATTTTAATTTAGTTTTAATTAAATTTAAATCAATTAAATTCAAATTCAGATTTAATAAAAATTAAAAATTTGTATTAAATGTTCTTGTTATTTCTAAAATATATGTATAAAGTTTCTTTTCTGCTCTCTTTCAGACATTTAAAGAAACCTTTAATATTTTTTTTTTCCTAATTTAATTTTTTTTCTTAAACATTTCTATTAATTCTCAGCTATTTTAGTTGTTAATTCCTTTTTTTTGTTGATGTTTGATGTTTCTACCATCAGGCTCTTTTTATGTTCTTTTCCACATATTATCTTATCTTTCTTATTTCACACCTTTTGCTAAATTACTGTATCCTTGTTTTGCTTTGACTGTTGTAAGCGTTTGTCTATCCGTCCGTCTGTATATAGCAGACTACCTTATGCTTGTTTTTATTGTGCCTGTTTTTGTTGTTGTTGTTGTTTTGACACTTGAGTTTTCCATTTTGCCATAAGAGCAAAATCTTTACATTTTTTTTCTGTTTCGCTTATTTCATTTTTATCTGCTTTAGCAAGTGAATCTACAACAATAAAAAAAAAAAAACCTAACAGCAGCAGCAACATCATACAACCTTAACAAAACATCATAAATCATCTCAAGTGCCTGATTTTTTTCTTCTTTCACTTAATTTTTTTTTTTTTAATTTTTTCTCTTTTGTAACTTTTTATAATTGTGAGTTGAAATTTTCCTTTCCCCTATTTGCCTTTAGTTTCCAAAAGGTCTAACAGGAGTGAATGACAATTACCTTTAAGTTCATTTTGAAATCTACCTCTTCATTACAACTTGCAGTTTAATTTTTTATTTTATTTTTTTTGCAACAGAAAAACTGGAAATGAAATTTTCTTTTAAGGTTTCATTTCCAGTTTTTCCTTAAATTTGTTTTTGTGTTTTTCTTTTAAAGTGTTAACATAAACACAAGTGTTGTTTTTTATTTTAGTTCTAGCATTTTTCTTGTTTTCCTTATTTCATTCATTGAGTTGTTTTATTTATAAGAAAAACCTCAAAAAAATACATTTATCTTGATAATAAAAACAAAATATAAATTTCAGCTTAAGTTAACATTATCTATTTTAATGTTTGTATTACCTGGCTTCATTTAATATTAATGGATTTTCTTTACAATATCATGTTGGTTGGCAACTTCCGCAGCCTTTCAGATTTCATTTTTTTTTTTTATTTTGTCATGTTTATTTTTTTCTTTTTATTGTCCTGTCATGTTAATGTCGTTCACATCATCAAATATCCTAGAGGAGTTTCAGTTGAGTTTCAAGCTTTTTTTTTTATTTATTAATAGACCACAGCAGGCATAATAAGTAGAAATTTGTAAGGAAATCAAAAAATCCTTATAATTTCAGGGGTTTAACTATAAGAATTAGGAAAAAAAAGCTTTTCATAATAAATGGGTGGTTTCTTGATAAGAAACTATGTAACTTTAATGTATAATTTAAGGCTTTTTTTACAAAAATCTTGATAAATATTAATTTATAACACTAAATTGTGAGATTTTCAAATTCTTATTCAAACTTATTAATAAAATTTCATATTTTTTGTAAATTTAATATTAAAATGAAATCCTTTGGAATTTTGATCAATTTTAACCTGTGTTCGAAAATTCGATATTAATTTTCGTAATCGAAATTTTCATAATTGCTGTACATATTTTAAGTATATTTTATTAGAAATAAAACTTAAATATTTATAGAAATTAAACTTCTGAAAATTTCTATTCAAAATCGAAAATTCGAAATTACTTTAGAACTTTTAATGGTTCAATGGTATTTTTTTTTAACAATAAATATATATAAAAAAATAAATTATCTGTGATTTTTTAAAATTCGTAATTAATTTCGAATTTTTGAATATAATTTAGAATTTTCGAAATTGTTGTAAAAATCTTTTTGTATGACTTTATTAACAATAAAACTGAAAATATATATAAAAATTTAGATTTTTAAAATTTTTGCGATGTTAAAAATTTCGAAATTAATTTCGAACTTTCGAAATTATTTTAAAAATGCTTCTTAGGTATTTTATAAGCATTTAAACAATATATATATATTTTTTTTTTTTTTTTTTTTTGAAATTCTGAACAAATTCAAAAAGTTAATTTCGAATTTCTAAATTTATAAGATTTTAAATAATAAATATCTATAAAAATGGATTTTCTATAAGGTCAAGATTATTTTAAAAACTTCGAAGTTAACTTTGAATGTTTGAATTTAGTTTAAAAATGCTTTTAATACATTTTATATGCATCTTGGTAATAAATATTTATCAAATGTTTATTTTTCGTATTGTTTTATTAATATCTAAAAATTTTAGGTTAAAAGTTTATTATCTGTTAATTTCGAAAATTTTAAGTTATTTTAGATTTTTTTCAGCAATAAAATTAATTTTCAGAAATTATGAGTAAATTTTAACTAATGTTCGAATTTTCGAAAATTATATAAAAAAAAGTAGTTTAAGACACTTTTGAAGCATTTAAATTAAAAATGTTTATTAAAACTTTGTTTTTAGCAATTTTAAACTATGTTTGAAAATTCGAAGTTAATTTCGAATTTTCAAAATTAGTGCCAAAATATTCTGCTAAATGTTTTAATTACTAAAAAAATATTTTTTAAAGCATATTTTCAATCCTTTATTTTTAGTCTCTAAAATTTTATTTGTGTGTGTTAAATTTAAAAAATTCCCCAGGTTTTCTTTGAAAACTAATAATTACAAAAAACCAAGAAAGCAAATTCTTTATTTTTATGATTTTCCAATGCAAACTTATACAGCAAATTGGTTTATAGAATATACTCTTAAAAATACTAATTTTTATTAGTTTTATTATTATTTTCTTTTTAATTATAATTAATTTAAAATAATCAAAGTGTATTTTTTTCCACACACAGAAAAAAATATTTCAAATAATTTTTTAATAAAATTATTAATTAACTTTATATTGGAACTTAATTATATGATTTTTTAATATAATTAATTTTCTAATTGGTTTTCAGTTTTTTTAATAAATTGACAGCTGTTAATAAAATATAAAGAAAAATTAAATATTTGTCTATAAAAGTACAGAAATAAAATAAATTTAAATAATTTTACAAAAATTTTCAACTTATTGCATCTATTTAAAGAAAAAAAGTAATAACAATATCAATTATTCTAGTTATTAATATTATAATTTTGATGATTGGAGTAAAATCAATTAAAAATTAATTAATATTACAAATTTCGTAATTGAAGTCCATTTTTACTTTTTTCTGTGTATCTTCAAATGAAAGCTAATTTAAAAGAATCTAATATTTCTTATATATTAGCATCACAATTGCTCGTGATACTACTAGTTCTAAGAATGTTATTAAAGAATCTAAAGTGGTTCTGATTATAAGAGTTCTAGCACTTACGATTTTAGAACATGTTCTAAAATTTTGCCTGGGTTAATATTATATAAAATTACTTTTCAACTAATTTTTATTTTTATAAAATACCATATAATGTTTAACAATTTAAATCTTTTAAAATCATCATCTTTGCTAACATTTTACTTCATTTTATTTAGTATTTCATCACTTTCAAAGAAAAGAGTTAATCCGCTTTTCAACTAAATCCATGGCCTCTAAATCGTTACATTCACTCCCTTTTTTCTTTTCACAAAAAAGAAAAAATACAGCTGTTTTTTATTTCTTTTAAATTTTGTTCACTATCTTTAACGAACAGGTACTTCTTTTATTACCAAGTACACAAACTCAAGTACATAAGAGAGAGAAAGAGCCTTTTTTGTATTTAATCTTGCTTATCCTGTAGTAACGATTTTTTGTTCGAATTTAAAGATTATTGAACCTTAAATGTAACAAAAGTGAAACAGGTAAGAATATTTTTTCGCTGTTTCATTCAAGTGTAAAACGATTGCGAGGTACATATGTTACAGCGAACATAAGAAAAAAAACAAATAAATTTTGTCATAATGTTTGACCAGATGTGGCGCTCGCACAAAACAAGAGAAAAAAAAATATATTTGTATGTGTCAGAAAAATTTTAGTTTATTTTGTAACAAAAATTTATATTAAAAAAAGCACAGACTTTAATGTACGGAAGTGGATTCATTTTGGGGGAAATTTAATATTTAAAATTTTATTTAAAATACTATGTTTATACGTTGCCACTTCTTTTAACGTTCATAGAATTTTCAACGCAAAATTTTATATATTTTTATAATTATTATTATTATTTTTTTTGCATTCTCTACCATATAAAAGTAAAATTATTTCAAAATGCAATTTATCGTATAAACATTAAGTAGCTGTCGTATAAATTTCATCAAATTTAGTAAATTATAGATAATAAAACAAAAATTTGGAATTTATTTTAATTTAAAAAAAATAATAGTAAATCTAGGAGAACTAAAATAAACATTATTTTAAAAAAGTTGATTTATTATTTTCTTAAATTTTTCGTACTTAACAAATTAGAAATAATTAGAAAACACTTCTTTATTAAAAATATATTCAACTTTTCCCCATTTTTTAAATTTTGCATAATTTTTCAATATTTCTTTTTAACTCTACAAAATTCTGTGATTTATTTGATATATCTATGTATCTATAAATTTTGCACAAAATTTATAAACTCTAAAAAAATATTATTATTTATTTAAATTTTTAAATCCTTTTAGGAAAATGTATACAACACTTGCTTTTCTATAATATTTTATAGATTTAGTATCTTTTAGTTTTAGTATTGGAAATTCGATAAAAAAATATTATTTAAAAATACCAATATTTTATAAGATAAAATATATTTGATAATATTTTTGTTAAAACAAATGAAATAAGCTTTAGAGACATTCATTTGTATATAAATTTATTTTTATTATTGCATATGAACGTGTATTTTCTAAATGTATATTTTTAGTTATATGTATATATTTATATAACAACAATAATAATAATAATTCATATGCATACAACTGTACGTGTGTAGTTTTATATAATTTGAAATTTTGTATTTAGAATATGATATTATAACCCAGTTAATAATTTTTCCAAAACTATTTTATTTAACAACTGAAAGCTACAATTTTTAAAAATATGAACAAATATTCAGCTTAACCACAAAAGAAATTTAAAGTTCTTTTTTTGTTAAAGTCAACTTTATTTTAAAAGAGAAGTTTTGTTTTTCCAAACCATAAGAAATATTTAAAAATCGAATTTAAAAGCTTTTTAAAACTCATAAATTTGAAAATTTTAAAATATTTTTCAATAAAATTAAATAACAAAAAGAAATTTCAAAAAATTATAAAAACAAATTATGCATGAACTTTCAATATAATAAAAAACAAAAAGCTTATTTTGAAATTTAAAATGAAATTTTAAATTTTAGTTTGAAAAAAGCTTTATGACAAAAAAGTTTAAATGATAAAATAGACTTTTCTGCTTTTATGGTAAAAAAAATAATTTTTATACAGTCATAGTCATACATATTTACACATTTTATAATTTTTTGAAAATTTGGAATAGAAGTCAATCATTTCTGTTGTTATAAAATATTTTGAAAAATTGTTTTGTTGTTTTGAAGCCTGAAATTTGTAGAGAAGATTGTGATAATTTCTGAAAAAGTCACGGTATTTATTTTACATATTAAAGGAAAAATTCGTATTCATTTTACATTTCAAAACTATTAACACGGCTTCAAAAATCAATCAAGCTTTAAATAAGGGTTTAAAATAATACATCGTCATTATGGCTTAGAAAAGGCAATGGGAATAGTTAAAGGATGGTATAATCCTTAATTAATTGATATCATTATCTGAAAAAAGTAACAATTTAAAAAGAAATTGCGAAAAATCTGTCATAAAAATTTAACATTGTCTAGAATATTTGCAAAATTTTTTTCAATTATATAATAATTTTAGAACAAATGTATTGTACTTTTTGTAGTGGGATCATCATAACCTTTGTAAAATCATTATTTCTTACTGAACAAATGGATGACTACTGAGAATCTTGCCAATATTTAAGACGATATTATAATTTTATAAAAGATTTTCACTAATTTCTCCTTAAAATTTTTATATTTTTATAGAGGGGATTCTTTTAAAGATTACATGGTCTTTTAACTATTTCCATACTCAATTACAAATTTTAATGATGATGTACTATTTTGAAATATATATGACTATGACTGTATTTCTTTATAAAAAATACAAAAATTTTGAATTAGAATAATTTATAACTTACTCAATGTTTACTTTAAATTCTTGACTTCCAACAGTAGAAAACTGTCAAAATAATTGAAAGGTTTTATTTGACAAACAATTCTAACATATACATATTTACATATTTTCAATATTTTTTACATACATATTTTCAATATTTTTTATTTATGTCTAATTTATAGTTAACCTACAGTTAACCTTAAATTTTCTAGTTGACTTAATTTTTAATTGAGTTTCTTTTTGAGTAAAAAATTACAGGGCCGTTTTTGGACCTATCTATTTACCTATTGGAGGAATTTTTTTTATAATGTATCACTCAAAAAATATTCTTTTAAATTGTTAGAAATACTCTTGATTACAAACTACCCAGCAAAAACTTTGGTTGCCATGTAATGAGTTAAGAAGCTAATATAATGGCTCTGCACTACTTACACATTAGCTGAATAACTCATTATTTTAACACGGTGATGACATTAGAGGCAACTACTTACCCTATATTTAAATCAATACTTTTGTATTTCATCTAATAAATGATAATAAGTACTTCCTTCAGATTCTGTAAAATAGTTATGAGATTTATGTCTCTTTTAAATCTCTTGATACTGTATGCAGATTTTTTTTACAACGGATTGTCATTAAAATCAATTGAATTTTATACTTTTCCGAATTTCGTATTTTATATATTTATATCACCAGAATGTTGAAGTGTTTACTCGTGATAGAAACACCCGACGTTACGTTATTTCAAATAAATATGTATTGAAACAAAATTTTATAAATCACTGCGCCAGAAAATGTATCACTTTAAACTTCATATTCAACACTTACAATTTTTAGGTGTTGGCGTACAAAATCCCATGAATTGAAGTTCTAACACAGTAAGATATATATAAAAAATTATTCTTTAATTGTTAAATTAACTTAAAATAAAATCACAAACACTTTTAATTCATAATTTTTTAGAAATATAATAACATTATTATTTTGTCAATTTTTTTTATTTGTTTTGGTTTTTCATTTCCTATTTCTTTTTCAAATTTGATCAGGATTGCCAATTACAAAAATTTTGGTCTAAGAAGAAAATAAATTTTTATAATTTCATATACGTATTGATGTTGAAAATCCTGGAATTATTTTTATTTTTCATAAATCAGTGATAATGTAAAATTTCAACGCAAAGTCGAAGTGATTTATAAAATTACAAATTTTGAGTCAAGCGTTGGTATTTGAAAGTGAAGTGTATGGGAAGCGTTCAACGTAGGTGATTTAAGAAATTAGGGCAATAAATAAATTTATTATTTATAAAATAATTTCAATATCTCAATATCTAACGAATTCCTTTCGATTTTGTTTGTTATTTCAGAGCTATGATTAAAAACATTCGCAATTTTATCAAAACATTTATTTTTTATAAAAGCTTAGGTTAGTTTTTCTTAGGTAAGTTTTTCTTAGGTTAGTTTTGATAATCTGTTTTTCATTAGTTTTTCTTTTTAAAAGCCTAATTATAGGCTTCAAATTTTAAAAGAATTAAGAATAGATATTACGAAATTTCCATCATTTGAATGTTCTAATACAGAAAAAATAAATCTTAGTTTTTTCTAAAAAGAATTTTAAAAGAAAACTGTAGCATACATTTCGGAGTTGATTTTTAGTTAAAATATAGCATGTATTTCAGCGACGAATTAAATGAGAAATAATATTAATTTTAGTAAAAATTTCAAACAATTTTTAAACTGCCGTTTTTTATGCGATGAACTAAATACTAAAGAATTATATTAATGTTCCATAAATTGAAGATCCTTGATTTTTTTTATTAGATATCTCACTTAAAGTTTCAAAAGGGAAATTGTGGCATATATTTAGGTGTTAAATTGTAATTAAAGTATACACAACTTCAGGCTGAATGGAATATAAAAAATTTTGTTTTAGAACAACAATATTTAGTGTTAGTACTATTAGTTCATATTAACTATGTTCTAAAAATAAATTTGCGATTTTTTTTTATTTTGGAATATAAGCAATTTGAATTAAACTAAATTAGAAAAAATTAATATTCACCCTGTAAGACATCCAAAGAATTTTAAAATTATTTAATATACAGTAGTGGTCAAAACATTTACAACTGAAACCAACTTTTTAGTAAATATAAGTTTGCTTGTTATAACGCATATTTTAAGTTTATTTAGTTTAATAAATTAAAATGTTTATTTCATTATCTACTTAAAAAAAAAATTTATTAACTAAAAATTATTGAAGAACTATGCAAGTTAAAATTTCAGTATTTAAAACATTTGCAACTTAGTAGTATAAAGGAAAATTATAAAAAATACGCTATAATGTGATATGCTATTTAGTTGTGATTGAGGCTATAAATGGTGTCGAGCAATATTAAAAAGTAACATTTGATTTTTTCTGAATCTTTAAATATTAAATTAATTTTTCCTAGCTATTTTAACAGTCAAATCTTTTAATAGTAAAACATAAACCCTGATTTTATTTAACGATAATTTCTTTTGCAAAATTTGTAAAACAAAAGGAAAATTTATTATTCAATATTTATGAAAACTAAGAAATGAATTCAGATTTATTTCTTGTTTTCAATAGAAGCAAATTTTATAAAATTAGGCCCCTGCATCAAATAAGATTTTAGTCTTAGTTTTTCCTGTAACAGCTTAAGGATATTTTCTAAAAAAAGTTCTTGATTTTTCGATCTTCTCGTCTAGTTGTATTAACTGTTGATTTAAGAAATTCATTTGATTTATTTAGAATAAACATTAAATATATTTCTAACATTTTTTACAAGTTACGATGTTTAGTCTTGAAATTACTATAAATATTAAAGTAATTAAAACATAATGTGACTATCGCTATCTTTAATTATTTTCTAGGGTAAATTGCTTAATTTAGATAGAGAAGAAAAATAAATTGGAAATGTTTTGAATACTATAATTTCTAATAAATACTAATAATTTCTAATAAAAATAAAATAAAAAATTATCCAAAAAATAGACAAAATTACTCAAAAAGGAATTATAATTCATAAATAACGAAAAATTGCTTTAAAACTGGTAAATTTTTCATGTGAATGATAACTCAAATTTATATGGAAGTTTGAAGTCGAATTTTCATTGGATTATTTTGTTGGCACTCCGTTCTATGTTCTATTTTAAAATACTTTACTAAAGCTATAAAAAAAAATATCAAAAACTAATAAAAAAATGTTTTTAAATAAAAAAAATTTAGTTTTTTTCTGGCTTTATTTTTTGGGCATTTAGCCTTTTTTTAACTTTTTTAAAGTCCAATTTAGTCTCCTGGAAACACTGATTATTTCAGATATTTTTATAAAATTTAAAAAAAAGAAGCTATTTCCAAAAAAAAAAAAACAATATGATGTTAATTAATCGTTCTCATAACGAATGAAATAACGTTTCATATAACTTTAATTTCTAAGATTCTACTTCAAGACTAAAAAACACACACAATACGGTATAGAATATAAATCAATCCTGCTCAAATCCAATTGAAGTAATATTTCCTATAATTTGAATTTTTAAAATCAATATTCATCATTATATTTGAATATAAAAATCTTTAACTTCCAATCGTAATTCAAACTAATGTATATACTATTAATAGAAAATAAATTCTGACTAACAAATGTTGGAAAATTTCGTTTTTTAAATTCCGATAAGAATAATTTAAACACATGTTAGTCTGATTTTAAATAATTTCCTATTTGAAACTGATCAATAGTTCTTGAGTAACTGAAATGAATGTAAGCTTATTCAAATATTAAAAAATAATAAATTTTTTGGTGTTTATAATATCCCTAAAATGTTTAAAATTGTGTGGTCAGAATAGACAAATATTTTACGAAATAGATGTAATCCCAAAAATGTTAATACTTCTTTTAATTAGAAAATAACTTTCTAATTAATATTAATCCAGCTGACATTTTATTGAATTTTATTTGGTTCTGTTTTATAAAAAACTAGAAATATTAAACAACAGAAAGTTGTTTGTAAAACAAGTAATACAGTGCTTTTATATTTTGATTAAATATTTGTCAAGTATGACTAACAAATATTTAGTCTATGAAGATACGAGTTTATATTAATATTTCTTCCATTTCAGCTAATTTAGCCAAATTTAAAACTGAATTAGAATTTCTAAATGTTCTGTAACTCATTAAACTTGGAGTTTCTGTCTAATATTCTACTTTTAAATATGGTAATGAAGCTTTTGATCGAAAAATAGAGATTTTTAATAAACTTTAATTAGTAAATCACTACATTTGCTTGTTTAACTTAAAATTCCTTTTTTATATTTTTTTTTTATGTTCACTGGGTTATTATATAAAACCCATAAACCCTAGAGTGTTTTATGCAAAAAATATACATACATATCATATAGGACTAGGAGAAAAAAAATTTTGAAATTGCAACAAATTATTATAACAAATAAACTGCATACTATTTTTGCATGATGGAAAAAAGGTTAAAGTGGGGGGGAGGATTTAAATTTTCAAAACAACACACACACACATTTGAAGTTTACACAAATATAATAAACTTTTCTCTCTCGCACACATATATTCTGATAGCACTTAAACTTTGGCAAGTGTACACATGTAGTATAGAAAATATTTACAAATTGAAAATCCTTTATAAAATAGAAATTTTATTCAATACAGTTAGTTGGTATTTTTTATTTATTTTTTTTTTTTTTTAGGGAAAACAAAAATCGTAGTAAATTCCAGATATGGGAGTATTTTTGATACGTGTATATATTTTTAGAATTTATATGTTTTATTTGTTAAAATGTTGAATGTAGTTGTTAGCATTTTATTGTTTTAGGTGTTTGTAAGGAAGATGAATTTATATTTATTTATTATTTTATTTGGAAATGTGAATAATAAGGTTTTATGTAGAAGTATTTTTATGTTATGAAACAAATAATATATAAACTTTTATATAAAAATTTAAATTTTGTAATTATGTTTTGTATATGTTGTAATGTTGTTTTATTATTGTGTTAAAATTATTAAGGATTCGACCTACATTTTATTAAACTGTAGCTTAAGCAAATATTTTTGCTGTTATCTGTTGTTTTCACTGGCAAATGTTGTAGTAGACTGTTGATGTAAAAGAATTTGTTTAAAGGATTTGTTATAACTTTTTTAAATCCTTTATAAATTTTTTATTTTTAATTTAATTTAAGGTAATCCCAAGTTGATTTTTTTTGTTTTACATTTGGAAAACTATAACTTTTTATTTTATTCGAGGAGATTTTTTCACTATTAACAAATATTTTTCATATTTAGGTTTTCGTGATTTTTTTATTTTCTTTTTTAAATTTCGTTAAATTTCTAAGAAATTTTTTTTCGCTTATTCGTTAAACTTTTGTCGTTAAATTTTATATATTTTTTTTGAATTTTTAATACATTTTTATTTCTGCTGAAAATTTTTGTTAAAGAAGATTTTTTCTTTTCATTTGGGGAAAAGCATACAAATTTATATATTTTTTCATATAAACGCGCGCTATAAGTAATCCTGCGGATATAGACGCGTCTAAACGTACCGACGAATAACACAAAACTGAATTCGTTTCATGAAATACAAAATGTTAGAGCGGCGCGCGAGTAAATGTAAATAGATTGCTCGTTATAATCAAACAGCAACAACATGAGTAACAACAATGTAGACAAGATACAATAAAAACAACAACATTAATAATACCAATAAGAAAAAAATCCAATTGCGGAGAGTTTGTCTTTTATAAATTTATATAAAGTTAAACATTAAAGGTTGAGGAGCTTCCTTTAAAAGATTTGAAATCTTTGTAACTTAATTGATAACATTTTACAATCTTTATAAGGATTTTTTACACCAAAATAAAACCTTCTTATTTAAGTCTTTATAATTTATTTAGTTTTTCCTGGTTAAACAATTTTGTTTGCAAATTTCTTCCTTATGAAAAAAAAAAAAAAAACATAAATATTTTATAATTGAGCAGCTATACTTTGTTGCATGTATCTGTTAAATATTGTAGAGTTATTAAACTCATATCTAACAAAACTCCTCTCCCAATTTATGCTTAACTCTCACTCTATCTCTTTGCTTAATTTTCTCTAAAAAAATTTCAAAACAAACTCTTGTTATTTTTGACCATTATCCTTTGCTTTATTACTTTTACATTTTATATCATTTCTCCATGTTATTTAGTAAGAAAACTATCTTATTGGATTTCTTTTAAAATGTCAAATTCTTGTTATGCTCAAGTAAATTTTGGGAGAGAGTTTTTCTTGATTTAGAGAGTTTTTTAATAAATTGTACGCATGTACCGGCTTAAAACTGACATTTACACACATTGTTATTGTTGTGTAATATTTCCAAAAAGAATTCATTTTTGAACAAACAATTATGGGTCTTGTTTACTTTTCGTTAAAGACTTAAGTTTATCCTACACAACAAAAATGTTTGTAGATAAAAGTTATATTTTTTTTAGCTCAATAAAAAAAAAAAATATGGGAGTGTTTTCTGTAACAAAAAATCTGTTGCTTCTTATACATTTCTAGAAAAAAATTAAAAAAAATAAATAATTTTATGAAATACCACAATAACAAACAAAATTTAACTTTAATTTTTAAATGTAATACAAATTATATCTTAATAATTGTTCAGAAAACCTTTTAATATTAATACCATTAAATAAACTTTTATGAAAACTCTTTATAAACACATTTCTTTCTAAAGTCTCTTAGTTAAAAATATTTTGTTTACATTTATTTAGTTAAAGAGAATGTCTACACTTTTCAATACTTTATCCTAAATTCTTTAATTCCACAATCCTTTAAAAACAAAAATAAATTTTTATTTACTATTTCCTCTCTTAAACTCTTTAAAAGTCTCCATACATTGAAAAAAATAACTGTTATACTTTCTGTTTAAAAAATGCTCTGTTTACGTTTTTATTATTGCTCTTAAAAAACTCTCCACTTTAATAACTCTCTGTCTCTTTCTCTTGCATATTTTAATATAAACAAAGAGCCTGTTTATTTATCAAAACAGAGAACATGTAAACAAACAAGTTTACATTGTTTACAAATTTTTACCAGAAACCAGAGAAATAAAAACATAATGCAGAGAGTTTGTTAAACATAAAGATAATCACTTAAACATAAAAGATAAAAGAGATATTATAACAAATATGCTACAAAAAATTACTCTTTACTTAAAAATTAAAGCAACAAAAAATCTCTACACAAGACCATGGAATAACAAAAATAATAATAAAAAAAACATATAGAAAGGAGAAAAAGAAATATTAATTTATTTTTCTTTTCAAAGCATGAAAGTAATTAAAATAAAACTTTTAAAATATCCTTCTGAGATATTGATTAATTAATAACTGAATCCTTAAAAAATCCTTAAATGTTTGTCAAATTTAACATTTGTTTTATTTTTTCTAATATTTAATTGTTTAAGTGATTGCTGTTGTTTTTAACATTTTTGTTTTCATATTATATTTTCTCAAGCACAAGAAAATCAACAATTCGACCAGATTTGTTGTGGGTGCTATATAAAGCAAAACATATGAAACTGTTGCTGCTCTTTGTAACTGAAAACTATATAAAGATAAAATAAATATACAAAGAGAACAAATTTTTATTCTCTTAAAAATCAACATTTTTCACTTTAGTCGAGTTAACATAAAAATGGTGTATGTCTAAGCTAAAAAAGCAAATTATTGGCATTTTTGGTATGTATTTTAACTATAACATCCACAATTTATTTTGTAGCTGTAAGGATTCTAGGACAAATTTCTTTGTAAAATGTGAGAAAAATATTTTAGAGAATAAATTTGCTATAAATGTTAAAACATTGTTAAATATTTTTGTGGACTGTAATGTAGACCAAATTTTCTGTGATATATCACTAACATTTCTGTTAGCAGGACCTAAATCTCTATACATAAGTTCCACCAAATTTTTTTAATAAACAGTAAGGATGAAATGGAAAATAAAATATTTATTTAACAGTGATTTTTAGCATCAGCATGAATAAAAAGAAACACATAATATTTGTGACAAAATTTGTGGATTGCAATATAGAAAATCTTGTGGAACTAATAATTTTTGCAATCTGTAAGTAAATAAAGTGAAATATATTCCAATATTTATCTACATTCTATTGGAAATTATTTCTACATTTTTTTGGAGTACTTGTGGATCATTTTCCTTAAGTTGTGGTAAAAAAACAACAACTTTAGAATCATGTTAACAAAATGCAAGTAAACAAAAATTATGTTTATTTTTTTTATTTTTTGATTCATTTGAAGTAACTTTCTTCTTCAATGTTGTTTTTATTATAGATCAAATTTTTCTGTAAAATACAAAGAGATACGATTTCTGTAAATGTTTGGATATAAAGAATTAGTAAAATTATAACTTTTTTTTTAAAATATTACCACAATACTCGAACAAGTAATCAAAAACTATAACCCTAGATTAAATATTTTAGTCTTACGAAAGTGGTAATTTTGTAAATCATTTCACCTTACTTTGAACAAATGTCCAGGTTAGCAAAATGAAAACCTTTTCTGCGGCACGGGATTTCTCAGTCAGTTTGGATACATATAATCATTTAGTTCATTAATTTACCTTAGTCTTCGAAATAAACCATTATATAAAATATAATAAATTTAGATAAAGGGTGGTTTTAAGAGCTTTTTGTCATTTTTGAAACGCTATAAAATGGCTAGTTTTTGTACTACAGAAAAACTATTGATACTCAATTAAATCTATCCTTTTAAATCTATACTTTTGTTCCAAATAAAAATATATATTGATTTTTTATCCAATTTGGAATAATTTGCGATTTTGTCTTAACCTCACTTTTAAATTTGAACACATACTAATCAAAGTGCTTCAAAATGTTCAAAATAAGTATACCCAGATTTAGTATTTTGAGTATAAAATGTCTTTAAATGGATTAGTTATAGCGAAAACCTATTTTTGGTATCAAAACTACACTAATTGAAATTTTGAAACGTATTACTCATATACTATAATGACTGATCGGTAGACATAGACAAATAAATTAAGTACTTGACACAGTATACTCTCATGCAATATAGTTAGTTCTTGCTATATTTATTGGTATTTCTAAATAGCATCATTTAGAAATTATCGGTAACATACCACTAAATAACCAACTTAAAGGATACTAGTTTTATAAGTAACTAGCTTAACCTGGTGCGATTTGCTACTCCTTTTGATGTCATATTAGATATTAACTTTATACTACTCCCCCTCGTCCTATTCTCTCTATTATAGTTTTAATAAATTACTACTTTAGAGGTCTTTCATCATAATAGTTCTTTAGATATCCATTAAGAATAAATGCTTTCAATAAAGGATTCCATTCTCCCTTGTCTTTTTCATTCCATTTTTGTTTTGAATTATGGAGGTTAGTGAAAAGTTTTACCTATGTATAGTATATTAAAATATTTTCGGTGTATGGGAGCCACCATTCCAACACGAATACCCGCCCTATTTTCATGTTATTTGTTGGTCTTGATAATAGGATTGTTCCCAAAGAATTTTAAAACTTTGGGTATTTTAGTTATTTAAATGTGCACCTGCTTCTATCGAAAAATCAAGTAGCCTATTTTATTCTGTAAAAATAAAAAAATAAAAATAAAAAAATACTTTATATGGAGGCTAGTACACCTCTCGAACTATCCGCTCAAAATCTTGATATTAATGTTTTTTCTCAAACTTACACTAAATAATTATTTTAGATTAGTATATGCAATGTAAAGGAGCTACCCTCCCTGTAATAGTTTTCAAGATATGCGGATAATTAGTATCTACTTTGTATGGAAAGTACCACTTTCCCCGGCCCTAACTATGCTATTTTTATTTTAGGTATACAACATGATACGAATACAGTTCCCATAAAATTTGCGGACTTTCACCATAATAGTTCTTTCGATATGCTACTAAGAATATTTGCTTTGTATGGGGGTACCATTTTCCCAGGTCCTACCCTTCTCATTTGCATCTGAAAAGTTTTTGCTGCAACAGTCTCTAAGATATACGATATTTAATATTTTCGTTGTGGGGGGGTGGGGGGTGGCATATCATTTCCCCTAGATAGATTTAAAAAATTATGTCCAAATTTATCTTGAGACTTGAATGTCACCAAATAATACGAATATTTCAATGAATAATTTTGTTCAATATTTAGAAAGCATTCCGATGATTATTTATACACAATTTTTTCACAAACTTTTTGAGATAATTTACTCTTATTTGTATTATAGTGATCTCGTGATTATATTTTAGTTCAATTTTGTGCAAAAATATATCGCAACTTCTTAACAACATATATTCTACATAATTTTTAATTTAAAATAATTTTTTTATCCCAAATATATACGTGAGAAATATAATTGGCCTTAATTTTTACCAAAAATGTTCAACATTTTATTCTCCTTTCTTAAATAATACGACCAGTATATTTTACACAAAAATTATTTGGACTTATATAAGTTAGGTTGTGAAAGAATTATAAAAATATATTTATTAGCTTTTGCTTTATTCCATTTCCAAAATGGCAAATAGGACTTCGGACCACCCCACATCGGGGTAGAAAATGGCGATTAATTAAGGACAACGTAATATCAATATTTTAATGATCACGTTTAATTTTTATATTTATTATTAGGACAAAAATTAGAATTTTAAGATTTTTTTTGAAAGAATGATAATGTCCGTCCGTCCATCTATACATCAGAGGTAAATGGGTCGAAAATGATGCATAATTCAGGGAAAGGTGATATCAACACTTTAATTACTACATTTAATTTTTCTATTTATTAGTAGGCAAAACAAAAAAATCACTTTTAGAATTATAAGATGTTTTTTAGGAGAATGGTACTGTCCGTCTGTCTATACATTTCGGTTAAATGGGTCGAAAATTGCGCTTAATTCAGGAAAAGGTGACATCCGAATTTTCATGATCACGTTCTATTTTTTCTATTTATTGATTCCCAGTAAAAAAAAGATCAAGAGCTTCCAAAAAAGAACATTTTCACCACTTCAAAAGTAGAACAAAGTGCATATTTTAAACTTTTTTGGAAGATCTTAATAATGACTTCCAAAAAAGTGAAAATAAATGAAATTTTAGCTGGAAAAAAGGTTAATAATTCCTAAGAAAATAAAAATTTTATAAATTTTAATGTATTTTTATTATCTTTTAATAGGGCTAAAACTTAATTTTTGTAAAAAAATTTCATAAACATAGTTTTAAAGGAAGTACTTCAAAAGAAATGAATAAGAACCATAAAAGAAGAACATCCTACCAATTTCTAAAACATTTTTTGCAGAATGGCAATGTCCGTTCATCTATACATTTGGTTCAAATGGGTTGAAAATGGCGCTTAATTCAGGGAAAGGTGATATCAATATTTTAATATTTAGATTTAGTTTTTATATTGGTCAAGAAGTAAAAAAATAATACACTTTTGGAATTTTATATAAGCAAAGATTTCAGCTAAATTTCGCCCCACTAGGCAGAGCACTTTCTTTTTACAGCCATAAAGATGGACAGACGGGCGGACATCGTTAGATCATCTTAAGTTTTTACCAGTACCCAGAATATACATTTATGGGGTTTTAGATGATTATATCGACATGTTGAATAAAAAATATAGTCCCAATATACCCTTTATCATTTTTTGATGGTGGATATAAATAGTCTTTCTGTAGAAAAATAAGTTTAAAATTTTATTAAATTTTGTTTCTAAATGTTATTTAATCCACCTCTTTAGCGAATTGAGTCACATATAAAAAATCAAATTACTGTTCTAGTTAAAACAATATAAATAATAACTAACTCAATAATACTTGTGACAACAATGAGATTTATATTGCAAAAAACTAATGTCACGTAATAAATTTTTTAGAAAATGTTTGCTTAATAAGAAATGAATTAAGTTTTCCATTATATAATTCATTAGAATCATATATTGTATGATTTTGCAAACATGTCATAAAAAAGGAGTTTTTTTAAACTATTTTAACATTTTAGTAATATTGGGTTAAGCAAAATTGTTCAACCGATCATATCGCTATGGAAAATGTTGTTGCTACTGACTTAAAAAATATAATTTCAACATTTTCAAAACTTAGGCGTTAATAGTGAATAAGTGGATTAGTTAAATATCAATGTATAACACCTTTTATTCGATTGACTAATATACTAGGTATTAGGGTTTTTAATAAGTTTCACCAGTTAAATTCAAAGTTGACTTAAACAAAACTCTTGATAAGTATTCAAAATTCTCATAAATCCTTTAAAATAAAACTAATTTTTCATTTCAAATTATTTTAATTTGCTACCCATTTCTTTATCAAATACTATATTTCCTCTTTTCAGAAAATCAAAAAGATCCAATAAATATAAGTGTTAAATAAACAAAGAAATACACTTTAGTTTAACATTATTGCAACATCAATCATACAATCAACACTTGGTAAATTTAAAACAAACAGTTCAATATAACACCAGACAAAGTAACATTTTCTTCATAGCCGCTTTTTTCACATAATATCACTCTGCGTTAAGAATATTTACAAAACACATTAAAAAGGGTCATTAATAATCCACTATTTAAAAATAAAACAACAAACGTTTATTAAACAAGTGATGAAATAATCAAAAATATTTTACAAAAGCGATTAACAAAAAATTATATATTGAAGATTAATTCAGAAACGCCAGTCATGCAATAATAACAGGATCAAAACCAACTTAAATGATACAAAAATCAACAACAAAAGAGAGACATTTAAAGAATGCATAAAGAGGCTTACGCCAAGTTTGAAATGTTTTTATGCGGACATATCTGTCATTTATAAAATTGACAGTTATAAAGGATCACAACATCTGATCAAATGTGTTGTGTGCGAGATATGTGTAAATGAGTTGAAAATATATCTTTATGATCTTGGTCTTTCTTCATCATTCATTCCCTTTTATGAAAACATGCATTTGTTCACTCTGTTTTGCTATTAAAGAAGTGAGAAAACAGCATGACATATCGAAAACAATATGTCATATTAAAATGTGTCATGTAACGTGATGACAAACAATATGTTTAAGCGTTAGAGATAAAATTAATTTTGGTTGTTGTTGGATGATTTTTAAAAGAACTACATAATACATTATAAGGGTTAAAATGAGATCAAGGGGAGAAAAAAAAAATGTTTGCAAAGGGAGCTTAAATTTGTATAATAGTAGCCAGCATAAAACATTGGAGGTAGAAGTTACTGTGGACTATAGTTGGACTTATTATCTTGACATGTGTACCCGCATTTGCAGCTGTATTTAATCTATTTAAATACCCACAATTGAAGCTAATTTTGGACCATTTGAAAATCTACTTTAGATGCTAAATCTGAACCATTTGGAAACTTGTGGTTAAATCGCGATCTTCATCATTAAAAGAGCTACGATTGAGGCTGGATTTTTGTAATCAAGAGATCTATGATTGAAGCTAAATATAACCAATTTCAAAACTTTGTATCAAAATCACGTTTTTTTAAATTTATAAATTAAGCTGAATTTTTGAAAATTAAAGCTAAATTTATACTATTTGGAAGAGTAATGATTGAATTTATATTTTCACAAAAGACCAATGATTTATTTTAAAGAGCTCGACAAATAAAGCTAATTAGAAAACCTTATTTTGAGCTAAATAAAGACTAACTTTCTGAACCATTTAATATTTTAACATTGAGATTGAATCCGGGTTATTTAAATACCAACGATTGAAACTAAATTTGGGTCATTTTAAGACCGACGATTAATATATAATCTGAGATATTTAGACTTATAGTTCAAGCTGATTTTGAACCATTTAAAGCCTGAGATTGTAGATGAATCTGGGTCTGCGTTTGAAGCTTAATCTGAATTAGTTAAAGACCTAGGACTGAAAATGAATTTTAGTTACCTAAAAATATCCGTTTGGGGCTGTATCAGATGCATTTCAAACATGCTAGACAGTTGAGGGACTCTTGACTAAAGTCGAGTTTAAATTAAACTAAAATCGGGGTCATTCAAAGAATAGTGATTAAAGTTAAATTTGAGTAAATTTAAAACCTATTTAGAAACTACGTTTGGTACTGGTTCTGGACTAGCAAAAGTCCCGAAATTAGTGTCTAATTTTGAGCATTACTTAAACATCTACGATTGATGTTTACTCAGAGCCGTATAAAGAACTATATTTGAAGTTTAATCTTAGCCAATTAATAAGTAATTATTGAAGGTGAATCTGGATCATATATAAAAAATACGCACTTCACACTTATAAATTAGTTCTGTAGAAAATTGTACTAACTCACACAAAGATTCTGTTGAGAGCAAGTTGGAATTCTAAGATTACTTTTAAAATTATCACTCATAAGCATTTTTGAACTTCTCAAAGTGTGAAATAGAAAAATTAAAATTAATTGTAAAAATTAAAAAAAAATAAAAAAAATAATAATAAAAAAAAAAAAAAAAAAAACAGCAGCTGATATTTATAGCTGATATTTATATATTTAAAAAAAAATCCTTAAAAAAAATAAATAAAATAAAACAAAAAAAATCTACAGCTTAGAAAAGCACTAGCCAGAGTAGAATTTTTTTTTAATTAATTATTACACACCAAACAAACAAAAAAATAATAAATGAGGAAGCCAAGGAATCAAGCTGTTAGCTATAGCAAGCCCAGCTCATAGCAAAACAAAGGGGTTTATTAATTTTCACTTTTTTTCATTTAGTTTTGTTCTTTAACTCTTAAGCGCCAGGCGTCAATATGTATTTATATAATGTCTAAACACACCATGAAGTCTCTAATAAAAAATAAAAACAACTCATGGAAAATAAAGTCAATAGTCTTTAAAATTAACGTATAGAAGAAAATTGAAAATACAAACAAAAAAAGGAATATTCACAGCCTTCTCAATGATACATTTCGCTTCACATAAAAGGATCAATTTATTACAATCTTCAAATTATATAGACAGATACACTTAGGCACATAGCAAACAATCAACCACCAATTCAAACTAAACTCAAGAACTATTCAGATTCTTGCTGCCCTCCACAGCCAATGATCAAGAAGCGACTTTGTCTATAGTGTGTACATTTTTCATTATGCTACATACTCGTTTACAAGTTTTTTTAACAAAACTAAAATAAGAAATTTATGTTTAATAATGTTTGGCCTTGTGTTTTTATATGTTGTTTAACATAAATTACATGATGTTGTTGCTGTTCGATGTTCAATGTTCCTGTTTGTTTGTCTGATCATGCTTCATGTATCATTTAAGCATAAACCATGAATGTCGGTTGGTTGGTCCGTCCGTCCGTCTGTCTGTCTATCTGTCGAGATCATATTACATATGTAATATATCAGTGTAATATGTTTTATTTTGTTTGTTAAATTTGTGTTCCCTGTTCCCGGTGTATGTATTTTGTCTATCAGAAGATGTATGATGTAAATTAATAATACACGTATAAACACTTAAAGAAGAAAAAAAAAGAAACAAGCAACCAATAACTGAAGAAATCTTTTTAGTGTATTATTGTTTGTTGTAATTATTTTGGCTGTGATTACAATAATAACAACATAAGAAGTTTTATCACCTTAACACACCTTCCTTAAAATGAAATGATTAGTTTTGGTTATGTTATGTTTGTTTTCAATCCTTTTTTTTTTGTTTTCTTTTGAGAAGGCGCTACTTTGGAGAGGTAAGAGGAATTTATTCAGTTTAATGATGTAATTTTATGAATTGTAAAAATAACTAAAAAAAATTTGGAATTTGGCCGAATATGTATACCCTTTAAAACTATTTTTTTTTTTTTTTTTAATATTGATACATTTCATTTTCTGTTTTGGATTAAAACTTCGCCTGGTTCTTCCCGTCTAGTTTGCTTTTCGATTTCAAAAAGTTATCACTATTTTACTACAGTTATCACCCTTTTACTATAATAGTTCCATAGATATGTGTTAACTAAAATTTTCTTTGTATTATGATTATTTTTCCCCTTGGAGCTATCCGTCCTATTTTCATCTATATTATGGAAGTCAATGAGAAAGTTTTTAACACCGAGTTTTAAGACTACGGTGGTTCTTTCGGTATAATTAGATCACCCATATCTAAAGTACTAAAGTCCTATGGCAGAAGATAAATAAGTTAAATAAGCAGCGCATTGTTTTGGTACTAGAGAAGACACTTGTGAGAATTTTATTCGCATATATGCAGCTTGAAAGTGAATTCTTCATTAATTGTGTTATGCGTAACTCTGTTGTTGAAGTGCCGACATTTTGACTGGCGACTTGATTATTTGTGGATATTGAATTTTTTTTTTTAAATTATCCGTCTATTAAGGTTAATGACTTTAAAATGCTCTTCCCTATGCTGCACAAATATCCTCATACCTGAAGCGGATCAGTAATCAAAAAAAGACTGGTAGAATATAAATTCTGATCAAACAGATAAATGGTGACACAGAGGCGGGTGATTTTGGCCCTAATCAAAGGGGTCTACCCATTTACGCCTAAGAATGTTTGGAACGAGGGCACTGAGAATATTTTAAATGTCAGATGGTTATAATACATAGTTTAATAAAAAATAGTCTTAGATTACTAACGGGATTCTTAACCGAATATTGTGGCTTACGAATCTAATATGGTGAAAGACCGTATTCTTCTGGACGTATACGATGTCCGAGGTCTTAATTATTTAGGACACAGTTTTCTGGAAAAAAAAGAAAATAAACTGATATTACCAGTAATAATTATAGTTAAATTTGTTACAACCAGAAACAATAGGATATGATTTTTAACATCCTGGTGTCAATGTCTGACAACAACAATAGGATATGATTTTTAACTTCCTGGTGTCAATGTCTGACATGATCAAATTTAGAACACCTAAAACGAGACAAGCTTTCGGCTTTATCTGACATGTATAAAGTTTTTGGTAAATTCCTTTATTTTTGCTTGATTGGATTAAATGTCAACAAAATGATTGTCTAAACCGAATAAGGGGACAGTCTTTATTACACATTTTCAGTTGAAACTAAGGAATCGGTTTATGAACCCAAGAGACATAATATCATTAAATTTGATCCTACTTGGACTACCCGGTAATACAAAGGAAAGGGTTAATATATTTGCAAATCCTCACCCTTTAATGTCAAATGTTGCTTATAGGCAACTTCGACTTTAGCACCGTTTTATTTAAAACTAACGAAACTAATTCATGTAGAAACACATCTAATAATTGAGGGCTTTATAATAAAAGAACTATAAAAAAGTATCAGTTGTATTGCTATCAACATAAATAAGTTGTCAAAATTCTATGTGGTAAAATTTTAGTCGAAAATGTAAAAATTAAATAAAAATTCGTAAAAAATCGTATGATTAAAAATTTAAAAAAGTAAATTCGTAGTTTTAATAATAAAATATGGAGTAAAAAATAAAAAGAATAAGCAATTTTTGAATTTTTACACTTTTTATGTTCCAAATCCATTATCTAGGGACCCAGAAACTCCAGAAATTTTAAATCTTCAAAAATACTTAATTAGATCCAAATTAAATAAATATAAAAATGAAAAAAAAAAAATAGTTTTTCCGACAGCTGGTTTAGGAGCTAACATCAAAGGGTTAAAGGAAACTATAGGCCTCGGTACAACGAAATGGTGGATAAATACGTATTAAAAGGAACGTCGATCATTCTCTATCCCTTGGTTACTGTATCGAATATAATTAAAGAATAGGCACACAGCGAATGGGTTTTAAGTGGCATTCGAATACCATTATCCATTAAACGATTGCCCTAATATACAGGAATCCATACTGATATTTCCAGGTGTTTCATGATCTGAACCGTGTCAGTGACTGCTCTTAATTAGATGTTTGTTTCAACGTAAACTCCAGGAATTTAAAAATTTTATAAATTCAACAATTACTTATTTTAAAATACTTTTGAAACTTTTACATAGAATTATGGACATAATCCTTAATTAATAGTTCGCTTCTCCCTGATCCAATTTATATAAGATTCTATAGAAATCGTATTTTAAAATTGATATTAAATCCAAGTTAGCATAATAAATTGAGATTTTATCTACATTAATTCTTTAATATTATTTGATGATAAAAGTAATTTTGGTGATAAAATAGGATTTAAGTGAAATTTAGTAATTATGCTTAAGAGCAATTTTTAATTAAATTAATTAATTTTGAAATCAGGAAAATGCTTAATATATAGTTCTGTCTATCTTATATCTTGCGATGTCTCTAAAATTATGTTTGTTTATTAAAAATCGTAATGAAATTCCGAATTTTTTAATTGATTTTCATTCATCTATATACTGTCTAATTAACCTTTTGGTCTCTTTCAGGAGATGTCATATTCAAGTGATTTTAGTTGAGCTATGTTCACATTTATCAAATATTTTACTAAATTTGCTTGCCCACTAGTTCTACAAAAAAAGTTTTTTGCTCCTGTGTTTTATGGAAAAATAATGAAAATTATGAAATTATGAAGAAATTTCCAATCGAAATGTATTTATTTTCTTTAAACTCCACTTAGTGGTCACTTAACACCCACAAAATTAACATTTTGACTTTTTTATAATTTAATTTTAAGTCTATGTCGTCGCTTTTATTAATTTTTTTTTTTTTATTTTTTTTACTCAAGTTCTCTTCAACCACGTCAGCTCCGCCAGTTGATCTTATAATTCATTTACGCAATTCGTGCGAAAGTATCAAAAAGTTGTATATATTTGTTTGTTTTATATTTTATATGAATATATTTTTTACGCTGTCCCCAGTCGCTTTTAAGTAACTTTATCAAAGTCTTAAAGAAAGAAACAAGTTTCTGAATCATTTTTTTCTTATTTTGCTCTTGCATAGTATTTCCTTTAATCAGCGTTTCAGAGACTGGCTTGTGGCTGGCTCATTGGACAGCTTTATTTTATTTTTTTCACTCACTTGGCCGTTCAACGCCGACTTTGCATCTTTAAGATGATGTATTGCTTTTGCTCTTAGTTATTTTGTTATAGAATTGTCGCCTTTCTTTTTTGCTTAAATATTGTAAGAGTATATTTTTGTGAGTGAAACTGTGTGTATTGTAAGGCAAAATACAACAATCTCCACCACATGTTGCCCTTACTGGTTGAATATAATTCATTTTATTCTTTCAACTCATCAATTTTCATAAGAGAAATACATCCTCATATGATAAGTATGTATGTATGTTTAACGTATGAATCGTTTCTTTTATTTTTATTGGTTGCATGGTGCGAGTTTTACAGATATTTAAGTTTACTATATCAAATTTTGATATATTGCATTTCTTTTTTTTTTGTATTTTTGTTTCGTAAATATTGTAAGCAGGAGACAAATTTAAAATATTTATTTAAACCAAATAAATAAATTTAGTTTTTAGGAGTTTGTATGTTGGTTTATAATATATTTGCAACGGAATTTATTGTTTTGAAATATTTCAATAAAGGATGTAATTTATTGCTCATTTTTAGTTAAGTAATATATTGGTGTTACTTTGTTATTCCTTGGAAATATTTTATAGCCTACACGATATTTGTCATATAAGTTTCTTTTCAAGTAAGAAATATTTAAGAAAAAATGTATTCGTATGTGATTAAGTCCTTGTGTAAAAAATGCTTGTAGCATTACAGCTTATTTTTAAGAGGTAAATTATTTATATATATTTTTTTAATAAAGTATGAAAGAACTTGGCTTCCAATTATAATATATTTAACATAAATCAAGTTGACTTATATAAGCACTAATCTACTTTATAAAGAAACTGTCCCAAACAAAGAAATTAGTAACCCAACACGACTTCCAACTTGCAGCAAACGGGCAGTATTTAAATATTAATATTTAGGACAGTAAAGTGAGTGACAATTTACTTAATATAAGATATATTACTTGCAATGGGTTAAATAGTTTTTGTTTTTGAATTATAAAGATATTTTGGTGTAAAATAATCTAAAGGCTATAAAAATCCTTTGTATAGGATGCGTTGTTAAAGTGTTAATGATAAGAATTTTTAAGGTATTGAGAAAAAAAAATCATAAACTTTAGATTATGATTATACCCTATACCACCATAGGTGGTTGGGGTATAATGCGTTTGTACTGATGTTTGTAATGCACAGAAATAATTATCGGACCCCCACCTTAAACTATACAGAATCATTTTCTGAGTCGATTTAACGATGTCCGTCCATCCGTCTGGCTGTCTGTCCATGTAAACCTTGTGAACAAAGTACAGGTTGCAATTTTAAAGATATCTTGATGAAATTTGGCACGAATAATTATTTTGGTACAAAGACGAAGCCTATTGAAATTGGTTGTGATCGGTCCATTATTTCACCTAGCCCCCATACAAATGTCCTCCCGGAATAGGGGTTTACAATTGGACACAGGTCTAATGGTGTAGGGTATCATATGGTCGGTCTTGACCGACTATAGTTTCTCTCTCGTTTTAAAATGGAACTATCAACTTTAAATATTTTAGTGCGTTTTTCCCCAAGTATTTTATTTTTTCAAAATATTTTTAATATAATTTTTTTAATTGTCCAAAAATACACTAATTTTTATTTTTCTTTCTTTCATGGAAAAGAACTTAAAATATTACAGGTTATTTGTTCTCATATTTTTCTGAAAAAGATTGGAACTACAACATATTGTCTTTATTAACATTCAAAAAAATAAAAAAATAATAATAATAATAGGGCGCATACATAGCCCGATTTAAGAAATTACAATTTTTGAGAAACAACTCTAGTGTCTTCTATACAAAAAACACGGAATTGAAAATTTTTGTAAATTAATCTGTAATTTTTTAAAATTTAAATTAAATTTCACATAGGCGAAGCAGATGACAGTAAAATGTTTAGTTTAGAAGTACATAAATCTCAGGAGCGGAGCTATGTTGGCTAATAGTAGGGTACTTATGATATGGAAAATATTTAACCAGTAGTCAAATGTTTGTTTCTTACTTGCACGATTCATCTTTTATAGTTTTCAAGTTATATGCATTTTAAATTTCAATTGTCTCAATTTTATGATATCATTGTCAAGTTTTTTCCATATATAGCCTTTTTTACATTTTATTATAATTAGTGAAAGATTTATATTATGCATTGATTTGAATGAGATATGTCTTGTTTTATTTGCAACAAATTTATTTTTAATAAGAAGAACAAAAATTTGAACTTTTAACATTTCAAATTTTTATGATTTTTGGAGTTTTTTTTTTTTTTGTTTTGAAAATTTTGTATAAAATTCGAAAATCTCCAAAACTATTGCCCGTATTAAAAAAGTAATGTAAGATTTGAAGACAATTTCGACATGAATTTTCTGATACTTTTTTGGGCAAACAAGTCGTTTTCGAGATATATTGTACAACCTACTTAATTTTACAAATCGCAATTTATCGCGAGAACTAGAGAAAATTCAAAAATAATTGGTTTCTCAGTCAATTCAATAATCTGAATTGACTGAGAAACCAAGTGCCAAAATTTTTTTTCCGTTTTCCAACTCTGTGCTATATGTATTTTAGTTTTAATTTTGAAAAAAGTAGATTTCAGCCAACTTTTTTTTAACCGGGTACAATGTGCTCACATTGCTTTATTAATAAAGATATAGCCACGAAACTTCAGATCATCGTGATTAAGGTGTTCGTAAAGTAAAACAACTTAAAACTCAAAATTTATTAACTTGGTCTATATTAGGGTATTCACTCGAATATTGTTTGTTCGATTAATCGACAAATTAAAATCAAACAACTGTTCGATTAAATTAAAATCAAGAATTTCGAGTAACAATTTATTCGAGCAAATTATGCTGATTAATCGAATAATTCGAGTAAAAAATATTTTAAATATTTTAATTTTATTTTAATTTATCTTAACTACACAGAAAAAAATATTTCAAATAATTTTTTAATAAAATTATTAATTAACTTTATATTGGAATTTAATTATATGATTTATTAATATAATTAATTTTCTAATTGGTTTTCAGTTTTGTTTTTTAATAAATTGACAGGTGGTAATAAAATATAAAGAAAAATTAAATATATGTCTATAAAAGTACAGAAATAAAATAAATTTAAGTAAATTTTCAAAAATTTTCAGCTCATTGCATCTGTTTAAGGAAAAGAAGTAATAATAATATCAATTATTCTAGTTATTAATATTATCATTTTGATGATTGGAGCAAAATCAATTAAAAATTAATTAATATTACAAATTTCGTAATTGAAGTCCATTTTTACTTTTTTCTGCGTAGTTTTAATTTTAGTTTTCTAAAAAATTAAGCTTAAAAAAAATGTTTCAAAATTTGTATAGAATGTTTCGAATCTAAAAGTGGTACCACAAATTGTAGTTTTATAAAAAAAATGTATTTAGTAAAAAGAACCGAATATGTATATGCTTGAATTACAATACATAGTTAAAGGTCGTTTTTTAATTACAAAAATTAAATAAAAATATAAACGTCACTTTAAAAAATTATAAAGTAAAATTCAAATAATTTTAATATAAAGAGCGTGTGCCAAACGGTAGCAAAGTTTTGTTTTATTTTCCTATGGTGAACAAATTTTACTATTTGGCTGTGATAAATGAAAACTTTTTTCAGTTGTAAATTTTGAGACCTTTTTAAAAAAAAAACTCCACGAATTTAAGAAAATTAAATGTATTTTTAAATAATTATTTATTTTTATGAAACAAATACCAATTTTACAAAATAAACATTTAAATGAAACAACGATTTTAAAATATTTAATTTTATTATTTATTTAAAGATTGTCAAATTTTTCTATTCATTTGTCTATAGGCTAATGAAATTTTATTCACCTCATAATTGTCAAAAATTTACTTTCCTATATACTTTGCTACCGTTTGGCACACACTCAAATAAATAAAATAATAAGAAATAAATTGAAGGATTTTAAACTTGATTTGGAAAAACATACATAGTTTATATACCAATAAATGCTCAGTCTGGTGTAGAGGATATGATGGTGATGGTTTGAATGAAATTTGTTATATAGAAGGAATTGGGACTTAAAATTAAGTTTAGCATGTAAACTTGTTCTTTATGTTAAGAATCGCTGAATTACTTTATCTAAAAAAAGATAACTCAGATACTTAAAAATATTGTACAAACATTTTGAATATAACTGAAAACTCTGCTGTACATAGGTTAGTATGTCGTTAAATTAAAAAGTGAGGTTATGAGATAAAATCACACTTCGGACTACCCTTAATATAAAATTTGGTTCAAATAGATAGGCCAAATTTGTTAGACCTATTTATTTAACTATTATTTAATATATTAAATATAGAGAAACAACGACTTTATCAAAGTAAAAAACACAAATATTCATAAATATTTACGCAAATTTTAATTATATATTATTTTGGAAAGACCATTTCTTATTTTAAGCTATATTTTTGTATCCTTTTTTGATAAGCATTGAAAAATCGAGCAAAATTTTAGGTATACATTAATCGAATAACTCGAGTAACTTAAAAGATTTATTCGATTATTCTAGTAATTTAAAAACTGCATTTTCGAGTTATTTGATTATTCGAACAA
Source organism: Protophormia terraenovae (assembly GCA_951394005.1). Classification (NCBI taxonomy): domain Eukaryota; kingdom Metazoa; phylum Arthropoda; class Insecta; order Diptera; family Calliphoridae; genus Protophormia; species Protophormia terraenovae. The sequence continues at coordinate 93,848,317 of OX596076.1, forward strand.
TGAAAAAGTCGAGTAAAATGAATACTCTAGTCTATATGTAAAATGCTTTTAAATTTGATACCTAAGGAAGTCAATATCCATGGTACCAGGGTACCCCCATATAATTTCTGTATTTTGCACTACAATTAAGTTTTCGTTGCACTATTTGTTATTGAAAATCTTAGTTTTAGTGTCTTTTGATTCATATAAAGTTAAAATTTTACTAATTTTTTGCTCAAATTAGTGAATAAGCATGTCCATGACAGGCAAAATTTGCCAAATTATAAGAAATGACTCTGTTAGGATTTGAAGGAGAACTAGTTTCAGAAGTAAGCTATTTTTAAAATTTCTATCTCAAGATATTGAAATTATTTCCTATATTCGTGCTAAGGAACGTTAACTTTCGATATTGTAGTTCCAAACTTGATAGGGAGCTATGCCAACACAGACAACATTTTTTAGTGTTATATGGATCCTGTGCTGTAAAAATATTATAGTCTGTCTTGACCGATTTTCTTAGAGAGTTTATATGGAACGTGTGCTTTATTATAAATCAAGTCTTTTTAAAAATTCATACAATTTTCTCAAAAACTGGGATTTGAAGCATCATTTAAATTTAATATGGACTGCCAGACAGATGGACGATCATCGCTAAAATACTCAAATATCTTTTTCTACATATACTCAGCATTTTGCTTTAAAATCCATGAACAGTTAAATAGTTGTAATAAATAATTTGTATAAAATTATATTTCTTTGAATAAAATCATCGAAAATTATACTATGGTTCCCGGGTACCACGGACATTGACTAACGTTAATTTTTTTGGGTATATATCGTAGAGTTCAATACATTTACATACCTTAATATAAAATAGTGTTAAGGAAAAAAAAAAAAAAATAATAAATTTATTTGTGTAAGAAGCAGGGTCTTTCGAACTAAACCTATTTGTTCAATAAATTACCAATTTTCGATTTAATTTTTCAAATCGTAATACTGGAATCAGAAGGTTTTAATGTTTTTGTATATTAACAAATATGATTTAAATATAAATATTTGCTCCTCGATATCGATTAGGAAGATATAGAAAAAAAAAAATCCCATTTTTTCACATCTTTTAAAGTTTTTTAAGAATTGTTGTACTTATGTTGTTAAATCTAATGAAATTGAAAAAAGATTCGGCCGTGCCGAATCTTTGATACCCTTCACCATGTTACTTAATACCATATTACCATCTTACCCACAAATAATAAAATTTTCGCCTTAACGCCTAAATTTTTTTAACTACGAACATTTGAATACGAAAAAGAAACAGTCATAGCAAGTATTGCTTTTTAAATATAAACAACAACAATTGAATAGTTATACATGTATGTATGCATGTATGTATGTATGTTACAAACTGACTGCATATACAACCACACTGCATATACAAACAATAACTGCTGTTGCTAACAAAAAAAAAAAAACAACAACAATAACAAAGCTTAATATAAAAATTTTTCTTCGTATTTATTTTATAAATTTTTTTTATTTTTTGGACCATATCTGTGTTGTTGCGAATTGGGTTTCTGTAAAAAACCGAAATTTTATAAAAATATTTATCACCAACCTGTTCAAAAGCGAAAGCCGTAGCTTATATAGAAGCTTCAAAAAGTGAAAAAACGCGTTTTGGCCGATATCTGGAATATAGTGCACCGATTTTTTTTCATCAAAAAAAATTATAAGAAAGGTTTTGAATTTTTCGTGTAAAAACGAATTCGCTATCTTTTATAGGAGCCGAGAAAAGCCAACAGCAAATACGATTATTTGGGGGTATCTTCATTTTTTTTTTTTTTTTTTTTGGCCAATATCTCAGTTTTTATCAACAGATTTTGCTCATTTTTATTAGCGATTTTCTAAGGAATATTTCTAACAGTTTTAAATATAAAACAAATATATCCGATAACTGGGGCTTTCTAAAAACTGATTTCAACAGACAGACCGACAGACGGACATCTTTATATCGACTCCCCTATCAACAAAGATCCAGAATATATATACTTTTTGGGGTCTTAGACGAATATTGTAGAAATTACAAACGGAATGACAAACTTATATATACCCTTTACACCTGTGGTGAAGGGTATAAAAATAACGAATTAAGCATCAAAAGGTCTATGTAGTTGTAAAATAGCATTTAAAACATCTAATAATAAAAATGTTATTGCATTATTAGAAATGATGTTTGATGTAGAGCAGTAAAGCAACATTGTAATAATGTAGAATACAATAAATATAAGAAAAAGGTTTTTAAAGTTATTTCATCTTAATATTTAAGGATTTAGAATATGTAAAGTGATGAAGTTACGTATTCTAATTCTTCAAAAGTGCGAGTTAAATGAAAGATCTTTACGATTAGCACTAAAAGGCACAAATGGATGTTGACAAAGATCGTAGCGGATTAGAAAATGCATTCCATCCTGCTATAGTGCCTAATAAATCTTTTTCTGTATTCTAAAAAAATTATTACAATAATGAACTTGAGCCTGAATAAAAATTCAAAAATAAATCAATAATTTTTCTGTATATTTTTGCAAAAAGCTTCCAATAAATTTTTCCTATTATAAATAATTTTATATATTTCAAATTATATTTACATAGCTTCATCATTTTTTAAAAAATGACTAACGCATAATACAGGAGTATTTGAAATTCAATTTTGATGGTGGATAGCATGTACCCATCAAAATTTGTTGTATCAAACCATAAACCTATTTTATATTTTTCTTAAGTTTACTCAATTTTTGTTTTTCATTTCATTATAATGATTTTTCAGTTCCACATTAATAAAACCATTTTAAGAACAGATTTTTTCAAATTTTGTAAGACAACCTTTTTCAAATTAAAAAAAATTAATTAAAATTTTTACCTAAATTATAATAAGATGCTACCTAAACGTATAAATCTTTCCTATGAATATAAGTCAAATTTAAAATTTATGTCATATTATATAATTATAAAATTAAGCATAACTAAAACTAATCCCCAATTAATCACTATTTCCAATGAAATTATTATCAATTAAAAAAATAATAAAATAAACTTCCTCAATATAATCCTATTTAAAGAAAATACATGATTGAGAACAAAATAAATTTAAATACCATCTTAAAGTATTTAAGATACTTATTTTACATACTTGCCACTTACAACAAACAAACAGACAAACATACTATGTACGAACCATATAACCATATAAATAGTACATACATATTACACATACATATACTATATGTGTATGAACATTACTGTATGTTAACATAAGAAACGACGGCATATGTGAGTATGTTTGAAATTTGATTGATCCAAATAATAACTATGGAAATTAAAAAAATATACACGATTATCGGTTTATTTGTAATTTATGCCATATGTTGAAAGTGAGAAATATATACACATACATATAATAATACCCATATAAATTCACATATATACATACATATGTATATTTAAATATAAGTATGTTTCTATGAATTGATTGTATTTGATTGTCTCTCCTTCCCTATTTCTGTTATAAGAGTTACTTAAAACAATTGAAGCATAAAAATACCAATTATAAAGACTTAAATCTAACTAACGATGGATAGACCACAATAACCAACATTTCATATTTATCAACTGCTGCTGCTGTTGCTGCCACTTGATTTAGAGCAGTAAGTAAAAGACATTTAAAAACAAACAAACCATTTTTATTATTTTCTTTTTTTTTTTATATATAATGGCAAAAGAAAAATTGAAAAAAGGGAATAAAACAAACAAATATTATATTTTAGTTTTTTTTTTTTGCTTATTTTATTGATGATATTAAAACAAACAAAAACCGATTAGAAAATTTTTGAATTGTAAATGATTATAATTGAAAAAAATTATAAAAAAAATAAATACGTTGTATAATGAAAATTTCCATTTGGGTTTTTGATATGCTAGATTAAAATGTATTTCAGAGAGGGTGAAGGCTGTAAAGTGGAAAGGAAGGGAGTCTAAATAATCAGTATGTGTTGGAAAATCAACATCATCATCAATAACAATAATAATGTAAAATAAATTTACTTATATGGGTATGTGTATAAATTAATATGTGCAAGTTTTAGAAGGACCAAATAAACAGTGGGTCTAGTGATATACGTAGCGGCAAAATATGTAAATAGATGAATTTAGAAAATTAAATTTTTTTTTTTTATTATAATTTTAGACAAAATGATAAATCAGCTACAAAAATCAATCGTTTTGGTTGCGTTGTATTTTGTAAGGCGAGGTCAAAGTTAAAATTTTTCTTAAAGTTGAAAATTTGTTTCCCAGTGTACTTTTTAACTTACTTATAATTAAATAAATAAATGATAAACATAAATATAATTTTTAACTGAATTAATCGCCACTCAAAGGAACAGATCGAAAAATTGGTAATAATAAATAAGATACTAGACGGACCGAATTGAAATGTATGGAAGACTTTTTGAAGAAGACCTAAATTTACAGAAAAATCATGTTATATTCACTCTGTAATTTTATGAGATAAGCTTCAGGGTTTAAAAAATCGCAACTTGATGGTCGCAAAAAACTTGATGATAAAAAGAAAAATGTGTATATTCATCTATGATACACATACATATCTTATGGTTGAAAAATATTTGCGCTTGAATTTGGAAATTTAGATTTTTTGCCCTGATTTTTTTTAAAAGAGTGAACATTTTGCTAAAAATATTCTAAAATTTTTAAAAATATGTTCGAAGTAATTTGTTGATAATTTTGTTTTATTAAAAGTTACGACTTGAATGCATATGGGTAGACCTTGTAAATCTTTAAAAACATTACAAAAATTTTTCAGTCCGGAACAAACAAAAAATTTTAGAAGATTAATTTAACTTTTTATTGCATAGATATATTTATATGATTCTTAATATATTTAGAATATTATTATTAATATTATTTAGAATTTTGTAAAAAATCCAGTGATTATTTAAAAAAATAAAAATTAAAAATCTTAAAAAACGAGTCCAAAAATGAGGCTAAAATTTGCTTTATCTCTTAAACTAAAAGAGATAACCTGCACATGACCAGAAGAACTTATAATTAGAATTTTAAGCATATTTTTGAGAAATAATGTTAATATTTAGAGCTAAATAAAATTTAAGCTAGTGGATGTATTTTAATGAAATTTTGTCACAATATAGATAAATTTCTTAAAAAAATCAAGAAAAAAAAAATAATAACTTCCACTTTTTTGTACCAAAATGCCCGAAATCTTAGTCCGAGGAAAACTTGTTTCAATAATTGACTTTTTTCATTATAAAGGTCACTCTGCCATTGTAAAAGGCTCGGCTCATTACATATTTTTTGTGTGTTTAACCAACATATAGGGCTATATGTCAATATATTTTTTCTTGATCTCGGCTTTGACATTTTTAAATTTAAGAAAACAAATTAAAAAACTTTTTCAAAATTGACAAGGTTTGAATAGGGCTTGAGGGGAAACCGTTCCCCAGGGAGCCTCCGATTTTATTTCACATATACACTGTCGGACAAAATAAAATGCGGTTTTTTTACTCTTGCTTTTTAGTTCATAATTATTACCTTCTAGGTGGATAATGGGCTACTTTTTTGGTGTGCAGGCATTTGTCGTATTATATTCTTTAAACCAATATACAAAAGTAGTTTTTTAAATAAGTGTGTTTCGAGTTTGGAGCAAAAGTATTGTGTTGGTCATGCATTTTTTGCGACAAAATAAAGTGACACTTTATTTAATTTCTTAAATTTGGCTCCAATTTTCGAATTTATGATACAAAACGGAAGGCATGTGCTTAAGAAGTGCTAAATTTTAATATCTTATTCATTATATTTTATTCATTAAAATACATACCAGAGGTGACCAACTTTGAAGGTCTATCCTTTATTCCCTTGACACGCTATTAGCCTGTACTCCTCCAAATCAACTTGAAAATACCTCAGCTCTGACCATGCGAAATTTTATTTATAAATGAAATTGAAAAAAGATTCGGCTGTGCCGAATCTTTGATACCCTTCACCATATTACCATCTTACTATCTTATCGACATCATATTACCATATTACCGACAAATAATAAAATTTTCGCCTTAACGTATGCTTTCATATTTTCACATATTTAAATCTAAATTTTTTTCAAACTACGAAAATTTGAATATGAAAAAAAAACAATCATAGCAGGCTTTGCTTTTAAAAAATAAACAACAACAATTCCATATTTATTTTTTTATGTGTGTATATACAAACTGACTGCATATACAAAGAACAACAACAACACTGTTATTCATTATATTACTTCTGTTGCTAACTAAACTACTTGTCTTATAGGCAAAAACGTCACTAATAGTCATTACAATGCTTAATATACATGTTTGTGTATGTATTTATGTATATTCTTAACAGATATGTTTCAGTTTTAAAAAATAAACAACAACAATTCCATATCTATTTATTTTTGTACAGACTGCATATACAAAGAACAACAACAACACTGTTATTCATTATATGACTGCTGTTTATAACTAAACTACTTGTCTATACAAAAAACAAAAAACGTCACTAATAGTCATTACAATGCTTAATATACATGTTTGTGTGTGTATTTATATTCTTAACAGATTTGTTTTTGGGCCATAACTCTGTTGATTATGAACGAATTTGGTTTATTAAAAAAAACGAAATTTTATAAAAACATTTATAACTGACCTATATAAAAATAAAAATCTGTAGCTTGAAAAAGGGCTTAAAAAATAAAAAAATCGTTTTCCCCGATATCTCAGTTATTACTGAACCGATTTATTTCATTTTTTCAGAACAAAAATTCAGAAAATAATATCCGAGACCCCTTTAAAAATTCGAAGTCCCTGGTATATACAGAGGCTTCAGAAACTGAAAAACCGGTTCCAAAAACCGGTTTTTAAAGCATATCTCCGCCATTTATAAACCGATCCTGCTGATTCAAAAAACCGAAATTTTATAAAAATATTTGTGACCGATCTGTATAAAAATAAAAATCTATAGCTTAAACCAGGGCTTCAAAAAATAAAAAATGCGTTTTGTCCGATATCTCAGTTATTACTGAACCGATTTATTTAATTTTTTCAGAACAAAAATTCAGAAAAAAATGTCCGAGACTTCTTTGTAAAAACGAAGTCCCTAGTATATACAGAGGCTTCAGAAACTGGAAAACCGGTTCCAAAAACCGGTTTTTTTTAACATATCTCCGCATTGTATGAACCGATCTTGCTGAATTCCAATAGCAAAATTCTCGAAAGCATTTCCGATCGTTTGATATATATATTATATATGTCAGTTATCGGTGGGCTTCATAAACGCCATTTCAACCGACACACGGACGGACGGTCGGACGGACGGACGGACGGACGGACGGACATGGTCCTATCGTCATCACTTCTTACAAGGATCCCGAAAATGTCAACTTTTTTGCTCTCCGACGAAAATTGTGGGAATTACAAACGGAATGACAAACTTATATATACCCTTTACACCTTTGGTGAAGGGTATAAAAAAACGGTATTTTTAATATTCTGAAAAAATAATTATAATGTAGACTTAACTGTTCGTCCTGCACATGTAAAATTTTAAGCTGGAGCCTCATTTAGTTTAGAAGTTAAGGACTAAAATAAAATCTAATTACTTACAACTTCTTAACTATACAGAATAATTTGTTTTTTTTAGTAACATTTTAGTTTATAGAATATAAACTAAAGTCAAATTTTGTATATCAAATTTCATCATTTAAATCGTTTTGATATGGAATTAGGTTAGGTTAGGTTAGGTTTGAAGGGTGGCTTACCATAGCGAGTGCACTTGGAGACCATAAGGCCCATTGTGAAACCCTAAGAAAGAGAAATAATATATAGTATCATAATATCATAATTATAAAACCCCACCTAAATATCAACGATATACTATTCGATCAGATCATATTGAACCAGCCCGTATTTCTAATAAACTTAATCAGGTTTTGTTAGTGGCATGTCGTTAAGACAGTCCAGATCGCTACAGAGTTGTCGACTGAGAAATCTCAGTCTATGCTCTTGGACATTCCCATAACTGATGCTGTACGGATTCTTCCTATATTCCCCGGGTGGCCCATATACGTCTAAACAGTTCGAAGTTCTATCAAAGGATAATAGTGCCATAGTCCTATTTCGTAACCATTGAGGCCATAATGTCCTTGATACTCTAAAGTTGGTGATTGAAGACCACCTGAGTGTCATTTCGCCAATTGACCATTCATCGAGAGTATTAGATAAGGAAACGAAGGAGATGAAAATGTCATCGCTAACTGCGCTAAAGCCCAGGGCCGACGCATTTACTACACATTCTTTGGCCCTTTCGTTGCTCTGAATATCCTCATGGCCCGGAACAAACACCAGCTGAACTTGGTAATGACTGAGTAGAGCTAAAGAGTGTATGCAATCGGTTATGCCAAATGCATAACCGATTGCATTGCAGTCCAAATGACTTTATCATATGGGAGTTTAGAGCCTTGATTGCAGCAATACTGTCTTCATATACGCCAATGCTCGATGCACAGAAATGAAATTATCAAATCTACCTAGCTGCCACATTAATGGCGTATATTTCGGATTGGAAAACTGTACACGAGTTCGGTAATCTGAGGGACATTTTCCATTTTTTATCCATCAGTGAAAAGTGAAAATTAGCCGCCCATTCTAATATGGAATTACTCGTATGTAAAAAATTATTATACAATATTAAAAATATTTACCTGTCTGATATACATATATGATACATATTGTCTACATACTTTTGTAAATGAATCAAATACAACAATTTCAATCCAGATATCTCAGCCAAAACTATTAAAAACTATTTTAATGGATTTACATTTGTATATGTCAATGAATGAAAGTAAAGTTTATTTATGTACTGAAAATTGTATTCTTATTCTGAAAAATATATGTCCTCCTCCTATGATAGAATTTATTTTATTCTAAATTATTCAAAATTTAATAAATGATTTTTTTCTTTTTGCTATTTATTAATTCACCAGGAAATAGGGATTCACGTTGGAATCTCATTTGAGGAATAGTATAACTTACTAAAGAAATACATAAGTCAGTTGGTAAGAATTATTTATCATTTTATTTAAATTGCTGTCTTAAAACTTTTACAATTTTGACAATTTACTTATTAGCAGACATCCTTAAGTTCCACTGTAAATCACAGAGATACAAAAAAAAAAAATTAAAACAAATATCAATCTCTCTGTACAGTCATGCATATATTTGTGGGTTCTACTTCTTCTAACCAAACAAATACTTGATGAGGGGCTTGTTTTATTTTATTTTTTATTTTCTTTTTCTACTATGGGCTTCCTTTTATTTTCATTTCTCTTGCCAATAGAATCTGGTCAATATTGATAACAAATGCCAATGATATTTAACAAGTGTTTGCATATTGTAGAGAAATAGCAACAACTTTGGCAAGAAAAAGAAATGGTACATTATAGAAAAGGAAAATCTATAAACTTACAAATATAAAAATAAAAAAAAGTATTACTATGCAACATATTATACCTCCTAAGCACATGTAGACAGACAAACAGACAATCAATGCAAAACCTACAAGAAAGATTCATATAGGAAACTTCTAACTTATGGTGTAATGTAATGAAATTTACATATTGAACAGGTTTACTTATTTTGCTTATTCATATAAAGTTTAACAAGCAGCAACACAAATAAAATAAAAAAAACCTCATTGAATGTACAAAATACAAAGTTTAATATTGTACAAAATCTTAAGTTCTAATATTACGAAATGTTTAATTCTCTAACATGTTTTGTATCGACTACATTAGAAACAAGTACGAAAACTACTAGTTAGCCAATATTAGAACAACGTTGAATTAAATGACTAGTACAATATAATGTCTGATTGTGTTTTTATTACAGAACATTTCTATACAGACAAGTTGTCTGTAGAACATTTATGACATGTGTTACATTGTTTTATGTTTAAATATATATACATATATAGTATATATATAAACGTGTTGCAAGTATGTTCCCTTTTTTTTAAGTGCCAATTTTAAAACATATTCATGGCCACAGACAAAAACAGCAACAAAGATAAAACCAACAATTGAACAATAGAAACAATGCCATAATATTACAATAACATGATATAGTAAATCTTCTTAGGAAAAGTGAAAAATAAAACAATTTTACATTCATTGATATTTTATAGTAAATTTATACACTGGGTAACAATTCGTCTTAGCGATTAACATATTTAAACTTTTGTCAAAAAGCTTAAACAAATTTTTATAATTTTCTCGATACACAGAAAAAATTATTTCAAATAATTTTTTAATAAAATTATTAATTAACTTTATATTGGAATTTAATTATATGATTTATTAATATAATTAATTTTTTAATTGGTTTACAGTTTTGTTTTTTAATAAATTGACAGCTGTTAATAAAATTTAAAGAAAAATTAAATATCTGTCTATAAATGTACAGAAATAAAATTAATTTAAGTAAATTTTTCAAAAATTTTCAGCTCATCTATTTAAGGAAAAGTAGTAATAATATCAATTATTCTAGTTATTAATATTATCATTTTGATGATTGGAGCAAAATCAATTAAAAATTAATTAATATTACAAATTTTGTAATTGAAGTCCATTTTTAATTTTTTCTGTGTAATAATTTGTTTCATAATCAAATATAATTTTAAATTCGATCCTTTGACGGTTTACTCTATAAATTGTCGCAGTTATTTTTAATATTTTTATGTAATGTATAGGATCCCAGCAAAATAAAAAAAAAATGACCAAAGCTTTTCAAAAATAATATTTTTTACCACTTCAAAAATAGAACAAAGTGCATATTTTAAACTTTTTTGGAAGTTCTTAATAATTGCTTCAAAAAAAGTAAAAAAAAAATAAATGAATTTTTAGTGGAAATAAAGGTTAATAATTTCTGAGAAAATTTAAATTTTACAAATTTCAAAGCATTTTTATTTTATTTTAATAAGGCTAAAACAGAATTTTTGTTAAAAAATTATATAAATACAGTTCTAAGGGAAGTACTTCAAAAGGAACAAAAGGAATGAACAGAAATTATAAAAGAAGAACATCCTACCAAAAATGTTAAATCCATGACTTTTTCAGTTCCTTTATTGCTGGGATACATTGTGTATGTGCATTGATTGAGGGTTTTGTATGACTCTTGTGTTCAATTGTTGTTTTTTGTGGACTGAAAATTTATTTGCGTCAAATATCATTAATTTTTTTTTTTTCGAAAATTTTCTATTAAAAAAAAAAAAAAAAATAATAATAATAATAATAATAATAAAAACCAACGAAAATATTTCTATTAAAGGAAAATTCAATGAAAATTTTGTATAAAAAGTAAATCAACAGACATTTCTTACACAGAAAAATGTAAAAATGGACTTCAATTACGAAATTTGTAATATTAATTAATTTTTAATTGATTTTGCTCCAATCATCAAAATGATAATATTAATAACTAGAATAATTGATATTATTATTATTTCTTTTCCTTAAATAGATGCAATGAGCTAAGAATTTTTGAAATTTTACTTAAATTTATTTTATTTTTGTACTTTTATAGACAAATATTTAATTTTTCTTTATATTTTATTAACAGCTGCCAATTTATTAAAAAACAAAACTGTAAACCAATTAAAAAATTAATTATATTAATAAATCATATAATTAAATTAAATAAAAGTTAATAATTTTATTAAAAAATTATTTGAAATATTTTTTTCTGTGTATACAAAAGTAAATCATTAAAAATTTTTGTATAAAAAAGAAAAAAATCAAAGAAAACTTTCTATAAAAAGAAAATTCTACGAAATCTTTCTATAAAAATAAAATAAACAAAAAGTTTTTGTAAAAACCTGATTCAAAATTTTATAAATAGAAAATTCATGGAAAATTTGCTATAAGAAGAAAATTTTCTAAACAAAGAAAATTCAGCAAAAATTTTCTATAAAGAGAAAATTGAACGACAATTTTGCAAAGAAAAATATCCATAAACAAAATTCAACAAACATTTTCTAAAAAAAACGAAAACTGTTCATAAAAAGCAAATTAATCGAAAATTTTCTATAAAAAGAAAATTAAAAAAACAAGCACGAATGTTATATTCGGCTCGGCCGAATCTATATACCCATCATCAACTTTTTAAAAATTTATGTTATATGTGAGGTGGGCGGACCACGCCTATTTTTTGTTTTCGAGTTTACATTGGTCCTTGAACTATATATATGAGAGGTGGGCGGTAAAGTATGCGGACCACGCCCATTTTTGGTTTCCGAGTTTATATCGACACTCAACTATTTATAAAAAATTTTGTTGTCGTACATGCTTTTGTTTAAGAGATATTAGCAGAAAAGTATGAAACGGACACCCTGTGTTTCTAGTTTTTAGCCCATAACTTTTTTGTTTATTAACCGATTTTGCCCATTTTCGACATGTTACACACGGAATGATAAAATCAAAATACCCACTATCAAAAAGATGGGGATGCAGATGAAGATCTTAGCGGATCAGAAAATGCATTCCATCCTGCTAGTGTCTAATAAAATCTTTTTCTGTATTCTACAAAAATTATTACATTAATGAACTTGAGCCTGAATAAAAATTCAAAAATTTTTAATGATTTTTCTTTTCATAGAAAATTTTCTTATTTTGGAAATGGGCGGACCACGCCCATTTTTGGTTTCCGAGTTTATACTATTTATACAAAATTTTGTTGTCGTACATGCTTTTGTTTAAGAGATATTAGCAGAAAAGTATGAAACGGACACCCTGTGTTTATAGTTTTTAGCCCATAACTTTTTTGTTTATTAACCGATTTTGCCCATTTTCGACATGTTACACACGGAATGATAAAATCAAAATACCCACTATCAAAAAGATGGGGATGCAGATGAAGATCTTAGCGGATCAGAAAATGCATTCCATCCTGCTAGTGTCTAATAAAATCTTTTTCTGTATTCTACAAAAATTATTACATTAATGAACTTGAGCCTGAATAAAAATTCAAAAATTTTTAATGATTTTTCTTTTCATAGAAAATTTTCTTATTTTGGAAAATTTTTTATAAATTTTCTTTTTTTCAAAATTTTCTTTTCACTGAACATTCTCTATAAATTTTCTTTTTACAGAAAATTTCATATACATTTTCTTTTTAATGAAAATTTTCTACAAATTTTTTTTTTCAAAATTTTTTTTCTTTTAAATTTTCTTTCTGTAGAAAATTTCTAGGCATTTTTATTTAGAAAAAATTTTCAGTAAATTTTTATTTTATCGTATAGAAAATTTTTAATGAATTTCGTTTTCATAGAAAATTTTCTAACTTTGGAAAATTGTTAATAAATATCCTTTTATCATAATTTGCAATAAATTTTCTTTGCATAGAAAATTCTCTATTAATTTTCTTTTTATAAAAAATTTTCTGTTTATAGGAAATTTTACGAAAACCTATAATATTTCTGGATAAATTTTCTATTAATAAAAATTTTATGATAAATGGAAAACAAACGGAAAATTTTGTACTAAAAAAATAGTCGAAAATATTACATTTGATTTTTATAGAAAATAATCGAAAATTTTATATCGATATCAAAAATAAATAAATTTCCTTTTTATCAGAGACCGGATTTTAATACTAAAAAAACTAACTTTTTTTTTTCAATCGAAAAACAAACTTTAATGTTCAAATAATTATAAAAATCCATCAAGATTTTTTATTTTCATCAATAGTTTCATTTTTTTCATCATGATCGAAATAAAAAGCATAAATATCTTTCGTGATCTATTTGTTTTAATTAAATTTTCTTTTAATAGAATACTTAATTAAAAACTAAATTTTCTTTTTTTTTTATTTTTTGTTGTCCTGTGTTAACTCATATTAACTAAATACTCCCCATTTATCTATAAAAGTTTTACAGCCTTGTACCACAGAAAAAAATCTTGGCCTAAACAAAATAGACTCGATTACAAGTGGAAACATTCGATTTTTATTGCTTATTCGGTAGGATTATTGTAATGAATTACCTTTTATAGACATATGTACGTATTAAAAGATGCACATACAAACATCACAAACACATACTTCCTTAACAAATATAGTCAAAAAGTTTGATTGTGTTTAGTCAAAAGTCTTTTACTTTTCATTTCTATTGTTTTCATGTTTTCATTCAGAATTTTTTTTTTTTTGGTTTTGGCTCAATAATCCTAGTTTTAGTCCGAGATATGTACTCACAATAACAGACTGCTTAGTTTAAGATATTTACTGGTTTGTTATCCTTGTATGTTTAGTTACACATTCATATACATTTGTTAATACATATAACGTAATGCACATGTATGGTTGTTTGTAATCCTTCAAAACATGTTAACGTATATATTTAAGTGTAAGTGAATATTAACCACAAAATGTAAAATTCGTTCTAACGTTCGTTCATTTACTTGGCCCTATATAATGTACATATGTTTTAAGCTGGTTTTATATATACACGCACACACACGAGTAAAAGGACTCATAAATGTTAGATTACTGTTTCTGATGGTACATGTTTTTCTATTTTCTTTCAGTTGTTGAAAAACAAGATATATTTGTCTGGTTTATTCTATGCTGACATTTGGTTAAGATGCATTTTATATTTTCTTTTTCAATTGTTTCAGCAAATTATGATTTGTTTAAAAAAACCTGCTTATGTCAATAATGTTTGTTTTTTTTTTTTTTTTGGTTTTAGAGGAGAAAAAAGTTAAGTTTCCAAAGATTATATATGATTTGTAAATAACTGTTGGTTAGACACGTTTATAACGTAAATTTAAGTTGAAATAAAATTTAATTAATGATTCATAATTTTCAAATAAATGGACATAAGAAAAACACTTAAACCTAAACGTGTTTTATTCACGTTCAAAAAGTTAAAAAAATATATATATATATTGAATGGAAGCTTGATGATATTGAAGTATATTATTTAATGTGCCTATAAGATATATTAAACCTCGATATATCAGATCTCTTTTAGTAATATGTAACTACTTTATTAAAAAAAATTGTAAGAAATATACAATTTTTTTTTTTAAATAGTGGAATTGTCCCAAAACAATTTATATTCCAATTTTTATCAAACATAATAATTTTTTTTTTATTATTATAGGGAGAAAAAAATTGAAAAATTGCATTTGCATTATGAATGAATTTTTAAATGATAATGTTATTATTAAAAAAATTTTTTTCGTGCTCCTTCGGAAAATAATATGTGGACTAGACGCATGCTTAACTCGAATCTGCTTTCAGTTTTTTCACATCAGGTCAAGATTTGTCGAGTATGTCGAGTATATGTCACTATAACTAGAGAACGGTATGCACGATTTATATAAATAATATACCAAAATATGCGGAATAAAATTGGCTTTAAGTCGTTTTACTAACGCTCAATAGTTTAGAAGATATTGCGAAATAAGTGTCCGAAAATTTTTCATGCTGAATTCAAGATTTCTTTTTTTTTTTTTACTAAAACTTTTTTTTAAAAGTGAAGACATCAAAAATATTTCAGATTATCATCTTTATCTCAAAGCTGGCAAAACTGCGAAATTGATGCACAAATCTTGATTGCATTCATAGTTAAGTTAGTTTATCCATGCATACCTACAGTTAAGTGCAAATACACTAGATAAACTCGAAAAAGGCATTTATTTCTAAAAAAAATATTAAACTTTGGATTTTGCAAAAGCTCATATGAACAAAAAGATATAGTTTTGGAAACGAGTACTCTTCACAGATGAAAGTAAGTACAATATTTTCGAAAGAGATTGACGATCGATATTTTGGAGAAAACCAAAAAACCCATAGACCTGCAAATCATTATATTTATCACATAACATAATGTGTATGTAGAGTTTAGTCCTTAAATGTATATATTTGTATTCCGGATCCTCGTGAAATTCGAGGATGATCTAGCCGTGTCTGCTAGTCTGTTGAAAATTCAATAGGGCTCGGAGCGGATGCGTTTTGTTTTCATAAGTTTAGTGGTTGATGAGAAAGATACTCCCGCAAAATTTTAAAACTTTTGCTGTAGCAGAATTTAAGTTATCCAACAATTAGTATTTTCTTTGTAAATGAAATTATTTCTACAAAATATTAAGACTGTATGTATTAGTTCTGAAGATGTGTGATTTACTTTGTATTGGGGCTAACATTTCCCCTGCTCTTATCGAAAAATAAAGTAGCCTATTTTGCTTTCGGTTATTACAGAATGATACTGGAAATTTCAAGGAATTCGGTATAGGGGTTTAGCTTTCTATAAAGCCTAAACAATCAAACTAACAGACAAAAAAACAGAGCTTCATTTTTATATCGATTAAAGTTAAATCGACTCAGAAAGTGATTCTGAGTCGAACGGTACACTTTAGGGTGGGGGTCCGATAATTATTTTTGTGCGTTACAAACATCAGCACAAAACGCATAATACCTCAACCACCTATGGTGTTGTAGGGTATAAAAATCTTCGGACCCCCACTTTAAAATATACTGTTCGACTATATTATAAAAGCATTTGTCTTATGGGATAATAAACAAAAAAAAAAAAAAAAAAATTTCTATAACAGAAGTATCCTCATTTGAGCAGCTCTGAAAATTCCCTTAAGAATTTTCAAGTTCTAGTCAATTGTAGGAAATGTTGTGAAATGTTATTAAGTCGTCCTATGTAACACGCTCCAGTTTAGCTTAAATTTATTTTGATAAATTACAAGTAATTATTTCCCATGTTAAGTTTTTTTCATCTTAATTTGTCTTAAACCAACGACTTTATATATTCCCATATTTTATGCTGTCACTATGTCCAAGTTTGGTTCCTCTATTCTCTCAATATAGCCTTGGAATAAGAGACTTAATAATATTTTAGTTTATTTTTAAACCGTAAATCTTCGTTTATTTAATTTCATTACTCTCTTAATAACTTTTTTTATCTAAAAATATTTAGCAAAATTACTTATCATTTAAATATTTTGTCATTATGGCTAGACATGAAATATTTCCTCCATTATTAATATTAAAATCAAGGGTTAATTTAATTTTAATGGAAAACTTTCACAAAAAAGATCTAATTGTTGCTTTTCAAATATAAACACTAACACATAGAAAGATTGTTAATTTTTTATTTGTTTTTGTATTCCTTAACTACTAAGTACGACGCATTTTGTGGTTTTAATTGCTGTTAGTCATACCTTCTAAATAACCACAATTGTTGCCCATAACGACCAATTGTCATGATGAGACCAATATGAGTGTTTGTCAAAACAAAAACCAACGGCAACAGCAACAGTAAAAGGGATAATAAAAAAAAAGTAAGAAAGAAAACATAAAACAATAACAAATAAACATCATCAGCATCATGTGTGCAGCATCAAAATAATATTTAAAACCTCTCAAGCATTAATGTGGTTAACTGCTCATAAACTTTTGGGTGTTAGGAAGGACCTAGGAGAAAAACAGTTAAAGTTAGAAGTGAGTGGGTGTATAGTTGAACACTGGAAGCGAAAGTATAAATATGAGGCAAATCTACGAATGGGTATGAAGTGTTTATTGCAATAATATTAATCTTGTTGGTGAACGATTTAAACACAACAATCACACAATTGTATATTAAAACAGTCTCGGCTAGAATTCAACTTCCAATCACCACAAACTAATACTTTTAGATTGTTTATTCTTTTATGTGTATGTAAGTGTGTATGTTTTTTTTTAAGGAAATACTTATTTCGTGTTGTTGATATATCTGTTCAAGGATTTTTTCCTTTTATCATTATTTTGTTATTGTTTTTTGTGAAAATAAACATTTGATTTTTTTTGCTACTGTTCACTTACGTATATAAAATTTTATCCATTTAAAGCTCTACCATTTGATTGGGCTTTTGTGTATAAAATTTGTGTGTGTGTTTTTCTGTTTTTGAGTACATATATATTTCTCTAATCACTAGACATTTGATTGGACTGAAGTGTATTATTTTTTTGTTCGGCCAAACATAAGTGCCCGTATACATGCAAGTTTTTTTTACGTTTTGTTTGTGTGTGCCACTTTGTTTTTCCTAAAAGCCATGAAAACAGTATGAATAAAAAAAAAAAAAAAAAAAAAAAATCGACCAGAAATCACTTAATCCACCTTAGCCTCATAAATCCTTTTTCGGTAATAATGATACTTGTTATTTTGTTATTATTTTTTATAACAAAATAAGTTTGTCATTCCGTTTGTAATTCTCACAATTTTCGTCGGAGAGCAAAAAAGTTGACATTTTCGGGATCCTTGTAAGAAATAATGACGATAGGACTATGTCCGTCCGTCCGTCCGTCCGACCGTCCGTCCGTCCGTCCGTGTGTCGGTTGAAATGGCGTTTATGAAGCCCACCGATAACTGACATATATAATATGTATGCCAAACGATCGGAAATGCCTTCGAGAATTTTGCTATTGGAATTCAGTAAAATCGGTTCATACAATGCGGAGATATGTTAAAAAAACCGGTTTTTAGAACCGGTTTTCCAGTTTCTGAAGCCTCTGTATATACTAGGGACTTCGTTTTTACAAAGAAGTCTCGGACATTTTTTTCTGAATTTTTGTTCTGAAAAAATGAAATAAATCGGTTCAATAATAACTGAGATATCGGACAAAACGCATTTTTTATTTTTTAAAGCCCTGGTTTAAGCTATAGATTTTTATTTTTATACAAATCGGTCACAAATATTTTTATAAAATTTCAGTTTTTCGAATCAGCAGGATCGGTTTATAAATGGCGGAGATATGCTTTAAAAATCGGTTTTTGAAACCGGTTTTTCAGTTTCTGAAGCCTTTGCATATACCAGGGACTTCGAATTTTTAAAGGGGGCTCGGAAATTATTTTCTGAATTTTTGTTCTGAAAAAATTAAATAAATCGGTTCAGTAATAACTGAGATATCGGGGAAAACGAATTTTTTATTTTTGAAGCCCTTGTTCAAGCTACAGATTTTTATTTTTATATAGATTAGTCATAAATGTTTTTATAAAATTTCGTTTTTTTTAATAAACCAAATTCGTTTATAATCAACAGAGTTATGGTCCAAAACAAATCTGTTAAGAATATAAATACACATACAAACATGTATATTAAGTATTGTAATGACTATTAGTGACGTTTTTTGTTTTTTGTATAGACAAGTAGTTTAGTTAGAAACAGCAGTAATATTATGAATAACAGTGTTGTTGTTGTTCTTTGTATATGCAGTCTGTACAAAAATAAATAGATATGGAATTGTTGTTGTTTATTTTTAAAAACTAAAACATATCTGTTAAGAATATACATAAATACATACACAAACATGTATATTAAGCATTGTAATGACTATTAGTGACGTTTTTGCCTATAAGTTTAGTTAGCAACAGAAGTAATATAATGAATAACAGTGTTGTTGTTGTTCTTTGTATATGCAGCCAGTTTGTATATACACACATAAAAAAATGAATAAATATGGAATTGTTGTTGTTGTTGTTTATTTTTTAAAAGCAAAGCCTGCTATGATTGTTTTTTTTATATATTCAAATTTTCATAGTTTGAAAAAAATTTAGATTTATATATGTGAAAATATGAAAGCATACGTTAAGGCGAAAATTTTATTATTTGTCGGTAATATGGTAATATGATGTCGATAAGATAGTAAGATGGTAATATGGTGAAGGGTATCAAAGATTCGGCACAGCCGAATCTTTTTTCAATTTCATTTTTTACTGTTTTTGTAATATCGTACAATTGTTTTTCTAAGTAAATAAATATAAAACAACGGCTGTGGCTTTATTTTCTAAGTAAATAATATATTGATAAGACCTAGTTAGAGGAGTTATTTATAAATAAATTTTCCTTTAGAAGGATTAAAGGATTTTGGTGTTGGTTTTGTTCAATAGGTAATGATTTTAAAGACATTTTGATTGATTGTATGGAGCTTAAGAAATGTGGTTGGTGAAGAGGAAGAAAGAGGGTCAAAAAGATATTGCAGCGAAAATTGTTTCGCTATTAAACTTAATTAGAACTTAATTTTGGTATATATAAGGTCCTGGATTTTTTCCGGTTTTATTAGTCTTAGTTTGGCTCCACTTGATGGGGTTTTAAATTCCCAGCACAGTATCACATTTAGCTAAATTAGAGCAACAAAAGTGCGAAAATAAAGATGAAGTTTTTTTTTGGTATTTATTACTTCTACATTCTATATTATGAAAAACATAATTAAAATATTAGAATGTGTCTACAGCACGAAGTATGAATTTTAAAAATTGCAACTTTTAAAAATATTTGCAGATATTTTTATGAATTTTTGCGTATATTAAGAAATGTATACACATTATTTTATAATATTTTTTATTAATAATAATTCCTAATATTAAACAAGCGCGAATGTTATATTCGGCTCGGCCGAATCTATATACCCACCATCAACTTTTTCAAATTTTATGTTATAAAAGAGGGGGCGGTAAAGTGGCAGTAAAGTGGGCGGACCACGCCCATTTTTTGTTTCTGAGTTTACGTTGGCCCTTGAACTATTTGAACACAATTTGACCTTATATGGGATGTGGGCGGTAAAGAGGGCGGACCACGCCCATTTTTAGTTTTCGAGTTTATATCGACCCCCAAACTTTGTATAAAAAATTTTGTTGTCGTACATGCTTTTGTTTAAGAAATATCAACAGAAAAGTATGAAACGGACACCCTGTGTTTCTAGTATTTGACTCATAACTTTTTTGTTTATAAACCGATTTTACCCGTTTTCAATATCAAACAAACCTTATATAGGATAAATATTTATGCTGCTTTCAACAGATAGACAGACGGATGGACATAGCTAGATCGACGCAGAATTTTGATTTTTTGATTTGTTACATACGAAATGATAAACTCAATATACCCACATATAGTATATATATTTTAGAAATTTAAAAATTTCCATCGAGTTCCAATTTATAAATATGATTTAGAGTATATAATATTGGCAGAAAATTTTTGAAGTACAGTGACTCCACTCGTCAATTTTTATAGAAAATATTCTTTTTCACTTACAGAATACAAAATTTTGGTCCAATATTTCCAAAACTGGATTTATGTCATTCTAAAACTGCCAAATGTGACACTATGCCCACGAAAGCTTTCATTTTTATAGCCCTAATTTGAAATCATGTATAAGTCTTTATTATCTTCCAGCTTAGTTTTAATTGAAGGTCTTTATATAGCCATGGTATAGTTTTAATTACAGGTCTCCATGTATTACAAGTTAAGATGTAATCCTGGATCTCTAAATTGTCCCAATTTGGATTAAATTGCCATTATTAATATGATATTAGTTTAACTTTAATTCATGGACTTTATGTAGCTTAAAATAGCTTCATGAGACCATATGTCCTCTCAGTTTAGCTCCTAAAAAAGAGATAATATATATTATTTATATAGTCCCAGTTTATCTTTAATCTTAGAACTTTTTAAAGTTTCAGTTTAGTTTCATCATAGATTTTAATGTAGTCCTAGCTTGCTTTCTAGCTGGTCTCGGCGCAGGAGGAGGACCTACGAAATGGGTTACCTCGGATATTATATAAGAAATAATTAAAAGAGTTAAATACTTTAGGAGATTCTCCTCCTGCCCACAGACCAGCTAGAGACTTGGTCTCCTCCAAAACATTTGAAAAATACCTGAGTAATAACTATGTGCAATTTCATTTCAAAGTTACATAAAATTATTTAAAACGAGAAAAAAAGGTATAGTCTGTCAAGACTGACCATAGAATTTTCGGAACAGAGGTTTATATGGGAGCTATGGTTAATCGTGGACCGATCTTCATAAAATTTGGTACGAAGATTGATCTTTGCACCGAAATTTATCAAAATATTTTTATTTTTAGAGCATTTTTGAGTGTTGAATCTCTATTTCGGGGGGACATTTGTATGGGAGCTAGGTGAAATAATGGACCAATTTCAATAAGCTTCGTCGTCTGTATCATAAAAGACCCACGTGCCAAATTTCATTAAATTTCCTTCAAAATTGCGACCTGTACTTTGTGCACAAGGTTTACATGGACAGCCAGCCAGCCGTCCTGCCAGACGGATGGGCGGACATTGTTAGATCGATTTAAAAACTGATTCTGAGTAGATTGGTATACTTTATGGTGTGTATTGGATAACTTTTTCTATGCGTTACAAACATCAGCAAAAACGCATAATACCCCAACCACCTATGGTGATGTAGGGTATAAAAACACATTGTAACTACTGTGCACTTATGTATATAGAATGCTGCAGTACACATTTACCATAGAAATTAAGGAAAATGTGCAAATTGTTTTTAAAATGTGTGAAAATGTGCAAGTTAGTTTTTAAAATGTAAAGTATTTATGCAAGTATTTGGTATCATTGGAAAGGCTGTTACTTGAAAATAATAATATATAAATAGTTAAGTATTGGAACTAAATTTTTTTCATTAAATTAATCAAAAAACTAAAAAATATTGTCTTTAGTGTTATTTTGTAAGAAAAAAATTAATATTTGAACTTAAATAGAATCTATATTAATTAAGCTATCATTATGCTATTTTAGTTTAATATAAAAAAGTTGTCCTTAAAAGAAGATTCCCATTTTTTTTATTCCGAAATACCCAAAATTCTAGTTCGGGAAAAGCTTGCCGCATAAATTGACTTTTTTCTGTAAAATGATCACGCTGTCTTTATAAGAGGCGTGGCTTATTAAATATTTTTTGTGTGTTTAGCGAACATAAATATTTTTTTTTTTTAATTTGAGCTAGCGGGAGACTGTTACCCCAACTGCTCTCGGATTTGTTTCACATGCATTTATGTTTACATGTATTTATTTTAAGTATTTTTTAGGAACATGGAAAAAAAATGATGGTCCACAGGAAAATAATGGATTTTAAGGTGAAAAAATGTTACCACCTTTTTTAAAAAAAATTTAAATTTTTTTCAAATTTTCTATTTCCAAATAATATAACTTTTTATATAAACCACATAGATATATGATTCTTGCACGAAAATTATTTAAAATTTTGTACAGAATCGAGAGAATATTTCAGAAATTTATGACTTAAATTGAGCCCGCCAAGTTAAAAAAAAAAAAAAAAAACTGAAAAAACATGTCCAAAAATGGGTCAAAATTTTACTACGGTCCAAATATATCTAAAAGTAAAAAAAACATGTCACACATGTAAGCATATTTTTTGTAGATAATTAAAAGGACTATCTATGTGCAAAATGTTTTTTAAATCAAGTCAAATATGAAATTTTGGCGATTTTTTAAAAAATTTTCGTACCTGAGGTGACCAACTTATGAAATACTATATACCCCAATTTGTTCATAGCTTCTGAGTGGTTTGTTAGGTCCCCCATCAGATTTACTTACACACATTTTTGTTTATGCCCCACTGTACTATGTAGATCTTATTAAAGTCATGGACATGTAGTCGAAATTTTGCTTCAATTAGAGGACCTAATAAAGAGTAAATTGTATATCTACTTCTGCTTTAGTCATTATTTAGTAAGTAGAATACGGAATTTCTAACATTACATAGTTTATCTTTATCCAAAATTCTTAATACAATACAAATTTTTATTTAATAAATAAAATATTTCATAATCAATTTCTTATTAAAAATAAAATCCTAATCCCTATATTACATATACAAGTTTGACCAGTATACTACTTTGAAATAAATAATTCAAAATGTCATACAAAATACAAAAGTTCACATCTTTACAGAACATACAAATCATAAGCAGACAAACAAAAAAACAAATTGTTAATAAAAACCAGATAAACATTTTTCTAGCTTTATTTTTATAGAAAAGTTTCCTAATGAAAAAATTGACCAAACAAAACAATAATAATAATGCAAGTAAAAGAAAAAAAATTTAAAAAATTATAGAATTTATAAGACAACAATACAAAACCATTTAAATAACTATCATATTGAGATCAAAAGGAACATTTCCTTAAATGGACTTTGTACTAACAATTGTGGGCGATGATACAAACATGAAATGAAATAAATACTTATGTATTTGTTATACTTCATATTACTTAAAAATAAGGGTATGGGAGAAAGCATGAGACAATCTGGAAAATATGTTAAAGTTCATTTTCTTAAAAAATAATAATCTTTTAGTTTAAAAAAACTATCTTGTCCTTTCAGTGCATGGATATCATAACAATGCCAAGATATAAATGTATAGAATTTTTCTTTCATTTCCTTTTTTTATAAACTCATACACGCTTAAGTTTTGTCTTCTCTACATACAAATATGCATGTATGTATATTGTATTAGTTAGAGAGCATTTCGTTTAGGAGAGCAGGACATAACGTATAAATATCAAGTAGTTTAAGAAAAAAAAAAAAAAAAATGAAATAAATAAATAAATAAATAAATAAATAAAAAGATGAGCATGATGATATTTGTTGTTGCCCTGAAATAAGAATGCATTACATGCAATTGTGTTATTATTGCTATTGTAGTAGATGTTTAGGTGTATGTTTGAGTTTTTGAATGTCCTGCATATTATGAAATATATAAAAGCAGAAGATAACCGATTAAAGTTTAGCAAAATTATGGGCATTAGCAATTCTAAATATGCCTTACAATAAAAATTTTATATTTTAGTGTAGACCTAAATATCCCAGCTAAAACTTGGTAATGACATGTAGTTACGGATGTATTTACTTTGTAATGACAACAACATACTGTCTGCATTACATAGAAGTTGTTTAGTAACTAATTATTTATAACCCGAATGTAAATAATTATTTATGATCAAATTTTTAAAAATATAAATTTTTATTGATTAAATTTAAAAAAAAAAAAAAAAAATATTTTATATCCTAACATTTCATTACTTATTTATAACCTAAAATATAACTAGTTCCTATTGTTATTACTAATCATGACTTCAATAATGCTTTAAAATCAATGCAGTGTTTAACAGCTTGGAAGTTATTAGTTATTGTAATGACATCTAATGACATCTGTATAGGGTAAGTAGTTGCCTCTAATGTCATCACCGTGTTAAAATAATGAGTTATTCATCTGATGTGTAAGTAGTGGAGAGCCATTATATTAGCTTCTTAACTCATTACATGACAAACAAAGTTTTTGCTGGGATATATGTATAATAAAAGACAAAGTCGAATCTGTTTCAAAATATTGAATTAAAGTTATATTTTCTTAAAATTAATAATATAGTATCTTCAACTCACAATAAACCAATCAAAAAAAAAAAAAAAAAAATCAATGATTTTATATCTTTGAAACTTCCTGTTCGATCTACAAGTAATGTAAAGCAAAGTTTTACAGGAAATAAGGGTATCAAAGTAAATGGCAACGAGTTTGAAAAATGATGTCTGGATATACATTCATATGTCGCTATATTTGCTTTATTTAAAAAGCTATAGTGATAATATGTATATCAATTAATAGAAAATAGAAGAAAAGGAATAGAATAGGAGGAGTTTTTTTCAAACAAAACTTATAAGATTTTGAATCTTTAATTAAAAAAAAAAACAAGTTAGAATGCTATATTCGGCCATGCCGAATCTTATATACCCTCCACCACTGAGCTAGTGTTTTCATCAGTTTTTATGTAGGAAAAGCTCTTCGGAAAGTGATGTTTTTCTAATTTACTTATTAATTTTTGGCGTCCATAATAGTGTAGTAGTATGAACCTGTTCTAATAAAGATTTTGTATTGTATATAAGATATTTTAACAAACTATTATGCAAATGATGTGTAAAAAGTAAAAAAAGGAGGAAAATCTTGATAACTTATTTTTCTTACAAAAAGTCGATTATTTTGGTAAAAAAAATAGAATATTTCATTTTAAATAAAAGTATATTTTTCATTTAGTAAAAAAATTGCATTTTGTAAGAAAGTTAAATAGTAGTGGCAGAGCGAAACGAACGAAAATTTGTTTTTACTATATACTATCTTCACAAAAAAATGCCTTTTTTAGTGAAAACTAATTTATTCTATAAGAAATCTAAGGGCTAGGAGAAATGAAATTATGTGATTTCTTGCATATTTCGCAAAAATTGGAGTTCTTATCAAAAAACCCGATTTTTACAGATTTTTTTGTAGTTTGATTTGTATAAATTATTTTGTTAGTTTTTTTTAATACCTTGTATGTGTTTCTAAAGAATCTGTATTTTTAGTTTTGTTACAATTATTACCATTTAAATATAGAAAATGTGTATTTAACTTATTTCCGACCACTACCCGATTCCGTTAAGATAACTACGAAATTTAGCATGAAGTTTTTTTTTTTGCGACTGTTATAACAAATTAAAAAGATTTGGACACCTACATATTTTTGATTCCGAAATATAATGCTTCGAGAATTTCAGAAATCGTACCATTTTTAGCTTAAATTTAAAGCTATTTACCTTTGGAATACACCCATAATATAAAAACATATTTTCGAAAAGCAGATCTGAAAATATCGCCTTTTCACTACACCAACCATTTATTTGATACACCTGGCTTTAACACTCAATTCTGGACAGAGTATTTATATAAAAATTGATTTTTTCTCTTATCTTTTAGACAACATATTATCTTATATTAGCTGTGAAAAAATTCATCATCGACTGCATAATTAAATAATTAGGCGATGTTAAAGCTACTGATGCGAAAACGCAGCAGCAGTCGTAAATGGGTTAAGCACACTCGAATAATAAAAACATGACTTTCTTTATTTTTATGCAACTTTCCACCAATTTTTTTGTATTTCTGTGCAAAGTCGATTTAAAGAACGAAAAACTGAAATTTTATTTTGCGTTAAAATTGAAGCTCGATTGGTAAAAACAGATTTATACACCAAATAGGCCATAATTATTCAGAAACATTTTAATATTACCGAATTTAAAACTTATTCTTTTAATCAATATAATAAAATTGATCAATTATTTCTGTAAATCTTCGCTTACCTCAAATTTATATTTAACGATTCGATTAGAGAGCCGTTTCTCTGATGATGTTGGAAAAACTAAATAAGTAAACTAAAGCAAATATAAACTAACTATAAGAGTTTCCCTCTTCGTAATTTGCATTTATATAAATCACCCTAACTGGTCATGAATTAAGAATTTACTGTTGAATTATATTATTTCTGCCCAACGGCGCTCTCAAAATTTTTGAAAAATTATATTTGAAAACTTTTATAAATACTAATCTTTAAGAAAATGATAAAAATTAGCAATGTCTTTTAAAGATAGTTATTTAAATAAATTAAAAAGAGATAAACACAATTCTAACATAACTAAGTATATTACAGTTTTATTTTTACAATGAAAATTAAAAAAATATCACCACATTTACAAGTTATTAATTATAAACGCACAAGAAACTATAATGAATAAGAAATTATAAAGTAACATAATTATGTATCAGTACTTTTTCTTCAATGTGCTAAATAAAAATCAAAACATTTTCAAAACAATTTCATATTTATGCAATTTATTCCATCAACATTATTTATATCTTTATGTTAGCAGACAAACTTTTAGTAAAACCATTACGTATCCTTCTCTACCGATGTGTACAGCTTGAAACACACCGAACTACTAACTAGTTTAATAAACTTATCAACATATGTTGCTAAAAAGTAGCGAACGTACCATATCGTGGTGTGTTCGATGGTGACCACGATCAAACATCAAACTCAACATAGTTGTATGCCTTTGTGTTTATCAACATTCATATTGAGGCGAACATACACATATGCACTCCATATACAAATTATAACATGATGTTTAAGAAACACTTATGACGTTGGAATCATAGAAACTGTTCATATTTTTGCCTATAACTTTTCTCCGACTGAACCGATTTAGCCAATTTTTGGCAGTTATCTAAAGTGAATATAGGTAGACATTTTGGCTAAGTTTTATTTAAATCCGTTAATTGCTTGTTGAAATATTATCAGTTCAAGTGTGGTTTGGGGATTCTTTCAGATTTGGATATATAACTTTTTTTCTACTGAACCGATTTGGCTGGTTTGCAATCCCAAACAGCGTCTGGGAGCAACAAATAACCTGAGTAATTTTCATTGGAATAGCTCAATCAGTTTAGACGTGAGAATGTTTTCAACAGACGGACAGACGGACAGACGGACATTGCTTAATCGACTCAGAATTTCATATGGTCCAAGAATATATATACTTTATGGGGTCTTAAACGATTCTTTCTAGGTGTTACACACGGAACGACAAACTTAGTATACCCTCTTTCACCACTAGTGGTGGTGGAGGGTATAAAAACAAATGTACACATACATATTTTGTATTTGAGTTATTCCGTTTTAAAGTTTCCAAGTTTATATCGACCCTCAAACTATTTATACAAAATTTCGTTGTCGTACATGCTTTTGATTAAGAGATATCAGAAGAAAAGTATGAAGCAGGACCCTGTGTTTCTAGTATTTAGCCCATAAAATTTTTATTTATTAACCTATTTTGACCATTTTCAATACCAAACAAACTATATATAAGATAAATATTTATGCCAAATTTCGTCCCCCTACGTTGTCCCGTTCGAGCCCTATCCTGCTTTCAACAGACGGACGGACATAGCTATATCGACTCAGAATCTAACCAGGACCCACAAAATATATATTTTTTGGGGTCTTAAATGATTCCTTTGATATGTTACACTGGGAATGACAAAATCAATATACCCCCATCTTTTTGATGGTGGGTATAAAAAGAAGTGAAGAAAGTATACTGATAAGGCTTCCTACTAAATACATATATAACAAATTAGAGAAGGAATTTTTAAAAATACACATCTTAAAAAAAATATATGTTACATTTTTTATTATTATTATTATTTTTATTTTTAAAATAAAAATAAATAAAATCTATTTTACATGCTTGTGTACGCATGAAAATTTGTAAAATAGGTGCATAAACATCCGATATCGGCAAAAAACCGAAGATAACTTCAAAGGTCGTTTTTTTTTTGTCGGCTTTTCTAAACTCCTTTATAAGATATCGACTTCGTTTTTGCTCGGAAAATTCAGAATCTTTTTTTTCAGCATAAATGAAGAAAATCGGTCTATTTGTATCCGATATATCGGCCAAAACATTTTTTGAAGCTCTTATATAAAGTACTTGTACAGATTTGTCAAAAAATATTTTTCTAAAATTTCGGTTTTTTTCTATCAAACAATCAATCCATAAACAATCGAGTGATTGGCAAATTTTTTTCTTTGCAATTTGTTGTTTTTATGGGCAAAAAAAAAAAAAAAAAAAAAAATAAGATATCGATTTTTTTTTTCAACTTTTTTAGCGCCAGTACAAGCGCTCAAGAAATAAACTCAGTCGGTCCATTAGTGTCTAAGATATCGGCCAAAACACATTTTTAGATTTTTTGAAGCTGCTATGAAGCGACTTTGTTGTTATAGTGAACGGTCGTAAAAAACGGTCTAAAATTTTGGTTATTTGAATCAACCAAATTGGTCTAAAAACAGATATATCGGTAAAACCACATTTTTAGCCCCTGTAACTAGAGCATTACTATATTTTAACAAGTCATTGATAAAGCTTCTTATAGGTAGGCACTGTATGATCGGGCGAATGTCGGAAGTTTCTTAGATGAGGAAGAATTCGTACAACAATTGTTATGCGAATTTCCAGCAATAAAAGGGCGTAGACTGAGATAACCCTTCCATGATTTGAATTGTTTCAAAAATATGCCAAACCTTGGTTTGTTAGGAGTACGGATTGGTTTTAAGGTGGGCAAACGGAATGTTAGTTTTGTTTATAGGAATGGAGAAGAGTATTTTTCCCATATAGAGTATCACAATGGGCCTAAGGGCCCACTCGTAACAGCAGGCGACCCTTACAAGCTAAGCCCATGTATAAGCTAGAGACTTAATTTTTCACAGAAAATTCCAATTTTTTTAAATTTTTTTGCTGAAGGAATAAATTTAGTCGGTCCATTAGTATCTGAGATATCGACCAAAATGAGTTTTGAACTTTTTAAAACCCCAATATAAGCTATAGTCTTCGTTTTTGCACACATCTTTCACAAATATTTTTTCGAATTTCTAAGTAAATTAATCGGTCCTAATATTTTCAAAATACTTTTTCTTATTTAATTTTATTTAAATTAAAGTTGCCTTCATTTGGAGTTTTCCTCTTATAACTATCAGAAAAAGTAAAATTTTCTTACAGATCTAAAGAAAATTATAGAAATTACAAGCGTATTGATAATTCATACATGAATACTGTAGCCACAATTTGTGTATGCTTCAAAAAGAATTAATATATGATAACCATGCAACAATTGGCTGCATTTGGATTTTTTTTTTATATTTTTCTTATACAGATTTTTTTTTCTACTCTTTCTCACTGTAGTTTGTCTTTGTGTTATTTAAAAAAATATAAAAAATATGATGAAAGCTATGAAAAAAAAAGAATCCTACTACAAAGGTAATAAAATACAACCGTCATACTTCAAGGATAAATAAGTACCATGATGATGGTGCTGTTCCTGCAGCAAGTTTTAAATGCAGTTATAACAACAAAAACTTTTCATGTTTTTGTTGTTATAATTGTACAGAGAAAAAACTGATATATTTTAGTTTCGTTTTAGTTTTCTTAGCAGGACTACAAAATAATAACAAGGAATAATACTGTTTTGTAAAGATGATATTTTTGTACTTATAAAATTAATTCAAGCTTTTAACTTAATATTTATTTCTTACAAATCACGCTAAAACTTATGAACATAATACACAGATACATTTATAATGTGCAATTGTTACACAGCTACACATACATCAAAAGTAGATGTGTGTAGACAAACCTTAGATAACAATAGTCTTTAGGTTTTCTATAAATCTATCTTTCTATATATGATTTTTTTTATTTTTTTTAAAGGTTATCAAGTATAATACTATCAACTATATCATCAGTGTCTAACTTAACTTTATCGCTTATAATAAATTTCATTTGATTTTTATTGCTAAATTTTAAATTGAAATCTATTTGTAATAACTAATATTTATGATTGTATTATTTTGCTATCTTTAAGCTAATTTCTATAAACATTCAATTGCTATACAATTTTAATCTTTATAGATAAAAAATAAATAAAGAAAATGTTATCAAATGAAAATGTATACCTTTTTAATTGAAATTATTTTATTAGCTTTTAAATGAATCTTAATGGGTTTCTTAACTGCTCCCTATAATTGTTTTAATTAAATTGTTCATCACTTACCCCTGCTGACTCTGCGTATCACTGGTAGATGCAATTGACTTAGATTGACTTTCACTGCATCTTACTGTTGTTTCAGCAATTAAATAATCTGCAAAAAAAAAAAAAAAAACATGAGAGTTTTATTTTTTATTAATCCGCTCAAGACAATTTCATTAGAATGTATGTATTCTAAGAAATAAGTTAATTTTTTTAATTGTTTAATTACTGTAGTTGTTTAGCGGTAGAAAATTCGCAATTAAAAAAACCAAATAAAAAAAAAAATGAAATTGAAAAAAGATTCGGCTGTGCCGAATCTTTGATACCCTTCACCATATTACCATCTTACCATCTTATCGACATCATATTACCATATTACCGACAATTAATAAAATTTTCGCCTTAACGTATGCTTGCATATTTTCTAAATCTAAATTTTTTTCAAACTACGAAAATTTGAATATGAAAAATAAACAATCATAACAGGCTTTGCTTTTAAAAAAGAAAAAACAACAATTCCATATATATTTATTTTTGTATGTACAAACTGACTGAATACACAAAGAACAACAACAACACTGTTATTCATTATATTACTGCTGTTGCTAACTAAACTATTTGTCTATACAAAAAACAAAAAACGTCACTAATAGTCATTACAATGCTTAATATACATGTTTGTGTATGTATTTATGTATATTCTTAACAGATATGTTTTAGTTTTTAAAAATAAACAACTACAATTCCATATCTATTTATTTTTGTACAGACTGCATATACAAAGAACAACAACAACAACACTGTTATTCATCATATTACTGCTGTTGATAACTAAACTACTTGTCTATACAAAAAACAAAAAAACGTCACTAATAGTCATTACAATGCTTAATATACATGTTTGTTGGTGTATTTATATTCTTAACAGATTTGTTTTTGGGCCATAACTCTGTTGATTATAAACGAATTTGGTTTATTAAAAAAACCGAAATTTTATAAAAATATTTATGACTGATCTATATAAAAATAAAAATCTATAGCTTGAACAAGGGCTTCAAAAATAAAAAATTCGTTTTCCCCGATATCTCAGTTATTACTGAACCGATTTATTTAATTTTTTCAGAACAAAAATTCAGAAAATAATTTTCGAGCCCCCTTTAAAAATTCGAAGTCCCTGGTATATGCAGAGGCTTCAGAAACTAAAAAACCGGTTCTAAAAACCGGTTTTTAAAGCATATCTCCACCATTTACATATAAACCGATCTTCCTGATTCAAAAAAAACTGAAATTTTATAAAAATATTTGTGACCGATCTGTATAAAAATAAAAATCTATAGCTTAAACCAAGGCTTCAAAAAATAAAAAATGCGTTTTGTCCGATATCTCAGTTATTACTGAACCGATTTATTTCATTTTTTCAGAACAAAAATTCAGAAAAAAATGTCCGAGAATTCTTTGTAAAAACGAAGTCCGTAGTGTATACAGAGGCTTCAGAAACTGGAAAACCGGTTCAAAAAACCGGTTTTTTTTAACATATCTCCGCATTGTATGAACCTATCTTGCTGAATTCCAATAGCAAAATTCTCGAAAGCATTTCCGATCGTTTGACATACAGATTATATATGTCAGTTATCGGTGGGCTTCATAAACGCCATTTCAACCGACACACGGACGGACGGACGGACGGACATGGTCCAATCGTCATCGCTTCTTACAAGGATTCCGAAAATATAAACTTTTTTGCTCTCCGACGAAAATTGTGGAAATTACAAATGGAATGACAAACTTATATATACCCTTTACACCTGTGGTGAAGGGTATAAAAACTGAAAATAATAGTTTTAGTATAAAATATTTAATATCAAGTAATACTTGTACACAGAAAAAAATTATTCGATAACATATTTGAATTAATTTGGTTTTTAGATTTATATTGAACTTTAATTAAATTTATAATTTCTTCAATAAAATATTTCAAAGTGCTTTTTCATTTTTGACAAATTATTAAAAAGAAAATATATTTATTTTATTTTTATGTTGAAAATTTCAAGTTGCTTTAAATTTTTTTGAAAATTTCAAAACAACAAAGGATTGCGTAAGTTTTTTTTAGCCTTTGGAAGAGTCTTTGAATAATGGAATATTTGGTGAGTACCTAGATATTTAAAAAAATTTGTATAGATTGTAAATCGTTTTTGTTTTTTTTTTTCTCTATTTTTTTTAGATGGATGTTGGCATCAATATGAAGAATTATCTTTTTCAACAAGCTACTAATGCATTTATTGATGTCAAAAGCCATATATTATGGAGATTGATACGGAAGAATTTTATTCCTTGTTTTTTGGAGAGCACAAGTAAGACGAGTAATGGGTGAGACGAGTTTGGCCATAAAATATGAGTTTATGTATTGAACATACTCCTAGTCATGGATGCAAATCGTAACATCAAATGTCACAGTTTCCATGAACTTTTTGACATTAAAAACTGTTATAGTCCAAGTCTTTTGATAGTTAATGTGCAATAGATGCAGTGTTATAAGATGTAAAGGATAACTAATAACACACCCGGATTTTATGAAATTTTTTTATTTTTATATTTTCCTAAAAGTCATTATATTCATGGACACTACATACGTCACTTAATTAGTGTGACATACGCCCCAAAATATACTATATATACATTCACATTTCTACATTATATAAAAAACGATAAAAAAGTACACCAATTTGTATATTATTTATTATATTTATAATTTCAAAATAAATAATTTTGCTAAAATTTATGAATTTTTATTTAAGGGAACATTTAGTGCTATAATTCAAATCTAATAAAATTTTAAATCAGAACAATATGTATTTTAATTGATTTAAAATAAAAATCCAATTGAAGTTCTTATTGACTTGATTAAAAATATTAATTGAAATTTTACTTAAAAATTAATTATTTTCTGTTAATTAATATTATTTTGATGATTAGAGCAAAACCAAACAAAAAATTAATTAATATTATTAATTTGGTAATTGAAATCCACTTTCATTTTTTTCTGTCTATTGGGACGTTTTCTTAATGTTTGTATTTAATACTATAGAATTTTGCTTAAAAATTAACAAAATCGGAAATTGTTCATCAAAAACCATTCTTTTAACATTCGGCAGTTAAGTATAGTCTTCTAATAAACAATTCAGAAAGTGAAAAATATTTGTTATGACTTAGCATTTCAAGCAGTTAATTTAAATATGGATCAAAAGTAAATTAAGTTATAGGTAATTATAATTAATATATATATTCGACATTCAAATTAACTTGATGAAACATTACGAAATTTTTAATGATAGTAGCAAATAGGGTAGTCTTTTATAATAATTTGAGATTAAGTGTCAACAATGGCGTAGGAAGGCCGGTCTGGGGAGAGTTAAGCACCCCCTAGAAAAAATTTTGCCCTCTAGTATTTTAAAACGTTTTAAATGAAAAAAAAAAACAAACATAATTTTAAAAGTGAGTTTATTATTTCGTGAAATATTTCTTTATCTATTGTAGTACTATTCAAGTCTCTAACTTGTCACATATGGCCCTTAGAAGTCTCTAAAGTTGTAAAAATCAAGAAATTCTTAATTAACCCTCTCAAATACATTGAAAAATGAGGGGTAAGAAGTGGGTGTAGAAGGGAAATTTGTATTTGATTTAATACAAGACCGCGGACTTAAAAAATTGTAAAATTTTTAAAATCTCACTGACAGAAAATGCGTAGCCATCAAAAGTATGAATAGATAAAAACTCGAATTTAAATAACATAGTTAAAAAAGAAATTATTAGAAAATATATCGCTAATAACTCGACCTAATTTTAACTCTTTCGACTAAATAGGGGTCCGAAAAAAAATTTTTTATTCAAAATTTAAAATTTTGTTTGAAAAATGAAAACATCAAAAATGTCTCAGTTTATAATCTTTACCTCTAGGCTGGTAAGACTACAAGTAAAATTAGCCACGTAACTTTAAAATTGATGCGCAAATCTTGCTTTTATTCACAGTTAAGTGAAAATGCACATGTATACCTACAATTAAGTGAAGATACATTGATGGAAAACATTTTTTTTTCGTCTTAAATAAAAAATAGGTGGATTAGATGGAATTAAACGTACTAAACAAAAATCTAGTTTTACTTTTTTTATATCACCTGCCACACATTGGCGTAAAAGGGGTCGAAAATAACGCTTAATTCAGGGAAAGGTGATATCAATATTTTAACTATCAGGATTTATTAAAAAGAAAAAAAAAAAAATCAATTTTAGTATTTTAAGATTTTTTTTTTTAGCAGAACGGTAAAGTCTGTCCGTCCGTCTATACGTTAGAGTTAAATGGGTCGAAAGTCACATTTAATTTTTTTATTTATTAGTAAGTAAAAAAATGCATTTTTAGAATTATAAGTTGTTTTTTGGCTTAATTGTAATGTCCGTCCGTCCGTCTATACATTTGGGTTAAATGGGACGAAAATGACGCTTAATTCAGGAAAAGGTGATATCTAAATTTTGATGATCTCGTTCAATGTTTACTATTTACTAGTTAGTAAAAAAATGCCTTTTTAGAATTCTAAAATATTTTTTGGCAGCATGACAATGTCCGTCTATACATTTGGGTTAAATGGGTCGAAAATACCACTTAAATCAGGGAAAGGTGATATAAAAATTTAAATACCTTCATTTGATTATCATATTAATCAAGAAGTAGAAACAAAATATCTTTCGAATTTTGAATTTCTTTTGAAAGAATTCTAATGTCCGTCCATCTGTCCGTATGTTTGTTAATTTTTGCAAATTTTCCAATTCAAAATCGTTTAACTTTATATTCGATAAAGATAACAACTCAATTTTCTTTGTTCGATAGATACTTTTGCTTTTTAACCAACTACATAAAATATAATAAAATCGGTTGAAAATATTTGGCTATATATGGAAAAATCTTAACCAAGATCTTGTAAAATTGAGATTTTTGAAAACTCAAATGTATATAACTCGAAAGATATATAAGTTAAGTATTATATGCAAGCATGTTTTCTAAAGAATTTATCAAGGACTTTAGGGTGATATAAGGAATAAAAATTCGCTAGAGATTAAACATTTTCCATGACACTAGTACCCCATAGTTCCGCTTCCGATACTTAGATTGGATCCTACTTCGAAACTCGAAATGCTACTGTCCTCTGTTTTGCCTATATGAAATTTCGTGCAAATCCAACTGATTAGAAGTTACAGATTTATTTCGATTCTTTCCCACTGTTTAGTGTTTTATAAAGCAAAGAAAATGTCTGCACTTAAGCTGTTTTTTGTATGAAATCTACTGGATTTACAGATTTATTTCGATTATTTTCCACTGTTTGATAAAGTAAAAAAAATTTCTGCACTTAAACTGTTTTTTGTATGAAATCTACTGGAGTTTTTTTTTGAAAAAAAAAAAAAAAAATATATATTATTTTCTCAAATATGCGCACGATTTTTTTAAATAATATTAAAGTGGACAATATATGCTATTTTTCAGAAAATTTTTAGAACAGACATCCTATAACATTTTAAGTTGCATTCCATGAAAATTGAAAATTAGTGTATTTTATGAAAATTAAAAAAAAAAAAATGTATTAAGACAAAATATAATTTACAAATACTTGAAGAAAAGTACACTTAAATATCTGAAGTTGATGGTTTCATTTTAAATTTTTACCTTAAAAGACCTTTTATTTAAAATAAATAAATTGAAATCTGTTGAAAATTTAATTTTCAGCTTCTTACAAGAAACAGCACAACCTAACTTAAAGATTTTAATTGATATTGATACATTATTTTATCTATTTTTATTCGGTGCCCAACTTGATTATAAAATTTTAAAATTCAATTAAGCGCCACTTTTGACACATTTTACCCCAACGTGCGCCGTTAGGTAGTCACACTTTTATAACTCGAGAACGGTTTGTCCAATTTATATAAATTAAACTCCAATAGATAGCGAATAAAATTATATTTGAGATATATTCATATAATTTTTTGTTGACTTATTAACTCCGTAGTTATTCGGAAATTAGTAGTAAACTATTTTTTTAGAAAAATCGGGAAAATTTTTATGAAATTTTCTCATAGATAGAACTAATTTCTTATCATATATAGAAGGAGTGATTTAATGAAAGTCTTAAACAATTGAATGAATAAATTTCATATACAATTTTGATTAGGCGGATATAAAGTAAATGTTAGTTATCGCATCGAAAAGGGTAGCAAAGCTCCCGGGATAAGTTTATACTACATTAATAGAAGATATAAATATGTAATTCCTAATTTTTCTAACCAAATTTAAAGATTTCCAAAAAATTTAAGAAAAAATAAATATACAGTACTCATTATTTTGTCACGGTGATATCATTCGAGGCAACTAGTTACTATATATGATTCCAAAAAGTGTTTTTACTAATTAATTACTTTAATATAAATGCATATTAAACTGTTCAATAGCTACACAACTAGTTACATGTAATGCGAACAAATATTAACACAACACAAATTGACTCAAAACAACTTCTAGGTATTGCAAAGTAGATGTCGATGTTAGCGTTGGGTTGAAAATAGGGTATTCACTCGAATATTGTTTGCTCGATTAATCGACAAATTAAAATCAAATATTGGTTCGATTAAATTAAAATCAAGAATTTCGAGTAAAAATTTATTCGAGCAAATTATGCCGATTAATCGAATAATTCGAGTAAAAAAATATTTTAAATAGTTAAAAAGTTTAGCTTGAAAACAATGTTTCAAAATTTTCATAGGATGTTTAGAATCTAAAACACAATTCGGAAGTTTATTAATAAAACTGTATTTTACAAAAAAACCGAATATAAGTCTAAATTACAGCACGTAGTTAAAGATCGTTTTTCGATCACAAAAATTAAACAAAAATACAAACGTCCCTTTAAAAAATTGTAGTGTAAAATTCAAATAATATTTCATAATTTTAATACTTAATTTGAGAAGGATAAAGAAAATGGATTCTCCTTTTTATATTAAATGTTTTATAAGAAATAAATTGGAGGATTTTAAACTTGATTTAGAAAAACATATGATGATGATGGCTTGGATGAAATCAAAAATAGAAAGAAAGAAGAAATAAAATATTGAACATTTTTGGCAAAAATTATGGTTAATTTAAAAATAGAGTCAATTATAATTCTTACGCGCACATTTGGGAGAATTATATATTTTAAATTTACAATAAATTTGTCTATTAAATGGAGAAAAGTTGTTAGTTCTAAATACTTGTATATATGACTAATTTACTATACAAGTTTATAGAATTTATATTGAATTTTTTATACTTTTAAACCGGTATTATTAGGAAATTAAGAGTTGTGAAACATTTTTGCACAAAATAGAACTAAAACATAATCACGAGATCACTATAATATAAATAAGAGTAAATTATCTAAAAAACTAAATGTATAATATTAAATGACTGTCTAGTACTTAATTTATTTGGTTATGTCTGGCGATCAGTCATCGTATTTTGAATATAACTGAAAACCTTTGTGTAGCACATAGATTAGTATGTGTCCAAATTGAAAAGTGAAGTTATGAGACAAAATCGCTAATTATTTCAAAGTGGTTAAAAACTCAACATTAAATTGTTACCGAAAGTATAGATAATCACCTTTAATTGGGTATTAGTGTAAAAACTAGTCATTTTATAGCGTTTCAAAAATGATAAAAGCCCTTCGAACCACACTTTAATATAAAATTTTGTTCGAATTAATACACCAAAATGGTTAGACCTATTTATTTTACTATCAATGAATAATAATCAAATAATCAAAAAAGACAAATATTCATAAATATTTACGAAAATTTTAATTATATATTATTTTCGAAAACTATTTCTTGTTTTAAGCTATATTTTTATTTTTTAATAATAATTGAAAAAACGAGTAAAATTTTAAGGTATAATTTACTCGAATAACTCAAGTAACTTAAAAGTTTTACTCGATTATTCGAGTAACTTAAAAACTGCATTTTCGAGTTATTTGATTATTCGAACAATGAAAAAGTCAAGTAAAATGAATACTCTAGTTGAAAAGCACTTTGTTCGATATCTATATTTCGTTACCAAGTTTTTCCTGGGAAGGTTTAAGCGACTATATTTTTCAAGCCACTACTTATATTTATTTTTTATTTATTATTATTATTATTATTATTATTATTATTAACAAACTAAGTATATTTATTTTTTATTTTTTGTTATTTACGAAATTGTGAAAAAATTCCAGTTCGAATCATTTGACAATAAACAGATTTATTGAAGTTTATTTTCTTTGTAAACCATTTAAAAGACGTTATCACGCTAAGAAAAAGAACAAAATTTCCCAGAAATTTTTAAGCAAAAATGTGTAATTTATTATTAGTAAGTTAATAAAGAAAATAGTTGTTTAAGTTTTCAAAATAAGATGTATAAAACGAAATGTCTTGGGAAATGAAGCCGTAGAACGAGTTTGTTGGTGACAGATTTAGGGTTCTTACAGGGTAAACAAAAAGGTAATAATGAAATAATAAACGTGTTATTTTATATACTTTTATTACATTTTTTAGTTGGATTTATAGAACTGTACAGATTAGTCCAGAATTGTTCCGCAACTTTCCGTAACATGGAATTAATTGTTTTTCTTTTCAGTGTACTTTGATAAACATTAAAGATGCAGTAATAGTTTTAACACGTACTGGTAGCACTATAGGAAATCTGTCACTGTGTTTTGGCTTCGTATTTGTTGAAAGTTTAACTTTAAGCATAAAACTGTTTTGAGAGCATTAATAGAAATGTTTAACGCTAACAGATTAATTAAAACATAATTCCCCTCAAAAGAAAAAAAATAACAATTTTATATATATTTTTTTTTAATACATCGCTCATTTGCGAAAACATTCAAAATTTTAATATTTTTTTTTCATCGAACACATTGCAATCCAATAAAATGCTTCTTACTTCAGGATTATTAACAGAAGCGTAAAAAATAATATTTACTTCCTGTCCCACGATGTCGAACGAAAAATTCGTTCGACAAAATATAAGAAAAACAAAAACAAAATTTAAAATTTATTTGTTGTTTTCCATATAAATTGTCGAAACGAATTTTTCGTTCGACATCGTGGGACAGGCAGTTATACTTTGAGAATATTTTATAGGCAAATGGGTATGTCATAATAAGTAAAATTATACAGTACTTAATTTTAAAGAGTTTTATAAAGTTTGAAAATCATTGAATGTAATGTTTTCTTTCTGTTATTTAAGCTCATACAAATATTTATGTTACTACTAAGCAAATGTTAAATTTAACATTTTTAAACTCATAGACAATTTGTTAAGCTTTAAGGACTAAATATAAAAACAAAAGCTTTGAAGGGTTTTAATAAATTTAAAGTTTTATAAAGTTTGAAAATCATTGAATGTAATGTTTTCTTTCTGTTATTTAAGGTCATACAAATATTTATGTTACTACTAAGCAAATGTTAAATTTAACATTTTTAAACTCATAGACAATTTGTTAAGCTTTAAGGACTAAATATAACAACAAAAGCTTTGAAGGATTTCAATAAATTTAATACAGGTTATTTTAGTACTGAAAATACTTATGGAAGCTTTTAGTTTATCTAAAATATAATGTTAAGCAATTTTCGCAAGGATTCTTATAAACTCGCAAGAATTTCTAAAAGCTTTTGACACTTAAAATAAGTATAAATTTCCCTTTATTTTTTGCTAAACTAAGAATATTGTTTGTTTTTTTTTCTAAACTCACCCTTTTGTTGTTGCTGCTGTAACTGCTGCAATTGACTTGTTGGTATAAATTCCTCATGTTTTTGGTCACCTTTCTCCTCATATTTAAGCTTATACTCCGAATGTTTACGTAGTGACATTAAAAGCGATTGTGTACGTGGTGGAATTTCTGGTGGAGCTGGTTCTGGTGGTGGTTCAGTATCTTCACCACCAGACAATTGCAATACATTAATTTCATCATTTCCAACACCATCGACACCGCCACCATTCAACATGGAAGCATTCGAGCTTTCAATATTTGATTCTGAATATTCACGCAATTCCATTTGGAGCTGCTGCAACTTATATTTATCACGTTCATTACGATTGTTTGCATTATTTAAGGTAGCATTACTATTGGAAGACGTAGCACTACTTGACGAAGTCATACCACTGGTACGATTATTACTACCATTTCGAGCTGTTTTCGAACGATGAGAACGCGTTGAATGCGGATTCAAACTATTGGCTGTCGTACTTATGGGCAGCATAAATGCATTGTTTAAACCGGTTGGCGCCGTTGTACCGTTACCCGTTATAAAGTCATTAGCGTTTTGCAAACGATCCAATATAGCCGAACTACCCGAAAACGATATACGATCACTTAACGAATCGGAATTTGATTGTGAATCGTATTTGGAATTGAGAAATGGATTTGTACTACGTGCTGTTGTTGCTGCCGCTCCTGTTGTTGTAGTCGTAGGGAGAAACCCCAAATTGGCATTGTTAAGGAATTTATTATTGGCAGTCGTGTTTGATATTCCATTGGTAGGCGTATGTAAATTGGCAGTAGGCGTTTGTTTTAGCGGCGAACAGAGCTCGGTGCTCTCTTGCTGGAGATGTTGCAAATATGACGATTGGCTGGCATTGGCATTTAATGAGGTATCACGATTCGATGAGGAGGGATATTCATTCAGTCGTGAAGATAAATGTTCTTCATTTTCGAAATCGGAATTATAGCGATCAAGATCTGGAAAGAAAAATGATGAAGTGGTTTAAGAATAAATTAAGGCTAGGGAACAAATTTATATTCTAGTTAATTTGTGAAGAAATTTTTTAAACTTTCTAAGGAAAGTTAGAGGCCAATTATTTTATCAAATGTTAAAAAAAAAAAATTAAATAAACTTTTTTTTGTTTTGCAAAAATAAGTTTCGAAATGAAATGTTTTAAAAAATGTTTCTTGTGGTTGAGTTTATTCAGGCACCATAACAATTAGAAGCAATATAATAAAAATCCCAATTTAATTATCATATTTCGATTTTTATTTTTGGTTAAAAACCACCATAGGTGTTTGGGGTATTATGCGTTTGTGCTGATGCTTGCAACGCAGAAAAAAATCTTTCGACCCCCACTTTAAAGTACACCGTTCGACTCAGAATCACTTTCTAAGTCGATTTAACGATGTCCGTCCGTCCGTCCGTCCGTCCGTCCGACTGGCTGTCCATGTAAACCTTGTGAACAAAGTACAGGTCGCAATTTTATGGATATCTTGATGAAATTTTGACACAAGGATGAAGAAATTGGAAGAAATTGTATAATTTATTTCACATTTAGTAAAAGTATTGGACTACTATTGGCCACAGGTCTCATTTTTAGCTCACACACAACGGTGTAGGGTATCATATGGTCGGCCTTGACCGACTATAGTTTCTCTCTCGTTTTTTATTAAAAAACGATAATTTTTATTTATATTTTAATATAATGATTTTCCTAAAAATATCCTTTTTTGCTATAAAATAATAAATACAAGTAAAGATGCATATTATACCCTTCACCATTGTGTATTAGAGTGTCCCGAGAAAAGCCTTTTTCAAGATTTCGATGTAAGAAGACCCCTTAAACGATGCATAAAAATTTGTTTTATATGAACAAACTATTTAAAAAATTTTAGAATTGGACTTCGGTTCCCTACCAGCGATTAAAAAAAGCATGTGTTCTATACATTTTGGTAAAAAAAAAGTTTAGGTTTTTTAATCGAAATGGGTATCAAAAAATTCGTAATTTTATCGATTTTTTAATCGAAATGGGTATCAGAAAATTCGTAATTTTATGCTGGTTATAGAAAAAATGTTTAAAGAAATTTTCCCATTTTTAAGGCAATTTTATGAACATTTTTTTTTTTTTTAAATTTGGATAATTATATATTATCAGCAGTACTATAATGCAAATTTTTAATATTTTAGCCATAAAGGGAATAAAGTTATACAATTTTTATCCATTCGTCCAAAAAAAAAATAATATCGAAAAAATTTTTGGACCAACATTTTTGCGAAAGTTTTTTAAAATATTTTTTTTTTTTATAATTGGATTAAAATTAGGAATTTTTTGATACCCGAACAAAAATTTGGCAAGTGATTAAAAACTTTTTATGTCAGATGTGCCCTACTTTGAGCTCTCTTAGATCCGCCCCTGAGAGGTCTGTTCTACACTCCTCTGCTACGCTTGTAAAAAATTTCACGCAAATCCAGCCGATCAGAAGTTACAGATTTATTTCCAAGAATTTTTGATTCTGCCCCACTGTGCACTCTATTGTGTATGTTT
Source organism: Protophormia terraenovae (assembly GCA_951394005.1). Taxonomy (NCBI): domain Eukaryota; kingdom Metazoa; phylum Arthropoda; class Insecta; order Diptera; family Calliphoridae; genus Protophormia; species Protophormia terraenovae. The sequence continues at coordinate 93,892,037 of OX596076.1, forward strand.
ATCAAAATTCGGAAAAGGTTTTATTTGGGACTTGCGGCCGATACTTCTATCATGCTTAGTGTTTATTAAAATATGAAACATAAATATGCATATGGGCCATTATCAAAAATGCTATTTAGTATTTGATATTGTGATCCTTTTTTAACATAAGTAAAAATTGTTTGATGCGCCTCCGCATTTTTATTAAGCATAACAAACACCTACTAATTATGCCAATTACAGTTAATTTCATGTCTTCCACACTATGTGCCTTAGCGAAATGTGTTTTGACAAAAGTGTCCCGTTTTCAACTATCTACGACATTTGACTTAAATTTATGGTCCCTATCAATTATTTTTATTTATATATCCAATATTTATTAAAATTGCAATTTCCTATATAAAAATAGAAAAACAAAAAGTGCAATTTTTGCATAATTTTCAAAAAGTCCATAAAATTTTTGTATTAAATTAATTTTTAATGCTCCTCTGATTTTGTTATGTAAAATAACAAAAAACTAAGTTCACGCAGTAATTCATGCCATTTCATATGAAACTGTGAATGCGCCTCGCAAAAAATGACTTTTTGAAAAATGTTCGCACTTGTTTTTCAAATTTTGAGACTGTCTACTACGTTGACTATTTCGGGCACATCAACGGGATATAGCGCAAAATACGCACAATTACAACATGTATCAATCCCTATCCCAAATTTTGTATTCGGTTGAGGAGCGCACAGACCCCGCCCAAAAAACTTAAAAATTAAAAAAAAAAAAAAAAACTAAAAAATTGTGTCATCAAAACGCGATTACCCTGTATTTAACTGTTGAAAGTCTGCACAACAACAAAGATGGTTCAAGTTAAAAATTTTTGATAACGGCCCATATATCACGTTATTTATGTACTTTATGGTGATTTCCGGAAGTGGGTCTTATATGCTATGGGCAATTATCGTTTGGTTTTTATGAAATTTCTCACTGTTATTTTTAAAATTTTTAAATTTAATTGAATTATTTTCAAAGTTGCGAACTGTAGTTTGATTACAAAGTAATAATAGTGTTTCTCAACATGTTCCAAAAGTTCTTGAATCACATTGATTTTGTTGGTCAAAATTTTTTCCATTATTATTTACATTCATTTTATATTTTTCTTGAATTTTATCAGTAAAAATTATTTTTAATTTAATTAATTATTTTTAATTTCTGATATTAATGGTTTATATTTCAATTGCTTAAAACAATAAATATGGTTTTCTATATTAAATGGTGCTGAAAAATTGGTAAATGCTATAAATAAAATAAGTTCATTTTTTGTTATCTAACAAACTAGAAAATATTCCTATTTAAATCTTTTTTTTTTTTAATTCTAAAAAAATATCATAAACCAATAACTTTTAAAAAGAAAATCTCCCATGGCGTTATATAAACGGAAAAACTCTTTTAAAATTCCATTTCAATTTTAATTTCATTTAGTGCTAAAGACAAAAAACGTATAAAAAAGCGAAACTAATTGTTTTAAGCTCTTCCACTGTAATACTGCAAATGAACTCAACCTTAAAATCTGTGAACTACGTTTCCTGCCCCTTTTCCCCACTAACTAGAGGAACCAGTTAAAAAAAAAAAAATATAGTCTATACAAAATACTTGTAATAAAATGAAATAAAAAAAAAAGAATTAAATTATTTTCATCACTTCTTTAATCTCTGTGGAAATCCTCTTATCATGGTATCGCTAATTGAAAAAAAGAGAGAATAATTTTGTCCTTCTCTCTATATACAAGGTTCGTTTATAGAAAATGAATAGTCCGCATATTTTTTGTTTTGTGTTTTTGCTTCAAATAAATATAGAATAAATCCAATTTTAGTTCATAGATATTTATGTGAGGTACGCAAACACTTTCAAACACATACAGAGATTGTTGGGGAAAAAACATAAAAACCAGCACCAATTGGCCAGGCTAGTCAAAAAAAAAAAAAAAAAAAAAAAGGTAATTGTATGGCAAACTAACAAAACGTTATAACTAATGGCGAGTTGATATCCTTTTGTGAGGATTCACTACATAATATTTGAAGTATTTTTGGTTTATGATTAAATACATAAAACATAAAAAGATACACAGAAAAAAGTCACCAATTAACAAATATATATATGAAAATAATTCATTCAATTATAAACTTGTTTAAATTTGCATCTCTCACCAAAATGATTATATCAATTACTAAAAACTATAAAAAATACAAAACAGAAAAAAATTCCCAATTAATAAATTAATTAAATCAATCAAGTAGGTGATTGAATGAATTAAAAATGTTAAAATCATACAAAAAATTATTTTTATTTTATTTTTTCTTGAATATATTTATTAAATTTTGCTGCAAAATTAAACAACTGAGTTAATTGGAAAAAAGACGGTAATAATTTTTTCTGTGTACATACAGATTATTTATTTATCATTGAGGAAATATTAGTCTACTTAAGTTAAATTCGAAAGATATTTCAACTTTTCTTACCGGTACCTATTAAAAGATCTCGTAAATAGATAATGGTTACAAAATTTTCATTCGGCCTAAGTTTTTGTATCTTTTTATTTTATTTTTTTGTAATGTAATGTTATGTAATGAAAAAATCAACTTATTTAAAACCAAATTTTATGTTTAACAATTCAAACTCATTTTGAAAAGGATCAAATTAGTTAAGATATTTGCACTATGACTATTTTTTACACATATCCTGATTCGTACACTGGGATTGTATGAAGTTTCACAGATTCCTAAATATTGGATGACACTTGACATCAATTATATTAATTTGGCGACTGAAAATGTATCAACATAAACGTAAATAATTTCATCCGACAAGAAAAACAGAAGTTTCTTATGGGTGGGAAAAGTGAATAACTTAAATTAAGCTCCATTCGAATTAATGTGCTCTGAGAAAATATTACGAAAGTCAAATATATGTTAGTTTATAATTTTATGTGTATAAATATTTGGTCCTTCAGGTATAAAAAGTTACGAAAACAAGATAAAAACCAAAAAATTTTACATGTTACGTGGAGCGCTAAAAAGTTACGAAAAATTTAACAAATGTAACCAAACGGCAACACTGGTATACATGGTTATTTACTTAAGTGTGAATAAAGTCATGACTTGTGCATAAATTTTGAAGAAACGTGGTTTGAATTTATGATTTTTGATATTTTTTTCTTTTTCAAAAGAAATTTTTATGAAAAAAAAAAAAAAAAAAAATATTTCAGAAATAAATTTTCGAAATAACGAAAATATTGATAACAAAAATATAATTTTAGGATAGCTAGAAGACAATTTCGAGTTATAATAAAATATACTCAAGTAATTGGCTTATTTATGGCGGAATATTAGACACGCCTGTAAAAAAATCACTTAAAAGTTGCAACACAAGATTTTTATATAGTGGAATTAGTTGATATAATTTACAGGCAAATTTATGTACGTATGATTTTCCTTCTGTTTATTAAGATATCTTGCAAATTGTAAATTGTAAGTTTGATCAAAATTTTTATATTAATAATGATTGGAAGGACAGACTGACGAACACTGCTAAATCGGTTTAATAATTTATTAGGTCCAATTTGAACACTGAAAAATAGCTTTTGCGCATTGCAAGCATTATTGAAAATGCCAAAAAATTCCGCATTTTACAATGAAGCAAGTTATAATTAACCCATTTCCAACTACTGTTGCGTTTTCGCATCAGTAACTTTACCTGTACCGTAACTAATTTAGTTTAAGTTTTGTAGAGCGGTTCAAAAAAAGGTCTATAAAATGGACCTTTTTGAAAATTTAAAAAATAAATCGAAATATTGTGCCAAATATCTAAAATAATCTTTCAAACGATAGCTAAAGCATCAAAAAATATGAAAATATTTAATTTTTTAAAAAAATTTTGTGGGATAGGAACATCAAGCTCCCAAAAATTTGTGTTGCGAAAACGCATCAATGTTTAATTAGGGGTAGTGTGATTTAGCTACATTACGAAAGGTGGCGTACTGAAAATGTGGAAATTGTCAAGGTAATATAGTATGCAAAATAAATAGAAAATAATTAAGAAAAATATTGTTTATAAACAAATATAGAATTTTTTTTAATTAAGGCTACATATGCAATTGAAATTTTTTTACTGTAGGCTTATAAAAAAAATTTTGTTCTAGATCTTTTATGAATATGCAGTAAAAAATAAAAAATTTTCAGCAAATTACAGGTGCTTGTTTTTTACAATTATCGAGAACAAATTTAAGAAAAAGAATTTGCAAAAGGATCGACGCTATCTATATATGAAGAGTATTTTGTATAGGTATAAATACATATTGAATATGATCACCAAAATTCAGGGAGTTACCTGAAATATGCCAAAAAATAATGAATGAAATGCGTTTTCGCAACACCCGATATCTCTAAAAAACTAGGTACACAAATCTTTCGATTTTATGATCACAATTATTAATATAGACCTCACACCAAATTTTACTAATTTATCTAAACGGGATCGGGTAGTGGTCGGAATTGGGTTAAAAAACCCTTAGTATTGTTTAACTTTTTATTTCTGGTTTTCAAATGCGGAAAATAAAATGTTTAAGATGCCGAAATCAGTGTTACCGTTTGGCGACTTTATATCTTAATTTAAACAAATAAATTAATTATTTTGAGATTGTTTCATAGTATAGTGGTATAAAAAGCCGCGGAGTATTTATAAATGAACTGAAACTTTTAGTAATTAAAATCATCATATACTAAATCTTTTTGGACTGGATTGAGAAAGTAACAAGCGCGAATGTTATATTCGGCTCGGCCGAATCTATATACCCAACATCAACTTTTTAAAATTTTACGTTATATGGGAGGTGGGCGGACCATGCCAATTTTTTGTTTCCGAGTTAACATTGGTCCTTGAACTATTTGAACACAATTTCACTTTATATGGGAGGTGGGCGGTAAAGTGGGCGGACCACGCCCATTTTTGGTTTTCGAGTTTATATCGACCCTCAAACTATTTCTACAAAACTTCGTTATCGTACATGCTTTTGTTTAAAAGATATCAGCAGAAAAGTATGAAACGGACACCCTATGTTTCTAGTTTTTAGCCTATAACTTTTTTATTTATTAACCGATTTTGCCCATTTTCAATCCCAAACAAACCTTATAAGATAAATATTTGCGCCAAATTTCGTCCCCCTACGTTGTCCCTATCCTGCTTTCAACAGACGGACACACGAACGGACATAGCTAGAACGACTCAGAATCTAACTAGGACCCAGAAAATATATACTTTGTGGGATCTTAAATGATTACTTCGACATGTTACACACGGAGTGACAAAATCAATATATGGTGGGTATAAAAAACAGATACGATGATTACTTATATCCTAATCAGCGTTAAAGTTGAGAATTTTTAAAAAGTGTCCAAAAAAGGGGATTTTAAAATAAAAAGTCGCCAAAAAAGGGATTTTTTTTAAAAAAAGGGGCCAACTTCTTTAAGACCTAAAAAATTCCTTAAAATGTGTTTATTTTGTAACAATCCAATTCTGTTACTAACAAAATAATTTATTTCTAATTATTTTATATAAATATTATTATTTTTTTTATTTCAAAATTAAAGATTTTTTCATAAAAATAGTACACTAGTCTTTCAATTCTCTTTCGAACCAATTTAGGACTGAACGTATGGATCCATAAGTATTAACTTAAGTCTGTCGGACAAACTATTTTTTATTATTGATAATTTAGTGAAAAAAAGCACGTCCTACCGAGGGATTGCTATGAGGAATGTAAAAAATATAACTTAGGATATAACTATTCATCGCATCTGTTTTTTATTTTCTCAATTCAGTCCAAAAAGATTTGGCATATGATGATTTAAATAGCTGTTCATAAACTTTATTTTTATTTTCAGTAACTAACAGTTTCAGTCCACTTATAAATACTTCGCGGCTATTTATATCACTATACTGTGAAATAATCTCAATATAATGAATTTATTTGTTTAAATTAATATAAACAACTTATTTTCTCGTTATTCAGCACATAGTGTTAAGAAGTCTCCATTTAGTCGCCATTTAAAAAAGGGGTCAAAAAAGTGACCTGATGGTTTAAAAAGAGGCAATTGGCGACTAAAGTCGCCAAACGGTAACACTGATCCTAATTTATAGTTTTACGTTCCTCGTAGCAATCCCTCAGGGGTACGTGTTTTTTTTTTTTTTTTTTACAAAATTATCATAAATAAAAAATAGTTTGTCCAACAGACATAATACAATACTTGTGGATCCATTCGTTCAGTTCTAAATTGGTTCGACGGGGACTTGAAAGACTGGAATACGAGTGAAGACCTCGTACAAATATAGAGAAGTGTGATTAATAAAAAGAGAATTGTATGTCAACTGTTTTTGTGAATAAAGCTTTATTTTTGCAATAATAAAAATTGTTGTAAAATAATTATAAATAAATTATTTTGTTAGTAACAGAATTGAATTTAGTACTATTTCTTAAAATACAAAATTATTTGTTTTTGTTGTTATCAAATAAACAAATTTTAATGAATTTCTTTAGGTTTTAAAGCAGTTGGCCCATTTTTATTATTATTATTATTTTTTTTTTTTTTTTAAATCCTCTTTTGGCCACTTTTTCAAAATTCTCAACGGTAACGCTGGCCGAAATATTTCTCTATATATATATAACTATACCAATATTTTATTACAAAAACTTATAGTTTAGTTAATGCCGCAAACCTCTTTTTCACCCCAATGTGTAATGTTTTAATAGGAGAGCATTAAAATCAGTAAATAAGAATCATAATAAAGATCGTTCTAGAAATGCATTTAAAATTTCTTGGTTTTTGTGAATTGTGATAATTCTTTTGATAAAAAATCTTAAATTTTTCTGCACTAAACAATTTTAAGTTATAAATTCAACAATCGCCGAAAATATACTGGTCAAGAATATGTATGTATGTATGTATGTATGTATGTATGTATGTATGTATGTATGTATGTATGTATGTATGTATGTATGTATGTATGTATGTATGTATGTATGTATGTATGTATGTATGTATGTATGTATGTATGTATGTATGTATGTATGTATGTATGTATGTATGTATGTATGTATGTATGTATGTATGTATGTATGTATGTATGTATGTATGTATGTATGTATGTATGTATGTATGTATGTATTTCAATTGGTTTAAATACTTTTGTATAACTTTATTCCAAAATATAGTGGCTAGTATATCCTTAAAAGTCATTACTTAATGACTGCGATAAAGTTGAAAGAAGTCTCCTATGATCTACAATAATTTTACTTAACTATTTTCTAGCGAATCTCTCTCTTCCTTTCTCTTTCCTTTTCTTAAGCTTTATCCTTTTACAAAATATTTTCTCATATATACATTCCTACAATTTTCATTGATATAGATAGTGACCACAAACATATTTTATGATACAAGGCTAAAAGAGCTTAAATAGACGAAAGACTTCAAACTAACTAAACTAAAAGACTAAACGACTTACTTGCCAATTGCTGACTTTGCAATAACAGCTGTGCCAACAATTGCGTATCGAATGCTGATGCTTGACCCGTATTCTGATATTCATCCTCACTACTGCTATTATAGGCATGTCTACTATGCCATTCAGCTGAACGTTGTCGTCGTATGGCATGTTCGCCACCACTAAAATAATATTCACTTCCGCCACTACCGCTGCCTCCACGTTTGCGGCCAATTGTCCCCGAATGGCTGGACATTATTATTATTATGATATCACGATGAGAGTGTTGGTATTATGTCTTATTTTTCCTTTTTCGTATCCTTCTACTGTTATTATGGTAAACGATGGTTATGGTATCGTTATCGTCTCGTTTCTATCGTAGAAGGCGTACAGCTTAAGGCTATCTATGTAGGAGTATTTTTGAAAGTTATTCTACGTTTGTAAGTATGATGATGGCAACCAAAATGTTTCTGCTCAGTTACACTCTGATTCCGTTATTCCAGTTGAATATATTAATGTGTTTGGTTATGTTTTATGTATAAAAACTTCATATATTTTCTTCAATTGCTGTTGTTGTTGTCTTATTGTTGATAGTGCAAGAGTTGCTTGTGGTAATGATGGTGGGAGCACGAATAGTCTCTGATAGTACCAATGATGAGTTTCAGATATATGAAATGTTTTTGTTGTTGTTGTCGTATAGGTGGGTATCCTTTGCTTGTATATTGCCCTTGTTTTTATTGTTGTTGTCGTTTTACTGGCAACTGTTTTTGATTTATTTACTACCAAAATAATGGCATTCATACAAAATGTTTTAATCATACTTTAAACAATAAAAGGACATTTCTTTAGCTATTTTTCTTCCTTTACCACACATGTCTTTGCTGTACCGGTCGGTCACTTTGCAGTCTGTTGTAATTCTGTAAAGATAAGAGAGCAAAAATAATTCAAGTTTAATTAAAAAAGTTTTTCAGTGTGTGATTTATTTTCGAATATTTTAAATTCTTTTGGTGTTTTTTATAAAATAAGGTAAAATAAGAAGTTCAAATGTAAGATATTAACTTACATTTATAGTTATTTATTTGTAAAATATTGTAACTAATATGAAATTTATTGTTTTAAACAGAGACCGGATTTTAATACTAAAAAAACAATCTTTTTATTTTTATTTCAATCGAAAAACAATCTTTAATGTTCAAAAAATAATAAAAATCCATCATGATTTTTATTATTTCCATCAATATTTTAATTTTTTTCATCATGATGAAAATAAAAATATAAATATCTTTTGTGATATTTATTTCAAAAGTTGAAAATTATTTTGAACTTTTTTCATCGGATGGAAAAAATTCTAAACAACAACAATTTCATTTGAATAAAAAAATATTTTGAAAACAAAACAAAAGTATGAATAAAAAAAACAATCATTTTAATTTTTTTTCGAACTGATATTTATTGTTAAAGATATTTATCGTTAAAGATATTTATTTTTTTCATCATTGATGGATATTTATTTTAAAAATAAAAATCCCTCACATATTTTTTTCAACAAATGAAAAAATATTTTGAACATTAAAGATATTTATTTTGATTGAAAAATAAAAATAAAACGTTTTCGGGTGCTTGGTTTTAAATGGTTTAATGAAAAACAATTTCAAACTCAAATGTGCTGTTTTCAAAACCAAAAAAAAAAAAAAAAAAAGTTTTTAATTTTATTGAATCATATCTCGGAAAAGTCTTGTCTGATTTTATTCAAAAAAATTTCCAAAAATTCTAATTAAAATAGTCTTTAAGTCATTCTAGCATTACTTTTTAATACGATCAATAGTTATGAAGATATTAATCTTATTTCCTGAAAAAAATAAAAAATAAAAATAAAAAATGAAATAAAATAAATTTTATACAAAATTGGAAATTTGTATACCCTACACCACCATTGCACAGGGTGGTGTAGGGTATTTTTTATTTTTTTTTAATAATTCTGTAATTTTTTAACGGGTCAAGTTGGTATCTCTAGTATGTAATGATATGAACGGAAAGATATATATATATATATATATATATATATATATATATATATATATATATATATATATATATATATATATATATATATATATATATATATATATATATGTTTAGGTTATCTCTTTTAGTTTAAGAGATATTCAGTTTTTTTAACTTGGCGTGCTTAATATTGACCCTACATTTTTTTTTAATATTCGCCAGATTGCCTACAAAATTTTAAATAATATTGCTGTAAGAGTCATATAAATATATGAATGCGTTAAAAGGTTATACTAATCTGAATTTGGAACTTTTAATAAATTTTAAATTTTGTGCAATATTTTTTTTTTTTTATGAACCAGCACTCAGGGGATGGCCCCTACTTATGCAGTCCATTGTGTTGGTATTAGGAAAATAGGTTATGGGAAGGAGGATAGAGGGAGTAGTGTTTGTGGACATTAGACTTGAATTTCTCTAAGTCGCAAGTGACAGGAAAGACCTCTGCAGGGAGTCTGTTCCACATACGTACAGTACGGTTAAAGAAAGAATTTTCCCTATAGTGTGTCGTGCGATCAACTGACCAATCGACAACAAATGGATGTGCTCTCCAAGATAAACGTGTATTGCGTATAAATAAACGCGTATTGGGGACAAGCTCTCTAATTTCATCAGAACACATTCCATTGTAATATCGATAGAACAGTGAAATACAGCCCACATAGCGACGATGCTCTGGTGAATCAATAGAGTTGGATACCCTACTGACATCAATAAGTACCTTCGCCCTCTCCTGTACGTGGTCGAGAAGCTCCAAAATAGACTTTAAAGCACCGGCCAATACAAGAGAGTTGTATTCCATTTTGGGTCGGATATAGGTGGTATAAATAGTAAGAAGGTCAGACGGAGTGAAGTATCTTTTGCACCGTTTCAAAAAACCAAGGCACTTGAATGCTTCTTTCAGTACTTGAAAAATATGCTCAGTCCACAGGACATCACACTTTGCTCTCATGCCAAGAACATCGAGAGCATTTGATTCCTTTATATTTATACCACCCATAAATACAGATGAAGCAACATGATCCGCTACACGTTTGTGTGTTAACGCATAACATTGGGTTTTACGAGCATTAAAGTCGACTCTTTTGGCACGACCCCATTCATAGATTATTAAGAGATCACGGTTAAGCGTATCATTTATGTTCTGCCGCATTGTCCTGATCTCTAACGGGCTTGGTCTATAATTGAATGAGTACGAATGGCAAATGTTGCTGTCATCCGCAAAAGAGTAGATACGATTAAAGGTTTGATAAAGAAGATCGTTGTGAAAGATTAGAAATAGAGTAGGAGAAAGAACGGAGCCTTGCAGTACACCTGAATTGATCTTGAACTCATTTGATGAAACACCATGTATTACAAGTCGTATAGTTCGATCTCTGAGAAAGCTCGATATAAACCGAGAGAAGTGATTTCCGACACCGAAAGCTGTAAGTTTAGATAAGAGTGCACCATATCACACTCTATCAAACGCCTTAGAAATATCAAGAGCCACTACTTTACTTTCGCCAAAACGGTGAATGGAACGACACCATCCTTCCGATAATAAGGTTAGCATGTCTCCCGTAGAGCGACCTTTACGAAACCTATACTGCCGGTCGTTTAGTAAATTGTGAGACTCTAAATATCTAACAAGATGGCAATTGACCATTCTCACATATTGGACAATAATTTTCCGGGTTATTAGCCTGTTCCTTCTTTGGAATCGGTGTTACGTTAGCAACCTTCCAACACGTAGGATATTCGCCAGCATGGTATATGGTGCTGAAAAGGTTGGCTAACGTCGAAAAGCACTGCTTCAAGAACAGTGCTGGTATGTCATCACTTTAACTGGCATAAATCCCATTAAAATGTTAGTATCAAGTTAATATTCTATACAAGTTTTATATAAACATAATTGATAGCTCCAAATTTTAAAAAGATCGGTCTATAATTTACCATAGCTTCCATATAAGTCCCTCTTTCGGGAATCACCCAAAAGTGAATAAATTCATATAAATGTTAGCATCGTCGTAACATTCTGTATTCGTATGTTTTATTTTACACTTAATACGAGTATCGGTCCACATTTGGCTCCATGTCTTATAAAAGACCCCTCCCCGAATTATAATGTACACAATGGTGTAGGGTATCATATGGTCGGGCTTGACAGACTATATTCTTTTCTCTCGTTTTTTAATGTTTTTAAAAGAAATCTTAATGCAAATGCGTGTAAAATAAATCCAGAGAAGCTTGGGGTAAAGTTCTAGCCTTATCCAAACTTTGTAAGTTTTGAAAAATAGTTTTAATTCTTTTTGTTAAGTTCTCAAATTGAAGTTTTTTTAATTCCCTGTTTTTAGGACAAGTTTATACATATTACACTAAAATTTGAATAATATATCACCATTCGTTTAAATTTTATTAAAATTTAATATTAACTTTACAGTTCTTAGAACTGACCAAATTCGATTGGCTAAAAATTGAGTTGAGATGTAGAATCTTTTAAGTGTGAGACATTATGCCAATCTTTACCTTATTTAGGCACTTTGTTGAGTCGTAATATTATATTAGTGTTTAAATATACATATGGTAACCTTTCATAAACAGTCGACAAATTATGAATCAAATTATAACCATGTTATTAAAAATTAATATCAAGGTGTTAATTTTAGCACAAAAAAATAGCTACAAATATATACAAATAAGGTGGCCCTCTTTTATATAGAGGAAAATAAAGGTTTTTAAATTTTCAGTCTCAACACCTAGAAATTTGAAACTAGTTTAGAGGTGGCTCAAAGCTATTGAAATATTAACAATTTTAGTTTTTTATTCTCTTCAATCATAAATAATTCATTAGATCTTTAATTTTCTACGTTAAATTTTCTATTGGCCCGAGAATTACGTGTTTTTCTGTAATTTTATTTTAATAACTATTATCTTGTTAGTTATCCAATCTTCTTGATTTTAGGAATTTCAGAAAGCTCATAATGTTTTATGAAGAAAAAAAAATTTTAAATTCATCATTTTCAAGATTTTGATCGCTTTGAGCCACCTCAAAATTTGTTTCAATCCGTTCAAAACTTGACATGTCTTAGTTTTTCGACTATCCGAACATTTCCAGGGGGTGAGAACCAAAATCTTTGTAATGAGGGCCACCCTAATATACATATATAATTTTTAATATTAAAAACTGTTCTAATAAGATTATATATAAGTACATTAACGAATTCATTAAACATTCTGCTTAAATGCCAAAAATTTTGAACAAAACATGAATTACATACATATGTACATAGAATATACCTCCAGCAAAATAAAATAAGCAAAACAAAAAAACTCTTTTTTTTTTTTCCTCCGGCATAAAGTTCTAATAATAAATGCGTATCATAAACATAAGTGGCTTTAAAAAATTTATTGCCAGTACAATTAGTTGATAATTAGCTATTATTATGAAACCACATACATACAAATATACAAATACAAAAACTCACATCTATAAATACACATGTAACAATACACTTAAAACATACAAATGAATAGGAACGAGTGCCCAACATTTAAAGTCGAAACATTTGTGGCAACCGAAAACAACAAACCAAATGAAATTCCCAATTTTTTTTTTAACAAATGTAACCCTTTTATATTATGCTATTGTTCTACTCTACTAAATAATGATTGTGTTATTATTATGAAAGTTAATACTTTCATTTTGTTACCAAAACACATGTACTTATGTGTTGGTAGCTACCTTCATCATCAACATACATACATAGCTACCCTCCTCTAAATGATGTTTGATAAAATATTTTAAAATACAGGACTTACGAGTTTTTGTATACATATTTATAAGTGTGTGTGTGTGTGTTTTTTTTTTTTTTTTTTAAGAAAAGGTAGCAAATTATAATTTATGTAGTAAATCACAATTATGCAGAGTCTTTTAACAATGAAAAAATGTTAAACGTATACAAAAGAGTGAAAATAATTTTATACAAATAAATATCCAAGTCACGTGGTGCTATTATTTATTAAAAGGCATCTTTAAAAATACATTTTGAATGGCACGGAAACGAATTTCTCTGTTGGTTGTTAAACAAAAAAATAAATTTTCAACTTTTTTTACGCTTGTGAGCTTGATTTTTGTATTTTTTGTTTTCCTCTACTGACATTTAACCTTGTTATTTTCAACATTCATAAATTTGCATGAGTTTCTTTCTGGTTTATTTTTTATATATTTTTTTTATATTTTATATAATTTTCAAGATAAATTTGAATTCCTTTGGTACTTAATAAACATTTTGTATGCGTAGCATTTTGTCTTACGTTTTGTTTTGTGTGAAATGTGTGAACGTTAGAAAAGGGTGTTGTAGTAGGGGTTAAGGAAATTTGGTTTTAAATTTTTTAACATATTTTTTTAAAGTTGCAAAAGTTATATTTTTTTATAAATGTTAAAAAACTTTACTTTTAAATTTAATTCAAATTAAATAAGTTTTAAATACTTATTAAGGCCTTATTTTGTTATACGAAAAGTTTGTATGAAGAATACTGTCAAGAAAAAAATTTCTACAAATAAATTTTTTATTGAACATACATATGTCAAATTACACATGTTAATACAAACGTTTAAAATACCTTATTCGTGATAAAAATTTTTAATTTATAAAAAGTTTTATTATTAAAATTTGTATGAGTTTTTCTTTGGTATAAATTTATTTAAATTAATAATAATACTAACAAGCGCGATGTCAGCAGAAAAGTATGAAACGGACACCCTGTATTTCTAGTTTTTAGCCCATAACTTTTTTGTTTATTAACCGATTTTGCCCATTTCCCAAACAAACCTTATATAAGACAAATATTTGTGCCAAATTTCGTCCTCCTACGTTGTTCCGTTCGAGCCCTATACTGCTTTCAACAGACGGACAGACGGACGGACATAGCTAGATCGACTCAGAATCTAACCAGAACCCAGAAAATATATATTTTATGTGGTCTTAAATGATTTCTTCGACATGTTACACACGGAATGACAAATTAATATACCCCCCATCTTTTTGATGGTGGGTATAAACAAAATTTTCTTTTAAATTTGTATTAACATCATTTGCTGTGACACTCTTTTAAAGTTTTATTATTATAATTTATAGGGGTAAACATTATTTTAAAATATAACAAAAAATATTTAATTTTCATTCTTAATACAAATATTTATGTGAATAAATTTTAAATATACAATTTAAAATTATTTCCATTACAGTTGTTCGTATGAAAGTGTGGGACATGTTGATGTAGAGGTTTATTGAATACTTCTCACCAATTATTGTTTTTATTGAAAGTATAAATTAGAATGGTATAGGAATATATGGAATTGCTAAGGTTAATTATTTTTTTCATCTCCAAAAGTCCGTCACTGTTTCATTCCACATTGAGGTAAAAGGGGACCAAAATGGCGCATAATTCAGAGAAAAGTGATATTAATATCTTAACCTAAATTGATCGGGGAAGTTTTTTGTTTCAGATAATGATAAAATTTTCCAATGTAGGTCTATGGAGCCTAAGAAAATTTAACTAGTATATAAAAGTTTGTTTCGGTCCCTAGGTCAGGCAGAACGGGCCGTTACCATATGGTCACGCCAGGCACTACATAGACATTTTGTTTTGTAAGAAGAAAATCAGTAAATTTTTCGAAAAGAGGTTTTTTATTAGGAATTTTTTTAAAAAGACTTCCTTTCTACTTTCCCTGATGCTGAACAAAAATTTCAACACAAATGCTATATAGATATGTAATAATTCTGCTTTTCGATGTTTCTATTTTATATTTCTTATGATAAACAATCACATTTTGGTTTAAAGAAATATATCAAGAACGTGAAATACTACTGATAGAAACGTTACCAGCATCGCCCTCTTCACCAATATCACTATAATCCTTCAGACATACTCATCATTGCAACTTTAAAGGCTTCAAATCTTCACTGACAGACAATTTTCCGGAAAAACAAGTTTTTACAAAAAAAAAAAAATTAATTTCTTGAAAAAATTTTCAAAGGAAAGCTCTATGAAAAAAAAAATTTATCTTTTGCATGGAGCATCCATATGGTAACACAGATTGTATTTATAAAAAAAATATATTTTTAAAACTTTTTTGAAAAAAGTCAATTTTTTGGACACCCTAATTGGAACACGATGCATTTTAAGCGGGTGGAACAGTGCTCATTCTTAATAAAATTTTATGTAGAATTGATGTATAAAAGAAATTTTTTTATAAATCAATTGGATTCGTCTCTGCGCAAAATGGTGCTCAAAATGTGCGTTTTTAGCCACAGATATGCAGGGGAAGGAGTTGGAATTAAAAAAAAAAACAAAATACGCCATCAATTTTACTGCTGCAAAAACCTTCTAAAAAGGTATGATATCCAAATATAAAAAGAAATTTTTCTTTTCGAAACGAACCCTAATATTTATGTATGTATATAATATCATTATTTTACTACAAAAAAAAAAAAAAAAAAGAAAAATAATAAAAAAACTTTACATGTCTGGAAAATGTCATTAGTCTATAATTTATCATACCCTATACCACCATAGGTGGTTGGGGTATTATGCGTTTGTGGTGATGTTTGTAACGCACAGAAAAAATCTTCGGACCCCAACCTTAAAGTATACCTATCGACTCAGAATCACTTTTTGAATCGATTTAACAATGTCCGTCCGTCCGTCTTATCGGCTGGCTGGCTATCTGTCCATGTAAACATTGTGAACAAAGTACAGGTCGCAATTTTAAAGATATCTTGATGGCATGAATAATTATTTTGCCACAAGGAAAATTGGTTATGGTCGGACCAATTTTTCACCTAGCCCCCATACAAATGTCCTCCCGGAATAGAGGTTTATCGATGGTAAATGCCTTAAATATAGCAATGAAATTTGGAGCAAAGAAGTCTTGTATAAGCATCTACCTTTGTTTCAAATTTCATCAAATTTTTATCAAGTTCGGTCCATAATTGACCATAGCTCAAATATAAACACCTCTTCCGAAAATCACTTTAATGTGCATAAATCCCATAAAAATGTCAGTATCAAGTTAATATTCGACACAAATAAGTTTTGTTTAAGTAAAAACCACAGTGTAAATTTTTGTATGGTTTGGTCCATAATTTATAATAGCTCCCATATAAACCCACTTCCGAGAATCACCGTATAATGCATAAAATCATATAAATGTTAGTATCAACGTAATATACATATTTTATTTTACACTTAGTAAAAGTATCGTTCCACAGTTGGCCACAGGTCTCCCTAAATTTTGATTCACATACATGATGGTGTAGGGTATTATATGGTCGTGCTTGACCGACTATATCTTTCTATCTCATTTTTTATTTCACATTTTGCATAAAGCAATTTATTTTGCGTTTTGAAAAATTTTAAATTGAAATGCGATTTGTCTGGGGATAATGACATACTAGTTGTTGTTATTCAAATTAAAAATTTTTAAAAAGAAAATGTCTCTTGTTTTGGAAAATAACCACTTAGGAAAATACATGCAGCTTTTTGATCCACCCATCGGTTATTCGGTTTACATTTCTTTTAGCTACTAAAATTTAACTAAGTCAGATAAAACCTAAGAGATTATTTGCTCATATGTATGAATAACTTTTTTTATTTTCTTATTCCTTAAATTTCAAAAATTTTAAAGATATATTTTACTCATCTTATTTAAAATTTTGCCAAAAAGTGTCATTAAAGTATTTAAGGAAATAATATTATCTTATCTTTTTTACCCTTTGCAAAAAAAAGTTTTTTATTTGGATAAAAAAGTTATAAGCTTATTTACTTTGTTAAACTTTAATCGAATAATCGATTAAAAATACATAAACAAATTTCGAGTAGATCATCATTACTTTTGTTACATGATATTAGATTGAAAATCAGTCTCACATAAAAATTTAATATTCATACATTCATTTAACATTTATGCGTACATAGACAGACAGACGGGTTCAACGATGTGTAAGTGTAACTCTAGATATGAGAACGTATATGTGTGTGCGTTTGTGTTTACATGTGTATGTAATAAACGCTTATGTCAGGTATATTAATGACAAATTGTTAAATGTCTTTGCAGGCTGCTTACAAGTGCGTTTTAACAGACGCTCGAATACAACGTGTATTCGAGTGTGGAATTTACATTAGAAATACCCAATAGGAAATGAGAATAATTGAGAAATATATGCCTCAGAGTAAAATTTGGTGTAGACTATCGCATATACTATAAAAAAGTATGGATTGTAACATAGATTATAGTATAAATTACAGTATAGGCTATCAGCGTTACCGTTTGGCGACTTTAGTCGCCATTTGCCCCTTTTTCAACCACGTGGATACTTTTTTGGCCCCTTTTTTAAATGGCGACTAAATGGCGACTTTTTAAGGCTTTGTGCTAAATGAAGGAAAACTAAATTGTTTGAAATATATGGACCCATTATATATTAATTTCAACAAATAAATTCATAATTTTGAGATGGTTTCACAGTATAGTGATATAAAAAGCCGCGGAGTACTTCAACTGAAGCTGTTAGTAACTAAAAATATTGATAAAGTTTATGAACAGCTATTTATATCATCATATGCCGAATCTTTTTGGACTGGATTGAAAAACTAATAAAAAAGATTCGATGAATACTTATATCCCAATTTATATTTATTCCTCATAGAAATCCCTTGAGGATTTTTTTTACTGTATTATCAATAATAAAAAAAAAATAGTTTATTTAACAGACTTATAGTGGAAGGTACGCTGTTACGTGGTCCTTATAAAAAAAGTTAAAACAAATTCAACTTTGCCGCGTGGCAGCATGTCACAGCATTGCCAAATTAAATTTATGACAGTGTTTTCAAACTTTCCTTTGTCAGTTATATGTAAACAATTGAATGATTTTTAAGCTGGTAATAACGCTGCCGCTCGTTGCCGCGTGACGCGTACATTGACCTTTTACTATTAAGACAATACTTGTGTATTCCGTCCTAAATTTGTCCGACGGGGATTTGAAAGACTGGAGTATTAGTGAAGAACTCGTACAAAAGTACAGAATTTCAATTTATTAAATGAACATACAATTGTTAACTATTTTTGTAATTTTTGCAACTGTTGTAAAATAATTGTAAATTATTTTGTTATTAATAAATCTGAGTTTTGTAGTTTTTTATAAAATTAAAAATTTTTTGTTTTTGTTATTATCAAATAAACATATTTTAGGGAGTTTTTTAGGGTTTTAAATCAGTTGGCCCCTTTTTTTAAAAAAATCCCCTTTTTTGGCGACTTTTTATTTTGAAATCCCCTTTTTTGGACACTTTCTGAAAATTCTCAACGGTAACACTGTAGGCTATATATAGTACAGACTATAGTATAGACTATATTATAGACTTTAGTATAGACTAGTATGGAATATAGTATACAAAGACTAAAGTATAGACTATAGTATAGACTATATTGAATGTTATAGTATAGACTACAGTATAGAATATAGTGTTGGCTATAGTGTAGTCTATAGTTTGGGCTATAGTATAAACTATAGTGAAGACTATAGGCTATAGTATAGACTATAGTAAAGACTATAGTATAGGCTATAGTATAGACTATAGTGTAGACTATAGCAAGGCTAAAGTATATTCGCTGACCAGGGAGCTGCTCATTATGGGTCATACACTCCTAAATTTTTGCTCAAGTTGACTAAGGAACCGCGGAGATGTCAATCTCTCAGGTGTCAATGTCTACACGGCACCCTTGTGACTAGATAATGGTGCAATGTCGTTAATTCTACAGCATGACTTGTACCTTTTTCTAGTATACTCAAACTGCCGACTATTATAATCTGTACTAAAAACACTATTTGCAGTAAAAACTTTCCTACAGGGCTACGTTTGAATTCTCATTTTTTTGTATTTATTTGCAAAACTTAAGTAAACACCGTACAGCGTCAACAAACGGAAAACTGTTTAAATTATTTGCCATTCGTAGGTCTTAACTTTGACAACCATAAATCTTTTGCGTTCCCTCTCTGGTCTAAATATTAGATTTTTATATCTACCTCCATATTAGATTTTTATATCTACCTCCATGTGGGTATATAAATTTAACCTTTTCTCTGAAGCACTCGTGCTAGCACACTATCATGAAAACATAATTCTACATGATTTTATTTGTCATTTCAATATAATACTTATGTACTATCTCTACCTAATACACATGATATACAAATATGTATAAAATATATTTTATGTTTTGTTGTCTTTTGTTGCTTAAACATTAAGATTTATGTTTTTAACATCAATGAAATTAATTCAGGTAGCATCATTAGTCAAGATTATAGGTTACAATATCAAGGTATTAGATATTTGGCATCAAAGGATTTTGGTTTTATGTTACTAGGGCATAAATTCAAAAATACATAAATGCAAACACATTTACACTTTCTCACACGCATACATAATGTTATACAAATATACTTACATATATATGTATGTGTATAAATAGCAAGTTGTTATAGCAAGAAAATTTATTTATTTGTGAGAATGTGTGATGAAGTGTATACATCTGTAAGTTAATGTTGATAAATAAATTATATAAAACAAAGAAGTAAGATTTAGTAAAAGATTTTGTTAGACTATTACCTTTGAGAGTATTGTTTTTGTATAAGCCCTATTTGGTGATAGTGTCAGTAAGAGTCAAGAAAGTAAAAAAAATAAAATAAATAGCATATTTATAATTTATTTTTTTTTAAGGTTAAGATTAATTTAAGTGAGATTTTATATTTATTTATTGACTACTTTAATAAAATATAAAAATTGTGTCAAACTTATTTTATATTATTCAACTCTGTTTTAATTAAAGATATTATAAAACACTGTTATTAAATTTATTTAAAAGTAATAGTTTTCTAAGTATAAAATTATAACTTTATTTAATATTATGACCATTATCTTTAGTTTCATACATTATCCTTTTAGCTTTACTACTTGCTCATAAATTATATTTGTTTCTATTTAGTAACATTTCACATTAATAATAAACAGATTTATACGATAGAACAAAACATTTTAATTAAAGTTACAACTTACATTTAATGATAGGATGATTGTTATAAGATATAATTAAAATAGCACTTGATAATATGTTGAAAATATTTAACATGTTTTATTGTGCTTCGTTAACATATTGTTATGTAGAAAGTTTTACTAAATAATAATGTAAAATTAAATATGTTTATTTAAATATTTATTTGCAAAATGAGAAACTCTGCATGTAGATTTTAAGGATCATGTTGAACAATAAACTATATTAAAGTAGAGAAATCATAGGAGACAAATTTCTATTAAAATGTAATAAAATCTCATAAAAATTAAATAATTCTCTAATTCTCTGACTTGAAATACTTTGTAAAGATAAAATTTTGGTTAAAAAAAGTACATCATGAAATTCAGACCTCTGAATTTTTCATTAATAAAATATTGACAAAAAAAAAAAAAAAAAACAAGCGCGAATGTTATCAAATTTTACGTTATATGGGAGGGGGCGGGAAAGTGGGCGGACTACGCCCATTTTCTGTTTCCGAGTTTACATTGGTCCTTGAACTATTTGAACACAATTTCGTTGATTCTCACCTTATATGGGAGGTGGGCGGTAAAGTGGGCGGACCACGAGCAATTTTGGTTTCCGAGTTTACATCAATTCCCGAACTATACGTACAAAATTTCGTTGTCGTACATGCTTTTGTTGAAGAAATATCAGCAGAAAAGTATAAAACGGACACCCTGTGTTTCTAGTTTTTAGCCCATAACTTTGTTTATTAACCGATTTTGCCCATTTTCAATCCCAAACAAACATTATATAAGACAAACATTTGTGCCAAATTTCGTCCTCCTACGTTTTTCCGTTCGAGCCCTATCCTGCTTTCAACAGACGGACAGACGGACGGACATAGCTAGATCGACTCAGAATCTAACCAGGACCCAGAAAATATATACTTTGTGGGGTCTTAGATGATTCCTTCGACATGTTACACATGAAATGACAAAATCAATATACTCTCCATCTTTTTGATGGTGGGTATAAAAAAATAAGAATTAGTATTTGTATAGAACTTACATCTCCCGAATTTCATTAAAATATTGCTATATTTAAGAGAATTATGATAGTTAAACCCCTATTTCTGAAAGACGTCTATATGGGGCTAGGAGAAATAATAAACCGATCATAACCAATTTCAATAGACTTTGTTCTTGTTCAAAATTGCGACCAATACTTTGATTACAAGGATTACATGGACAGACAGACGGATATTGTTAAATCGATTCAAAAAGTGATTCTAAGTCGATTGGTATAAATTAAGGTAATCTTACTCCAATATTTTTGGGTGTTGCAAACATTAGCATAAATCCAAAGTATAAAAATTGTAATGTAGTAATTTAGTTTCTCTTAGTATTTTTAGAAATATATTTAAAAAAAAATTAAAAAAAAAAAATATTAACCCATTAAGAGCTAGAGGGTCAATTTTATGCATTTAGTTTCCAAAACGTTAAATTAGCAATTTTTGCAAATAAGCCGCATGGAAGTACTTATTACACTAAAATATTGATAAATTTATGAAAGACATAAAAAGTTCATTTAAAACAGCGATAATAATGGAATAAAAAGGAGTTTTTGAAATTTAGCCGCTATTTTACATGAATTTACAGTATTCTTGATCAATTTATGCTTTTGGGGACATTTATATCCTTAACTTACCACTTATTTTCCGTTAAAATTAACTTAACCAATTATGGACCAAAATTTTATTTGTGCAACTAAAGGTTTAAATGAATGCACATATCATTAATATTTAATGAGACCTTTCCAATGATTCTCTAAAATGTAATGTCCAATGTAATATTCAAAATTTAATAAAATACTATTCAAAATAAAACCATTGAAAGCTTTACAAAAATTTTTATTTCGCGAGAATGAAAACAAATTCTAAAATAGTTTTTGCTCAATACGTATTAGACCTCGTTTTTCTATCATATGTTGTAATTTTTTGGACAAAAATTTAAAAAGTGTTTATACTGTTGATAATAAATGAAATAATTGAACCGAAATATTTTGGGGAATTAGTTTAAAACATATCAATCTTTAACTTCAGGGGGATACATTTGCAACTTTTTTTGCTCTTATACAAATCAAGGCACTTTAATGTTTATATCCTCTTAAATATTTTGATGAAAAACGTATGTTATTTGCATTTGAAATTTCTTTAAATAAATTTGTTCTTTAATTAAATGATTTTTATTATAAAATTAGATTATAGATTCTGCAAATTGGAAAAAAATTGCAAGCGGTTAAAAGTTGTTTCTATGATAGAGGTACCATATTTTGAGCCTCGATAGATTTGCTTCTTAGGGGCGGGTCTCCCTTCCAAACTTAAAATTGTACACTTCTCTGCTACGTCTATGTAAAATTTTAAATAAATCCAATAATGCTATTAGAAGTTATATATTTATTTCCAAACTTATGTACTTAACTACTGATGTGGATTCTATATACAAACAATATGAACAATATAATTACTACAGAGTTATAAAGACATGTTCAGCTATAGAACGACATGTATATATATCTTAACAAATTGCTATGCAAACTAGACTCACTAATCTTTTCAAAATAATGAATTTAATCTGTTTTACTACGAAATTTTTAGCACATTTTTCTAAGAATTCACACAGTAATGAACAAATACATAAATATTTTAATTCATAATTACCTATGCCAAATAATTCTATGATTTCCTGGTAATACTTACTAGTATTTAATTCCTAGTATTTTTGATAAAATTATAATAAAATCGATTTACAAATAAGTGTATTTGTTAGAGTGAAGTGAATACGATTACTATGTAACATACATACATAAATGAATGGAATGTAACATATGAATGTGTTTGAAAGGAATGTATGTATGTATGTAAACTATATACGTGGGAATAGGTTGTCATAGAGAATTTAACTATTAATCCAGTTACCAGTTGTCACTATTACATTTGAGTCATTCATAACATGAAATTGCTTTCTAAATTGCATTTTGGATTTAAATACTATCAAACAGATATACATACATATATGCATAACCTAATAGAAACTTTCAGTCATATATGTATACACATACAAACTTGCACACATATATTACAAGCAGTGTTGCCAAAAACTAAGTGGTAAAAAGTGCTAAAATTTATTAAGAAAAGTGCTAGAAAGTTCTTAAAAATAAAAGATTTTTAACATTTTATTTATTATTAAATACCAAAAACAGTATAAACTCGAGAATGTGAATAATTATTGCAGACCCAAATCCGGATTGTCGAACGGCTTTTTTCTGCTCCACCTTTGTTAAAAAATTCGATCAAAATATAACTTTTATATAATATGTTAAGCACATACGGTATTAAGTTAAAATTTTTCTTCAACTAACATTTCATATTTTAAGTATTTTATCTAAGAAAAAAAAAAAAAAAATTGTACTCTTTTTACTAAAGATTTTTTGGAACAAAATTATCTAAAAATTTAGGAATTTAACCAGAAGTAATTTATATTAAGTTATATAATTTCTTATTGTATTTTCTAAGTTATACTATAATTTTATTAAGGAAGGACTTTTTATTGTTTAATTCGCATTAGAGAGTTATGGAATGGACAGTTAGGAAATGTCATTCGGATTTCCGAATAATCCTGATTATCGAGTTATTATATTCATAAAATTGATTTATAAATATAACAAAATACTCTCAATAATATAAAAAATAATACGTCATGTTAACATTCTAACATATAAAATTTTAACCCAGAAAAGTGTTGCCAGTTTAGCCTTTTTATTTTGGTTTTAACCTCGTTTTAGCTTCTAGCCTTTTTTAAATCTTCAAAAATGCCTTAAATGGGTTAAAATTTTTATATTTCAGCAAAGAAGACAATAATTTCTTATTTGCTATTATTAATTTTATTTGTACAGAACCATCCATTTAAGCATTTTTATACCCACCATCAAAAAGATAGGTGATATATTGATTTTGTTATTCCGTGTGTAGCATGTCAAAGGAATCATCTAAGACTCCACAAAGTATATATTTTCTGGGTCCTGGTTAGATTCTGAGTCGATCTAGCTATGTCCGCCCGTCTGTCCGTCTGTTGAAAGCAGGATAGGGCTCGAACGGGACAACGTAGGGGGATGAAATTTTTCACAAATATTTGTCTTATATAGGGTTTGAAAATGGGCAAAATCGGTTAATAAACAAAAAAGTTATGGGCTAAAAACTAGAAACATAGGGTGTCCGTTTTATACTTTTCTGCTGATATTTCTTCAACAAACGCATGTACGAAAACGAAATTTTGTATGTATAGTTCGTGGATCGATATAAACTAGGAAACCAAAAATGGGCGTGGTCCGCCCACCTCCCATAAAAGATGAGAATCAACGAAATTGTGTTCAAATAGTTCAAGGATCAATGTAAACTCGGTAACAAAAAATGGGCGTGGTCCGCCCACTTTACCGCCCCCTTCCATACAACGTAAAATTAAAAAAAGTTGATGGTGGGTATATAGATTCGGCCGGGCCGAATATAACATTCGCGCTTGTTAAGTTTTTATCTGTACAAGAAAAACTAGATTTTTTATATTTATCAGAAATTTTTGCCTGCGGCGTTTCACACTCTAAATCTTAAATAATTTAAATAACCATAAAATTTTATGGTTAACTATTTATAGTTGTATTGGTCTTTACAAAGTTTATTTTGCTAAAAACAATTCTTAAAGATCGCATTAGTTACCATCGTCAAAAACATATTTTAGTTTTTAGAAAAAAGTAATGTTTTTATAACAAATTACAAATTAATTCTTAAAAAATCAGCAAAAAGTGCTCAAGAAAACAGAAATAAGTGCTAGAAAAAGTGCCAGATGCTAGATTAATATTTTTGGTGCTAAACGAGTTTAAAAAGTGCTAAATCTAGCATTAAAAGTGCTATATCTAGCACTAAAAGTGCTAAATTGGCAACACTGATTACAAGGTACCATGTGATATCCTGGCACTCATACTGCTTTAGTGAATTTGCAAAATAATTGCTATCCAACACTCTTTTAGTTAAGTTACACACGTATGTATATGTGGAGGAAAGTCTTCTCTTTACCTTTACCAATAGAAAAACTTCATAACAATATTTGCTTTATGCTCTATATATGCAAGTGTTGCAGTAAATATGTGTTAGTGTAAGTTAGTGTGTTTTGCCTTTTGCGCCTTATATTCTATGGCCCATGTAGAGTTACATGTGATTTGATACTGAAGTGTTTTTGTTTGAAAGAGATTTAATATAGACAGCTAAATACATTCACTCATAAACCGGAACATACACATGACTCGTCTAACAATTACGAGTAAGTCAAATAAACTTCTGTAATTCCTTAACGTTATTAAAATTTCTATAAAATACATACAAATAATCTGAGAGAAAATATACAAACATACGCTTATTAAAATGAGAGCACTACTGTAAGGTAATATAAGCAGTAGATTAAGTGCATATGTTTGCTTAAAGTAGGTGTGTGCGTTTTAATATGCAATCATGATTGTGTAAAACTTTAGCAAATAGATACTATAATAAAGCCTGGAAGTTAGCTGTAACTGGATTTGAGTAATAGAGTCTTTTTTCAATTAACGAAGTTTTATGCATACATATTAAAAGTAAGAGTCTTCTGTAAATACTTAGTTTATCATAACTGTGACTAACAAGATATATTTTTTTTTTATTCACTGAATTCCTATTAAAAATAAAAAAAAGTAAAAATGGACTTCAATTACTAAATTTCTTATATTAATTAACTTTTGTTTGATTTCGCTGCAATAATCAAAATTATAATATAAATAACTAGAATAATTGATTTTATTACTACCGCTTTTTCTTAAATAGATATAATGAACTGAAAATTTTTGCAAATTGACATAAATTTATTTCACTATTTTTATAGAAAAGTTTTTCTTTATATTTTATTAAGAGCTGTCAATTTATTAAAAAAAATACTGTAAACCAATTAGAAAATTAATTTTATTAATAAGTAATATAGTTAAATTCCTATATAAACTTCGTTAACAAAAATAAAAATGATTTGAAATATTTTTTTCTGTGTAAGTAATAATATTTATTTTCCCTAATATCAAAAAAAAAAAAAAAAAATCTTAAAAAAATTACTGGTGTAATTGGATTTTTAATATTATTTTTTTAACTATTAGTATCTACGCATTTTATGTCAGTGCGCTTTTAAAAATGTTACATTATTGAGATCTACGGTCATGTGTAAGCATAAAGAATAAGAATTTGGATAATTATTCACGATATATATTTTTTTTATTTTTTGGCGATTTTTTTGAAAGATTCTATAACAAAAACTATACTTATAGTTTCTGCAAAATGTTTTACCAACATCTGATTTCAAAAATCTGAAAACTATGTATTCCATCTTTTTAAATAAATTTTCTTGTAAAGTTTAATTAAATATGTGTACTTTAGAATATATTGTAAACTAACACACCTTCGAACATTGGCCCCTGGAACAAATTATTTTATTGAAATACTTATACATTTTTAATATCCAAAGAAGTGCAATATTAATGTTAACAATGAAGGAAAATGTTCGCAAAAATATTATTTTGGCACTCAATATTAAACTGTAGTGAATTTTGCTTTAAATTAATTTTATTGCTTCTTAACAATTTCATTATTATTATTAATATTATTTTTGGAATTTTCTCATTAAACACTCTTTTACTTAAAAAGTAAATTTGTATGGTATGAGTAATTTAAATTATTAATATTACTCATACTTTTTTTTATATTTAAATTAGGTTACAGTGATGCCAGATAAAATTAAAAAAAAGTCCTCTGTTTAGTTTAAAATTTTCCTTTTTTCCCTTTTGAAGAAAAAATTTCCCTGCTCCTTAAAATCTCTCTTTTTTTTTTTTTTTTTTTTTTAACAAAAACTACAAATTATTAGTAAAAAATTCCTTAAAATTTACATACATATATGTAGTTTTTGATTGTAGTTCAATAAAACTATATAAAAAATATTTTAAAAAATGAACGAGAACTCCGAAAATATCCATTCAGCAAATTAAGATTTCTATTTTTAAATGAGTGCGTTGCATTTATTCCTTATTTGCCCAGCAAGAAAGGAACGGAAAAAAGAGCTGAAAAAGTCATGAATAAAACATTGTGTTTGCATTGGATGGAAGTAGGGGAGACTGGGGCAGTTTCAGTACCTTTTTTTTAAAGGTCTGAATCTAGGAAAGTATTGGACAGATTTAAAAATGTTATAGCTTGTTGTTATCCTTGGATATTGAACAATAATATATTGGTACAAAATTTAATGAATACTTAGTATTGGTTACTTATTTTTGGGAATTAGTAGAAAAAGTCATTTTTTCTGAATGTGCCCCACGCCAAGGTAGCTGCGGCATTTGACGGGGCAAACTCGCCTATCATATTCTTAAAGACAATTGGAGAGAAAAAAATTCATTTAAAGATAGAATAATGTGTTGTTTATGTTATGAGCCAACAAAGTATTCATTTATTAGCTGGATAAAAATAATGAAAAATAAACGTATTTCTTTAACCCATAAAACAAAACACAAAAATATTGCTTATTAAATAACTATCTCGTTTTTTATGTGCGATTCAATTGTTTGGCGTTTAATATTGTAATTTCTACCGGCGGACGTTGGAGTCTTAATACCGCGCAAAGCATCAGATATTCAAGAGATGCCGAATATTTCCCGATTTAAAACGCTGAATCTAACCCGAAAGCACTACTTACATTCTTTTCTTTTTTTTCTTTTAATATCCAACAAAAAATTGGCTTTCACTTATTTTTTAGGAAAATAGCACAATTCTTAATGTTGCTTTGTAAACTCTGTTTTAAATATTGGAAAATTTCAAATGCAAAATACTTAAAAATTAGAGTCAAAATATTACAAAAAAACTTGCAAGCTTTTTGATTTATTAAGCTTTTTGATACATTTCCATAAATAGTTATTGATGCACAATGGTTGCTTCATATCGAAAACGTCATTGCCGAAGCTACCCCAAAGCCGAAGCTGCCCCAGTCTCCGCTACTTAATGGTGCAAAAGATCTGCAGAAGTTCTTTTTTTTAACCCATGGTTGTAATTGGTAGGATGTTCTTCTTTTATGCTTCTTATTCATTTCTTTTGAAGTACTTCCTTTAAAACTGCGCTTATGAAATTTGTTTACAAAAATTCAGTTTTAGCCTTATTAAAAGATAATAAAAATGCATTAAAATTTATAAAATTTTAATTTTCTTAGAAATTATTAACGTTTTTTCCAGCTAAAATTTCATTTATTTTCACTTTTTTGGAAGTAATTATTAAGAACTTCCAAAAAAGTTTAAAATATGCACTTTGTTCTACTTTTGAAGTGGTGAAAATGTTCTTTTTTGGAAGCTCTTGATCGTTTTTTGCTGGGTATTTAAAAAACTGTCCCGTTTTCTGACATAAATGTATACGTAAGGAGTGCGTTCGAAAAAATCTTAACGTATATAATATTCAATAACTTGGAAACGGTTGATCTTAGAGTTTTCGTTCTTTCTTTATTTAATTGATAATTTATTACAGATCACAGAAAAATATAACTTTTATAGTTTTAACCACTACTTGTGAGCTATTGGACCATTTTTTGTAACCTTTCTGTTAGAGATTTGATAGTTGCTTCAGTCACTTATTTGGAACAGTGTGCACATCTTCTTTTAAAATCTTCAGTATTTTGGGACACATTTCTGTGCTCTTCAATTAATCTTTTACAAGAGCTCAATATCTCTCCACTGGTCTTAGCTCTAGACAATTTGGAAAATTGACCTGTCTTGGTACAAAAACTATGTTATTGTTTTGGTACCACTCCAGAGCTTTCCTACCGTAGTGACATGATGCCAGATCGTGCCAAAAATGTGTGGACACGCTGTTTTCTCTTATGAAAGGAAGAAGTCTTTTTTGCAAATATTCTTTGATGTATATTATGGTATTTATAGAGCCGAATGTAACAAATGATTTTCCTGTTTTGCCGCAACTGCAAAAAGCCTGTTATACCAGGAATTTTTTATGAAATTTTTTCTGATTTTGTGTCCTAAACTTATCATCAACATTGCCTCGAGCATTAACAATATAAAAGTTTTTACTCAGAAACTGCGAAAATTCTGCCAGCACATAAGTTTCCTCGTCAATTATACAACATGAGTATTTTTGAATTAAATTCGATTTTAATTTCCGTGTACTATTCTTGGCTTCTAAATTTTTTGCAGTATTCTTTTTTGGAACTTTTTGGGCTTTTTATGTTATCAACGCTGCATTAGTTTTAAATTTTCGCACCAAATAGTTAACGCATTGATTAACCGGGCTGCTTTTCTACCAAATGTGTTTCGAGTTCTTTTCAATATGCTTTCAATTTTCTGGCCTTCCCAATATCATGTGGACCTTTTTTCTTTCCGAGCTAGGTTTTCTATCAATGGTTAAATTCTCCTGATACTGTTTAATAACATTAGAAACAGTTGGACAGCGGAAATTAAATTTTGTGGCCAATTATTTGTGGGACCTAATTAGATTTTTTTTTAATTTTTTTTTTTTATAATTTGTAGCACTTTTTTGTCAACATGGTTGTTATTAAAAATAATAACTGACGTATTTTTTAATGACAACTATATATAAAAAAAAATTAATATTGTTTCCGAAAAAAGTTATGAGGCAAAACGTGTGTTAAGATTTTTTCGATCGCATTCCTTATTAGTTATTCCCTTTATTTTAAATAAAACTTCCCTCCCTTTTTCCCTTCGGCTAAAACTTGCCTTAAAAATTCAGCAATGTTGTTTTAACCGCGAATTATAAATAGCGAGATATGCGACATTTTAATGTTGATAAATAAAGCCATTCTATACGTTATATTAAAGGTAATTTTAATACCTTTATTATGACACCTCAATAAATCTTATACCATAAATACTTTGAAAAATATTTTTAAATTTGTGTATACAATTTTAGCTATTTTATAATTTCAAATCTCTATTATCTGCGATTTTGACGAGCATAATGACTGTACCAAATATTATCAAATTCGGAAGAGATGAGGAAACCAGCTGGTTGGTTTTAAAAGGAATAACTCATATGTATTTCAATCATAACAATTTTCACAATCTTATAGTAAAAATCTTAAGAAAAAGAAACCTTTGACAATTATGAGCCTACAAATTTATTTCTTTTAATTTTCTACAAATCTTAAAAATATTTAAAAATATATTTTAACCTTTCAATCTATATTCCATTACTTTTCTTCTACCCTTAGGAATATGATACGATTTCAAATCACAGTTAACCCTTTTTTTGCTGTTGTTGCCTTATAAAAAATATTGAATTTTATAAATTTTAATAATGTTAAAAAGTCAAATTCCTCATGGATTTTGCAGAAAAAAACAAACATAAAATTTGATATTTTACAGTAGATTAAAAGTTGTGCATAGAAAATTTGTGTTAAAAAAATGGGAAATAATTTTAATACTTCTATGTAACATTATTTTGTAACAAATATTTTTATTTAGATCCTTTATGAAAGGAAATCCAATAAAAATTTTAGTTAAACAAAAATATCCTGTATGGCAGAGTGTCAGTGTATGGGTGAGTGTTTTAATGTATTTTCATATTCATATTACAAGTGCAAACAATATATTTTCATTGTAACCCTTTTTAAATTATTCATAATCTATTACACTTTGAAGTTAACCCAAATCCAAAACAGAAAAGAAAAGTAAAAAAGAGAAACTAAGTAAAATGATTATGTAGAATAAAATCTACATGTGTTGGAATATTTTCTACTTTTATGAATATCTATGTTTCTTTATATCTAAAGGGGATATACAATACATTAAAATATATTGCAAAAAGTATTAATATATGAGCTAATGCTAAAAGAAATTAAAAATCAATTATAACACATAGCTGAAAAATAATTAAAGCTAATTTTATATATTCAATAATTTTATATTTAATTTTAGTCTTTTGTGTAAATTTAAAGTAAAATTTTATTTTTTCTTTGGATTTGCTTATATGTTAAGGTTCATATGTATAAACTAAACTCCCTATTTTGATTTCAAGAATATTTTATAGGTTTACCCAAATACAATTGTATGTATGTTCGTATGTATAGACAAGAAGTTGTTGAATGAATTGAAATTTATAGTAACAACATTATAATAAAAAACTAAACCTGGCATAGAAAATATACATGTAGTGTCTAAGATTTTATGCATACGAGCATAAATGCATAGACATTTACTACTACATATACATTTATTTTATATTTCTGTATTTGTCTATATAGGTTACTGTATTATATAGGGGGATAAGTATATTTCTTTTGGAAGAGAAATAAAATTGATAATATACTATTTATTCATTGCTTTCTAATGGAACATAGGGAAATATACACACAGAAAAAAATTGGTTTGAAATTGGTCCGAAACATAAAATTTTAATAAAATGTAGAAAAATTTTATTATAATTTTTAAAAAATTATAAATGATGAAGTTTTTCTTTGTTTAGTAATTTATACTATAAATATATAATTGGGACTGCACTGAAATTACTCCCAAAGAGATCCTGAAAAATATTCTTGAACACTAAATAAATAAAAATTCCTGTGAAAACTTCAAAATATATAAAAATGGAAAGACGTCTTTTTAAAAAACATCCCCAAAAACCAAAACGTAAAGATTTTTTTTTTTAATTAAGTGCTTTTTAGAATCAACTAATGAAGAAGCCTTCAATTGAATATATTTTGCTTGATAAAGACAAAAATTATCAAATAAAGAAAGTAATGCTGTCCAATGACAAATAAAGGAAACTTTATGATGTGGCAGGGAAGAGAATTAATTAAAAAGATAAATACTTAAATATAAAATGAAACTATTAATTTTTTACATGAAATCTTACTTTTCTTTTATAAAAATATTATACCAAAACCTTTATTTGTAAAGTTGTTTTAATATTATTTCCGAATTTTAAGTCAGAAAAACATATTGTTGAATAAGATTGTTAAAATTGAATCTCAATGCTGAGTACACAAAACTTTTATTTCGCGGAGAAGTTTTCCAACTCATTAAAGAAAATTCGCTTAAGCAACTATATAATTTAAAATCGCAAAAATCCTTTCAATGTGAATATCGATAAAGTACCAGGTTCATTTCAAAAAGAGTTGAAATGTACACAGAAAAAACTAAATTTCAAATTCAATAAAAAAATTCTTAAAGTCAATAATATTATTTACTGAAAGACGACCTATCACGAAATTCGTAAAACCAACAAGCGCGAATGTTATATTCGGCCCGGCCGAATCTATATACCCACCATCAACTTTTTCAAATTTTACGTTATATGGGAGGGGGCGGTATAGTGGGCAGTAAAGTGGGCGGACTACGCCCATTTTTTGTTTCCGAGTTTACATTGGCCTTGAACTATTTGAACACAATTTCGCTGATTTTCACCTTATATGAGAGGTGGGCGGTAAAGTGGGCGGACCTCGCCCATTTTTGGTTTCCGAGTTTATATCAATCCACGAACTATACATGCAAAATTTCGCTGTCGTACATGCTTTTGTTGAATAAATATCAGCAGAAAAGTATAAAACGGACACCCTGTGTTTCTAGTTTTTAGCCCATAACTTTTTTGTTTATTAACCGATTTTGCCTATTTTTAATCCTTGTATAAGACAAATATTTGTGCCAAATTTCGTCCCCCTACGTTATGCCGTTCGAGCCCTATCCTGCTTTCAACAGATGGACAGATGGACGGACATAGCTAGATCAACTCAGAATCTAACCAGAACCCAGAAAATATATACTTTGTGGGGTCTTAGATGATTCCTATGACATGTTACACACGGAATGACAAAATCAATATACCCCCCATCTTTTTGATGGAGGGTATAAAAACACTAATTCGTAAATTGTTTATTGAAAAAAATATATTTTTTTTCTTTTATTTTATTATAAAACAAAAGGAATTTTATAAATGTTTTGTTAATTTTTTTATTTTTCTTTATAAAAATAATATATACACAAAATTACACAAAATAAGCTAATGCAACGTTATTTTGAACTGGCCAGATAAGGTTACCGGTTTGTATAATTCCAAATGAATTAGATTCAAAAAACCGGGAACTATGACTTTTTTTGGTATCTTTAAATGTGCATTTATATCACATTGGTGCCTATGTTGCTTGCTAATAGAAAGAATTTTTGAAAACTTGAATGTTAACGCAGCATAAATGGGTTAATTTGGAAATTCAAACTATATCTTTTATTAGGAATATTTTACTCACATCATTCTACAAGTAGCCGATAGGGTTTTTGTATTTTTAGGCTAAAAATGTACAACAATTGCATTTCCACAAAAAGTAAATAAAAATTTGGTGTAATTAAAGAACTAAATGATAGAAATACATACATATGTGGAAACTTGTGCTATCGGATTGTGTAATGTACCCAACGAAACAGCCAGCGAAGTACACCGGGTATTAGCTAGTCTAAAACAAAACATATGTTATATTATTGACAGCTTCACAACACTGTATATCACATTACTTACGTTAAGATCCTATAAAAAAAGGATATTGTTTTATTGGCTCCCATATTTTTCTTTGTTGAAAATGAATAATTTACTAATTTTGTTTGAAGTTGTCAAAAAATATTTGAAATTATTTACAATCAATAAAATAAAATATTAAAATCAAATAACACGTTTAATAGAATTTAATTTAAATTCAAATAAAGGATTGTTTAAAAAAATGTTTTTCATAATTTTTTCTGTGTAACTGATATGTTAAATTTAATTTTAAAACAAAAGATTTAAAAGTATTTTAAATAGTTAAAATACAGCAAAGTCTATCCGCTCGTTTGATCCGAAGCTTTAAAACTATTGGAATAATTTTTATTAACAGATTTTTATGTGAAAATATTTTTTTCATTTAAAAAAATGCATTATCCGAAAAGGTCTCACAATATTCATGATATCAATAAGCAAAAACAATGTCTATTATAATATTATTTTATCTATTCGTAACATTTAACTTGATTTTTAAACTTGTCAAAGTTGAAATGGGTCACGCTTCCATTACAATATCAAAAAGGGGTCGCGCAGTGGTTCCAAAACGCCTTTTTTAGAAATAATTCAGTAACTAAAGAACTGTAAGAGGTATCTCAAAAAAATGGTCAGAGCTGAGATTTTTTTGAGTTGATTTGGAGGAGTACAGGCTCCTAGCTGGTCAGGAGCCTACACATGTAATCTACGCTTACATGTGTAGGTTATCTCTTTTATTTTAAGAGATATTCGGGTCGAAATAAATTTTTACCTCATTTTTAGTCAGCTATATAATAAGGAAGAAGAGGAGTTCAAGAGGAGTCAATTGTACACCGATCTTCTTAAAATTTGGTACAAAGATTGACACTTGCACAAAACTTTTTTGAGTATAATTTCATTAAAATGTTTATATTTTAAAAGAATTTTTGAGTGCTGAAACTCTATTATGGGGGGACATTTGTATGGGGGCTAGGTGAAATAATTAATCGAACACAACCAATATTAATAGGCTTCGTCTTTGTATCATAAAAGTCGCACGTGCCAAATTTCATTGAATTATCTTCAAAATTTCAACCTGTACTTTGTTTACAAGGTTTACATAGACAGCCAGCCAGCCAGACGGATATCGTTAGATTTATTTAAAAAGTGATTCTGAGTCGATTGGTATACTTTAAGGTGGGTATTAGATTACTTTTTCTATGCGTTACAAACATCAGCACAAACGCTATGGTGTTGTAGAGTATAAATACTAGATAAAGTTATAAGGCTAATTTGGTAACACTGGCTTTGACCTTCATTAACCCTCAAGTTTGTTAAAACATTATAAAACCTTCAATTTATTTTTTACACTCTTTATAAAATTGCTTTTAAATAAAATAAATATATAAAAGCTTTGCAAATGTATTCAAATTTCCCTACCTTTTTTTTATTTATTTATTTATTTTCATCTTTTCATTATATCTAACGACAACAAAATTATCTATTGTTTCTATAAATAAACTAAAGTATCTCTTATGTGTTATAACTTATTTGCAGATTTATTTTACAACGTCTAAACCAATCTATGTATCTATTCATCTTCAAACATACAAATACGAAATGACTCTTATCTCAATCTAATCTAAACAAACTCTTGTACTTTTACCATATAAATATGTATGTATACTTATAAATAAATAAAAATATATGTATGTAAAAAAAAAAAAAAAATGAAAACAGAACAAGAAATCTTTATAAAAATGATATGACGGCATTTTGTATAAAAATCTTTTCTTAGATTTTTTCCGAAATAAAAAAACCTAAAGGAAGGCAAAGTGCAACGGCAACAGCAATGACAAAAATAAAAAAACAAATAAAAGGAAATAATAGTAAATATAGCTGAGAGAATACAACAAAAACAAACACTTATTTTTGGTTGCGCTCAATTTTATTTTGAAATCATATATTATTTTTTATAGGATTGAGTTAGTGAATGACTGAATGTATGTATGAATGTATGGAAGTATAAATGTTTGTAGAGTTTGCTGTTAGCTGCTGCATGGATTCACAGTTATAGTGCAATAGTTATTTTTGTGCTTTATGCATCCATAGAGTGCAACAAGAAAAACATAATTTTTTTCTTTAGCTTAAAAATGGGTAGAATGTATGATAAACTTTTTATGTTGTTTTTGGTTTAGTTTGGATTCATTTGGATTTCTTTTATGAAGATACGAGGTTAGTCTGAGTGATTCATTTATAACATAAAACACTTTATTAATAAAAAGCTAAAATTGGGATGAGTGTTAGCAGGATCATTGCATATAATAGTGATTTATGTGCAATAATAGTATTCTTAATTTTCTGTATATTATCATTCAAATTCAATAAAGTAAAAACTTAAAGCTAAAAATACTTCATTCCAATATAGAAAATAATTTTTATTTCAGATGTACAATAAAATTTATAAACCCAGGAAAAATTGTAGAACATGTTCTAAAATCATTAGTTCTAGAACTGGTGTAATCAGAACCACTTCAGATTCTTTAATAACATCCTCAGAACAAGTGGCATCACAACTAATTCTCTCACTAATGGAGTAGAAGCTTATTCTGATTCTAAATTCATTTTATGGAATGTTTTAAAGAACTAGTGCTTCTCCCAGCAAAAACTTAGCTTCTATTTTTAAAAGCAACAGCTTCCTGTATGCATTACAATGTAGACTTATTCGCCACTCGCAACATTACCAAATAGTAATTCAATAACTAGTATTTAGTAAATATGAAAGTAATTTTATTTTTAAGTGGCTCAGTTGTCTAGAGCGCCTAACTAAAAAACGTGTATTTAAATTCAAAGAGAGTTCAACTCCCACTTAAGGCAAATTTTTTTAGCACATAAAAATATAAGTCGATATAAGTTCATCATTTCGAGATTGACGGCAGACTAACAAAAACAACCAGTATGTTGATGAGTGGGTTCAAATCTCAACCGAGCCAAATGTTTTTTCTTGTGCGTAAAAAACAATCAGCATCCAATACAACTCTTTTGGAACCCAAATAAAAACTTATGAAATTTTGGACATCGCGAACAAAATTCATCAGACATAGCACTAAAAGTGGAAGCTGTTTTTCATACTGATTTCGCTTACAAATCACGTTATTTAGTAGGCGAAGTTTTTGCTGGGTTCTGAGAACAAATTACTGGTTCTCGAATGACTTCCTAGAACTGTTTAAAATACTTGTATACAAAATTTCAAAAATTAAAAAAGAGTATTTACAAAATTAAATTGATTTCAAAAGTGGCCTTTAGGAAATAGCCCATTAGAATAAAAAATAAAAAAAAAAACAGATTCTGAAACCGTTCCCTAACGCTTCTATGGAACTAGATCCGAATGTGACAATTTCAAACAAAAAACATTGGTCGTAACGCCAAAGTAGAATACGTACAGACTATTTTTATGTGTTCTGGAACTAGTTGTAGAACTAATACAATTTTTCCTGGGAAATTAATTAATTAATTCAATATATTTTTCAAATTTACAATAACTTTTCTAATCACTTTCGTAGTCACATATACATATATAAAGTAATTCCTTTATTATCTGTATGTCCTATAACAACCTACATAAAACTCTGATCTATGAGTACATACTACTCGTACTCTTATGTACGTATTAATACGTACTGTATCTAACATTATTGTAATATTTTATGGTTGTATGAGTATAAAGAAAGACAGCACAAAAATATGCAATAAAAAAATGTAGAAATAGTTTGTAACTGTTAAATATGTATAGAAAACCATATGAAAGATAAAATATAAATGCAACAAAAACATGACACTAACACTTACCATACAAATCTAGGTATAAATGATTATATATATAGTTACAGATTCTTGTGAAGTCTTGCTTGCCATATTTAGTTACTTTTTAAATTGTCTATGTATAAGTATGTCTATGAGTCTGTGTCTATGAATTTAGGTGTGTTAAGGATCAATGTGTGTGTTACTGTGAGAGCGTTAGTAAGTATAAAATAAGTTTAGTAATCTTTATACAAACTCGTTATAATCACTAGATAAAGTGTAGTTTAAAAAGAGGTTATTTTGAGATGTTGGTGAATGAAATTAAACATTTATTTATTGTTTTATGTAGAACACATTGCTATCACATAGAGTTTTTACTGTTCGAATAGACTTATTTGAATTTTTGTTAAAAACAACAAACAATATTTTGAAAAAATCTAGAAAAATAGGACGTTTCGGGTAAAATACAAAAATATTGAGATCACTATTTGATGTGTTTTATACATTAGTGGACGGCAGCGTTACCGTTGAGAATTTTTAAAAAGTGTCCAGAAAAGGAGATTTTAAAATAAAAAGTCGCCAAAAAATGGGATTTTCTGAAAAAAGAGGCCAACTGCTTTAAAACCTAAAAAATTTGTTTATTTGATAACAACGACAACAAAAAAATCTTTTATTGTAAGAAAACTACAAAATTCAGTTTTATTAATAACAAAATAATTTATAATTTTTTTACAACAATTTTTATTATTGCAAAAATTCACAAAAATATTTACCATATAATCCTTGTTTTATTAATTAAACTTCTGTAATTTTGAAACAAGAACACGAAATGAAGAACTAAAAACGCAGTTATACAATATTAATACTATATTTTCACATGTATATAGAATTTGTTATGTGTGAGAAAATTTGTTGGTTTTTGTTATATGATGTTACCATTTACTGTATATTAGAGTGTTCCGTAGACAAATATTTTGTAGGAAGACGCTCAAAAGTAAAAATTAACTTAATATGGAAAAAGTATTAAAAAACTAAGGAATGTTGTCAGTGTTGTCATAGCGTCCTATCAAGTTTTGAGCTACAATATAGAAAGCTTGCATGATACTTTGGAGTAAAAGTGGTGAACATTACTACATGATATTGAAAAACTGAAAGAAATACATAAAAAACAAAGTCAATGCGGTGAAGGATGTAAAAACGGCTGAAATGTGCGCTATCATTGTCATATTCATTAATACTGGCTCAAAACAGTGATAATTCGAATATTTTTTAACTTGTCAATTATTATCCTTTATTTCTTATTCTGAAGCTCCTAATTAACTTAGAAATATCAAAAAAAGCTTATTTCTGAAACTAGTTCTCCTTAAAATCCTAATGGAGTCATTACGTATAATTTAGTAATTTTTACTGTCATGGACATTAGTAAAACTTTAACTTTATATGAATAAAAGGACATTAAAAATAAAACTTTTAATAATAAATAGTAAAAAAAAATGTTAACTGCAGTCCAAAATACAGAAATTATTTGGGGGTACCCGGGTACCATGGATATTGACTCTCCTTGATATCAACTTTAAAGCCATTTTATATATAGACCAGGTTAACAAAATTTAGTTTTTTTCAGCTTTTGTGCTGTGTAAACACCTTAATCACGACGATCTGAAGTTTCGTGGCTTTATCTTCATTAATAAAGAAATGCGAACACTTTAAATTTAACAAGCGCGAATGTTATATTCGGCCCGTCCG
Source organism: Protophormia terraenovae (assembly GCA_951394005.1). NCBI lineage: Eukaryota > Metazoa > Arthropoda > Insecta > Diptera > Calliphoridae > Protophormia > Protophormia terraenovae. The sequence continues at coordinate 93,931,799 of OX596076.1, forward strand.
AATCTATATACCCACCATCAACTTTTTCAAATTTTACGTTATATGGGAGGGGGCGGGAAAGCAAGCAGTAAAGTGGGCGGACCATGCCCATTTTTTGTTTCCGAGTTTACATTGGTCCTTGAACTATTTGAACAAAATTTCGTTGATTCTCACCTTATATGGGAGGTGGGCGGTAAAGTGGGCGGACCACTCCCATTTTTGGTTTCCGAGTTTACATCGATCCCCGAACTATACGTACAAAATTTCGTTGTCGTACATGCTTTTGTTGAAGAAATATCAGTAGAAAAGTATAAAACGGACACCCTGTGTTTCTAGTTTTTAGCCCATAACTTTTTTGTTTATTAACCGATTTTCCCAAAATTCCCAAACAAACCTTATATAAGACAAACATTTGTGCCAAATTTCGTCCCCATACGTTTTTCCGTTCGAGCCCTATCCTGCTTTAAACAGACGGACGGACATAGCTAGATCGACTCAGAATCTAACAAGGACCCAGAAAATATATACTTTGTGGGGCCTTAGATGATTCCTTCGACATGTTACACACGGAATGACAAAATCAATATACCCCCCATTTTTTTAATGGTTGGTATAAAAATGGTACCCGGGTACTCGGGTATGTACCGTGGGGTTAAAGCGAAACACATAATACCATATTGGAACGATCTAATATTCAAAGAATACTAGAAGTATTTGCTCGAAATTGTTCCACTACAATTAGAGAAAATTAAATTACACTATTAATTAGTAAACCCTATTAATATATATATATATATATATATATATATATATATATATATATATATATATATATATATATATATATATATATATATATATAACCCCTATATAGTTAAATGTGAAATGCATAAAAATATTATTAAGGATTTTACTTTCACTAAAGTACAAGTACTTAAACACTCAGACTTCTTCACATACAGGTATGAAAATACATATACCTACATATATGTTACAAAAACACATTTAAATACATATCTACATGTGAATTCATGTTAAATTTTTCTAATTCTAGATATAGTTTTTACAACTATTTTTTATTTTTTTTGTTAAATATTTCAGATTTGTTTTTAGTGCACATAACACTTTTTCATCATATTTTTTTACTTTTTTCAGTTTTTGTGTCAAAATTTCTTTTTTTCTTTTTAGCAAAAAGTATCATACTCGCTTGTGTACATAGTTCCCCAAATTCTTCTAAATTTTATTAATAATAAAAGTTATGAATATTATAACACCTTTCTAAAGGATTTAAAAAAAGTAAAAATATAAAAAATATTTCGAATTGGCAACTGTTGAAGCAATTAGAAAAGTGAGAAGCAGAAAAAAAAAAAAAAAAAAAAACATAAAAATGTCATAAAAGAGAAATTTGACATGAAGGGAATGGAAATATTTTATGTTCATTAGTGGCAAATTTTACAATTTGAAGGTTTAATTAACCATAGCAATTACATAAAGCAGAGATTTAATAATTGGCTGTAGTAGGTAGGAGATAATTTTAATTGATGCTAAATATATTTATGCTGGTATCAAAAACACTTTATGAAATTTTAAATAATAAAGAAACATAAATTAAGTATTTGAAATGTTTTATACAATAATTACGTTTATGTTTTATTTCAATAGATAAGTATAAAATAAGTATGTACTTTATAGATTTAAATTTTAATCGGATTTGATTTCTCTTTGCAATGATAATTTTAATCGGATTAATTGTATAATTTATAATTTATACGCCACTACTAATTATTGTTCAATTATATAAATATGTTGCAGGTTTGTAGATTGTATAATAATTAATTCCTTATAATTGTATAAATTATATGTATAAGTATTTATTACCAAACATTTTACTTAAATTTATTAGTTTTATTAAATTAAAATAAATTAATATTTAGTAGTAAGAAATATATTGATAGAAATTGCTATACATTATAATTTAAATGACAATATTTGTTATAGTTATTTAGATCAAAATAGAAGGAAAAGACATCAAAATTATTTAAGATAGTACACAATTTTAGTTAATATAAAAATCTTACAGCCGCATTCAAAAACGATAATTTGCTTAATATACCTTTGGTAAACCATTGTTAGCTATAAATATTTTACTATTGGTTCGACCCTATTTTTAGGACCTTTTAAATTTATTTCTGTTACATTTACATTTTTTAATTCATTCGTAAATTTGTGATAAAAACGTCATATTTTTGATTTTGTCATTCCGTGTGTAACATATCGAAAAAATCATTTAAGACACCATAAAATATATATTTTTTGGTTTGATTCTGAGTAGATCTAGCTATGTCCGTCTGTGATGATAATTTTGGAGATTTCTTCAAAAATATTCCGGATTTATTTTCTCTGTAATCAATTTGATCTGACAATAACATTTTTATGAAAAATATTGCAAGTATAAGCATGCAACGTTTTCAGTTTAAATGCCAAAAACTACTGCTCAAAATAATAGATACAGTTAGTTAATTTGTATTTTGCTTTTATATTAAGTCGTATTCTATTATACTTTTTTGATTTTTTTTATGTAATACGATGCAGTTGCTGCTCAGAAAATGAGAAGAAACAAATTTTGTACCAAATTATAGAGAAAACAAAAGAAAATAAAACAGGAAAGTTGTTGCTGGAAATGGTAAAAAGGGAATAGAAAAATATCTACATTTTGTCTAAAATGCCTTACATTATACCTCATAAAAATTCTAGAAATGCAATGGAGGATTATTGTATTGGCAAAAAAGGACCACTTCACTTCTTTGAAGGCTATTTCCGCTACAATTTTTAATAAAGTAGAACTGCAAACATTTTGGCTTCATCTTGTGAAAAATAAATTTCCGGAAAAGATTGCCAGAAAAGTTCCATCAATTCGTATAAAAATTGTCAAATACGCTTAAAACTAGTTAAAAAACATTTACTTTAGTCCAAATGTGCAGACGAAATGAAATAGAGAAACATATTATTTAGTGGCGAAATGAAAACTAATTTGTTTGGAAACGACTATCAAAGAAGTGTCCGCCGCCCTAAAGGAGAAAAATCTACGTTAAATTCACAAAGATCACTATTTAAGAATGAGGTTAGAATCAGTTTAATTGACTGAGAAAAAAAGAAGCTCAATTAGACTTTAAAAAAGGTCAGATAAGGCTAAATGTCCCATAAAATAAAGCCAGAAAAAAGCTAAGATATTGTTTTACGAGGGCGGATCAATATTTTCGTGACTTTTCGAACTTCCCTCGTAGTTATATGAAATGCAACACTGTTCCCATCCAGTACCACCTGTTAATAGACTACTGTCAAATTTTGAGTCATCATTTAATTTGCGTGTATTTTTCTAAAAATGGAAAAAAGTGAATTTCAAGTGCTCATTAAACATTATTTTTTGCGAAAAAAAAAAAAAAAAACGTCAATTAAACCAAGGAAAAGCTCGATAAATACTATGGGGACTCAATGGTAAAAAAGTGGTTTACTGACTTTCGTTGTGGTCGCACAAGTACAAATGACGCTGAACGTTCTGGACGGCCAATTGAGGTCAGTACACCCGAAAATGTCGAAAAAATCCACGATATGGTGTTGGCCGACCGAAGAGTAAAAGTGCGTGAGATTGTTGATGCCATAGACATTTCATATGGCAGTGTGGTTTCGATTTTAAATGATCAGCTGGGTTTAAGAAAGTTGTTTGCAAGATGGGTGTTGCGTTTGCTCTCAATTGACCATAAACGTAAACGTGTGACAACTTCAAAGGATTGTTTGGAGTTATTTAACCGCAATCCGAATGAGTTTTTGCGGCGTTTTGTAACTGTTGATGAAACGTGGATCCATTACTGTACTCCGGAGACCAAGCAGCAGTCTAAACAATGGGCTTCTCCGGGTGAAACCCATTTGTCGGCCAATAAAATGATGGCAACAGTTTTTTGGGATGCACGAGGGATAATCCACATCGATTACCTTCAAAAGGGAAAAACAATAAATGGCGAATATTATGCCAACTTATAAGACCGATTTAATGAAGATTTAAAAAGAAAACGACCCCATATGGCCAAGAAAAAAGTTATTTTTCATTAAAACTCTATGAATTGGGCTACGAATTGGTACCTCATCCGCCATATTCTTAGGATTTAGCCCCTAGTGACTACTTCCTATTTCCAAACCTAAAGAAATGGCTCGGTGGAAAGAGATTCAGCTCCAACTATAAAATTATTGACTAAACAAATGCCTATTTTAAGGACCTCGAAAAGGGATACAAAATTTGGAAAAAACGTTGGACTAAGTGTATTGAGTTAAAAGGAGATTGTGTTGAAAAATAAATTTTTGTTTTGCAAAAAACACTGTGTTTCAATCAAAAAGTCACGGACTAATTGATCCGCCATCGTATTTAAAATAGCATTTATTTTTTTATTCTCATTAGTTTCTGGTATTTCGTTAAGATATATTAGTGAATTTATAAATATAACATAGAAACTATTTACTATGGGTAATAAAGTTTATTAAAAAATAATTATAATAGTTTTGTAGAATGAAGCGCCGCAGGCCAAAATTTTCTTTATATATAAATAATTTCAATTATTTTGTGAGAATAAATACACAAAAATGCTTAAATTGATGATTTTTTTAAAATAAAATTAGTAAATTTTTAGCCTTTTTAAGGCTATGTTAAGCATCAAAAAAGGCTAGCAAAAAAGCTAGAAGTTAAACCGAAAATTTTGAAGCTAAAAGAAAAATAAAAAGGGTAGATTTAGCCTTAAAAAGTCTAAACTGGCAACACTGGTTAGAATACAAAGATTTGGGAATTCTTACAATGGAATTGTGTATCGCAATGATAAATACAATGAGTGCCTAAGGGTACTATATTTTGGAAATATTTATGCTTCTATATGCCGAAGAGAAATGCCATTCAATAATATATAGTTCTATGTTAGTTAAGAATGGGTTCTCTTAAAATTAAGTTCATGTTTTAGCACGCCTTGATCCATTAACGGATCCAAATAATTTAGATAACTTGTTAAATGATTTGAAAAAAAAAGAATGTTGAAAGAATTTTAAAAAAATTGATATGAATTTTAGGGTAAAACATAAATTGGAAACATGTCAGATGTTGATGTCTTTTATGTCCAGACGAATGCAGAAGGTGGCCTAAATAAAAATGGATATATGGGATAATAGTCCTTCCTTATCATTACCTAATAATTTTTGATAAAAACTAAAATAGTTTTTAATTAATGTAATTTTCTTTTAAGTGTATTTATTATTATGAGAATAAAAATTGCTTACATAATAATGTTATTATGAAATTAACGTCTTGGTTTTAGGAAATTTTGATTTGCTTACTCATAGAAAAATGATTTTATATTTCGGGCAGGGAGGTCAATAACGTCGATTCTTTTTTTAAGTTTACTAATTTAATACTTTAGTCACTATTATCCCATCAGATTCTAATAGCTTCAAATCCTTAACTACGACTAATAAAAGGAAAAGCGTCAAAATGTTGCTCATATATTTTTTGAAAAATCTTCGGCTTTGTTTGTGCATATTATTATTACTATAATATTATATTTCCTGGCTGAGGCAGGCTTATACGCTCGTTATATATAAACTTTATATGAATAAAAATACAATAAAACGAGAGAGAAACTATAGTCGGTCAAGACCGACCATATGATACCCTACACCATTAGACCTGTGTCCAATTGAAAACCAAAACTTTTAATGAATGTAAAATAAATTATATAATTACAGAATAATTCATTAATACTAACATCTATATGATTTTTTGCCTTTTAGGGTGATTCCCGGAAGTGGGTTTATATGGGAGCTATGGTAAATTATGGACCAATTATCATAAATTTTGGCAATGTTGTTTCTATTTTTATAAAACTTATTTTGTATTGAATATTGACTTGATACTATCATTCGTATGGGATTTATGCACGTTAAAGTGATTTTTGGAAGAGGGGTTTATATGGGAGCTATGGTCAATTATGGATGGATCCTGATGAAATTAACACTTATATAAAACTTCTTCCTACCGAGTTTAATTGAAATATTGTTATATTTACGGCATTTATGAACGTTAAACCCTTATTCCGGGAGGACATTTGTATGGGGGCCAGGTGAAATAATAGACAGATCATAACCAATTTCAATAGGCTTCGTCCTTGTACCAAAATAGTTATCTGTGCCAAATTTTATCAAGATATCTTTAAAATTGCGATCTGTACTTTGTTCACAAGATTTACATGGTCAGACAGCCAGACGGACGGACGGACATCGTTAAATCGACTCAGAAAGTGATTCTGAGTCGAACGGTATACTTTAAGGTGGTGGTCAGATAATTATTTCTATGCGTTATAAACATCAGCACAAACGCATTATACCCCAACCACCTATGGTGGTGTAGGATATAAATAGTATTTTAATTGAGATACTCGGGTACAATGGATATTGGCTCACGTAGATATCAACTTTAAAGCCATTTTACATATAGACAAGGGTAATAAAATTGGGGTTTTTTTACTTTTTAAGCTGCAGAAACATCTTAATCGCAACGATCAGAAGTTTCAGAGTCTAACTTTACTCCCATGAACTATATTTTAATATGTGTGAAGTTGTAATGTATTTTAATATTTTGTTAAGATTTATGATTTAAATATAAATATTTTACTTCATTAAACACCCATATATTTGTTTTAAAACCACATATATCATTAATTTCCTGTTCAAAACCAAAATAATCGATCGATTGCATTAAAAAATGTTTTTAAATACAATTCTTGAATAATGAAAACAATTTGAAAAATAATTAGTTTCTTTTGCACTCATACCCGATGAGTATAACAATTTTAATAATTTAACAAACAATAACATTTATGTAAGTAATTTAAAATACATATAAAACCCACAAATTTCCAATTAAATTTTAAGCGATTCATATTTAAGGAATGATTAAATGTTTCACTTCAAAAGAGGGAGAAATATTTCTAGAAATAAATTTTATATGAAAAACTGTCATAATTCCGAGCCTTTTATATGTGCGTTGGCAACACGAAAAAGAATGAAAAGAGAATGAAAAAAAAAAAAATATGTTTTATTATAAGCAGGCTTAAGCTGATAATAACTGCCAAGTTAAAGAAAATTATATATTTATAAAAGACAAACATATATACACACAAACATATGCTCAAAATATAGCCTTGAAATATTTATCCTTTTTTGCTGAATATTATACAAACACACGCACATTTTATTTATTTTTTTTTTTTTTATAATTGAATAAACGGTTTGAGTTATTTTTTCATTTTCTACTTTCTGTTTTCTACTTTATTTTCTTTTGTTTGGTTTTGCTAAATTCTTATTGTGTGTTTCTTTTTTATACGAAAATTAGATGATATTTAAGTGGCCTCATTAAGCAAATTATTAATTTTGTGTGGAAAATGAAATTGAAGAACTGATGTATTTATAACCGCAGGATGTTATAAATTGTTATCTTTTAAATTCTTTTATAATTAATTATAATAAAGTGTTAAATATATATATTTTTTTAATATTAAGGTTTTATATCCAAAGAAAAATTTTATAATTTAATAAGTTACTGGGCGTATAAGAAATATTTAAATAATATTACTAATACGTTTAAAACTCTAGTTGGAGAAAATTGTTTCGTTATCTTTCAAAAAAAAAAAAATAATAATAATAATAATAATAATAATAATAAATAAATAAAAATAATAAAATTGTGGACTAGATGGAATTCGACATGCTTAACACGAATCTGCTTTCGTTTTTTTTTTTTCATTAGGTCGAGACTTTATTATGGTCGTGTCTAATATTTCGCCATAAATATTTCACTATAATTTGAGAACGGTGTGCATGATTTATATAAATGATACATATTTTTTACATTTTATATTTGGAATAAAATTGGCTTTAAGTCGTTCTAATGTCAAATTTTTATCCGCTCAATAGTTTCGGAGTTATTTCGAAATAAGAGACCGAAGAAAATTGCTTGCATGCAAAATTGAAGATTCTTTTTTTTTTACTAAAATTTCTTTTGAAAAGTAAAAAAATCATAATATCATAATCATAATGTTTCAGTTTATCACTTTTATCTCAAAGCTGGTAAGACTACGAGTAATATAAGATACGTATCTTTAAAATTGATGCACAAACCTTGATTTCATTCACAGTTAAGTTAAAATACCCATGCATAACTACAATTAAGTGGAGATACACTGCACACTAGAGTGTCCCTAGAAAAGGCTTTTTTTGAGATTTCGATGTAGGAAGACCCCTCAAACGATGCGTAAAAATTTGCAAAATATGAAAGAAATATTTAAAAAATTTTTAAGATTGGTCTCCAATCAGCGTTACCGTTGAGAATTTTTAAAAAGTGTCCAAAAAAGGGGATTTCAAAATAAAAAGTCGCCAAAAAAGAGGATTTTTGGAAAAAAGGGACCAACTGCTTTAAAACCTAAAAAAAAATCTTAAAATTTGTTTATTTGATAACAATAAAAACAAAAGCTTTTGTATTTTAAGAAAAACTACAAAATTAGTTATCATACAATCCTCTTTTTATTAATTAAACTTCTGTACTTTTGTACGAGTTCTTCACTCGTACTCCAGTCTTTCAAATCCCCGTCGAATAAATTTAGGAAGGAACGCATGGATCCACAAATATTGTCTTAATTTGGTCAAACTATTTTTTTATTATTGATAATTTATTAAAAACACTTTCTCCTAGCGGTTGCTATGAAGAATGTAAAAATATAACTTACGATGTAAATATTAGGGTGATCGATTATTCGACTTTTTGGAAAAACCGGTTTTCGAATAGTTCGAATAGTTGGTATTTTTAAAAAACCGGTTGCACTTTTTTAAATTCAGAAAAAACCGGTTAACCGGTGCTGAAGTTAATATTTCTGCCAAAAGACTACATTTCTTAAAGAAAAATCAATAAATATTATGATGTTTAAGTTAAAATATATTACACATAATTATTTTTGGAAATAACTATTAATCCAATAGGAACGAGAAAGAAATAGTCGGTCAAGTCCGACAATACCCTACTCAATTATGTGCACCAAATTCGGGGAAGTGTCTTCTTTTCGAAACCTGTGGAATTGTGGGCCAATACTATGTGCAATTATGGACCGATCTTCATGAAATTCGGAACACAGATTTTAACTTATATGGAACTTACTTGTGTAAAAAAAATTCTTACTACAATTAAGGGATTTATGATCGTTAAACCCCTTTTCCGGGAGGATATTTGCATGGCGCTAGTTTAAATAATGGAACGATCATAACCAATTTCAACACGCTTCGTTCTTAGACTATAAGAAACCTATGTGTCAAATTTCAAATTGAATACACCCAGAGAAATATCAATCACATACGTGTTGAAAACGATACCATTCTGTGTCAATAGTGAATCTACACCGTATGTGTTTAAATTAAGCACTGCGTGTTCAATTCTTATTGAAAATCGATACCTAATTGGCACCAAGTTGAAACCATTTCGGTATCAAATTGTTAAACTACATATGTTTTCTATTAAATTTGTTAACGAAAGGTATTAAAAAGCTGTTACCGTAAATTACCAATGTGAGCACAACCGTTGTTGATTTTGAATCGAATTTTTTCCCTTAGTGTACATGTTCAAAATTGTGACCTGTATTTTAATTAATTAATTAATTATTTTTTTATGAACAGACAGACGGACGAACATCATCAAATCGACAAAGACGATTGGTACAAATTAAGGTGGGTCTTAAACCAATATTTTTGGGTGTAACAAAGCATATGAACTAACGAATAATGTAATATAAAAATTTTAAGAAAATAATCATCAAAACAAACAAAACAGAAACCATGGGTTAATATGATAAAAGCCAGAATCAATTTTACTGAAACTATTCTCTAGGAGAAACTTTTTTAAAACAAAATCTTTGAAAAATGAAGAAAATATTGAATAAAGAAAGACTAAAATATTCAAATTAAGTGTTAAAATATTACAGGTGTTACAATTGAAGTAATTATTACTAATTTATTTATTTAATATTAATTAATTTCATTTTAACCTTAAACTATATTTTTAAAACATTCATAAATTTCATATTCATAAATTTCGATTCAAATATCGGTATTTAGTACACGTTTTTTGAAATAAAAATCTATTTTTAAAACCGGTTTTTGTTGTGTTTAAAAAACCGGTCTATTCGACATTCGAAAAATAAAAATTTTGAAAAAACCGACAGCACATTGACAGAAAAAACCGATTTAAAAACCGGTTGGAAAACCATATCGATCACCCTAGTAAATACTCATCGAATCTTCTTTCTTTTTATTTTTTCAATACCGTAAAAAAAGATTCGGCATATGATGATATAAATAGCTGTTCATAAACTTTATTATTATTTTGTTACTAACAGTTTCTGTTCATTTGTAAATATTCCGAGGTTTTTTATGTCACTATACTGTAAAACAATCTCAAAATTATTAATTTATTTGTTGAAATTAATATATAATGGGTCGATATATGTATTTCATACAACTTAGTTTCTCCTCATTTAGAACATAATCTTAAAAAGTCGCCATTTAAAAAAGGGGCCAAAAAAGTTGAAAAAAAGTTGAAACGGTAACACTGTCTCCAATTCTCTACTAGCGACTGAAAAATCATGGGTCCCGTAAATTTTGGTCAAAAAGAGTTTCGATTTTTTAATCGAAATGAGTGTCAATTTTGTGTGTCGTAATTTTGAGCTGGTTATGGAAATTTTTTTTTTTTTTTTAAATTTGCCCCATGGAATTTTGGTTCGCTAGATTTTTTAGGCATTTTGATAAAATAAAATCTTAAAAATTATCTATTGTTAACAGTACTTACTCTAATGAAAATTTTTTATATTTTTGTCACAAAAGGAATAGAATTAAAAATTTGTTTTCGCTTGATTACTAAAATGACGGTTTGTGGACCAAAATCTCTGCAAAAAATGTTTAAAATATTTTTCTCATAAATTAAGATTTTTTTATACCCATTTGAAGAAAAAAACTTAAATATTTTTTATTTTTATACCCATAATAAAAAAGATGTGGGGTATATTGATTTTGTCATTCCGTATGTAATATGTCGAAAGAATCATTTAAAACCCTATAAAGTATATATTTTCTGGGTCCTAGTTCGATTTTGAGTCGATCTAGCCGTCTGTCTGTCTGTTGAAAGCAGGATAGGGCACGAACGGGATCACGTATAAGGACGAAATTTGGCTCAAATATTTACCTTATATAAAGTTTGTTTGGTATTGAAAATAGGCAAATTCCATTTATAAACAAAAAAGTTTCAAGGACAAATGTAAACTCGAAAAAAAAAAAATGGTCGTGGTCTGCCCACTTTACCGCTCATCACCCATATAAAGAAAAGATTTTAAAAAGTTTATGGTGTGTATATAGATTCGGCCAAGCCGAATATAACATTCCCGCTTATATTTGGACATATTTGAAGTACTTCGTGTACATAGAAAATACATAAAAATATTAAGTTTTTGGGGGCACTGATGATGATTCCGCGGTAAGGATGAAGAAATTCAAAATGACGAATGCAAAATGGCAGTCAACAAATAATTTTTATAACTTTACGAGTTTGTTTCCTGATTTTTATTTAAGGTTTTTAAATTCAACAGTTTTAATAGTTTTATGCAATTCAAATTTGATTTTATTTTAATAAAAAGAAAAATGAATGATCTTAGATTAGCGCCATATTGGATTTGCCATTTTATTTTTAAAATTTTTTTGATCCATATTTATCAGAAATTAAGATAAAGATCCATTTTCGTATTTTCATAATTTGTATAAAAAAAATTGTTTCACAATATTCTACAGAATAATTTAATGAGGTTTGAAGGACCATTTTAATTTAAAGGGCTATATCTTACGAGTTTATGAACGGACGCAATAACTTCAGGGAATCTCCCAATATTATAAGTTAAGAAGTATCCCTTCGATCTGCTTGTATCTAGTCTTTGAAATTTCCTATTTTTGGAGAAAAATTATATTTTTGACAAATAAGATCACTGTTGTATATGAAATTGTCTTGTAATGTCACGATTTGTTATATAATTTAAGTACTCATTTTCACCTCTTTAACTTGAGGTTATTTTCCAACTCTTTTTTGAGTAATTATGAATTATATGCACTATTTATAATCAATAAAAAAAATTTAAGCAAAAATTTTAAATTTTGACATATTACTATTAAGAAACGGTAGCCCGCCATAATATAAATTTTTTTGGCATAAAATCCATAGTCCCCAGATAACACACTTGTGTTAATTTTTCCGCCTACCTGAATTGGACTTTTTGCCAAAAAATCGAGCATGTGGCCCAGTGCAAGAATAAGTTGATTAGATGGAATTTATCATGCTAACAAGAATCTACTTTCGCTTTTTTTTCCATCACTATCAAAAATAATAATAATAAAAATTTCCAAGAACCAAAGTAATTACTTAATTATATTTATCTTATTAAAACTAAATGCATTTTCATTAAAACACTTTACTAATTATTAAATAATATAAACAAATTGTTTAGTGAAATACTCTAGCACTAGAAAACAAAATAACTTAAAAGCAACAAATTATTTAACTTTTTATAAAAGGATCGTAATAATAATCAAAATTCTATGGCCAACAAAAAAGTCAGAACTTGTAATTGTAGTCAGTTTTTCAAAAGGAAACAAAAAACCAACAGTAAAATCTCAGTAAAATAAAACAAGGTGAATTATTCTTAGAATCTCCCGTGTGTAGAGTAACCAACAGGAAACACTTCATTTATTTCATTACAAAATTTTACTCTTGTATCCTTCAGCTGCTGCTCCTTTTAATTTTTCATGTTGTTTTTTATTGTTTGCTGGTATTTCTATTTTCTTTGGCCTCCCCTAAAACTTTGGTAAGAGGAGCTGTTTGACTAGAGGGCAATAAAATAATGTTGAAAATTTAAAGACTTCCTCTCTGGGGGGAAAATGTTTTTCATAAGAAAAAATTAAAACTAAACTTAAGATGGTTGTTGTACTTTTCAATGTGCAACAAACTTAATACAAAACGAGGAGGTAACTTTGGTCGCAAAATGAGAAACAAAATTCCTAACAAAAAAGATAGACAGACAAACATACATACCATGCAATAAACTACAATCTAATAGGGATATGAAATCGTTTTGAAGTAAACTAAAACTGAATGAAACTAAAAAGTAAAGACGTTAAATAATTGCTAGTAGACGGCAATGAGAGTTTTGTAAACTTACAACTAAAGAACTAAGAACAATAAAAATAATATTGTTGTTATTTAGGCCAAAAAACTAAAATAAACCAACAACAAACATACTGACATACAAACGAATTGTTTACAAGGACTACTACAAAAAGGCAGGAGCTGTAATGTAAAGAAAATGAAAAGAAGAGGATGCAATATGATGGCCAACAATCTAAAGACTTAACAAATACGACACATTTACAATAGCAACAAGAACAATGAACAGTAATAATAAAAAAACATAATAAGGCAACATTGCAACAACAAAAACAAAACAGCAACCGGATATATTAAAGTTTAGAGTACAACAAAATGCAACACAGTCAAAGAAACCAGTAAACAATAATGGGCAAAACTGCACCAGCCAACAACAAACTAAGATACTACAACATTAGCAGTTACTATAAAAGAAACAACAAAATCTATGTGTGTTTCAATCACAGATAACAACACGCAAACTTGCAACAACAAACATGAAGGCAAAAAATAAAATACAAAACACTAAACATGAAAAAGACAAAGCAGACTGCTCATTAAAAATTAACACAATATTATAAAAAGGAGGCAACAACATATTTACTACAAAACTCTTAAAAAAACAACAGTTACACTTCTTTATTTTTAATGCAGCTAAAGATTTGCTTGTAAAACCCCTGAAAAAATCCAAGCAGGAAACTTTTAGTGAAAATAAATGCTAAGAGAGAGAGAGAGAGGGAGAGAGAAAAAAAATAGGTTGGTTGCTACTAGAATCCGCAAAGCAGAAATTAAGTTGTGTTTCTTTTTCTTCCTTCCTTTTTTTTTTTTTTTTTTTTTGAAGGCAACCTAAAGGAATATGATATTTTAATTTTTCTTTTATATGTTTCAGTAGGGAAGGTATTCTCAGAATAAAAGATAATCAAATCTAAAAGGAAATGCTATGGCAATTGATTCCGGCATAACGTTAATTAGCGAATTTTATATTATATGGAAAATAAATTATTTATTTTTTATAAGACAGAAAAAATTCCATTTATTGATTCTTTAATTATTTACAAAATACCTGAAACCTTTGAAAACCCACACATAACATATAATGAGTGTTGTGAGTTTAGCCTCTTAATTTTTTTTTTTTTTTCAGACTAATCAAATTTCCTTTGCTGTTAAAGATAGTCCTCTAAGTGATGAAAATGTAAAAACGTTAACAAAAAATTGCATTTAATAAGAAACTAACTTAAATCTGTGCTCTTCGTTATCCCTTTTGATGCCATATCTAATACACTGAACCAAAAAGGTACATAAATATAATGAAAAAGTTCATTGTCTCAATGAATTTGTGCACTAATTTTGACCCTATGTACAGGTTCATGGAAACAATGTACTGCCATATTTTAATATTAAAATTCAATGTACAAGTTTATTGATTAAATTTAATCAATGAACACGTTCATTAAATAAAATAAATAATTCCAGTGAACAGTACATTGATTTCAATGAACTCATATTTTGTCGCAATGAAACTATACATTGAAAATGTATTATAATAATAGGCTTGTCCTGTATTTTTGGTTTTTATTTATTATTATTATTATTTTTTTCAAATTAAATGATTAAATTGTATTATATTGAGTTAATATAAAAAAATTAAACATAATTTTCTTAACATAGATGCACAAATATAATACAGTGTTTATATTACATTTCAATAAAAAACGAGAGAGGGAGATATAGTCAGTCAAGCCCGACCATGAAGAGGCATGGTATTTTCGGAAGAGGCATTTATATGAGAGCTATGGACTTATAAGAAACTAATATGTTCCAAATTTCATTAAAATATTGCTATATTTAATGGATTTATGATCGTTAAACCCTTTTCCGTGAGGACATTTGTATGGAGGCTAGGTGAAATAATGGACAGAATATAACCAGTTTCAATAGGGATCGTCCTTGACCTAATATAAGATCGTGTGCTAAATTTCATTGACTTATCTTTAAATTTGCGACGTGTAGTTTGATTACAAGGTTTACATGGACAGACAGACGGTTACATGGACATCGTTAAATCGACTCAGGAAGTGATTCTGAGTCGAACGGTGTACTTTAAGGTGGTGGTCTGATGGTTTTTTCTATGCGTTACAAACATCAGCACAAACGCATAATACCCCAACCACCTATGGTGGTGTAGGGTATAATTAATATATCTTCTTGAACTTATATTCTTGTTGTCATTTATTTTATAAAGTAAGTATTTCCTGTTGTCCTCTATATTGTTCAATGATGGTATGAAATATCCATTGTGATATCACATTCATATGACAACTGCATTATTCTGAACGAAAAAAAGTTTATAAATAAATTTTTTAAAATTCGTTCAAATGACTAGTTAGTTACCTTTACATTTTGTGGTCTATAGAAATTTCTATATTTTCATAAAATTGTTACAAAGAATACCATGACGATCACCGGTTGTAGCGTCCAAATCTTGATCAGTCTGTAATATATTTTTATTAAGATTTAAATTAAAATATTTTATATATTTATGTATACTTACGAATAGAGTGCTCTTGGTTTTTGAATTCACGATATTTTTTGAAATATTGAATAAACGAATTCAATGTACAATACATTAAATCAAATAACTGATTTACTTCTTTTATTAGGAAATAAATTTAATGACTAGTTTCAATGTAATGTTCATAATAGCTTTAGTTCTTTCATTAAATTAATAAATTCTTTCATTATATAAATAAATTCTTGGAAAAAATTAATTAATTTCATTTAATGTACTTCATTCATTAAAATTACTTTTTTCAGTGTATGTACTTTATATGGAGGCTGTATACTTACAACTTTACAAAACTTTCACTAATTGATTATTTTAGATATGCGAAAAATAATATTTGCTTTTTATAGGGGCTACCCTTCCCCTGGCCATATCCATCCTATTTTTATTACATGAATCCAATATGATAAGAAAGTAGTTCTCACAAAATTTGAGGGCTCTCAGTTCTTTAGATATGCTGCTAAGAAAATTTGCTTTGCTTTGATCCTATGTATCCCATTTTCATCTTAGATATGGAGGTTGATGAGAAAGTTATTCCTGCAAAATTTTAAGACTTGTGCTGTAACAGTATTTTATTTATCCTTTAATTTATTCTTTCTTTGTATTAGGACTACCATTCCCCCTGTTCCTATCGAAAAAAAAGGTAGCCTACTTTTTCGAGGCCCTAAGGATTTTTCTGTCTATAGGGAACAACCCAACAGACAAGCACAGCTTAATTTTTATATATATATGTATATAAGAAGTGAGGTCGAAAAATTCAATAATTTGGAAATTTATAATTGATATTTATTTATTTATTTATTTATTTATTAATTTATTTATTTACAATTATATAATACAATAAATGAAATTATATAATACAAAGTGCGAGTATGAGCAACGGGGCCTTCAACGCTGGATTGAGTTTAAATATATGTGAAATATATATAGTTTTTTAGAATATATGTAAAGTTATACTATTTAAATACTATTTACAAGTTTACATTTTTTAAAGAATTTAAAGATTTTATGAATATTATCATAAATGGTGTACTAAGTAGTGAGCTAGGTGTTGCTGTATCGAATACTCTAGTTCCTTCTTGTGTGAAGAGTCGGCAATAGTCCAGAATGTGTTCGATGGATTGTGGACAGTTACATAGGCTGCATAGTGGTTTATTTTCTTTGGCTAGTAGGTATTGATGTGTGGTTAAGGTATGTTCGAGTCTTAATCTGGAAAAAAGTTTTGCTTCACAGCATGTCACAGCTGAAGGATATATTATAGGGACACCGTTGGGGTTTATAGTTTTATAGCGATGGCTATATTCATTCCAATCATTTTGTTTGTGATAACTAAGGTGCTTTAATATTTTTAATTTCATATCCATATTTTCTTGTGTGTAATAAAATAGCAAGGGGGTTCGTGTTGCTTCGCCTGCAACTTTGTCTGCTGTTTCATAGCCTTTTATACCAGAATGTCCAGGAACCCACATAATTCGTATTTTATTTGGTGATTTTATTAAATAGTTACGAATATCAGATATTATATGCCCTGAATTGTTACAATTTAATATTGCTGATAGTACTATTTACTATCTGTGCAGATGATAAATTTGCCCTTTTGTTTTAAAGAGTATTCGACGGCTAGTTTGATGGCAACAGCTTCTGCTGTAAAAATACTGCAATGTGATTGTAGTAATCCACTGCATATAGTGGAGAGATTTTGATCTATGACGGCAAATGAATTGATATTATATTACAGATCATAGTAAAATATAACTTTTATAGTTCTAGCCATTACTTATGAACTCGTGGATCTCTATTGGTAACCATTCCATTAGAGATTTGACAGTTGTTTCAGTAACTTTTTTGGTACAGTTTCCTTATCTCATTTTAAAATCTTCGATATTTTGGTGCACCTTTTTTGGTGCTCTTCAATTCTCTTTTCACAAGATCCCAAAATCTTTACTCTGGTCTTGGCTCCGGACAATTTGGAGAATTTATCTCAAATTTTGTCTTATTTTGGGTCATTAACTTATCTTCAACATTTTTGAAGCATTAGTAACATAAAAATTTTGACACGGAAGGTACGAAAAATCTGCCAGCACATACGTTTCGTCGTAAATTATACAACATGAGTATTTTTGTGTGAAATTTGATTTAAATTTCTGTGCCCTATTCTTGGCTTCTAAATTTTTTGCAGTATTCCTGTCTGGAACTTTTTGGACTTTGTATGTTTTCAAGCCTGCATTGACTTTAACTTTTCGCACCAAATAGTCAGATCACTGAGCTTCTTTTCTACCAGATGTGTTTGGAGCAGAGATGGGGGTAGTGCACTAAATTTGCAGTTTCCACTAACACTTAATGATAGTGCAAAATTTTTAACTACAATCTTTACTTTTCAGTGGTGAGTTGAAAAATATCACCTCACTCAGCATAGTGGTAATGAGAAAATATTTTTTCCTCTAAAATTAATTAGTTATAGTAAACATTTTTTCAGCTCAAGCTTAGTGCAACATTTTTTTTCTTCACTAAATGTTTTAGTGCAAAAAACAACCCTCCACTAATGTTAGTGGAACTTAGAAATTGTTCACTAAATTTAAAGATTACCTAATGATTTTTTAAACTTTCTTCTCTAAATACAAAATTAAGACTAACTTAAATTTTCACAAACCAATTTTAAACTTAAAATATATTTTAAAACATATATTGTACATAAATATAGTCTTTTAAATATTCAATTTCCAAAAATCTCTTTGTAATGGATAAATTTTTCGGGAGACCAATATTTTAGTATCCTTTATTTCTCTTTCTTAAGTTCCGAAATAACGTAGAAATTCTAATTCTTATAATTTTGCCAGTCATGGACATGCAAAAGCAAAAAAATAATAAAATGTATATGCATTAAAGTAGAATAAAAATAATATTTTCAATAATAAATAGTGCAAAGAAAAGTTAATTGTAGTACAGAAATTATATGAATGTACATGGGTATTGATTCCCGTAGGTATCAACTATAAAATCATTTTATAAATAGACCAATTTAATAAAATTTAGTTTTCTTTTCAGTTTCTACAAACCTGAAAACCTCAATAACGACAATCTGTAATCTCGTGTTATATCTTCATTATCAAAGAAATAGGGCACTTTAAAGTTTTAACCGTGGGGTTAAAAATGCTTAACTGGCAACACTGGCCATATTATTACGAGTAATTAGATCCTTGAAATTTTTACATATTAAGTTTTATCGTTAAAATAATTCCATTATGATCTGAAAAAGAGTACTCAAATGATACTATTCAATAAGTTATCAGAATTGAGACCATTCCCTGATCCTGTTGCCATATATTGATATTTAATACTTACTCATTTCTAATGTTTACGTTGGTACTCTCCCATAGGGTATGATGGGTGTAAGCGTCATATCCTCGTATAAAACCAGTGCTCCTTATACGCAAAATTAAGTACACAAGGCACATGTCGTCTGCACTTTAAAAGGGATACCTTATTTTGTTCTTTAAACATTTAAAAGGAGTCTTTTGGGAAAATATTACAAAATATGTTTATATGTGTATTGTAATCTCAAACTAAACAATAGATACCGGATATGAATGTACAATACTAAGGCATTGCATCAAACAAAATTTTCATTTTTCTTCTATAAGTTTGAACATAGTATGTATGGAAAGAGACACAGTGCACAGTGTGTGATTTTGACAATTTAGCTGATCAAAACCCCAAAATTTTTTTTATTGAGTTTAAAAAAAAAAAAATGGTTATTCTAATTAAGAATCTTCCAGATAACTGAAAAGTAAAAAATTTTAACCGTTATTGAGTAACGACACCTTGAATAGCACTGCAGTTGAAAACAAATATTATGCGAAGTATTTTTTTTGGCGAGAAGTTAAATTTTGAATGTTTGTAACTATTTTGTTTTAAGCAGGATTTTTATGAACCTTTTTTTATTTTGAAGGCTGATGTGTTACCTATCAAAGAAAGTAATAATAATTTGAAAAAAACTTATGAAAGAAACAATCGTGGGGAATTTTCGTTCTTCAATATTTTTATAATTTTTTTGTCTCTACATTAATTTTTATTGGACAAAAACTAAAAATTCCCACAAAGTCCCATTATATAAATGGCACTTTTGTAATTGTTGATAGGTGGCCTTCCAAAATCAGTAATAAAATTTTGCCCCAATTTGCCCCTTTTCAATTCGCAAAGCAATTACTAATTATGTGTCAACGTATTTCTCACCAACAAATTTTTAATGTTTGGTTTCTTGCATCAAAGAAGAGGAAAAGTTTGAGTATTATTGAGTTTATTTCTGGAAATATTAGTTCAACATCAAACAAAATTATTGATATTGATTCAATAAAATAATTTTTAAACAAAATAACTAATAAAATCAATTCAAAATGGATGTTAGCGAATAGAATGAAAGCTCGGTTTTTACCCTTAAATAGAAATTGGTTAAAAAAGAGATTGATTTGTCAATTTAGGCAATTATAATGATGGTAACACTGTAAGATGTTTTTTTCATAATGTCGAAAAGACTGCAGAAATTATTGGTCTAGATGAAGAATTGGTAAAGCATTTTTACATTATTTTGGAAACTCTCGGATTTGGTCTTGAAATTGATTCTGTTGCCTTTAAAAATTATGCCATAGAGACTAGAAATATTTATCTGCAAAACTATAAATGATTCATATGCCCGCTACACTACAAAAAATTTTATTTCATGGAAAAGATATCATTGAAAAATGTATTGCCAATGTATGGCCAATTATCCGAAGAAGCCCAGGAGGCAAAAAATAAAGATTGTAAAAACTTTCGCGAACATTTCACAAGAAAAACATCTAGAGAGGACTCCAATACAGATTTGCTAGACTATTATTATCATCAGATCCATTAATTTCCAGCTTACGAAAACCACCAAAAACTAAAAGATAAAATGTAACATCTGAAGTTGTGTTACTGTTAAAAAGCCAGAATATATCTTTTGAAGATGCTGATGAATAATTTTTATTAATTCAAATTTGTCAACAAATCGTAGATTTAAAAATAAATATTCATACATACATACATACATACATACATACATACATACATACATACATACATACATACATACATACATACATACATACATACATTCATACATTTATACATACATACGCACATACACTCATATACACACACAAACGCACGCACACACGTATTCTTAATAAAATTTCATTGAATTATATGAAAAGTAGGCGTGGCAGTTGCCCATTTGTCACGAAATCAGGTTAGTGTTATGAAAATAGTGCCAAAATTCATTTCTTAATTACAAAAATATAGACTTTTGATCACTCAGAATACGAAAATCTCACACTGTGCAGTGTTTTAAATAAAGCTGAAAAGAGGCATTGATGGCTGTAATACTCTTAATATGATTTCTTTGATTAAACCAACACGTAGAGGATTTGTAAAAGATTTTTATTTACAAAGGCATATTAACACTGTAGTTAAGTTTATAAAGTTATTGAAATGAAAAGATTTTGAAAAATACTAATATTTAATTGTTTGTATATGAATATGTAACTCGCTACGGATTCATACTTTAAAATCTATACAAATGAAAACTTTAAGTAGTTAGAAATTATTACACAATTTTAAGTTTTTTATTTTTAAAATTTTAACAAGCTTCATATTTAAAATTGAGAATTTCCAAAAAAAAATCTACCTTAAGCAGCAACCATCTAGAGAATTACATCATAATTCAAGGTTAAACTTCTGTTTATAACAAAGATTTTCTTCTTGAGGTCATGTTTATTCATAACTACTAAAGTGCATGTTGTATTGTATTTTTAAGAAAGTTTTCCTTGAAAGGAGGTCTCAAATTCTTGTTTATCGTTAACACAAATAAAATCTTCAAAATAGTTTTGTATTTACTAAAAAAATTAATGTAAATAATTTTCCTAAAAAACATCACTGTTCCAGTTTAGTTGCTCTTCGTTTTTATCTTTTCCTATTATTTTTGTTTATTGTGTGGTCGTAGAAGACCTTACCTGGCTTATTTTAGAGAATTGTTGTTAAAGTCCTTAAGTTTTTTTACGATGTTTTGCTTCTTTTCCTATCAACTTTTTCAACTTGTGAAATTTTGTGTATTTCATTCATGCACTCACATTAAATTTCCTGGTATTATTGACAACACGAATGGCAACAAAACGTGATTTTTCTCTATTTATTTTGCATCCTGTTTTATATGTTTCTTAAACACTATGAAAAAGGTCTTTACCATTAGTGCATGGAAAATTACGTACTCTTATATGCAGCTCTGTGTGATATGTAAAGGTGTATTGCGTTAAATTTTTTTTCGATTCTAAGACCTGTATATACATAGAAAATATATACATATGTATGTATATAAGAAAAGAAAACGTAAAAAGAGTACATAACAACATAGAAAATATTAAATCCTTAAAGAAATTGTTTTGTCCTTGCATTAAAGTTGAAGAGTAAAGAAAAACATATTGTCAATATGTGTAGGAATACACAAAAAGAAGGAGCATTAAAATATTGCTTTTAGAATATAACAGATACAACAATAAAACAGTAAAATATTTTAAGCTTCAATATCAACAAAAATTAATGTACTTATATAAATATGTTTTTAGCATCTAGAAAACGTGGTAATCAGGAAGAATATACGATATTGTATATTATTTTTGTTAAGAATTTTATATATGAGAGATTATTGTGATAGAAATTTATATGTATTTTACTTAGATATGATATCTTAAATATTAGCAAAAGGTTAAACGCAGAATATGCTTTAGATAGCATTAACATAAGAATATCGAGGGCTTATATTCAAAACGGGCCATATACAATACACCAACTGTTCAGGGGAACATAAAAACAGTTTATTTCACTACATTTTGAAATCCGTTCTTCTACAAGTTATAATTATTACGTCTACTAAATTTCACACTTAAAAATAAATCTTCTAATTCCATTATTAGCGAAGTTATGTTAGATAGCCCGTTTTATACTAATTTATTTTTAATGTGTGTTATAAAATGTTCATATATCCCGTTTTGTTTATTGGAAATTTAATAGGTAAAAGATAATATTTTTGGAAAAAAAAATATAAAATTGACAATATGTTAAACCTATAATATCATACCATTCAGGAGAAAAAAAAATCGAAATATTGTTTTCTAAAGAAACGGAAATGTGTTTAAAATTAAAATTATAAATTAAATTTTGAAAAAAAAAAAAAAAAAAAAAAAATAAATAAAATAAAAAAATGGACCAAATAAAGTTGCATATCAACAACTCAAATGTCATTAAAAAAAAAGATGATGTTTATTGCACTTTTTATTTATTTATAATTTTTTAAAGAAACTGCTTTTGGTATCTAAGATATTTTGCTCATAATCACGAATTTTATTTAAATTTTTTTCATTCCTGTCTTTAAATCTAGGGTATAGTGCTCCCACTTAGCCTCATAAAATGTTGATGGGTGTACCCGCGTATGATCTATAAACATATAAAAAAAGTTAGAAATCTTACTTCAAAGGCTTTTTTCTTCGGACTACATTGAGATAACATAATTTTTATAAGATATATTAAGATTCTCATTATTTATCAATTTTTATTATACCCACCATCAAAAAGATGGGGGTTATATTGATTTTGTCATTCCTTATATAACGTGTCGAAAGAATCATTTAAGACCCCATAAAGTATATATTTTCCGGGTCCTGGATCGATTCTGAGTCGAACTAGCTATGTCTGTCCATCTGTCCGTCTGTCTGTCTATCTGTTGGAAGCAGGATAGGGCTCGAACGGGGCAACGTAAGAGGACGAAATTTGGCTCAAATATTTATCTTATATAAGGTTTATTTGGTGTTGAAAATGAGCAAAATCGGTTTATAAACAAAAGTTATGGGCAAAATACTAGAGACACAGGGAGTCCGTTGTAGCTTCATTTCTTAGTTTTCTGCTAATAACTCTTAAACAAAAGCATGTGCGATAACATGATTTTGTACAGATAGTTCGAGGATCGATATAAACTTGAAAACCAAAAATGGGCGTGGTCCGCCCACTTTACGGCCCACCTTCCAAAATTCAAGGACCAATGTAAACTCGGAAACAAAAAATGGGCGTGGTCTGCCCACTTTACCGCCCACCCCTTTTTTAACGTGAAATTTGAAAAACTTGATGGTGGGTATATAGATTCGGCTGAGCTGAATATAACATTCGCTCTTGTTTTTACATTACTTTGAAAATCAAAAACTTGCAGAAAGCACGTTTTTCATTAACCAATTTCCAACCGCTGTTGCGTTTTCGCATCAGTAAATTTACCTATACCGTAAATAATTTAGTTTAAAATAAATGATAATGTTTTATATATGTGCATTTAGCTTGGAATGTTAACGAAATAAATTGAGGGAAAAAAATTAATTCCGACGAATTTTTACCCCCGGTAGAGCGGATCAAAAAAAGGTCTATAAAATAGACTTTTTTTTAATTTTAAAAATTCATTCGTAAAATTTTACAAAATATCTTAAATAACCTTTCAAATGATAGCCAAAATATCAAAAAATATGAAACTATTCACTTGTTGACAAATAATTTAGGGAGATAGAAACACCAAGCTCCCAAAAATTAGTGTTGCGAAAACGCATCAATGGTTAATTAGGGGCAGTGTGATTTAGCTACATTACGCAAGGTGGTGCACTGAAAATATGGACATTTTTAAGGTTATATAGTAAGTTAAAATTATGCAAAATAATTAAGAAAAACTTTATAGATGAACGAATATAGAATTTTTTGAATTTGCAATATAATATAATTTTTTTACTCTAGCCTTATAAAAGCTGCATTTTACGTTATTTATGACTTATGTAGTAAAAAAATAAGCGATTGTCAGCAAATTATAAGTGGTTATATTTTTTACATTCATTCAGAACAAATGTAAGAAAAAGAATTTTCAAATGATCGACGCTACCTGAATATGAAGTGTATTTTGTAAAGGATGCTATTATATTGAATATGATAAAAAAAATTAAAGGAGTTACATGAAAAATGTTGAAAACTGATGAATGAAATCAATAAAATTATGTAATTTGTTGCTAGATTTTTTTAATTGTCTTAAAAAAGGGATAATAAATTTTCTTCAAAAGTCATAAAATTTGCTAAAGAAAAACATAGTATTTGCAATTTTTATGATTGCGCATTATTATTTTTATTCAAAGTATTAAACAATTTTAAAAACCAATGTGAGGTAAAATTTCATAATTTTCGAAACAGCCTTTTCCTATGTACTCTACTCAAAATAATAGTTCATTTTGGCCTTTAAATTAAATGAGATTAAGCGGATATCATATATATAAAGAAAATAAAATCTCTAAGAATATTCAAGGTATATTAAAGGAAAAATCTGTGAATATATGCACACGGATAAATGAAAGCAAACAAATTTTTTTCTTAGTCATTTGAAAATTAGTACATTACCCCAATTTTCAAATCCTGTTTCAATTGGAATGCATCATGTTATGAGCCACTGCATTTGGTATATTACCAGGATTTACAATTTTACAAATTCGGGAATATTCTGCAAGAATAACAGAATCGATTTAAGTACTATTTGTGTTTAAAATACAACGTGGTTAGGCAGCTTGTAGGAAGGACCAAAATGCTTTCCTGACCACCGTATTCATAATTGAGATGATGCGCAAACAGCTAATCGAATGCAATGTACATTACATTCCAAATGCTTTAACGAGTAACATATTTTATTAAATATATAATCTATTTGATACATTATATAAAATTATTTAGTCTTACACCGTAAGTTATTTAAAGTTTTTTCTTCATTATTTAGTTGCCTTAAATTTCAAATTGAATGGTCCACCTTCAATTTTTTTGGTTCACACTAACATACAATTTGTAAAATAATCATAAAACTAAATTTAAATGACAAATAAAATTAATTTTGCCATACAATTTGTTTAAACATCTACTTCTTATATGAACGAAACAACATACCCCTTATTGACCATTGATGCGTTTTCGCAACACCCGATATCTCGGAAACTAAAATAGCTAGGATCACAAATCTTTCAATTTTATAATCACAATTACAAAAATAGACCCCATACTAAATTTTATTAATTTATCTTAACGGGATCGGGTAGTGGTAAGAAATGGGTTAAAAAAATATATATTGCTTATTTGTAGATAGCCCAAAAACAAAAAGTGAAAAACATAGTGTTAGAATTAAGTTTTGGCTCTAAAATTAACACCATATATAAAAAACAGAAAAGTAAAGATTCTGACGCAAAAAAAAAAAAAAGTTTTTGGAAATCTACATGAGGCCCATTTTGAATATAAGCCCTCGATATATAGAACGGGCTGTAAGCCCGCTAAATCGTTAGCGGATTTTTTTTTTAAAGCCGTACTATACTGTAAATTTAAGTTGTGTATTACAGTCGAACACGGTTATAACGAACTATGGCAATAGCAAACGCTTTTCTTCGGTCCCTACGTTTATAACGAATACGGTTATAGTGAACTTTTTTTTTTTTTTTTTGTGTAACGAACACATTTTTATGGTCCCAAGAAGTATGTTTGCAAAAAGTCTTTAAAAAATTTTTGTATTGTAAAATTTTTTATATTTTTTTGTATTGTAAAATTTTTTATACATATTTGAAAAGAAGACAAAATTTCCTGTACTGAGATTTTTTACTTTTTTTGCTATTTCTTTCCAACCGATTACGGGGAGCAAAAATTTTTTGGAAATAATTCTGTAACTTTAATTAGAACTGCTGGATGTTTTTAAATAAAATTTTTCATGGACAATCCTGAGGTGTATGCCAATTGATTTGAAGGAAGACAAGTTCTAAGCAAGTCTGGGGGACTTGCTTACATGATTAATACATATATCAATCATGTATTTATGTTATCGAAAAACTTCAAAAACACTATTTAAACCATTTTTAAATAAAAAAAGAAATCTCAGAAACCAGTTTTTAAACATATCTCCGCCATTTATGAACTGATCTTACTGAGTTTCGATTAAACACATTTTAAGGAGATTTTTCTGATATTGAAGCAGTTGGTGCCTTTTTTCAAAAACTTTTTTTGGCGACTTTTATTTTTGAAATCCCTTTTAAAAAATTCTCAACGGTAACACTTTATGTAAGTAAATTTTTTAGTGGAAATAAAAAGAAATTATAATACTTGTGCGCTTAATTTCAAAAATAGGGGGAAATAAAGTAAAAAATTGACACTTTTTCTTTGATTTCTCTTAGAATTTCTGATAATAATAATTACTGAATTTTTTGAAAATATTTCTGTTTCATAATTTCTGATCATTTAAATGCAGATTCTCAGTTTTTTTAACACGTCTGTTTCTTTATAGCTTTAAAATCTCTTTACTTCTATCTTGTATCTTGGCCAAGCTTAAATGTTGTGTTTATGTACTTTTACATCTTGGCACACTTGCTTCCTATACTTCGTGTTGGATTATATGTCCATGAGACTCTTTGTGTGTATTTACAATTACATGTACACACAAATATATAGTATGTAAGTTAAAAGTACCAGAATTTTTTCCATCATTCTTTTTGGAGCACCAACAACATTGTATCTTATAGTTGCTTTTGGCATTGTAACATTTAATAATGTTTCTTTATTTTGTTTCGTTTGCTATGGTTTATTTTATCATATACCTCTTCTTCTTGGTCGTCGTCATTTTCATCATTTTATTTTCTAGCTTTGTGTCTGTGTCATTGTTGTTAAGTGTGTCTACTTTTAGAACGCTTGCGGTTTGTTTTCATTGCTTCAATGTTGTTTTTGCTATTTTTTCTATTTATCTGCCATTGTTTTTTGTCCTTTTTTTTTATTATATTTGTAAGAAGGAGATGTGCCTTTGTTGGAGGTATATGTTTTTTAGTTTCATATATATTTTTTTGCATTCTTCTTTTTCTATTGTTTGTTGTAGAATTTAACATTTATTTTAATTTTGTTTACCCTCTACTAAAAATTACTTTAAATGTTTAGAAAATGGGTCAAAACATTAACTCATAGGGGGAGTGAGTAAGTATAAGTACCAACGTAAGTGAGGCAGCATGTAAAAGGAATAGTTGGAAGGAAAACAGTACTTGCCAGGAAAAATGTTTTGTGTATGTATGTGTGCAAAGATTATTTGTACAAAAAAATTGGGACAACAAAAGTTTAAGTATGAAAAATCATTGAGATTTTTTTGTGTAAGATATTTTTCTTGATTTTCATTTTTTGTTTTTTGTCTGCTTTATCACTTTTGGTCGGAAGAAAATATGTGTTTAAATTTGTACTTGTTTTGTACTTTAAATAATTTATAACGAAAATTTAATAAGAAAACTAAAGTTTACTTACGTTTTTTTTTTGTTATTGTGTAATTTTATTTTAACATGAATATTTAATAATTTCCGTAAATGTATAGCAGAGAAAATATACATATATATAATTTTTTTTGTAAAATTTGTTTTACTAAAAGTATATTTGTATTGTTTTATAAAAACAAACATGTTTCTACAGGTAAATAAGGTTAAGCTAATTTAATAAAAAAGGACAGTAAAACAAAATTATCGTAGAATATACCAAATATGTTATGGTCTAAATTTAATATATGATAACTTCCATTTACTCTTTAATGACCAGGGTCTGCGATTTTGATGTTAAAAATATTTTATACATTTATTATAAGGAATTATATCTAAAAAACTACATTTTTAGATATTATTTTTTGATTTTCTGAAGTCAAATATAAATTCGCTTTGCAGTTAGTACTATTTATGCGTTTTTGTCCTTTGCAACTAGGGAATTAGCATCTTACCTTCTAATCCATTGTGGGCCAGTAATCGATTTTGACTATAAAATACTTTTATATAAACTTTTTCTACAAGTATTTGATATCTAAGAAAACGCTAGAATATAGAGATTGATAATTTATGAAAAAAAAGTTAGTGGAATATAATTTATTTGCAGAATTTCTGGAAGGACTTAAAATTTAGCATTTTTTTTTTTTTTTTTTTTTTTTTTAACATAAATTTTATATTTAAACCTTAATAAAATTTAAACCAACAGTGGTATTTTTTTTAAATTTGAATACAATATGTATAAACTTGTCCTAAAAGTAGAGAATTAAAGAAATTACCACTTTTTTACATGGAAATACCCAAAATCCCAACTAGTATAAAATGTGTTAAAAAAAATTGACTTTTTTATTGAAATGGTCACCATGTCGTTATAAGAGGCCTCCGTCAGAAAACACTTTTTGGGTATATACCTTACATATAGAGCTAAAAAATTAAAATTATTTTAAGTTGATCCCAGCTATGCGATTTGAGAACATAACAAAAAAAAAAAAAACAAAAATTTACAAAATTTTGATAGGGCTTGTGGGCAGACCTTTGCCCCAAACTCCTCCGGAATTACTTTACACGCATTTACATTAAGATTTATTTTGAAAATAATAAAAAAATGATAATGCCCAGAACAAAAAACAAATTTTATCGATAAATAAATTTGCCGATTTGGAAAAAAACCCAAAAAATTTAAAATTTTTTTAAAGTTCCAACTTTAAATTAATATAACTTTTTATCGGATATGATTCTTGCAGCAATATTATTTAGAATTTTGTAAGGAATCTGGCAAATATTTTAGAAAAATTTTAGGGGCAATATTATAACCCAGCAAAAAAAGGAACTGACAAAGCCATGATTTTAATTATTACCATTTTTTCCCGCTAAAAATTCATTTATTTTCACTTTTTTTGAAGTAATTATTAAGAACTTCCAAAAATGTTTGTTCTACTTTTGAAGTTGTGAAAATGTTAATTTTTTTTTAAAGAACTTCATCGTTTTTTGCTGGGAAGATAATGAGATAACCTACACATGTAAGCGTATTTTTTGTAGAGTTTCATAAGGACTATCTATATATAAAATTTCTTTTCTGTCATATCATAAATGAACTTTTGGCGATTTTTTTTTTTTAAATTACATACCCAAGATGGCCAACTTTGGAGGGCCGCCCACTTCCCCACTGACTAGCTAGGAACCTGTACTTTTCCAAAGCGACTAGAAAATATCTTAGCTCTGACCATGTGAAATTTTATTGAGATACCTCTAACGTTTCAATAGCTACTGAATTATTTCCAAAAAAAAAGCGTTTTGGAACTACTGTGGTGCATTGATAACAGTCATCATGAAATGGCTGATTGACTTTGTCATTAAAATTGTGGTATTTTTTCGAAACTATTTCGCGTCACTTGCTTCTTTACTGTTCTTTATTTACGAACCAATAATTTCTTATGTTAGCAAGAGAGATAAATGTCATTGCAAAAAAATAAACCAATATATTTCCTCAAAACAGAAATATCAAAACTGAAAGTCTCAATTCCAGAATATTTAAGTTATTGTTCGACTATAGTTGCTCCAACGTTTTAATAAACAAATATCGCTAAACTTGATATGGTATTGTTGATTACAAAATATTTTTGTCAAATTATTATCAACTCTAATATTAACTGCTGATCAATCAACCGTATACGAGTATTACCCTTTTTCCATATGACCATTTCAAATTCAGATTTGACTTGAAATAAATTTCAATATTGCAAAATTTTTAATAATAATCATATAGAAGATGTTCTATAGACTCTATCTAAACAACTTCTACAGAAATCAGTCCAGGAAAAACCTATATATTCTGACCTGCGTCCTATTATACTTCCTTCTACTAAGAGCCAGAAGGGTCCTAGTTCCCTGTTTATCAATTGAGGACCAAAGGGTTTTAGATATCCTGCAAGTAGTTGTCGTGCAACACCTACGAGACTTTTCCTTAAGCGTCCAGTCTTCTATCAAATTCGACAGTTCAACTGTAGGAATATCGACTTCCGTCCGAGTCTTGTGTCTATCGACGAACCGATTCTTGCGCACTCCAAGAATGCCTTCATGCCCTGCTACCCATACTAGTCTTACAAACTGCGTGCGTAACTGGGAAAGAGATCGCCACATACGAATTCAGAATTTGCTGCCCAGCTTTCCCTGTCTGGGATGCTTATCCTAAAAGATTTATCAAAATCCATCCTAGGGATGATATAGTCCATTTGGACAATCAAATCGCTCCCGTCCACTACATGTAAGATTTTGCCATGTCCAATACGATCATACCTTAGTTCGCCTCACTCTCAGAGTCTTAAAACGGATATCAAGTTGAGCTAAGTGAATCATAGCCTCTTAACTAGCTTGAGGAGTGAAATTCATCTCGCCAGTTATTGCAAGAAAAGCTAGTCTCTGTATCCTGCCCAAAATGGAGAGAAAAGTTTTTGCATTGACAGCACTTCACAAGACAAGTGCTTCATAGGTAAGAATTTGCCTAATTACTGCTGTGTTCATCCAGTGAACAATGTAAGGCTTGAGATATAATGTTAGTTTTAATATAAGACCCTGGTTCAAATTGTTCTAAATTTATTGAAGCTGTCAAATCTCTCTATTCAACACAAAGACTTAAACTATGTGCCAAATGTCGTTAACCCCCTTTCTGGGAAAACATTTGTATGGGGGCTAGGTGAATTAATGAACCATCATAACCAATTTCAATAGGCTTTGTCTTTGGACTATAGGAAATCTGTGTACCAAGTTTCATTAATTTTGGTTCAAAATAGCGACCTGTAGTTTGATTACAAGGTTTAAATCGACTCATAAGGTAATTCTAAGCCGATTGGTATAAATTAAGGTGGGTCTTAAACCAATATTTTTGAATGTTATAAACATCAGCACAAACGCATAATACCCTCCCCACCTATGGTGGTGTATAAAAAAAATATATATATTAGTTAGCCCCCAAAAAATGGCAATAACATAAATAAAATACTACTGGTTATACGTAATGGAAATCAAACTTTAGCTGTAAGCGCCCAATGTTTCTTTAAAGATATAACCGAAATATTGTAATTTCTGTACAATTTTCCTTTAATGTTAGAATAAGATATTTAATGTATCTAAAGAATATAATTTAATGCCGGTTTATATTATATTTTATTTCATTTTATTTTATTTATATTTGGGGGATTCACAAAGTGTGCTATCATGTCGTATTGTCATATGTCCTAAAATATTTCAATGTATAAAAAATATTGTTATTGCTTATTCTTTGTAAAATTTTATGACATTATGACAATACGACATGATAGTACACTTTGTGAATCCCCCAATTATTTTTTATTTTATTTAAACATATTTATTGGTTCTCATTTTTTACACCTTAAAAAAACGTCGTTAATTGAATTTTTATAATTTTTTTTTTATCCGTTTTTAAATATTTTCTAAACGGCATAAAATATAAATTAAAAATATTTGTTTCTTAAATACCTCTATAATAATAAATTTAAGATAAACCTAAAGAACATTTGGCCGTAGGAATTTTTTAAATGCTTGTATGTTTAAAGGTACCAGGGACATTTAAGGGTTAATACTTTAAAATCACTAAAGATCTTAAATAATGTTTGAACATGTCCTCTTAAAAACCTTTTTTTAATGTAAAGAGACAAATTTCTTTTCTTTCTTCCGACCCACTGTTTCTTTATAAAAATGACAATTTGTTTTTCTTTTAAATACAACAAAATAAAAATTGTAACATGTTGCGTGTTTTTTGTATATAAATATTGAAATCTATGATGTTGCATGTTATTTTTAAATATTCCTTTATATTTAATAAATATTTTTTTTTTATCCTTTTATTCGTATATTCTTCCATTATGTAGTACAAACAATTTATGTGCAATAATTTAAGGTTCTGTGGCATATTTAAATAATAACTATGAAAATATTAATTTTACTTTTTCCTGCTTTCAATATTATTTATTATGCTTGTACAAAACCAGCAACCAAAAAACTGTCTTTACGTTTTTATAGGAAGAAAGAAATTTCTTTTGTATTCAAGTAGTTCGATTAAAAAGTTGTAAAATTTTTTAGAGTTGGCTATTAATTATTTTTTTTTTTTCTTTTTTGTACTTTCTTTTTTATAATTTTTTTTTTCTTTTTGTGAATTACTTAAATTTTTGCCTTATTTACTTCGATATTTTAAAGTGAATTAAAAAGGCACAAGAAAAATAGTAAAATAAACTTTCATCAAATGTTTTATGTTCTGAAATGATTTGCTTAAATTTTAAAATCTTGATGGCCAAGTCAATTAATATACCAGGAAAAATGTTTGGCTTTTCGTAATGACTACTACTTATTAGAATCATAATATCGTAAAGAGATATCATTACTGTTCTCGTTTCTTTGAGTAGTGGAATAACTAACAACGGTAGATATAAAGTTAATTTTAGTTTTGCAATGGCCTGGATCGGTAGAACGATTGCGTAACACGCAGAAGTTTGTCGACTCAACCCTTAATTAAACCCACATTTTTCTTAGCTAATTATTTCAGTTTTATTAAGTTTGTATGTAAAAACTATTACCGACACACACACAATTAACGTGGACATGGTGTATTAATATAGTTGTCTTTGAAATCTCAGTTGACCCAACTTTTTGTTTTTATATCCTCCATCAAAAATTGGAGATGTATTTAGTGGTTAATAAACAAAAAGTAATGGGCCGAATACTAGAAACTTCAGTTCATACTGTTTATATTTTTTTACTTACTAATAAATAGAAAAACTACATCTGATCATTAAAGTGTTGATATCACCTTATCCTAAGTAAATAATAATTTTCTACCTATTTAACCCTAATGTATAGATGTATGGACATTACCATTCCTTGAAATAATGTTTAAAATTTTAAAATTGCACTTTTTAACTTACTAATAAATAAAAGAAATTAAATTAAGCACTAAAATATTGATATCACCTTTTCCGTTATTAAGTGCCATATTTCGGTCCTTTTACCCCAATGTGCGTACATGTTATTAGTTTTCAACAAACTAAGTTTCAATGTGTAATTATTGTAACACAGAGAAAAAATCTTCCGTTAAAGAATATTCCAGAAGGACATTTGTATGGCGGCTAAGTGAAATAATGGGATGATCATGACCAAATTATTATCATCAAATTTATCTTCGAAATTGCGATCTGTACTTTGCGGAAAAGCTTTACAGTGAGAGCTAGCCCACCAGATGGATGGACGAACATTGTTAAATCGACTCTGATACGGATTCTTAGTTGAACGATATAGTTTTAACACTCCTTAGTACCTTAAAAATATGATTTTTTTTTTAATTTAGCACAATTTCGTGAAGATCGGCTTATAATTGACCATACCTCCCATTTCATTTCATTTTATCAATGTGATATGATAAGCTTTATGTTCACACGAGATTTGAGGACTTCCACTATATTAGTTCTTTAGATATACCATAATGAATATTTAATTTAAATGAGGAGCACCCTGCTCCGATCGAAAATAAAATATCATATTTGAATTTAGAGACACACAGGATGATGCTGCGAAAATTTTAAGAAAATCGGTCCAGCCGTTTGAGAATTATAAAAAAGTGGGTGTAAAATGTGGACATTATATCCAATCGAGATCTAGCTTAGCCTATAACCACATTCATCAGCACTGGCACTAACTGTGTCGAAAGTAGGCGTGGCATGGGAGTGGCGAAAAATGAGAATATAATATAAATAGCTTTAGAAGTAACGTGATAAATAAGGAAAATTACTTTTTTTAAAGTGGGCGTAAAATGTATCCAATTTAATATAGCGTATAACCTGCTCTGGCACTGGTACTATCTGTGTGTCAAATTTCGTTAAAATTGGTTCAGTCGTTTAGGAGTAATTCATGTAATATACATATATATGGATTAATCTTTATTTATTATAAAAAACATGCAATCGAATCTATATTTTTTTAAGTGAAAAGCAGCGTTACCGCTGTAAATTTTTAAAAATGTCCAAGAAAAGGGAATTCACAATAAAAAGTCACGAAAAGGCATTTTTTTTTTTTTTTTTTTTTTTTGAAAAAAGGGGACAACTGCTTTCAAACCGAAAAACTACTCCTTAAAATTTTATTTTATAACAAGATAAACAAAAAGTTTTGTATTTTAAGAAAAACTACAAAAATAAGTTTTTTTTAATGACAAAATAATTTATAATTATTTTAATCACAAACGTACTTAAGATGCAATCCTCTTTTAATTAATTAAACTTCTGTACTTTTGTACGAGTTCTTCATATCCCCATCTTAAAAATTTAGGATGGAACGCATGGATCTGCAAGTATTGAATTAAGTCTGTTATAAAAACAATTTTTATTATTAATAATTTAGTAAAAAACACGTTCCACCGAGGGATTGCTATGAGGAATGTAAAAATTTAAATTAGTATATAAGTATTCATTGAATATTTTTTATTTTTTTATATTTTCAATATAGTCCAAAAAGATTTGTAATATTATGATATAAATAGCTGTTCATAAACTGTATTATTTTTAGTTACTAACAGTTTCAGTTCATTTATAAATAATCCTCGGTTTTTTATATCACTATAATGTGAAACAATATAAAAATTATTAATTTATTTGCTGAAATTAATGTAGGGTAAGTGTACCTGTAGTCGGCAGTTAACATTTTTTCTTACTTGAAATTTGTCAGCTAACAAATGTGAACGTACTTTTTGAAGGATAAAGAGATATTACACCACAGTAAAGGATGTTATTTGAGATTTACCAACATTATTGCTAAAAAAAAAATAATGCTAAATATATATATATATATATATATATATATATATATATATATATATATATATATATATATATATATATATATATATATATATATATATATATATATATATATATATATATATATATATATATATATATATATATATATATATATATATATATATATATATATTATAAAAAAAAAAAACTTCGAATTAACATGTAGTCGGCATGTATTTCCCAGTATTCGGCATATCATGATCCAATAGTCGGCAAGGCATTTTTTATTAATGAAATAAAAAATTACTTCACTTAAAATCGTTTTTTTTATGTCCATTATTCTATAAAATGGGGATAAATTTAATTTTTCATAATACTTCTGTTTACTCAAACATATTATGGAAGAAAAATATATATATTTTAATTAGGTACAGCATTTCGTTGTCCAAGACCAATATTTAAAGTTATAAAAGACAAACCAAATAATACATAGGTCTTTAATATTGACATCGGTAATTATTTGGATCTATAGCTATGGCCAAACGACTTAAAAAAGTCACCAATATAGATAATTTGACCATCATAGGAAACGATTTCGATTTACAAGAGAATTTTTCAGGATTTCGTACGAAAAAATTGTTTACAATACTTTTAGGTCGATCTAAGTTTCAGCAAAAACTATTTTTAAAGCATTAATTTTGTCACAATTTTGCTAATATTTGCCTATGATGTATTAAAAAGTTCTGAAGAAGACTGAAATGATTAATATTTTTTTTACAAAAAGTTAAAAATAACGAATGTTTGAAATCATTCTTGAGAAATAAAATGTGAGGCATTTTTGACAAATATACAAAACTCGTGAATTTCATTCGTTGGTATCAAAATTAATATAATTTAAGTATTTTTCAGTAGGCAGCATATCTAGTCTTTGCAACTGCATACTTTTGTAGTATGGCATTAGAATTTAAATAAAATGAAAAGCATGAGCTTTGATATAAATATTGTCAAAAAACTTTACATACCACAAAATAGCACGTTATTTCGAGACCTCTTGGTCTATTAGTTTTAATAAAATAATAACTAGAAGCTGATGCCGACTTTAGAATTCATGGAAAATATCGGATTCGTCTGTAGTCGACAATCTGTATTCGACTATAGGAATATATAAAAATTTGTTGTTCCTAAAGTCGGCAAACACTAAAATATGAAATGTAATAATTTTTCACTACGATATACATATTAAAAACATAATTTGAATAGATATCTACTCTCAGTATAAATTTTTTAATAAAATATGAAGTAAATTATTGCGATTAATTGCTTTTTTAAAAATGGTCTATACACTAATTTTTTTCTAGAAAAAAAAAAAAAAAATATCCAAAACGTGTTGCTAGAGATTGAGGAAAAATTCTACAGAAGTGCTCATTTTAGCATAATTTAATCATTAGAACTAAAAATAAGAATATGTTAACAATATAAAATTGATCTTATGGTAATATTTGACAATCGCTATTCTTATTTATTTATGTTTAGATTAAAAATTGCCGACTACTGGTACATGCCGAACTTAGGTGAACTTACCCTAGAATGGGTTGATATATTTCAAACAACTTACTTTCTCGTCATTTAGAACATAGTCTTAAAAAGACGCCATTTCGTCGCCATTTCGTCGCCATTTAACCCTACGGTACATACCCAAAAAAATTAACGTGGTACTCGGGTACCATAGTGTAATTCTAGTTTATTTTATTCAAAAAATATATAATTTTATACAAATTATTTATTACGACCATTTAATTGGCCCCAGATCTTAAAGCAAATTGACAAAAAGGTATAGAAAGACATGTTTGTGTATTTAAGCGATGTCCGTCTGCCTGTCTTGCAGTCCATAATAAACTTTTAATGAAGCTACAAATTGCAGTTTTTGAAATAATTGTATGGATTTTGGCTTTATATGATGCATACACGAGCTCTGTTAAAATTAGTTTATAATGGTTACCTATTACAACCAAGTCTCCATACAATTTTTCTCCTAGAATCGAGGTTTTACGTCCATAAATTTGTTTAGTATTGCATAATTTAGTACATATAAAAATTTTATGGACGTTATAAACCCTATTTAATTTTATGAAATAATTTTTATTAAAGTAAAAACTAAACTATAACATTTTTTATAAGCTTCGCACCTCAAAAATCCATAGCCCCCATATGTGATCCATTTTCGAAAATCATCATAAATTAGTATTGGTAAACATCACTTTTTTTTTTTTTTTTTTTTTTGTCAAAAGGTTGCAAAAAAATATAAATTTATATTTTAAACTTTACAACAAGACTTGAATTAAATAAAACACACGTTCCATATAAACTCTCTGAGAAAATCGGTCAAGAAAGATTATAACGTTTTATGGTCTTAAAGAATATTAGCACTGACTTCATCAACAATTAAGCACAGGATCCATAAAATATTCTGACCGAAAATAGGTCACGTCTAAGAATAACCTTTTTTACAACACTAAGGAATGTTGTCGGTGTTGTCATAGCGTCTTATCATGTTTGGAGCTACAATATAGAAAGCTTACGTTCCTCAGCACGAATGTAGGAAATAATTTCAATATCTTCAGCACTTGCATAATATTTTGGATTAAAAGTGGTGGACATTACACCATGATATGGAGAAACTGAAAGGAATTCATAAAAATCAAAGTCAATGCAGTGAAAGATGTAAAAACGGCTAAAATGTGCCCTATCATTTTCATATTCATAAATACTGGCTCAAAGCAGCGATAATTGGAAAATTTTTTAACTTGTTACATATTATCCTTTATTTCTTTTTCTGAAGCTCCTAAATAACTTAGAAATGTCAAAAAAAAAGCTTATTTCTGAAACTAGTTCTCCTTCAAATCCTAATGGAGTCATTACTTATAATTTGGTTATTTTGACTGTCATAGACATGCTTATTCCCTAGTTTAAACAAAAAATTTGTAAAATGTTAACTTTATATCAACGGTTCTCAAATGGGGGTCCGCGACCCACAAGGGGTCCGTAAGGACATTCGTGGGGGGTCGCGAAGAGTTCCTGAAACATATTCTTAAACATACAATTTTTTAATATAATTATTATTTACAAGTTAAAATGAAAATTCCAATAAAAACATGAAACTATTTAAAAATGGAAATACATCTTTTTACAAAATATATCCAAATAAGACAAGCGTAAAGTTTTTTCTAAAATGAGTTCTTTTTAGAAACTAGTAATGAAGAAACCTTTAATTGAAAATATGCTTCAAAAAGACAACTATAATCAAAGCAAAAGAGTGTCGATATAGGAACACCCCCCGAACGATGCGTAAAAATTTGCTTGGGTCATGGGTCCTATACATATTAGTCAAAAAATTTTTTTAATCGAAATAGGTATGAAAAAATTCGTAATTTTATGCTGGTTATGGAAAAAAATATTTTAAAATTTTTTTCTGTGGGATTATTACTACAATGCAATTTTAAAAATTTTTTAATCTTCCTACAAAATGTTTGTCTATGGGACACTTCTGTCCAATGACGCAGTATTATAAACTTTACGATGTGGCAGGGAAAACAATTAATTAAAAAGATAAATATGTAGTTCACTTAAATTTGATGAAACTATAGTTTTTTCACATGAAATTATACTTTTATTTTATATTTTTTTAAAATTTTTTTTATGAAGAAAAATTGCTTAAACTACTTTATAATTTAAAAACAGAAAGTACTATCAATGTTAGTATTAAGAAAGCACCAGGTTCATTTTAAAAAAGAGTTGAAGTTCGTTGAATTTAATTTTGAATCAACAGATTTAAAAGCATCTTAAATAATTGAAATATAGCAAAGTATATTCGCTTGTTGGCTCCGAAGCCCTAAAAATATAAAACAAATTATGTAAAAATATCTTTTTTACTCTTTTGTCCCTCAAAACTGAGATTCGATCTTTTGTGGACGCAGAGAATATTAGATATATTATACGAAAAAGTCTCTTAATATTAAAGGAAAACAATGTAAAAATTATTAATATTATTTTTTAAAATTACTTTAGTTGTAGTGGGTCGCGCTTCCATTACAATGTCAAAAGGGGGTCGCGAAGCGAGGTCTTGTGAGAACCCCTGCTTTATATGAATCAAAAGACAATAAAAATAAGATTTTCAATAATAAATAGTCAAAAAAGATATTAAATGTAGTGCAAAATACAGAAATTATATGGAGGTACCCGGGTACCATGGGTATTGACACCCGTAGGTATCAACTTTAAAGCGATTTTACATATAGACCAAGTTAACTAAATTTAGGTTTTCTCAGTTTTTATTCTGTATAAACAGTTTAATCACGACGATCTTAAGTTTCGTGACTATATCTTTATTAGTAAAGAATTGCGCGCACTTTAAAGTTAAAAATGGTACCGGGGTACCCGGGTATGTACCGTAGGGTTAAAAAAGGGGCCCAATTATTGAAACTTTAAAAAAGTTAATCTAATTGATAGTTTTGAAATCAAGACAAGATTTTTTTAGTTAGGGGCATATTTTAAGAATGCAATAAATTTTAAAAAAATAGTGGGTTACTATTAATCATTTTTTAAGTTTCAAAATTTGACTTAAAAAATCATATTTTATAATATTATATTGTAAACATACTTAATTATATTAAGTTTAAAATCAAGCCATCGTTTTTTTATTACCATTTTATAAAATGTAATTATTCTTATTATTGTTTAATATGCCATACAAATACAATGATAATTATCGAAATATAAATAAACATAATTATGTATAGAGACACATAATCATACATATGTATAAACTCATTTGTACTAGTGTCCATATACTTATTTATGAGTGCATATGTAATTATAAACAAAACAACAAGTTAAATTATGATAAGCAATAATTGTTTGTTGTAATAACATATGAATATGTATTTATATAGGTTTGGATTACACTACAACAACAATAATAATGTAAACAAAAATCCCAGTCGGAAATAGAAGTGCTAAAGATACATTCTAAAATACCTTATTTAGGATCTACAAGGCCTTTCACTCGCATTGCAACACTATTTCTTTTTTACACGGCTTGTCATTGGAGGCAAGGCCTTCCCTTCTCCCTTCCAAAAAGAATCGAAAAGGCAAGAACTCTTAAATAAATAAATATGCTCTCTTATATTTTCAATGCTATTAAAAAAGAGTATGAAATATATAAAAAAAGTCATGCGGACTTCCTTCTTTATCGACAATTTAAACAAGATTAAATGAGTTTGAGCTTTTTAAGTCTCGTAGTTACATTTTTTTCTGTTTATAATGAGAAAGTTAGTAGGTGAGTGACACTTTCTTCTTCGCATCTAATGAAATGAAAACAGGAGGCATTCTTTAAAGAATTTTTACAGAAGGCAAAAAGGAATGTGTTTAAAGTTCGTTCGGAGGCATTCAGAAAGGCCTGTTGGGAAGAAGCACTAACACATTTTCCTGCTGGGATAAAACCATTTAACAATACATATCATCAGCAACGGTAACAATATTTGTATTGTCAATAAGTGCAATTTATCAAGATTTCCTTCCATTCATGTACACAATTGTTATGTTGCAAATAGAACTCAGAGAAAGAGAGAAAGAGATATGAGTTAAAATTTTTATATCGTTGTAATACAATTCGATTTAAATACAATGACAGTTAATTTAAATATAGAAAATAGTTAAACGAATAGAAGATACAAAATATATATTTTCAAAAAAAGTTTTTGTTTTTGATTGTTTTTATTGTTGTAAAAATAAATTGGTCAGATAAGTAGATATTTATTGTTGTATTAATAAAATGTCATCTAATAAAAAAATATAATTATAATATAAAACAAGTAATAGCATATTGTTTTGAGTTTAAAATTTGATAAAAGGAAAGAAAAGTTTGAGTAGATTTTTTAATACACTATAAAAATATTTTCTCTATATTGAATATTCTTTAAAATATTTTAACTCAAACATTTAATTACAATTTACAATAATATTTATAAGAAATAAAATATTTTTATTACTTACATAAAAAATTTAATTATTTAAAGCAAAATAACGTTTAAATTGCATTCATTTTGTTGTAGGTCACACAAATTATGTGTTGATTTTTCATTTAGTTAAATTGAATATTTTTTATTTTGTGTTGCATTTTATATTTAAGAGCAGTTAATATTATTACATCATTACCCAAACAAAAAATTTAAAAAAAATGGTCTTTATTTTTTAATATTTACAATTTAGCAATTTAATATTTACACTCTACATATAACTACCAAACAATTCGCATATTTTCTTTTTTGCTACAAAATTGTTTTTTATGCTCTACATAAAATATCACTAAATTAAAAAATAAGTTAAGGAA
Source organism: Protophormia terraenovae (assembly GCA_951394005.1). Taxonomy (NCBI): domain Eukaryota; kingdom Metazoa; phylum Arthropoda; class Insecta; order Diptera; family Calliphoridae; genus Protophormia; species Protophormia terraenovae. The sequence goes on from OX596076.1 coordinate 93,973,734, forward strand.
AAAACAAACGAAAATTGCTTAAAAAATTTACTGGTAATAATAAAAATAATATGGAAAATGATGGTAGTGACCCACATGGCTTTTTTGTTGTTATTTTTGCTATTTTTTATAGTAAAATTTTATACATTTGCGTACAGCCAACAGCCAGTAGTAGCGGCAATTGCATTAATAGAGCAAAAATATTATATAGACCAACATAAAGTTTAGCTTTAACTACTTTTATTTTGTTGTCGTTGTTGGAGATAATTTTACTGTTTTTTTTTTGCTATTATTTTGTTTTTGTTGTGTTGTTCGCATTTGCCTCATAAATTTTGTAAAATTGAAAAATAGAAAAAGAAAAATATGCGCTACAAAATAGTTTGTGTTATCAAGTTGGTTATTTTTATTTTATCTTTTACTTTTTACCACTTTATCTATTTTTTATTTGTTTAAATGAAATTTATTAAAAAAGTAGCTGAGGGAAGTGGTCAGTAATGAAAAAGAACCCTACAGCCAGTTCTGTGAGTCTAGTGTTTTTAAGGCTAGCCTTTTTATTTTGCTTCAAGCCTCAATATTTTTTTATTTTAACTTCTTTTTTCCAGCTGCTACCTTTTTTTAATTGGCTTTACAAATCTTATTTTTTCAGAATCTCTCATTTAAGCATCTTATAAATACGGAAAATCTCCTAAAAATTAAAAAAAAAAAAAAAAAAAAAAAACTCCATTGATAGGAAACCAGGGGGCTTATTGTGTAATTCGATTCGAAAGAAAACGCTTTCAAATTTCAATGTATAAAGTATACAAATTCGAAAGATTTTTCTTTCGAATTTAGTTACAAAATAACCCCCCAGGTTCGGAAAGAAAAAATGTCCACATGATATAGGGAAGGCCGGAAAATTAAAACAATATTGAAAAGAACTCTAAACGCATCTGGTAGAAAAGCAGCCCGGTTAGCTCAGTGACTATTTGGTGCAAAAAGTTAAAGCTAATGCGGAGTTGAAGACATATAAAGTTCAAAAAGTTCCAAACAGAAATGCTGCAAAAAATTTAGAAGCCAAGAATGCGACACGGAAATTAAAATCAAATTTTATACAAAAATACTCATGTTGTATAATTGGCGAAGAAGTGTATGTGCTGGCAGAATTTTCGCAGCTTCTGTGTCAAAACTTTTATATTTTATGTGTCCACACATTTTTGGCCTGATTTGGCATCATGTCACTACGATAAGAAATCTCTGTAGTGGTACCAAAACAATAACATAGTTTTTGTACCAAGAGAGGTCAATTCTCCAAATTGTCCGGAGTTAAGACCAGTGGCGAGATATTGAGCTCTTGTGAAAAGTGAATTGAAGAGCACAAAAAAGGTGTCCCAAAATACCGAAGATTTTAAAAGAAGATGTTCGCACTGTTCCAAAAAAGTGACTGAAACAACTATCAAATCTCTAACAGAAGGGTTACTAAAAATGGTCCATGAGTTTATATGTTGTGGTTAGAACTATAAAAGTTATATTTTTCTGTGATCTATAATATAATATAATTTAAATAAAAGAAGAATAAAAGCTCTAAGATCAGCGGTTTCCAAAATATTGAATTATATATATGTTAAGATTTTTTCGAACGCAAGCCTTAATTCAAAAATTGTTCATATAACCCAAATTTATATTAGAATTTCGTGGGCGAATTTTAGTTGGATCATTTGGTTTGGTATCTAAGGCACTGTTTACTATACGGAATTTGCTACCACCAGATATCGCAGGCAGAAAGATTGCTGCACAAACGGCGATAAGAATTTGTGCAACCGGAGCATGGAAATATCAAGGATATGGTCATGCAAATATTCTAGGTGATATATATCGAAAATATAAGATTGATTATTCAATACCAACACTGTTGTTCGATCCTGGGTTCATGATGCACATTCCAGACAGAACACACTATGACAACGGTCTGCATACTTCCGGGAAAGAGATTCAAATTTTCACGGATGGTTCAAAATCAGAGGATAAAATCGGTATGGGCATCTTCTCTGAACATCTAGACTTGAAACTGTCTCACATGCTACCTAGTTACTGTAGCGTCATTGAGGCTGAAATCATGGCTAACAAAACAGAAAAATATCGAATAAAGTTATTCGTATTTTTACTGATAGCAAAGCGGTCTTTAGCTCCCTGTCGGGTGTGTACACCACATCAAAGATTGTCCGGATGTCTGTTGAAGAGATCGCGAGTCATTCAAAGATTACCCTCGTGTGGGTTCCGGGACATAGGGATATTTATGGTAACTGCGTAGTCGATTTATTGGCACGTGCAGGAGCCGGACAGAACCAACATGGTCACATATGTAAGCAGCTAACATCACATGAATTCCATCTAAAGGCTATAAAGATATGGACCACAGAATTCACATGCGTAGATACCAGGAAAATATGGCCCTTGATGGAAGATCGGCGTACAGCGCAGTTATTATTACAGGTCTCTGGCCCTTCGGCATACATGCTAAAAGGCTAGGACTCCATTGTTATAACTACTGTAGAAGCTGCAAGGACAAACAGGAAGAAGAAACTACAGAGCATCTTCTCTGTCATTGCCCAATCTTTGAGGACCGGAGGCAACGACTTTTTGGCCTACAAAGAATTATGAACATATCATATCTCTCTAGAGTCGATCCATTCAGTTCAACCTTTGTTGTGACCACAAGGTGGTTCGTGGGACCAGACGGTCAAGAAGATTAGGCCTTTGATAAAGCGGGATTTTTATAGTAACACAACGGGACCTCAATTATGGACCCAAGCGAGCTAAGTCCATGGCTGCTGCCTTTATAAACTAACCTTCTGTGATATGTTACCTTTATAACACTTTTTATAATTTGATGTCCACTAAATTTCACTTAGTTGAAGGATGTGAAAAATGTATTTGCCTTATGAGTAGATAGCACAGCAGTTATAGAAAGAAATTCTCTCGAAAAATTAGTTTTAGTTTTTCAAATATTTTAATATTTTTAATAAAAAAATAAAAAAAAAAATAAAACAGTTATACCAATGATAACCACTGTTACCGTTTGGCGACTTTAGTCGCCATTTGCCCCTTTTTCAACCACCTGGCCACTTTTTTGGCCCCTTTTTTAAATGGCGACTAAATGGCTACTTTTTAAGACTAAGTGCTAAATGACGAGAAATTAAATTGTTTGAAATTAATTTCAACAAATAAATCATCATTTTGAGATTGTTTCACAGTATAATGATATAAAAATCCGCGGAGTACTTATAAGTGATCGAAACTGTTAGTAAATAAAAATAGTAGTAAAGTCTTTGAACAGCTATTTATATCATCATATGCCGAAACTTTTTGGATTGGATTAAAAAATAGATTCGAGGAATATTTATATCCTAATTTATATTTTAACATTCCTCATAGCAATGCCTGGGGAACGTGTTTTTTTTTTTTTTACTATATTATCAAAAATAAAAAAAATAGTTTGTCTAACAGATTTAAGTAAATTCATGTGGATCCATGGGTTCCTTTTTAAATTCATCCGACAAGAATTTGAAAGACTGGAGTACGAGTGAAGAACTCGAACAAAAGTACAGAAGTTTAATTAATAAAACAAGGATTATATGGTAACTATTATTGTGAATTTTTACAATAATAAAAGAATAATAAAAAAATTATAAATTATTTTGTTATTAATAAAACTGAATTTTGTAGTTTTCTTACAATACAGGATTATTTTGTTGTCGTTGTTATCAAATAAACAAATTTTAAGGAGTTTTTTTAGGTATTAAAGCAGTTGGCCCCTTTTTTTCAGAAAATCCCCTTTTTTGGCGACTTTTTATTTTGAAATCCCCTTTTTTGGACACTTTTTAAAAATTCTCAACGGTAACGCTGATGATAACCATAGGTTAAGAAAATAACTTATGCAGCTCCTTTTCACCATTAAGTATAACACAATGTTAAAATTATGACTTTTTCAGTTTCTTTTTTGCTGGGTAGTAAGTCTACCCTACAGATATGAGTGGTAATAGTTCACAGTTATGCTAAGGGGTACAAAAAAAAAAAAAAAAATAAACCTTAAATTTTTTTATATATAAATGATTTAAAATTTTGTGCATAATTCTTCTCTTAGCTTTAAGTAGAAAATTATTTTAGTGCTTTTTGAAAACAGTTAGTAAATTTATCGAATTGTTCTCGCACTACACCATCAAATATAGTTAATACTGCTTCTCTTTGGAACAATATAAATTTTAGTGATTTGAAAAAGAATTATTGACTTTTGATACTATTTTTTTAAATAGATACCAATATTACGGGTATCTTTTATAAAACTTACTTTTATTTTATTTTAAATCTAATTTCATTAAATTAAAAAAAAAAAAAAAAAACTTACCAATAAACTTTTTAAATATACCTTGTCTCAAAGAAATTACCAGATATCAATTACCATTGCTGTGTTATAGTATAAGACCACAAACAAATATTTAAAAAAAAGGGAAAAACTAAATTATGAGTTGCTTTTGTTGGTTTATATCAAAGGAAAGTATCTGTAGTTTGTAGTTGAAAAAGCAGAAACTTTATTTTTGCCTTTAGGATTCTTTAACAAAGTTATAATAATATTTAGTATTCAAAACCAATGCTATGGTGTAATTAACTTTTTGCAAAAAACCAACATCAAAATGAAATAATTGTATTAAAGTTTTTCTTAGAAATTTTAAGTATAAATGGGCATAAACTAATAAACATAAATTATTTAATTATTAAAATTATGAACAAGTGCAATAGACATCATGATTCCTTTTAAGTAAACATCAAAGAATCATATTGAAGTTTTTTGTAATAAATTATTAAAGATACATTTATGACATAAATATTATGAAATATTCTACAGCAGATTTCAATAAAAGAGCTAAAAATTTTACTTAAAATTTAATTTGAGATAGGTTTATTTTTGAAACCCTTAAAATGGTGGTATGGACCCCATTTTTTATTTTTTTTTTTTTGAAGGGAATTAATGGTAGAGAAAGTGCGAGGTTAATTTTTTATACTTTACACCACCATATGTAGTTGGAGTATTATGCGTTTTTGCTTATGTTTTAAACGCGTCAGTATCGCTTTCTGAATAGACTTAATTATATAAGTGCGACGCACGTTAGGGAAAAATGTGTCAAAATTGGCGATTAATTTGATTTTGAAATTAAAATTTTTGTAGCAAGATAAAAATATACAAAATTACGTATAAACATCTATTAAAATCTTGAATCTTGGTTGTGATTATGTCTGTTCGTTTGCATGCAATTTTTACTAATTTTACTATTTTTGCAAGTATTTTACTCAAAAAGCATTTCTATGCACATAAAAATAGTAAAAGTAGTAAACATTTGAAGAGAAAATATTTTTCTCTTTTGCTATATTTTACTTGAATATTTTGTACGAGCAAAAGTAGTAAGAAATTTTTATTTTCAAATTTCCATTGAATTTTATTTTAAAACAGAACAATTAGAAAATTTAATTTTTTTTACAGTTTTTTGTTGAAACCAGCGGTCATTTTTGAATGAAGTATTACAAATTTTGGATTTACGATTAATAATTTTATAAAATTGTATTATGATACTAATTTATGCACATTTAAAGGGGTTTTCGGAAAAGGCCGTGGTCAAGTATGGATAGATCTTTTTAAAATTTTTTACATTGACATGTATTTAAATAAAATGTGTGAATTCGTATACATATTGACATTTTTGACATATTTATCATGTTTAAGTAATTCGGGGATGGTATGAAGCTTATGGTCAATTAAAGTCCAATGTTAAAAAATTTGATGTGGTGGTTTAACGTTACAAAATATTTTATTTGTGTTGTATTTTACTACATTTATGAGATTTATAGGGGTCAAACTCAATTCTAGACAGACGTTTGTCATTTGGAAGCTATGTAAAATAATGGACACATTTTGAACAATAGGCTTCGTCCTTTGATTTTACAAGTTCTATGTAGCAAATTGTGTTAAGTTATCTTCAAAATCTATCTGAAGTTTACATGGGCAGACATTAACTATTGATGATATTCAAACAAGGCTAAAAATCATACATGTCATTAGATAGAAGAAATTCTATAAGAAAATATCTGAAAAATTATTTGCAAAGGAACATATGCCAGTATTTTTGAGATGTTTCCATTTAACAAAAATAAAAAAATTATATACAAATTTTATTTTTTATTGACATTAAAATTTATTTTACTATTTTCCGTTTTCTTACTTTTTTCAAATAAAAGTTTATTTTTGAGCATTATTTTTAAATTTCTCTTTTTGTACTAGTTTTGCTAGAATTTCTAACGAACAAACCTATTGTTTTATTATAAAGACCTGCCAAAGTTAATTTTTTTTTTTTGCATTTTTGAAAAAAAATAAACAAAATCCATTTTTATCATTTTTCAGTGTATTTATTTCAAATAGGAAGTCTTTTAACCCATTTCCGACCGCTGTTGCGTTTTCGAATCAGTAACTTTAACATCGCCTAAATAACTAATTATGCAGTTAATGCTAATTTTTTTACAGTTATTATCAAACTAATATGTTGCCTTAAAGATAAGAGAAAAAAAATCGATTTTTTTTTATAAATAGGCTCTCAAAAATTAGGTGTTAAAGCTACACGGATCGCCTAAAACGTTAGTGTTGCGAAAACGCACCAATGGTCATTTCGGCGATATTTTTAAATCTGCTTTCCGAAAAAGTGCTTTTATGGTGTGAGTGTGTTCTAAAGGTAAATAACTTTAAGTTTCAGCTAAAAATTTTTCAAAATGTTGTTAAGGAAAATTGTCCTGGTCCAAAAATGGTACGATTTCTGAAATCTTAAAGGACCTGTATTTTGGAATAAAAAATATTTAGGCATTCAAATCTTCCTAATTTGTTATCACAATCACAAAAACAAATTTTGTGCAAAATTTCGTAAAGTTATCTCAACGGAATCGGGTAGTCGTTGGAAATGGGTTAAAGTAAACATTTAAAACGGAACCATCAACATCAGGCATTAAAGTACACTTTTCTTCAAGTATTTGTATATTGTTTTTTGTTCTAATATTTTTGTTATTTTATGAAAATTGTCCTAAAATACACTAATTTTAAATTTTCATGGATTTTTTTTTTTTCGAATAAACACCAGTAGATTTATATAAAATTTAACATGGGCGTAGCAGAGGAAAGTACGCTTCAGGAGCGGAGCTATGGGGCTTCCAAATAAGAAATTCGATATTGCTTAAATTTTACACTGTTTTATTATAATTATTTACATTTCCCTATTTGGTCATTTGTTATGACCATTTTAGGTACTTTTATTATAAATGGATTAACATTTTGTTTATTCTAGATTAATTTAAGAATTATTTTTAAGTTTGTACAAGATTTTAAAGGAGTTAACAGATCCAATTCAATGAATTAGAAAGTTTGCAAACTATAATAAGTAATTTCTTAGCCGGCAATACACACGGTTACGAAAAAAACAAGGATTTCTTATTTCATTTAATTAATCGTGGCTTCTTTTAATAATCTGGATTGAAAAAGCGATGTATTTTTGTGAATGTTTTGGGATATAAGGTGTTCATATGGAAAACTAAGAAAACTACATTTATAAGAAATGTTTCCGTTTTCAAATATACCTAACAATCAACGCTTGACTTTGTTGCACAATTATGAAGACTTAGCCACGATAGCGGGGAGAAAAGGCACACTAAGAACTGACATCTACCCTGTAAAAAGCTAAAATGCAGTTAATCGACGAAAATGATTTGAATATATATAAAAATAAGTTTCTCGTTTCTCAAAATTAACTATTACAATGATCTTCATTTTCATCTTAGTTTTCTTGTCTTATTTTAAATATCAAATCAAATCAAACATTTTCTTTTTTTATGATTGTGTTTTCATTCCTGTCATCATTAGATGGGGGCATACTGAGTTTGGCATTCTGTAAAAAATTATTTAAGACCATATAAAGAATATACTCTTTGGGTCCTGGTAATATTCTGAATATATCTACTTATGTCCGTCCGTCAGTCTTTCTGGCTGCTGAAACCAGTATAGGAGTCGGGTCGGGCCTCCTAGGGGAACAAAATTTGGCCCAAATATGCACCATTTTCGACCATTTTAACTCGAATGTATAGATGGACATGATCATTAAAATAATAATATCACCTTTCCTTGAATTAATCGCCATTTTCCATCCCTTTTACCCCAATGTGCGTCCGTCCGTTTGTTTTTATATTCCTTTCCTACGGTAAACTCCTATGGCGTATAATTAATATTTAGTATAAATTAAATATTAATCATACTCATCCTTATACTTACAACCTGCACATGAAAGTTTCTTTAATTTTTATTTTTTTTTTTTTGCAGAAAAAATTCAACTTTTTAATTTAATTTGACTTTGAAATATTGAACGATTGTTTGTTCGTTGACAGTATTGCACGAATATTGTATTACCAATCAATTTGATTAAATATTTGTTTATTTCTTTTACATTTCTTTTGTTTATTGTTTATTTTCTTTGTTATTTTTGTATGTTGACTTGTCGATTTTATTTATTAAAGAAAGTTTTTATATGCCACAACATCATATTTTCATTTCAGTTTTTTTTTTTTTTTTTTTTTGTTTTTCTTATGGCCATCTTACATTTAAATTGGTAACATTTGTTCGGTTTAGGATCTTATAGTCAAACCAATCACACTTTACTTTTGTTTGTTGTGTAAGCATGTATTTATTTGTTTGTATGTAAGTATGGGTAAATGTGTAAGTTACCAAACAATATTGTTTACTGTCAAACTCAATTTAGTTTGTGGTTTCAAGAATTGTAACACAAATCCACAAGCTAACACACATTTGAACAAAGTCTATTGACACTGAAATAAGCCAGAGACGTTTGCTACAAATTTGGTCAATTACAGTGTATAAAAAATAACGAAAACATAATGAATTTTTGTATAGAAAATTTTCCTCTTTGCTTTCACATTCAGTCTTGAATTTTAAATTAGCAAATATTTTTTATACTCATTAAAAAATATGAAACATTAAATCCAATTTAAATTTTATTAAATCTTTTTCTAAATTATTCTTAATACGATTTTTATTTATTGCTTCGTCACTGTAACTTTTTTACCAAATGACACACTTTCATACTCACTTACTTAAAGGGAAAGTTTTTATAAATTTTTAGCGCGCCAAGAAATTTATTGTGCTGCAATAAATAAACGCAAACAGTTTTAGACACATTGAAACATAGAATTTGGAAAACTTTTACTTACACAATTATACATATGTGTATGTATATTCTACATACACACAATTTTATATCACATACGTACATATATTTCAACTGGCAGTACTTTACTTTTAAATGAGTGCAAAAAGCTATTGGGTCTAGAGGGTAGATAAATTCTAATACCAAAAAATGCGAAGAGATTTGGTACTGGCAATAATGGATTTTGTGGTTGTTTATTTTCCATTTTTAAACTATAGTGGGCTTTTCCACAAAATATCCTAAAAAGAATAGAGTCTGTGAGTGTAAAAAAAAAAAAAAAACTCATTCAATGTAAAATAATGTTTGAGAAATCCTTCTTTAAAGATAAATGTTTTAATTTGTAACCGAGTATGTTTGAACTTCAAGTACTTAAATAAAGAAAAGTTTATAAATAATTCACAAGTCGAAAAAAGGGCTGAACCATGTTTTTTTGTAAGATTTACTGAGATTATAATGAATTTTATAGCTACTTTTGAATTGTTTTAATAGTTTGATGTTGTGCTAATAAATATTTTAAGGACATACAATTGTTAATGGATTTTATTTAAATAAGCGTAAATATTAAAGTGAAAAATTCAAAATTAAGTGTAAGTGCGCTACGCAAGCATAAGTAGTTTGTACAAATGTTTGCAAAGCTAAGAAAATATTCTCTTTTTTATTGTAGCCTACTACTAAGCCAATTTAACGATTTTCGTCTTTCCCTCTGATTTATCAGTGATATATTTTTTTATTTTTTGAAATTAATTATTATCAGTCAATTATTTTACCTAGTACCCACACAAATGTCATCCGCAAATATCAAACTTTAATAAAAATTTATTTATAAATTTATTAAGACATAAATTACTTTTCTAAAAATTACTTGCGTTAGTATAAAGATAATATTTGACATTAACATATTTTATAAAAACTAAAAGTATAGTAAAATATAAAAGTTTTATCAATTTGTAAACAAGTAATTTAAAAACCCTCAATTTTCATAAAAAAAAACTTGGATGTAAAATGAAAGCATTCCGAAAGTTTCAAAACAATGCAAATTACATTATTTATTGAGTATTAAAATAAGGACACCAAAAAATGGTGTACATACGTATGTATATGGGTAAAAAAAAAAAATTTAAATTTGACTTAAATTTGTTTATGACTTTCTTTCTGTTGGCATATTGAAAGCGTTTTAAATGAAATAAACCCAAAAAAACATTATAATTGCACATGTTCACAAATATTTTTTATTTAATACCAAAGAAAATAAATTAATAATTTATCCCTAGAGTTTTACAAGTCAGTGAAATGATATATAAAACCACTTATCCCCGTTCCTTTTTAGCTTTATAAGTAGGTAAGTCAAATTTTAATTTTCTACGTCGCACGTTGTGGTAAAATGTCTCAAAAGTGGCGCTTAAATAAATTTTAAATTTTGCAATAAAGTTGGGTACCGAATAAAAATATACAAATATATAAATATCAATATTAATTAAAATCTCTAAGCTAAGCTGTGCTGTTTTCTTATAAGAAGCTGTCAAAGTTAAGATTTTTTCTACATTTTTGAAAAATAGTAAAAAATTCAATTTTCATCAGATTTCAGTGTATTTATTTTAAATAAAAATATTTTAAGGTCAAAATTTAAAATGAAACCAACAAGTTCAGATGTTTAAGTGTACTTTCTTTCAAGCATTTGTAAATTGTATTTTGTTGTAATATTTTTGTTATTTTTTTAAAAATTATCCTAAAATACACTATCAATTTTCATGGAATGCAACATAAAATGTTACACGATGTTTGTTCCGAAAATTTTCTGCAAAATAGTTTATATTGCCCACTTTAATATTATGAAAAAAAAAAGAAAAATTGTGCGCATATATAGCCCGATTTGAGAAAATAATTTAAAAAAAAAAGAAAAAAAAAAACGAATAGATTTCATACAAAAAACAGCTTAAGTGCCACACATTTTCTTTGCTTTATCAAACATTAAACGGTGGGGAAGAATCGAAATTAATCTGTAACTTCTAATCGTCTGGATTTAGATTTGCATGAAATTTCATATAGCAGAGAACAGTAGCATTTTGAGTTTTGAAGCAGGATCCAATATAAGCATCGAGAGCGGAACTATGGGAGTCCAAAATAAAGCGCAAGTGTCATGGAAAATGTTTAACCTCTAGCGAAATTTTGTTCCTTAGCAGATTTCCAAGATTTTTATATCACCCTAAAGTCCTTGAAAAATTATTAGTAATTATCTTATATATTTTTTTCGATTTAAATATACATTTGAAATTTCAAAAATATAAATTTTACAAGATCTTGGTTTGGTGGATTTTCAACCGATTTTATTATATTTTAAGCAGTTGGTTAAAGGACAAAATTAGCTATCGAACAAAGAAAATTTTGGGTCGTTATCTTTACTGAGTCAAAAGTTAAACGATTTTGAATTGGAAAGTTTGAAAAAATTAACAAACTTAAGGACAGATGGACGGACATTAGAATTCTTTCAAACAAATTTTAAAATTCGAAGAGTTTTTTGATTAATATGAAAACCAAATGAAGGTATTTAAATTTTGATATCACCTTTTCCCGAATTAAGTGGCATTTTCGACCCATTTAACACAAATGTATTGACGGACGGACGAACATTGTCATGCTGCAAAAAAAATATTTTAGAATTCTAAAAATGCATTTTTTTACTAACTAATAAATAGTAGAAATTGAATGTGATTATCTAAATTTAGATATCACCTTTTCCTGAATTAAGCGTCAATTTACTCCCATTTAACCCAAATGTATAGACGGACGGACATTATCATTCAGCCAAAAAAAAAAAAAAACTTAAAATTCTAAAAATTCATTTTTTTGCTTACTAATAAATAGAAAAATTAAAAGTGATAATAAAAGTGTTGATACACCTTTTCCTGAATTATGCATAATTTTCGACCCATTTAACTCTAATGTATAGGCGGACGGACAGACTTTACCGTTCTGCTAAAAAAAATTTTAAAATTCTAAAATTGATTTTTTTTTAACTAATAATCAATAAAAAAATAAAACGAGATCATTAAAATATTTATATCACCTTTCCCTGAATTAAGCGCCATTTTCGACCACTTTTACCTCAACGTGCGTCGTCTGGGAACTTTAGAAATATGTATAAAAAACGTATTTTTTCTTTATGTTTAAGATGTGTTTTCATACGAAAAATAAATCCCAAATCCCAATAATATTAAAATTACGAATCCCGGGATTTATAAAATCCTTAGTATTAACGTAATATTCTGTATTTTTATATATTATTCTGTATTTGTATATTTTATTTTACACTTAGTAAAAGTATCGATACACAATTGGCCACAGGTCTGATATATGATAATCATAATTTTTGAGTTCTACGACTCGAATTCTTTATACTCAGAATTATTTCGGGGTTGAACTATAGAAAAAACATATTTTTAGATCACTCGGTGATCTATTCTGAGGAAGATTTTATAACGTCATCATTACTGAGACTACGATATGCATTGCTGACCATAAATTCTACAAATTTCGTATTTTTTTTAGCGCGCAATTGTCAGCGAAATATAAGTTTCAGGACAAATATAGACACGGAAACTAAAAATAGTTTTCCAAAGCCTCAGATGGTGAATATGTATTCAGATTCCCCCAAGCCAAATATAACATTTTCATTTATTTTTATTTGATATTTTAGTTTTTTAATTTAAATAGAATCACTTTTAAAAGAAAACATATTAATAAAATATATAAATTACTTATTACCAAGTTTTTATTAAAATAAAAATACAGCTTGTTCCTGCTTGGGGTCATTACACTTTGAAAGTAATTTGTCAATTTTTATATCTTTAAATGTAAATTATTATATATAAGTCATTGTGCAATTTTTTTTTTTTTTTTTTCATTTATCAGTATTTGAGTGAAAATTTCCAAGAATTCGTTTTAGAAAACATATATTACAAAAAAAAAATATTTTTTTATTTTTATAGTTAGAGCTCACTTACATTTGGAATTTTTCCTGGGAAAAATCGCTGCAACTTTTACGTTTGTAGGCAAGAGGGTTAGATAAGCAAAATTTCATGAAATTTTTTAAAATTTCTTTTTAATTTTTCTGATTTGTTGTTTTTTGTCAAACATTTTTTAAAAAATTTCACAATACAAATTTATATGTGTAAATATGGAAGGGATTTCGAAGCAACTTGAAAACAAAATATCATAAAAATACCTTGCGATAATCTCCAATGTTAATATGCTCTTACTTGTATGCATATACAAATATTAACTTTTCCAATACAATTTTATTGGCATGAGCGATATTTGCTTAATTTTTTGTTTTTGTTGAAAGAAACAGAAAGCACAGTGCTTAGTTTACATAAAGTTATGAGACAAAAATTTAAGGAATATTGAATTAAGAAGCCGCCAACCATCCATTCCAGATTACAAGAAGAATCTGCCACGAAAAGAAAAGCAAGAGGGCTTCACTGAGGTTGGGATGGAACAACTGGCTCAATGCTTTCTGGTTCTGCTTAAAAAGTTCCCTCCCCAATAAATAACCACGACATAGTTAGGAGCCCCATGATACCCTTACATATTCAACTTTGTCCAACTGATTTATGTATACAACAAGTAGAAGTAGTACAATTTCTTGGACTTTACTTTCAGAACCCATAGACAGAAAAATGTTAAGTTATTACATAACATATATAGTAAAACTAAATTGTATAATTCTACATTAGTTTTTTATAAGAAACATGTACAAATTTAAGAAAAAATAAGGAATATTATATTTTAATAATATGAAGTATTAAACAAAAAAAAAAAAAAAAAAAAAAAAACAAAAAATAATAATAATAAATATATATTCCTCGGCTTATATTCAAAACGGGCAAAAAACAAATTGTGCCAGACTTTATTTTTGTGTGTTTTTTTTTCTCTTATTATATATATGGAGTAATTCCATTTTAAATTTAAAAAATGTTGAACCTTGATTACGGATTTGATAAAATAAATCCACTATAAATGTAGTAATTTAAAAATAATATTATTGTTTAAAAATGCATTCATAATACAAATGCAATTTTTGGATGCATTTTTGAAAAATTTCTACCCTTCCGATTTTAATTTTCTTTGAATATGTCAAAAAGCAATAGTCTACTATTTTAAATATTTTTTTCAAAAAATTTTCATTATTTCTTTCATACAAAAATTAAAATTAAAAATTTAATAATTATAGTGTATAGTGTCCAAAAGTTATTTGCTACTTTGTAAATTATATTATGAGGACATCCACATACTATTTAAATGTGGATTCCAAACACAATAAGTTTTTATGATCGTGATGATAGTAGTTTTTTTAGTACCAACAGCTCAATAAGGCATTATATCAGTGAATGCTCCACCTAAAAGCGGTGTACTTAATGCTAAATGTTCGATATATAAATTATTACCATACTAGAATACATAATGAATTGTTTCTCCATAAGAAATTTACCATTAAAAAACATTTTTTTTGAAAAATTTACTGATATTCTTAATAAAAAAATATCTATGTAGTGCCTGGCGTGACCATATAGTAACGGCCCGTTCTGCCCGACCTAGCGACTGAAAAAAATTTTATATAATAGGTAAGTTTTCTTAGGCCCCATAGACCTAAATTTGAAAATTTAATCATTATCTGAAACAAAAAACATTCCTGGTCAATTCAGGTTAATACACCTGTTTTGATAGTTCTAAATTTTAAAGATGTTCCCACCAATTACAAAGTTTCGCTTTTTTATCTCCTGATTAATATAATACATAAATTTAACATTTTTTCAAATTTTTTCCAAAAATTGTATCATTTACGCCTATAATTTTCGAAAAACAAATTGGGCTTTATGAACATTTTATAACACACATTTAAAATAAGTTAAGACAAACAGGGCATTCTACAATAACTTCACATATAATGGGGATAAAGGATTTTTCATTATTTGAGGCTTAGTATACGTAACCGGATTGCAAAATGTTGAAAAATTAGTGAAATAAATAGTTTTTATGCTCTCCTGAATAATTGGAGTTTTACATATGGCCTTTTTTGAATATATAATTGTGAAAATTTTTTTCTATTGTGAAAAATTTTTTTCTTCTTTTTTTTATGCATTAATACTAAAAAATTCTCTGACTTTAGCGCCCTCTCTCGTAAAAAAAAATTCCAAAAGAATATTTTAAAGTAACATCAGCTATAATGTTATCTTTCTAAAAAATTTTTATTTCAACATAATCTAAAAAATATGTTTATTAAAATTTTTGTCCATGGGACAAAGAACTGTGGTTAGACAAATTTAAGTATTAAACAAACATTTTTAAAATTTGTGAGTGAATTTGTTTTTTTTTTTTTTATTTTTTACTACCTAACAAAAACAGTATATTAGAAATTCGTCTTAACCAAATAAAACTTAAAAACTTTTTTTAAGTTTATATTTTCTTTAAACTCATTATTCTTTTATTTCTTTACTGCTGCTAAAAATAATAACTTTGTTTGTTATTGCATTTAAATATCATGTTTATATTTGCTAACTATTTTTCTTCTGTTTACTTATTTGTGTTATTTTTATAATTTAAAAGAAATAACAAGAGATATATGTACATTAGACTGCACTAAAATTAAGCGACTTTTGAATTTTGAAGATAACTCCCCTTAGAATTGTTCATTCATTTTTGAATTTGTTTTGTAAGGTTTTGTCTCTAAACGTGGGGTGTAGGCTATAAAAAGTGTTTAAATTAATATCCTGCAGTAACAAAAACAAATTTTTAGTAACTATAGTTAAAATTTAATTAAAATAACACTTTACTTCAACATTTATTAACAATTTAAGACATTTTCTGTACACTCCATACATAAGTGGTCCAAAGCATATTAAAGGTCAATTTGTAATAACTTAAACATTTGTAACCGATTTTTTCTTTTTATATAGACATTTATTTTTGTACAAAGCTAAATTTTTATAAAAACTGTAAAAAGTAAAAAAACTTTCTTCATATTAACACACTCTACAAATGTCTAAGTCTGATGCAGTATGGGTGAGAGTTATATGATTTTTCTAATATTTTTACAATCCAATAAACAATTCTATAAAAAGTTACGACCAAAATTTGAAATTCAGAAAATTTTGATGCCGTCTAATGTATATGCACATAACTATTTAGTACCTTAAAAATGCATAAATACATACACATATACATACATATCTATAAAATATATATTTATACCCTACACCACCATAGGTGGTTGGGGTATTATGCGTTTGTGCTGATGTTTGTAACGTAAAGAAAAACTTATCAGATCCCCAACTTAAAGTATACTTTTTGACTCAGAATTACTTTCTGAGTCAATTTAACGATGTCCGTCCGTCTATTTGGCTGTCCAGCTGTCTGTACATGTAAACTTTGTGAACAAAGTACAGGTTGCAGTTTTGAAGATAATTCAATGAAATTTGGCACGTGGGACTTTTATGATACAAGGACGAAGCCTATTGAAATTGGTTAAGATGAGTCCATTATTTCACTTAGCCCCATACAAATGTTCTCCCGGAATAGGCGTTTGTTAGTCATAAATTCCTTACATACGGCAATATTTTAATGAATTTCAGTGCAAAGAAGTTTTGTATAAGTGTCAATTTTCACATCAGTCCATAATTGACCATATCTCTCATATAAACCCCCTTCCGGAAGTTACATCAACGTGCATAAAACCCAGAAGTATCAAGTTATTATTCGGTACAAATTATTTTTATATAAGTGGAAACAATATTGCTAACTTTTATGAGAATCGGTCCATTATTTACCATATCTCCCATATAAATCTACTTCCGGGATTCGCCCTAAAGGGCACAAAATCATAAAGATAATAGTATCAACGCATTATTCTGTTTTTGTATATTTTATTTTACATTTAGTAAAAGTGTTGGTCTATAATTTGCCCTAATATACAATTGTGTAGGGTATTATATTGTCTTGACCTACTATAGTTTCTTTCTTGTTTTTTTATGCATATACTAAAACTTGCTTTGCTTTTAATAACACTGGCCAACAAAAAAAATGTTTACGTGATCCTTCAAAAAAAAAAAAAAAAAAAAAGGTGTGAACTAGATGTAATTCCGCATGCTAAACTCGAATATTGCGCCCTAAATAAGCCGATTACTCGATTATATTTCACTATAACTCGAGAACGGTATGCACGATTTATAGAAAAATACACCAAAATATGTGGAATAAAATTGGCTTTAATCGTTCTGCTAACAGATCTTTTTCCGCTCAATAATTTTGGGGATATTTCTAAATAAGTGCCCGAAAAAATTTTGTTCATGCTTAATTCAAGATTTCTTTTTTTTTTTAATAAAACATCTTTTTAAAATTGAAAACATCAAAAATGTTTCAGTTTATCATCTTTATCTCAAAGCTGGCAAAACTACGATTAAATAAAGCCACGTATCATGAAAATTGATGCACAAATCTTGATTGCATTCAGAGTTAATTTAGAATACCCATGCATAACTACAGTTAAATGGAAATAAACTAGTTGATAAAAAAAAATTGATTTTTATTTTTCCGTCTTAAATAAAAAAGATGGATTAGATGGAATTTAATGTGATAAATAAGAATCAGTCTTTACTTTTTTTCTACCATGTATTGATTTTTTATGGGCATGACTACTATGACCCCGCCTTTAGGAGAGAACGGTTTGTCTAATTAAGATAACTTAAACTCCAGTATATAGCGACCTAAATTGTCTTTGAGCTGAATTTACATAATTTTTTGTCCAATTAATATTTCCGTAGTTATTCTGTAATTAGTATCGAAAAAAATATATATTTTTTTTTAATGGTGAAAATTTTTATCAATAACTCTGAAATTCTTGAGCGAATGAAAAATATTGTTGGCACACCTTGAAGACAATTTTTGTATGTTTGCATCTTTTGGTGTATCACTTATTAAAATCGTGTAAAGGGTTCTTGAGTTATAGTCTAAATTGGACAAACCATTCTCGAATTTTATAGTGTGACCGCTGAATAAAGAGATGATATTAATTATGCCCATAAAAAAAATCATTACGTGATAGAAAAAGAGTGATTGCAGATTATTGTTTAGCTCGTCAAAATCCACCTAGTCCATCTATTTTTATTTCAAGAAAAAATAATTTTTTATTTTTTTTGGCCACCACTGTATTTCTACTCAATTGTATATAACATGGGTATTTTTACTTAACTGTGAATAAAATCACGATTTGTGCATCACTTTTGAATATACATAGCTTATTTTGTTCGTAGCATTACCAGCTTTAAAGTAAAGATTATAAACTGTAACATTTTTGATGTTTTCATTTATTAAAAGAAATTTAAATAACAAAAAAATCTAAAATTTTGCTTGAAAATGATTTTTTGGACTTCGAAACTATTGAGCACATAAAAAAATTAAGTTTGAAAAATTTCGGTGTATCATTTTGGTCAATCGTACGTACCGTTCTTGAGTTATGAGGAAATATACTAGAATAATGGCCTTACTATGGGCGAAATATTAGACACGTCCATAAAAAAAATCCAGACCTGATGGAAAAAAGATTCGTGTTTAGCATATCAAAATACATCAAGACCAAATATTCGTCTATGGGGGAGGATTTTTTTTGTCGACCGGTGTAATATAAACACGCATCAAAATTAAAAAATATAATTTTATGCTAAAACAAATTCATAAGATTTTTATTTCTTTAAAATCAAAAGACATATTTTTCCAATAAATTTGTTTAATTTATTTTCAAAATTTTTCTCTTTGAACTTTAAAACAAAAGTAAGCAAGAATTTCTCTTTTTTTATTTTCAAATTAATACTCGTAAGCAAAATAGTAAGAATTCTTAGCAAGTGTTGAATTATGTTAGAATTTCATTGGCACAAATGAAATCATTATGCCAACAGCAAGAATCTGAGCCAAGAAAATTAAGAAAATCTAGGTTAAGAGTACCTAACATATTTAACATAATTTAGTGTTGGTTTATGAATATAAACTAACTATTGAAACACATACTTACTTAAACAATCACTTTATCAAAGTTATTAAGTTAGGTAGAATAAAAATATATGCAAATTAAATAAAATTAGCTTGTTCTAAAATATGGAAATTCAGAAGAAACTAAATACAATTAAATTACATTTAGGTATAAGTAATAATATTAAAAACTTATGCATTCTTTTATATGTTGTATATACCGCTGATATAATAGATGAATTTGTGCTGGCCTATGTTAATTTTTTTTTTATAAATTCCACTTAAAATATATCCATTATTGAAAGCATTACTCTAACCTAAATGTTTAAATATTACACGCAATTAACATGTTCACTTATTAAATATTCTGTGTCTTAATAAAATTTGTTACAAACTAAAACAAATTTTTATTAATTTGTAATGCTTTTATATTGCATAAAAAAATAGAAATAAAACGAACAGTTTGTTTAATCTCATATCAACTAACAACCCTACACGTATGAGTAATATTTTATTTACATGAAAGCAAACATTACTAATACGCCACATGTATTTGAATATTAAAATATTTATGTAATTAAAATACAAATAAAAAAATGTTGAAATTAAAAACAAATGTAGGGTTTTTCTATTGTAATTTTTTATTGCTATTTTAGAATAATTTTAATCAGCTTTTTAAAGAATCAACCAAATTTTACCACACAATAGTATAACAGCAATACTCTTGACATTAATTAAAATGGTTTGTATGTATATTGCATGACAAAAAATAAAAACAAAGAAAAATCCCGGAAAAAAAACCTTTTTATAAAAATATTGTACGTGTTATTTTGTGGTACTAAAAACTATTGACAAACCAGAAAAATGCATGAATGGTTGTTATGCACATTAAAATTGAATGAAACTTTTTCTCTATAGAGAGAATAACTATAGACAGACACACTTATGTACATATTTAGATATAGTGTATGCATATAAAAGTTTTTTAATTTAAAAATATTTGCTTTAAAACAGGACGACAACAGCCACAAAACCATACCAAAAAGCAGCTCTTTAAAAAAATATTTGTTTAAGAGTTTTTGATTATTTCAATATATTTTTTATAAATACATATACATATTTGTGTCTGCATAGGTATTTGTTTTATTTCTAAACAAAACCATAACATCACAAATATTTGGTTTTGTCTAAAATAAATAAAAACTATAACAAAAAAATTTATAAAACACATACTTGTGGATCTCTCTATTTAATTGCTAATGAATTCTATTATTTTTTTTTTTTTTTCTAAAAAATGTGTGTATGCTGCCACCACACTATTTCCGGTTCAACTTGAAGTGGTTTAATAATGAAATATTTTTTTCATTAGAGGGTTCCATAGAAAAAATTTTGTAGGGAACCCCTCAAATGATGCGTAATAATGTGCTGAATAAGAAAATATTAAAAATTATTGAATTAATTTTTATAACTTATCTTCAGGTCCATACCAGCGGTTTAAAGTTACATGTTTAGAATATTTTGTAAAAACAATTTTAAGTTTTAAGTACATCATGCGAAAAAGAAATCGATATTTTTTTTTATTGCAGAATGGATAAAAATTAAAAAAAATTAAAAAGTTGCGTTGAAGTAAGTATTGCTCATAATACATTTTTTTACAAAAAATGTTTGCAAAAATGCTCTAAGAAATTCTTTAGTGAAATAAAATACCATGGGGAAATTTTTTACATAACAAGCTTGAAATTAGGAATTCATTGAATCTATATCGCTCAAAGCTTTTTTTGGCCGTAATGTATCAGACATGAGATCTTCAATTTGGTGGTAAGAAACTGAAGAGGTATTTAAAAAATTTTTGAAAGGTCTTCTTATAATGAACTTTTAAAATACTATTTCCACCGGACACTTTAATTTATACATAAAAAGAATAGCGTTACCGAGTGATTGACTGACTAAATTATATACAGATTTATCATCGCACAGCTTAAATGGTTAAAGCTAGAAAGATAAGAAAGGATAAAAACGGGTAAATTCTGTAACCTTATATCTTCTAAACTAATAGAAATACAAAAAAGTTTAATAGTTATTCAAGTTTGGTACTTTTTGGAAATTCAAATGTTTAAGGAGTAAAAATCATACCGGTTTTTTTGTACTTTTTTCACAAAATATTTTTTTTCTTTTTAATAACACAATACAATTTAGAATTCATTGGAATACAACCTTTGTTATACCCAGGGGGAATAAAAAGTACCAAAAAGGAGACAAAATCGGGAAATTACATTTTATTCAACATGCATTTTTTATTATATTAAACCTAGAAACAAGAACTTAAGAGGGGACTTTTTTGTTCTTCTAATAGTACTTTTTGAATTTTCTATACTATTTAACCTAAAATCATGAAATTAAAGATATATGGTCCTAAGTGAATAAAAATCCATAAGAAGGTACTTTGAGGTACTTTTCGTTATAATAATATTACTCTTTGAATGTTTTGTAACAACAATTAACATTCAAACGTGAAATTAAAAATCTATAGACAGAATGCCAATATTACAACTTTTCCCACGGGAGATAGGAATCAGTTGAATTTTACGGGTTTCTTCGCTTTTAGTATTTTCTTTTTATTTTATTTTTTTCCTAAATAAAAAGGCTACTAAGTTTTTATTTGGTCTATGTAGAAATACTGCAAGTTCGGGTTAAATGCTATCAATATAAAAATTAAACTTTGTCCATTTGCTTACTTTTGAATTTTATTTCAATACAATGAGGTAGCGAAGCGCACTTCCTTTAAGCTATTAGAAGTATTATTAAAAAATTTACAGTTATTAAATTTTAACTTAACATAATAAAAATTTATAATATAGTGGTCTTTATTATTATTTATTATTATATATATTTAAGTGAATAAATTTTAAGTATCTTTTCAATACACATAGAAGCAATTACTACCATATATTTTTCAATTTACACACCTGTTTCATTTTTCATCATATTTACTTAACCCATTTCTTACCACTACCCGATCCCGTTAAGATAAATTAATAAAATTGGGAACGAAGTCTATTTTAGTGATTGTGATCATAAAATCGAAAGATTTGTGATCCTAGATTTTTTTATTTTCCGAGATATCGGGTGTTGCGAAAACGCATCAATGGTCAATTAGGCGTATGTTGTTTTGCTCCTATACGAAGTAGACGTTTAAACAAATTGTATGGCAAAATTAGTTTTATTTGTCATTTAAATTTAATTTTGTGAATATTTTACAAATTGTATGTTAAATATGTTAAGTGTGAACAAAAATAATTGGGGGTGGACCATTTCAATTGGAATTTAAGGCAACTAAATAATGACGTAAAAACGTTAAATAGCTTGCGGTGTAAGACTAAATAAATTCATATAATCTATAAAATAGATTATATATTAAATAAAATATGTTACACATTAAAGCACAAATGAAAAGAAAATTAATTATATTAATAAATCATATAATTAAGTTCCAATATAAAGTTAATAAATAATTTTATTAAAAAATTATTTGAAATATTTTTTTCTGTGTATAAGTGATTCCATGTCAAAAAGGACAGCAATCGGATTTGACATCTCCGATTTCAACGAAATTCACTACAAGCATTGACCATTAGAAGTGCTTCCGAAAACATGAAATTTCAGACCCTTATTTTGTTTAGAAATTATGGACAAAAATAAAATTCAATTATTAATAACTCCTAAGCTATAGAAAATAAAAAGTTAATTTTAGTGTAATTTTAAAAACAAGGTCATGACCTTAAAAATGATATA
Organism: Protophormia terraenovae; assembly: GCA_951394005.1. NCBI lineage: Eukaryota > Metazoa > Arthropoda > Insecta > Diptera > Calliphoridae > Protophormia > Protophormia terraenovae. Next base: position 93,996,803 of record OX596076.1, read on the forward strand.
TAGTGAGTTACTTTAGATCGAAAGTTCAAAATTAAACCATTATATCTCCGAAAACAATTTTTTTAAAATGATAAAAAATATAGTATTAATACAGCTCCACTTCATGCTTGTGCAAATTTTCATGTTGAACACTCATTTAGTTCAGAAGTTATGTAACAAAATATAAACTAAAGTCAAATTTTGTATATAAAATTTATTTTTTTTTTTTTAATATGTGCTCATAAAAAAAATAATTTGTGTAAATATTTAAAATTTTAAATACAAAATATGTGTTTTTTTCTGTATTTTAATTCATAACTCCTAAACCGATATAGGCTTCAACTTGAAATTTGGCACAAATATAGAGAAGGGTTTTATTATCAATTAATGTATTTTTTTAAGAATTTTAAAATACCGTTTTTTGAGATATTGAACTTTAATATTTATATTATCGATTTTGACCTTTGAACTTTCGAAGTAAATAAATGTTTTACTTGTCGTTTTAAAGTCAATGTGTTATTCTATTAAATTAAATAAAAATTATAATTGTACAATGTATATTTTGGAAGTTATGAGCAATAAAGGGTGATTAATTTTGGAAAAAATGCAACCCCTTTTTGATTTTTGAAACATCATATTTTTGGACCGGGAAGATTCTTTACTCAGAAAAATTGTGATTTGAGCAACATTTGCAATGCGTAATATCTGTAGTGAATTTCATTGAAATCGGAGATATCAAATCCGAAAATGTCTGTTTTTTGTCCGTTATGATAAGGAATCACTCATATAATTTAAAACAAAGTATTCGTACCTTATATCACCATAGGTAATTGTGTTATTATGTGTTTGTACTAATGTTTGCAACGTACAGAAAAATCTTCGAGCTTCCATTTCAAAGTATACAGATCGACTCAAAATGCGATTCTGAGTCGATTTAACGATGTCAATCCGTCCGTCTGGCTGTCCGTCCTTGTAAGCCTTGTGAACAGAGTACAGGAAGAAATTTTGAAGATAAGGACTGCGCACGAAAAAACCCGTGCATGCTCTTGGGCTTATAACTTTTGATGTGGTAAAAAATTAATGATTCTGTTAACTGGTTTGTATTTGCCATTATGCTCACTTACCATGTGCTAAGTTACATGGTAATAGCAAAATTGGTTTTTCTTAAAATGGAAGTTTAACAAAAAACACATAAACGCATAATTCAAAATTTTCATGAAATCATGCATTGGTCATATAAAATAATTGCAAGGAAGGCTGTTGTGCCGCAAAATACAGTTTCTTGGGTCATAATATTATACAAAAAAGTCATGATCACTGAATGGTAACCTGGTAATGGAAAACAAATAGTATCTTCAGGCTTTAGGACTCAGGCAAAATAGAAAGGATTTTGAGAGAAATTCACCTCATCTGTGGAAGAAGTGTCACAAAAAGTTAATTGCTTTGAATCTTTATCAGAAAATTTTAAGAGAAGTCTAGCCTGAAGACTTATAAAGCAAGAAAAAAATCATAATAGAAACGCAAGCAAGAATTTGGAGGTAAAAAATAACATGAAAGTTCTTCAGACGAATTTTTTCGGGAATTTAGTTTCTGTATAGTAGACGATGAATCGTTCGCACAGGTTGACTTTTTTCAACTTCCTAGCCAGGAATTCTATGTCGCAGATGCTAGAGGGATTATAACAGAAACATTTCGTGTAACAAAGAAATCATAATTCCCAAGAAAGTTTTTGATTTGGGAAGTCATATGCATACGCAGGATTAAAGCATTTCATTCTTAAAAAAAATGGTTGCATTAACACAGAAATATACATGAATGAGTGCCTTTGGGAAAGACTTCTCCCTTTCATAATAAAATTCAGTGTATGCCCTGTTTTCTGGCCTGTTCCCGCTTCTTCTCATTACTACAAAGCAATGGAGTTGCTCTAGTAAAAAATTATTTAAAGGTCTTTAAAAGCTCAGCATAAAATGAAACGGTGTTTAAAAATAAGTTGACTTATTTGAGCAAAAAATTGACAAAAACACAATAAAGCCTTTAATTAGAATAATTCTGGAAAATATCAGATATTTCCTTAAAAACCAACAGGAACTAATTTGTTCTTTTATATTTAGAATTTGAATGTAACAGTCATTAATAAAAATGTCACTTTAAAAAAATTCGTCCACTGGTTTAGTTTCTATAAGCAGATTTGCATTCACGGATTTTTTCGTGCGCAGTCCTTATCTTGATTAAATTTGATATAGGGACGAAGCGAATTAAATTTTTTATTTAATTATTGCACGTAGCTAAAAATCGGGATTGACTAATTTATGTTTCTATCTTGTTTTTTTTTTTTTTTTTTAATTTGGAGGAAAAAATTTCAAATATATGAAAATTAATAATAGCTTAGTTCTAAATTTTTTTAAATTTCAAAATAAATTTGCCATGTTTGCAAAAAAAAATTCCCATAAAATAAATGCATCAGATGTTATAGATAACAATTAAGTAAGTCGCAGTTAAAATCTAAAAATTATATATAGATTTTATTTCTAACAGATTTTGTTTACAAATATTTTTAATCAAACATAACAAATATATTCGTTTGAAAAGCCTTCTTTTTATACCCTTCACCAAAGGTGTAAAGGGTATATATAATTTTGTCATTCCGTTTGTAATTTCCACAATTTTCGTCGGAGAGCAAAAAAGTTTATATTTTCGGAATCCTTGTAAGAAGCGATGACGATTGGACCATGTCCGTCCGTCCGTCCGTCCGTGTGTCGGTTGAAATGGCGTTTATGAAGCCCACCGATAACTGACATATATAATATGTATGTCAAACGATCGGAAATGCTTTCGAAAATTTTGCTATTGGAATTCAGCAAGATAGGTTCATACAATGCGGAGATATGTTCAAAAAACCGGTTTTTTGAACTGGTTTTCCAGTTTCTGAAGCCTCTGTATACACTACGGACTTCGTTTTTACAAAGAATTCTCGGACATTTTTTTCTGAATTTTTGTTCTGAAAAAATGAAATAAATCGGTTCAGTAATAACTGAGATATCGGACAAAACGCATTTTTTATTTTTTGAAGCCTTGGTTTAAGCTATAGATTTTTATTTTTATACAGATCGGTCACAAATATTTTTATAAAATTTCAGTTTTTTGAATCAGGAAGATCGGTTTATAAATGGTGGAGATATGCTTTAAAACCGGTTTTTAGAACCGGTTTTTTAGTTTCTGAAGCCTCTGCATATACCAGGGACTTCGAATTTTTAAAGGGGGCTCGAAAATTATTTTCTGAATTTTTGTTCTGAAAAAATTAAATAAATCGGTTCAGTAATAACTGAGATATCGGGGAAAACGAATTTTTTATTTTTGAAACCCTTGTTCAAGCTACAGATTTTTATTTTTATATAGATCAAGCATAAATGTTTTTATAAAATTTCGTTTTTTTTAATAAACCAAATTCGTTCATAATCAACAGAGTTATGGCCCAAAAACAAATCTGTTAAGAATATAAATACACACACAAACATGTATATTAAGCATTGTAATGACTATTAGTGACGTTTTTTGTTTTTTGTATAGACAAGTAGTTTAGTTAGAAACAGCAGTTATATAATGAATAACAGTGTTGTTGTTCTTTGTATATGCAGTCTGTACAAAAATAAATAGATATGGAATTGTTGTTGTTTATTTTTTAAAACTAAAACATATCTGTTAAGAATATACATAAATACATACACAAACATGTATATTAAGCATTGTAATGACTATTAGTGACGTTTTTTGTTTTTTGTATAGACAAGTAGTTTAGTTAGCAACAGCAGTAATATAATGAATAAGAGTGTTGTTGTTGTTCTTTGTGTATTCAGTCAGTTTGTACATACAAAAATAAATATATATGGAATTGTTGTTGTTTCTTTTTTAAAAGCAAAGCCTGTTATGATTGTTTTTTTTTTTTTCATATTCAAATTTTCGTAGTTTGAAAAAAATTTAGATTTAGAAAATATGCAAGCATACGTTAAGGCGAAAATTTTATTAATTGTCGGTAATAAGGTAATATGATGTCGATAAGATGGTAAGATGGTAATATGGTGAAGGGTATCAAAGATTCGGCACAGCCGAATCTTTTTTCAATTTCATTATTTTTCAAAGTGGTTTAGAAAGGAAAGGAAAGATAAGAAAAAAATAATAACTGAAATATAAACACTTTTATACAAGAACCTACTGGGGCATAACAAGATCGACTCAGAATCTAACACGGACCCAGAAAATATATACTTGTAACATGTCGAAAGAAATAAATGATCCTTTTGACACGGAATGATGGAATGACAAAATCAATATACCCTTTTTGATGGTGGGTATAAAAATTGTATGTGTACATTTGCTTAAAAAATAATTTACTCCAAGAAAATCAGTCTGAAAAGGTTTACATAAAAAAAGCCTCAAATTATTTTTATTTTATATCATTTACCCTAAAAATTGTACTTTATTTTTTTTGTTATAAGTCTAGACTTAAAATAAACTTTTAATTCAATTAAATCTTGATATAATATTATCTTAATAAAAATGTTTAAATTGTCCATAAAATGGTGTATCTTTTTTATTATTTTTAAGTAAAAAGAAGAAAATAATTTTATATGTCTGCATTTGTTTATACACATACATGGCTACATAAATGAATATTATTTTTTTAATTCCCATTTTTGCTTTTAGCAGCAGTACAAAAATAAACTATTAAGCTTTATTAGTGTTTGTTTTAAGTAAAAAAAAGTAGAAAGAAAAAGAAAGTGTACAGCAAAAAATAAAGGTAGATTCAGCATTTTGCTACATACACTTTAACTGAGTGCAATTTAATTAAAAAGTAATTAAGCTAAAATTGCTAAATATTTAGTTTTTATTATTTTTTGTTAGTTTTTGTTTTTCATCCTTTGCTATCATTTTCATTATTACTGTTTTTTTTTTTTTTAATTTCTTTTATTATTTTTTTTAACTATTTTACTATTTTGGCTTTGGTCTACATTTCTTTTGCTTTTTGTGTTTCAAAACTTAGTTTTTTCTTCTTTTTTAGACAAACGTAAATAATGTAAATTACATAGATTGAGGATATGAAGTGCATGTATGTAAATGTTTTCAATTTGTTAAACATGATTTTGTTTTTAACTTTTTTTGTATATGTAAGAGAAAATTAATTTCATTTTATTGATTATTTTTTGAATTTGTGTTTACTGGAAAGTAAAATTATAAAAATTTAAAAGTCTTATTGTAAATGAAAGAAAGAAAAAATATACACGGAGTTACAATGGGGGCTAATTTACAACAAATTTTGATCTTCAAATCTCGAAGATAATGTAATTTTAATAAATTGATGGAAGTAAGGAATTAAGGACTGCACAGTCTGTAAGTCTGAATCTTTGAGACCACTAAACCGATTTAGATGAAACTTGGAACATCGATAGAGGAGGAGTTATTTTGTGTTTGCAACGTTTCTTGTAAACAAATTTGAAATTAGCAAGGATTGCAAATTGTAAAATCTTTTGTTTTTTATACGGCCTTACCGTACTGTCTTACCTCACTGCATTACCAACGAGAGAAAAAGATATAGTCGGTCAAGCCCGACCATATGATACCCTACACCATTGTGTACATTATAATTCGAAGAGAGGTCTTTTATTAGACTTGGAGTCAAATGTGGACCGATACTCATAAGTGTAAAATAAAACATACGAATACAGAATATTACGTTGATCCTGACATTTATATGAATTTATTCACTTTTGGGTGATTCCTGAAAGAGGGCCTTATATGGGAGCAATGGTAAATTATGGACCGATCTTTGTAAAATTTGGCACTATAATTTATATTCATATAAAACTTATTTGTGTCGAATATTAACTTAATACTAACATTTTAATGGGATTTATGTCCGTTAAAGTGATTTTCTGAAAAGGGGTTTATATGGAAGCTATGATTAATTATGAACCGATCTTTTTAGAAATCCGCACACTTATTTAGACTTATATGAAACTTATATGTGCCAAATTTCATTAAAATACTGCTTTATTTAAGGGATTTATGATCGTTAAACTCTTTTCCGGGAGGACATTTGTATGGGGGCTAAATGAAATAATAAACCGATTATAACCAATTTCGTCCCTAGACTGTAAGAAACCTATGTGCCAAATTTCATTAATTTTGGATCAAAATTGCGACCTGTAGTTTGATTACAAGATTTACATGGATGGACGGACGGACGGACATCGTTAAATCGACTCAGAAAGTGATTCTAAGCCGACTGGTACAAATTAAGGAGGGTCTTAGACCACTATTTTTGAAAGTTACAAACATTAGCACAAACGCATAATACCTGTTGTGGTGTAGGGTATAAAAATAGAAGGAAACATGAAAATTATCATTCTTTTTATTTATTTTTTTTTTTTTGGTGTTTTGCTTATTCGAAATTGATTTACTAGAAGCGTAATAAACTGGAAATAGTTATGTTATACATCAATTTAAAGGAAATTTGGTCTTCTTTAAAACTATATATGACAAATTTTACTGCTTTAATTTTTAGCACACTTTTCGTTAAAATAAAACAATTAAATGCAAATTATGTTTACATGGATATGTTTCATAAATTTGAGCCTGAATATATTCTAAATTCTTATAGGTATCAAAATAATATTATAAAATAGTTCATGAAGTACTGATAATTTAAAATAACAAAAATATATGTAATTATGGTATATATTTTTATGGTCAAAATTTTTATTATTAAAAATAGGTCCTACATATAATAGGCCGCAGATATTGGGAAGGCCAGAAAATTGAAAGGATATTGAAAGGAACTCCAAACACATCTGGTAGAAAAGCAGCTCAGTTATCTCAGTGCTTCGACTATTTGGTGCGAAAATTTAAAGCTAATGCAGAGTTGATAACATATAAAGTCCAAAAAGTTCCAAACAGAAATACTGCAAAAAAATTAAAAGCCAAGAATAGGACACGGAGTTTAAAACCAAATTTCATACAAAAATACTCAAGTTGTATAAATGACGAAGAAACGTATGTGCTGGCTTATGTGTCATAACTTTTAATTGTTAATGCTCGAGGCAATCTTAAAGACAAGTTAAGGACCAAAAAACCCAAAAAAAATTCTTACAAAATTTCTGGTATAACAAGCTTTTTGCAGTTGCTGTAAAACAGGAAAGTCATTTGATGCATTCAGATCTATAAATACCAAAATATGCATCAAGGAATACTTGCAAAAAAGACTTCTTCCTTTAGTAAGAGAGCACAACTTGTCCTCATATTTTTGGACACATTTGAGATACCAAAACAATAACGTAGTTTTTGTACCAGGAGAGGTCAAATTTCGAAATTTTCCATAGCTTAGACCAGTGGAGAGGTATTGAGCTCTTGTGAAAAGTGAATTTGAAGAGCACAAAAAAGGTGTACCAAAATATCTACAAATAATCCGAATTTTGCAATAAATGGATGAATATGAACAAGACTACATCACTAAAAACTAAATTTTGCAAATTTTATAAGAAGGTTTAATAATTATTAAATCGCTAATATATTCCCGAATACTTAACATATCGCGATATTTTTAATTTGTATTTTAGATACACCATTGTAGAGTACATAAATGAAATAATTTTTGATTTAGGACTATAAATAGAATTTTGGCAATTTTTTTAAAAAATTTATCTTAAACCGCCATAAAATTGATGCCGTTCGGTAAAAGTCATTCACGCGAACAGATTTGTGTTTCACTAGAGCCAAGGAATATTTTTACTAAAAATCGTTGATGTGCCATTCAAAAATTTTTGAAATTTTTTTGAACATCAAAAGTAAACGAGTTTGAAGAATTGCCCATATATATTAAGATTTTTTCGAACGCACTCCTTACAATGGGTCGATATATTTTAAGCAACTTAGTTTCTCGTCATTTTACACATAGTCTTAAAAAGTTGCCATTTAGTCGCCATTTAAAAGAGGGGCCAAAAAAGTGGCCAGGTGGTTGAAAAAGTGGAAATTGGCGGTTAAAGTCGCCAAACGGTAACACTGGTTATGGTCATTCGAATTTTCAGCTTGCTCAATTTTGCCAAATCTTGGTCAAGTTTTTTTAATATAGATCGCACAATTGGTTAACAAACAAATGGTTCGACATTATTTTTATTCTAAAATAAAATTGAATTTTAGGATACATAATTTTACACATTTCTAAAAAGTATCTTCACAGAAATGATTTTAATAATTTAAGAAAAGCTGATATAATTCTAAATTATGTGGAAAAAAGTTTCATAGGACCAAACTATGAAGCTTTAAATTTAATATACAATAATGACTTAAATACAATTCTTTATGCATTTTTAGAACTGAAACCAGAATCAGTCAATCACACGTAAGACGCTTTTAGAATTTTGGTCTTCAGCTGTCATTTATCAAAAAAATTCGAAAAGTTTTTTCACCTAGAACTGTAACTGAAAAACAGTCTTTTGGAAAGAAGTAAAATATTTATGTGTATGTCCTTAAGGAATTATTTCTATAATATTTCATATGTGGTTTGGAATGATACAACAGTGGCCATTTATAAACAAATCATTTGGAAAGATTTTGTTTATAATATAAAAAAATATTTTGAAAAAGTTATGTGACAAAAAAAAAACTACATATCTTAAAATATGCAAAAATTTTATTTTTCTATTTTTGAATTCATTAAATCCATTGTTCTGTCAATTTTTTTTTAAAAATCTAGGAAATATTTTAAGAGGTATTTATATTTGAAATTAAATTTTTCCATAATATTGTATGGAAATAAAAAAATATAAACTGCTCTCCAGAAAACTTAAAAAAACTACTTACGTAGTTTTTCCTTGTTGCCACATAGTTAATGTCAATAATTACAAGTATCTCTGATATGTAGAAACGTAACATGTAAACTAAGTACCACTGGAAAACATCTTACACACTTTAATGGGTGTATATTTAAAATTTACAAAGTTTTTAAATAAAGAAAACTTATCCATCCATTAAAAGCATTAACTATGAGCTCATTGATCTATGCTAATCAAATATGAATAAATTTCTTTATGCCAAATTAAATTTTGATTGCTTTATAGCAAATGGACCTGAAGCAGCAATTGTAAGATTGATAGATTTAAAAGAGCATAAAATTTAAAATATTGCTACGTGCTGTTCACCTCAATGTCCAATTCATTCAAAATACATTTTAATGATTTTTAAATAAAACCTATTTTAATTTATTTATTTCTTTCTTTCCTACACCAAACTTTGGCCTAGACTTAATCTTATTTATTAAACATTTTATCTTCCTAACATGTTTGTCACTTTTTTTCTTTTATAGTGAAAACTAGGTCAGTCTAAGAATAAATATCAATCTTATATCAATATTTCGTGCAAAAGGGAATTATATTTTCTCAAATGGAAAATAAAAAAATAAAAAATAGTATCGTAATAAGAAAGAAATAAGAATATCAGGAATAAACTATGGCCTTTTTAGGTAACAAGGAATAAAAATGTTTGATTGTATTTATACGTATAAATATGTATGTGTACTTGAAGGCAGAGTCAGATAAAAATGATAAATGACTTTCTTAAGGTTTATGTAGTAGGAACGACAACAACGGCAACGACTTGAATGTCTTAAAAGTATGTAGAAAAGGATATCTGTTTTCCTGTGTTTAGCGGTTATACGATAAATTTAAACCTTATATTTTGCTGTTGGTTTGTTTGACGGCAATGTTTTTTGTTGCTGTTGCTCTCAGATTAAACTTAGTGTCATAGCATTTAAAATACTTGAAAGTTAGTTGTAACGATTATGTTTGTACTACTTATATGTATGTGAATAAACATGCTCTTGAACAAATATATTCTAGATTTCATTTTATTTTTTTTGTCAGTTTCCTTTTGTATTTCTTCCTTTATTTATTTGCAAAAAGTTTTTCGCTGCGATTTTTTCCTTCTTATTCTTTTGCCGGATGTTATAAAAAGAAGAAATATTATGGAAAAATATAAGAAATAGAATAGAAAAAACTATTGCTGCCTTTGTAGTAGAAAATTGCAAAGAAATGAAAATAGATGTGAAATATTTTTATGTGTTTAAGTGTATTGTGTGTTTCCTTTGATAATATCTTAGCTGGTATATTTATGTCCTCATACATATACTTTTGTAAACCCTTAATGCTTTTTAATGTAAAAATTTGTATTATTATTTTGGTGCTTTTAGAGGAAACCTCTTTTTAACCACATTTTCTTAATATTTTTGTTGGTGAATGCATGTAATTTGAATGCAATTTAAAAGTTTATATTTTATATGAATGAACAGTGGTTCTAAGAAGTATATAATACAATGGATGCTGCACAGTGCTTACATTTTATTCATTCTTCAAAATTTTCTACACAAAGTTTTTTAAGCATTTACATATGATATTCCACAGAGAGTGAGTCTCAGACTCTTTTTATTCAATAGTCTTTGTTGGTTGAAAGCTGAGCCTTATATTGTTGCACCCCAGCAAAAAAAGAACTGAAAAAGTCATGATTTTAACATTGTGTTGTCATTGGAAAGAAGTACTTAGTGGTGAAAAAGAGCTGCAGTAGTTCTTTTTTTAACCCATGGTTGGCATTGGTAGGATATTATACTTTTGTACTTCTTGTTCACTGCTTTTGAAGCACTTCTCTTAAAACTATGTTTATAAAATTTTTTAATAAAAATTCTGTTTTTGTCCTATTAAACAATAATAAAAATGCATTAAAATTTTTAAAATTGGAATTTTGTTAGAAGTTATTACAATTTTTTCCCGCTAAAAATTCATTTATTTTCACTTTTTTGAAGTACTTATTAAGAAGTTCCAAAAAAGTTTAAAATATGCACTTCATTCCAATTTTGAAGTTGTGAAAATGTTCTTTTTTAGGAAGAACTTCATCGTTTTTTGCTGGGACTAGTTAAATGTTATGCTAAGTTTTCTGTATGTGTATGGGAACTTTCCAGTAGTTCATAACAACTGGAGTCAATAGAAGAGGTAATAGAACGTTCACTTATAGGGCCAGTATCTCACTTTAATTATAATTTGAAAAATTTTCATTTTAGTTTTCAAAAACTAAGTATATTTCCTATTAGGAATAATTTTTAACCACGCTAATAATAACTTTAATCCTTAATAAGTTTAATGGTAATCCGATTGTTTAAAATAAATCGGGTTACAGATCCGAACTCACAAGTTCTAAAGCTAGTACATTGCAAATTTTAAAACTATAGGTTTAATTTTATAATCATAATTGTTTTTCATAATGCAAAAACTGAAAAATGGCTTGAAAATGCTTAATCTTTTCCCATTATTTTACATATTTTGTTCACACGTTTATACTTTTGGATCCCATTCGATGCTATATAGGCTAATAGAACTTTGGTGACCTTCCTTCCCATCAAAATATTTCAAAATATTTATAGACCTAGATTTATGTATGAGTACTAAGTATAAAAAACAATAAATGTCGGTCGAAATTTTGTTTTTCCGAGTTTATAAATGATGATGTTTCGTTTGTGTAGTTTGTAGTACTTTAAAATTACTTAGGTCCTCGCGCTTCTTCAGAAACTTTTTCCGACTAACTGTATATATATATATATATATATATATATATATATATATATATATATATATATATATATATATCGTCCATTTCATGAAAGAATGCCCAAAAATATACCAAGTGTCCTCCGAATTTATAAAATTTTATACGTATAAGGTCTATGGGTATCTATAAATATTTCTGTTTTCAGATTCACTTTTGAAAAAATCTAAAAAATTCCAAAAGTATACAACTTTAAATACAAATACTTCTGGAAAGGCTTTGCAGAAATTTGTGATTTAAACGGCGTTTGAATTGTAATTATTTTACCTTAAACATGAATATTTTATAAATAAAAAATATTTTTTAAAAATGCATTTTAATGCAATTGCATTTTTTAAATGCATTTTTCTTTAAATATGCTATTCAAATTTGTTAATTTTTTAACATAATTGAAAAGTTTGAAATCTTTACATTAAAATAAAAATCCCAAATTTTTGGGACGCACCAGTGTTGCCAGTTTAGCTTTTTTAAGGCTAGATCTAGCCTTTTTATTTTGATTTTAGCCTCAAAATTTTCGTTTTAGCTTCTAGCTTTTTTGTTAGCCTTTTTTATTTTTAACATAGCCTTGAAAAGGCTATAATTTTACAAATTTTATTTTTACAAAATCATTAATTTAAGCATTTGTGTATATTAATTCTTACAAAAATATCGAAATTATTTATATTTAATGTAAATTTTCGCCTGCGGCGCTTCATTCTACAAAAATATTACAATTATTTTTTGACAAACTTTATTACCCATATAAACTAATTATTTTATATTTACAAATTCACTAAAATATATTTAACAAATACCAAAATCTAATTGCAACAAAAAAATTAATGCTTTTTTAAATAAAAAAAAATTTTAGTTTTTTTCTGGCTTTATTTTTTGGGGCATTTAGCCTTTTCTGACCTTTTTTTAAGTCGAAATTAGCTTCTTTTTTTCTCAAGTCCTGGCAACACTGGGACGCACATATATACTGTCCATAATTTCCCCTTTTCTTCAACAACATACTTTAAATTTTGTCATATAAAAATTATATTTTTCTGGTATTATGAGTATCTTTACGTATTTTGTAAAAAAAAAAAAAAAATGTATTGTGTTATTTTTAAAAAATCCTGAAAAAAAGTAAAACTTTATGTATCAGACTATTTATTGTTTTAAGTTATAATAAACAAAGCATTCTTAAATACACTTTTGAAAATTAAAAATTTAATAAATTCGCAACTAACAAAAATTGCATTTATATATTTAAAATATTATGGATCGAAGACGTGGTTTTTGAAATGCTGACTAAATTACACAATAAATATGCAATAGCCTTTTAAATGCATTTTAAATTACAGAAATCCATCAATAACTTTAAGAGATATGAATATTTAAAATCACATACTTTTTATATTTTGTTAACTTTTATACACATTTTAAAGAAAATTTAAAAAAAAATACAAGAAAAAATTTTAATTCTATATGAAAAATTTGAAACATGTTTTTATAAAAATTTGATTATGCATATAAGATTTTCTCGTCCCAAAAATTTGACACCTTTATTTTAATGTAAAGATTCCAAACTTTTTAATTATGTTAAAAAATTAAAAATTTTAAATAGCATATTTAAAGAAAAATGCATTTAAAAAATGCAATTGCAATAAAATGCATTTTTAATAAATATTTCTTATTTTTAAAATGTTCGTCGTAAAGCCGCCATATGCGAAATTTTAAGGCTGTTTAAATCATTGAAATTCACAAAGTCTTTCCAGAGATATTGCTATTCAAATTTACATACTTTTGAAATTTTTTTGGTTTTTGAGAAAATTAAAAAGCGAAATTAAATCACGAGTTTTTGCAATTTCACAAAACTGAAATTGATAAAAGGCTTAATGGAGTTTATGTATACAAATTTTTATCGAAATTGAAATCCATCAAGTAAAAAAATATACTTTTTCGGGCGTTCTTTCCTGGAATGGTCGATATATATATATACTTTTTTTTTTTATTTTTTTTTATTTTAACAAATTATTTTCCGATTAATAAGAAATATTTTGCCAAATTTCAGCTTTTTAATGAGGATATTGAGGACATATTTTATTTATTTTTATTTTTTTTTTTTTTTTTTGTGGATTTTATGACACAACATTTTTGTTCATGTATCCACTGAAATACCACAAAAAAAAAAATTTGGTCTCCGTAGAGAATCGTCTTAGAATTTAACGGGGACCAATATATTGTACTTTGAGGAGTTAATTGGAAGCTATTCTATTAATTTTTTTTCAACAATACCTTTAATAAAAATATACGTATGTCATTTTTAAAAATTCAAATCTTCAAAGGAAAAAGGTAAAATGTGCTAAAATTTAAAAAAAACGTTAGAAAAAAAAGTTTTTTATTATTTGAAAAAAAAAAAAAAAAAAAAAACGGACAAAATAAAGTGCGGTTTTGTACTCTTACTATTTAATTAACAATAGAGTCATTCCATTTAAAACCAACATGAAAAATTACAATTTTTGACTTTTCCTCTTCGAATTTAATGATATTTAGTAGAATCATTATTCTTGTCAAAACTAAGAAAATTTCAGATAACTTCTTCAAGTGGTTCGCGAAATATCGAGGTTTGGAAGTGCAAAATAGCTCAAAATATATAAAAATTTGCATACACAAAATTACAAATATCTTTCGAAGTTTTTATTATATAAGATTAATTGAGATGTTATGTTAAAGGTATCAAAATTACCCTTAATATATCGTATAACATGACTTTTTTCTCAACATCAAAATGGTCTATATCTCGCGATTTTTCGTTCGCGGGTAAATATCTCGAAAAGTGGTCTTTTTAAAAATTATAAAAAAAATATATGTTAATGATGAAAATGTTTTCTATAACCGTGAAAAGTGGCACTCTGGGACTCACAATATTTTAGGAGTTATTACAACAAATGTCATAATAAATACGAAATATTTATTTCAATTTGTATTGTTCTGTTTGTAACAAAAAATAGAAAAATCGCCAATTTCTTCCAAAAATCATCCGAATATAATAAAATTCGCCAAGAATATTAATATTGACACTGGTAACACAAATGCCGAGTTTAAGTTTGATTACCGCGATAGTTCGCGATTTATAATATCTCAAAAATGTGGAAAATTGTCTTTTTAAGAACACAAATATCTTCCAAAGTATTTACGTTACAATGTTCATTTCATTACCTTTAAAATGATACCCGAAACATGTTTTTATGTTAAATTTTATTGGTGGATAATTCGCGAATTAAATTTAGCGGTCGCGTATTTTCAAAAATAGTATTTTTAAATTCCTGAAAAATATATATACGCTGGAATATGGAAATTGATAATTTATGAAAAAAAAGTTAGTGCAATGTAACTTGAATGCAGAATTTCTCGAAGGACTTAAAATTTAGCAGTTTTGTAGTTTTTTAAAACATAAAATTAATATTTAAACATTAATAAAATTAAAATGAACAATGATATTTTAATGAAATTTCAGTATAATATGTATAAACTTGTATTAAAATCATATAATTAAAATAATTCCCACTTTTTTACATGCAAACACCCAAAATCCCAAGCTTTATAAAACATGTTAAAAAAATTAACTTTTTTCATTGAAATGGTCACCATGTCGTTATAAGGGACCACCAAAAAAAATACTTTTTGGGTGCTATAAAATTAAGATAATTTTAAGTCGATTCCAGCTTTGCAAATTGAGAACATAACCAAAAAAGGAAAAACAAAATTCCAAAATTTACAAAATTTTGGTACGGCTTGTGGACAGACCTTTGCCCCAAACTCCTCTAAATTTATTTTACACGCATTTAAGTTAAGATTTCTTTTGAAAACATTAAAAAATGATAAAGCCCAAAATAAAAAACAAATTTTATTAGTAAATAGATATTGCTACCTTTTTGGAAAAAAAAAAACCCAAAAACTGTAAAATTTTTTTAAAGTTCCAACTTTAGATTAATATAACTTTTTAATGGGTTCAAAAATTTTAGGGGCAATATTAAACCCGCCAAGTTAAAAAAAAAAGAAAAACGAAGTAAGATATTCGACCCGAATATCTCTTAAACTAAAATAGATAACCTTAACATGTTTGCATATTTTTTTGTAGAAATTTACAATTACTCTATATAAAATTTCTTTTCTGTCATATCATAAATAAATTTTTGGCGATTTTTCAAAAAAAGCATATACCCGAGATGACCAACTTTAGAGGACCACTCACTTCCCTCCTGACCCGCTAGGAACCTGTACTTTAAATCAACTGGGAAACACCTCAGCTCTGACCATGTGAAATTATTGAGATATCTCTAACGGTTTAATAGTTACTGAATCACCGTGTGTCATTCCATAATGGTACCGTTCCCCTTACTACTTTTCGTCTTTCATCTTAGATATCGAGTTTGTTGGGAAAGTTGTTCCTTCAAAATATTAAGACTTTTGCTGTAATGTGGGACTTAGTTTGAACTTTGATGCCAAAGTTATTTGTACAAAATTTTAAGACCTGTAACAGTATTTATATTTTCCGTAAACTATTTTTTTTTTTTTTTTATGGGGGTTACATATATATATGTATATCTATATATATAAAAGTGTAACGTGACTGACTGACTGATTCATCATACCACAGCCAAACGGCTGAAGCTAGAGAGTCGAAATTTAGAACGTAGGTAGGTCTCCCTCTGTATAGATCCACTAAGACGGGATTTTCAGAAATTTGAGTGTTTAGGGGGTAAAAATTGGTAAAATCGATAACTCTATAACTCCTAAACTAATAAAGATACACAAAAAGTTGAATAGTTGTCGTTATTCATTTAAAAAATAATCGGACAGGTGTCTGGTACTTTTTTGAAAATCGGCCCTTTTAGGGAAAAACGGGTAAAAACTGTATTTTGGTACTTTTTTGGCGCCATATATATCTTTTAAACCGGTCAACATACAGATAAAATTTACATCGTATTCTTAACTCATCGAAAAATATTACTTTTTTTTAACATATTTTTTTATATTTATTAATATAACCATATGCGTATTTTAATATAGGATCTCACTATAATTTAGAAACTCATTGGAATACAATTTCTGACACTTCTATGGGTAAAAAAAGTACCAAAAAGGGGGTAAAGGTTGGAAATTACATTTTATTCTAACATAATTATGAATTTTCAATTACATTAAACATAGAAACATTTTGTGGTACTTTTTGCATTTTCTGAAAGAATTCACAAGGAGGGACTTTGTGGTACTTTTTCGTTCTTCTAATGGTACTTTTTAAATTTTCTATAATTATGAACCTAGAAACATAAAATTAGGGATATATGGTCCTTAGTTAATGAGAATCCATAAAAGGGTTCTTTGTGGTACTTTTTTGTTCTTCTAATGGTACTTTTTGAATTTTCTATAATATTTAAACTAGGAACATGGAATTAAAGATATGTGGCCGTAAGTGAGTGAGAATTCATATGAAGGTATTTTGTGGTACTTTTTCGTTCTTTTAATGGTATTTATTGAATTTTCTATAATTATGAACCTAGAAGCATGAAATTAAGGACTTGTGGTGCTAAGTGAATGAGAATCCATACTTTGTGGTACTTTTTTTTGTTTTTCTAATGGTACTTTTTTAATTTCTTGTAATATTTAACCTAAAAACATGAAATTAAAGATATACAGTCCTAAATGAATGAGAATCCACAATAGAGGATTTTGTGGTACTTTTTTGTTCTTCTAATGGTACTTTTTGAATTTTCTATAATATTTAAACTAGGAACATGAAATTAAAGATATAAATGAAATTCCATAAGAGGTGTGGTACTTTTTGAATATTCTATAATTATGAATTTAGAAACATGAAATTAAGGACATGTGATGCTAAGTCAGCGTTACCGTTGAGAATTTTTAAAAAGTGTCCAAAAAAGGGGATTTCAAAATAAAAAGTCGCCAAAAAAGGGGATTTTCTGAAAAAAGGGGCCAACTGCTTTAAAACCTAAAATAAACTCCTTAAAATTCGTTTATTTGATAACAACAACAAAAAATTTTATATTTCAAGAAAACTATAAAATTCAGTTTTTTTTAAACAAAATTATTTATAATTGTTTTACAACAATGTTTATGCAAAAATTCACAAAAATAGTTACCATATAATCCTCGTTTTATTAATTAAACTTCTGTACTTTTGTTCGAGTTCTTCACTCGTACTCCAGTCTTACAAATCCTTGTCGGATGAATTTAGGACGGACAGTTTCAGAGCATTTATAAGTACCCCGCGGATTTTTATATTATTATACTGTGAGACAATCTCAAAATGATGAATTATTTGTTGAAATTAATTTCAAACTATTTAATTTCTCATCATTTAGCACAAAAGTAGCCATTTAGTCGCCATTTGAAAAAGGGAGCCAAAAAAGTGGCCAGGTGGTTGAAAAAGGGGCAAATGGCGACTAAAGTCGCCAAACGGTAACACTGTGCTAAGTGAATGAGAATCCATAAGAGGGAACTTTGTGATACTTTTTTGTTCTTCTAATGGTACTTTTTGAATTTTCTATAATTATGAACCTAGAAACATGAAATTAAGGACATGTGTTTTTTTTAACTTTCTATTATATTTAACCTAGAAAGATGAAATTAAAGTTATGTGGCCCTTAGTGAAGAAGGAATTTTGTGGTACTTTTTCGTTCTTCTAATAATACTTTTTGAATGTTCTGTAATATACAACCTAGAAACATAAAATTGAAGATGTAAGGTCCTAAGTGAATCAGAATCCTTAAAAGGCTCTTTTTCCTTATTCTAAAATACTTTTTCGTTATTTTAATATTTATTTTTCGTTATTCTAATATTAGATATTTATGAATGAGAATTCTCAAGCTCTATTAGTCACATTCCTCTATACTAAAAAATAGTAATAGGAACACTTTTGTAGTTTTTTAACTTTCGAATGTTAAAGATGTTAAAAATCGATACTTTACTGGCACCCTATCAAACATGTCTTTTGTACTTTTCGAAAATTCTATTTTAAATTTATTTTATAGTATGGTTTTTATAAAAAAATTTCCGCTAACGACGTAGCGGGTTTACAGCTCGTATATATATATATTCAGCATTTGCTGAAAACTGTTTAAGCTCAGCCACATTTTCTATAGATTGGACTAGAATTCTAGAATTTATATATTTATTATAATAAAAATAATCTTATAACATAAAAAACATTTAATACCACTGTAAATTTAACTGCAAACATTTCTAAATTTATGTTAGTTGTGGTTTTTGGTTGCTTTAAAATTATTCAATGAAAAAAAAAAAAAAAAAATGGAAAAATGTTTTGATTTACAAATTCTTTTCTTAGCTTGTGTATAGTTAGTTGTTGTAAGCATATGTACATACTCATATACATTAGGGGTATAACTTTGTTGTAATGAGATTAAAATCCGTTTTTAAAATTTATTAAGGGAAAAAACCTTTTATTTAAATTATTATTAAAAAAGACTTTTTATTAAATTATTATTTTTTTAATATTAAAAAAAGTTTATAGATATTTTCATATTGGTAAAAAAATTGTGCACTATACTTAATATTCTGCTTAGTACCAAATGTTTCGTAATTATTTTCTTAATAACCAATATAAAATAAAATGGTAAATCATACTGGACAATATATTTTAGCTTTTGTTTAATTCAAAAGATTTACAAACATCTGCATTTTTAACCGCCAAATATAAGAAATAATTAATTTAAAATGCATTTTAATATCAATGTTGACTGAAACATTCAATTAAAATCACATTTAAAGGATAAAAAGTTAAAAAATTATTAAAACAAATTTTATGAATCTTTTGAAAAAAGAAAAAATGCAAAGTTATCGCTTCTGAGAAAAAAAAAGGTTATTTTATTGATGGCAATGCCAGCTGTGAGACAATATAATATGGTTTTTAATAAAAATAATTCATTATATAAACAAATTTAAAAAATTGTATATTCAAAACTTCAACGCGTTTGGTGCGGAAACTTTTTAACAACCGCGAAAATTTAATATCATGTTTCTTAATATTTTTTCATGGCCTGTAAAGCTAAACCCTGTGAATTTTGATATTCGCAAAAATTGCAAAATGTTATAACCCTAATATACATATATTTTATTTAATATAAATATATGTATAAAATTTTCCAAAGAATTTCTTTATATTGTATGTCCTTGCAGTTGATTTGTTGTAACCATTTGTTTTCGGTTATTTTCCAAACCTTTTTCTCCAAAAAAGAAAAAAAAGTTTGAGGCTACAAACATGTCAAGTTTTATAGAGTATGGTTAGTTTTTGGCATAAATATGTAAGACCATATATAGTTTGGGGTTTTAATCTAGTTTTTATCAAGCAAAATGCTTATATTTCTTTTCTTATATAAGAAATTTAGCTACAAATCGAAAGATATTCTAGGAGATAATAGATAATTGTTAATTCTTTATAATAAAAAATAAATACGCTTACATAAGGATTGCTTATTATGTAAGCTAATTATAATTATTTCCAATACCTTTAATATTCCTTTATTAATAATCTCTTCCTATATTTTTTTTTTATTATTATTATTTTCATTATTGGCTACTTCTTATGAATTATAATCTTGTAATTATAAAAGATGAAAGTATTTCAAATATCTTTTCACTAAGTAATATTATGACAAACTTTCAACTTTTACTAAGCTTGCTACTTGCCACTTTTCTACTTATATATACCAAGTTTTCAACAGTTTTCACAAACTTATCTAATACAAAATAATAACAACAATAAATTTAACATCAATAATATCAAAATAAAAATGATAAAAAAATAAGCAAAGAAACTAAATACAATAGCAACAAGCAGCTGTATTTATAAAATCATCAATATTGGACCTTAAAGGCAAGATATATATATACAGCTACAAAAGTAAACAAGATAAAAAAAAAACAGGAAAACTTTAAGGATAAAATAAAGTTTTTTTTTATTATTACACATTCTCTTTCTCATACTTCTCCTGCACTAGCTACTTTTCGCTACCTTAAAGAAATATTTTAGTAACCAAACAAGACATTTATTGACAAAAAACTAAAAATGAGAAAAGTTTTTCTTGTGCTAGAAAAATAAAATGAACTAAAAGTGTAGAATAATAAAATAAATAATAAACAAAATTGTTAAATAAAATAAATAACAATAAAATATTGAAATCCATAGCAATAATCATTCAATATTATCAATATATGAACAAATAGAAAGTAAAATATTTAGTCATAATGGCCAATAATTTTTTAATATTAAAATTTTATTCCACTTTTTATTCTATTTAAAGTACTATTGACAGAAAAACTCCCTAAGTGGCTCTCATTTAATATACTTTTTTTTATTATTTTTTTTTTTTTTTATAAAAATGTATGACGGAAATAATTTTTCTGTAACAAAGCTTTTTATATATTGTAATAGTTGTGTGAAAAAAAAAAAAAAAAAAACATTGTTGTTGCACAAAAAAATAAAAATATTATTCGCACAAAAAAATTTGTGTTGCAGACAGGACTATTTAAAGTATAGTTTTTTCATAAAATATAAAAATACAAAAGGGAGCTGTTTTACTTTGTATGAGTTGTTTTTGTTATTTTAAAATTTCTATAAAAAAAACGAGAACAATGGATAAGTGTTGGATAATGAAATTGAAAAAAGATTCGGCTGTGCCGAATCTTTGATACCCTTCACCATATTACCATCTTACCATCTTATCGACATCATATTACCATATTACCGACAATTAATAAAATTTTCGCCTTAACGTATGCTTGCATATTTTCTAAATCTAAATTTTTTTCAAACTACGAAAATTTGAATATGAAAAAAAAACAATCATAACAGGCTTTGCTTTTAAAAAAGAAACAACAACAATTCCATATATATTTATTTTTGTATGTACAAACTGACTGAATACACAAAGAACAACAACAACACTGTTATTCATTATATTACTGCTGTTGCTAACTAAACTACTTGTCTATACAAAAAACAAAAAACGTCACTAATAGTCATTACAATGCTTAATATACATGTTTGTGTATGTATTTATGTATATTCTTAACAGATATGTTTTAGTTTTTAAAAATAAACAACTACAATTCCATATCTATTTATTTTTGTACAGACTGCATATACAAAGAACAACAACAACAACACTGTTATTCATCATATTACTGCTGTTGATAACTAGACTACTTGTCTATACAAAAAACAAAAAACGTCACTAATAGTCATTACAATGCTTAATATACATGTTTGTGTATGTATTTATGTATATTCTTAACAGATATGTTTTAGTTTTTAAAAATAAACAACTACAATTCCATATCTATTTATTTTTGTACAGACTGCATATACAAAGAACAACAACAACAACACTGTTATTCATCATATTACTGCTGTTGATAACTAAACTACTTGTCTATACAAAAAACAAAAAACGTCACTAATAGTCATTACAATGCTTAATATACATGTTTGTTGGTGTATTTATATTCTTAACAGATTTGTTTTTGGGCCATAACTCTGTTGATTATGAACGAATTTGGTTTATTAAAAAAACCGAAATTTTATAAAAATATTTATGACTGATCTATATAAAAATAAAAATCTGTAGCTTGAACAAGGGCTTCAAAAATAAAAAATTCGTTTTCCCCGATATCTCAGTTATTACTGAACCGATTTATTTAATTTTTTCAGAACAAAAATTCAGAAAATAATTTTCGAGCCCCCTTTAAAAATTCGAAGTACCTGGTATATGCAGAGGCTTCAGAAACTAAAAAACCGGTTCTAAAAACCGGTTTTTAAAGCATATCTCCACCATTTATAAACCGATCTTCCTGATTCAAAAAACTGAAATTTTATAAAAATATTTGTGACCGATCTGTATAAAAATAAAAATCTATAGCTTAAACCAAGGCTTCAAAAAATAAAAAATGCGTTTTGTCCGATATCTCAGTTATTACTGAACCGATTTATTTCATTTTTTCAGAACAAAAATTCAGAAAAAAATGTCCGAGACTTCTTTGTAAAAACGAAGTCCGTAGTGTATACAGAGGCTTCAAAAACTGGAAAACCGGTTCAAAAAACCGGTTTTTTGAACATATCTCCGCATTGTATGAACCTATCTTGCTGAATTCCAATAGCAAAATTCTCGAAAGCATTTCCGATCGTTTGACATACATATTATATATGTCAGTTATCGGTGGGCTTCATAAACGCCATTTCAACCGACACACGGACGGACGGACGGACGGACGGACGGACGGACGGACATGGTCCAATCGTCATCGCTTCTTACAAGGATTCCGAAAATATAAACTTTTTTGCTCTCCGACGAAAATTGTGGAAATTACAAACGGAATGACAAACTTATATATACCCTTTACACCTGTGGTGAAGGGTATAAAAATAGATGGTAATGTAGGCTATATTTTATTTTAAAAGATATCAGAATTTGTAGGTTTTTTACATTCATATAAACAAATTATAAATTAACACTGTCGTTAGATTTTATATTTAAATTTTATTAAATGATTAATTGATTCAATAATTTTAGTTGGTTCAAGATGTTTTCACAGTAGTTCCAAAACGCTTTTTTTGTAAATAATTCAGTAACTATTGAACCGTGTAAAATTTTCAATAAAATATTACATGGACAGAGCTGAGGTGGCCAAGTTTCTATTGGATTTTAAGCAAAAGTATAAACTTCTTATACAAGTATTTTGTATCTAAGAAAAGGTTAGAATATGGAGATTAATCACAAAAAATCACAATTTTTTCCAAAATTTTTATTTCAAAATAATATAACTTTTTATGTAAACCACAGAGGTATATGATGCTTGCATGAAAATTGTTCAGAATTTTGTACAGAATCCGGAGAATATTTTAGAATCAAATTGAGCCCGCCAAGTTAAAAATCTTAAAAAAAATAAAAAAATAAAAATGGGTCAAAATTTTATTTTGGTCCAAATATTTCTTAAAGTAAAAGAGATAACCCACATATGTAAGCATATTTTTTGTAGAGAATTATAAGGACTATATATGTGCAAAAATTTTTTTTAATCAAATCATAAATGAAATTTTGGCGATTTTTTTAAAAATTTTCATACCCTAGATCCACCCCCGTTCCCCAGACCCGCTAAGAATCCGTCCTCCTCCAAATCAATTAGCATACACCTCAGGATTGTCCATGTGAAATTTCATTCAAATACATCGAGCAGTTCTAAAGTTACAAAATTATTTCCAAAAAATTTCGTTTTGGGACCAATGTGCTCGTAATAGAGGTCTGCAACGAATAAGTTTTCGCTACATATGTGAAGACCGACATCGAATACAATTACTAATCGTACTCTCTCATAGCACAAATACTGAAGTGTTGTTAACGAATAACTACTTGTTTGTCGAATAACTACGAGTAAGTAGCAACAGAAAAACATGTTCCGAAAAAAGTGAACACAAACAAATGTAATGAACAAGTATATTGTTCATTTCACACGGTACCACGAGTATTTTCATATTAAGGGCAAAGATGAAATATAATTTTACGGGAAGTAATAAATAATGAAATTTATGTTATGGTTTCATTGTACTGTTTTGTTTATGTTTTTTAGAATAAATAAGTTATTTAATAATGATTTTTATTTTAAATGAAATTGAAAAAAGATTCGGCTGTGCCGAATCTTTGATACCCTTCACCATATTACCATCTTATCGACATCATATTACCATATTACCGACAATTAATAAAATTTTCGCCTTAACGTATGCTTGCATATTTTCTAAATCTAAATTTTTTTCAAACTACGAAAATTTGAATATGAAAAAAAACAATCATAACAGGCTTTGCTTTTAAAAAAGAAACAACAACAATTCCATATATAATTATTTTTGTATGTACAAACTGACTGAATACACAAAGAACAACAACAACACTGTTATTCATTATATTACTGCTGTTGCAACTAAACTACTTGTCTATACAAAAAACAAAAAACGTCACTAATAGTCATTACAATGCTTAATATACATGTTTGTGTATGTATTTATGTATATTCTTAACAGATATGTTTTAGTTTTTAAAAATAAACAACTACAATTCCATATCTATTTATTTTAGTACAGACTGCATATACAAAGAACAACAACACTGTTATTCATCATATTACTGCTGTTGCTAACTAAACTACTTGTCTATACAAAAAACAAAAAACGTCACTAATAGTCATTACAATGCTTAATATACATGTTTGTGTATGTATTTATGTATATTCTTAACAGATATGTTTTAGTTTTTAAAAATAAACAACTACAATTCCATATCTATTTATTTTTGTACAGACTGCATATACAAAGAACAACAACAACAACACTGTTATTCATCATATTACTGCTGTTGATAACTAGACTACTTGTCTATACAAAAAACAAAAAACGTCACTAATAGTCATTACAATGCTTAATATACATGTTTGTTGGTGTATTTATATTCTTAACAGATTTGTTTTTGGGCCATAACTCTGTTGATTATGAACGAATTTGGTTTATTAAAAAAACCGAAATTTTATAAAAATATTTATAACTGATCTATATAAAAATAAAAATCTATAGCTTGAACAAGGGCTTCAAAAATAAAAAATTCGTTTTCCCCGATATCTCAGTTATTACTGAACCGATTTATTTAATTTTTTCAGAACAAAAATTCAGAAAATAATTTTCGAGCCCCCTTTAAAAATTCGAAGTACCTGGTATATGCAGAGGCTTCAGAAACTAAAAAACCGGTTCTAAAAACCGGTTTTTAAAGCATATCTCCACCATTTATAAACCGATCTTCCTGATTCAAAAAACTGAAATTTTATAAAAATATTTGTGACCGATCTGTATAAAAATAAAAATCTATAGCTTAAACCAAGGCTTCAAAAAATAAAAAATGCGTTTTGTCCGATATCTCAGTTATTACTGAACCGATTTATTTCATTTTTTCAGAACAAAAATTCAGAAAAAAATGTCCGAGAATTCTTTGTAAAAACGAAGTCCGTAGTGTATACAGAGGCTTCAGAAACTGGAAAACCGGTTCAAAAAACCGGTTTTTTGAACATATCTCCGCATTGTATGAACCTATCTTGCTGAATTCCAATAGCAAAATTCTCGAAAGCATTTCCGATCGTTTGACATACATATTATATATGTCAGTTATCGGTGGGCTTCATAAACGCCATTTCAACCGACACACGGACGGACGGACGGACGGACGGACATGGTCCAATCGTCATCGCTTCTTACAAGGATTCCGAAAATATAAACTTTTTTGCTCTCCGACGAAAATTGTGGAAATTACAAACGGAATGACAAACTTATATATACCCTTTACACCTGTGGTGAAGGGTATAAAAATAATATATTTTTTAATTTGGATATGGAATAGGAAAAAATCGAATAACAAGGATTTTTAAATTTAAGAATTAAGAATAGAAATAGAACCAAAATATATAAATTATAGGTATAAAATCAGAATTTATTTATTTATAAGATTAAAGAAATTTTTTTTATTTAATTTAAAAATATTGTTGTTTTTTTTTTCGTTTTTATTTAAAATTCATGCGTATAACTCCCATATATTTTCTATTTTATTATATTATTGTTTATTAATCATAAAAAATATGTTTTAAACTATTCATTTTTTATTTAACAAATTATAACTTAAGTACTGCAGGATTATAAATTTTTCGTTGAAAACCAAATGCCAATAATACAAATGAAACTAAAAACACTTTTCTTTTCCTACCAAACTAAACATTGTACATGTAGTACCACGTTCAGTTTTACTTTCGCATCATACTCGACATGATCTATCTTGGTATGTTCGAATAAAATTGAACATGTCGGCAGTGTTCGTTATTAGCGAACACAGTCAAATAACAACAAATAGTTATTCGAAAGTTTTGTTGTTCACAAATATGTGTACATCTTTTGTTTGCGACTCTTCGAGTAAGTGTACATACTTCGCCAGTACACGTGTACTCTAATATACAAATATATTTATGCATCTCTAGCTCGTAATAAACGGTATACGTTGGAATACGTTGGAATGTTTAAATATACCCTACACTACTATAGGTGGTTGGGGTATTATGTGTTTGTGTTAATGTTTGCAACGCACAGAAAAAATCTTCGGACCGTTACCTTAACGTATCATTATCACTTTCTGAGTTGATTTAAAGATGTTCATCCATTCGCCCGTACTTGTGGTTAGCTGGCTGGATGTCTGGCCATATAAGAGTCAGTGTGCAGCAAAATTCGGGGAAAGGTTGTTTCTTAGATCTGTGGCCAATGGTGGACCGATACTTATATTAAGTGTACAATAGAATATACAAATACAGAATATTATGTCGATACAAGAATTCAAATGAATTTATACAATTTTGGGTGTGATACCGAAATTGGGTATTATATATACGAGGGCGGATCAATATTTCCGTGACTTTCCGAACTTCCCTCGTAGTTATATGAAATGCAACACTGTTCCCATCAAGTACCACCTGTTAATAGACTACTGTCATATTTTGAGCAAGTGTCGTCATTTACTTTGCGTTTAACAGCTGTTCAAAACATACAACCTCATGTATTTTTCTAAAAATGGAAAAAAATGAATTTCGAGTGCTCATTAAACATTATTTTTTGCGAAAAAAAAAACGTTAATCAAACCAAGGAAAAGCTCGATAAATGCTATGAGGACTCTGCACCATCGATTTCAATGGTAAAAAAGTGGTTTACTGACTTTCGTTGTGGTCGCACAAGTACAAATGACGCTGAACGTTCTGGACGGCCAATTGAGGTCAGTATCAGTGTTGCCAGTTTAGCCTTTTTAAGGCTAAATCTAGTCTTTTTATTTAGCTTTTAGCCTCAAAATTTTCGTTTTAGCTTCTAGCTTTTTTGTTAGCCTTTTTTATTCTTAGCATTGCCTTAAAAAAGCTAAAAATTTACTCATTTTATTTTTACAGAATCATCAATTTAAGCATTTTTGTGTATTATTTCGCACTAAAAAATCAAAAGTATTTATATTTGACGAAAATTTTTGGCCTGCGGCGCTTCATTCTATAAAAATATTATAACTATTTTTTAAAAAACTATTACCCATAGAAACTTTTTATGTTATTGTTACAAATTCACTAAAATATCTTTAAAAAATATCAAAATCTTATGAGGACCTAAAAATAAATGCGTTTTTAAATAAAACAATATATTAGCCTTTTTCTGTCTTTATTTGTTGGGGCATTTAGCCTTTTCTGACCTTTTTTAAATACTAATTTAGCTTCTTTTTTTCTCAAGTCCTGGCAACACTGGTCAGTATACCCGAAAATGTCGAAAAAATCCACGATATAGTGTTGGCCGACCGAAGAGTAAAATTGCGTGAGATTGTTGATGCCGTAGGCATTTCATATGGCGGTGTGGTTTCGATTTTAAATGATCAGCTGGGTTTAAGAAAGTTGTCTGCAAAATGGGTGCCGCGTTTGCTCTCAATTGACCATAAACGTAAACGTGTGACAACTTCAAAGGATTGTTTGGAGTTGTTTAAATGCAATCCGAATGAGTTTTTGCGGCGTTTTGTAACTGTGGTTGAAACATGGATCCATTACTGTACTCCGGAGACCAAGCAGCTGTCTAAACAATGGGTTTCTCCGGGTGAAACCCATTTGTCGGCCAATAAGGTGATAGCAACAGTGTTTTGGGATGCACGCTGGATTACCTTCAAAAGGGAAAAACAATAAATGGCGAATATTATGCCAACTTATAAGACCGATTTAATGAAGATTTAAAAAGAAAACGACCCCATATGGCCAAGAAAAAAGTTCCTTTTCATCAAGATAATGCACGGGTGCACACATGTGCAGTCTCAATGGTAATACTCTATGAATAGGGCTACGAATTGGTACCTCATCCGCCATATTCTCTGGATTTAGCCCCTAGTGACTACTTCCTATTTTCAAACCTAAAGAAATGTTTCGGTGGAAAGAGATTCAGTTCCAACGATGAAATTATTGACCAAACAAATGCCTATTTTAAGCACCTCGAAAAATCCTATTTTTTTGAAGAGATACAAAAACTGGAGAAACGTTGGACTAAGTGTATTGAGTTAGAAGGAGATTATGTTGAAAAATAAATTTTTTGTTTTTCAAAAAACACTGTGTTACATTCAAAAAGTCACGGACTTATTGATCCGCCCTCGTAGCTCCCATATAGTTAATTATTAACCGATATTCGTAAAATTTTACAACGTCATTTATACTTGTAAAAATGTTAAGAATATTAAAATTTTAGTGGGATTTATGCACGTTGAAGTGATTTTTTGGTTCATATGAGAGCTACAGTCAATTACGGACGGATCTTTACGATATTTTGCAAGCGGATTTTTACTTATACAAAACTTAAAATAAAATATTCCTATTTTAAAGCGTATATGAGTGATATAACTCTATTTCGGGAAGATATTTGTATGGGGCTAGGTGAAATAATGGGCCAGTCATGAACAAATTCAAAAGGCTTCGTCCTTGTACAAAAGAATAAATAAAAATCAGAGGTACCAAATTTGATCAATTTATTTTCAGCCAGCCTGCCAGATAGAAAATTTTTCTGAGTCGAAAGGTATACTTAAATGTAATCCAAAATTTTTACAATTTCTGCTCAAATACATAATAATCCAAGCCTCATCCTAAAAATATTTTAAAGTAGGGTTCGTATATTAACACATTACATTCCATTGTTTTTTCTCGACTGTCCCCGCTGATAATACTGAGTGACAACAAACAAATTTGTAAAAACAAAGGCAGTGGAAAATACAGCAGAAAAAAATAATAAATAAACAAGACAAAACAATACAATACAAGAAAAAATATTATAATAGTTAGTTTATATTTTGGTGGCTGAATGTCTTTCTTTATGGTTGTCAGCACTTACCAAAACAGCACTTCAGTTAGTTTATCTACATACATAAGTACATAAATATGTTGAACCACCACATATGTATATAAATACTTAAGTGTATACACATGTATGAAAAAAGAAAAACTCATATTTTAAATATACTTCCACGCTTAAAAATTTGCAAGTGAGAATGTGTTGCTAATATTTATATAACATACATATGTATAAGTACAAGAAGGTATATTTTTTATGAAGCAGACAATAAAAAATGAAATTGAAAAAAGATTCGGCTGTGCCGAATCTTTGATTATGTACACGGAATCTTTATTTATAAAGTGACAAAGGTTATAAAACTAATTTATTTTAATTAAATAAAAAAACATCTTATAAAATCTTAGGTTAAAAGTTCTATGGTAGTTCAGGTTTAAGAAATGTTAATATAACAAATTGTTTCGTAAATTTTCAATTTAAATATTAAGTAAACTCTGTGTTTGATGTGATAATTATGCTGTTATTATGGCAATTTATATCTATTAGTTTCACTAGGGATTTATATGAATCATATTTTCTTAATGAAAATATAAATCACTAAAGATAATTTAGGTAAAAATGTTAAGTGTATAAAGCGTAACAAATTGTGTATTTTGAGGGATATTTAATTTCCATTTCACAAACAATTAAACAGCGTTCATGGGCTTAACACTGAGTTAACTGCCGTATATGTTCAAATTTGGACCGAAATATTATAAATCTTCTAAGTTGTCATATGTCCTAAGTTGGCTATTGTAGGTTGAGTATAAAGTATTTTATAAAAAAAAAAAAAAAAATAGAGCACAACGAACAGTGTTTCGTTCCCATATAACGACTGGACAAAAATAGAAGGAGTTATTCTAGACTTATGAAATTTTGTATACTATTAAAACTTGGAATAATTAAGAAAAAACGAAGTTTAAAAAAATCGGTGCAAGGACTCATATACCCCCATACAACCTGAAATTTAAAAATATTTCATATTTTCCACAAACTTAAAAACAAAATTCTAAAAGTTGGTTATATTAGTAAGTACCTTTATGACCATAATTATGTGTGCGATTTTTATTTCTAATCGGATCAAGGACTATCAAGGACTATATAAAACTGATAAAATGACACATAATATAAAATAAATTTTGAATAGACTTGCAGTTGGCAACGCTCTTATCCGTACCAAATTTTGTTGAATTTGGACAAATAACATACAAATTATTGAGAAATATATATTTTTTTAATAATACAAATATTATTAAGGAATACTAGACTATACGTGTTATAAACAGTGTTGCCGTTTGGAGACTTTAGTCGCCAATCGCCCCTTTTTTAACCACCTGGCCACTTTTTTGGCCCCTTTTTTAAATGGCGACTAAATGGAGACTTTTTAACACCATGTGCTGAATAACGAGAAACTAAGTTGTTTATATTAATTTTATATTAATTTAAACAAATAAATTCATTATTTTGAGATTATTTCACAGTATAGTGATATATATAGCCGCGAAGTATTTATAAGTGGACTGAAACTGTTAGTTATTGAAAATAAAAATGAAGTCTATGAACAGCTATTTAAGTCATCATATGCCGAATCTTTTTGTACTGAATTGAGAAAATAAAAAACAGATACGATGAATAATTATATCCTAAGTTATATTTTTACATTCCTCATGGCAATCACTTGGTGGAACGTGATTTTTTTCACTAAATTATCAATAATAAAAAATAGTTTGTCCATTAAGTTAATATTCATGGATCCATACGTTCAGTCCTAAATTGGTTCGAAAGAGAATTAAAAGAATGGTGTACTATTTTTGTGAAAAAATCTTTAATTTTGAAATAAAAAAAAAAAAAAAAAAATAATTAATATTTTTATAAAATAATTAGAAATAAATTATTTTGTTAGTAACTGAATTGGATTTAGTAGTTTTTATTAAAACATAACATATTTTGATTTTGTTACAAAATAAACACATTTTAAGGTATTTTTTAGGTTTTAAAGCAGTTGGCCCCTTTTTTTCAAAAAATACCCTTTTTTTGGCGACTTTTTATTTTGAAATCCCCTTTTTTGGACACTTTTTAAAAATTCTCAACGGTAACGCTGGTTATAAATAATATATATTACTCATACAAACGGTTGTCATTGATAGATATACAAATATTTCTGACAAAGTTATATTGGAGTGTAAAAAGTTTTTAAATTATTATTCCTCTTTAATGAAATTAAAATAAATTAAATTTCGATTTCCTATCCACAGATAAGACCGTGAGTTAAAAAATGTGAAATTAAAATTATTTAATTAATTTTTACATTCATTTGTACTAGAATTATTTTACTGAAAATTGTAATTTTCGTTCCTAAAAAAAATATAAATTACAAAAATATTAAGCAAAAAGTGGTTCCGTTCTTTATTGGTTACTATTAAGGATAAAAGGGAAAATTAAATTAAAAAAAAAAGTTTAAAAACCATGCACTAATATTCCTTATATATCTAATCAAACTTTGTCAATTTTATATTTTTAACACAAAATGAAGTCATATATAAAATTTATGAAAATATTTAAATTTTAATAGAAATTAAGTACTAACGTTTTATTTTGTTAAAACTTGTGTTATGCTGAGCTTAACTACATAAAAAAAATGTTGAAAGAAATTTAAAAATCCATTAAAAAATATTTTAATAAAAAATTTTATTTTTCGCTTCATAGAAAAAAGTCACCAATTAACAAATATATATGAAAATAATTAATTCAATTATTAACTTGTTTAAATTTGCACCTCTCACCAAAATGATTATATCAATTATTAAAAACTGTAAAAAATACAAAACAGAATAAAATTCCCAATTAATAAATTAATTAAATCAATCAAGTAGATGATTGAATGAATTAAAAATGTTTATAGGAAAAAAATCATACCAAAATTTATTTTTTATTTTATTTTTTCTTGAACATATTTATTAAATTTTGATGCAAAATTAAACAACTGAGTTAAATGTAAAAAAGACGGTAATAATTTTTTCTGTGTTTTACAAAATATTTTATTATATAAATTATATGCAAAAGGTGTTTGCGTTTTTCACTGTTTTAAAAATATCAGATATCAAGCTATAGTATCAGCTTTAAAAAATTAAAATCTATGAACTAATCTCAATGAAATAGTTTTTCAAATTTAGTAAATTTTTTATTTTTCCTGTAAATTCAGTTTTAATGAAATCCAAATTTCCAATCAAAATTTTATTAATAATTTAAGAAAAAATCAAAAAGATAAAATATATTGTTTTTAGATGAAGTTATAAATTTACGTTTTCAAAAGAAATAACAAAAAAAAAATGTTGAAATATATTTTTAACAATTATTTAAATAGAGCCATCGAAATTCATTTTTTTCAATACACATATTTTTGCTATATATCAGCTGATTTTGGCGCCCTCTACTGGCATGATTATATTTTCGAAAAATATGGGACATACATTTTTTAAAAGCTTATATTATTATCTATAAGAAAAATGAAAAATTTCTTAAAATTATTACTTTTGTATTTTTGCCAATGAAACGAATCACTGTGCAACGGTTCGAAAAAGATTTAGAGATTCAACGTAGACTCAAAGATTCAACGTTAGGATTTACTTATTGTTGAAAATTTGTGTACTTAAATGCTGCAGATTTGAAATATTCCAAACAATAACATTATGAGAAAGTTTCAGGTCATCAAATATTGCTTCAATGATTCCAATGCGAAATGAAATCATACCATCAGATTAGTAAAATCTCCGAATGGTTTTGAAAAGTTAGTTCGAATTTAGATTTTATGGACTCTTAAACTTCGGTTATTTTGGAGAAGTTTTTCCATTATACTTATGTGTAAAAAAAAAACACACTTAAATTTCAATATATTAGTGGGTTAATGAAACCTGAAATTTAACTAAAACAAAGCAATCATTCAAATAGTGGGCATGGCATCCACTCATTACTTCCTTCAAGCATATCAATATGAGCCAAGTTTCATTTCAATCGGTTCAGCATTTTGGAAACAAATATAATGTTAAATAAAATTAACAATATTATGATGAAAATGGGCGTAAAAAGGAGTGGTATCGTTCAAAAATATATTATAGTAATGCTAGTAGTATATAAAACCACAAAAATATATAAAAACTTAAAACTGAAATTCAATCCAAAGGAATCATTTTGTAAAACGAAACGACACAAGTTTGAAAGAAGAGCTTTTCATTATGACACAGAAAAAAGTTTTAATTGAAAAAATATGATATTTAACGAATTTTATTAAAACAAATAACACTATACGGCAAATTGAGGATCATCGTGTAGGAGCAGAATCATGCCATCTGCAATTGAAAGCTCTTTATATATGCAATTAACCCTCCAAAGGATTTTTCGCTAGTAAGCAAATTTTTTGTTTTATGACCATTTAAACTTTTCTATTTTTGCACCAAAGTAGTTTCAGATATATAAAAAAACTAATATAAATACAGTTCAAGGCTCAAATATTTTAACATAAATGTTTAAAGCATTAAATGGCGATATTTGATTAAAACTTTCTATTCATTAATCTCTAATATTAAGTATAAAAAAAATTATATAAAAGTCGATTAAAACTTTAGTTTAATAGGCTAAAATGTTCTTCAGAACTTTCTAAGTCAAATTTCACAAGGGGTCAAAGGTCTAAAGTTCATATGGTGAATCATTTATCCGAAAAAAATAATTAATGAAATTATTAGTAATTTTGTTTACGATTTCTATAAAACCTTCAATTTTATGTTATATTTCATTACAAAGATAAAGGGGGCGGACCACGCCCATTTTTGATTTCCAAGTTTATATCGACGTTAGAACTATTTATACAAAATTTCGTTGTCGTAGATGCTTTTTTTAAGAGATATCAGCAGAAAAGTATGAAATAAAGCTACAACGGACACCCTCTGTTTCTAGTTTTTAGCCCATAACTTTTTTGTTTATTAACCGATTTTTTCAATACCAAACAAACCTTATATAAGATAAATATCTGAGCCAAATTTTGTCTCCCTACGCTGTCCCGTTCGATCACTATCCTGCTTTCAACAGACAGACGGACATAGCAAGATCGACTCAGAATCTAACCAGGACCCAGATATATACTTATACAATATATACTTTATATACTTTATGGGGTCTTAAATGATTCCTTCGACATGTTACACACGGAATGACAAAATCAATATATCCCCCATCTTTTTGATGGTGGGTATAAAAAGATAGTTTTATGTTGAATAGAAATACAGTGGTGGTCAAAAAAAAAAAAAAAATTTTCTTGAAACAAAAATATTTGTTGATTCTGAAGAGTTAAACAAGAATCTGCATTCATTTTTTTTCTATCGGGTACTGATTTTTTTTATGTGCATTACTAATATCATCACCTTATTCAACGGATACACTATAAAATTCGAGAATGGTTTGTCGAATTTAGGCTATAACTCAAGAACCCTTTACACGATTTTGATAAGTGATGCATCAGAAGATGCATGCGAAAATTGTCTTTAAGGTGCGTTAAAAATATTTTTCATTTACTCAAGATTTTCAGAGTTATGGATCAAAATTTTCACCACTTTTCAAAAAAATAAATTTAAAAATTTTCGGCACTAATTACAGAATAACTACGGAGATATTAACTGGACAAAAAATTATATAAATTCAACTCAAAGACAATTTAGGTCGCTATATATTGAAGTTTAATTTATCTTAATTGGACAAACTGTTCTCGAGTAATACAAGTTTGACTGCCTAAAGGCGTGGTCATAGTATCCATGTCCATAAAAAAATCAATGCGTGATAGAACAAACGTAAAAGCTGATTCTTATTTAGCACGTTGAATTCATCTAATCCACTTATTTTTTTTATTTAAGACGAAACAAAACAAAAAAAAAAAAATTTTTTTGCCCACTAGTGTACTTCCACTTAGCTATAGGTAGCCAAACTTAACTGTGAATCTAATCAAAATTTGTGCATCAATTTTTACAATATGTGGCTTTATTTACATGCAGTTTTGCCAGCTTTGAGATGAAGGTGATAAATGTTTTTTATGTTTTCACTTTTAAAAAAGTTTTAGTAAAAGAAAGAAATCTTGAATTTTGCATGAAAAAAATTTTTTCCGACACTTATTTCGAAATATCTCCTAAACTATTGAGCGGATATTATTTATATAAATCGTGCATACCGTTCTCGAGTTATAATGAAATATACTCGAGTAATCGGCTTATTTAGGGCGCAATATTAGATACGCCGATAAAAAAAAATTCCGATCTGATGGAAAAAAATTGAAAGCAGATTCGAGTTTAGCATGCGGAATTCCATCTAGTCTAAATATTTTTTTTTTTTTTTTTGAAGAAGCTCAAAAAAAATTTTTTTTGTCGACCAGTGTAATTAAAAAATTGTTGGTATTAATAGAATTAATTTTAGTAGTTTTTCTTATACAAAATTGTTTGCTTTTATCTAATAAATAAATTTTAAAGAGTTTCTTAAGCTTTGAAGCAGTCGGACCCTTTTTTTCAAAAAATCCCCTTTTTTAGCGTCATTTTATTTTAAAATTTTGTACAGTTTTTAAAAATTCTCAGCTTCCAGTCGTTTATAAAAGACAAAATTTTTAAGATTTGTATGTAGATTGAGAATTAGTATATTCAATGTTGGTTCCTTAAAAGCGAAAAATAGATGCGTTAGAAGCGTTGATGAAAAATTTGAGCTGGTTTTACTCCCAAATGGATTAAAAGGACAAATTCTTTGGAGAACTTGCTTTCCTCTTTATTCAATGGTATTTCGTTTCTTAAAAGCGAAAATCATTGATGCAAACGCTGATAACGAATATGTTATCTCTATGTATGGTTAAATAAAAATTTCATTTCTTTATTACTTCCTTAAAGTATAAATAATTTTTGACTTTTTCGACTACAGATTGTAATAATTAAATGAAAAAAAGTATAAAATGATAATAATTTAAATCACTTTTATACTCTCTTGATTTTTGCATTAAATTAATGAATTTTTGAGAAATTTTCCTTCCATCTCTAGCAAGTATATTGTGAAAAATACTTTATGCACTGAACAAATTTATAAATATTAAAAATGCAGAATTAAGACTAAGAGCCAGAGAGGAAGAAAATATACACGAATAACTTCTTTTTCATCATTTTTAACATGTTTATAAAATTTTAATGAATATTCAGATATTTGAGTATCACAATAACAATGCTACAATACAGTTTAATACTAAAAGAGGTATGTTGTAGTAGTTGTTAAAGCAGCAGCATTTAAAATATATCGTCATCATCATTGTCAACATCAGGAGCAACATCATAAGTAACATTAATATTCGGTAGCGTTAGCTTCGACATCATTATGTGTGCATTGAACAAACAAATTGGGAACAGATATCATGCATCTACATTTTCTTTACGTATATGTACATGTATGGGTGTACTCACTCAGATACTTGCAATATTTATGAATTTATGAATGACGTGTTGTGACTTTATATATTCTTTTGCGTATTTCCATAGTGATATAAACACATGTTTGTGTGACATAATTGTGGTGGTGGTAGTGATGATAGTGGTCGTGAAAGTGGCAGTTTTTATAGCAGAGTTTATATACAAAAAATATGTTTAAATAAAAAAAATACAGTGGAGAGAAAGAAAAATAATTATTTGGCAATTAGATTAAAAACTAAAGACTGTTTTAAATGTTAATTTATATTATTTAATCAAAAATCGTTTTTAAAGAATTAGTCAAATTAAGAAATTGCACAAGCAAAAAATATAGATTTGTAAGTTAGTCTTACATTTATATCTATGATATTTAGTGTCAACCTATATTTTTATATTTCTACTCCTCACTGTGCATGCATATTTACAGAGACCAAGCAAGAAGTGTTTAGTAAATGATGCATTGGTTTTTATGTGTAGTTAAACATAAAATACATTATGCATAAGTATATGTATGTATGCATAAACATATGTGTATGTATTATTGTGCACAATATGCATTTTGGCATTATTATACACATAAATACACCTGTACAGGTGTATGTGTGCATAAATTTATTAAAAACTATATTTACCATATGATGTGTTTGCAAATCATTATGATGGATTTATTGTGGGTTCACAGAGTTTAAAACCTGTTGGAGATGATGTAAAAAATATCAGAAATAATAGTAATAAAAAAAAGAAACTACAAATTGCATTAAATATTTTCCAAATTATCATAATTAATCCAACTGATACTGGTGAGTTTCAACATTAATTTAAAAATTTAAGGTGTATTATAGCACTGGCATCAGCGGTTTTTAGGGAATAAATATGTAAATATAAAAGTAATGTGAATGGAACTTTAATTGAACAGTTGGAATTACAGCTATAAAATCAGTAAGCAAAAATTGTGGTTAAAATTAACCATTGTAGTAGTTAAGAAATAATAAAATTAAATTTTGAAATAATTTTTTGGAAAATTTCTTTGTGTAAAATATTTAATTACTAGAGAAATGAAAAAGAAACAAAATATTTTCATAAAATATTTAAAATGTAAGGATATTTAAACCACCTCCCTATTAAAATTACTTAAAAAAATACCTTGTTATTTTTGCTTGAAACATTTTAATGTAAATACGATAAAAAAATTTGTACCAAAAAATTAATAATCTACTAAAAACTTTTTATATCAACACTTTTATCTGACATTGATTAAGTGTTAAGTGCTGACCTAAAAAATAAACAAAAAAACAAACCCGTGTTTTTGTAAACATTTTTAACGAAAAAATCTTTTAATGGCAGGGATAAAATATAAAGACAAGATTATTACCCTTTTTTGTTTATGAATTTTAAAAGATACTAAATTTTAAACAATTTCCTTTAATACACCACTGTCTGTTGGGATGCTTCCGAAAATCCTTTATCAAACTTTTGACAGTTAGTCGTTCTTTTTTTTTTTCTCATTTCTAAATGTCAGGCAAAATTTTTCGCTTTTAAAATGATAGGATATATTTGTTTATATTTATGGGAATACATACATATTTATGTTTCATTACTAACAATCGGTATTTTGTTTGTACACATATAGGTGTTTAGAATTCAAATATTTTAAAATGTTGTAAATTATTAAATGACAGTTTTCTTTTTAAAGAAGGTAACTTCTTTAAGTTGGTTGTGCTTTAAAATTTAAAAATATTAGGACTGAACACAAAAACTTTACTGCCTTCCTAGATTTGTTGCGATAAATAAATTTGAGCTTGTATTGTTGTTTTATATATAAATTAAAGAAATGAATTTTCGATATACTTCTGTTCGACATAAAGGAACTGCTAATTAACCCAAATTGACCGGGAAATTTTTTTGTTTCAGATATTGATGAAATTTTCAAATATAAATCTATGAAGCCTTAGAAGCGTAACCTATTATATAAAATTTCATTTCGGACCATAGATCGGCCATAATGCCGTTACAATATGTAAGAAAAAAATTAATAATTAAAAAAAAAATATATATATTTTTTTGACAGATTTCCTCAGTGGATGAAACTTAATAATAGTTCTAGTATTGCATTGAAAAAAAATTTTACATACCAAACATTCATCATTATGAATACCCACTTGAGTTAGGGAAGTCATCTATATAACGTCTTTAGCTGTTGGTACTAAAATATCACCTTCATCATGATTATGAAAACTAATTGTATTACAAATCCGCTTTTGGATTGTGGAAGACATCCGCTCATTATGATTTTCAGAGTAGTAAATGGCTTTTGGGCTCCATAAGCAGTGTTGCCAGTTTAGCATTTTTAAGGCCTTTTTATTTTGCTTTTAGCCTCAAAAATTTCGTTTTCGCTTCTATCTTTTTTCTAACTTTTTTTCTTTCTTTTTTTAGTTTTTAAAATTTGAAGTTTTTATTCCTTATTACTAATTTTATTTTCACAAAATCATTCACTTAAGTTTTTTTGCATATTTTTTCACTCGATTTTTATTCTTAATTAAAATTTTCGCCCATTAGTTACCAAATATTTTAAAAATAATTATATCTTAAATCATAAATAATGTCAGCTTTTTATGGTTTTATTTTTTAAGGCATTTAGTCTTTTTTGACCTTTTTTAAAGTCCAATTTAGTCTTTTTATCCAAAGCTCCTGGCAACACTGCACCGAAGCTTTAATTAACTAAGTCTAAAAAAATACATTCCTTGACAAAATTTTCAAAGGAATTTATCGTACTACGAAAAAAAGTTTATGATATGCCTGGTGCACCCATATTATAACGTAGATATATACTTCATAAAAAAACAAGATTAAAATATTTTATATATTACTAGCTAATACCCGGTGTGCTACGCCACCCCACGAAATGAAATACATAGCAATTAAAGGATTAAAAAATATATTTATTTAGTAATTAAAATAAAACATTTTATTTCTTAAAAATTAGTTAGATTTTTCCCGTGCAAATTCAAGCTCTAATAGTTTCCCAGATATACTAATTTTTGTATTTAATTTTTATGGGAGGGACCATACCCCCATAATCCGCTAATTTATTAGACAAATATTTTAATGGATGTCAAATTTCTTTGTGCAAAATTTGAGCATTCCAACTCCAATAGTTTCCCAGATATACGAATTTTTGCATTTAATTCACATGGGAGGTACCATGCCCCTACCTCTAGTCCGCCCATATTTTCCTTAAATATTAATATTGATACCAAAGTGGTTCCGACAAAATTTTAGAACTCTAACTGTTATAGTTTCTCAGATATGATAATTTAATATTTTCTTTATATGGGAGGTGCCACGCCCACTATTGCTAGTGTACCAATTTTTGTCCAAAATATTCATATTGAAGCTAATGCTAGTCGTACAAAATTTGAGCTCTCTAACTTTTATAGTTTCCCAGATATAAAAATTTTGGTATTAACTTTATATGAGAGATGACACGCCCACTATTTCTTTTCCGCCCATTTTTGCACAAAATGTTCACATTAACACTTCAGTTTATTGTACAAAATTTGGGAAATGTAACTGTAATATTTTAATAAATTTACGGCATTTGGTATTGGCAAGCAATATTAGGCGTGGGATGTGCCACACCCCCTATTGCTAGTTCGCCTATTTTTTTCCAGAATGTTCATATAGGTGTCAAAGTTGTTCGTGCAAAATTTGAGGACTCTAGTATTACCAATTTTCGAGATATACTACTTTTAATAGATATTTAGTAAGTGAGCGTGGCACCTCGCCCACATGGAATTTCAAAATAAAAAGTAGCCTATTTTTCCTTCCAGGCATATAGAAACATATTGTGAAAAATTCAAGAAAATCGGTGTAGCCGTTTAGGCGGCTATAGACTTCAAACAAACATACATACATACAAACAAACCCACATTAATTTTTATATATATAGATAGATAGATACTATTTAATACCAATATAGTACTACTTGGTTATAAAAAAATCATAAAATATTTTTCTCAAAAGCTACACAGTGTGAAAAATATATAAATTTCTTTTTCATGTTAATTTTTTTACATTTCTAACAAAAAAATTTAAAAAGTTTCAAAAACAATAATTTGCTTCCAAATATCATCTTAATATTATTATCTTAATATTATTATCATCTTAATATCTTCTATCATCTTAATATTATTAAGAAGGTTCCATATGATGAAATTTATTTCAGATTTTTTTTTTTTTTTTTTTTTTTTTAATTTTGAATATTTCAAATGCTATATGAGGAAAATCAAAATATTTCGAAATTGTTTGAAACCTACATATGTACTTTGAGTCTCTTGTATTGCCAAAGTTTGTTTTAATATTAGGAAAAGTGTTGATGGCTTTTTGTAGATCTTACAAAATTAATAACAAATAATCATTCGCGTAAAATCTCGTGGAAATACAGGCACTTGAAACAAAAAAGGTGTAAAAAAGCTGAGTTAAAATCGACGATTTTTTAATTCATTTTAGTTTTACACTGACAATTTACAACATATTTACTTAAACCATTAACCAGTCGAAAGATAAGGCTACGAAATTCATTTGCTGTATAATAAGTATCCGATTTACTATCCGCTGAAAAGTTATGTGGTGATAAAAAATTAAACCAATACAGAAAATTCACTGAATGAATTTAAATTTAGAGGGCACAATTTTAAAGACCAAGTAATTAAAGACGGAGTGAAATTGTGCAAAATATAGTATAAACTGGATTTATTATGAAATGACACGTCGTAGTCAAAATGGCGTTAAAAAATTATATGCAATTTCGAACTCCCATGCTATGGGATGCTATCCAGCTCCCTTTTTTATACCATTTTTTTTTTTTTTTTGATGCTTTTCGTGCTCTTTCAAATGCAAGTCCAAAGAAATAACACCTGCAACTATAATGTTGTAGGATTTTAAAGTAAAATTTTCTAATGGCTTTATTGTATTTCTTTTCCAAAAAGTCAACATAGTATACAGCAGCATACTGACCACTTTTCAAATATTTCCTATACAAATCTTTTCAGTTAAAAATTTTTTCATTTAATTTATTTTTCAAATAACTTAAACCAAGAGTAAATGACTTTTAAAATTTTGTTGTTGCACGTGCATTAAACTTATAAACCTTAATCACACTTTTCAAAATAAATTTTATTTAAATTATATTATCATGATTTGTATACCAGTAGGAATACTTAAAATGCTAAAGTCAATCAAACGAAACAAAAACAACAATACGAAAATACTTTTATTTGCATTTTTCTATGCTAAAGATTGCAAATATTAAATAAAATGAATCTATA
This sequence comes from Protophormia terraenovae, assembly GCA_951394005.1. Taxonomy (NCBI): domain Eukaryota; kingdom Metazoa; phylum Arthropoda; class Insecta; order Diptera; family Calliphoridae; genus Protophormia; species Protophormia terraenovae. The sequence continues at coordinate 94,039,195 of OX596076.1, forward strand.
TTTGTGCCACTAATATAAATACGCACACACTTGTACACACTCAGAGCAAAGCAAACGAATGACTAAAGAAATAGAAGGATAAATGAATGAATGGATGAATATCCTTAGTTTGAACAGCTGACGCTAATACGACAACTAACATTTTAACACAAAAGCTGCTACTTCAGTTACTGTTGCTGCTATTGCTGGTCGTATTGGTATTGCAACAACTATACTCCTGTTGTGGCAGCTAGTAAGTATTAGAAAAGTGGAGACATCGAAATAACATCGGAATAATATTTAAATATTATATAGAAATACAAACAGAAATTTCAACATTCAGCAAAATGTTTGCATGTACTCTTTTCAAGCACATGAGTTTCAATGGATAAATAAAAGAAACAAAAAATTAAATAAGGAAAGAAATAATTTAAGTTGGTTTACATTGGAAGAAGCTGGCTACTAAAAAGAGTGAATAAAGTCATTAGTTAATAAGAGAATATTTTAAATCTAAAACCAATCAAAAATTCTGTCTTGAAAATTTCACATTTTTTTATTACTTGTTTCCCTGAACCCATTCCTTATACTCGTTAAATAGTAAATAACTTAAATATACATGCACGAAAAACTCACCTACATTTTTGCACAGCAGGTGCAAAAAATTCTCCAACTTTTTTTTCAGACTGCTGTTACTCCTTTATGTATGTATTTGAAAAATATGTTCTTTCAATACTGTGTCAAAATCCATAGAAAACACTTAAACACACCCTCATTTGGTATGTGTGTCAATTTAACTATAAGTTTTTATGCGATTTTTTTATTTTTTTATTCATATTTACCATCGTCATCGCCAAAATCATTTTATTTTATATTTTTATTACAATGACATAAAGTTTATCTGTGAGTTGAAATGTTTAAATGTGTGTGTGGATTTTATTATTTAAAAAATAATTTAATTTAGTTGTTTTTATTGCAACATTTGTCGTTGTTATTGTTTTGTTTGTGAATTTATATTACCAGTATTTAGACTAAATGATGCATATTATTTTATGCGATTGTTTGTAGGCAAATTACCAAACACAAATGTTTATTTTGCTTTTTTTTTTTTTTTTTTGTTGCTATTAATATTACTAAGCTTGAAAAACACAATTGGTTGTGTTAATAATGTGCGAAATTTTAAAGGATTTTGGTTTTAGTATTGCAAAATATTTTATAAATTTGTTCGAATGTCATGGAATGAACAAACTAAGGCACCTATTTATTTTGTAAATTAGTGGTAACATATACCTTTATTTAGCTTTATTTACAGTTTATTCTCGACTAAGTGACAAATGAATTATTGTGATAGTAAAAAGAAATTATGATAATAAAAAAAAAATTAATTTAATTTTTTTTTATAATTGTTTGATTATAAAATGCTCGAATCGAATTAAAATGTATGAAGGAGTTGTAGAGGAAGATCTAGGCTTTCAAAAAAATCATCCTTTAGCTCCCTGTGATAACGCGAGATAAGCTGCAGGATACTATAGTTGACTACCTCGAGTGTGCAAAAGTTTAAGTATATCGTTACTTCTACAAATTAAGTCCGATAAGGTAAAGAAAATCGTACATACCTAAGTTATTTCTTACTGCTAAGAAGAAACTTGAATTTTTGCCTCGACTTCATTTAACTTATTAGGGATAATTCCCTGAGGTGTATGAGAGAAAAATTTTCTAAAAATATTCTGTAATTTGCAATACATTTTGAAATAATATGCACAAAAAATGTTTCAATTACTTCAATGCTTAATTCCATTTACATAAAACTAACCTGCTGGTTTCCTTACTTTTTCCAAATTTGAAAAATTTTCGTACAGTCATTATCAGTTGATGCTGGCAGAATCTTCGCAGCTTGTGTCTCAAAAATTGTTATTGCTAATGCTCGAAGCAATGTTGGAGATAAGTTTAAAACCCAAAAGCAATGTCTTACAAAGTTCATAGTATGACAAGCTTTTTGCAGTTGCGGCAAAACAGGAAAGTCATTTGATACATTCGGATCTATAAATACCAAAATATGCATAAAGGAATATTTGCAAAAAAGACTTTTTCTTTTCTTAAAAAGCACAACGTGTCCACATATCTTTGGACCCATTTGGTATCATGTCACTACGGTAAGAAAGCTCTGGAGTGGTACCAAATCAATAACATAGTTCTAGTACCAAGACAGGTCAATTTTCAAAATTGTCCATAGCTTAGACCAGTGGAGAGATATTGAGCTCTTGTGAAAAGAGAATTCAAGAGCACAAAAAAGGTGTCCCAAAATACCGAAGATTTTAACAGAAGATGTGCACACTGTTCCAAAAAAGTGACTGGAGCAACTATGAAATCTCCAAAGAAAGAGTTTTAAAAAATGGTTCACAATTTTATAATTATTGGTTAGAACCATAAAAATTATATATTTCTGTGATCTGTGCTAAATTATCAAATGATTAAAAAAATAATGGAAACTCTAAGATCAACCGTTTCCAAGTTATTGAATATTATGTATGTTAAGAATTTTTCGATCTCACTCCTTAGCTTTTTTGTTAGCCTTTTTTATTCTTGACATTGCCTTAAAAAGGATAAAAATTTATAAATTTTATTTGTACAGAATTATCAATTTAAGCACTTTTGTGTATTAATTCGCAGAAAAATATGGAAATTATTTATATTTAATGAAAATTTTCGTCTGCGGCGTTTAATTCTAGAAAAATATTACAATTATTTTTTGACAAACTTTATTACCCATAGAAACTAATTACAGTTTATTTAATTTTATTTACAAATTTACTAAAATATCTTTAAGAAATACGGTAATCTAATGAAGAAAAAAAAAAAAAAAAAATTAGTTCTTCTTTTTTCTCATGTCCTGGCAACACTGGTCATTATGCTTGCCAAAAACTAAGACTTATTAAAAATTTCATAATTTAATAAGAACTTAATAATTTTATCAAGTAGTTCGCAAAATATAGCGATTTAAATGTATAAAATAGGTAAAATATAAAGTTGTATACACAAAATTACAAATTATTGAGGTGTCATATTTTGAAAATCAAAATTGTATCAAAAAGTATAGTAAAATATTTTAATACGACATAAAATTAACGTGACCAGAGGGTTTTTGTCAAAAAAGTGGGACCCGAGATTCTGAAAATAATTGTATGGAAAAAGCGGGATTTTGAAAAGTTTTGTTAAAAAAGAGGGATTTTCTTTTTATATCTCAATTAAAAAAACTTAATCAGCTGATCAGGATTGATAAAAAAACTTGATACCTTTTGAATTTGATAGCAATAGTTTCTCTTAAATAATTTTTAAACCCGTTTACAATAAAACCAAGGTTGGTTGCATTTACCGCAAAAAAAAAAAAAAAAAAAACACATTCAGAAATAATTGAAAAAAAAAAAAAAAAAAACGTTAGCGTTATTCTTTGGTTTAAGAAATATTATTATTTTTAATAAAGTTGAAATAAAACTTGTAATAAAGTTATGGCTACCCCAGCTCATCCTTATAATACTAGACTACAGATTATGTTTTATGGTTCTCAACCGATACTTCGAAATTTCTGAAACAACAGTTACTCATAAAATACCATTACCAAAATAATTCGAAATACCGTTACCTCTAAAAAATCGTTATCAAAATAATCTGATAAAACCTTTTTACCTTTTTTAACCGAAAACCAAAAATTAAAATAACAAGGTTTTCGTAAGCACTAACTTTAAGTAAATTTAATCGAAAATATTGTTCCAGATATTTATTAAAGATATAATATGAAAATATCCATGTTAACCTTGAGATCAAAGTTCATGTTAAAACATCTTTTTGAAATGGCACATTTAAGTAAATAAAATTGGTAAAAATTATTTTTATACTCTAAAAATCTCTCTGAAAGAACAAAAGTTCTACCTCCAAAAATGTATTTATATTTTATTCCAATATTCTTAAAATAATTAAAATTGTAAACCTATTTCTGGAAAAAAATTCTAAACTTTTTTGGTAAAAATATATAAGACTTGAGATTTTTCATTCACTGGTAGAGAATTGAAGATATGTTAACAAATTTTTATTTTAACAAGTTTAATAATGCGTATCATTTTGTAATTATCAAAAACGATTTGTAAAAAATGATCAACTTTTCAGAGGAAAAAAATATTTTTTGTTACATTTAAATATTGGTAAGAATGTTATAGAAAACGTAAATAAGGAAATCGTATAAGAAATTTTTAGAGTTATAAAAGCGGGATTTCTTAATAAAAAGCGGGAAAAATATTTTAGGCGGGATCGAAGTTTAAAAAGCGGGATAATCTCGCCAAAAGCAGGATGTTTGGTGGCTAAATTGGACTTTAAAAAACATCAAAAAGCTAAATGCCCCAAAAAATAAAGCCAGGACAAAAAAAAAAAAAAAAAGTAAAAATGGACTTCAATTATGAAATTGCTTATATTAATTAATTTTTAATTGATTTTGCTACAACCATCAAAATGATAATATAAATAACTATAATAATTGGTTTTATTAATGCTTGTTTTTCTTAAACAAATATAATGAGCTGAAAATTTTTGGAAATTAACATAAATTTATGTAATTTCTACATTTTTATAGGCAAGTTTTTAAAATTTCTTTTTATATTATTAAGAGCTGTAAATTTATTGTAAACTAATTATAAAATTAATTATATTAATAAATTATATAATTAAATTCCAGTATAAAATTAGTTAACAATTTTATTAAAAAATGAAATTGAAAAGATTCGACTGTGCCTGTGCGTATTGCCCGTTATCTCAGTTATTATGAACCGATTTATTTTATTTTTTAGCAAAAAAATTCAGAAAGAAATATCCGAGCATTATTTGCAAAACGAAGTCCCTAGTGTATACAGAGGCTTTAGAAACTGGAAAACGGGTTATTTAAGCATATCTCCGCAATGTATGAACCGATCTTTCTGAATTTCAATAGCAAAATTTTCGAAAGGATTTCCGATCGTTTGACATATATATTATATATGCCATTTATCGGTGGGCTTCATAAACGCCATTTCAACCGACACACGGACGGACATGGTCCTATCGTCATCGCTTCTTACAAGAATCCCAAAAATATAAACTTTTTTGTTCTCCGACAAAAATTTTGGAAATTGCAAACGTAATGACAAACTTATATATACCCTTTACACCTGTGGTGAAGGGTATAATAATTTGAAATATTTTTATTTCAAATATATTTCAAATATATTTTAATATTATAACCCACCGAACAACATTAAACCAAAAATTATGAAAATATATATTATTCAATAACATGTAGACAATTGTCTGTTTTGAAGTTTATTCTACAAATTAGCGAATTATAAATTTGGGAAAAATTTGTTTTTCCATGTATGCCCCCGTTTCTGATAAACAAAAGCTAGTTGTTCCAATTTTTAACCTGAAATTAAAATTTTTATGTGATTTATGCACTTTACTTAAATTTTGGGAAGTACTTTATTTATGGTTACCAATCATGTAGTATTGCTAAATTTTATTAAAATCTATTATTTTGTTATTACATGAACAAAAAAAATAAAAATTAAAAATAATCATTAAGAACCTGCAAAAAGAAAAGCACAATCATATCTTAACAAAAAATTGCTCCACGAAATTACTTATGTAAAGTTTTCGTTAATTTTCTCCAAAACGCGCCAAAAAATTTCATTATTTTTTTATAAAACACATAATTTGTGTTACTAAGCCTATTTATAAACGAAGAAAATTTGTAAAAATTTAGCAAAGTAACAAAGAAACTCCAAAACTAAATAGTTTTTCAGCTTTTCAGGGACGATATACCCTTTACATCTGTGGTGAAGTTTATAAAAATATTCAGAAAAATTGATGGGAAAATACTATATTTTTGTAATAAAGAATAGCCATTTTTTTACACTATTTTCAGTGTGATGAATTTGAACATTATACATAAAATTAGGATATATGTAAAAAAGAAAAATACTCATATACCCTAAGAGTTATTCCCCAAAATTCAATCGTAAATATGTACACTGGTTGGGGTATTACGCGTTTATGCTAATGTTTGTAACGCACAGAAAAAATATTATGTCCTCTTCTACAACTCTTTCATAAATTTTAATTCGACCCGACCAGTAGTTTAGGAGATACAGATTAATTATTAAAAATTTTGCGTATGCACAAGTACACTAAATTACATTAATTAAAAAATAAATAATTGCATTTAAAACATTTTCACTAAATGGCACTTACTCATCACTTGTGGGTCTACTCTGTTTTCCAAAAAAAAAAAAAAAAAAAAACGTTTTGCTTGATTATTGTCTGTGCTGTTTAGACAGCATGCTGTTCAATGATCTTGAATAATTTTTTTTTTTTTTTTTTTCTTTATATATGTATAAAATCTGTTTTCCTTAACATAATATAAATACAAAGAAATAAAGAAACAACCTAAAACAGCTTTCTTCTCTAAATAGGATTTTGTAGACCCATTAGGGAGGATTATTTTGAAATTAAAAAAAAAAAAAAAAAAAAAAAAACACAAGACAAGACAAACTATATACATATTGTTTAAGATAAAAATTATTATAGGGATTACATTTTTATCCTGTTTTGTGATATTAAATTAAGTAAAAGAAATAAGAAAATAAAAAATTAAAAATATGTTTTGAAACCAATATATTTGAGAGACAAAATAAAAGCAGTTTAAAATGAGTGACATTTAAAAGATGCTATTTAAAAGGTTTATAAATATACTTAAATGTTATTGGCATTATATAAAGGTAATTTTAAAATTTAGGCTGAAAACATAATACCAATAAATATTATACTCATAAAACTTTTAAGATAATTTATTGTACATTAAAGAAATAAAAGTAAAATAAAATAAATTAAAAGCAGTAGGTATAATTTGTTTTATAATGGAGCTTAAAATTTTATTTTATTATTTTTGTCTATTTAATTTTATTTTGGAAAACTTTAATAAACTTTTAGTAATCGATTGAAGTTTATAAAAATTATTTACTACGGACTAATAAATTAACACTTATAATGATGCATATTATCAAAAATTAACATCTAAAAGCTATTTCATTAGATAAACTTTATTTCAAAAATCTCTTAAAATTACAAAAATTTTAAATTTAAATTCTTTTAAAAATTTATATTAAATATATTCTTTGTTTTTTCATTGATTTCATCTTCATTATCAATGAATTATTAATGTCTGTATATCAGCCACACAAGCGTGAATGGTAAACATGGATTTTATTTTTCGTAAAATAACATTTATCTTCGAGCATCTAAATGTTGCAAATGGAATAATTTAGTTTACTAGTAGGACTTTATTTCAGTTCATTTTATTTTATTCTACGATATATCCTTCCTTCTATTTGTTTTTGTTAGTCTGCTTGTTTGAGTGTTAAACAAATAAGATATTTCTACGAAATGTTTTTGTTTTTGAACTTAAATGTGCTTTAAATTGCCATTTTGTTTATGTTTGAGTTAGTGAAATTTAAAAATAATACTGACCTTTGAACTGTATCTTCATTGGAAATCTGTAAAATAAACAAGATAAGAAATAAAAATAAAATAAATGCTAATTTTATAAATAGCTTTTAATAATATCAGGACAAAGTATAAAAGCCTGGTAGAAAGTAAGTAATGTAACAAAAATGTTAATATAAAAGTCTTTCCACAGAAACAGTAATTTCATATTTAAAGCTAAAGGAAAATTGATATCAATATTATAATGTTTACATTATAAATGAAATGAAAGTAAAATTTAAATATACTTTTATATCCTATATACATTTTTAATTCATCCGATCAACTACTTGATTGATTTAATTTATTAATTGGGAATTTTTTTCTGTTTTGTACAGTTTTTAGTAATTGATATAATCATTTTGGTGAGAGGTGCAAATTTAAACAAGTTTTTAATTGAATGAATTATTTTCTAACATATTTGTTAATTGGTGACTTTTTTCTGTGTATAGAGTATATATTATCTAAGTCCTGCTTAGATTCTGAATCGATCTAGCTATTTCTGTCCGTCTGTCAATTTTTTAAAGCAGGATAGGACTCAAACGTGACTCAAATATTTATCTTACTTAAGGCTTGTTATTGAAAATGGACAAATCTTTTAAGAAACAAAAAACTTATGGACTATAAATACAGGATATCCGTTGTAGCATCATTTCATATTTTTCTGCTGATATCTCTTAAACAAAAGCATTTACGACAAAGAAATTTTGTACAGATAGTTTGAGAGTCAATAAAAATTTGGAAATAAAAATGGATATGGTCCGCCCACCTCCCATGTAACGTAAAATTTAAAAAAGTTGAAGGTGGGTATATAAATTTGGCCAAGTCGAATATAACATACTGTTCATTTATTGTTGATCCTGATTATTTTTTATTTCTTTGTTTTATATTTCATTAAACACCTCATCTGTGAATACCCTATTATATTATTATCTCATTTAATTTATATAATTATCCACAAAAGTACTCTAGCTGCGATTCAATCGATATATACAATATAATTTGCCATATTCAAAGACACCTGATATTGTAAAATCAGTCACTGTTTCTCCGGTTCTCGTATCAAATCCGAATGTCAGGGCATTTTAATTGCCTGTTTTGGATACTGGATTCTGCTTGAGTTGTTAAATTTGGCACTTCGATCTCTGTTGTTAGTTTTCGGCGTTGCAATTTCGATTAGTAATATCGGCACTGTGAACTCGGTCGTCTGTAGAATTGTATCGTCTGTTATTTTCTTTAAATTAAGTCTGAATTTTGTAATCCTGTTGCAAGAAATTGATATCTCTAAGTATAATTAACTTTCCTGAAGTATAAGAACCCGTATTACCTGAGAAGTAACCGACTGAATTTCTACGTATCATCATGCTGCAATACGATAATTTTTATAATAAGTTATCTAGCACAAAAGTATTTATCATAATTTATTGTTACCGATGACTAAAAATACTGAATTATTAATAAGTTATCTTCTGAAATAATGATATAAGATTTATTTATTATTATTCCTTTTTTAATTTTATTCCGTATACGTTACATAACTTTTTCTATTTTTATTCAGCACCCATTTGACTATAGAAAGTTAGGCCCTGTTTTATACCGATCCCTTAATATAAACATAAGTGCAAATTTAGTTAAGAAACAATTAAGTAAAAGCATACACTTAAGTAATTTTTTAGTTTTATAATTTAAAACATAGGTTGACAAGAATGTAAAAAAAAGGTTTAATTTTTTATGTACTTACATTAGCTTAAACTCATATTTATATTTTATTCATTCTAAATATTTCCTCATAATTATTTCAACTTTTTATTGAAAATCTTTTACTTAATCTTATTATTTGCTAATAATAATGCCAAAAATCATTAACAATACCAAAGTTCCTTTTTTTGGGCAAAACATTTTTTGATGACACCATAATGTAGCATCAAAAACAAATTAAAGAAAAAACCCCAAAAACGTAGTAAAAATTCTCTATTTGCAGGGATTTTTTAATGTGAGTTTCACATTTCTATTGGATTTTAGGATTTTAGATTTATATTTTTGTTTCCGAAATATTGTGTTAAAACTATAATATTTTATCGTTAAACTTTTATATTTTTTGTTAATTTCATTTTTTGTTTCACAAAATTCCATTATAAGGACTGCGCACGAAAAAATCCGTGCAAATCTGCTTACAGAAACTAAACCAGTGGGCGAATTTTTTTAAAGTGATTTTTTTTAATGACTGTTATGTTCAAGTTCTAAACATAAAAGAATAAATTAGTTCCTGTTGGTTTTTAAGGAAATATCTGATCTTTTCCAGAATTATTCTAATTAAAGGTTTTGTTGTGTTTCGGTCACTTTTATTCTCGAATAAGTCCATTTATTTTTAAACTCCGTTTCATTTTATGCTGAGCTTTTAATGTCCTTTAAATTATTTAGTCCAATATCTTTTAATTGCACGGAGTTTCGGACAATTTAATGGATTAGCCTCCATCGGTACAAACTCTTACAATTTCTTGGTCACAACTCCATTGTTTTGTTGTTGTAATGAGAAGAAGTGGGAACAGGTCAGAAAACAGGGGATACACTGAATTTTATTAGAAAAGGGAGAAGTCTTTTCCAAAGGCACTCATTCTCGTATATTTCTGTTTTAATGCAACCATTTTTTTAGAATGAAGTGCTTCATTCCAGCGTATGCATATGACTTCCCAAATCAAAAACTTTCTTGGGAATTTTGATTTCTCTGAAACACGAAATTTTTCTGCAATAATCCCTCTTCCATCTGCGACATAGAATTCCCCACTAGGAAGTTGAAAAAGTCACCCTGTATGAACGTTTCATCGTTTACTATACAGAAATAAAATTTCTGAAAAAATTCGTCCGAAGTACTTTCATTTTATTTTTTACCTCCAAATTCATGCTTGCGTTTCTATTAGGATTTTTTTCTTACTTTATAGGTCTTCACTATAGACTTCCTTTTAAATTTTCTTATAAAAATTCAAAGCAATTAACTTTCTGCGACACTTTTCTTCCAAAGATGAGGTGAATTTCTCTCAAAATCCTTTCTATTTTGCCTGAGTCCTACAGCCTGAAGATACTATTTGTCTTCCATTACCAGGTTACGATTCAATGACCATGACTTCTTTTTATAATATTATATCCCAAGAAACTGTATTTTGTGGCACAACAGTCTTCTTTGCAATTATTTTATATGACCAATGCAACATTTCATGAAAAATTTGAATTGTATGTTTATGTGTTTTTTTTTAAACTTTCATTTTAAGAAAAAACAATTTTGCTATTACCATGAAACTTAGCACATAGCAAGTGAGCATAATTGCAAGTACATCCCTGTTAACAGAATTATTAATTTTCCACCACATCAAAAGTTATAAGCCCAAGAGCATGCACGGATTTTTTCGTACGCAGTTCATGATTGAATTTAACATAGTTATTTCAAATATGTAATTTTTTAAGACATACATTTTATTTGTATAATATTTTAAAAATGGAATAAATACATAATTCAACATATTTCTAATATATTTTAAAATTCCATTTTGGAAAAAAATTATAACTTCTCAGGAAAAATTTGTATTAGTTCTATAACTGGTACCAGAACACATGGAAATAGCCTGTACTTGTTCTACTTAGGCGTTATGACCAATGATTTTTGTTTGAAATTGTCACCTCCAGAACTAGTTCTGGGCAAGTGTTAGCTAGCCAGTACCCATTCTATGGAACGGTTCTAGAACCAGTTCTTTAATCAATGATTTTTTTTAAATTGTCACATTCAGAGCTAGTTATATAGAAGCGTTAGGGAACGGTTTCAGAATCTGTTTTTTTGGGCTATTTCCTAAAGGCCGCTTTTAAAATCAATTTAATTTTGTATATTTTTATTTTTTTTTTAATTTTTGAATTTTTTTTTTTAAACCGTTCTAGGAAGTCATTCGAGAACCAGTAATTTGTTCTTATAAGTGATGTAGAAGTCATACAGAATTAGATCTTAAGCACTAGTTCTCTAAAACATTCCTTAAAACGAATTTAGAATCTGAATAATGTTCTACTCCATTATTGTCAGAATTAGTTGTGATACCACTAGTTCTGAAGATCTTATTAAAGAATCTGAAGTGGTTCTGATTTCACCAGTTCTAGAACTAAAGTTTTAAGAACATGTTCTAAATTTTTTCCTGGTTTGATATATTATTTAAAATATAAATTTTAAATAATTTTAAATAATTGTGTACCTACCCAGCAACAACTTTTTGGTTTTCGATAATGACGACTACTTATTAAAGTACTTTCCTGGAAAGTAGGCGTCATTATTATTTGCCTTCTCTACATTACATAAATAAGTACTCAATAGTATAATTGCAGAGTAAGTTGCAATCACATGGATCAGTTGTCTAGAGCGCAGGATTAGCAACCAGAAGGTTGCCGGTTCAACCCCATTCTGATGCTATTCGTTTTTTTAATAAAATGTTTTAAAAATATACTTTATGCTAAAACAAGTTTTTTATCTTTGAATATTAAGTGCGGGATGGTGTACTGAGTAGGACATTAGTCATTAAAAACGACTAGTTAAAAGGGTCCCAAGTTCAAAACTCACTGACGGCAAATTTTTTATTTTTTGTTTTTTATTTTTTATTTTTGTTGAGGTACATGTTTTTTAGTATCACTAGAGTCTAAAAATAACTATTAGAATTCATGGACAACTCGAACAAAAATAACTAGTTATTGAGACAAAAAATAAGTAGTTTATTTTTATTTCCAATTATACCTGCTAGCTTACCAGGAAAGCAAAGTTTTTGCTGGGTAAGACCTTTAATTTAAATTTTAAACCTTTGAAACGGTCTCCTGAAAAGTAGTTTTTCCTTTTTGTCACAGATATGTTACTTATAAAGGATTCAAATTTCTTCTTTACTCCTTATTTAATTTCCGTGAGTAAGTATCATAAAGTTTTTTTTTCACATAATCTCCTATAATAATAAAAATTTTAAACATTATTAGATTATAGTGAAAGTGTTTTAATCTTAATTTTTAAAGAACACATAAAATATATAGCATAGAAAAAAATGGGTTTATTTTAAATACTACATAAAGACACTTAGTATATTTTTTACGTTTCTATCAATATTTTTTCATACTACAAACCCAGCAGGAAATATGTTAGTGCTTCTTCCCAACAGACCTTTCTGAACGCCTCCGAACAAACTTTAAACACATTCCTTTTTGCCTTCTGTAAAAATTCCTTAAAGAATGCCTCGACTTCCTTTAAAAAGAAATCCGGTACTAATTCTTGTTTTCATTTCATTAGATGCGAAATAGAAGGTGTCAATCACCTACTAACTTTCTCATTATAAACATAAAAAATTTTAACTACGAGACTTGCAAAGCTCAAACTCATTTAGTCTTGTTTTAAGTGTCGATGAAGAAGGTAGTCCTCATGTCTTTTTTTATATATTTCATACTCTTTTTTAATAGCATTGATAATATAAGAGAGCATATTTATTTATTTAAGAGTTCTTGCCTTTTCGCTTCTTTTTGGAAGGGAGAAGGGAAGGCCTTGCCTCCAATGAGACGCCGTGTAAAAAAGAAATAGTGTTGCAATGCGAGTGGCAGGCCTTGTAGATCCTAAATAAGGCATTTTAGAATGTATCTTTAGCCTTTCTATTTCCGACTAGGAACATACTAACAAATCCATTTATAAATTATGAAAAAAGTTTCCATAGACTTAAATATTTATTACTTATTTATGACCAAACAAGGAAAAAGAAATGAATTGAAAGTCATAAACATATGAAAGTGTTGGAGAAAATAAAGAAAAACTATAAAAAGCACATAAAACAATATTTTTTCACACTGAAACATGTATAGACTCAGATACAGATACATTAAAAACATATGTAATTTTACATTTAAATTAGGATTGCTCAATATTGTGGTAAATAATTGAAGAAAAAATCTTAATTATGACAATAACTAAAATGTATGTATTTATACCGTTTTATTCTGGGGACATCAACATAAGTAAATGGTTATGTAACATCTTGTTCTAATCATCTTAGGAAGTTTAAATTTGGATAAAATATATTAAATTTCATTTGCTTTCATAATTTTAGATATGTTTAAATGTTTCACTCTGAAATTAATTTTTGATCTCCTTAATGTATATATAACATTTCATACTCTCACATTTTAAATCGAACAGACGTTTTTATTTATAAAAGTTATCAGAAATGACCATTTCCTTAGATGATATGCCGCAAGAAAGGATAATAGAAAATACAATATAAATAGCAGCAGCTACAAAACCAACAAATACGTTATTATGATATAAAATACATATTTTTTATTTTTTGTCAAATGTGACAATAAAGAGCAGCATTACAAATAAATAAGGAGGTGCTATATAAAAATATCATCAATAACAAATATAATCACACGTATAAAGATGTATCTGTAACCACTAAAACACATACATTTTTAAATACATATGTATGTATTGAAGTGTGAATATGAGTAAGTGTTTTTGGTCCCTATTATTGTCACACATACACATACATATGTACAATTGTAAAGTATTTTTGGTCATATTATTTATGACTTTGCATGTGGTATTGGTAATAGAAATTTAGATACATATGTACATACGTACATATGTATTTGTTACATACGTAAGTGAGAGTATGTTTTTTATAGATGTTTATATGTGTGCTAAAAGAGTCAATATTATTTTTTGCTATGACATCAATATTACAAACCATAAACAGCATAACAAACAATAGAGAAATAATATTCTTTAAAAGATTTATGATTTTTTCTTTGTAAAAAAAAATGGAAATGACTATTGAACAGAGTATTAATCTGAAGATCCTTTTTGCAGTTTTATAGTTATTTAAAGTCAAAATATCTTTGACTAAAGCAGTACATAAAACACTTATATTTCATTATATTTATTTTCATATAAATACCAAAATCTTCGAGTTCTATTATAAAATATAGTCTTTAATTGTTTAAACTAAGTTGTTTGAAATATATCGACCCATTACGTATATATTAATTTCAACAAATAAACTAATCATTTTTTTTAGGTTGTTTCACAGTATAGTGATATAAAAATATTTATAAATGCACTGAAACTATTAGTAACTAATAATAATAGTAAAGTTTATAAACAGCTATTTATGTATGTCATCATAAAGAATTACATGAATACTTACATCATAATGTATATTTTTACACTCCTCATAGCAATCCCTCGAGGAACTGTGTTTTTTTATAACTAAATTGAAATACGTTAATTTCTTATTGAAAAACAGTCTGTCACTTCAAATTTGGTTATATCTGGTTATATAACTATTTTCTGCTGAACTGGTTTGGCTGGTTTACAAACTGCATATAAAAACAGCAAAAAACCTGGGTGATCTTCATTCAAATAGTTCAATTAATTTGGACGTGAGCGTGTTTACAACAGACGGACATAGCTAAATCGACTCAGAATTTGACATGGACCAAGAATATATATATAGAATTATTTTCTTCGTGTTACAAACGCTACGACAAGCTCAGTATAGCGTATAATATAATGACAGATAAGATATAGATACATTTTGAGAAAAAAAAAAAAAAAAAACATACTTTTCTTTACCAAAACAGAGTTTTTGGATTAAAGCTTTTGTACAATTTTTTGGTAATAAATCTGTATCTCCTAAATTACTGTTCTATAAATGAAGTCCGATTTGTATGAAAAACGGTTACAATGAAAAATATACACAATTCCTTCATTTTTTTCTCAAAATTCCGTTAATGAAAAAAAAGTTTTCTTCATATATTTCAAAAGATAAGATTTCACAAATGGTTAATAAAGAAATTTTGAATTGATTTAAGTTTGCACCCTACATCCAGCATTCTTCAAAAATGGTGAACTTTTCAAACAAAAGTTTCATTTTTATCGATTAATAAAAAAATGTCACGCAAGCCTTTTTAAATTTATTGACCATATTTTATCAAAAAAATATATTAAGAACGATTTGACACTAAATTGCTTCCCGCCCGTCCAAAAACGAATGCAGGATTGGAGATTTTATGAAAAAAGTAAATTTTTTAAATGACCTTTTTAACTGCAAACGATAACTTAGGTGGGTGAACTTATTTTTATACCCACCATCAAAAAGATGGGGGGTATATTGATTTTGTCATTCCGTGTGTAGCATGTCGAAGGAATCATTTAAGACCCCACAAAGTATATATTTTCTGGCCCCTGGTTAGGTTCTGAGTCGATCTGGCTATGTCCGTCCGTCTGTCCGTCTGTTCGTCTGTTGAAAGCAGGATAGGGCTCGAACGGGACAACGTAGGAGGACGAAATTTGACACAAATATTAGTCTTATATAAGGTTTGTTTGGGATTGAAAATGGGAAAATCGGTTAATAAATAAAAAAGTTATGGGCTAAAAACTAGAAACACAGGGTGTCCGTTTTATACTTTTCTGCTGATATTTCTTCAACAAAAGCATATACGACAACGAAATTTTGTACGTATAGTTCGGGGATCGATATAAACTCTTAAACTAAAAATGGGCGTGGTCCGTTCACTTTACCGCCCACCTCCCATATAAGGTGAAAATCATCGAAATTGTGTTCAAATAGTTCAAGGACAAATGTAAACTCGGAAACAAAAAATGGGCGTGGTCCGCCCACTTTACTGCCCATTTTTAAATTATATTTTAAATTAATCCGAACAGTAATTTAGGAGATACAGATTTATTACCAAAAAATTTGCGTTAGGCCCCACAGCGTGTTGGTGGTTGTAATCGGTAAATATTCTTTCTATAAAACTTATTTTTTTTTTTTAATTGTTACAGAAAATGAGAAAACGGAAATACCAGTTTTTTATTCCTTGTGATATTAAGATTTCGAAAATGGGAACACATACAATAAAGTAAATATTATTAAAGCAATAGGGATGCCGAAGTACATCGAACTAAACTAATTTTATATTTAATTTCTAATCAAAATAGCTCTAAAATTAAATCTAACTGTATTTTAAATTACTTCAAATTCAAACAATGACGCTTTAATGCTTAAACACATAACTAAAACTAAAGTGTCTTATTTAAACTTTAACAAGTACTTTTTGTTATTTTATTACCAAGTTAAACTATAAAGTATTACTCCTCAAGCAAATCCACAAATTTTTATTATGATCATTACAGCCTCATCCTCTTGCCTGTATAAAATGAAACATAAAATATTAAATAATGGTCACAATATTTTAATAAATCCTTAGTTAAAAATTGTTAACTCAGGCAAATGCATAAAACCACAATTTTATTTAATGCAATATAGACTAAATAAAACTAAAATAACATGATGGAAGTATAAATAAAACTTTAGTTAGTTCGTTAGTTCAGTTTAGTTTCTCTATTTGTTTTTGTTGGTCAAAGCCAGTAAGGCAAAGGCTTTAACAGCAATAATAACACTGGCTGAAAGTGAGAGAAAATAAAAAAAAAAAATAAACGAAACTTTGCTGGACAGATAAAGTTTTTTAATAGCTTTGTGGCAAGGATATAACCTCACAATAGACTTAATAAATACACCGACAAACAAAAACAAATAACTGTAGACCTTTGCTTAGACGGACATACATATGAGTGTGTATGTGTGTTAGTACAAATGTATGCAACATAAAAGTGTATAAATTTATATTGACCCTAAACAAACTCACGAAACTATTAACACTACAAAAAATAAGTTTATGAAAAATTCCTATTAAAACGAGTTGAGTTTAGAAGCAAAGTTGGTAAAGAGGAAAAAAAGGAAAGTGGATTGATAAATATACTATAAAAAGTGTGGTAAAGAGATTGAGTGAATATATATAAACTTTGGCATTACTCTACTAAATATTTACATGACATATATACTCATATACAATGGTATAAATATACATATGGGCAATTCTTCAAACTCAATTACTTTTGATGTTCAAAAAAATTTCGAAAATTTTTTAATGGCACATTAACGATATTTAGTACCAATATTCCTTGGCTCTAGTGAAACACAAATCTGTTCGCATGAATGACTTTTACCGAACGGCATCAATTTTATAGCGGTTTAAGATACATTTTTTTTTTTTAATTGCCAAAATTCTATTTATAGTCCTAAATCAAAAATTATTTCATTTATGTACTCTACAATGGTGTATCTAAAATACAAATTAAAAATATCGCGATATGTTAAGTATTCGGGGATATATTAGCGATTTAATAACTATTAAACCTTCTTATAAAATTTGAAAAATCCAGTTTTTTAAATAAGACATAAAACAATATTTATATGCATTTTTTAATTGCACTTACTCGAATCTCTAAAGCTGCATTAAATGCAAAATCGTACATTTTTTCGAACGCCATTTTGATTTTGATGTATGGTATTAAAGCAGCTACAGATTGACATATATCAGCGCCTTGGGTGTGCCTGGACGAGTAATGTTAAAC
Source organism: Protophormia terraenovae (assembly GCA_951394005.1). Taxonomy (NCBI): domain Eukaryota; kingdom Metazoa; phylum Arthropoda; class Insecta; order Diptera; family Calliphoridae; genus Protophormia; species Protophormia terraenovae. Next base: position 94,057,208 of record OX596076.1, read on the forward strand.
TAAAAACATCGCTGTCTTAGCCCATGAAAACCGCTGATGAATATTTTTAGTAAAATCATATTTCTTGCGCAAGTAAAACTTTACACAGGAACTTATTTCAGTTTAAAATTGATTTATAACACCAAAATCCGCTACAACAAAATATGCAAAATTGCTGAATTTCTTAAAATTGCTATACACGTTTAGCAAATTAATATTTTAAAACGCCAAAATGATTTTTAAATGTCATTTGGAAACCTCCTTTGATAACGCTATACTCTAGCTTCACTGAAATAACGTTACGAGTGTGCCTCGCGAAAAATGCACCTATTGGAGCCATTCACGTTTTTTCTCTCCAAGTTTGGGTACCTCCTACAGCATTTCTGTTGAGGGCATATTAACGAGCATATTATGTCAAACGATGCACAAATTCAAGAGCTATTGAGCTCTGTTTTGAATTTTGAAATATCCGAAACGGCGTAAAATCCCCAGAGAAAATACTGCAAAATTTAATAATTTTTTTAAATTTGGTTTCACGAATTTTGCACAACACAATTTGACACTGGTTTATTGCATGCTAATTAAATTCATGCTGGTCCTTTTCTATAAGTGTTTATAGTCTATTTTAGAAGAATTTTACATTTATGCTAAAATCCGCGACTACATCAATAAAAAGAAAAAAAAACTTGTTAGTTTCAACCACTTTTTTTGGAATTTTTGATTTTGGGTGCTTGTCGGCACCACATGGAACCGTATCAGGTCTTGAATTTTTTTTCTGGTACAGCAAAAAGGTGTTGTTAATATAATTGCATCAAAAGTTTTTTAAAAAAGTCTGAATTAAAAAAAAAAATATTTGAGGTTGAAGGTCGGTTTCATAAAGGCAAACGTAACGAGAGAAGAAGATATAGTCGGTCAAGCCCGACTATATGATACCCTACACCATTTCGATCCATATAGTTTTGTTTTTACTTACATACAAATTACTTGTGTTAAATATTAACATAATACTAACGTTTGTACCGGATTTATGCACGTTAGTGATTTTCGGGAGAGGAGTTTATATGGGAGCTATGGTCAGTTATGGACCGATATTCATGAAATTTGGCAGACGGATTTTTGCTGATAAAAAACTTATTTGTACTAAATTTCATTATAATATTCCTAATTTTAAGGCATCTATAAGTGTTAAAACTCTATTCCGGGAGGACATTTGTATGTGGGTTAGGTGAAATAATAAGCCGATCACAACCAAATTCAATAGACTTTGTCCTTGTGTTGAAAAAAGCATATGTACCAAATTTCATCAAATTATCTTCAAAATTGCGACCTGTACTTTGCGCACAAGCTTTACATGGACAGCCAGCCGACCAGACGGACGGACGGACTGAGGGACATAGTTAAATCGACTCAGAAAGTGATTCTGAGTCGAACAGTATACTTTAAGGTGGAGATCCGAAGATTTTTTTTCTGCGTTACAACTTCTGCACAAACACATAATACCCCAACCACCTTTGGTGGTGTAGGGTATAAAAAGAGAATTGCCCATATTTATATATTACATATATACATACAAACCTAGTTTATATACCCATGCACCTTAAAGTAAATACTAGCAAACATCAGGAATATATAAATTGGTATAATTGAAACATTTTTGATACAACTAAAACCATAAAAGTTCAATGCTTTTGTGAAGAATTGTGTAATTAAAAAAGTTACCGTATAATTACTTTATTTTTAAAAAGGAAAACAAATTACCAATTTTATGTTTTATTAATTTTGTTTCCTTTGCCAAAAACAGTTTTAAGCCATATATTTCTCTCGACTATAATCTGTCAAACACTTTTGCAATTATTACTTTATTTATTTTTATTTTAGTCAATATAAATTTATAAAAAATTTCTAAATATTTCACTAAAGTTGAAAATGTAGTGAGTATTAATATTATTGGTACAGTTCTTAAATAAATAGCAGTCTGCATCAGTCTCACATACCTAGTTCTCATTCAAATAATGAAAAAATATGTAAAAATGAAAGAAAAATTAAAACAAAAAACATTTTAAGTTGAAAAAAATATGTCACGTGCAGAACAATAAACTACAGAAAATAAAAGTGAACAAAAAGTTAAAAAAAAAATATATTTATTCTTAAAAAAAAAAAAACATAAAATATAAACAAAAACATATATTCACATAAAGATAATACAAATATGGAAAATATGCTTTTGATTTATTGTCTACGAAAACAATAAAAACTCATTCTGAGACACATGTTTTCTCCGAAAAAAACTTTCATACACAAACATTCATATTATATATGTACATATGTATACAGATGTATGTACTTCCTTATAAAATATATGTACAGCCGCGTTCATAATAATAGGAGAGGTGACAAACCAAACCTTCTTAAGTAAAAAATTTATACTAAGGTAATTTTAAAACCTCGCAAAGTTTTAATGGTATTTACAACGGAATGTAAAAAGTTAAACACAAAAGAAATAATCCCAAATACAATTACGTTTACCATTTAATTCACAATTGTTTAATTTTTCGTTCAAAGTGCATTGATCATAAAAATAGGAGTGATCGTGAATTCTTAAAAATTAAAGTGTTTACGTTAAAAATTGTTTAATGAAATTAAAAAGTAATTATTAAGAAGTGAGCAAAGTTTTTTTTTTTTAATGAAACAGTTACTTGTTTAATAGTGGGACGAGGAAAACGCTCTTCTGAGGAAAAGCGAAATTAATAAAATAAAATCGTATAAATCATGGAATTTTTTTTAGAGAAATAAAGTAGATGTTATCATGTGTCGATAAAATGATGGCAAATGCATTAACGTACAAAAAGAAAGTGGAAGTGTTAAGCCGAAGCGAAAAATATCGAATGCGGATGACCTTCGTATACAGCGTTACCGTTTAGAATTTTTAAAAAGTGTCCAAAAAAGGGGATTTCAAAATAAAAAGTTGCCAAAAAGGGGATTTTTTGAAAAAAAGGGGCCAACTGCTTTAAAATCTAAAAAAACTGCTTAAAATTTGTTTATTTGATAACAACAAACACAAAAAAATTATTATTTTAAGAAAAGCTACAAAATTCAGTTTTATTAACAACAAAATAATTATTTTACAACAATTTTTATTACTGCAAAAATTAGCAAAACTTTATACACAAAAATAGTTAACATACAATCCTCTTTTAGTTAAACTTCTGTACTTTTGTATGAGTTTTTCACTAGTAATAAAGTCTTTTAAATCTCCGTTGGACAAAAAGATGGGGGATATATTGATCTTTTCATTCCGTGTATAACATGTCGAAGGAATCATCTAAAACCTCACAAAGTATATATTTTCTGGGTCCTGGTTAGATTCTGCGTCGATCTAGCTATGTCCGTCCGTCTGTCCGTCTGTTGAAAGCAGGATAGGGACAAATTTGGCACAAATATTTATCTTATATAAGGCTCGATTGGTATTCAAAATGGGCAAAATCGGTTAATAAATAAAAAAGTTATGGGCTAAAAACTAGAAACACAGGTATTTTCTTCAATAAAAGCGTGTACGACAACGAAATTTTGTACGTATAGTTCGGGGTCGATATAAACTCGGAAACCAAAAATGGGCGTGGTCCGCCCACTTTACTGCACACTTTACCGCCCTCTCCCATACAACGTAAAATTTGAAAAAGTTGATGGTGGGTATATAGATTCGGCCGAGCCGAATATAACATTCGCGTTTGTTTATTATTGATAATTTAGTTAAAAAAAAAGGCGTTCCCCCGAGGGATTGCTATCAGAAACGTAAAAATATAAATTAAAAAATAAGTATTTATAAATTTTTTTATTTTTATTTTTTTTATTTTTTTAATCTAGTCCAAAAAGATTCGGCATGTGACGATATAAAAGCTGTTCATAAACTTTTTATTGTATTTAGTTACAAGTTACGCGGTCCTTTATATCACTATAATGTGAAACAATCTCAAAATGATTAATTTATTTGTCGAAATTAATATATAATGGGTCGATATATTTCCAGAAACTTAGCTTTTCGCCATATAACACATAGTCTTAAAAAGTCGCAATTTAGTCGCCATTTAAAAAAGGGGCCAAAAAAGTTGCCAGGCGGTTGAAAAAGGGGAAATTGGCGACTAAAGTCGCCAAACGGTAACACTGTTCGTATAGTCCTTTTTAGTAAAATAGATTATTTTCTGTCAGCAAACGGTAACACTGTTCGTATAGTCCTTTTTAGTAAAATAGATTATTTTCTGTCAGCAAATAACATCCAAAAGAAGCTAAATTTGTCAGTTAGTGCTCTTACTATTCGTAGGCGCTTGATTAGAAATAATTTATTTGCTCGAAGTCCTCGAAAAATACCACTGCTCACCAAAAAACACACAGTCTACAGCTTAAAGTTCTCACTAGAGCATATTAACTGGTCAAAAGAAAAATGAAGGAAAATTCTGTAGTCAGACAAAAGCAAAATTGGTGAAACTAGACCCCGACAGCCTTTCCAACATAGTATTTTAACTACAATATAAAAAAAACACTGTTAATCATGTTGGTGCTAAAGTGATAATATAGTGAGTTTTATAAGGAGTGAGATCGAAAAATTCTTAACATACATAATATTCAATAACTTGGAAACGGTTGATCTTAGAGTTTTCATTATTTCTTTTAATCATTTGATAATTTAGCACAGATCACAGAAATACATAGATCACAGAAATATGGTTCTAACCACTAATTATAAAATTGTGGACCATTTTTAAAAACCCTTTCTTTGGAGATTTGATAGTTGCTTCAGTCACTTTTTTGAACAAAAGATGTGCACCTTCTGTTAAAATCTTCGGTATTTTGGGACACCTTTTTTGTGCTCTTGAATTCACTTTTCACAAGAACTCAATGTCTCTCCACTGGTCTAAGCTATGGACAATTTTGAAAATTTACCTCTCTTGGTACTAAAACTATGTTATTGATTTGGTACCATTCCAGAGCTTTCTTAGCGTAGTGACATGATACCAAATGGGTCCAAAAATATGTGGACACGTTGTGCTTTCTTAAGAAAAGTAGAAGTCTTTTTTGCAAATATTCCTTTATGCATATTTTGGTATTTATAGATCCGAATGTATCAAATGACTTTCCCGTTTTGCCGCAACTGCAAAAAGCTTGTCATACCATGAAATTTGTAAGAAATTTTTTTGCTTTTGGGTCTTAAACTTATCTCCCACATTGCTTCGAGCATTGAACTTTATATGTTTTCAACTTTCCCATTAGCTTTAAATATTCGCAACAAATAGTCGAAGCACTGAGAAAACTGAGCTAATTTTCTACCAGATGTGTTTGGAATTCCTTTCAATATGCCTTCAATTTTCTGGCCTTCCCAATATCATGTGGTCCTTTTTTTTTACCAAACTAGGTTTCAGATTAATAGTCAAATTCTCCTGATACTGTTTAATAACATTAGAAACGGTTTTACGGACGACATTTAATTCTGTGGCCAATTATGTTATGTAAGACCTATTTGAATTTTTTTAAATTTTTTAATAACTTGTAGGACGTAAATCTAATAATTTTGATGAAAATAAAGACAAATTAACATGGTTGTTATTAAAAATAATAACTGAAGTATTTTTCCATGATAACTAGATTAAAAAAAATTTAGAATACTGATTCAAAAAAAAGTTATGAGGCAAAATGTGTGTTAAGATTTTTTCGATCTCACTCCTTAATACAATGGAGTTGATCCAATACACCACGTAAAAGCATAATGGATCAACGTTTACTTGTGAAAACAATGAATAATTTAAGGATGAGTACTATATCCCTTTCTATTGGGGCTTAACACAGGATAACGATCCTAAATACATCCATTTAATGCCAAATGATTGGTTTCGTACCAACGGGGGTTGAGGTTATGTCGTAGCTTTTTTAGTTCCCTGAACTCAATCGCATATAAAATCCGTGGAGAGACGTTTAAAAATGTGTTACGGAAAAAACACTGTCAAATGCTGACGAATTGTAGACCTTAGTGTGAGATAATTGGTAAAAAATTCCAGTAAGGCTTCGTCGGGATCTCAATGACTCTATGACTGTTAGATATGCTGAAGTCACCAAAATTAAAGCTTTTTTCATAAATTACTAAAAGTATTAAAGCTATTTTGGAAACAATAATAAAGTTTTTAGCAAATTTCCCATCTAATTTTTAAAAAAGTTTTACTACTCCTATTTTTATGAACGCAACTGTATATTCTGAATCCTTAAATATTCTTTTGCTGCAAAATTGATGTTGTGGTTATTAGGTTATGAAATATTTAAATCTAATAAATAAATATTCTACTGTTTTTTATTGTCTTTGTAAATTATGATCAGAAATTGTGATTGTGGAGTGGGCGTGGTAAAGTAAGATAAATTCCGTTTTAATAGAGGGTATATATTCATATATGTATGTGTAGGAAAACATAAAGTACTAGAATAGATACATACATTATAATATAATTGAGGCTGCCAGTAAAATGTGTCCAGCCGAAGGCCGGCTATCTAGGAAGCCATTTTATTTCAGATCTAGGCCAAATTAAACTTATTTTCATTCTAATTATGGCTGATTTTCTCCTGAATTTTTGTCATATAATGACTTAATTTTTTCGCCATAAAGTGTCATAATAGACATCAGATGATGGTAATTTTTCATAAAATATTTGAACAAATTCATTGTTTTGAGAAAAATTCTAATTTTTTTTTTTTATATATATTTGATTTGGGCGATTTTTTTTTGGGTCATTTTGCTGGCAGCCATAAATTGATAAAACTCCTCAAATGTTCTTTGTGCAATTGAAAAATTATGAATATATTTATCAGTTAAGTACACTCCTCGCCACTTGAATAGCCCACCTTAGTTTTTCTTTATCTTTTGCTATACTCCGGTTTACAAAAGAAAAGTTGTATTGAAAATGTAGCGTTACGATTTTTTTTACAATTATGTTTTGTGTATGTATTACTAAAATTCGTTAAAAATTTTGCTCCACTTGAATAGAACATCTTATTTAGTTGTTAGTTTTCTTAAAGTTTATAGACACGTAAGGTAATTTCATTTAAAATATATAAAACTTAGTGTTGTCATTAAATTAAACTTAACTGAGCCAGAGAAGCATACAGAGATATGGGACTTTCCAAAGTAGAAATTTTCAGAAAGATCAACCGAAGTAGAAAAGTTATATCAAGTTTTCTGGCGAATGAGTCCAACTATGGAAAAATCATGAAAGGCAGCACAAAAAATTTGTTATCCAATGCAGACAGGCGACATTTTTTTATATTTTTAATATGGAGCCATTTCGTATGGTACCTGTGAACTACAATTTTCAAACACAATAACGAATGCAACTAATTATATTGAAGTACTTAAAGCGGTTTTTCCAAATTTAAATAATTTTTTTGAACCTCTACCATGGACGTACCAATAGAATAATGCTCCGATTCATATCGCCCGGATCGTAAAATCGTACATAAATAACCAAAACGTACAAACAAATTTAATGGCGAATATGGAGGCCAATATTCGCCGGATTTAAACATTATTGAAAATGTATGGGGCTGGTTATCCCGGAAAGTTTATGAAGAAGGACGTCAGTATTCAACTATTCCAGAACTTATTGAAGGAATTAAGCAAGCATGGAGATCCAATATAACATAACCATGTTTTACAAATCTATTCCAAATAAGTTGATACCTATAACCTATTTGGAATAGATTTGTAAAATACCTAAAAGCACATAGAAAATATTCAGGCTCAAATTTATGAAATATATCCTTTAACATTATTTGGATTTTTTTTTTTTTTATTTGAAAAAAATTGTGATAGAAATTTTAAAAGAGTAAAATTTGTTATACATTATTTTAATGAAGACACAAATTTCTTCAAAATGATGTATAATCCATTCTGTGAGAGATATATAAAAAATGCCAATTTTTTTACGCAGGGTCATCCGATTTTGTTCATATTTGGCACGCATTTAACCTATGGAGCCAATTAAATACCTCCATTTTTATTTTTTTGAATTTTAAAAAATTCGAGAATTTATTCACGATTTTCATTTTCTGAAAAGTCAAAAAATCGAAAAAGTGTGTAACTTTACACATCTAAATGTTGTTAACGGATTTTAATAATTTAAATTGCATGTAGATGATGACTGTGTCCCCTTTTAATATAGTAATTATTTTTAGATTACTACGTTTATAGTGGACGTATTCTTCTTAAATATGCAATTTAAATCATTAAAATCCGTTAACAACTTTTAGAGCTATTGGTGTTTAAAGTTATACACTTTTGCGATTTTTTTTTTTTTTTTTTTTTTTTGACTTTTCGAAATATCAAAATCGCGAATAAATTCGCGAATTTTTCAAAATTCAAAAAAAAAATAAAAATGGAGATATTTAAATGGCTCCATAGGGCCGAATATTATTAAAATCAGAAACATAACAAATATTCATGGGCATTCTTTCGTGGAATGGACGGATTATTTTTATGACCTTTACTTTTATCAATTTTTCATTAATTGCTTTATAAAATGTGCAAAAATTATGTTGATCCTATAAGCACTTAGAAAATATTCGGGCTCGATTTTATAGAATATATCCTTTAACATTATTTCCTTTTTTACCTTATACCACCATAGGTGGGGAGGATATTATGCGTTTGTGCTGAAGTTTGTAACTTTCAAAAATATTGGTCTAAGACCCACCTTAATTTATACCAATTGGCTTAGAATCACTTTCTGAGTCGATTTAGCGATGTTCGTCAGTCTGTACGTCCATGTAAACCTTGTAATCAAACTACAGGTCGCAATTTCGAACATAAATTTATGAAATTTGGCACACAGGTTTCTTACGGTCCAGAACAAGAAATTGGTTATGCTCAGTCTATTATATCACCTAGCTTCCATACAAATGTCCTCCCGGAAATGGTTTTAACCATCATAAATCCTTTAAATATAACAATATTTTTATATAAGTCTAAATAATTATGCCGATTTTTATAAATATCGGTTCATAATTGACCATAGCTCCCATATAAACCACTTTTCAGAAAATCACTTTATATGAGTATCGGTCCACATTTGGCTCCAAGTCTAATAAAAGACCCCTCCCCGAATTATAATGACCGACTATATCTTTTTTTTCTCGTTTTGTTTTAAAAAAGTGCAAATTTTCAACTTTCTACGATAATTGCAACAGGATACTACACGGCCATTTACGTCAATGATTCTAGAACAAATCTTTACACTTTTTTTTTTCACCAATATTGTTGATTTCGTACATCAAACGATAGCTAAGGAAAATGAAATATACCCTTATTTTTTTTTAACAAAACAGCCAACAGGAAGGATAAAATTATCATTTTAATTAAAATAACTTTTACTAAAAAAAATACGTAAAAAAAAAGTTAAACTTTACTAATTTAATAAATTTTATATAAAATGTCCTTCTTTCGTTCATATTTATTTTTTTCCAAAAAACTACAAAATATAATAATTTTTTATTAGCTATCGTTTGATGTATATATCATTAAATTTTGGTGAGCGTACATTTTTTTAGGATCTGTTCTGAAATCATCAACTTAAAAGTGAATGTTGCATCCTGCTCCAATCATCGTATGAAGTTGAAATTTGGCAAATATATTCTACATGACCAATATTGCTAGTACTTGGAAAAAAAGACTTTAAAAGAGGTCAGAAAAGGCTAAGTGCCCCAAAAAATAAAGCCAGAAAAAAGCTAATGTATTGTTTTATTTCAAAATGTATTTATTTTTTGTCCTCATAAGATTTTGGTATTTCTTAAAGATATTTTAGTGAACTTGTAAATATAACATAAATAGTTTCTATGGGTTATAAAGTTTGTTAAAAAATAGTTATACTATTTGTGTAGAATGTAGTGTTGCATCCAAAAATTTTCATTAAATATAAATAATGTTGATTCTTTTTGGGCGAATTAATTCACAAATGCTGAAATTGATGATTCTGTAAAAATAAAATTAGTTAAGAATCAAAAAAGGTTAAAAGCAAAATAAAAAGGCTAGATTTAGCCTTAAAAAGGCTAAACTGGCAACATTGTATATGACATGCCCTTTCATAACTTTTGGTACTTTTATAAGTTCGATGCAGTTTGGTTATTTTCTTACAATGTTGGACCACTCTGTCTTTATAAATGATATCAAATATTGACTTAATATAAACTATAATAATTTGATGACTTGTATTTTTTAATTCTAACTCAATTATTTTTGAGTTAAAATAAATAAATATTTATACCTTTATACAATAGCAATAACCATTATTAACAAATGATCACAATTTAATTAAATTATGAACTCTGTAAACAATAAATACTTAACCTTGGTCTCATTCCAACATAATCACCAAACCTTAAAACAATAATGTGCTACCTTAACCAAAGTAATTTACGAAAATTATTTTCTTTCTCACAACTACAGCACTTAAAATAAGTTGTAATGAATTTAATTTCCCACGAAATTTATTTTTCTTAATGTTGTTTATTTATTTTTTGCTGCCCCGTTTCCAATTTATTAATATCCTTCGCCTACCTAAAAGAAAAATACTTAAATAAATATAAAACCTATTTACTTTTACTCGAATTAAATAAGTAATGTGAATACATACGCACATTTACATTTTATATTTCATTTAATAATTTAGTATGTGTGTTTGTATAAGAGACAGAAAAATAAAGTGAGCAAGTGTTTGTTTATTTATCCATCATCTGATGAATATAATTTATTTAATAAATACGTTAATTTGTGTAGACAAGTTCTGTTTTTCTTTGGCTTGACGTTTGACTGCGACACCCAAACACATACTTTCAATGTGCTACATATGAAAGGGAAAACTGTTTTTCTATCATTAATTAAGTTAATTTGTCATTAAATTGAATGGTGACTTTATTCTTTTACAATTACACTCGAAAAAATTTATTAAGTAAATGGTAAAATTGTTTGATTTATAAAGAACTCGTAAAATATATAAAATAAAATATATAACTAGTGTGGGATTCTATTATTTAGCCTATGATGCATTATTACTATGACATTATTAAAAAATATATATTTTAAAATGTTTCAGTCAAATGCTTCCTTTTTTTCTAAGACTTAACATTTTTCAAAAAATTTTCGAGTGTTTCATTTTTATTGAAACTTATTAATACTCTAACTGTAGTCGCAAATAATATTTCTTCTCATTTTTTATTTCGACGTCCTTCCTGTCAAAGTTTATTTGTATTAATTTTACTTTGACATTGAGAGAATATTTAATGATATGTCATTAACTTTATTGCACTTTCACATAAGTTGTTATAGTTCTCTTCTTCTTATTTTTCATGAACTCATTCATGTTTTCTTTATTTTTGTTATTATTATGGTGCACAATGTTGTTATTTTCTTTTCTTTCACTTCCCTTTTCATTCAAGTCATTTTATTTATCTTCCTCCTACGTCTTCTTAAAGGCGAGGAAAGAAATTTTTTATAAAAACAATAAAATTTCTTAGTAGGTAAGTAGTAATGAGTAAGACAACAATGATAATGATAATAATAAAAAAAAAAGAAAAAGGAAAACAATAACGTTGATGATGACAAAACGGATGGTGATGATGGCGGTGGAGAACTATAATGGCGACTCAAAAAAATATTTATTATATATATTATTATAGTAGAACAACAGCAAAAACCCATCATATTGTTGAAATTTTAAGACAACTTTTGTGTAGTCATTGTGATTGTTTTTAATTTCTTATTGTTTTTTGTTATTACAATTATTTTTTTCCTGTCACTACTTTTTTTTTTTTTTTTTTGTTGTTATTAAAATAAAATAATATTTTATTATTATTTTTTCTTCTGTAGTTGAAGAAAACTTTTTTATACCACAATTAGTCTTTGGTAGCCGAAGGCGTATACTTACGCTACTGTAGAATATTCGGTATTTGAATACTGTTATATTGTTTGGTTAGGAAAGAGCATTAAGACTAATTTGTTCCCTTAGCCAATGTTCGAATGTGTGTTTGTGTTAAAATACTGAAAAAAATAGAATTTTTCGTGACTTACTAAATTTTAAAGAGACATAGTTTCGGTTCAATAAAAGATATTAATTTCAATCTTTTTCTGTATAATGAAGTATTTCGAGGGGTACCTTTTATATTTTGCGAAACGGCAAAACTATGCCACTTATGTTAGATCTGTCAAAAGAATCATAATATATGAAGCTTTTAAGGTCTTATGTTTTCAGGCAATTTATAAGAGGGATATTTCTGTATTCAAAAGTTACTTAAAAAATTGCCTTCGACAAAAAATAATTTTTTATAACTTTCAATGTGAATTAAAGAGTGAGATCGAAAAATTCTTAACATACATAATATTGAATAACTTGGAAACGGTTGATCTTAGAGTTTTCATTATTTCTTTAATCATTTGATAATTTAGCACAGATCACAGAAATATAATGGTTCTAGAAATGGTTCTAACCACTAATTATAAAATTGTGGACCATTTTTGAAAACCCTTTCTTTGGAGATTTGATAGTACTTCAGTCACTTTTTTGGAACAGTGTGTACATCTTCTGTTAAAATCTTCGGTATTTTAGGACACCTTTTTTGTACTCAATATCTCTCCACTGGTCTAAGCTATGGACAATTTTTAAAATTGACCTCCCTTGGTACTAAAACTATGTTATTGATTTGGTACCACTCCAGAGCTTTCTTACCCTAGTGACATGATTCCAAATGGGTCCAAAAATATGTGGACACGTTGTGCTTTCCTAAGAAAAGAAGAAGTCTATTTTGCAAATATTCCTTTATGCTTATTTTGGTATTTATAGATCCGAATGTATCAAATGACTTTCCTGTTTTGCCGCAACTGCAAAAAGCTTGTCATACCATGAATTTTGTAAGAAATTTTTGCTGCTTTTGGGTCTTAAACTTATCTCCAACATTGCTTCGAGCATTAGAAATAAAAATTTTTGAGACACAAGCTGCAAAGATTCTGCCAGCTCCTACGTTTCTTCGTCAATTATACAACTTGAGTATTTTTGTATGAAATTTGGTTTCAAATACCGGGTCCTACTTTTGGCTTGTAACTTTTTTTGCAGAATTCCAGTTTGGAATTTTTTGAACTTTATATGTTATCAACTCTCCCATTAGCTTTAAATTTTCGCACCAAATAGTCGAAGCACTGAAAAAACTGAGCTGATTTTCTACCAGATGTGTTTGGAGTTCCTTTCAATATGCCTTCAATTTTCTGGCCTTTCCAATATCATGTGGTCTTTTTTTCTTACCGAACTAGGTTTCACATCAATAGTAAAATTCTCCTGACACTGTTTAATAACATTAGAAACGATTTTACGGACGACATTTAATTCTGTGGCCAATTATTTTAAGACCTATTTGGATTTTTTGAAATTTTTTAATAACTTGTAGGACGTAAATCTTTTTCGTCACTTATTTTGATGAAAATAAGGACAAATTATTGTTATTAAAAATAATAACTGAAGTATTTTTCCATGATAACTAGATAAAAAAAAAAATTCGAATATTGATTCAAAAAAAAGTTATGAGGCAAAATGTGTGTTAAGATTTTTTCGATCTCACTCCTTAATTAAAAACCAGTATCTTTTTAGACTTTATTAACTTTTAGAAATTAAGCTCCATCTTATCCATCCATCGTATAAAAACATATAGTAAAGAAAAATCTCTGTCCTTTTCATTGACATCAATTAAGTTAAAATCGAATAATGTACGTAAAAGTTATTAAACCTTAAACATTGTTTAAGGAATTATCTTAAACTAGAATTGTATTTCTTTTAGAAACCATGCTAATAAACATAATTTTTATACCCACCATCAAAAAGATGGGTACTTGTTAGATTCTGAGTCGATATACCGTAAAATTTGGAAAAGTTCATGGTGGGTAATAGATTCAGCAAAGCCGAATATAAAATATACTCGCTTTTCAAAAAATGTTATAACCTTAAAGTAAATTTAGTAAATATTATTTGTAATTTAGAGTACTTGGCAATTCTTCTATGACCTCAAGTTTTCAAAATTAAGTTGGCGTTTTCATAAAATATATATGTGATTGTGTTATTAATAGTTATAAGACATAATGGCTTAGTGTTTATTGTATCTCTGTAAATAATTGTTTATACAAGTATGAATGTATTTTTGGGTATATATATTTGTACTCATACAATGTACATACTTATATATTTATGTCTATATAATAAATGTCGAAATTTGTATAGAGTAGGCTGTAAATTTCCTTTGGCATGGTGGCAATATCATATACAAATTATAACTATTATTAAATGTCAATGGAAACATTGTTGAATTGTTTATAATGGTTGTGGATTATAGCTAGTTTTTGTAATTAACCCATTAGGATGAATCGGATATTTAGAGGTATTTGATTTTATTTTTATTTGAATCTCACACAAATTAAAAATAATCGAATATGGTTGGCAGTTCATAAAAAAATTAAACGGGGCAATGTAGGAGGACGAAATTTGACACAAATATTTATCTTATATAAGGTTTGTTTGGCATTGAATGGGAAAAATCGGTTAATAAATAAAAAAGTTATGGGCTAAAAACTAGAAACACAGAGTATCCGTTTCATAGTAGTAGTCCGCCCACTTTACCACTCCCTCCCATATAACGTAAAATTTTAAAAAGTTGATGGTGGTTATATAGATTCGGCCGAATATAACATTCGCGCTTGTTATTTTTAAGATTATTTCCTTGATTTCCTAATGGGTTAATACCATCTACACTTAAGTTCTAAACAATAATTGCTGTTTTTGTAAATTGTACCATTGAAATGCATATTAAAGTGGTGACAATTATTTGATTTGATATACAATAAAAGGAGGACATAAATCGAACATTGTGTCTCAAGGCCATTGTTAGAAATCAGCTTGAGGTAATGATTATGGTTTAGTTTTAGAAATTAAAAGTCGTTCAAATTAATAATAATTTTGATGGTAGCAATAGAGTTTTATTGTTTTTATAATAAAATGTTTAGTAAGTAATATGTATAAGTTTTTTAAATTAATAAATATATTTAAAATACACAGAAAAAAGTAAAAATTTACTTCAATTACGAAATTGCTTATATTAATTAATTTTTAATTGATTTTGCTCCAATTATCAAAATGATAATATTAATAACTAGAATAATTGATTTTATTATTACTGCTTTTTCTTAAATAGATATAATGAACTGAAAACTTTTTGAAATTGACAAAAATTTATTTTATTTCTATATTTTTATAGACAAATTTTTCATTTTTCTTTGTATTTTATTAATAGCTGCCAAATTTATTAAAAAAAAATTTGTAAAATAATTAGAAAATTACTAATATTAATAAATAATATAATTAAAGTCCAATGTAAAGTTATTGAATAATATTATTAAAAAATAATATTAAATATTTTTTTCTGTGTATTAAAAATTTTAAAATTAAATATTAAGTATACGCCACAGAGAAACAAATTGTTCACTATGCTTGAAAGCAGCGTTACCGTTGAGAATTTTTAAAAAGTGTCCAAAAAAGGGGATTTCAAAATAAAAAGTCGCCAAAAAAGGGGATTTTCTGAAAAAAGGGGCCAACTGCTTTAAAACCTAAAAAAACTCCTTAAAATTGTTTTTATTAAAAACGACAACAAAAAATTTTGTATTGTAAGAATTTTTTTTAATAATAACAACAAAATAATTTATAATTATTTTACAAAAAAATTTTTTTTTATTGCAAAAATTCACAAAAATATTTACTATATAATCCTCGTTTTATTAAACTTCTGTACTTTTGTTCGAGTTCTTCACTCGTACTCCAGTCTTTCAAATCCTTGTCGTATGAATTTAGGACGAAACGCAAGAATCGACTGAAATCTGTTAGGCAAAATATTTTTTTATTATTGATAATTTAGTAAAAAATTCCTATAATTCTATAAGGAATGTAAAAATATAAATTAGGATATAAGTATCCATTGAATTTTTTGTTTTATTTTTTCAATCCAGTCCAAAAAGATTCGGCATATGATGATATAAATAGCTGTTCAAAAACTTTATTATTATTTTTATACACTAACAGTTTCATATCATTTATAAGTACTCCGTAGACTTTTATATCATTATACTGTGAAACAATCTCAAAATGATGAATTTATTTGTTGAAATTAATTGCAAACAATTTAAAAAGTAGCCATTTAGTCGCCATTTGAAAAAGGGGCCAAAAAAGTGGCCAGGTGGTTGAAAAAGGGGCAAATGGCTACCAAAGTCGCCAAACGGTAACACTGCTTTAAAGTTCACTAAAGTATGTATATTTTTAACATTATTATTATTATTATTATTATTATTCACCCACAGAAAGTCATTAAAATTAGTAGTGGTTTTGTTTATTATCTCTAAATTTAAATAAAAATCCTAAAAAAGCTTGGTGTTCTTTTGTTTTCTAAATAATGCCAACCTCAGCCAATATGAATATTTTAAAATTATTTATTGTATTTGCATAATTAGTGCCTTTTTTGTATGCCATAAATACCAAAAATAAATTTACAATTATCTACACATATATTGTGTGCTAAACAAAACTTTTCTCTCCTTACGCTCTTTTAAAATTATTTTATTTTGTTAACCACAAACTGACCGATATCCTATTTGAGCAGCAACAGCAGTTACCAATACTAATGCCGCTACCGCAAAATATATATGTATAAAACTAGAACATTAGCAAAATGAAAATTTCATTAGTATTAGTCAAAGTGTTAGTAGTAGCATTGTTTCCCCTGCTGCTGTTAGTTTTGTTAGTAGTAGTAATGTTTAACTGGTACTTGGTAGCTTAACTATAATCATTAACCAAACAAGCCAATCTACATTTTGGTCTTATTGGCTAAAGCGATAATTTGTCAAGCTGCATTTGTTTATAAAACACCATGCCACTTTATTTATTTACCCCAGTACAAGGTCTGAAACTAGATTGAAGTACGTTTAAATTGTATAAACAGGGCATTTAGTAAAATGTAAGCTTTACAAAGGTCTTGCTTAATTTCTAAACTATACATGGTACTTTCATATTAAAGATAAGTTTGACACATAAAAATCAAATCATTAAATCTCAAAAAAAAATGTTTTTTTTTTATAATTCTGAATAAAGTATATAATATTGACTCTTCTTTCACATAAAATTTCATATTAAGACTCATTTTGTTTAGAAGTTATGGACACCAAAATAACATCTAATTACTTATATCTTCTATAATATATGTAATAAAATATTATTTTTGACTTTAAAACGACATTGCCTTTAAAATGGTAGTTAGTTTATTTTATTCGAAAGTTCAAGGGTACAAATAAGTCTTATAAAAATTAAGTCTCCAAAAACATTATTTTAAAAATTCTATTTTTCATACCCATGCAAAATTTTTTATTTTATTATCGATTTTGACCTTTGAACATTTGTAGTAATTAATTTGTTTACGCGTCATTTTAAAAGTCAACATCTTTTTCTATTTAATGTAATAAAAATAAGAATTTTACAATGCACATAAGGCAACTATATGGACCCTTTTGGCAATAAAGCAAAATTCAAAAATACGTTTTATGATAAAATTTCAATATAACTTTAAAGAATACATTTTTCTACACAATGGTTGTTCACAAAATTTTTCGTCAACGCTCATACGTGGTCGTGACTGAAGACAAAAGTGAAAGAAAAATTTTATAATTTTAAATTAATAATTTTTTATTGCAATAGGTAATAACTATAGCGAATTTCATTGAATTGGGACATATTTTTTATCCCTTTTGATATGGAATTTACTATATTGTTTTGTCTTGAAATGGCTATCAAAAAATTCGTAAATTCGTAGAGCCAGTTATGAAAAAACGAACTGCTCTAAGAGTGTTCTAGCGGAACGAAATCCCTTTGAGAAAATATTTTTCTCATAACAAGCTCAAAATTAAGTTTTATTTTGAAACCCAGTTTGATAAAAAAAATTAAACCATTATTTTTGGTCATAATTTATGGGGCCCATGATTTTTCAATCGATGCACAGTGGGGTCAAACGCAAATTTTTTGGTAATAAATCTGTGTCTTCAAAACTACTGCTCGGATTAAATTTAAATGTATGGAAGGGTTGCAGTGGAGGACTTAAGCTTTCAGAAAAATTATCTTGTGGTCACCCTGTGATAACACAAGATAAGCTACAGGGTGTCAAATTTGACTACATCGAGTATGTAAAAGTTTAAAAAAATCGTATCTTCTACAAATGAAGTCCGATTTTAAAGATTTTTATATTTCTGTAAGTGTTTGGCAAGATAAAAAAACAATAAGCTTACTCACCTAAGTTATCTCTTACAGTTAAAAAGATATTTACACTTGAATTTTGAATTTTTGATTTTTTGCCACGATTTTATTTCGTTTTTCAGGAATAAGTCCTGAGGTATTTGAGGTAAGAGTTTTTTAAAAATATTTTGTAATTTGCTATATATTTCAAAATAATATGCTGAACGAATTTTTGGATTATCTCAATTCGTCTAGACGTGAAAAATATTCAAAGTCAACACTCTGAAATTACTATGAAAAATGGCTAATTTTTACAAAAATATAGTACAATTCTTTCACTTTTTTCACAAAGTTGTGTTAAAGAAAAAATATTTTTCTTTATATATTTCAAAAGATAATGTTTACTAAAGAAATTTTGAATTGATTTATGTTTGCACCCTACACCAGGAATTGGTCGAAAATGGTGAATTTTGGAAAACGCTTAAGTATTTATCGATTAATAAAAAAAAATGTCACGCGAGCTTTTTTAAATTTATTGACGATATTTTATCAAGAAATAGGTTTAAAACGATATGACACTAAACTGCTTCCCGCCCGGCCAAAAACGAATGCAGGAGAGCAGATTTCATGAAAAAAGTCAATATTTTAAACGACTTTTTTTAATTGCATAAAAAAATATATTAGCATAATATTTTTGCCATTATTTCTTATGTGGTGTATAAGTTATATATCGATCATACACGCCTGAAAAATCATTTAAAAATCTTTGAAAATGAATTTTTGGCAATTTTTCAAAATTAAAAAATATGAAAAAGATATAAAAACAAAAAAAAAAAAAAAAAAATGTTCTGTAAAGCAAAACTCCGCCTACTTTCCAAAAACTAATAAAATATAACAAGGATATAAAAATAAACTTATTTACCAATTCATTGATTTATAATCAGTGTTGCCAGTTTAGTCTTTTTAAGGCTAAATCTAGCCTTTTTTTTTTTGCTTTTAGCCTCAAAATTTTCGTTTTAGCTTCTAGCTTTTTTTCTAGCCTTTTTTGATTTTAAATATAGCCTTAAAAAGGCTAAAAGCTTACTAAATTTATTTTAACAGAATCATATATTTAAGAATTTTTTATATTAATTCGCACAAAAATATCGAAATTATTTACATTTTACAAAACATTATTTTTTTGGTTTCTAAATCTTTTTGATATTTTTTATTTTTTAAAAATTTGCCAAAAATCGAGTTTTAAAGATTTTTTAATGATTTTTGCAGGAATGAAAGATAGATATATATTCTATACACTACATAAGAAACAATGGCAAAAGTATTATGCTAATATGCTTTTTTATGCAATTGAAAAAAGTCGTTTAAAAAATTGACTTTTTTCATGACATCTGCTCTCCTGTATTCGTTTTTGACCGGGCGGGAAGCAGTTTAATGTCAAATCATTCTAAATTTATTTCTTGATTAAATATTGTCAATAAATTAAACAAAACTAGAGTGACATTTTTGACATATCTTGTGTTATCACAGGGTGACCACAGGATAATTTTTCTGAAAGCTTAAGTCCTCCTCTGCAACTCTTCCATACATTTCAATTTAATCGGAGCAGTAGTTTTGAAGATACAGATTTATTACCAAGAAAATTGTGTTTGACCCCAGCGCATACCAATGAATTGGTATGGACACTGGTAGGACACTGAAACCAAATTTTTAAATTTTTTAAAATTTGTTTGTTCATATTAAGCAAATTTTTACACATCGTTGGACACAAATAAGTTTAATATTAACATATTTCATAGGGATTGGTCCATAAAAAGCCATAAGTCCCATATAAGGTCCATTTCTGGTGTACCGTTTTATATTATCGGGCTAGGCCGACTATATCAATAATACTTTTTATTCTTAAACTTAACTGAAAAAAGAATTGGTCATTTTGAGCCCTAACCGACAGCATTTTCGAAATTATTTTTATTAAGTAAATCTATAATTTAGAATCATTTATATCATGTATCAAATTTTTATCGCCTTATCAAGTATATATCAGACTTATTGCGAAATAATTTTTTCCATACATATAAAAATGTGCAAACTATCACCAAAAAGGTTCTTCTGTAAAGTTTTGTGTTCTGCATTTACCATATTTTAGCGGTTAGTTCCTGATATGATTTACACTCTTTTTAGAGGACCTTTTACTTTTATTTCCATATACTTTTCTACATTCACATATGCACATTTACTCTTCTTTTGATTTTATATTTATATATTATAGATTTATCATTCTTTTCCGTATCATTTGGTTAGTTATTATTTAACACACAAATATAAATAATTGTAAATATCTATATACTACTTGTGTTGTTCAGTGGTTCAGTGTGCTAAAAACTATAAATGTTGATAAAAATACATCCGCTATTGAAAATGCATGTACATATCTATACTTTATGTGATTCACTTATATGTACATTAGAGTGTCCCGAGGAAAGCCTTTTTCGAGATTTCGATGTAGGAAAACGATGCGATTTTAGCCATAAAGGGGAAAATATTATAAAATTCTTATCCATTTTTAAAGAAAAAATCCGAAAAATTTTTTGAACGATGTACTAAAATGATGGTTTATAGACCAACGCTTTTGTGAAAATTTTTTAAAATATTTCTTTTATTTTATAATTGGCTAAAAATTACGAATTTTTTGATACCCATTTCAATACTAAACTCAATACTATTTTTTGAACGAAATGTTCTAGATCCATGACTTTTAATTGCTGGTAGGTAACTGAAGATCAATTTTAAATTTTTTTTTTAATATTTTTCCCATATTAAGGAAATTTTTGCGCATCGTTTAAGGGATCTCCCTAGTGTTTATAAACCGGTTAACCGAAAAACCGGTTTTTTCTTCAAATTTCGGTTATTTGCGAACCGGTTAATTTGATATACTCAATTTCGGTTAACCGGTTTACCCGGGTTTTCTGTTTCGGTTAACCGGTTTCAAAAATTTGCTAAAAATATCACAAAATTTCATCCTTTAGTTGTTTTTTCTGAATTTAAAATATAAGAAAATATTTTGAAACTACTAAAAATACTTGCTGTTTGAGTTAACAAGTAGTCAGGTAATATATGTATATATTTACTTGTGGGAAGTTAAATATATTTTAAAACTGTATGTATAATAAATTAGATAATTAAGCATTTCATTTACAAAAACTTTATTTTCATGCTAATGAAATTGTCCAAAAGAAGAAAATGTGTAACATTACACCTATTAATGTATAGCTTAAGAGAAAAATAAAATTTTATATAGAAAAATAGAAATAAAGACTTCAAAAGTAGAACTAAATAGGTGCAGAAAATGCACTGTTAAATGATTAATAATCTTCTAAAAATTAAAAACAAATCTCTTTTTAGCAGATAAAATGTTAATTATTTTTCCAATTTTATGCAGATATTTTTATTAAATTTTTTGATAGAAATTATATAAACTTTTCCTTGAGAGAAAAAATTTAAAAGCGGTGAATATAAATCATAATATAAAGTACATTATCCTAGGTCTAAAGCTTCCTTTTCGTAAAATTTCGATAATTTTATTTTATTTTTAAGCTAGAAAAATGAAAAAAAAAAAAAAAAAAATGAAAAAATACTTTATAGAATAATTTTAGATCATTATAAAGCTTCAAAAGCTGTGCTAAAAGATGCCAAAAAAGTTGTTTTTATAAATTATATTAAAACTAGTCTAAAGGCTGAAAAAAAGTATTATAAATTTTCGATGTAAATCAATCGCAATTTATAAAGAACACTGAAGTGCACTGTTTATTATTTGGTGCATGGTTAAACCAATAACTTTTTTTTATCCAAAAATATTTTTATTACGTTTCAAATTATCCAAAAATATTTTTATTACGCTTCAAATTAGAGCAATTATTAAAATGTCGGTTAACCGGTTTAACCGGTTTTTTAGTAGACGGTTAACCGAAAAACCGGTTTTTAATTTTACCCAATTTTCGGTTAACCGTCAAACCGGTTTTTCGAAAAGTCGGTTTTTTATAAACACTAGATCTCCCTACAAAATTTTTGTCTACGGGACACTCTATTGTACATATATTTATGTAGATATGAATATAGAAATATTTAGTTACATAAATTGTTGTTTTTGATAGAAATTTGTGCATAATAAAATGTATGTTAAAATAGAAAAAACAACAGAATGCATACGCATTACATTTTTAAATGCTATGGAAGATATGGGTAGACTATCTTATAAGCTACTTGTAAATTTTTCTTAAATTTAAATTATATAGAAATAAGATGTAATCCAATTTATAATATGGAGGGGAATTTTATATTATTTTTACATTTTCAACTGAATTAAATGCAATATTTACATGCCTAATACAATTTTTGATAATACGAGTATCTAAAACACATTAAACGTATCATTTACAATCTTAAGATCATAAGTAAATATATAGATTATATAGTAATTATATTCATTTTATTATTTTCGTACTCATCTAACTTTTTTAATCATTATTTATACAAGTTGTCTCGTTTCATTATTTAAACTAACTTTTTTCAAAGTAAAAAAAGTTACATTACCACTACTTAACTTATTTAAATTAAATATCCTTTATATGCCGGTATTATTTTAACTTCATGTTAAACTAAAAATATATGCTTCCTGTATATTTTACTACTTATCTAATATTGGATATAGAAAAGTTATGGTCGAATGAATATATTTTATTCATATATATGTCATTAAATACATAGTACTCTAATACATGGACATAAACTAACATTCACTAATACTTATACACACATATTATCTCTATATGAATATGCATGAGTAAAATATTAGATTGTAAATTTTTTTGCTCGTAGTTTTTGATTATAAATTAAAAAAAAAAAAGGTTTTGTATATTTTAGATTTTATTAAAGTTTATTTATCATACTTTGTTTATATAGGATATAAAATTTTATTAAAATAGGATTAAATACTAGTTTTTGGAATACAATTAATATTTAAAATAAATATTATAAAAAAGAAGAACAGTGGCAATAATTTACTTAACAACTTTGATAATTTACATAAAATTTTAATTGGATTGAGGCTATTTAAAATATAGAAAATAATTTTATATTTATAACAAAATTATAAATGGAATGAATATGAATTTTTTTATAGATTAAAATTTTCACTAATTTAATCTAACCATATATTTTATTATTTTCTTCTATATTTCTATATATATAAGTAAAATTTTATAACTCATCTAATTATGGTTTATCAATAACAATATCCTGAAATATTCAAAAATTATTTATTTTATTTAAGCCACAAATTATTTTGCATTTTATATTGACAGACATGTGGTAGACAAAAATAAATTTGGTTAAAAATCAAATTTAATCAGCAATTTCCATCACACCTACATACATATAAATATAGTAATACATATGTAAACATCTGTGTTTTCTATCATCAATGTGTGAAAATATTATCAACATCAAATATCAATTTATATTCTAATTAAATTAATCTTATCTTTGCTTTTTACCCTCTTTTTAACCAATATTAAAGTTCATCTTAAATTCACCTCTTGTATTTCATTTACGAAACATCAACTAACTTAGGATTATATTCACATTTTATAGAAGACAAGTTATATGAAATATTCCTGCAACTCGTGTTTATAACATTTTGGTTGTTTTAATTTTCTTTAAAAGAGCATGCAAATGTATATGTATATTTTCTATTAGGTATGTGTGTATCTATATACATATAAATTTTCATGTTTTACATGTATCTTGTTTTTCGATTTGCATGTTTATTTTGTCTTGTAGGTGTATGTTTGCTACTTTGCGTGCGTGTGTATCTGTTGAAAAATGTCAAAATAAGATTTATTTGGGGTTAGAAATTTCCAATTATCACCTGCATAAATAACATATATAAAACTACAGATATAAATGGAAGAATGTGTGTATATAAAATATACCAATGTATTGACAGCTAACATTACTTCTTTTTCATTGTAAAATACATATGCGAAACTCACATACACATGTATGAAAATGTATGTATATAAAGATATATGCATATTACAAGAATTTTATAAACATTTATTTTTTTAAATTTATGAAGAAAATATTTGCACAAATTTAACACAGATTACTAAAATTTACTTTGGGGCGTAAAAATATAATGTTTTGTTATTAATTGAAATTCAATTTCTTAATAAAAAAGATATACAAGATCTTTTATGATGGCCCTAAATTTACGTCCATAAGTACTTTACTTGTAAAAAAAATAAGGGGGCCAACTATTTCAATATCTAAAAAAACTTATTTATTTGATAAAAAAATAATTTTTTTTTTTCAACAAAACAATTTTTATTATTGCACAAATTAAGATTAATTCAAATAATAGTTAACATTTTTCATAAGTAACAATTTAGGAAAAAATATAAATATAAATAAAAAAATATATTATCTTCCATTCCATGAAAGAACGCCCAAGAATATTTTTTATGTGTTCCGATTTTAATAATATTTAGCATACGCATACCCTATGGAGCCAGTTAAATATCTCCATTTTTATTTTTTTGAATTTTGAAAAATTCGCGAATTTATGCGCGATTTTGATTTTTCAAAAAGTCAAAAAAATCGCAAAAGTGTCTAATTTAAACACCAATATCTCTAAAACTTGTTAACGGATTTAAATTATTTAAATTGCATATTTAAGAAGAATATGTCCACTAAAAACGAAGTGACTTAAAAATAATACTATCATTTAAAAATGCATTCATAATGCAAATGCAATTTTAGTATGCATTTTTGAAAAATGTCTACCCTTTAAATTTTTTTCTTCTTCTGATATAAAAAGCATTATTACCTTTGTTAAAAATTGCAATATAAATTGTTCTGGAACAAATTGTTTCACTAATAAAAAAAATTAAATATTTCTTAAAATTTTTTCATACAAATTTTTTTTTTTTTTTTTTTTTAATTTTTGTATTTTTTAATTTTTGTGAGCTTATTTTAAAATTAATTTTAATCATAATATTTCATAATTTGTTATTTGCGCTAGAAAACCTATTTGTCCCAGATTAAGTGCTAATGTTTTATATAATAAACATACGTGTCTTCAATATTAAGCAAAAATATTTAAAATCAAAAGGGTAGAAATTTCTTAAAAATGCATCCGAAAATTGCACTCTTTTCGCGAGTGCATCATTAGCAAAAAAAAAAAAAAAAAAAAAAAAATCTCTGAGATTCATACAATATAATTTACAATATTTATCGTAATAAACTTTATACTAGTTTTTAAATCAATAAAATCCGACGTATACTTAAGGAGTTATAAACATTTAAAGCTACTTGTTACTAAAAGAGTATAATAAAAAAAAGTTAATAATAAAAATTTTTTGAAAAATTTAAATTTTTGTATGAAAAAATTTATGAAATTTTTTTTTTTTAAATATTAAAAATATTAGATTTTAGAACAGAACAGTTATTTTTACATTTTATAGTAAAGCTTTTTAACATATTAAAAGAAAATTAAAATTGAAAGAGTAGAAATTTTTCAAAAATGCATCCTAAAATTGCATTTGCATTATAAATGCATTTTTAAATTGCTATATTATTTCATCTTCTACATGCAGTTTAAATCATTAAAATCCGTTAACATCTTTTAGAGTTATTAATGTTTAAAGTCACACACTTTTCCGATTTTTTTTGACTTTTCGAAAAATCAAAATCGTGAATTTTTTAAAATTTAAAAAAATAAAAATGGAGATATTTAAATGGCTCCATAATTTATATGCGTATTTATTGGCATTTTTTATTAATCTCTCATGGAATGGACGATATATTTTTTTATTGATGGATATTCATAAATACCTGAAAAACTACAATTTAAAATAAAAATATCTTGGAAAACATTTTTTTTTAACTGTTATGGCTACGTTTGTCTTTCAGGGAATATGGGCCTTATTTATACTTTTTGTTGTAACTTTTGTACTAAAATCTATAAATTAGTAAATCAAACTGTACATTAAAGTTAACTCACAGAAAGAAAAAAAAAAAAAAAGAAAAACAGATAAATGCATTTTATATCAGAATTAATGTCCGAATGGGGTTAAAAACAAAAGAAAGAAGTTGTCTTTTAAATTAGAAACTACAAAATAATGGCCATGAACAAAATCGAAATTTTAAAGAGATTGACAAGTTAGTTTATTTTAAAAGTTTATTACACATAGAAAACAGATTCATTGTGGCAACCGAATTCTTCGCCAATTGAATTTTTTCGGTTACGAGTACTATCACACAATTCGGTTGCCATTATTGCATAAATATTGTACATGTAACAGTTTTAAAAAGTAATTCAATGAGATGAACTATTGAAATTATAAACTATTGTGAAAGAAAACAAAATTTGATTTTGAAATTTGCTTTATTGAAAAAAGAAATGGATAAAACAATACAGAAGTTATATTGAAGTATATGGCATGTTAGATAAAGGGCATCACTTATTTTTAAAATATTTATGAAAGTAATAGATAATTTACCTCCATTTGTATTACATTTCCACATGGTTGAAATAGTATTCTGTGCAATAGTATGTAGCCCTCTTAATAACTAAATGACGTGAACACCATCAAAAAAGTTGACACAAAATTCTATTGGAGACAAATAAATACATTTTACATAAAAAATTCAAAAGCCAATTGAATTTTGTTTCTCATCTGCAACAAATTTTCATCATTTACAAATTAAATTTTAGTTTAATGAAAACTCGATTACCTTTATTTTGTATCTTTAAAAATCAGGAAACGACACAAAAATTTAACTTTTAGTTGCGTGGTAGCCAACACGAAAGAGCAAAAACCAATTTCTCCACAGTATTTCAAACTAAATTTAATATCGTATAAGTTGGATTATTTTTATGAAAGGTTTCCATTTTATGGAATACTAACATCTTCAGTAATGGTATATCCACCTGTGAGACTTTCTAAATATTTAAACTTATAAATCGAATTTTTGGTTTTATTTTTGATTTTTTTAGTCTTGTTCAAAACAAAATTGTTTATTTTTGAAAATTTGTTATGTGAGTACGTCAAAAATTAATTAACTAATTATCGATTGTGGGCCCCAAATGTTTTAATTATTACAAAAATCAAACAATAGGAACAATCATTTTTTTAGTAGAAAATCGTTAAAATCATATTTAAATTCGGTCAACTCTTTCAATTTATAATAAATAAAGAAAATAAATTTCGTAATAAATTTTACTATTGTAGGAACCATTATTTCATCACAATTAAGAGCAAAGTATTAGAAACATGGAAAATCTGTTGTATTTAGCAGTTTTTAACTATTGTTATTAAATATCAAGTGCTATTATAAAATTTTTACTTTAGTAATAGTTTTCCAATTATCTATTTTCTGTGTGTGTAGTTATAGCCTGTTTCACTATGTCGAACGAAAGCTTTCTTTCGCCTTCTAAGCGAACGAAGAATGGTTTGGGTTTCTCTAACTCACTTCTATGAAAACGTAAGTGTTTTAATATAAAATTGGGTTTCTGTATTTCGAACGATAAGAACAAAAATTTCAAAATCAGTCACTTTCTATTTTGCTTTCGACTGGTTGAATTTTTTAAAGAAAAATAGGAAAAATACTCACCCGGACATTGTAAATGCTCCTTAATCATGTTTATTATTCGCTTTGATATATTTTGCATCGATAAATGACGATTTTGTGTCTAAAAAACAATTTCTAAGAAAAATCAAAAAAAATTTTTGTTTTTCTATTTTTTTTATTATTTAATTTTTGCTTGTTTATTTTCTTGGTTGTACCTACCATAGATTAACTGCTAGATATTTATGTGAGAGAAAAAAACCTAATTCAATTGTCAGAAACCTAATTCATGCAAAAACAAAATACATGTAGTCACATATATTTTGTTTTTGTATTTTCAAAAAAAATGAGTAAATTTTTTGAAAATTTAGTATAGGTGGTTCTCACATAAACTTCTAGTTCTATTCTATGGTACCTACGTTTAAACAATTTAGTAGTATTTTTAATATTTTTACAAAAAGAAGTTACTCTAAAAGAAAAATAAAACAAAAACAATACGAAAAGACGCAACTCCATGCGAACGAAAGCGTAGGAAATACAGAAACCCAAATTGATTAGAATTCGTTCGACTTGCTTTCGTTTGCTTAGATTTTTGTTCGACATAGAGAAACAGGCTATTAGTTTGTTATAGTTTTTGTTGTATATTTAAGAAAGAAGAAACAAATTAAAAAAATAATATGTATAAATTAAATTCGTTATAGGGTAAGTGCACCTAATGCCGGCATGTACCAGTATTTGAATTAAACTGAAATAATTAACAATAGTAAATACTAATTACACTGGTCGACAAAAAAATTTTTTCGTGCTCCTTAAAAAAAAAATAATAATAATAAAAAAATAAAAATATGTGGACTAGATGCAGTTCCGTATGCTAAATTCGAATCTGCTTTTAGTTCTTTCCTATCAGGTCGAGATTTTTTTATGGGCGTGTCTAATATTGCGTCCTAAATAAGCCGATTACTCGAGTATATTACACTATAACTCGAAAACGGTATGCACTATTTATATAAGTAAGTAATACACCAAAATATGTGGAATAAAATTAGCTTTAAGTCGTTCCGTTATCAAATTTTTATTCAATAGTTAGGAGATATTTCAAAATAAGTGTCCGAAAATTGTTCATGCTAAATTCAAGATTTCTTTTTTACTAAATTTTTCTTTTAAAAGTGAAAACATCAAAAATGTTTCAGTTTATCATCTTTATCTCAAAGCTGGTAAAATTACGAGTAAATAAAGCCACATATCATAATAATTGATGCACAAATCTTGATTGCATTCATAGAAAATTTCTTAATACAATAGCATTATCAGCTTTTAGAAATTTTAGTAACAAAAAAATCAAAAATTTTGCATAAAAAAGTTTTTTTTCGGACATTTATTTTATTTTTGAAACTATTGAGCACATAAAAAATGATGTTTTGGTGATTTGAAGATATTTTTAGACCGCATCTTTTGGTGTATCATTTGTGTCAACCGTATGCACCGTTCTTGAGTTATGAGGAAATATACTAAAGTAATGGCCTTACTATAGGCGAAATATTAAACACGCCCATAAACAAAATCCAGACCTGATGTAAAAAAACTGATAGCAGATTCATATTTAGCACATCAAAATGCATCAAGTCTAGCTATTCGTCTATGGTGGAGGATTTTTTATTTTTTTTTTTTATTTTTTTTTTTTGTTGACCAGTGTTATTGATGTAAGATAAATTTTGCCATGAAAATATATTTATATTTTTAGTGCAAATATTAAAAATATACTCACAGTAACAGTTTTTTTGGAAAATTTACTCCGTTCTTAAATATCAGATATTAGTTTTTAGAAAAAAAATTAAAGAAAGACCAATTTCAATATAATAATCCAAGTTGTATTTTAACAATAAATTATTCAGAAGATAGACAACAATTGAAACCTTATGTTAAATGTGTAAAATTTTGCGTAAAGAATTCTATTTCATGGTTTGGTAGCTGCCGACCTTAGGAACAAACAAATTTTATAATTTTCTATAGTCGGCATGTCATGTTAATTGGGAGATAGTAATGCAATTAGTACTTCGGACCTAAATTTTTCTTGCAAATACATTTAGACTCTATTATTAGAAATATTTTGTCACAACTATGTAATAATTTATCTGGTAATTTAAATTATGTTTGTAAAATATGTGTTAGAAGTGATTTAGAACTTAAGATTCATACATAAAAATGTTCTACAGAATTCTTCTACGTAAAATTTTACTATGGGTCGCTGAAATGTAAAATTGTATCTATTGTACCATTTTTCCAAAAAAACAAAAAAAAAGATAAACTATAAAATCTATTAAGTATTTTGTTCAAATATTTTTTACTTTTTAACCCTTTGACGACCAAACATTTTCGGCTGAAGCGATTTAAATTTTTGTTTTATTTTCATAATCTGTGGCCTAATAGTAGTGACGACGCTTGGCAAATATAGTTGCCTATGGGTTGAAAGCTAATTTTTTATCCAAAATTAAGTAATTGTAAAAATTATTTAAATTTTGTTTTTTTTTTATTAAAAACATAAAGTAAAATACAATAAATCTTAAAAAATTGTTATTAATGTTGCTCGTGATAGATTCAAAAGCAATCACGGGATGTTGTGAAACAAAGGAACACATTGCATTGAACACAAAAAACATTTGTGAGACTATATTTTTTAGTGGATGCACAATGGCAACAGCGTTTCCAAATTTCACTCTTTACCATTTTATGCAGAGATTTGGGCTTGCTTATAAAGTGAGTTTTGTTGAATTTGGTTGAAGCTGAAAATCCACGTTTTCTTGAAATGAAGCAACTTATTAGTTCTTTGGCAAAAGCTGCTAGAAATTCAATTGAAGTCACCTTTATTGAGGAACTATTTGCCAATATGAGATTTTTATATATTATATAACTATTATGAACACATAATTCAAATAAGTCGAAGAACAATCGTAAATAAAAAGGCTTACATAACTGCAGGACAACAGCTTCACCAAGATCGTGTTCAACAAATGGTTTTTTCCTGTGTAAATGTCAATATTATACAAGTATCCTGTTTCTGACTCACATAAACACCATAGTTTGAATCCCCATGTAATAGGTTTGTCCTTCATATATTGTTTCATGGCATTATGACCCTTAAACTTTACCATATGTTCATCGATAGAGAGTTTTTTGGAAAACGCATATGCGTCAGGCATAACCTTGTTAATGTGCTCTAAAATTGGACGAATTTAAATACTTCGTACGCTGATGGGATTTTTTCATGCTTATGCAGAGCGGGCTTTAAAACTTGAGAATGTTTGTATGCGTTACTCTCTTCACTCCCGGTAAAATTATGATTTTTAAAAGCAAGATTATGCATAAAACGAAATGTTTTTACAGGTGATATAAACAATGCTGGTCTTATTGCCTCTTTTTCATATACAGTTCCAAGCGGTAAATCGACGTGCTTAATTCCCTCAATGACAACTTCTATGGGCTCATCATTTTGCATTTGCAGGTTGTCATTTTCTAGGAATAAGACATCTTCATTGTCTAGGTTTGTAACGACTTCATCATCTTCAACTCTAAAGTCGCAAGGTAAAATTTGTTCACAGTTGCGTTTAAAAAACGCTCAAAAACTACAAATTTAATGACAATTTAGAGGTTTTAATTGTAGAGTTTTTTAGGAATGATAATTTTCGTTTTAACCCATAGACAAATATAATTGCCAAATATAAAACGATTATCTATAGGCAGCTTAGAGTTTATCCAAACCGGTGACGCCCATCCCCTTGCGCCCTATATTTGCCTGTAGCAGCCCTTGGTATAAAGACCATTATTTAGACAAATTTGGAACCTCGTAGGGTACAACTGGAACCAGATAGGGACTGGCACTCAACTACAATTTTGTTGCCCCAATCCTCTTCTATAAAACAGTCTTTGACATATTTGCTCTATCTGCTACCTGGACAAATATATAAGCCAAAAACCCGCAGGCAAGCATACTTTCCTATGGTCGTGAAAGGGTTAAAATTATGTTATATTTCAGAGCATAGTTTAGGGCATTTACATACAAAATGTGTCAATAAATTTCATGCCGACTATTGGATCATCACATTTCGAACACTGGAAAAATATGCCGACTACAGGTAAATTCGATGTATTTTATAAAATGCAATCAAATGGCCAATTTAACATTTATTTCTTTGCCCTTTAATAAAGTGGTGCAATTGCTCGTTATCCAAATATCATAATCACGTTCGGAAATATAAGTCTTAAAAGAAAGAAGAAAAGTTAAACTGCCGACTACCGTTACACTTACCCTATCAAGAAAAATATGGATGCTATTTTATAAATTATTCAAATTCTTGATCCAATCAAAGAAATTAAAGTTAATATCTTTCATAGAACCATGAAAAATTAATGAATTATTTATTTGGTATATTTTATTAAAACAACTTTTAATTTTAAGGCTTAATTATCTTCATATATGACATAATTATTTTTTATATTATTTTTTTTTTTTTTTACTTTTGCTGCATTAAACCTCTGAAAGCCACATTATAATTTTAAGTGCCTTACATTACAATAAAATACATTTTTATTATTAAATCCATTATTTAAATTCCAAATAACAATTCTCTAATCCTGCATATTTTTATAATTTTAAGCCATAATACTTTTGAAAAAAAAAAGTAATTTCATTAAAGTTAATGTACATTAATACAAAAGTTAATTTCTGCTTAAAAACGATTATATTTGTAAATAAAAGCAAATATTTGCATAAAATTTTCCAAAAATATAGCAACACATTATAAAAACATATTAAAATAATATAAATGTAAATGAGATCAAAAACTACCACAAAATATTTACAAATATTTATACAAAACATACCTTTAAAAACAGTTTACATTATGATCCTTATAGATACAAGAATAACAGAAATATGAATTCGTATCTTTTTCAACAACAAGCGTAAGTATCTGTTGTATTTAGAGTTGAGAAATAAAAAGGTTGCTGTTTGTTGTTCATCTTGAACTGATATAAAATAATCCTTTATTGTTTGGGTTTATGGTCCTTTTTTGTTTGCTTTTTGTTTGGCTGCTTTTGTTAAGGGTAATGAACAGCAATAACAGCTAACATATACCAATACATACATAGCTCTGTTATACTTACACTGACACTAAACCAACGGCAGCCAACTAACAACAATAAACAAAGAATACTAATAACAAAAAAAAAAAAGGTTAAATATGAAACTGTTGAATTATTCAATAACTATTGACACGTTAGCACATTATTATTTATGCTACAATACGTTAGAAACACAGAGATATACTTATACTGCACTCATACTCCATTCATACGAACTTCCGTTTCCTGTTTTATTTTCCCAGTCTCTTGGCATATGTGTTTGTTTCGTTATAGTTGTTGTAGTTGGCTTTTTTTTTTTTTTTCTTATTGTTATTTTTAAATTTTCAGTGTTTTCTTGTGCTGCTTTTAGTTCTATACAAAATTTCAAGAATTTATAAACATTGTACTATTATTAACTGGGAATTTTTAGAAGAATAACTGAGCAGCAGCAGCAACAGTAGTATATATATATATGAACAACAACATTTATAATAACAACAAGAACTATAAGAAAATTAAAATATTTTAATGTTGTTATTATTGCTGTTGTCGTAAATTGCTTATGAAAGCATAAAACTGGAACACAATGGTATTGTTTCCATTTTAATGAAATTGTTTTCATTACTCGTGGCAGTTGCTGGAGTAAGTAGTTGCAAAAGTGGCTATAAAAATAGTTTATTTAATTTTAGCGGTTTAATGTTTATCAAGTATTAGTAACACATTTTTGAATTGCTAAGGTTACGGAAAACCTACAGGTTAAATATAATATTTTGAAACAGAAATAAACTACGGTTTATGA
This sequence comes from Protophormia terraenovae, assembly GCA_951394005.1. Lineage (NCBI taxonomy): Eukaryota > Metazoa > Arthropoda > Insecta > Diptera > Calliphoridae > Protophormia > Protophormia terraenovae. The sequence continues at coordinate 94,091,057 of OX596076.1, forward strand.
ATTAAATATGCGTTATTAATAAGAAACACAGCTTATAAATAGTTTGTTGTTTTAGGAATAGAGATAATCTATTTTTAAGAGAGATTAATGTATTTAGTATTACTGAAAAATAAGTAAGAAAGTTATCGTCTGTCCAGCTCGAATATATGACATCTTACATCTCTACGTTCGTACGTAAATTTCGAAAATTTTGCAAAGGTTCTTATATAGGATATGTTGTAAATTTTGGACTGATCCTCTTTCAATAAAATTGGAAATATATGTTCTAAGGAGTGAGATCGAAAAAATCTTAACACACATTTTCCCTCATAACTTTTCTCGGAATCAATATTCAAAATTTTTTTTTGATCTAGTTATCATGGAAAAATACTTCAGTTATTATTTTTAATAACAACCATGTTAATTTATCCTTATTTTCATCAAAATAAGTGACGAAAAGATTAACGTCCTACAAGTTATTAAAAAATTTCAAAAAATCCAAATAGGTCTTACAAATAATTGGCCACAGAATTAAATGTCGTCCGTAAAACCGTTTCTAATGTTATTAAACAGTATCAGGAGAATTTGACTATTGATGTGAAACCTAGTTTGGTAAGAAAAAAGGACCACATGATATTGGGAAGGCCAGAAAATTGAAGGCATATTGAAAGGAACTCCAAACACATCTGGCAGAAAATCAGCTCAGTTTTCTCAGTGTTTCGACTATTTGGTGCGAAAATTTAAAGCTAATGGGAAAGTTGATAACATAAAAAGTTCAAAAAATTCCAAACTGGAATTCTGCAAAAAAAAAAAATTACAAAAATAGGACTCGGAATTTAAAACCAAATTTCATAAAAAAATATTCAAGCTGTATAATTGACGAAGAAACGTAGGTGTTGGCAGAATCTTCGCAGCTTGTGTCTCAAAAATGTTTATTGCAAATGCTCGAAGCAATGTTGGAGATACGTTTAAAACCTAAAAGCAGCAAAAATTTCTTACAAAATTCATGGTATGACAAGCTTTTTGCAGTTGCGGCAAAACAGGATACATTCGGATCTATAAATACCAAAATATGCATAAAGGAATATTTGCAAAAAAGACTTCTTCTTTTCCTAAGAAAGCACATCGTGTCCACATATTTTTGGACCCATTTGGTATCATGTCACTACGGTAGAAAAGCTCTGGAGTGGTACCAAATCAATAGCATAGTTCTAGTACCAAGAGAGGTCAATTTTCAAAATTGTCCATAGCATAGACCAGTGGAGAGATATTGAGCTCTTGTGAAAAGTGAATTCAAGAGCACAAAAAAGGTGTCCCAAAATACCGAAGATTTTAACAGAAGATGTGCACACTGTTCCAAAAAAGTGACTAAAGCAACTATCAAATCTCCAAAGAAAGGGTTTTCAAAAATCAAAGTGATTAGAACTATAAAAATTATATATTTCTGTGATCTGTGCTAAATTATCAAATGATCAAAAAAAAAAAAAATAATGAAAACTCTAAGATCAACCGTTTCCAAATTATTGAATATTATGTATGTTAAGAATTTTTCGATCTCACTCCTTAATAATGTAATATTTTAATTTTGTTAGTATTGCTGTTATCGTAAATTGCTTATGAAAGCATAAAACTCTATACCATTGCACAGTGTCACATTTATCCAAATTAGAACGACAAAAATACGAAAATAAAAGCATATTACTGCAGTAATTATTTTCGCATTTATTAGTAAACATACCATGTATTGGAAAAATACTTAGAAATACTTACAGCGCGAACTATGGACTTTAAAAGTTGCAACTTTTAAAAATATTTTAATTTTATTTAAAACTTTTGTAAATAAGTGTGTTAACTTTAACTTCATATATCTCAATGAATACTATAGATATTGATACGTTTTTTTTTTTTTTTTTTTTGGCATGTAGTAATAAATGTATCCAAATTATTTCATCATAATTTTCTAGGTTAAAAAATCAATGCTGAAAATATTGTTTTTTATTTAAAAGAAATCACAATATAAAAAAAATATTTTTTTGGGGAATTATATTTTTAATGGACTGGAACTAAAAAGTTTCAACGAGTTCCAATTTAAAAATACGATTTATATATAAAAGAACATCTATTAAATTATATTTGGAATATTAGCTGCGACTTTTTGCGATCTTTTAAAATATTAGAATAAAAGTTACGGTACCTCATATTACCAATTTTTTAAGAATTATTTAAATATTTTAAGGTAATGGCTGAAAATTTGTTATGCATGTATTACACTAAGATTGGTGTGATTAGATCATGCCACGCCTACTTTTAAATTATCCTTCATTTGAGTGAATTTTACAAAAATATATCCGAAATTCATACAAATAAAGTAATTTTTTTCAGTATGGGAGTGGCAGTGATTCTTCCCGCCCATTTTTAGTGGGAATGTTTATGGTCTTATCTACTAACAGAATATACAATTTTAGACCAATATCTCCAAAACTGTATTTTTGAAGTTTTAAAAATTCCAAATGTGACACTGTGCATTGTGTTGGTATTGTTTCCATTTTAATGAAATTGTTTTCACTACTCGTGAAGTAAGTAGCTGCAAAAGTGGCTACAAAAATAGTTTATTAAATTTAAGAGTTTTACAGCCGTATTAAAAAAAAAATAATGTATGCTTGATAACGAGTTACTATCTTTTTTTGTATGTAAATTTCCATAAGAAAAAGTTAGAAACTCGTTATCAAACCTACATTTTTTTTTTTTTTTTTTTTTTTTTTTTTTTTTTGAATACGGCTATTAATGTTTATCAAGTATTAGCAACACATTTTTGAATTTCCCAATAAAAATATTAATATTATCTTGTAGCAACTTTAGTATTGAATTAATATAACTACTTTAAAATAATTTTTAGAGTGAGAGCTACACTCCATTACGGACCAACTCTGATTTTAGATTATATAAATCTATGCTTACAAAATATCTATGAAATCCAAAATTTTATATAATTCATCTAAAAATTTAAGAAAATAAAGCAAAACCAAAAAATATAAACAAAATTAAGTTGAAACTTTCAAAGATTTTTTGATTTAAACTCTTATCCAGCTAAGAGACAACACTTTGGGAATTCATATCTTGTATAACAATTTACCGTTTTACTATCTGGTAAAAAGTTATGCGGTGATAAAAATTAAACCAAAAAATTACTATTTTTTGAATTTTAAATTATTTTTTATAGAAAATTTCCGCGAACAAGTGAAATTAAATTTAGGCAACAAAATTTAACGATTTTTTTATTAGTAATTTTATTTATTGAATCTACAAAATTTAAGTAAACTAAAAATAATTAATCAAATCTTAAATCTAAATTTTAACATAGGTTTGGTCAAATCACCGTCGGACTAAAAGCGATTATAATGCATATAGTTTAACTTCGGCTCAGGTCTGAAACGTTTCTTCTTCTCAATCGTATATTTCTAGCTAATGGGTTAGAGTGTATTTCCAACCTTTTCAAGCATGTTCCTGCATTTAATATTCAATTAATGGTATTTTATTAAAATATAAGAGATATAACAAAATTATTTTTGCTATAAAGCAATGTTTTTTTTTATAATTTTAGCCAAAGCTGCAATATTATTACACGATTACAAAAATGTTCTTTATAGAATATTGGATTTAATTGGACTTTAGTTCTCTTAGTATATGGAATTGAAATTGAATTTTTCCTTAACTTTTTAAATAAAAGTTGCAAAAAATATTTTTATTTAACACTAGGTTCCTTTAGAAGCAAGCAAATTAAAATTTTGAAATCTTTCAATTTTGTTAAAAATTAATTTTATTTACCATAGTCTACACTAAGAGAAAAAATTCGATTAAAAATCAACAACGGTTGTGCTCACATTGGTAGCTTACGGTAACAGCTTTTTAATACCTTTCGTTAACAAATTTAATAGAAAACATATGTAATTTAACAATTTGATACCGAAATGGTTTCAACTTGGTGCCAATTATGTATCGATTTTCAATAAGAATTGAACACGTAGTGTTTAATTTATACACATACGTTGTAGATTCACTATTGACACAAAATGGTATCGTTTTCAACACGTATGTGAATGATATTTCTCTGGGTGTAATGATAGACTTCTGTGGTTTTATTATTTCTATTCCTAAACGCAGGTAAAGTCCTGCGAAATTTAGGAAAAGTACAAATATATTATTTTATTCTATTTTTATATTTATTTAGTTCAGATTTCTATAGACTTTTCAAAATAAAGCAACCAGATTTTTGTACCCTGTATACCTTAAAGTATCCTTTATTTCACCAAGCGCCCATACAAATGTCCGCCCGGAATAAAGGTTTAACACTTGAAAATGCCTTAGAAATAAGAATATTTTAATGAAATTCGCTACAAGTATCAATCTTTGTAAAGGGTGGTCCAACCATAATTCATAATGATAATTGTGAGTCACACTTTAACTCGAGATTATAACGGACTTGTGGCCAGAAATTGAGGATATGGACCTGGACGATATGTGGTTCCAACAGGATGGTTGCCAACGAAAAATTCAATGGCCGCGTTATCCTACGTCGTGCCGATGTTAATTGACCGCACCAATCATGTGATTTGATACCTTTGGACTTCTTCATTTGTGGATACTTAAAACAAAAATAGTACGTAAATAAGCCAGGAATAATTCAAGAGCTAAAGGATGATATAATTCGGCACATTAACGACATTGAACCTAAATTATGTCTCAGAATTATTGAAAATATGTACCATCGGATAGAGGTATGCCACCGAAGCTGTGGCGAGCATTTGGCCAATATTTTGTTTCACACATAATTGTTATAGATCCTTCTATCATAAAAAAATATTAAGATAATTCTCTGAAAACTTTTTGTTTTATTAACAATTAACATTGTGCATTTTGATTGGACCACCCTTTACCAAATTTTATGAAGATCGATCCACAATTGACCATAGCTTTCATATAAACCTCTCTACGCCTGTCAGTATCGAGTTAATATTCGATACAAAGAAATTATATATAATTAGAAACAACATTGCTAATTTTCATGAGAATGGGTCCATAATTTACCATAGCTCCTAACCTTTAACCGCGAATCGCCCAAAAGAGCATTAAATCATATAAATGTTAGTATCAGCATAATATTGGGTATTCGTATATGTATTTTATTTTACACTTAGTTAAAGTATCGGTCCACAATTGGCCACAGATGTAATATAAGTCCCAAACCAGAGTTTAAATGGACATATACAATAGTGCAGGGTATCATATGGTCAGGCTTGACCAACTATATATTTCTTTCTCGGTTTATTTATAGCTGTGATTATCCGGGTCCTAAAATAGAAAAAACAACTGTTAATTAGTTTGTATTTCGATTAAAGTACATGTCCGTATGGTACTTACTATAAATATAAATAATGATTTCACTTCAATGTTGGTCAGTTGCCCTAAAAATCTGTAGTAGTCAATTTATTGTAGTTGATAATGTATTAAATTATTTATACGACTTTTGAGCCTTCGAAATAGTATTTTTTTAAATCATATTTAAAAATAATTTTCTAAAAAAAAAAAAAAAGTATTTCCAAAGGAGCATCTCTTGCTTTTTTGATTAGAGGATCATCGTTAAGCAATAATTTTTTGTAGGAATTATTATTTCTCACACCATGATAACATATATTTTATTTCTTACTTTTCCGTAAATTGCATATTTTTTGTTATTATTCTCCTGCCTTATTTCTTTTCAGCAATTTAATTAACAAATTGTTTTATCCATTCTAGAATGCGGGCCTCCTGAGATTGTCAGAAATTATTTTTTTCAAATAGTTTTTATACTTGTTTTCATTAATAAAATTTTTTAAATTTAAAACTTTAACGTTTTGCATTTTTTCTCCTGTTTGTTATGCAATGAAAATAGTTTTTAAATAAACATACATATACTTATATAAATATATATTTTTTTTCTCATATAAATATTTATTGCTCAATTGCTCTAATACGCACCAAAGCATCATGTGCGGAAAAAAAATCATAATTGTTTTGCGTTATTTTTTTCTATTTTCGATATAAATTGAATATTTTTCGCCAAGTTAAACTTTTGGGTGAGGTTTTCAACTTTATTTTGTGGCATTATTATTTTTTAAATTGCAATTTCAATATAAATTGTTTTTTTATTTTTTGTCCAAATGTTTTATTGTTATTACATTTGTTTTTTTTTTTTTTTTCTACTTTTTTTATTTTAAGTTGTTATAGTTTTATAGTAGTGTTTAGTGAAACTAGCATTTAGTGTTTTTTAACACGCTATATAACCTTTCTAAATGTTTTTAAAGCTAATTCCATTTAGAATATTATTTTTTGTAGTATTTTCTGGTTTCTTTAAGTCTTAGACACGCCGAGACAATTTTAATTATGGGGAAATTTTTGTAGATGGTATCAGGCTATTTTGTGATTAACAGAAAAAATAAAAAAATTATTGTTAGCATATACCATTAGTTTGTGGTTATGATTTGTGGGAAATAACTGTTGATTTATATACTAAAGGGAAAATATTAAATCAACTTTAATATGTAGAAATACAATTATATTTCTATTACTTGGGGACAATAGTAATTAATAAATATGAACATTTAATTTACAAATAAAATTATATTTAATATAAACATATGATTTATTATTATAAATTATTTTATACTTATTAATTCATAATTAATAATTATAAATTAATTAATAATAAGTAAATACCGTAAAAGTTTACATAAAAAATAATACATTTTTATACCCACCATCAAAAAGAAGGGGGGTATATTGATTTTGTCATTTCGTGTGTAACATGTAGAAGGAATCATTTAAGAACCCACAAAGTATATATTTTCTGGGTTCTGGTTAGATTCTGAGTCGATCTAGCTATGTCCGTCCGTCTGTTAAAAGCAGGATAGGGCTCGAACGGGACAACGTAGGGGGACGAAATTTGGCACAAATATTTGTCTTATACAAGGTTTGTTTGGACTGAAAATGGGCAAAATCGGTTAATAAACAAAAAAAGTTATGGGCTAAAAACTGGAAACACAGGGTGTCCGTTTCATACTTTTCTGCTGATATCTCTTAAACAAAAACATGTACGACAACAACATTTTTTATAAATAGTTTGAGGGTCAATATAAACTTGGAAACCAAAAATGGGCGTGGTCCGCCCACTTTACCGGCAACTTCCCATATAAAGTTAAATTGTGTTCAAATAGTTCAAGGACCAATGTAAACTCGGAAACAAAAAATTGGCGTGATCCGCCAACTTTACCGCCCACCTCCCATATAACGTAAAATTTAAAAAAGTTGATGGTGGGTATATATATTCGGCCGAGCCGAATATAACATACGCGTTTGTTTATGTTAATTTTTCTCTGAACATTTGGGTGGCTCAACAATGTATGAAAAAAACCAAAGTGTATTGAATATTTAAATGAACCTAAAATTATGAAAGCAGGACATTTTTAGGAACATATTTGCCAAATTTCAACTTCATATGATGATTGAAACAGCTACACGGCCATTTAAATTGATGATTCCATAACAAATCCTAAAATCATTTTCTCTCTAAAATTAATGATGTATACATCAAATGATAGCTAATAAAAATTATAATACCCTTATTTCGAAAATTGTTATTAAAATCGAAATTTTATTCTTCTTATTAGCTATTTTTAAAAAATCAAAAAATAAGGGCCTATTTATTTTTTTTTTAGTTATCGTTTGATGTATAAAGCATTAATATTAATTGCTTTATACATAAAATCTGCAAGATTTATTCTGGGATCATGGGCGTAAATGGCCGTATAGCATCTTGTTCCAATCATTGCAGGAACTTGAAATATGTTCTAAATCATATCTCCTTTCATAATTTTAGGTATGTTTATCTATAGCTCGCAATAAGAAACTTTTAACTACCCTGCTGATCATATTAATCAAGAAATAAAATGGTAATAAACTTATTGATGTACTGTAGCTTAAAATATACATAAACATAATGTTACTATTTTGTGTACCATTCCAAGGAGTTTTTACTGTAAAATCATGATATCAAGGTCCGAATTCTTAAATAAGAAATAATCAATCCTCTAGTAGTAGTTACTACATATATTGACAAACAAGATATATTTTTTTTTTTTTTTTGTTTTTTGTACTTTTCACTTTTTTCTTTTTGTTCCCAGCAAAAACTTTGCTTTCCTGGTAAGCTAGCAGATATAATTGGAAACAAAAATAATCTAGTTATTTTTTGTCTCAATAACTAGTTACTTTAGTTCGAGTTTTCAACGAATTCATGTAGTTATTATTAGACTCTACACAGAAGAAAGCAAAAAATAAATTCAATCATCAAATATTTTAGTAAATAATTCATTCAATTAACAGCTTTTTTAAAATTTCACCTCTCACTAAAATGATTATATCAATTATTAAAAACTGTAAAAAATAAAAAACAGAAAAAAATTTCCAATTAAAAAATTAATTAAATCAATTAAGTGAATGATTGAATGAATTAAAAATTTACTTAAATGAGAAATAAAATCTTATTTAAATTTGATTATCATTTTAGTTTTATTTGAATATATTTATTTAATTTTGATACAAAATTAAACAACTGTGTTAATTGAAAAATATTTGATAATAATTTTTTCAGTGAGTTTTGAACTTGGGGCCATATTAACTATTCGTTTTTAATGACTAACGTCTTACTCAGTACACCATCTCGCACTTAATTTTCAAAGTTACAAAACTTATTTTAGCTTAAAATATATTTTTAGACATTTTGTTAAAAAAAAATAATAATAATAATAGCATCTGAATGGAGTTGAACCAGCAACCTTCTTTTAGCTAATCTTGCGCTATAGCCAATTGATCCATTATACCGCTATTATACTATTGAGTACTTATTTATGTAATGTAGAGAAGGTAAATAATAATGACGCCTCATTACCAAGAAAGTATTTTAATAAGTAGTTGTCATTACCGAAAACAAAACATTTTTTGCTGGGTGGTTACATATTTCTGAACAGGAAGTTCAGAAAATGCGGCAAAAATTTAGTAAAGATGCTCTTTTAAATTTTTTTCTTTTCTTCCAATTCAGACTATATTTTTTAAACCTTCGTCAAACAGATGTTTCAATAGCAACCTTCGCACAGTGTTCGATTTTCAAATTTAGGTGGCCAAAATTAATTACACAAAAACTATAAATCGTACAAAAGTGATTTTTGGCATAGTGATTACTTACATATTGAAGAATTATTGGACAAAAAATTAGACAAATCCGTCTACCGCCACGCCCACTATTAATTACCCAATTATGAAAAATAGTCAAAATTTAAAAATAGCTTCTTTTATAACTCCTTTTCATTTGAAAATAAGTTTAATTAAAAATACAAAATAAAGATTACATAATTCATCATAATTTTTTAATGAAAGTATAAAAAAGTTTAGTAAAAAAAAAAAAACAAAATCATGTGGAATCTGCACCAATATCACTGTCATTTTCACTATCAGACTCTTGTATATTATAACATGCGTTTTTTATTAGTATTTTCAATATATTATATTTTTTAACTGGTGGAGTTTTCCTGAAGTTGCAAATATAAGGATCTGAGCTTCTTCAGATAATTGACCTGGCTCGGACTATTTCTTTTTTTTTTTAATTTTTTAATTCTTGTGAATCGTTCTATAAATAAAGAATTACTTTTGTGACATCTTAAACAAAAATAAGTTCCTTTTCTAGCAAAGAAAAGTTCCACTATATAACGGTTAATTGCTAGATGGAATTATTCACCCACGATCTTGTAAGCTCACAACTTAAACAAAGGTATTCATTTAAAACATACATTATTTAAAAACAACTTACAAATAAAATGGTATTCAATTTTTTGTTCCACTTAGAAGGATGGTATATCTTTGTTTTGAATACTTTGTTCGGCAGGGGCAGTTTCGGGCAAAAATTTTTTTTTGTTTCTATTAAAGGAGTATCCCTAGTTCTCAAAACAATCAAAAGTTGGACCCCAGCTGATAACAGAAAAAAGTATTCGTCTATGCATTTTTGTTTTTGACTTACAATTTTTTTTTTTTTAAGAGCTTCCCTTTTATATCTTTCAATATCTAAAACTATCTTCATTCAAATATATACAAAATACCTGTTTTATGTTTTAAAGGAATCATATTTTCATATACAAAAATAATTTTTTAAAAATATGCCATAGAAAATTGTTTATTCATGTTCAAAGTTTGACTAATTTTCGAGCAAAAAAAAATATTTTTCTTTTGTATATTTTACCCATCATTCATGTTATCGTTAGAAGCATTCATTGATCGATTTCAGCTAAAATGAGTACGGAAATGTGTTAATAGTCTATTTTAATACCCGAATATAATTTTTTTCCTCCTTTAAAGTTAATTTTTGGGGTTTTGGCCAGCTAAATTTGAAAATCGAACACTGTGTTTCGTAACAGATATGGTCTGGCCAGACCTGCTATGTTATTTAATATATTTTAATGAACGTATTGTTGATTTGTTTATATGTTTACATTTGTATAACTATATTATAGCATTAAATTGTATGCAGCCTTTCCATTGACCAATTGCCCGATTTTCAACTACCTGTAAACTTTTTAAGACTATGTGATAAATGACGAAAAACTATGAAATTATTGAAATATCTGGACCCATTACACAATTTAGTGACAATTTCCCAAAACATATGTTCAGGAGCGGTGCTATTATGGTTCAAAATAGGCTATCTCTGACATATAACATTTTTCATTGCTTGCCAATTTTTTGTTTCTTATGCGATTTTTATATCTTCTTAAAGCTTCCGGCAAGATCTATGAAAAACATGCTTACATATGTTATTTATCTCCTACAGGTTTCAAGTTGTTTGCACTTCAAATTTCAAAATTTCCAAATCTTGATCCAGTTTTTTGTTCAATAAATAGGCCAATATTTTTATCCAATTTTCTTAGATGTTTACTCAGTTAGCTAAAGAACAAAATTATCTATCAAGTGGAAAAAACAGAAGTTGAATTTTAAAATTGCAAAAATTATAAGGTTTTTTTGATTTTTTTTAGCCAAAAAAACTGTCTACCTAAGAACCCAAAATATTTTATACTTCTCTAAAAGGTATCTTCACAGACTTGTTTTAAAAATAAAAACAAGCGCTAATTCCCAATAAAACTATTGCCCGAACCGAATGCAGTTTCGAAACCTGGAAGCAGGTTCTTGTTTAGCACGTTAAATTCCATTTAATCCATTTTTTTTTTTTTTTTTTTTTTTGAAAAGAAAAACAATTTTTTTCAACGCCAGTGTATTTCCACTTAATTGTAGGCTTATACGTATTTTCACTAAAATGGGAACAAAATAATAAAGATACATAACTTATTGTACACAGAAAAAATTATTACCGTCTTTTTTTCAATTAACTCAGTTGTTTAATTTTGCAGCAAAATTTAATAAATATATTCAAGAAAAAATAAAATAAAAATAATTTTTTGTATGATTTTAACATTTTTAATTCATTCAATCATCTACTTGATTGATTTAATTAATTTATTAATTGGGAATTTTTTTCTGTTTTGTATTTTTTATAGTTTTTAGTAATTGATATAATCATTTTGGTGAGAGGTGCAAATTTAAACAAGTTTATAATTGAATGAATTATTTTCATATATATTTGTTAATTGGTGACTTTTTTCTGTGTACTCATAGCGTTACTAGCTTCAAAATAAAATTAATAAACTGAAACATTTTTGATTTCTTTACAAAAAAGATTTTCCTAAAAAAATCTTCAATTTAGCATTAGAAATTTTTTTCGGACACTAATATCGAAATAAATCCGAAGCTATGGAGCACATAAAAAAGCGAAGATAGAGTGGCTTAAAGACATTTTTAGTCCATATCTTTTGGTGTAGTATTTATATATATATATCAATTAAACACGTCGTTCTCAAGTTACAATGAAATATATTGGCTTATTGAGGGCAAAGACACGCCCTTAAAAAAAATCTCGACCTGATGGGAAAAAAACTGAAAACAGACTAGTTTTCAGCAAGTCAAATTCTATATAGTCCACCTATTTTTGTTTTAAGAAAAAATTAAAAAAACATTTTTTGACCACCACTGTATTTCTACTCAATTGTATGTAACATGGGTATTTTTACTTAACTGAATAAAAACAAGATTTGTGTATCAATTTTGAAGATACATGCCTTATTTGATTCGCAGTATTACTAGCTTTAAGATAAAGATGACAAATGAAACATTTTTGATGTTTTCACTTTAAAAAAAAAAATTTTTAACAAAAAAATCTAAAATGTTGCATAAAACATGTTCTTTTTTGGACATTTATTTTATTTCTGAAACTATTGAGCATATAAAAAATGATGTTTGGGAGATTTGAAGATATTATTAGTCCGGATCTTTTGGTGTATCACTTATGTTAATCGTACACACTGTTTTTGAGTTATGAGGAAATATACTAGAGTAATGGCCTTGCTATGGGCGAGATATTAGACACGCCCATAAAAAAAAAAAATCCAGACCTGATGTAAAAAAACTGATTGCAGATTCATGTTTAGCACATCAAAATGCGTCAAGTCCATTTATTCGTCTTTGGTGGAGGATTTTTTTTGTCGACCAGTGTTATTGATGAGAATGTTTCTCGATGCATATTTTAAATTAACAATAAAATTACTAAGGCCTCTGTATCAGAGTTAAATGTTAAAAAATTAAATGTTTAAATTTTGTATATATATATATATTTTTTTTTTTAACATTGCAAATAAATTAAATTAAAAAACTTAAAATAATACTAGATAAAAAAAAAAACTTAAAAAAAAAAAAAATCAATTGTCCACTTGACAAAACCAGTCACTGTGAAATAATTTTTCATTTATAAAATTAAATTAATAAAATTTTTACTCAAAGTTAAAACATATGTATAAATATTTTGTACGAACGTTATAATAACTTTACCTAAGGTTATCCTTTAACATTAAAATGTCACTTCTATAATAAAAAAATCAATCAAATAATAAAAAATTACAATGTTATAATCAACGTTTTTTTTTTCTCTAACGCAAATAAATTGAAATAAAATGTCCACTTACCATTAAACGAGTATTTTAATATCCTTTATCTAGTGTTTATATTCCTTGTTAATATCAATTGGATATTACTCCAGTAATAAATAGATATTATTTTTGATTATAATCCTTTTAAATATTATCGTAATTAAATTGTATTACAGCTTTTATTGGAATAATTTACAACAAATTGGTGATTATTTATATTTCAAGCTTTTTTTTTTTTTAATTATTAAATTAATTCATAAAAATAATTTGACGTATGAGTGATATTTAATTTATAATAATTTATTTATTATTTTCACATTTTTTTTTTACAACACTATTGATAGATTGACACTTTTTTTCATAAGGGAATACAAATGACTGCTTTTAAATGTATTTTTTTTTTTTTTTTTTAGATTTTTTTCTTTATATATTTACACATACATTAGTAATTATAACAGATTTCTGATAAACTTTTTTATTAATGAAGATTATTAATAAATATTAATCATACGCAACGTTAGATAGTTTTATATATTTTAATATTTTTTTACATATTTTTAAATAACTTTAATATTTTTTTATATAAACTAACAAGCTTTAAACAGATTAAATTTTTGCTTTTTTAAATACTTATAAAATATTTAATTAATACTTTTAATTAAAATGCATAGGAGTGATATGTAGCAATATATATGTATATATTTTATCTTTATTATTCACTTTTTTATTTATTGAGAAATTTTTATTAAATTATTTTTATATTTTATTAATATAAAACACCTTTAATTAATTTTTATATTTTTTAATTTCACAAAAATATTTTTTATTTAATTTTCTTTTAATGAAAAGCACACACTTTTTTATTTGAAAACATTGATAAGTTGCCTTAAATATTAAATTACACGTCGCGTTTTTTATTTTGTTCCTTTTTTTCTTTTTAAAATAATTTTGCGTTTAATCGCACTGCGTAAATATTTTCACTTAGAAACACGTTTACGCCTCAAAATACCGCCATTGACTAAATGTTTGTTAAAATTATTCAATACTTGGCCAATATTTTTTTTTTATACACAAGTGTGTAAGAGAGTGTTTTTCTACACAAGCACAGACACACATTTGCACAAAAAACATATAACCAGAAATCAGTATTTCTTATACTTCAAATACTCCATATTTAACTGTCAAGTCCTTCCAATCCTTTAGGTTTCACGTGTTTATATTTAACCAAAAGCTTTTTGTTTCCTCAGCATCTAACGAAATCTCTTATATTGCCAAAATATATGCGCATGGCGTTCTCTTTTAATATCCTTGTTATTTGCAATATAAATTCTCATAATATTCTCTCTACTTTCATTTGTTTGCATTTTTTGTTAGTAACTCATTGAGGATTTAACTAAATTGTGGAATGTTTGAGAAAATGAAAAAAGAAAAACGTGGACTACCACAATGTTGTTAAAATTGTGCTGTTTTTTTGTTAATTATAACCTTATTAAATAAGTTAACTTTTGATTTTTTAATACTGTTATTGTTGTTGCCTTTATTTTAGCTGTATTTAGAACTAAAGAGACTAGATATTTAAGCTGCTCAATTTAACTTGTTTGGTAGTCAAGTATTTGTATAGAAAAATAGCTGTATTTAATTTAATGACCTTTACTTTTTTTAGCCTTTGATAAAATTGTTGGGAAATGTTTTTAAGTGAAAAATTTTCTAATGTTGGATAAAAATAAACGGATGTTAGATGATAAAAATTTTAATTTTTTGAGAAAAATTTTGGGAAACATATTTTAAACGCTGAGAAATAGAGAAGGTATTTTAATTTGTTTTGTAATATAAGGAATTTTTTAAATATTTAAACTTTTTTAAACTATTATGAGTAAGATCCACAAATATTTTTTGTTTTACAAACTACAATTCATTAATTTTATTTTTTTAAAAAATTAATTCTAATAATATGTAGAAAAGGACAAACTAATTTTAGGAAAATTTGACAGTTAAAATTTTTACTTTATTTTAAATTTTATTTTCTTGTAGAGAACTTTCTATATATGCAAGAAAACCTTAGGAAAAAGATGGGGTCTGAAACCGTTGTCAGCAATTTGAATATACTGCAGTTATTAGCTCTACTCTTACCTATAAAGCTCTTGTATGGTGGAAAGCAGTAGACAAAAAGAAAATTTTGTGTTTAAGAATGGATCAAAAATGTCACTGCCTCAGGTATCTATTTTGATGATATAGACTTTTTGATGCCTCTCACACCACTCAATTCGTGTGAAGTCTTCCAGGCTAAAGTATATGCTATCAACGTGGCAGCGAAGCAAATTCAGGAATTTCAATTCTGCGCTTAGAAAATTGATATTTACGTACACAATCTTTCTGCAATTAAGGCTTAAAATTCCCACATAATAAAATCGAAATATGTTGACGTTTATATACGCTCCTTAACTCAGCTAAGACGTCTTTGGATAAAGCTGTTATGGGTCCCAGATAGGGTATGGGGTTTCCCGTGATATTTTGTTTCCCGGGAAACGGGAATGAAAAATTCAATTTCCCGGAAATTCCCGGGAATCCCGGGAAACTTAAAATATAAGGAAAAAGCAATGATTTTTTATAAAGAATGTTATTTTTTCTATTCAATACTATAATACAACATTATAAATCACATTAATGATTAATTAACAGAAAATAAAACAATATTGAAGTATGACATCAAATTTAAAATTTAAAAAATTTTAAATATTTCATGCAAATAAAATAAGTCCCTATTGTAAACAAAGGTTTCAAAGATTTAATTCTTTAATTCACTTTTCAAAATCGAATTTATTATCTTAGTAATTTCTTTGAAGCATTCATAACAATTCAATTCATAGACTTAAATTCTTTGAATTCGCAATAATTGCTTAAAGAATGCACTACAATTATACAATTCAAGCTTAAAAAATATTTTGAATCATTACAATTTTCTTCTATTTAAATCTTTTACGAATTAAAGAAAAAATATTCAAAAATATAAATATTTCCATTAAATTTGCAGAAGATTTGATTTAACAAAAATTCAATGATTTATTTATAAAATGATTCAGTAGAACTATGATTTTTAGAATAGCGTTATGGAATAAAAAACTAGTGTTTCTAATATTATATTTAATTAAAAACTGTATAAGTACTTCAGATATTTAACTTAAATAGATTTTCATGCTAAAAATTTAAAAAAAGATAAATAATCATCTGTAGCATAAATTTCAGTATAAATAGTTTTTCTTATGGTTTTAATTCGTTCTAAAACATAAATATAAAAACTTTTAAAGTTGATTTTCAACAATATTTTGGTCAATTGTTATAGTGTTCGGAAATCTGATAAAAATTAGTTTTCATTTGAAAGATATTGTAAATCATTTAAGACGAATATTTTTGAAAAATTAAATACATTCGTAGTTTAATATATTTACACGTTTTAAAATTTTTGAAAAGTAGTTACAATTCTACTTTTAAAAAATTTTAAAACGTGTATTTTAAATTTTGAAAAAGTAGAGGTATGTATTTCTGATGTTAAAAGAAAAGTTGTTGTCGATATTTCATTTGAAAATTTTTACATATTTCAAAATTAATAATTTATGTTTATTATTGCCAAAAGTAGTCCAAAATCATGCTTTTAAGATAGTATAAAATCATGTGATACAAACTAAACTTTAATATGTCGAAAAAATCTAAAGATATTGACAAAAAAAATATGAAAAAACCTTTCAGAGCCAAGAGATTTAAATGAAGTTTGAAAATGGTACATCATCATTAAAATGTTTAAAAGATTATAGCAATATGTAGTTAAAAACTCGTGTACTTGAAATGTGAATTGACAAAATAAATCGTTTTTTCCAATCGAAAAGTCATCAATTAGGAATTTTCATCAGCGCACCGATTAAATGTTTTTGAATAATATAAAATATCACTTGTATCGAATTTCATGTGTGTATATTTTCTGTTAACATCAACAGCTTTAGTAGGTAATGCGTTTATAATATAAACTTTATATTAATGTAAAATTTTCACTGAGGCGATACTAAAAGTAACATTTTTGCTATAGGATTATAAAACTACGTGAATATTAAATTTCTCGTTTTCTCGTTTCCCCGTTTCCCGATGAAAAATTTACGGGAATTCCCGGGATTTCCCGCCCGGGAATTCCCGGACCCCAAACCCTAGTCCCAGACTATATGGGTATTCGGGGCAACGAAATGGTCGATGAATGTACAATAAATACATTCTCACTTCCTTTATTGCGGTACCCTAGATAAATAGGTGGTAAATGAAATAAATTCAGCTGGTCTTCAATAACCACTCTCAGGACTCTCAGGCCACTCCTGTCACGAAAAAGTACCAAGGCATTACTACCTCTTGATAGGTTATCCAAAGAATAGCTACGGTAAAAGCTTCTTAGAAGAAGAGGAAGAATCCGTACAACAATTATTATGCGAATGTCCTGCACTGAAAGAGCGTAGATGCCACTATCAAACCTAAGTAGATTTGTTAGGAGTACGGGTTTGTTTTCAAAAAATTTATTTTGGATGGCACATTAAAATCCTTTTGTTACATATAAAGTGACTCGAATGCATGTAGAATCAGTTCGCGTTAATCATTTCATGTGAGGGGCACGAAAGTTATAGCGGTTTTAAGTTGAACAAATAAAAATGTTTACAAACTAGAAGTTTATATATAATTCTGGTCAAAAATATACGTAATAACAAAACCTACTGAGTTATTTAATTAAAATTTATGATATTTTCAATGTTTGATGGTATTAGTGTAACATTAAGGGATTCCTAGTAAAATTTAAAAAAATTTTCTTTTCAATAAAAATGGCGATTTTTAAAAATTGTTCGAAAAATTTGGATCGAATCTAAGTTATTTCTCCATATATTGAATGAAAATATATTTTGTTAGAGTTTATTATAAAGAAATGCTTTTTAATATTGTGATCCTTTTTTAACACAAGTAAATACTTCTTGGTCCATAAAATGTTTATTTTTCAAAAATTTTTAATGCTTCTCCAAATTTTTATTAAGCATAAAAAACACCTACTAATTATGCCAATTATAGTTAATTTCATGCTGTCTACACGATGTGCCTTAGCGAAACGTGTTTTGACAAGAGTGTCCCGTTTTCAATTATCAATGACATTTTACTTAAATTTATGATCCCAATTAATTATATTTATTGCCACTCTTATATCTATGTATCCAATATTTGTTTAAATTGCAATTTACTATATAAAAATAAAAAAAGTGCAATTTTTGCATAATTTTCAAAAATCCTTAAAATTCTTGTACTAAATTTATTTTTAATGCTCCTCCGATTTTGTTATGTAAAATAACAAAAAACTAAGTTCACGCAGTGATCCAAGTAATTCCACATAAAAATGTGAATGTGCCCCGCGAAAGACAGATTTTTGAAAACATTTTCGCAATTGTTTTCCAAACTTTGAGACTATCTACTGCGTTGACTATTTCGGGTACATCAACAGGATATAGCGCAAAATATGCACAATTACAACAAGTATCAGTCCCTATTCCAAATTTTGTATTTGGTTGAGGGATGCACAGACCCCGCCCAAAAAACTGAACATTTTTAAAATTTAAAAAATATTGTCATCAAAACTCGACTACCCTGTATTTTACAGTTGAAATTGTAGAAGAATGGGAAAAACTTAAGTAATTTTTAGCCGTTTTTCTATGTTCTTGAATTTTGAACAGAAACTTGTGGTGCTAAAATTGTTCACTATATTAGTTTCAAGTCTTGTGAGTTCAGATCTGTAACCAATTTGTTTAAATTATATTACGATAAAACTCATTAAGGATTTAAGTCAGTTTCAGACAAGTTAAAAATTTTTGATAACGGCCCATATATTTTTTTATGTTTGTATAAGTCTAACTTTGACCTTTGAACTTTTCATAAATATTGTTATAAAGGTAATATCTCTGTCTTCAATATGAAACTAAAACTAGATATCTGCTGAAGTATTATTTTTTGTTAGTTCAATGCAGTGTTAATGTGCCAAGGAAAAGTCCAAAAAAAGTTTTGTGTTTTTGCCCATATACACTTATATTAATATGATATTACTCATACGCTAACAGGACAACAAATTAAATGATTTATTTAATAACCGTTATCAGCGTTACCGTTGAGAATTTTTAAAAAGTGTCCAAAAAAGGAGATTTCAAAATAAAAAGTCCCCAAAAAAATTAATTTTTTGAAAAAACGGACCAACTGATTTAAAACCTAAAAAAACTTCTTTAAATTTGTTTATTTGATAACAACAAAAAACATTTTGTATTTTATGAAAAACTCAGTTTAATTAATGACAAAATAATTTATAATTATTTTACAATAATTTTTATTATTGCAACAATTCAGAAAATTTTATTCATTAAAATAGTTAACATAATCCTGTTTTAATTAATTAAATTTCTGTACTTTTGTATGAGTTCTTCACACGTACTCTAGGCTTTCAAATCCCAGGCGGACAAATTTAGGAACGCAAGGATCCACAAATATTGACTTTAGTCTTATTTTTTCTACTATTGATAATTCAGTAAAAAAAAACACGTTCCTCCGAGGCACTGCTATGAGGAATGTAAAAATATAAATTAGGATATATAGGAAATATTCATCGAATATTTTTTTTTTTTTTTTTTCAATCCAGTCCAGAAAGATTCGGCATATGATGATATTTTTAGTTACCAACAGTTTCAGTTCATTTATAAGTACTCCGCGTTTTTTTATATCATTATACTGTGAAACAATCTCAAAATGATGAATTTATTTGTTGAAACTAATATATAATGGGTCGAAATATTTCAAACAATTTAGTTTCCGCCATTTAGCAAAGGGCGCAAAAAAGGGCACAAAAAAGTGGCCATGTGGTTGAAAAAGAGGCAAATGGCGAATAAAGTCGCCAAACGGTAACACTGACCGTAATATTTTTCTTAGAACTGATTTAGAATTTAAAATGGAATATTTTTTACAAATATTTTGTATTTATTATTACATGAATTATACTTATTTTTTTTTTTTTTTTCAGTGCTGCTAGGAATACAATTGCGTCGCATACTCGTAGAAACGTACTACGTCGGTATTCAAAAGCTCACAACATCCACCGCGTACGTTGAAGCGTACTTACGTACTATACCGTATTTGTTATTTTAAAATGGAATATTTTTTTTTTTTTTTGTTTTTTGAAGAGAAATTTCAAACTATATTAACCCTTATGTTAACAACAGCATACCCGGGTATGTATTTCATTTTTAAATAAGCATATTCTCAGTTCTGGTTGTCATATTAAAAATTTAGATGTTTATCAACAGTTTTGTTAGCTATGATATTCTGAAGAAAAAAGTAAAAAAAAAAGCCAAAGTTATAAGTATTTTAGTGACGATACCCCTTACGTTTACAACCAGCATACCCGGGTATGTATAGAGTAATTTATGAAAATTTTCTATCGAATACAAGTAAAATATTTATTTTGTTTTATTTTTTTTTTAAATATTTAATACTTTAGCTTATATTAAATTTAAAACAAATTGTATTTTATTGTATTTTATTAATGTTCAGCACATACCGGGTTATGACATTTAATGCATTTCTTTCGGGTTAGTATTTTTCTATATCACATAAAACATTCAGTTTTAGGCTTCATTTTTTCGCTAATGTCTTGAACTTCTTGATTTTGGATAGAAAAATATTCATCCCTTGATCTCAGTGGGCCCCCCCATCATGCTTTCGATTCCATTTCTAGGATAAAAGTGTCGCATTATTTGCACATTTTGTGATGTTTTTTCTCTAGAGTTAGTTATTTGCTCAGCTGCTGCAGAAATAATCTTCTGCGATTTGCTAAATTTTTAATTGCTGATTGTTTCCATAGATATAATATGTAGCAAAAGAAGTCAACATGTTGTAAAAAAGTTAAAGGTCATCAAATTGTTCCCCTTTTTGTTGAATCTTTGCCGAGACATTTATCCATGTTTTTCATGTCATACCATGATATACTTAGCTGCCTTTGAAGGTATATACTGAGTGATTCCAGTACCTCAACGATAAGGGCATAATTGTTAATCAGTAGTAACTTCTGCTCCTGTTATATAGTTGTTCTGAAAATTCCTTTTCAGAATCAAGAAAATATCTGAAATGTCAGTGGCTTTGTCATTTCGCTTGCGCTCCTGGCATGTATTTCCATTATCAAATCCGATAAAACGCCTGATAACAAGGAATTGTTTCCATAAGACCGACGTATGAACTTTGTTTAAATGCGATAATTCAGCAAATAATAGTATTCCCAGATAACCTTAAAACTCCGATGTAGTAATATATTTTTATTTGAAGAGGTTTTGTTGGATTATTTTCTTAATTTTCCATTAAAATTCTAACTAAGTATATTATGAATGTATCAATAGGAACTTTACAAAGGTCCGTGAATTAAAAACCAACTGGTGCATTTCAAAAGTACTGTTTTATTTGAATGGGAAACCATTTATAACAATCACAAAAATATAAAACTTTAAAAAATTTCATATAGGAATAAGTCTCATTCATTACAAAGGTCAATTAATGAGACTTTATTTAGAATACTGAAGTTTTTAAATGCACATGGAACAAATAAAACCGTTATACTTTCAAATGATGAGAAAACAATTAAACAATTAAAAAGTGTCAAAAAATTCATATAGGAATAATTTCCATGAGTAAAATCTGCAGGTACTTTACAAATATCAATGGAAAACCAATTTAGAATTTGAATGAAATTGGTACAAATAAAACCGTTATATTTTCGATTGATGGAAACGCCTGATTTTATTTTAATAGGAACAACTCAAAAGTACTTAAAAACCCTTTTTTTCTTATATTCTTAACATAACTCTGTCAATATTAGGTAAAAGCGGTTACATTTTTAGCAGATAATAATAAAAATTGTTTTCCAAAATTCCTTAAAGGAAAACATTATTATAAAATGCCACGTGATTTTATTTCTATCGCAAAAACACTTAAAACATTAAAGTGTTTAATATTGCATACAAAATGTATGTGCATACCCAGGTATGTTGGTTGTAAGGATACGTATATATTTTTGGTTGTAAACATAAAGGTTAATAAGAAAATTACACATTCTGATTAGAATTTTCAATATTCATTTCAAATTAAAGGGGATGTGAACGTTGCAATTATGGGTAAAACGAACGCAAATACAACAAAACTACGGTCGTAGTACGTTTCTATGTTGCAATTGTGTTCCTAGCGTTATGCGTTACATAAACTTTTTCTAAAGAAAACAAAATTTCATCATCTATGTTTTCAAAGTAACAAAATACTTTAATTACTATTTGTAGCTAAATGAAATATTCTATTTTAATAAATTATCTATGGCTTGATTATCCAGCTATTAGAAAATATATAAATTAATAGTTTTTTTTTTACAATTTTAAACAGAATTTCTTTGAAAAGAAAATTCCATTAAAAACAATTTACATTTAAAGAGATAATCTCATTTTATTATCCTATCTAATTATAGTTCATGCTTTTAAGTAATCACAATCATTTACTAATATATTTTCATTTAAATATTAACTTAATGCATACTTTGTATTACTTATACCAAAATGTCTGTAAATATTAGCGAAAATAACATTTTAAAATTAAAATAATGTAACATGTTAAAATTATAAACTTTTTCTTTTTACTAAAATAACAACAAACAATGATGCCACCAACTAAATGCAAATATTACAGTTTTAATATTTTAGTTTTCATTAAGGAAAAAAAACGTTAAATAATTTTTATATTGCTGAGTGTTTTCCCTCAACTTAAATCTAATTGCACAACTGTGTATTTACAATTACATGACTATTGTGTATTATAAAAAAAATACGAGGCAAAAAATTTAACCAAGGGCTAATTATTTTTATGTTTTAAAACTTTTTCTTATATTTTTTATGTTAGAGTTGGTTTCATATTTTTTCAATTTATAATTTTCAGTTGCTTTTTTAAATTTTTATAGCTAGAATTAAAATAAAATAAAAACCACAAAATGCAAACAAACATTTAAACACATACGGAGATGCATACGTATTTATGAATATGCAAATAGGTACAAGTACAAATGTTAATATTCGTATTACTACTGGCTCTATTACATTCATATACATACAACTCATTGAAATACATTTGTATATGGATATGATTCTCCATACATATGGATACTTGCATGTTTATAAACATGTTGGAATATATCCGTTTATTAACAGTGATCCCTTTTTACCTAGTGTTTTAATAAATATAAGGATTTTTAACCGATACTTGCTTTAAAAATAAATAGCGTCCAATAAGAGTGAATCGATATTAATATAGAACAAGCGCGAATGTTATATTCGAATCGGCCGAATCTTGATTTTCAGATTTTTCGTTACATGGGAGATGGCCGGTAAAGTGGGCGGACCAAGTCCATTTTTTGTTTCCGAGTTTACATTGCTCCTTGAACTATTCGTACAAAGTTTCGATGAGGTTTCACCTTATATGGGAGGTGGGCTGTAAAGTGGGTGGACCACGCACATTTTTGTTTTCCAAGTTTATATCAAAACCCGAACTATCCGTACAAAATTGTAGCTTTTGTTTAAGAGATATCAGCAGAAAAGTATGAAATGAAGCTACAACGGACATACTTTGTTTCTAGTTTTTAGCCTATAACTTTTTTGTTTATTAACCGATTTTCAATACCAAACAAACCTTATATAAGATAAATATTTGAACCAAATTTCGTCGCACTACGTTGTCCCGTTCGAGCCCTATCCTGCTTTCAACAGACAGACAGACGGACGGACATAGCTAGGTAGACCCAGAATCGAACCAGGACATAGAAAATATATACTTTATGGGGTCTTAAGTGATTCTTTCGACATGTTATACACAGAATGACAAAATCAAGAAACTTCCTATCTTTTTGATGGTGGGTATAAATAAAACGAAAAAGGAAGATATGGTCGGTCAAGCCCGACCATATGATACCCTACACCATTGTATAAGTGCATCAAAACTGGGGGAGGGGACTTATATGTGACACCTTTGGCCAAATGTGGACATAATATTATGCACTTTTGAGCGATTTTCCGAATTGGGCCTTATTAAGAGCTATGGTAAATTATAAACCGATCTTGATGACATTTGGTACAATGATTTACATCTTTATATAAATTATTTATTAACTTTATACTAACATCTGTATGGGATTTATGCACGTTAAAGTGATTTTTGGAAGAGGGCTTTATATGGGAGCTACGGTCAATTGTGGACCAATTTTCATGAAATTTGGTACAAAGATTGGTTCTTATACAGGACTTCTTTTCACCGAATTTCATTAAAATATTATTATTTTTAAGGTATTTTTTAGTGTTGAAACTCTATTCCAGGGGGACAGTTGTATAGGGGCTAGGTGAAATAATGGACCGATCACAACCAATTTCGTCCTTGTATCATAGAAATCCCACGTGCCAAATTTTATTAAAATATTTTAAAAATTGTGACCTGTACTATGTTCACAAGGTTTACATTGACAGCCAGCCATCCAGCCGGACGGACGGACATTGTTGGATCGATTTAAAAAGTGATTCTGAGTCGATTGGCATACTTTAAGGTCGGTGTTGGATATCTTTTTCTATGCATTATAAAGATCAGCACAAACGCATATTACCCCAACCATCTATGGTGGTGTATATATACCTTACACCTCAATAATGCATGAATTTTTGGCGGCTAATTGATAAATTCTTATTTTTTAAATCTTCAAAACCTTCTGGGGACTTCTTGTAGTAAGTTGGAGACTTGACTTTTATTACATTTTTGAAGCACTTTTATGAACCGTGGCCGGTGTGGTGCACCTTCGTCGTAGGGTTATTAACAATATATCTATATAACTATATATAAGAACTTAATCTGTATTTGTCAGATTTCTTTGCACCTCACAGACAGATAAATATATAGACCTATTTTCTTTAAATTTTCACAGCATCACATGCCATTAAGAATATTTGCCCACAAAGCAAATATTATTAATGGCATATCTAAGGAACAATTATGGTAAAAGCCAACTCCACCCAAACCCCGTTTCATATTATATTGCATAGATAAAATATAAATGCGACAGGTAGGGCCATTTTGAATTGGGAGGGTGGGTGAGTAAAATCTTACATATAAAGTTAATATTAGCCTTGACATCGCAATAAGTTAGTATATTATAAAAATGAGGTATAAGTATATGTGTTTGTGTATCAATCACGCTTAAACGGCTGACAAGATTTGACACACATATGGTACAAGTTAGTATCCACATTTTACGCCTACTTTTACTTTACTACAGCAGCAATTGACATAAAATTTACTACATACGTATATAGAACTTTATTCACTCTTTGTTAAATCGTACCCATATTGTTATCCACTTACTTTTTCATAACAATATTATACCGTCTTTTTAAGATTATTACATACAAATTACCAATCCTATGAAAATGCAGAGACAGTTAATCTTATTAGAAAAACTATAAGCTATATCAAAGCTTAATCGGCAGTCATGCCCACTTTTTACTACTACTTTTAAAAAATGTATTTCCTAATTTTTATGCGCTACTATTAAAGCGATTTACAGGGAATTTGGCTCTTATAATGAACATCATTGACTGTGTGTAAAAAGTGTAATTATTCTTAGCCACGTCGATAATACTTCCACTTTCTGACAACAATATTTCACAAACTTTGTAACTATGAAAATAAAACTTGGTGCAGAGACTGTGTATCTTACTGGAATAACTATAACTTATTCCACAACTAGACCGAATATCACGCCCATATTTTGATTCCATTTTTTGAAAACCAACAAACGTCTTGAAATTTTTTGCAACTTAAATATGAAACTTAAATATGGTATACTCCATACATAGCTAATATTAATAATTGTATCTCTAAAGAACTGTTACAGTGAAAGCTTTAAAAATTTGTGCGAATAAATATACTATAAAATTGCTTAGTCGAGATAAAATCATAGTGGGTAGTTCTGAGGGAACTAAATATGTATTATGATATATTTAAAGATCTATTATAGTGAGAGCCCTCAAACTTTATGAATACCAACAGGCTTTGTTTAGATAAAAATAGAGCGGATGAGACGCAGAGGAGTAGTAGCCCCCATACAAAATAAATATTAGTTATCAAATTTTAAATTTTAGCGAAGCCCAACATAAAACTCAGTGTGTATATACATATTCAACAATTTCTTGCTTTTAAAGAGCTGCCTGTAAAATTCATTTGTCGAAAAAAAAAAAAAAAAAATTCACTATATGAATGCGGTTGATTATGTTTATGGCGGACAGGACAACGGCAACACGGAAGCCAGTTATGTGAGTGACTTGGCATATTCTTTTTTGCTTTTTTTTTCATATTTGTACCTATTTCCTCCTGCATACGCAAGAGCATGAGTTTATTCGTTGGTTTCCTATATTATTTTTTCAATTTTTTGTTGTTTTTACTGGGACTTCTTGTGTTCAAGTTACTATCAAAAGCACTTAACATACTCTTAACTTACAATAGCATTTATAAACTACATATGTATCATATACATATGTATATATGTATGTGTGTTTGTCATTGAGTGGTATATGTGGTGGTAAGTGAAAAACAAGAAACCTCAACTCAACAACTGATGTGTTGGTATGTTGGCAGTAAAAATATTGTTTTTCTTTTTATTTACAAAAACAGGCACATAAAAATTGCTGCACTAACACAAACGCTACTATTTTATAAGTGAGTAAGTTTATATTTTCATATATGTATGTGTTTGAATATATTTTTATCATTTACTCTTGTTTATACAAAACATAAAAGAAAACTGAATAAAAAATAAAAAAAAATATATACGAAAAATATGGAAAATATTATAGCAACACTTGTTAAAAGTTTATGTCGCTGCTATACTAGTGGCGGTTCTGGTTGTTGTATTCAGCAGCGGTAGTAGTAGTAGTAGTATTAAATAGAAAACATTTCACTGATAGTGTCCGTAGTTGCTGTTGTAACCTTACCACAAACACACTTGCAAACATATGACACCCAAGTGGCATCTGCTTTCGACACCTTAATATATGCGCAATATATTGTTACCGGTTCTCTCTAGCTTATTTTACATTCACTTTCTTCTTTTGCTGTTTGTGCTTTATTTTAAAGTACAGACATATATATATGAAAGATTGTTATAAAAGAGATACTGCAAAGTATTAAAACAATGTATGAAGAAAAATTTAAACTATAATTTGTAATGATCGGCTATTTGGCTGCTGTAATATATAAAAAAGTTAAAGATGGTTTTTGTCGTTAACGCAAAATAATGAAAAAAAAAAGAAAACATTATTTAAAGTATCCTTAAGATACGGATGACAAAATTTACTGCAGTAGGAAAAGGGTATTAAGTAAAATATATTAAAATATTGTCTTGACGTACGCAAGGGAGCATTAAATTTAATGATTTTTAAATTAAAACGTATTAAGATTTACAAGTGGTTTTCCGTGAAATAATTAATATAACAAGCAGAGTCAATTATGTGGAGTTTTCGATATTATCGGGAACAGCGAATGTATGGAATTACTAAGTATTACCTATTTGTTTGTCTAAAATGTGCATTCGAATAAAATGTCACAGGTATTTTTGTTTATAACTTTGGCTGACGATAACTTATTTAACTTTCTGTGATAAATATATCTTAGTATAATACTCCAAGTTTTGCAATGATACGAATTTTCTAAATATTTTGTGTGCTTTCTTCATCGAAATTGGACAAATAACGAAATTGCAAAATAGCTTCGTGTTATCGAACAATTAGTATCTATAATAGAAAGAAACCATGATCATACAATTGATCGAATATCTGCAACAAGAAAAAATAAAAGAATATGAAACGAATACAAAGCCACAAAGTTGTAGCCAATATTGGACTTAAAATATTTCAAGTGCAAAAGATACCTGAAAGAAACGTAAAGGATTATGCTAAACCTAAAAAATGTAAAAGCTTAAAATGTTGTATAACGTATGTCATTTCTGACTTTTCACAGTTTCCTTCACAACAGTTTTGTGTAGCAGATGTTAAAGGAAATATTCAAGATGAGAGAGAATATTCCAAAATTTCACTAAAAAGTTTCTATATGCAGCTGCAATGAATGATGAAACATTTGATTTTTAGAAAAAATATGAACATTTGACCCTAAAAATTGCTGGTTTATTAACATGTTGTAATGAAATTTTCGGCGATAGTTGACTTCCTCGTATAAAATGTAGAGTGAAGACAAATTTATTATTATTAATACTTTGAAGGAACCCCACAAGATTTAAAAACCCGACGAAAATT
This sequence comes from Protophormia terraenovae, assembly GCA_951394005.1. NCBI lineage: Eukaryota > Metazoa > Arthropoda > Insecta > Diptera > Calliphoridae > Protophormia > Protophormia terraenovae. The sequence goes on from OX596076.1 coordinate 94,119,570, forward strand.
CAAAAATGGAATCTTTTCAAATTTTGTCCATAGAGTCCACACTGAAAAAATCCGTTGGCTAACTAATTGGAATACATTAGTAACAGCATTCGATTTGAAGAACGGGCCTTTGAGACTTTACAACATATAGAATAAATTAAATGTTGAGATTTGAATAGGTCACTGACGAACATAGCTAGGTCGATCCAGATTCTTACCAGGACCCAGAAAATACATATTTTGATTTTTCGACATGTTTTTATACCTATCACCAAAATGATGGGGGTTATACTGATTTTGTCATTACGTGTATAAAATAATAAAAACATGTCGAAGGAATAAACATAAAGTATATATTTTCTGGGTCCTGATTAGATTGTGAGTCGATCTAAGGAGTGAGATCGAAAAATTCTTAACATACATAATATTCAATAACTTGGAAACGGTTGATCTAAGAGTTTTCATTATTTTTTTAATCATTTGATAATTTAGCACAGATCGCAGAAATATATAATTTTTATGGTTCTAACCACTAATTATAAAATTGTGGACCATTTTTGAAAACCCTTTCTTTGGAGATTTCATAGTTGCTTCAGTCACTTTTTTGGAACAGTGTGTTAAAATCTTCGGTATTTTGGGACACCTTTTTTGTGCTCTTGAATTCACTTTTCACAAGAGCTCAATATCTCTCCACTGGTCTAAGCTATGGACAATTTTGAAAATTTACCTCTCTTGGTATTAAAACTATGTTATTGATTTGGTACCACTCCAGAGCTTTCTTACCGTACTGACATGATACCAAATGGGTCCAAAAATATGTGGATACGTTGTGCTTTCTTAAGAAAAGAAAAAGTCTTTTTTGCAAATATTCCTTTATGCATATTTTGGTATTTATGGATCCGAATGTATCAAATGACTTTCCTGTTTTGCCGCAACTGCAAAAAGCTTGTCATACCATGAATTTTGTAAGAAATTTTTGCTGCTTTTGGGTTTTAAACTTATCTTCAACATTGCTTCGAGCATTAGCAATTAAAATGTTTGAGACACAAGCTGCGAAGATTCTGCCAGCACCTACGTTTCTTCGTCAATTATACAGCTTGAGTATTTTTGTATGAAATTTGGTTTTAAATTTCGAGTCCTATTTTTGTAATTTTTTTTTTTTTTTGCAGAATTCCAGTTTGGATTTTTTTGAACTTTATATGTTATCAACTTTCCTATTAGCTTTAAATTTTCGCACCAAATAGTCGAAGCACTGAGAAAACTGAGCTGATTTTCTACCAGATGTGTTTGGAATTCCTTTCAATATTCCTTAAATTTTCTGGCCTTCCCAATATCATGTGGTCCTTTTTTCTTACCGAACTAGGTTTCACATCAATAGTCAAATTCTCCTGATACTGTTTAATAACATTAGAAACGGTTTTACGGACGAAATTTAATTCTGTGGCCAATTATTTGTAAGACCTATTTGGACTTTTTGAAATTTTTTAATAACTTGTAGGACGTAAATCTTTTTCGTCACTTATTTTGATAAAAATAAGGACAAATTAACATGATTGTTGTTGAAAATAATAAATGGAGTATTTTTTCATGATAACTAGATAAAAAATTTTGAATATTGATTCCGAAAAAAGTTATGAGGCAAAATGTGTGTTAAGATTTTTTCGATCTCACTCCTTAGCTAAGTCCGTCCGTCTGTCTGTTGAACAACTTAAGGGGACGAAATTTGGCTCAAATATTTAATTTATATAGAGTTTGTTTAGTATTGAAAGTGACCAAAATCGGTTAATAAACAAGTTATGGCCAAAATACTAGGAACACAGGGTGTCGTTGTTGCTTAATTTTATACTTTTCTGCTGATATCTCTTCAACAAAAGCTTTTACGATAACAAAATTTTGTACAAATAGTTCTAGAGCCGATATTAATCTGGAAACCAAAAATGGGCGTGGTCCGCCCCCTTTACCGCCCACCACCCATTTAAGGTTAAACGTCAATAAAATTTTGTACAAATAGTTTATGGACCAATGTAAACTCGGAAACAAAAATGGGCGTGGTCCGCCCAATTTACCGCCCACCTCTCATATAACGTAAAATTTCAAAAAGAATATAACACTCGCGCTTGTTTTTCTTTAATGATGAGTATAAAAACACATAAACTCGTTAGTAATTTTTAATTTCAAAATCATTTAATTTTGAACTCAGAACGGATATCGACCAATTGCGTAAGAATTATACAAAAAAAAAAAAAAACGAGAGAGAGACTATAGTCGGTCAAGACCGACCATATGATACCCTACACCATTCCACCTGTGTCCAAATGTAAACCAACACTTTTACTAAATGTAAAATAAATTATACAAATACAGAACAATGCATTTAAACTAACATCTATATGATTTTATGCCCTTTAGGGTGATTCCCGGAAATGGGTTTATATGGGAGCTATGGTAAATTATGGTCCGATTCTCATAAATTTTGGCAATGTTGTTTCCTCTTACATAAAACTTATTTGTGTTGAATATTAACTTGATACCATCATTCGCATGGGATAGTATTGCTATATTTACGGCATTTATGATCGTTAAACCCCTATTCCGGGAAGACATTTATATGGGAGCCAGGTAAATAATGGACCGATCATAACCAATTTCAATAGGCTTCGTCCTTGTACCAAAATAATTATCTGTGCCAAATTTCATCAAGATATCTTTAAAATTGCGACCTGTACTTTTTTCACAAAGTTTACATGGACAGACAGCCAGACGGACGGACACTGTTAAATCGACTCAGAAAGTGATTCTGAGTCGAAAGGTATACTTTAAGGTGGTGGTCCGATAATTATTTCTGTGCATTACAAACATCAGCACAAACGCATTATACCCCAACCACCTATGGTGATGTAGGGTATAAAAAGCGGTAACAAGTTCTATATCAAAGGTACCCTATTTTGAGCTCTAATAACTAATTTACTGAAGGGTATGAGTGGCGCTCCTTTCAAACTAAAAATTGTACATTCTTCTGCTACGTCTATGTGATAATTCAATTCCGTCCCACTGTGCATTGGAATAAAGTACAGAAAGAGTTTCAGAATTTATTTTATACTTACTGTTCAATGCAAAGTAATTCTCTTTAAATTATGTTCATCGATTTTGTTAACAAAAATTTTGATTCAGCTTTATTAAAAAATAAATCGAGTGCTTTATTCGGCTGTGCCGAATCTTATATATCTTTCACCTAAATTATTTTAAATTTTTTTCAAGTCTTTTGTATTTAATACAACATTTTCAGTATTTATATCATGAATCTCAAATATAAGTTAATAAAAAAAATACATATGTATATTAAAGCGCTTCACGAAATAATTAAGCCAAAATATTTTGAAGATTAATTTAAATTTATTTATTACACAGAGTTACAAAATGAGAAAACATTTCTGCGGCACGGGGTTTCTTAGTCAATTCGGATACACGGTGTTTATAAGTACTAAGTAGTGTTGCCAGTTTAGCCTTTTTAAGGCTAAATCTAGCCTTTTTATTTTGCTTTTAGCCTCAAAATTTTCGTTTTAGCTTCTAGCCTTTTTTCTAGCTTTTTTTACTCTTAACGTAGCCTTAAAAAGGATAAAAATTTATTAGTTCGAACAAAAAATCGAAATTATTTATATTTAACGAAAATTTTCGCCTGTGGCGCTTCATTCTACAAAAATATTGTAAGTATTTTTTAACAACCTTTGTTACCTATAAAAACTATTTATGTTATATTTACAAATTCACTAAAATATCTTTAAGAAATACCAAGATCTAATGAGAAAAAAAATAAATAAATTCGTTCTTAAATAAAACAATATACATACTAGCTTTTTTCTGGTTTTATATTTTTTGGGACATTTAGCCTTTTCTGACTTTTTTTAAGTCTAATTTAACTTTTTTTCTCAAGTCCTGGCAACACTGGTACTAAGCCTCTAATCCACTTTTTTGAATTGTCTATAGTTCTCGCGATAAATCGCGATTTTTAAATTAAAGAGGTTGCACTATTTATTGAAGCCTATCTCAAAAACGACTTTTCTGATTTTGTTCAAAAGAATATAAAAAATTCTAATTAAAATTATCTTCAAGTCGTTCCTACATTACTTTTTAATACGTTCAACAGTAATGGAGATATTAAGCGGATCTTCTAAGAAAAGATTAATTATCGCGAGAATTAGAGAATTATCCGAATTGATCGAGAATCAGTGTTTCCTTCTGTAATAAATAAAAATGGATATTTAAAAAAGTTCGCAAATATTTAAGGAAGATATCTATAACCACTTCGTTGCAGAGGATATATTTCTTTTTTTATACGTAAGTAGGGATGCCAAACGGGACTGGTTTTTGCAAATTTTTCGGGATTCGGGATTTATTTTTCATATGAACACATTTTAAATATAAGGAAAAAATAAATTTTGTATACAGATTTCAATTAAAGGAAAGTTAGCATGTTTTTGAGATTATTTCTGGAAATACTAATAACAAGTACATATAGAAATTGGTTCAATAAAAATATTAATATATCAATGTATATTACCTCCTTCACTAAATACTTTTGGCCAATAGATATTTCGAAGGTTTTTCAGTTTCATCAAGAAAAGGAAGAGCTAGAGATCTTATAAAAACTACTTATCCCTATCAGGAACTGATAGCAGCCGAAGTACAAAAGCGTTCAGTAGAAAAACCTTCATCTGCCGCAATTGTTAGTGAACTTATAACTAGTATTATTTCGCTTACGAAAACGCTTAAGCTGTGAATCTGAAACGGTTCTAAATAAATTGATGAAATTCTGACAGAAAATTTAAATAATTTTAAGTTTTAGATTTTCATCATTAAGACTCGATAAGTCCGCACACTACCTACAATTTTATTTCACGTGCCAAATTTCATCAATATAACTTTCTTAGTTACAAAAATATAGATTTTTTATCATACAGAATGCACAAATCTCAAACTGGGCTAGGGCTACTTTCTAAGGAAAATTTTCTTAGAATGTTGAGCAGGTTTCGTTTTTCCTATACGCCTTTTGCCTTCATTATCAGTCGAACAAATTGTCTCACCCTAGTATATATACTTTTTTAAATGCATATCCTGAAAACATATATGTAAAACTTAACTTTTAATAAAACCTGACCTAATAATATAATCTTTATTTCAAATACACTGAAATGGTGTGTTTATTCCTCATATACAACCCTGCTATAACTAAATTAAACTGAGTTTGTTTACTGGAATTAAAAGCATATAAGTAAATGCATATTATAGGGACATACAAAAGATAATTTATGTACATATACGATACTAGCCAGTATTACAGAAAACATACACACAAATTTGTTCAAGTGCACAATCTCTCTAAAAATCGGGTTTTTTTCATTATAACTTTATTCATGTGTCTGTCCTTCAGTAGGTCCTACTGTTTGTGCGAATAATTCATACTTTGGCATGAGTTGTTTGCTGCGTCTGCTTAATTTATATGCAAAATTCAACAACATCAGTAGTTTAAACCAAAAAACTAACAACAACAAAAAAATAAAACACATTCTCACACACTATCAGACATTCATGGAAACAGTAGCAAAAAAAAAAAAAGAAACGTTGTCCTTGTTAGCGTTAAAAGATACAACATCAGATACAATAACAACAACATGAAACTATGACAACATTGAAAAGGATTGTTGGTTGATATATGACATTAGGTCAACAGTTCCAATAACAATTCATATAAACATACACACAAACAGAGATACATTCACATGATTACAAAAAAACATTCCAACTCACTTTTTCAAATTTTCAATAGTTAAAGTATCGTGTTGTGGTATACGTATATAAGTGGAACATTTTGTTTGTTAGGCGAAAATTCTTAAGGCACATCTGTTGTTTATTTATTGGTTTTGCATTTTTGCAACCAATTAGCATTCAAGGTAAAACCTGTCAATAAATAGAATTAAGTTTTATTGCTGTTGTTGGTATTTCCAAGGATTAGAACAATTATGATTTGAAAAATCTTGTTTTAAAGCAAACTTAATTTTATTCTCTCTTTTTTTTTTTTTTTTAAGAGAAAAATTAACTAAATGAATTGAAATTGTCTAAAAACTAAGGTATTTATTATAACGGAAGTTAACAATTATTTTACTTACTAAATTCTGTTTATACTTTACAAAGCTGTTTCCGTTGGTCATTGTAAAGTGTTAAAAACAAAATACTAAAGTTTTTACCTACTTCCACTAACTATAACTTTTATTATGCGGTAAATAGTATACAACATACTATAACTTATATCGTCTATTTTAAATACAAACTTTCTTAGAAAACGAAGTAAATAAATGCTCATATGCCTCAGCAGGAGTATTTCTTTAATAAATATTAAATGTGTTACCAGCAACTACAACAAACACCACTCAGAGAATGGTAGTAATTTAGAGAAGAAGTGAACAAAAAAAAACATAAAGAAAAACGACAACAAATTACATACAATATTTTGAGACAGTTTTTTTTTATAATTTTCTTTTTGTAGTAGTGCCAAAGAAAGGACCAAGTTTTTATTATATTATTTTTTGTTTTTATTTTCTAAAGAAACCGTATGTTTATAATATAGAATTACTAACATATGAGAAAACCAACAAAAACATACAAAAGCATTTAAATACATATACCAACTTTAATACATATGAACGTGTATATAACTATGTATGTATGTTTGTATGTTATTCATGTGAATGGTTATTTTCTACATTACTTTACACTATCGTAGATCTTTCAATTTGTCTCTTCTTAAAAGTATACTTAGGTTTTATAAACATTTCTAACATTCAAACATATATGTGAGTATATGTGTGTAAATGTAAAGCCATATAACTAAATAATGATGCAAACGTATTTATGTGTATGTATTTAAATAGTATGGAGCAAAAGTATAAAGGCTTCAATATAAATTTTTTTTTTATATAATCGTGTAAATGAAACAACGTATTTTTAGATACTTAAATGGGCCATTACTAAAAATTTGTAATTTTAGGACTTAACTTTTTTGTTTATAAATGCGACTTAAATGTAGAATCTGTTCTGTTTTTTTATATATTCAGTTTGAAGTTGAATATATAAAAAAAAATTACAGACTAGAAGTTTATGTACTATTCTGGTAATATCAAAAAATACTTAGTTATTTAAATGAAATTTATGATTTTTTCAATGTTTGATGGTATTAGTGCGGCATTAGGATGCACCAAAATTTACCAACTTTCGAATTTTGACCGTAACCTCCCCTAGAATTGTTCTTTGGGTAGCAAAAACATACTATGTGAAAAATTAGAGAAAACAGATATCGTTAACCGTACGATATCGGATCTAAAGTTTCTAGGGTGCGTTTATATGTAAAAAAGTTGGTATTTTTGATAACATTTTCCATCATTTTTGCCACTAGGATTTTATTTTTGCGACTTATTAAAGTTGGATTTGAATCTCAAGATTATATAATATCTTATAGACAAGATTTTTAGCCATCTTTTGCAATATTGTGCGAAAATTTATTGATTTTTGAGGTTGTGTAAATAATTTTGAAGTGTAGAAAATGTGTGTAAAAACTTTTGAAATGAACGGTTCATACGAGTTTTTCGTTTTATTTCAGAAATGAATGCCGCAACTTTTTCAGAAACTACCACAATATATTCTGGACATTTTAGGCTACACAACAACAAAAAGTTATTTCAAAATAATGTATAACAACAAAAATATTTGACTTCTTTTCCAAATATTCAAAAAATTTTAAAAAGTGTAAATATATATGACTATTACTGTACGCCAAAAAAAAAAAAAAAATTAACATGTACAATAATCCCATAAAAATTTTCTGTCTCTCTCGCGGACCCCCTGGAATGTTGTTAAGGACCCCCATTGGGGAAACCTTGAGCTAAAAACGAAATTATCTATCGAATAGAAAAAACATTTCTCTTGAGTCCAAAATTAAACGATTTTGAAATAGAAAATTGCATAAGTTATTGTTTTTTATGTGTTTTGTTTTTTTCTAAAATAAAATTTTTTTTAAGAAAATATAATAACTTTATACTTTTCTTAAAGTATCCTAACTGAGTTGATTTTGAAATTAAAAACAAGCCAAAAGCCCAACAAAACTAAATAAAGACCCTCCCGCGTTTGACCTATTTTAAATTAAAATTTTGAGTTTAGCCTATATGTTCTAAAATCCCAAAGGCCAGATCCGCAAACCGAATGCAGTTTCGAAACCTCTAATGTGTTGCGAAAAGTTTGCCAATAGCTTTTTCCAAACTTGCAATAAATTTTGAAAAAAAAAAAACTTTCCGTAAGTCTTTAATTTTTCTTCACTATACCATTTCAAATGACAAAGTCTAAAGTTACAGAAAATTTCGTTAAGATATCTTCACAAAAAAAAAAAAAAAAATAATAATAATTATTAGATATCAAAAATTTTATTAGTTTCTTCAAAAAAACTATTTCTTGCAAATTTATCTTTTAATTCCAAACATGAAAAAAAAAAACTATAATCTTAGCCTTCAAATTTTTGTTGTAAATTTTTTTTAATATTTCTCCGATTTTTAATGTGTAAAATAACAAAAAACTAACTCGCGAATAACTGATTTGATTTTAAATTCTTGTTATTTTTTTCCAAACCTTGTGATTATCTACTATGTTGACTTTTCATGAAATCACTCTATTAGTTTCAAGTTTTGTGAGTTCAGGTCTGTAACCAATTTGCTTAGGATGTTATTACTACAAATCCTATTAAGAATCCAAGTCACCCTAGAGTAAAGAGAACCGGTTCAAAACTAGTCACGTGACAGGTTCTCAGCGCTAGTGACCGGTCCCAGTTCCGGAACTTTATATGAGAAGAACCTGCCACTTTTACATGGGGTTGTCATTGGAGGTGGCTAATTAGCCCCTTGGGACAGGTCACAGGATAGGTCCTAGGACATGCCCAAGAGGACAGGTTCAGTAATGATTAATGTAATAAAAATTGTATACAAATTCAGTAAATGTTTAGTTTTTAAACATTATTTTTATTATTATCTTTATTAAATTATGTTTATTTGAATTTTATAATTTTTCGTTAATGTCGATAGCGGCACCCGGCTCGAACCCATGTTCATCTGTCGTATGTTATGTTTTATAGTCTTCAACACTTACCACGCAGCCACTGTTTGTTATTGCGCGCGAGTTGCTATTTACGCACTTAACGAGCGCGAGTGTGTTTGTGTCAACTGGTTCTCAATTGGAACTTTGGTGACGAGTTAGGTGTCAATTGGTACTCAACTGTTACAGAGGAACCGGTCTATTACTGCAATTGCCACAAATTTCCCGCAGGGCAGTTTCAGCCAGGGTCAAATAACGGCCTAAACTGAGAAAACAATACATTCTGAATTCGACAGTCTATAACTCGACTGTTTGATTGTATCAATCAAGAAAGAGAGACCAGCATTGGCCTACCAGATCACACACATCTTTGATAAATTTGTGTACATGATTTATAAGGATAAACAATCAGCAAGCTATCCAGCCAGACGGACTGATAGAAATCGTTAAATTGTTAAATTTGATTGGTATATTTTATATTGGGTGATGGAATATTTTTTAAGACAAAGCTTTAATACCCCCAACCACTTATGGTGGTGTAGGGTATAAAATAGTTATACACTGTGTATTAATAAAAGAAAAAGTACTGCCTTTAAAAAATTACTCTTTACTGTGAACACATTTACATTTAAAGTTTTATGTGTTTGTGTGTACATTACTTTTGAATATTTCTCTTTTAGCTGAATGTTTGTGCTTCACTTATTCAAGTGAGTTTTCGACTGTAACTATGCAAGAATTGTAAACAAAGAATGTATTCAAAGAAGTTTTTTTTTTATTTTAATTGACATTCCGAAAGATGATGTAATCTTTCGGAATGGCAATTAAAATAAAAAAAGTTAACGAAGTATTACTTCATGGGTACCTCAAAACCAGATTAAGTTCCTTTGATTTCCTTGGATTTTATTTCCAAACAGTTTTTCTATTTCTCATAAATCTGAGGTTTTTATGAAATGAAAGTGAGCTCAAAATAAACTTATTTTTACAAAAATAGCAATATGTATCAAGTTATAAAAAATTTAAACTAATAAATATTTTTGGTTTGAAATGTTAGTGATACCAGATTAAGCATATTTTATAAAAAAAAAAAAAATCATAATTTATTGAGTTATAAGAGACTTTAGTTTTCATGTAAATAATTTTATATAAATCTATTTTTGTTTTCTAAGAAATTACAGTATTTATTGAATTAATTATGAAGGATTATAGTTTTCATAAACATAAGTGATCCCAAAATAAGCTTATGCTTTAAAAAATTTATTTTCTCATATAAATAAATCCAGTTTTTTGTGAACTTAAAAACTGTAATATTTATTTCGTGTACATACTTTCTCATCACTACTAAATAGAAATGTATGTATGTACATAGAGTATAGTATATACGACAAGTGTCGCTTAAATACACTTGCCCATACACTACACACACCAATTACTTACTCTATACATGCATATTTAAAGACATGTGAGTGAGTGTAAATCTAAATACATACATTTGTATAAATTTATGTTTAGTTTTCTTTTTTTTATATATATATTTTTTCGTTTCTAAACATTATTTAAACCTTTTTTAATATTACATATAAGAACGACAAAAAACATAATAATATTTTTTCTCATTAGATGTTTTTCTGCAAACATGAAAAAAAAAATTGCACAGGAAGAAAATAATTTTCCATAAACTCTTGACGTAAGTATTTAATGTTGCTTCTGGGTGCTTTTACTAAATGACGTTGTTGTAAATCTTTTACTAGTAATTCTTAATGTTTTTTTATTTTTTTTTTTGTTTCTTATACTTATATTCTCTCATGCCTGCTCTATTACTAGTAGTAGTTTACTGTAAATCCTCTTGTACGATAAAAGTTTTTATTCATTTTTAATGTTTCATGAAGTTTTTGTCTTATGAGCGAATCATGTTTTTTTAAGAGGTATTCACCTGTGTTTGTGCACAGATTCAAAATTAATCTACTGTTATTAGGTTTTTTTGATGCTATTAAAATTTCACTGGCTTAAGAGATTTTGTGTTAAAGCTTGTTAGTTATTAAGTTAGTGAGAAGTTTAATTGTATCATTAAAGGTCAGATTTTTTACAATAGATATAATTTTTATTACTTACACCACCATATGTGGTTGGGGTATTATGCGTTTTAACTAATATTTGTAACGCATAGAAAAATTAATCCAACACGCACCTTAAAGTATACCAAATGATATCACTTTTTAAAACAATCTAATGCTGTCCATCCGTTTGGCTGGATAGACGGCAGGCTGGCTATTCATGTAAATCTTGTGTGCACAAAGTACAGTTCGCATTTTCTCACGTGGAACTACTATGGTATAAGGACGAAACCTATTAAAATATGTTGAAATAGGTCCATTATTTCACCTAGCCCCCCATAAAAATGTCCGGAATAGAATTTCAGTACTCAAAATAAAAATTAGAATATTTTTTTACTCAAAGTTACTTACATATATCAGTCTTTTTACCCCTCTGTAGAAAATAAATCCCATACTAATGTTAAGGTACGGTCAGATTAGGCAAATGTTTGTTTCAAATTTGTTTCCCCGAACGTAAACAAAATTTTTCCAAAGCAATATGAAATTTATTTTATGGTCACATTACTCACATTTATTTTCCCATTTTTGTTTGTTCAAACAGACATTAAATATAGTCAAATAGGAAAACATGTTTCCTCATCGCTCAGATTTGAAAAATTATTTGTATTCAAAGCAATAAATTTATTTTTATTAAAAATATATTAAACAAAAAGAATGAACTTTTTTTATTTTATGATGTGGAGCAGCTTCGATTACTTTTTTACTTCATACTCAATCACCTTTGTGGAGGGTCAACGACTGACTTCCCAAATACCGCCTCTATAATATCCTCCGTGATGGCATCACCTGACCGACCCATCCTTCTTCTAGGGTGCCTCGTTCTACGCGTCTCCTTGGCGGCTTTGCCAGAGGAAGTGATAGCACTCTTTGTCCCACCACCACTCATCATCGACATTGTAAAGAAAAAAAAATTCGGAAGCATCAAATATGATACTTTAAATTAAAATAGTTATATATAATAGTTTTATTATAAAAGTCTGCTCTGCAATTGTAAGAATTATAATATAAACATTGCCAAAGCGCATTTATAATGCATGACTTTTGTTAGAGATGAGCCGCCTAAAAGCAATAAAATATGACTTTTTTGCTTCTCCGGTGCACAATTGTAAGGGAAAGTGTATTTCGAACACCGTCAATAACTTACTATATTGCATCTTTGGAAGCTTTATGCAATTAAGTATGCAATATGTTGCTTCCATCAGGTGTATTTCATCCGAGTCAGCATACATTTTTTGCTGGGTTCTTACTTGTTTTGTTTTGCGAAGTAGTCCTCTTGAAGTGAAGGCTATTTATTGTATTTTCTAAGGAAAGATGTCACATTGTTACTGAGTTATAATATAATCGCCCAAGGAAAAATCGTTTAAAACCGAATTATATACAAAGCCCAATTTTTTGTGTATTTGTGCCCTTAAAAGAAAATCAATTTTATTTATGACGAAAAAAAGGTTTTTTTTTTTTGCTATCAGTGTCCGCTTAGTATTTTCACTTAACCCTTTCACTTTTCAAAAGAAATTTAAGTAAAAAAAATTTAACTCCGAAACTTTTGAGCGAATACAAATTTGATATTACACGACTTAAGCCATTTCTTACCACTACCCGATCCCCTTAAGATAAATTAATAAAATAGTGTATGGAGTCTATCTTAGTGATTGTGATCATAAAATCGAAAGATTTGTGATCCTAGCTATTTTAATTTCCGAGATATCGGGTGTTGCGAAAACGCATCAATGGTCAATTAGGGGTATATTGTTTCGCTCGTATAAAAAGTAGACGTTTAAACAAATTGTATGACAAAATGAGTTTTATTTGTCATTTAAATTAAATTTTGTGATTATTTTACAAATTGTATGTTAAATGTGTTAAGTGTGAACTAAAATAATTGGAGGTGGACCATTTCAATTGGAATTTAAGGCAACTAAATAATGACGTAAAAACGTTAAATAACTTACGGTGTAAGACTAAATAATTTCATGTTATGTATAAAATAGATTACATATTAAATAAAATATGTTACACGTTAAAGCATTTGGAATGAAATGTACATTGCATTCGATTTTCTGTTTTCGCGTCATCTCGATTAGGATTTCAATACGGTGGTCAAGAAAGCATTTTGGTCCTTCGTACAGACTGCCTAAATACGTTGTACTTCAAACACAAATGTTACGTAAATCGATTCTGTTATTCTTGCAGAATATTCCCGAATTTGTAAAATCATAAATCCCGGAAATGTACTAAATGCAGTGGCTCATAATATGATGCATTCTAATTGAAACAGGATTTGAAAATTGGGGTAATGTACCAATTTTCAAATGACTAAGAAAAAATTTTGTTTGCTTTCATTTATCCATGCACATACATTCAGAGATTTTTTCTTTATTATACCTTGAATATCCTTGGAGATTTTATTTTTTTATGTTTTGATATCCTCTTAATCTCATTTAATTGAAAACCCAAAATGTACTATCACTTTGAGTAGAGAGAATAGCCTTTTATAGAAAAAGGCTGTTTCGAAAATTATGAAATTTTACCTATTCACATAGGTTTTTAAAATTTTTTAATTCTTTCAATAAAAATGAATAATGTATAATCATAAAAAATGCAATTATTATGTTTTTCTTTAGCAAATTGTATGACCTTTGAATAAAATTTATTATCCATTTTTTAAGACAATTGAACAAATTTAGCAACAAATTACATAATTTATTGGTTTTATTCTTCAGATTTAGACATTTTTCATGTAACTCATTGAAGACAATTGAAAAAATTTAGCAACAAATTACATAATTTATTGGTTTTATTCTTCAGATTTAGACATTTTTCATGTAACTCATTGAATTTTTTTGATCATATTCAATATAATAGCATCCTTCACAAAATACACTTCATATTTAGGTAGCGTCGATCATTTGGAAATTCTTTTTCTTACATTTGTTCTCAATGACTGTAAAAAATATAACCACTTGTAATTTGCTGACAATTGCTTATTTTTTACTACATAAGTCATAAATAATGTAGAATACAACTTTTATAAGGCTAGAGTAAACAAATATTGCACATGAAGTCTTAATTCAAAAAATTCTATGTTCCTTCATCTACAAAGGTTTTCTTAATTATTTTGCACAATTTTAACATACTATATTACCGTAAAAATGTCCATATTTTCAGTGCGCCACCTTGCGTAATGTAGCTAAATCACACTACCCCTAATTGATCATTGATGCGTTTTCGCAACACCAATTTTTGGGAGCTTGGTGTTTCTATCTCCCTAAATTGTTTGTCAACAAGTGAATAGCTTCATATTTTTTGATATCTTGGCTATCGTTTGAAAGGTTATTCAACATATTTTGTAAAATTTTTCGAATGAATTTTTAAATTTTAAAAAAGGTCTATTTTATAGACCTTTTTTTGATCCGCTCTACCGGGGGTTTTTTATTCGTCGGAATTAATTTTTTTCCCTCAATTTATTTAGTTAACATTCCTAAATGAACATATATAAAACATTATCATTAATTTTAAACTAAATTAGTTACGGTATAGGTAAAGTTACTGATGCGAAAACGCAACAATGGTTGGAAATGGGTTAACCTATTTCTGATCGCTGCACAGTGTGCGATTTTCGCATTCTGAGTGATTAAAAGTCTATATTTTTGTAATTAAGAAAGCTGTATTTCTGAAATTTGACAAAAACCATTATTTAAACACTAGGCTGGTTTCCTGATACTTTTCATATAACTCAACGCAATTTTATGAAGAATGTGCACGCAGGGTATGTATTTTTAAATGGTAAACGAAAAGTAATATCACTTGTATACAAATCTTAATTAATAAAAATGATTCATCAGATATATACGGCTTTTTAACAGAAAAAAAATTGCGGTTTCTATATTTGACCCATTAGTTTTTGGTTGTTACCATATGTTCCAAATTAATGAGTTTGATGATATTAATATTCTACGAATTAAATTGGAATCCCCTCTTGATGTTTTTCTTACAAAATGTACGCAAAAGTTTTTACAGTCCTAATTTTTTGCCTTCTGCTCTTCTACGGATAATTTACCAATTGGAACAATACATTATTCGATAATATTTTTTCCGTGGAATTAAATTGGAGTAGTGTGGCGGACATATCGAGCCTTAATGACGAAAATCTAAAGCTTAAAATTATCAATATTTGATCAATATATTAAGATTTATAGCTTAAGCAATTTTATCGTAAATGATATTCTTCTCGCTAACATCCATCTTGAATTTTATTAACTATTTTGTTTAAAAATGATTTTATTGATTCAATAATTTTTAATTAAATTCTAAAATTTATAAAAATAAACTCAGAATGTGCTAACTTTTCATGTTCTCTGTTGCAAGTAACCAAGTATCAAATTTTTTGGCGAGAAATACATTGACACATGATCAGTAATTGCTTTGCCAATTGAAAAGGAGCAAATTGGAGCAAAATTTTATTACTAATTTTGGAAGACCATCTATCATTAATTGCAAAAGTGCCATTAAGATAACATGACTTTGTAGGACTTTTTAGTTTTTGTCCAATAAAAATTAATATAAAAACAAACAAAAAAGTTGATGATGAAAAAACCCTAAGATTTTTTGTAAGTAACCTTTTTCAAATTATTGTTATTTTCTACTATAGATAACATATCAGTCTTTAAAACAAAAAAAAATTCATAAAAATCTTGCTTAAAATATAAAAGTTACAACTATTCAAAGTTAAACTTCTCACCAAAAAAATATTTTGTATTTCATTTTTCGTCAGCAGCAGTCCTGTTCAAGGTTCCGTTACTTAATAACGGTTAATATCTTTTTAATATTTTCTTCATTTTTCAGTTACTTGGAAGGTTTTTAACGAGAATAACTTTTTTTTCACACACTGTGCGCTGTTTCGTTTTCGCATCAGTAAATTTAACATCGCCTAATTAAATAATTATGCAGTTAGTTCAAATCTTTTTAACAGTTGTTATAAGATTAATATTTTGTCTTAAAGATAAGAGAAAAAAATAAAATTTTTTGTAAATAGACTCTCCATAATAAGGTGTTAAAGCCACACGGATCGCCTAAAACATTAGTATTGCGAAAAGCATCAATGGTCATTTCGGCGATATTTTAAATCTGCTTTCCGAAAAAGTGATCTTATGCTATGGGTGTATTCTAAAAGTAAATATCTTTAAGTTTTAATTAAAAAAATTTCAAAATGATGTTTAGAAAAATTTTCCGGGTCCAAAAATAGAACGATTTGGAATGAAAAATATCTAGGCATTCATATCTTCTTAATTTGTTATCAAAATAACAAAAACAAACTTTGTGCCAAATTTGGTAAAGTTATCTCAACGGAATGGGATAGTGGTCGGAAATGGGTTAAAGCCAATTTTATTCCCCATATTTTGGTGTGTCATTTTTATAAACCATTCACACCATTCCCGAGTTGGGATTTTGGATATTTTCAAGTAAAAAAGTGGGATTTTTTTCTAATTATCCGGTTTTGGGACAAGTCTATACATAATACGCTAAAATTTGAATAAAATATCGCAATTCGTTTAATTTTTTTTAAATTTTATATATTAAATTTATTTTTCACAAAAAAAAAAAAAAAAAAAAAAAATAAATCTTCATCCTTTATTTAATTTGAGTGTAAAATATATCACATAAGTATTTTTTTAAATTAATGGGAACCAAGGAATATCTGACCCATTTACACTATTTTATTTTTTTTCAGCATAGATTATAAGGGCAGAATAAAATCAACATTTTAGCCATAAAAGAGAAGGCTATTAGTTTCAAAATTTAAAGTTAACTTTCGTATTATCATCTGACAGAAACCAAATCTACAAATTAAATGAATTCCTATTTAACTTTTTCAGTTTTAAATTTTATTTTATTAGAACTTTTAATTAACATAAGTAGTAATTATTTTACATTTTAAAATATTGCCATACTCATTATCCTTTTTCGTTTACTCTTTCTTTAGGTTTCAATTTAAAATTTCATTTTTGCTTTAAAGTTTCATCAAATAAATATTTCTAGTTTGTGAAAGTTATTTCCTTGAAAATTAATTTCCCGTACCTAATTATGCATATTTTTCATTCCCATGCGGTAACTTTACAATGAAATTGCGGAGATTGCAACACTAATGAGGGTTTTGTGGCAAAAGGAGATGAATGTAATTAGTTTGCTTGAAGTATTGCAAATGTATAAATACCAAGAAGATTAAATAGTATTAATATATAATTGGTTTACCATATGAAATACTTAAAAGGTAGGCAAATAAATTTTTAAGATAGAATTAGAGATTAAAAAGATATATTAAAAAAACAAAAAATAAATAAGAACTATTTTAAGAATAAAAAAAACATTTATTAATAACTTTAATTTAGTGCTAAACTATAATCACTTAAACACACTTAAACATATGTACTAATACACATACTTATATAAATTAACATAATTGATAACTTTAATTTATTTGTCTACAATAACAAAGATAACAGAAATTGAAAAAAAAATCGCAACATCATATTGTGTGTGTCATTAACACGATTCGTTTAAATAAATTCTACTCAGTTGGCATTTAATTTATTTATTTAATAGTACTTCTCTCACACACACATACATAAATACACTCACACACATTCACTACCCTTCAATATCGATTAATATTTAAATAAATAAAATTGAGATTTATTTAAAAATGGGCAAAAGTCATCAACAAATTAAATATTTAATATAAACAAAATGAAATAAACGAATGAAATGTTTGATAAATTTGATAGATATTTGGACGTTTGTATTGCACCTCGAATATTTACTTATACAACTAATAATTTATATTTCTCCAGGGCATATCGTTTTATTTAAATTAAAATATACAATGAATTTCTTTGTTAATGCTTTTCGTTTTAGATAAATATATATATTTTTTTATAAAATACATGCAAGTGAGTGACAAGGTTATAATGGAAAGGCGAATAAATATTTGTGTCAAATTTTAAATTTTGTCGGTAAATAATTAAAACTTGAATTTTAAATAAAACAAATGCTGTTTTTCTTTATTAAATAGTGCTAATCTATATAACAATTTAAAAACGCAATGAGGTTAAGTAGCTATTAAATAATAATATAAACATTTTACAAAAAAAATAAAAAATATGCTGTAAAAAATATTGTATTTATCATATAATAAAAACTCTTCCAAAAATCCCTTTAATGTGCATAAATCTCATAAAAATGCAGGCATCGACACAAATAAGTTTTATATAAATAGAAACAACATTGCCAAATACCATGAGAATCGGTAAATAATTTATAATAGTGTTAACGTAATATTCTGTATTTGTAAATTCTATTTAACACTTAGTAAAAGTATCGATCCACAATTGGCTACAGGTTTAATTATGACCTCTCCCCGAATTTTAATGCACACACATGATGGTGTAGGATATCATATGTCTTTCTTTTTTTGTTTTCAGTGTAGAGTACTTCGATTTTGAGTAATTTAATTATAAAGATATTTTAAATGCAAGAAATAATTAATAAAGAGCTAAGTACGATTTTTATCGGATTTTCTTCCAAAAAATTTATTTTTTGAGGTAAATTTGCAGTATAAAATTTTATTTTTAAAGCTCCATAACAAAATAACAGACTGGAATTTAAAATAAAATTTGGTTGTTACCGGTGCATCCAGTTTTTGTGTAATATTAGGCGAAATGTGGTCCTACTGCATTGCTAGGGCCTTATTCCTATTTTATTATGTAAATTTCCAATATGGACCACAAATTGTCAATAATATTGAGGTCTGGCGACTGTTTAGATAGCGTCATTAAATTTGGGCCTTTATATATTAGTAAATTGTACACAATATCAAATTTATTATTCGGATTGTTATGTTGGCGATATCAAAAATATGATAATATTCGCCGATTTTTAGCACTCTGCAACAAATTATCCTTTAGAATCTAAAGGTATCTACTACTGTCCATTGCACTTCCTACCACCATTAACCTACATGCTGGCCCAAACCATGAAACTGTCACCAACATGCTAATATATAGAATTAGAACTAATTAACAAAAATTAATCGAATTCCAAAACGTTGGATCCTTGGAAGCAAGTTCCTTGATAAAGTTGTTTATGTAGCCCTTTGTTTAAATATTTAAAAGTCTACTTGTGTGAAACTCGACCTTCAAAATAGTGCTGATGCAATGCACGGCAAAAAGTTATGATGCAACATTGTTTTCCCAAGTCAACTTGAAATCCGGATGTCAGTTTTGATGCTGGGATCCGTAGATTAGCCTTTGTTTTCCTTAAAATATAACACAGTCACGATTGTAAAAATGTTTATTTGGTACTTCACTGCCTTTTATTGACCAACCAATTTTCATGGAAAAAAAAACTCATAATGATTTCTTGTACCATAGAAGCATATATTTTAACCATTTGAGTTATTTTTCGCTGCGAGTGACCGTTTTAAGATGGTTTATAACCAATACATCTATCTATAACACTGTGCGTTGACTAATTTCACATTTACATTGTAATTGTCGCATTAATTAACAAAATAAAATCAAAAATAGTACGCACGGCATTTCTAGAAGTAGATACAAAAAATAAAGTCCACTAGACAACGCCGCAAAGTGTGCGATTAAAAAAATGAAATGGAAATAATTATGGAACTTCGGAACGGCTATTCCGATTTCCATGAAATTTTACACGGTGATAGTAGAGGTGTGGGCAAATTTTAGTTTTGAACTTGAACCATATAGACTTACAGAGGGCGAGTCCACAGGGTCCCTAAGTTGGACACCTTGGGTATAACATTTTTTAAAAACGATCCTGATTACTTATATCTGAACCGATTTGAAAGATTTTTATATAGGAGGATTCTGCTAGTTGAGATCTACAAAAAAATATTCGCATATGCATATATTATCTCTTTTAGCTTAAAAAATAAAAATTTTTACTTTTTAGGCTGTCTTGGTGAAGTTTTTTCGTTGGGTGTCCAACTTTCACCCGATTTTTCTTAATTTTTTTTTTTTTCATTAACAACAAATTTTAAAAAGAATATTTATGGAGTCAAAAGTTAAAGGCATTTAAAGTTTAAAGCCGATTTTTTTAGTTTTTTTTTTTTTTTTTTTTTGCTGAAAAAGTGGTAATATTATTTTTCTGTTATATAAAAATTTTATTAAATAACATAGTATATAATATTTTTATTGCTCTGAAAGATAACTAAACGCAAAATATTTCAAAGGAGAAAAAACTTTTCGAAATTGATTTTTGCGAGAACCAGGGATTCCCAAATTTGACCTATTTTTCCAAAAAATTTTCGCCATAATTTCTCAAATCGCAAAGCTGGAATCAAACAAAAGTTGTACTTTTTATTTAGTCTAAAGTGTTTTTAATTTCATTGTAATAGAAATTTTTGCTCCCCGATATCGGTTGGAAAGATATAACAAAAAAAGTAAAAAATTATATTTTTGGGTATTTTTTAAAGTTTTTTGGGAATTATTAAAAAAAGATGAATAGCGCTTTGAATTAAGCATCAAAAAATCCATATAGGTGTAAAATATCGTTCAAAAATATTAGCTAACAATAATTTTATTGCATAATTAAAAAATAAGCAAAAAATCACAAATCCAATCCATCTCAGTGTTTTTTGCAAAAAGTTGGATTTGTGGTTTTTTGCAAATTTTTAATTTTTTGCGAGAACCAAGAAAATATGTTGTACATAAAATAAACTGTGAGCCACTGTATATGTTACATAAGTTATCAGGAAGATTCAGTTAACTTGAATAGACTCCTGGACAGTCAGAAATGTTTTAATTCTGACTGATAAATAACTCATTTTTAAATATAAAACATTATTTGCAGTAAACGTAAAAAGAAGTAAATTATATGTTTTTATTTAACTTTTAAGAATTTTTTTTTTAACCAATACACAGAAAAAAATATTTCAAATAATTTTTTAATAAAATTATTAATTAACTTTATATTGGAATTTAATTATATTTATTAATATAATTAATTTTTTAATTGGTTTTCAGTTTTGTTTTTTAATAAGTTAATAAAATATAAAGAAAAATTAAATATTTGTCTATAAAAGTACAGAAATAAAATAAATTTAAGTAAATTTTCAAAACTTTTCAGCTCATTGCATCTATTTAAGGAAAAAAAGTAATAATAATATCAATTATTCTAGTTATTAATATTATCATTTTGATGATTGGAGCAAAATCAATTAAAAATTAATTAATATTACAAATTTCGTAATTGAAGTCAATTTTCTCTTTTTTCTGTGTATGAAAAAATTAAAATTTTATTTGTTGAAAAATGTTATTGCTTTGATTTTGTAAAATTGTTTATGTCATGTAACAGAAAAACATATTCTACAAATTAAAATAATTACAAGTATTTAAAATATTTCATAAAGAAATTTTATCTCCATCAAACAAATGTCAACTATTTTGCAATTAAATTTAAATCAAAAATGTGTATTTACAAGGAAGAGACTTGGAATAATTTCAAAGATTTATCTGTGGTATTTCTCTACCTAACTAAACATCAAAAATGACACAATAAGAATATTTATTATTTTAAAGCATGAGTTATAACACATATTAATTTTCCTAGATATTTTATACTTGAATAAATATCTTTATATTTTCTTTTTTTTACTGAAAACCAATCTATAGTAGAGTTTGTCGTTACACAAAAATGTACGTGTTTTAACAGAAAAATAATTTCTTTAATTTGTGTTATTTATAGCAATTTCATTGTGCAAATAACCTAAATACCTTAATCATTAATTATTTATTTTTTTATACATATATTTTTTAATAAAATTATTATTGTGGTAACTTTGGCATGTTTGTGGTCAATTTCATTATACATGAGTAAACAAATTTTAACTTATAATTATTTTTTTATGAAAAGGAAATGAAACAATTAAATTTATATTAAAATGTATATAAAAGGGAATGTTCATTTTGCATTTATTTATTTATTTATTTTTTTCATTTCATTATAATATTATTTGTTATTATTTTTAAATTTGTATTTAAAAGTCAATATTTAAAAATTATGTGCTTAAATGTGAAAATAAATATGAGTGACTGACAATCACATATTTACATCTATTGTATTTATAGATAGTTTTAAAAAGTTTATATTTATTTGTATTTAAGTTGTTATTTTTTGAATGTAAAAACGAGAAAAATAGATATAGTCGATCAGGACCGACTATATGTTACCCTACACCATTGTGTATGAGCATAAAAATGGGACTTATATTAGACCTATGGCCAACTGTAGACTAACACATTTACTAAATGAATATACAAATATAATATATAATGTATTGATACTAACATCTAGATTATTTTATGCATTTTAGGGCGATTCCAGGAAGTGGTTTTATATGGGAGCAATGGTAAATTATGGATCGATTCTCAACAGATTTGGCAATGTTGTTTCTACTTACATAAAACTTATTTGTGCCGAATATTAACCCATTAATGCCCACGGCGATTTAGCCAACTTTGAGATTTGAAATTTTGAACATCATGTCAAATGAGGTATATGAACCCACTGACGTTGAAAAATTTTTTATATTTAGTTTAGTAAGGAAGTTATAAGCCGTTACATATACGTAACACTGGGCATTACTCAATAATATTTGGACCTTGTATTTTCTGTATAAAACTCAAGGGCTATATAAGCAAAACCTTAAAAATGTAAAATTTTTTGAAAGAAGACACAATTATAAGTTTTGCAATATTTATACTAATTCATCATTGAATTTTTTTCTAAGTTCATATATGGAACGAAGTGACTACTTCCGGTTACCGGAAATGCCTTCCTCTGCTTAATGTAAGATCGCGTCGTCCTCATGATCTGTGTTTTCATATAGATATGAGGCACAAGAATAAAGATATTCAAAAATAAATCTGACTGAATGCGTGTATAGTGCCTAGGACGAAATTTTCCGTAGGCCCCCTACTTATTAATACCCACAATATTTATCAAACTGCTAAAAATAAACGGGAAAGGTGCTATAATTACTTGTTTAAACAATAAATCATGTTTACTCCTCAAATGGTATATTTAATAAAAAAAAATTTGTCATTTGTATTGAAAATAGAAGTTGCCAAAAAGTACTGAGAATGACCCAGTGTTACATATACGTAACACTTTCTTTTCCACTTTCTAATTTTTATCGGACACGCCTTATATACTTTTAAACAATCATATAAACAAAATTGATGTGTTTTCTTTTAGAATACAAAAAAATGTTTTCGTTAAAATATGTTGAACGTAAATAATAAGCCTTTTTGCAAACCTCCTGCCGTTAAAATCGACTTTTTGCAAGCTTTCAAATAATGAACTTTACAAAATCACTTATTGCCACAATATTTTGAGGATGCAGGACGAATATTAAATTACACAATTTATAACAAAATTTAAGTTTATATTATTCTGTTTTTTGACAATATAGTTTTAAACGTTGCGTTATATATACGTAACAGTGGGCATTAATGGGTTAACTTGATTTATGCACGTTAAAGTGATTTTCGGAAGAAGGGTTTATATGGGAGCTATGGTCAATTGTGGACCGATTTTCATAAAATTTGGGATAAAGATTGACACTTGAACAGAACTTCTATGCACCGAATCTCTTTAAAATATACCTAATTTAAAGGCATTTTTGAGTGTTGAAACTATATTTCGTATTTAACCTATCCCCCATACAAATTTATGGGGCTAGGTTAAATAATGAAACCATCACAACCAATTCCAATAAGCTTCGTCCGTGTGCCATAAAAGTCCCATGTGCCAAATTTCATTGAATTATCTTCAAAATTGTACTTTGTACTTGGTGCACAAAGTTTACATGAACAGCCAGCCAGCCGTCCAGCCTGTCAGCCAGACGGACGGACGGACATCATTAGATTGATTTAAAAAGTGATTGTAAGTCGATTAGTATTCTTTAAGGTAGGTGTTGGACAACTTTTTCTATGCGTTACAAACAACAGCACAAACGCATAATACCCCAAACACCTATTGTGGTGTAGGGTATAAAAATATAGTTTTGATATGAAAACTTTATTTTTTAAACTTTTGATTATGTATTAAATAAAATCAGCTCTATTCCTGAAATGAAAACTTCATAATAAATTATTTTTGTAATATTTTATATAATTTACCCTATAAGTGATTATGTTTTCATCATACGCTTTGCTTGGCAGCTTAATGGCATTCAAAAAGTAGGCAATAGTTTTTGTCGTAAATGTTACAAAGTAAATACTATAAGTATGAGTACTGAGGTACAAATAAAATTAATCATACGTCATAACCAGTAAATACTAAATGCAACTTAAAAGAATGCTTTAAATTTTAAACAAAGTCAACAAATTTTTTAGCACAGAGCATACATATGTCATATAAATTTAAATATACACATACATACATGTTTACATGCACATTTATGTAAATCATTGTTATTATAGTTGTTTTTGTTATTTTATATAATTTTATATGCAATTTCATAAGTGGCTTAACAACTTGACCTGTATTTTAATTTAGAATATAAATTATGTTGAGTACACACAAGTTGTATTTGATATGTTTGTGTTTGCTTACACATATATGCAAATACAAAAAAATACTCATACATCTATACGTATGTACATACATATAACTTAGTATAAATACAATTACACACAAAGACACACTTAATGCTTGAAGTATATGAAAACATACAAATGTTTTTTATTTATATTTAAAGTGATTGTGAAAGTGAATATACATATGTATTTAAGTTTTATATCTGTTTATAAATAGTGTGTATATGTTTATGTATAATCATCATTTGTTATTTATTCATGTGTGTGTTTGCGAAAGTGTGTATCATTTAAAATTGAAAACGTAAAAACTATAACCAAACTAACAAACAATTGTTGCTATAAATTTTATCTTAAATTGGAAAAAAAAAGTAAATAAAAATAAATAAAAACTATGCATATGTATTAGAGTGTCTCCTAGAAAAAAAAATTAGGAAGAATCCTCAAAGGTTGCATATTAATAAGAAGATTATCGTAAAAAAATTATAAAAAATTAAAATTGTCCTCATCTATTGAAAGTCATGGACCAGAACATTTGATCCAAAAAAAGTTTTGAGCTTTGTCTCAAAATGGGAATTTTGGTCCACAATCCGGCATTTTAGTACATCATACGAAAAAAATTTTATATATTTTATTGCAAAATTGATAAACATTTCATAACTTTGTTCCCATTATAGGAGAAATATTAATTAGTTTTATTGGGGCAAAAGGGGTCGAAAATGGCGACTAATTCTGGGAAAGGTGATATCAATATTTTAATGATTAAGTTTTATTTATTTTTTTATTGATTATTAGTTAAAAAAAATTAAGTTTTAGAATTTTAATTTTTTTTTTTTTTTTTTTTTTTTGCAGAACGGTAATGTATGTCCGCCCGTCTATATATTAATAAATGAAATTGAAAAAAGATTCGGCTGTGCCGAATCTTTGATACCCTTCACCATATTACCATCTTACCATCTTATCGACATCATATTACCATATTACCGACAATTAATAAAATTTTCGCCTTAACGTATGCTTGCATATTTTCTAAATCTAAATTTTTTTCAAACTACGAATATTTGAATATGAAAAAAAAACAATCATAACAGGCTTTGCTTTAAAAAAGAAACAACAACAATTCCATATATATTTATTTTTGTATGTACAAACTGACTGAATACACAAAGAACAACAACAACACTGTTATTCATTATATTACTGCTGTTGCTAACTAAACTACTTGTCTATACAAAAAACAAAAAACGTCACTAATAGCAAAGAATATACAATATATAGAAAGCGCATGTCAATGGAAACTGAAATATTTTTTAAAAGTATTTCATGATGCGGGAGGGAAGAAAAAAGGAAAAGAAGCTTGCGTGTTTTTTATCTCTTTTGTTATGCTCTCGAAATTAATAAAAAAAACACACAAGAAAGTCAGTCTCGCACGAGCATTCAAGCAATAATGTTGTGTTACTGCTTGTTGCTTGAGACACACTCATGAAAAATATTTGATGTTAAGTAGGAGTAATTAATATGATTTTTTATCTCTTAATTAAACAACTATCTTTTTTTAATTAAGAAATAATAATTTACTAAAATTAATTTTTTATTATAAAATACAGATGGTGAATTGAATTTAGTATTATTCGATATTTTTTAATAAGAAATTAAAATCCTAATTAATTTATCGCTATTTTTATTTAATCAAAGAATATAAACAATAAACATTAAATCGTAATTTTTATGATTACTATGGTAATCGTTGCGATCCCTGGTTATTACTATTCATATTCTAAACTAGTAACGTGTATTTCCCCTTAAAAATCTTGAATTGACGAAGAAATTACCATAAAAATTATGTTATTTTTTTGGTGTATAATTTCATAATGGGACAGAAAAACAAAACATATACAAACATAATTGTGAATGTATGAGTGTGTCGATCGCTGGTGTAGTGCCTATAAAAAAGTAGAAACAAGAAATTGGTTGTTTATTTACTAAAGGAGATAAAATACGATCGCCTATGTTAGTGTAGGGCATAGCATATGTGTTTTGTTGTTTTAAAAGTAGAAATACTTTAATCAGCACCGAACTAGTTATGCCTTTTTTAACATCATATTAGCTTATGTAAATTTACTTTCAGAATATCAAATTTATATTTTAACATTTGATTTGTGTAGTTTTGTTACTTACGTATTCAAAGTAACAGATGTTAAAGTTAAGTATATTAATTAAATAAATAAAAACAAATATATAAAATTATATCCACTTGAAAAAAATAAAAAATATTTTTATTTTTTTATTCATATCGGATTTGTCACCACAAAAATTAGATTTTTCTTTAATAATTTTGTTTTATTCTGTAAAAAAGGTGGAATTCTATTGAAAAAAGATCTTTTGTAAAAAATATTTAATTTTTATATACCTACTATATAAAAAATAGTTATGACAAAAATAAATAAATTAATAAATAGCGATATTTCGCGAACCACTTGAAGAAATTATCTGAAATTTTGACAAGAACCATGATTGTACCAAATATTATCAAATTGGGAAGAGGTGAGAAAATCAGCTGGATGGTTTTAAATGTTATTTCTAAAATATATATAATTTAAAAATAAGTTTTAAAATTAAAATATTAATATTATTTATTTCTATAAAAAATATATATTTTAATAACAATTTCTTGTTTCAAATAAAATACAACTAAAAAACTTGGAAAAAAATCACAAAATAAGTTTTTTTCCGAAAAAAGGAAAAACTTTTATTTATTATTTACTTTGTTTTTTTTTCTAAAAATTGGAAAAAATATGCACTTTCCTCTAAAATTAAAAATTCTCTAAAAAAACATTTTTTAAATAATAATAAAAAAACACCAAAAGCAAATTATCTGCAATTTTATGAAATATATAAAAATATAATATATATAAAAGTAAAAAATAACAACTAATAGTTTATCAAAAATATAACTATAAAATATAAATTTACAACTTCGAAATCATACAAATATTTGTCATGTTACAAAGAAAGGTATAAGCACGTCGGTTCAGATCAAAGTATTTCTACTTGTAAAACAACAAAACATGTATGCTAGCCCTACAGTAATATTAACGTTCATATATTTCCATTAGTAAATAAACAACTATAATTTCTGTTGGCACTTTTTATTTCAAAATAAAAGAAACAAATATTGTTTCTTTCAATTTGAAATAAAGATCTTTATAACATGTACACTTATATATGTGTGTGTGTTTTTATTTGCATTTTTTTTAAGGAATACACACATGTACAAACACATATATTTATTCTTTCTCTCTCTCTCTCTCTCTCTGTTTTGGTGGTGGATTTTGTTTTCCCTTGTTACTTATCCCCCTCATCAATGAAAAATGTTGAGAGCGAGAATTTCATGAGAGCGGGTTCTATGATTAAAACCCGCCATAAGAAATTTTGCTTCTACATGATGCGCATTCTATATATGAATATTCTTTGCTAATAGTCATTACAATGCTTAATATACATGTTTGTGTATGTATTTATGTATATTCTTAACAGATATGTTTTAGTTTTTAAAAATAAACAACTACAATTCCATATCTATTTATTTTTGTACAGACTACATATACAAAGAACAACAACAACAACACTGTTATTCATCATATTACTGATGTTGATAACTAAACTACTTGTCTATACAAAAAACAAAAAACGTCACTAATAGTCATTACAATGCTTAATATACATGTTTGTTGGTGTATTTATATTCTTAACAGATTTGTTTTTGGGTCATAACTCTGTTGATTATGAACGAATTTGGTTTATTAAAAAAACCGAAATTTTATAAAAATATTTATGACTGATCTATATAAAAATAAAAATCTGTAGCTTGAACAAGGGCTTCAAAAATAAAAAATTCGTTTTCCCCGATATCTCAGTTATTACTGAACCGATTTATTTAATTTTTTCAGAACAAAAATTCAGAAAATAATTTTCGAGCCCCCTTTAAAAATTCGAAGTCCCTGGTATATGCAGAGGCTTCAGAAACTAAAAAACCGGTTCTAAAAACCGGTTTTAAAAGCATATCTCCACCATTTATAAACCGATCTTCCTGATTCAAAAAACTGAAATTTTATAAAAATATTTGTGACCGATCTGTTTAAAAATAAAAATCTATAGCTTAAACCAAGGCTTCAAAAAATAAAAAATGCGTTTTGTCCGATATCTCAGTTATTACTGAACCGATTTATTTCATTTTTTCAGAACAAAAATGTCCGAGAATTCTTTGTAAAAACGAAGTCCGTAGTGTATACAGAGGCTTCAGAAACTGGAAAACTGGTTCAAAAAACCGGTTTTTTGAACATATCTCCGCATTGTATGAACCTATCTTGCTAAATTCCAATAGCAAAATTCTCGAAAGCATTTTCGATCGTTTGACATACATATTATATATGTCAGTTATCGGTGGGCTTCATAAACGCCATTTCAACCGACACACGGACGGACGGACGGACGGACGGACATGGTCCAATCGTCATCGCTTCTTACAAGGATTCCGAAAATATAAACTTTTTTGCTCTCCGACGAAAATTGTGGAAATTACAAACGGAATGACAAACTTATATATACCCTTTACACCTGTGGTGAAGGGTATAAAAATAAATGGGTCTAAAATTATACATAATTCAGAGAAGGTGGTATCAACACGTTTAATTTTCCTATTTGTTAATGATCACGTTTAATTTTTCTATTTACTAGTAAGTAAAAAATGCATTCTTAGAATTATAAGATGTTCTTTGGCTGAATAGTAATGTCCGTCCGCCTATACATTTGGGTTAAATGATACGAAAATGACGCTTAATTTAGCAAAAAGTTATATCCAAATTTCGATAATCACGTTCTATTTCTTCTATTTATTAGTTAGTAAAAAATGTATTTTTAGAATTCTAAAACATTTGGGTTAAATGGGTTGAAAATGCCACTTAATTCAGGGAAACGTGATATCAAAATTCAAATACCTTCGTTTGGTTTTCATATTAATCAGAAAGTAGAAACAGAATATTTTCCGAATTTTAAAATCTTTTTGAAAGAATTCTAATGTCCGTCCATCTGTCCGTCTGTTTATTAATTTTTGCAAACTTTCCAATTCAAATTCGTTTAACTTTTGACTCAATAAAGACAACGACTCAAAATTTTTTTTGTTCAATAGATAATAGATAATTTTGCTTTATTATCAACTACATAAAATTTAATAAAATCGGTTGAAAATATTTGGCTATATATGAACAAATCTTAACCAAGATCTTGTAAAATTTAGATTTTTGAAATTTCAAATGTATATAACAAGAAAAATATATAAGATAAGTACTACATGCAAGCATGTTTTCTAAAAGATTTATCAAGGACTTTAACGCGATATAAAATTCCTGGAAATCGAGTAAGGCACAAAAATTAGTTAGAAGTTAAACATTTTCCATGACACTAGATGCGTATATTGGATCCTGCTTCTAAACTCAAAATGCTACTGTTCTCTGCTATGCCTATGTGAAACTTCATGAAAATCCAACTAGCCGATTGGAAATTTAAGATTTATTTCGATTCTTTTGCACTGTTTAATGTTTGATAAAGCAAAGAAAATGTCTGCTCTTAAGCTGTATGAAATCTATAGGATTTTTTTTTTTTTTTTTTTTTTTGAAAAAGAAAAAAAAAATATTTTCTCAAATTGGGCTATATGTATGCACGATTTTTGTATAATATTAAAATGGACAATATGTACTATTTTTCAAAAAATTTTCAGAACAAACATCCTGTAATATTTTAAGTTGCATTCCCTGAAAGTTGAAAATATGTGTATTTTAGGACAATTTTCAAAAAATTAACAAAAATATTAGGACAAAATATAATTTACAAATATTTGAAGAAAAGTACACTTAAGTATCTGAAGTTGAGGGTTTCATTTTAAATTTTAACCTTAAAAGATATTTTGTTTGAAATAAATACACTGAAAACAGATGAAAATTGAATTTTTACTATTTTCAAAAATGTAAAGAAATCGTAAAAAAATCTTTAAGCTAGATTTTAATTGATATTAAAACATCATTTTTTCTATTTTTATACCCAACTTTATTATATTTTATATTCAACTTTATTACAAAACTTTAAAGTTTAAAATTCAATTAAGCGCCACTTTTGACACATTTTACCCAACCTGCAATGCATAAAAAATTACTTTCAACAAACTTGTTATCTAAAATGCACAAAAAAGTACTGTAATGGAACAATAGAACAATTACATAAGGAATTTAAAAATATTTTGTCCATAACAAGCTGAAAATTACGATTATATTGAGACCTATTTTACGGAAAATCTCGAAACCCTTTTTTGGCCAAAATATGCCAGACTTGAGATTATCAATCGCTAGTAGGAAACTGAAGATTTTTCCCTGTTCTGTTATATCCATTATTTGAGGGATCTTCCTATATCAAAATCCCAAAAAATAATTTTCTAGGGACACTCTAATGTATGTGTATATGTAGTTGAATAAAATTAAAACTTAATAAATACAAGGAATAATATGTAAAATTTGATTATTATTTTTTAATTAATTAAAAATATTATATTAAATTATTAAGTGTTTTTTAACATATTTATTTAGTATTTAGCAAAAATATATATAAAAAATAATAGTTTTGAATATTTACAAAAATTTTGCCAATGAAACATAATGATTTTTATTTACAATTTGTTTATTATTATTATTATTATTATCTTTTTTTTTTTTTTTTCGTTTTATCCGTAAGTATTATCTAAAATTATTTAAGTTTTTTACATTGTACTTAATTAGAAACTTGTGAGTAAGTTTTTGTTGACATAACAAATTATTCTTTGACTAAACTTTCATATGTGAAGCTAGAAAAAAGAGAAAAAATTAATTAACTTAGAAAATATAGTGAAATATATGCTTTTGTTTACCAAGAAATAAATTTATTCAATTATGATTTACAATTATATCCCAATAAACATTTTTTCTTAAATTCAAGTAAAACTAAATGTATTTAAAGTCAGGAATCTGCTTTAGTTCAATAGCATTCTCCAGTGAAAAAGAAAATTAAATTGCAGTCAAATTTATTTTACTTGAAAAATTTTAATTTTTTCAAAAACATTTTATGTTTTAAATATTTTTATATGTTTTTAGTGATATAGTCTTGCTCATATTCGTCCATTTATTGCAAAATTCATAATTCTTTTTAAATAAGTCATAAAGCAATGTCATTTATATACATTTTTTAATTGCACTTAGTCAAATCTTGCATTAAATGAAAAATCGTACATTTGAAACTTTTTTTATCCCCATACAAATCAAGGCACTGTAATATATATATATATATATATATATATATATATATATATAAATCTTGCATTAAATGAAAAATCGTACATTTGAAACTTTTTTTTATCCCCATACAAATCAAGGCACTGTATATATATATATATATTATATATATATATATATATATATATATATATATATATATATATATATATATATATATATATATATATATATATATATATATATATATATATATATATATATATATATATATATATATATATATATATATATATATATATATATATATATATATATTACAGTGCCTCGATTTGTATGGGGATAAAAAAAGTTTCAAATGTACGATTTTTCATTTAATGCAAGATTTGACTAAGTGCAATTAAAAAATGTATATAAATGACATTGCTTTATGACTTATTTAAAAAGAATTATGAATTTTGCAATAAATGGACGAATATGAGCAAGACTATATCACTAAAAACAGAATTTTGCAAATTTTATATGAAGGTATAATAATTATTAAGTCGCTAATATATCCACGCATACCTAACTTATCGCGATATTTTTAATTTGTATTTTAGATACAGCATTGTAGAATACATAAATGCAATAATTTTTGATTTAGGACTATAAATAGAATTTTGGCAATTTTTTTAATTTGTATCTTAAACCGCCATAATATTGATGCCGTTCGGTAAAAGTCATTCACGCGGACAGATCTGTGTTCCACTAGAGCCAAGGAATATTGGTGCTAAATATCGTTGATGTGCTATTTAAAAATTTTCGACATATTTTTGAACATCAAAAGTAAACGATTTTCAAGAATTTCCCATATAAGTTTTTCATTCCGTTTGTAATTCCCACAATTTTCATCAGAGAGCAAAAAAGTTGGCATTTTCGGGATCCTTGTAAGAAATGATGACGATAGGACCATTTCCGTTCGTCCGTGTTTCGGTTGAAATGGCGTTTATGAAACACACTGATAGCTGGTATACGAGTATATATATATCAAACGATCGGAAATACTCTGGAAAATTTTTCTAATGAAATTCAGCAAGATCGGTTCATACATTGCGGAGATATGCTTAAAAACCCGGTTTTTAGAACCGGTTTTCTAGTTTCTGAAGCTTCTGTATATACTAGTGACTTTTTGCAAAAAATGAAATAATCGGTTCAATAATAACTAAGATATCGGGCAAAACACATTTTTGATTTTTTGAAGTCCTTGTTTAAGCTACAGATTTTTATTTTTATACAGATCGGTCATAAATATTTTTATAAAATTTCGGTTTTTTGAATCAGCAAGATCGGTTTATAAATGGCGGAGGTATGCTTTAAAAAGCGGGTTTTAGAACCGGTTTTCCAGTTGCTGAGGCCTCTGCATGTACTAGGGACTTCGTTTTTTTAAAGAGGGTTTGAAAATTTGTTTGCTGAAAAATTAAATAAATCGGTTTAGTAATAACTGAGATATCGGGCAAAAGGCATTTTTTATTTATTAAGCCCTTGTTCAAGCTACAGATTTTTATTTTTATATTCGTTCATAATCAACAGAGTTATGGGCCAAAAACAAATCTGTTAAGAATATAAATATACACACAATCATGTATATTAAGCATTGTAATGACTATTAGTGACTTTTTTTTTTTTTTTTTATAGACAAGTAGTTTAGTTAGCAACAGCAGTAATATAATGAATAACGGTGTTGTTGTTCTTTGTATATGCAGTCAGTTTGTATATACACACATACAAAAATAAATAAATATGGAATTGTTGTTGTTTATTTTTTAAAAGCAAAGCTTGCTATGATTGGTTTTTTTTTCGTATTCAAATTTTCGTAGTTTGAAAAAAATTTTGATTTATAAATGTGAAATAATGAAATCATACGCTTAGGCGAAAATTTAATTATTTGACGGTAAGATGATGAAGGGTATTCATTTTATATTTTTGTCGTTTTTTATATATATCTATATATATTTAATGTATTTTTTCTATGTTTATGTATATTTTAATTTTAATTAGTTTTTATTACTTTATATCCTTTATTTAATGTAATATGAACACTATACTTATTTTAATTGAATACTTAAAATTAATAAAACTGCTTCTTGCAATTGCAAAAATCATCCACCACTCTTGCTATTACATAAAAGGACATAAGCATGTCCCCAAAGATAATTGAGGAGACATTAAATTTTTGGGAAATCCAAAGAAATAAAAAAAACCAAAAAATATGTATATGTGTAAAAAGGTGTTCCAAAATACATGTGTATGTATAAAATAGTCTAGTGTATTTGCACATTAATGTTATAAATTATTGATGTATTATTTAGTGACTGTGTTCTTTTTGGTCCTTTTTTCATTTTTGCTCTTGTTTCACTTAATTTTATGTCTTGTAAGTTTATGTTCGTATAGATACGTGACTGTTGAAAAATCCATCTTAAATAAGATTGATGAAGTATGTTTTTTTCATTCTTTTTATTTTTTGTGACTATATATGTAGGTACATACAGTTATTTATAAATGAATCCATATATATATAAACATGTATTTTTATGTATGTATGAAGTGTATATAAGTACCATAAGTGTATGAAAAAAAAGTGAATATGTGCAAATACATTTATAAAAAGAACCTGTATGTAGCAATTTATTTTGGTAATTCTTTTCGCTAGTAAGTTTAATGATAAGAGCATATAATGATTGTATACACGTGATACAATTTGGTATTAATTGTTGGTGAAAAAAAGCGAGTTCCAGAATTATGTAACACTAAGTCGAATAGTATATGAGCTTAAAGTTATTTGTATAGAACCTATTTTGGGACACTTAAATATCATGAATTATTATCCAGAAGACAAAGTTGAAATAAAAATAAAAATTTTGTGGAAATTTTCCTGTTCCACAAAATTAAAATTTGATATCTCCGCCTTGATTTTATGTTTCATATTCACTTATATTCATTCAATTTTAATATTGAGAGATATTTTTCTCTCAATCACATTCATTTCTAATAATGTTACACATTGAATGACCGCCTTAAATATCTTTTAATAATAAAGAGCATTACAATCGTGACCTCTTTAACATCATTTAGGAAGAAGACAAAAAATACCTACAGCTACGAGTAGTAAATAAAATAAAAGCTAAATACAATACAAACACAACTATATTAGAAAGTACAAGATTCTCGTCTCTGTTTTGCTTTTCTTTTTTTTTTTTGCTTAAAAAAATAACCACCTATTTCTTCTTGGTAAAAATATATGGTCTTTTCTCCATCTTTGGCATTTTAAATTTTCTATTTTAAAATGTAAACACTCCTGCATGGTTTCTTGACATTTGAACACATGCAACTTTTAGGTTTTTTCCAGTTTTTACAAATCGTTTTTAATGCCCTACAATTTTGTTTGGGAAGTTAATGTTAAATAGTAAATAAACACAAAGAGAGGTCTTTGAACAACTTTAAACAATTTTTAAATTAATAACAAAAGAAGTAAATTTAAAGAGAAAAGCTTATACATTTGAAATCATTTTAAATGTTTGAAATATTCATTAAAACATAACAAAAAATCAAAAAAAAGTATGTTTTTTTTTTTTGTATATATATATTTTGCTAAGAATTCACCAAGTGAACTCAACTGACCATCATTACCTTGTTTTTTTATTTTATTTTTTTTTATGTTTTGTTTTATACTTTCATCTGGATTTTTATTTATCAGCCTTCACCTGAAAAAAACATTGATTTTTCATTTTGTTGTCTTTTGGTTTTTAAGATTTTTTTTTTATTTCTCTTTGTGTTTGTATATTTTGTTATTTGTTATTGTTAGAAAAAAATAGAAAAAAAAAAAAACAATTTAAAAAAGTGAATTGTTAGAAAAAAAAAAAAAAACTTTGATCAGGGTTGAACAAACATACTCAGGTGTTTTAAAAAAGTTGAAATATAAAACTTTTCTTTTAAGAAAAAAAAAAAATAATAAATAAAAAATAATAAAATAATTCGAAAAAAAATTCTAAAAGTTTAATGTTTGTTTTTTCAAAAACAAAACTCAATATACATATGTATATATTTGTGTGTTTGTATTGCTTGAAAGGCGCATCAATATTGTAAGATTTCTAATGGAGAAAACGTTGATACTTTTCTTGCAGACAAATGAAATACAATTCATATATGATTGACAATGTTTAAAACAACTAAAACAAAAAAAAAACAAGTGCGAATGCTATATTCGGCCCGGCCGAATCTATATAGCCACCATTAACTTTTTTAAAATTTTAGCTTATATGGGAGGGGGCGGTAAAGTGGGCAGACCACGCAAATTTTTGATTTCCGAGTTTATATCGTTCCCCGAACTATACGTACAAAAAGTCGTTGTCGTACATGCTTTTGTTGAAGAAATATCAGCAGAAAAGTATAAAATGGACACCCTGTGTTTCTAGTTTTTAGTCCAAAACTTTGTTGTTTATTAACCAATTTTACCCATTTTCAATACCAAACAAGCCTTATATAAGACAAATATTTATGCCAAATTTTGTCTCCCTACATTGCCCCGTTCGTGCCCTATCCTGCTTTCAACAGACAGACAGACGGACAGACGGACGGACGGACGTAGTTAGATCGACTCAGAATCTAACCAGGACCAAGAAAATATATACTTTGTAGAGTCTTAGATGATTCCTTTAACATGCTATACACGGAATGACAAAATCAATATACCCCCCATCTTTTTGATGGTGGGTATAAAAAAATTAAATAAACAAATGAACATACCTGTATGGTTCTGGAAATCACTTTTATTGAAAACACCTTTAGTTCTGCGTTTAAATTTTTCTTTACTTTGGAAAAGATTTCGTGATTTCAGATTGTCTTTGCCTATCAGCTGTTTACCTGCATCTTTTCTTCTGTTTCCATAGGATTCGATAGATTCCGCAAATAACGTTTTTAATTCGCTCTTTATTTATTGTCTTCCTTTCTAAAGCAATTATTGCCAATAACGTTGCTTCTGGCATTTTAATAAAATAAAAAATTAGCTGTTTGCTCATGATTTCTTAAAATTAAAATCACTTCGAAAAAATTAAAATCACGTGATTTCCAGAACAGCTGAAAATCACTTGCGTGATTTCAAAATCGTTCGTGATTTGAAATTACCGTGATTCCAGAACAGGCCTGATAAGTTAATTTTTTAATTTTTTGCGGATTTTGCGGAAAAAATATTTTCTAAAAAAATGCTATGACAATAGGCTTGTTTCCTGAACAAACGAAATAAATTTAAATTTTAATATATTTAAAAGTAACGTTTATTTAACTTATTTATTAGCATTATTTAAAATGATATCTACATAGAATTTTAAGAAAATATTAAAATATACTTAATACTCTTTAATGCACAAAAATAGTATAGAAATGGCATTGGCGTGATAGGTCTTTATAGTGTAGAGGCCATAGTCAATTATGATCCGATTCTTGTGAAATTTTAATATTAGACTAATACTTAAACTTTATTTTTACTTAATATTATCTATATACGAAGATTTATAAAGGAATTATGTTTGGAAAAGTGATTTTCGGGAGGGCTCTTATATGGGAGCTATGGTCAATTTTGAACCGATCATTGTTATGATTTTTGCTTAAACAAAATTCATCTCTTAAAAAATTTATGAAAATACAGACATATATAAGACCTCTATAAGCGATTGACCTATTTCCGGCTATCTACAGACAGCGAAACTTAGTGATTTCATCGATATACTCACCCCCTAGATTTTCAATATCGGAAAATCAATATGAAACTTATTATAAATCACTAGGACCCTGTTTCCTGGCAGCTGGCGATTATAATGCTAAGCATACATTCTGGGGATCACGACTGACTAACCCGAAAGGTCGTGTTTTGTTTGATACAATTTCTAAAATGGGATTGAATGTAATTTCGAGTGGAGAACCTACATATTGGCCTACTGATCCAAATAAAATACCAGATGTCATCGATTTTGCAGTTGTAAAAAATTTTTCATTGGAACTTATTCAAGTGGAATCTTCATTGGAATTATCTTCAGATCATTCACCCAATTTTGTTACTCTATTTAACCCCCGAGAAATTGTATCCCCCACTGGTAATTTAGCGATATCAAACACAAGAATTAACTGGTTGAAATATAGAAAATATATCAGCACTCACTGCACAGGAAATATATCGCTAAAAACTCCAGAAGAAATCGATCTCTCTCTCAATAATTTTGAAAAAAGTTTAAAACTTGCTGCTGAACATGCTACCCTAACCCCCCGACAAAACAGATACAATAGTATTTGTTCTGTTGATGTCGAACGGCTCTTGACTGAAAAAAGAAGAGTTCGAAGAGAGTGGCAACTCCATAGATCCCCT
This sequence comes from Protophormia terraenovae, assembly GCA_951394005.1. NCBI lineage: Eukaryota > Metazoa > Arthropoda > Insecta > Diptera > Calliphoridae > Protophormia > Protophormia terraenovae. The sequence goes on from OX596076.1 coordinate 94,158,124, forward strand.
CAACTCAAGTCAAAACTAAGAGAATGCCAAAAACGCCTTAATAAGCTTCTAGAGTATCAAAAAACTGAATCACTTACCAAATATTTGGAAAACCTAGATGCAACACCGTATTCAAATTACTCATTATGGCGAGCTACAAAAAATTTAAAAAGACCAGTTTTAAGCAGTCCTCCTCTACGTAATACAAATGGAGGCTGGGCAAGAAATGACAGCGAAAAGGGGAATCTATTCGTTAGTCATCTAAAGAATGTGTTTACCCCAAATTTATCAGATGACATAATAGAGTTGCCACCAGTTGTACCCCATTATAGAGCAGTTGAACCCCTTTGTTTTGAGATTCGAGAGATCGAGAAGGCTATTGTTGATTTAAACTCCAAAAAAGCCCCTGGTATTGATAAAATCAGTAACAAGATGCTTTTGGAGCTACCCCGGATAGCGTTAAAAATAATACTTTTTATTTTCAACGCTATATTACGCCTTGAACACTATCCACCAGAATGGAAGGTTTCGTTGATTACTATGATACCTAAGCCAGGAAAAGATCACACTAAAGTAGAATCGTATAGACCCATCAGCCTGTTATCAAATATATCAAAGCTGTTCGAGAAACTATTAATGAACAAGTTGAACATAATAATGAATCGAACTGATTGCATCCCGAATCATCAATTTGGTTTTAGAAGAAAACATAGCACTATTGAACAAACACACAGACTTGTTAATGTTATATCCAAGGCATTTGAAGAAAAGAAATTTTGTTCTGCTCTATTCATCGACGTTTCGCAAGCTTTTGACAAAGTATGGCACGAAGGCTTGTTATATAAAATAAGAGTAAATTTACCCACAAACACACATAAGCTATTTGAAAGCTATTTAACTCAACGGAAGTTTATTCTTAAAGAAGGAGACTTCCTAAGTTCACCCCAGCCTATAGCAGCAGGCGCACCGCAGGGAAGCATACTGGGTCCTTTTTTATACTTAATATTTACCTCTGATATGCCAACAAATAGTAAAACCCATATGTCAACATTTGCAGACGACACAGCTATTCTAGGCGTTCCTGCAAGATCATGTATCTGATCTAGAAACATGGTTGAAGCAATGGAAGATAAAAGTAAACGAGCAGAAATGCATACACATAACCTTCACATTGAGGAGGGAATCATTTCCAACAATTCGAATAAATAATCAAGTTATACCCCAACAAACGGAGGTTAAATACCTTGGTATGCATCTAGATCGACGCCTTACATGGAAAACGCATATTGAAGCAAAGTTAACCCAAATGAAGTTGAAAGCTCTTGAGATTAACTGGCTCTTTGGAAGAAATTCTAAGTTGAGTTTACACTGTAAATTATTGCTTTACAACACAATTCTAAAGCCAATATGGTGCTATGGTATTCAATTATGGGGCACGTCTTCAGCTTCTAATGTTGAAAAAATTCAAAGGCGCCAAAATAAAATTTTAAGAGCAATTACATCTGCCCCATGGTATGTAAAAAAGTCGAATATCCATAAAGATCTCGGCGTACCTCTGGTAACTAACGAAATAAAAAAGCACGCATTAACATACCTAAAAAAGCTAGAAACACACCCAAACCCACTTGCTCGTAATATATTAAGAAGTAATGGCCACATACGCTTAAAAAGAAGAAATATGTCAGATCTAATTCATATATGAAATGCACGAGAAAAGATGTTTATCGCCTGACATTGGTTGGACGAGATAAATTTTAATTTTTTAGATTTAAGATTTGATTACTTATTGTTAGTTCTATTTTTAAGAAGATTCAATAAATAAATACAAATATTAAAAAACAAAATGCACAGACAGCTGGACGGACAGTGATTTAGGCTAAAAAAATAGCTATAAATTCAGAAATTATTTACATGGTATACTAGTGATACAATAATTACAAAAAAATTATAAACAATGCTCTTCCCTGAATTTTTTGCTATTCTACACCAATGTGAGCTGGCCAGCCAGATGAACGATCATCGATAAATCAATTAAGAAAGTGATTCGGAGTCGATTGGTATACTTTAAGGTGGGTGTTGGGATATTTTTTTATACTCACCATCAAAAAGATGGGGGTATATTGATTTTGTCATTCTGTGTATAATATGTCAAAGGAATCGTTTAAGACCCCATAAAGTATATATTTTCTAGGTCCTGGTTCGATTCTGAGTCGATCTCGCTCTTTCCGTCTGTCCGTCTGTCTGTCTGTTGAAAAAAAGGATAGGGCTCAAACGAAACAACATAGGAGAACGAAATTTGGCTCAAATATTTATCTTATATAAGGTTTGTTTGTATTTGCATTTTGTACAAATAGTTTAAGGACCAATGTTAACTAGGAAACAAAAAATTGGCGTGGTACGCCCACTTTACCGCCCATCTTTCATGTAACGAAAAATTGGAAAAAGTAGATGGTGGGTGTATAGATTCGGCCGAGCCGAATATAACATTTGCGCTTGTTTTTTTTTTTTGTGGTACAAACATCAGCACAAATGCGTAATACCCCAAACACCTATTATGGTGTAGAGTATAAATATGAATAATATGCACAAAATCAATCATTTCTCGGTGTTTTTTGCAAAATGTTTTAAACAAATTTTCTTATTGTAAATTTTTTTATATATTTGAAAAAGAAGAGAAATAGAAATGTTTTTAATTTAGTAACTAATTTTATATATAAGTATCAAATACTTTAAAGACTATACTGAGTAATAAATATTTAATCTAAATTGTTTTATATAACTAACATAAATAAAATAGTAAAAAACTTATTCACAGTTCAATCACATATATGAAAATGTTCAACATATAATCTAATGTTAAAACCTTAAAGGAATTAACTAAAAAGAATTTACTTACTTAACTTCTGGTTGCTATAGGCTATTTGGTTATGCGTGTAGACAAGAACAAAAAAAAAAAAAACTTTCATAACATTTAATTCATATTAGTCCTGTCACCTAAATAAAAAACAAATATATGGATGAAATTTAGTTCAACACAAATGCGAGGGTTGATGGGAAATAAAATAGTATTGCAAAATAAGTCATACTTTTTTGCAGATTGCAAAGTTCTTTTTAGTCATATAAAAAACGATTTTTCTTTTGAAATATTTTTTTATTTAATTTCTCTACAACTCTTTGGTCCAGATCTCGTATATGTCAAACATATTTTTACTTGTAAACATTTGTATAAATAAGTTTTTCATACCTGTACATGTGGTTTTTCCAAAGACTCTATATGAAAGTATCTAGCAGAAAGTATACAAACATTTTACCAGAAAAAACAAAAGAATTTTTTTTATTCCATTGCTTCTGGTTACATGTACATATTTATGTTTTGTAGTCTTCAAAAAATTGTTTCTTGCTTTCTGCTTTTAGCAAAATTTTATTTTTACATACAATAAATATTTTTCAGACATATTCGTTTATGTATAAATTTGACTACAACTACAGGTGAACAATATTTACCAAGTTTTTTTTCTCTTCTTGTCAATTTTTCTGTAAAGGGTAAAGCAAAGTTTTTGGCTTTTCTACTGTGTTTTAAAAGTTTGAGAAACCAATTTTTTTATTTCTTAAAAACGAGATTTGCTTAGTTGGCAAAAGTGACAAACAAGTCAAGTGAAAAGACATAAAGTTGATTAAAGAAATTGGGTTACCGGCGTTCACATCATATATGAACAAAAGGATTTTTAAAGTGTTGAAAATATTTATTTTTTATTTTGAAGAAAACTTAAGGTAAAATTTAATTTTGATTTAACTCTTTGAGCTAATATTAAAAGTTATATATTTAAAATTTTGTTTATAAATATTTGTTAAATATTTAATTTGAATTATTATAGTTTAAATTAATTTTGCTCTTTCTATTTAAAATAAAAAATCTTTAATGATAATTCTTGCAAATGTATATATACATGGGTTTGATAAAAGTTTAATATGTTATATTTTTCCATATTTATATATTTAAATGTAAACTTAAGTAATTTTAATACCAAATTTAAATTTTCATTAAAGGATTTAAATTTCTTTAAATTTTTAATTTTTCATTATTTTTCTTATACTGTAACAAAAAGTTTTGTTGTTTTTATTTTCTTTGAATACTTTTCTTCTACTTGCACATTATATCCATAGCTAACAAAGTGACCTTAGAACCCAAAATACCGATTAGGTTTCCTTTAGTGTTTTTATACGTTTTCTATTTCATTTACAACTCCCCAGTTTGACATGATGTTAGAGCTATGAAAATACATACTTTACTTTCAGTACCTTTTTTACAGTGTTTTTCTTTCTAATATTTTCAAAATTAGAACAAACAAATGCATGTAAATGTGCAAAATAATGGTCGATGGCAGACATGAAGTAACAGAGCAGATATTTTGCTTTAAAAAGATATAAAAATGTTTTTTAAAGAGTTTTCTTTTAAGAAGCCAAATTAAAATTTAAAAGTATTTCTTTTATAAATGTTTAGTATAGTAAAGATAATAAGTTAACAATATTTCAAATATGTGAGCATCTTTTTTCCAATCTTTGTCTTTGAACTGTTAGTACGAAATATCATTCGTTTGTCACCTTATATGGGAAGTAGGCGGTGAAGTGAACTAACCATGCCCAATTTTAGTTTCCCATTTTATATTCATCCTTTAACTATTTGTGCAAATATATATGCTTTTTCGTAAAATATATCTGTCGAAATATTAAACTGGAGCTTCGACGGACACCCTGCTTCCTAATATTTTTGTATACGAACCGATTTTGATAATTTTTAAAATAAAATAAACCTTATATAAAGCAAATATTTGAACGAAATTTCGCTCTCAACAGACAGACATCGTTAGAGCATCTCAGATTTCAGAATAAATATACTTAGATGTTAAATGATTATTTCGACATGTTCCACATGGAAGGACAAACTAATAATTTTTTTGTGGTAAGTATAAAAACCAGGGATGCCAAACGGTACTTGTTTTTGCAAATTCCGGGATTCGGGAATTTATTATTTCAAATCCCGTGATTTTTCGGGATTTCGAGATTTTTCGGGATTCGGGATTAATTTTTCATACGAAAACACATTTTAAATATTAAAAAAAAAATTAAATTTTGTATACATATTTCAATTAAAGAAATTCATTCGTATTTTAAAAAGTAAAACATAACGTTCCACATTGGAGTAAAATGTGTCAAAAGTGGTGCTTAATTGAATTTTAAAATTTAAATTTTTGTAATAAATTTGGGTACCGAATAAAAATAAACAAAATTATGTATCAATATCAATTAAAATCTTCAAGCTAGGTTGTGTTGTTTTCTTATAAGGAGTTCTCAAAGTTAAGAATTTTTTAATATTTTTGAAAAGTAGTAACAAATTAAATTTTCATCAACTTTCAGTGTATCTATTTTAAATAAAAAGTCTTTTAAGGTAAACATTTAAAATGAAACCGTAAATTTCAGATATTAAAGTGTACTTTTCTTCAAGTATTTGTAAATTATATTTTGTCCTAATATTTTTGTTATTCTTTTGAAAATTGTCCTAAAATACACTAATTTTCAAATTTCATGGAATGCAACTTAAAATGTTACAGGATGTTTGTTCAGAAAATTTTCTGAAAAATAGTCTATATTGTCCACTTTGATATTATGAATAAAAATCGTGCGCATATGTAGCCCGATTTGAGAAAATAATTTTTTTTTCAAAAAAACTCCAGTAGATTTCATACAAAAAACAGCTTAAGTGCCAGAGATTTTCTTAGTGTTATCAAACATTAAACAGTGGGGAAGAATCGAAATAAATCTGTAACTTCTAATCGGCTGGTTGGATTTGCATGAAGTTTCACATAGGCATAGCAAAGAGTAGTAGAATTTTTAGTTTAGATGCAGGATCCAATATGCGCATAAGGAGCGGAACTATGGGAGTCCAAAATAGAGTGCTAGTGTCATGGAAAATGTTTAACCTCTAGCGAATTTTTGTTCCTCACCCGATTTTCAAGATTTTTACATCATCCTAAAGTCCTTGAAAAATCCTTTAAAAAACATGCTTGCATAAGTGTATCTTATATATTTTTCGATTTATATACATTTGAAATTTCAAAAATATAGATTTTACAAGATCTTGGATAAGATAGCTAAATATTTTCAACCGATTTTATTATATTTTATGTAGTTAGTTAAAAAGCGAAATTAACTATCGAACAAAGGAAATTCTGAGTCAATATTTTAATTGAGTCAAAAGTTAAACGATTTTGAATTGGAATGTTTTAAAAATTAACAAACAGACGGACGGATATTATAATTCTTTCAAAAAAAATCTTAAAATTCAAAGAGTGTCCTTTTTCTGCATCTCAATTGATATAAAAATCGAATGAAAGTATTAAAATTTTGATATCGCCTTTCTTTGAATTAAATAGCATTTTCAACCCATTTAACACAAATTTATAGACGGACGGACATTGCCATGCTGCCAAAAAATATTTTAGAATTCTAAAAATGCATTTTTTTACTAACTAATAAACTTCCTGAATTAAGCGTCATTTTCGTCTCATTTAACCCAAATGTATAGATGGAAGGACGGACATTACCATGCTGCCAGGAAACGTCTTATAATTCTAAAAATGCATTTTTTTACTTACTAATAAATAAGAAAATTAAAGGTGATTATTAAAGTGTTAAAATCAGCCCTCTCTGAATTATGCATAATTTTTGACCCATTTAACGCTATTGTATAGACGGATGGACAGACATTACCGTTCTGCTAGTAAAAATCTTAAAATTCTAAAACTGAATTTATTTAACTAATAATCAATAAAAAATAAAACGTGATCATGAAAATATTGATATCACCTTTCCCTGAATTAAAAGCCATTTCCGACCCTTTTTACCCCAATGTGCATTCTATCTATGAGTGTGTGCCAAACGGTAGCAAAGTGTGGAAAAGAAGAATTTTAAAGTATAGGAGGTGAATAAAATTTCACTAGCTCATAAGTCTACATAAATTTTTGACAAATGTAGAGAAAATATTAACAAACATAAAATCAATAATAATTTCAAATTCAAATTTTATAAAATTATAAATTTTTTCTTTAAAACAAATAATTATTCAAAAATATATGTAAGTTGTTAAAAGTGTTATAAAGTTTTGTTAACTAATTTGTAAATAATTATCATGAAAGAAAGTTTTCATTTGACACAGAAAAATTCTGACATTTTTTCACCATAGAAAAATTTAAATTTTCCATAGAACTTTGCTATCATTTGGCACACGCTATATGTAATCGATTTTTAAAATATTTTTGAGAAATTTCTGTATATGTTTTCATATTCTGTCTTGCCTTAAGTTCATTTTTTGAATTGTATTTATATCAATAAATTCCGAAATTGAAATCCCGAAATTTTTTTGTTGAAAACCCGGGATTCGGGTTTTTGTAATCCCGAAAAATACTGGAATTTTTGGGATCGGAATTTCGGGATTGGCATCCATAATAAAAACTCAGTTTGTTATTGTTGTTTAATCACTACTAATGAAAAACCAAAAAATTTATAATGGAAAATATTGGCCGAATTTATCAGGAAGAAAGGAGAGGTCAAAATTTCTGATAGATTTATGAAATATGAGAATTTGTGGAGGCTGCAAAGAAATTTTTGAAAATAGATCTTAACTTAACAAAAGTACTCTATTTTGAACCGCAATAGTTCCACTCCAGATTAGTCTTTAGTATCATTTTTTGAAACTTGAAGTTGTACACTATGTACCCCTATGAGAAATTTTAAATGACTCCAACCAGCCGATTATAAGTTACAGATTTATTTACAAAACTTTTTATTCTCCCCCACATATTATTGGTATCAGAGATGGAAAGTGAAAATATTTTTTAGTATCAAAATAAATATTAAATAGTACTTTTTTGCCTCTCAGAGTATTAAAATTCAAATTTTTTATCGTTATTTATTTCTTATTTAGTGCAAAACTCAAAGAATTGAATTGGTATATTTAAATATTTAAAACTAAGAGTTAAACACAACAGCAAATCATTAAATGATTTCATTCAGATATAATATTATAGTAAAATATGATGATCTTAATTAATGTGACCCTATTATAAAAATAAACTTAAGGAGAAAAAAGTCGTCCATAGTGAACTTCAGCTATAGTTTTGTTAAAATATAATTCATTATATAATGTGAACTTTTTAGTGATTATTGTATACTTTAGAGTTAACAACTTTATAAATTATATCTTACTGCTATAAACTTATTTGAATTGTCCTAATTACGTGTCTAATTTTTTGGAAACTAGAAGCATCAGCATTTAATAAAAGATAGTGTTTATTAAAATTTCATTATTACTTCTATAAATATTAATCAATAGTGTTTAAAAAACAAAGGTTACTATTCGAAAATTATAAAAATAATATTAAAAATTTTATTTTTAATTCGAATATTGGAATATCCACATCGTTGTTTGATAGTATCAAATGCTTCGAGGGAGTTCTTCAGTATTTTTATACCCTTCACCAAAGGTGTAAAGGGTATATATAAGTTTGTCATTCCGTTTGTAATTCCCACAATTTTCGTCGGAGAGCAAAAAAGTTGACATTTTCGGGATCCTTGTAAGAAATGATGACGATAGGACCATGTCCGTCCGTCCGTCCGTCCGTCCGACCGTCCGTCCGTCCGTCCGTGTGTCGGTTGAAATGGCGTTTATGAAGCCCACCGATAACTGACATATATAATATATATATCAAACGATCGGAAATGCTTTCGAGAATTTTGCTATTGGAATTCAGCAAGATCGGTTCATACAATGCGGAGATATGTTAAAAAAACCGGTTTTCCAGTTTCTGAAGCCTCGGTATATACTAGGGACTTCGTTTTTACAAAGAAGTCTCGGACATTTTTTTCTGAATTTTTGTTCTGAAAAAATGAAATAAATCGGTTCAATAATAACTGAGATATCGGACAAAACGCATTTTTTATTTTTTGAAGCCCTGGTTTAAGCTATAGATTTTTATTTTTATACAGGTCGGTCACAAATATTTTTTTAAAATTTTGGTTTTTTGAATCAGCAGGATCGGTTTGTAAATGGCGGAGATATGCTTTAAAAACCGGTTTTTGGAACCGGTTTTTCAGTTTCTGAAGCCTCTGCATATACCAGGGACTTCGAATTTTTAAAGGGGGCTCGGAAATTATTTTCTGAATTTTTGTTCTGAAAAAATGAAATAAATCGGTTCAGTAATAACTGAGATATCGGGGAAAACGATATTTTAATTTTTGAAGCCCTTGTTCAAGCTACAGATTTTTATTTTTATATAGATCAGTCATAAATATTTTTATAAAATTTCGGTTTTTTTAATAAACCAAATTCGTTCAGAATCAACAGAGTTATGGACCAAAAACAAATCTGTTAAGAATATAAATACACACACAAACATGTATATTAAGCATTGTAATGACTATTAGTGACGTTTTTTGTTTTTTGTATAGACAAGTAGTTTAGTTATCAACAGCAGTAATATGATGAATAACAGTGTTGTTGTTGTTGTTCTTTGTATATGCAGTCTGTACAAAAATAAATAGATATGGAATTGTAGTTGTTTATTTTTAAAAACTAAAACATATCTGTTAAGAATATACATAAATACATACACAAACATGTATATTAAGCATTGTAATGACTATTAGTGACGTTTTTTGTTTTTTGTATAGACAAGTAGTTTAGTTAGCAACAGCAGTAATATAATGAATAACAGTGTTGTTGTTGTTCTTTGTGTATTCAGTCAGTTTGTACATACAAAAATAAATATATATGGAATTGTTGTTGTTTCTTTTTTAAAAGCAAAGCCTGATATGATTGTTTTTTTTTTCATATTCAAATTTTCGTAGTTTGAAAAAAATTTAGATTTAGAAAATATGCAAGCATACGTTAAGGCGAAAATTTTATTAATTGTCGGTAATATGGTAATATGATGTCGATAAGATGGTAAGATGGTAATATGGTGAAGGGTATCAAAGATTCGGCACAGCCGAATCTTTTTTCAATTTCATTGAGTATTAAATAGTATAAAAAAAAGTACTATAGTATCAACTTTTCCATCCCTGACTGGTATCTATTTCAATTTAATTTTATTCTTACTTAAATCTAAAATAATATTAATTTAATTTGTAATTCAATATATATATATATATATATATATATATATATATATATATATATATATATATATATATATATATATATATATATATATATTGCACACTGATAAATGTGTTCTACGTCTAGACATGTGTTCCATTCACTACACATTCAGGTAATTTATTTTATTTGTTACCATGTCGAGTCAACTTTCTATTGAAAAAATTCACATTTGTATTTTTCAGTTCTGTAAGTGTACAACGTATATTAAACGTCCTCAATATTACATGGTATTTTTAAAGGAGATGTGTCTATAGTGCTGAGTACATTTTTTATTGAAAATTAAAAAAATATATATATTTTTATATATACTTGTCAGTAAAAAGTTTCGAATAATAAAATTTTAAATTAAAATCTTATATAATTAAAAAATTGCCCACAATAATCGATAAAAGAAAAATAATTTAAATTATTATAAAAAGAGACATAATGCACTCAAAGTAATTAAATTTTACTTTCTAGTAATCATTTATCAAATTGACATCCTTTACAACTTCATCCTGTTTGTACTTTTAACTATAGTATATAATATTACGCATATGCATTAAGTCATAGGTATGTATTATATACATATTACTTGTGTAGGTGTTTGATTATTGCCTCTCTTGTGTTATGAATTCCTAAGTGATGTCGGTGAAATATTATTGTACATTCCCACGTTTGTGTAAATAAATGTATGCTTGTGTATATGTATACTATATACATATATACTAGGGTGGTCCTCATTACAAAGGTGTCCAGATTTTGATTCTCACCCCCTAAAAATGTACGGATAGTAAAAAAAAAAATAAGATATGCCAAGTTTTGAACAGTTAGAAAAAAAATTAGAGGTGGCTCAAAGCGATCGAAATCTGTCAAATGATGATTTTTATTTTTTTTTTTCCTTTCGTCGATCATAAAAAATTAATTTTAAGTGCAATTTCCTTTTGTTTGTATCTTGTTGAATTCCACATATTTTCTGAAATTTCTAAAATCAAGAAGTTTGGATAACTATAACATAACAGTTATTAAAATAAAATTACCGAAAAACACCTCATTTTCGGGCAAATAGACCCCGAAAAATAAAATTTCAACCAAAATTTGAAGGAGAGAAACGAAACTTGGCATGCAGTTCCCTATTGACACTTTATATATCCTGTAAATAATTTTATTATACAAAATTGTTGTAATAGCAAAAAATACGTAGGTCAGATATATGCAAAACAAGAGATTTTTGTGAATTTTGATCGTGAATATCTTACGCAGATCAGAAGTGATTAACAAAAAATTTTGATATGACAAGACAAAACTATATGCCAAGTTTTGTTTCTCTCCCTAAAGTTTTGGATGGAATCTTACTTTACTGGGGTGTATTTGGTTGAAAATTATGCGTTTTACGTAAATTGATTTTAATAACTATGATATTATTAGTTGTTTAATTTTCTTCATTTTGGTAATTTTGGAATGGTAATAAACTGAGGAATTTAAAAAGGTGAAACCGAGGAAAATCTAAGTTCTAATGAAAAATTTATGGTTGGACAGAATAAAAAAACTAAAATTTTTAATATTTCAATCACTTTGAGCCACCTTTAAATTTATTCCAATCAATCTAAAACTTTGCATTATATGGTTTTTGAGATATTCGAGCATTTTTAAGGGGTGAGACTGAAAATTTAAATACCTTTATTTTTTACATACAAAAGAGGGCCACCCAAATATATACATATAAAAGATATTAAATTTGCCAAAAGTTTTGCAGCTTAAAAATATCATAGTTAATTATATAACCACATTATTTTCTATATCTTTTAAAAGTCATTAAAATCTTAAAGAATTTAAGACATAATTGGCTTTTAAATAATGAGGCATACAGTGTATGAAGTACACACAGATAAAATATGGTTCTAGTGACCATAAACTAAGAGCTACATACTATGATTGTAACAAATGATTACAGTTAAAAATTTGTATATTTGTACGTAATTATTATTATTATGATCCAATTTTATAACTTATCTCATGTTATCACTACATGGTATTTTTTCTGAAAGCTTAGGTCTTTTTAATAACTCTTTCAAGCATTTTAATTTGATCCGACCAGTTGTTTATGTGATACATATTTATTACAACATTTTTGCGTTTGGTCTCGCATTGCGTAAAGGGTCATTTAAAGTGGAATTATTTCTAAAAAGAAAACTTTAATGTTATACTTATCATTACGTTTTTATTAACATACGTTTTATTAACAATCCACTACAATATAATACGCAAGATTATTCATTGGGTTATTGGTGTATTTTGAATATTTAGCTAATATTAGTCTAAAGTAATATAAGTCTGATAAAAAGCAGCAAGCAAGAGTAATTTTCTAGTTTTGTTTCACTTCTTATAAAAATATTTATAGATTTTCTGGAAAGAGGATTCACTGAAATTGTTTATCTTATTCTATCAAAAAACGTTCATTACTCTTATATTTTTTATTAAGAACATAGCTTCATAAATACTTTTAATTTTGCTTAGTAATTCATATTCATATTTGTGTATGGGTTATAAACAATGTTTAAGCTTATTAATATCTATGAATTACTTTAAACTACAATAGTTTATCTTTTATTAACAGTGATGAACTTATTCCAAAATAAAGTTTCCTTAAACACATTTAATTTTTTCTACACAAAAGTAAAAAATAAAGTCAAGTATACTGTTCTACCCTTCTGTTAAAAAAGATATTTTATCACAAACTTTTCTGTATAATGTCATCATTATCATAGTTAATGAAAGTTGAGCAAACAAAATAAAATTCGCATTTATCTCGCGCATATTATGATGATAACATTTTTATAATTGTAGCTCTACAGTTATGTATTAAATTTTCACTTAATATAACATTAAACAATTTTAATGATGTAAGAAATAGTACGAAATTTTCAAAAGTTAAAAGATTCAACTTGTATAGCGTAAATTAAAGAAATATCTTTAGTTTCACATGAACATATAAGACTAAAATAATTACCAAGGAAATCTATTTATGTTACTTTCACTAGAAAAAAATATATATATTTTGTGATAGATATAGAAATTTTAATAAATTAAGCAACTATTTATTTTATTCTTATATAAAAATAAGTACATATAGGAAATTCTTCAAACTCGTTTACTTTTGGGGTTGAACAAAATTTCGGAAATTTTTTAATGGCACATCTAGGCTATTTAATACCAATATTCCTTGGCTCTAGTAGAACACAGATCTGTTCACGTGAATGGCTTTTTCTGAACAGCGTCAATGTTATGGAAGTTTAAGATAAAAATGTAGACAAAAATTGACAAAACTCTATAGCCCTAAACAAAAATTACTGCATTTATGTACTCTACAATGGTGTATCTTAAATACAAATTAAAAATATCGCGATATGTTAAGTAATCGTAGATATATTTGCAATTTAATAATTATTAAAACTTCTTATAAAATTTGCAAGGTTCAGTTTTTAGTAATGTAGTCTTTTTCATATCCATCCATTTATGGCAAAATTCATCTTTCTGTTTAAATAAGTCATAAGACAATTTCATTTATATACATTATTTATTTGCACTTAACTAAATCTCAAAATTTTCATTTTTTTTTTTTTTTTTTTTTTTTTTTTTTTTTTTTGAACACCATATTGATTTTGATATAGTGTACTAAAGCAGATACAGATTGACATCGCCAATGTTAATTAGCGCCTTGGGTGTGCCTCGACGTTAATGTTAACTAAAAATATCGCGTTCTCAACGTTGTTGAATATTTTCAGTGAAATAATATTTTTTGCGTAAGTAAAACTTATCATAAAAATGATTTTAAAGTGTAATTTGGAAACCTTCTTTGATAATGCAATACTCTTACTTCACTGAAATAATGTTGGGAATGTGCCTCGCGAAAAAGACACGTCTTGAACGCATTCAAGTTTTTTCTCTTCAAGTTTGGGTACCTCCTACAGAATTTCTATTGAGGGCACATTCATGAGATATCAAGAACTATTCGGCTCAAATATAAATTTTGCAATACCCAAAACGGCGTAAAAACCCTAGCAAAGAAACTGCAAAATTTTTTAAAATGTGGTTTCATGACTTTTACGCAGCACTATTTGACACTCTAATAAAATCCATGCTGGTCCTTTTCTACTATTGTTTATAGCCTACATTAGAAGAATTGGACCGCGATTACAGAAATCAATCGAAAGAAAAAACTTGTTAGTTTCAAATACTTCTTTCAGAGTTTTTGACTTTTAAACGTGGAATCGTTTCATGTCTTGAATTTTTGTTTTGTTACACCACCAAGTGTTGCACAGTGGATTCAAATGCAAATTCTGTGGTAATAAATTTGTATCTACTAAACTACTGGTCGGATTAAATTGAAATGTATAGAAGAGTTGTATAGGAGGACCTAAGCCTTTAGAAAAATCATCTCATGGTCACCCTGTGATAACATAAAATAAGCTACAGAGTGTCAAAGTTGACTATTTCGAGTATATAAAAGTCGTAACTTCTACAAATTAAGTCCGATTTTAAAGATTTTTTTTTGTAAACTGCTTGGTAAGATAAACAAAAACTAAGATTACTTATCTAAGTTATTTCTTACAGTTATAAAGATATTTGCACTTGAATTTTGAAGTTTTGATTTTTTGCCTTGACTTTCTTTCGTTTTTCGAGAATAAGTCCCGAGGTGTATGAGGTAAAATCTTTTTAAAAATACTCTGTAGTTTTCTATATATTCCCAAATAATGTGCTGAAAGAATTTTTTGATTATTTCAATTCGTCTAGACGTGAGAAATATTTAAAATCAGCACTCTGAAATTAGTATAAAAAATGGCAATTTTTTAACAAAAATATAGTTCAATTCTTTAACTTTTTTCTCAAAGTTCCGTTAATAAAAAATTCTTTCTTTATATACTTCACAAGATAAGACTTCGTAAATGGCTAATATAGAAATTTTGAACTTATTTAAGCCTGCATCCAGCATTGGTCGAAAATTGTCAATTTTAGAAAAAGTTTCATTTTTATTTAATGACGATATTTCATCAAAAAATAGATTTAGAACGATTTGACACTAAACTGCTTTCCGCCTGGCAAAAAACGAATGCAGGAGTGGAGATTTTAAATATAAAAATCTTTAAAATCGGACTTAATTTGTAGAAGTTACGATTTTTTTAAACTTTTACATACTCGAGGTAGTCAATTTTGACAACCTTTTATCTTATCTTGTGTTATCACAGGGTGACTACAAGATAATTTTTATGAAAGTTTAGGTTAATTTAATCCGACCAGTAGTTTAGGAGATGCAGATTATTACGAAAAAAAATTGCGTTTGACCCCACTGTGCGTTGTTAACATAAAAATATTTGAGATTGCAGGTCGGTTTCATAAAATTAAATGTTAAATGAGAATTGCCCATATGTATATGTGTACTTATTTTGAATTGTATTCCTGGATTAAAAAAATATATTTAATAGTTTTATACAAATGAATACACAACGTATTTGAAACCATCTTTTGCAGTACAGCAAAAGAAAACAAAAATAAAATTAAAATAATGCATACTCCCATTAGAGGTTCCATTCATACGAATACGTTTAAAGAATAATGAAATGAATAAAAAAATATATATTTTCTAAATGAAGATTTAGTACAAAAAAAAAAAAAAATAATAAAATAATAATAATAAAGAACTTTTGTTTTCTAACAAAACTTAAGTGATGTCTTAAGTGTTAGTGATTCTCTGCTGCACACATACACATTTATATGATTGCCATAAAAGAATATATTTGTTTGTCTTCTATGAGATGTGTGAAATTGTGGGTCCCTTGGGAGAAGTATAGTATTTTCATTTTAAATTATATGCGTTTGAAAAGTGTGTCTATATTATCTGCATATGAGTTGATTGCAATGCATATTTGTATGCTTAAAAACACTAAATAAAACAAATAGAAAAGCGAGAATATTGCAGGCATGCAATCAAAATGGTATACAATGTCAAAGGAAATAAACCATTTCTTCATTTTGTTGATATATACTTTAGGATTCAATTACCAAACATACTAACATATCATTTCCATAGCTTGGTAAATATAATATTTACTTCGTCTATAAATAATGGGGTAATTATCTATGCTTACTTTGGTATTGTTTTAAGTGTTTTATATATTTACAGTGAGAATGGAAAAAAAGTTAGATTTTATTTATATTAATTTGCAAACTTCTCTGATTGCTGGCAGGCAGTTTCAAAATTATCCTCATTATCGAAACCTAAAAAAAAAAAAAAAACAATGTGCTGTGTATATTATTCCTATCCACGACGCACTTTCTTAGCTACCTAAAATAGCTTTTAGCGATTCCTTCGCTAAAGTTTTGGTTTTACGCCATGTTGCTTCATGGGCTGACTATCCCATAAAATGTTCACATATATTCATTAGATTAATTAAGTCATTTACGCCCATTTTTAGATTTCTTCTAAGTTTAAAAACACTCAAGCATTCATACTAAATAAATTCTAAGAGCTGTAAATAAATCATCGTCATGTGCATTTGTTGATACAATTTGAATTATAACCCGGTTTCAAGAAAAATCAGAAAGTTGTCGAAGTTTAGTATGAGTTATTTATATATATATATATTATATATATATATATTTTTTTTTTTGTTTTGTTTTTGGTGTAGCTGATACATCAAAATTTGGGGAGGGGTTTTTTTATACAGAATAATACGTCGAAACTAACATGTATACGAATTTATTCACTTTTGAGTGATTCCCGCAAAAGGGCCTTTACGGACCGATCTTTGTAAAATTTGGCATTATCTTTTATATTTATATACAACTTATTTGTGTGAAATATTAACTTGATAACAATATTTGAATTGGATTTGTGCCTGTTAAAGTGATTTATATGGGAGCCATGATCATTTATGGATCGATCAACACACAGATTTAGACTTAAATGGAACTAATATGTGCCGAATTTCATTAAAACATTCCTATATAATTATGAGATTTATGATCTTTAAAGAACTTTTCCGGGAGAATATTTGAATGGGTTCTATGTGAAATAATGGACCGATCATAAACAATTTCAATAGGCTTGGACTAAAAGAAACCTGTTTGTTAAATTTCATTAATTTATGTTAAAAATTCCAACCTGTAGTTTGTACACTGATTTTCTATTGTTTAATGACGAAGTCTGTTGAAATTAGTTACGATCGATCGATTTTTTCATTTAGCCCCCTTACAAATTCTCCCCCTGAATAGGAGTTTAACGATCATATGTGTCTTAAATATAGCACTATTTAACTAAAATTTGGCATATATAAGTTTTATAATGCGTTTTAGGTGTTATATTTCATAAAACTATGCAATTTTCTTAATATAAGTAACGGTTTAAATGTCACATATAAGACCCACACTTCACACATAAAAAACATAAAAACTCTCACCAAACTTCATTTACATGCAGAATGGTGTAAGGAATCATATAGTCAGACTTGATCATATTTTCTAACATTTTTTACGGTATGTAATAAAAATTTTTATGGACATTTTGGGGCAATTTTTCATTGCGTCATTTTGGTGCCAAACGTTTTATGTTTTATTTATAAATTTATTATAATGGGCTCTGAGAACTGTGGCCCCAAAAATTACATGGGATACAACAGCACGAAATTTTTGGGGCAATATTTCTTCGCTTTTGGGTATTTTGTGACGTGTTTTTTTTTTTTTCTTTGTGGTGAATTTGCACCGAATTGGAATGAACATTTTTCCTCAAAAATGGAATGAAGGAAAACCCCATAAAAAATTTTAATTTTTACTTTAGGGCGATTTTTTCATTCAGCGTTTTTTTTATACCCTTCACCACAGGTGTAAAGGGTATATATAAGTTTGTCATTCCGTTTGTAATTTCCACAATTTTCGTCGGAGAGCAAAAAAGTTTATATTTTCGGAATCCTTGTAAGAAGCGATGACGATTGGACCATGTCCGTCCGTCCGTCCGTCCGTCCGTGTGTCGGTTGAAATGGCGTTTATGAAGCCCACCGATAACTGACATATATAATATATATGTCAAACGATCGGAAATGCTTTCGAGAATTTTGCTATTGGAATTCAGGAAGATCGGTTCATACAATGCGGAGATATGTTAAAAAACCGGTTTTTAGAACCGGTTTTCCAGTTTCTGAAGCCTCTGTATATACTAGAGACTTCGTTTTTACAAAGAAGTCTCGGACATTTTTTTCAGAATTTTTGTTCTGAAAAAATGAAATAAATCGGTTCAATAATAACTGAGATATCGGACAAAATGCATTTTTTATTTTTTGAAGCCCTGGTTTAAGCTATAGATTTTTATTTTTATACAGATCGGTCACAAATATTTTTATAAAATTTCGGTTTTTTGAATCAGCAGGATCGGTTAATAAATGGCGGAGATATGCTTTAAAAACCGGTTTTTGGAACCGGTTTTTCAGTTTCTGAAGCCTCTACATATACCAGGTACTTCGAATTTTTAAAGGGGGCTCGGAAATTATTTTCTGAATTTTTGTTCTGAAAAAATTAAATAAATCGGTTCAGTAGTAACTGAGATATCGGGGAAAACGATTTTTTTATTTTTGAAGCCCTTGTTCAAGCTACAGATTTTTATTTTTATATAGATTAGTCATAAATGTTTTTACAAAATTTCGTTTTTTTTTTAATAAACCAAATTCGTTCATAATCAACAGAGTTATGGCCCAAAAACAAATCTGTTAAGAATATAAATACACAAACAAACATGTATATTAAGCATTGTAATGACTATTAGTGACGTTTTTTGTTTTTTGTATAGACAAGTAGTTTAGTTAGAAACAGCAGTAATATAATGAATAACAGTGTTGTTGTTGTTTTTTGTATATGCAGTCTGTACAAAAATAAATAGAAATGGAATTGTTGTTGTTTATTTTTAAAAACTAAAACATATCTGTTAAGAATATATATAAATACATACACAAACATGTATATTAAGCATTGTAATGACTATTAGTCACGTTTTTTTGTTTTTTGTATAGACAAGTAGTTTAGTTAGAAACAGCAGCAATATAATGAATAACAGTGTTGTTGTTGTTCTTTGTATATGCAGTCTGTACAAAAATATATAGATATGGAATTGTTGTTGTTTATTTTTAAAAACTAAAACATATTTGTTAAGAATATACATAAATACATACACAAACATGTATATTAAGCATTGTAATGACTATTAGTGACGTTTTTGCCTATAAGACAAGTAGTTTAGTTAGCAACAGAAGTAATATAATGAATAACAGTGTTGTTGTTGTTCTTTGTATATGCAGCCAGTTTGTATATACATACATGAAAAAATAAATAAATATGGAATTATTGTTGTTGTTTATTTTTTAAAAGCAAAGCCTGCTATGATTGTTTTTTTTTTTCACATTCAAATTTTGAAAAAAATTTAAATTTGAAAAAAATTTAGATTTGAAAAAAATTTAGATTTATATATGTGAAATTTATTATTTGAATTTTATTATTTGTCGGTAATATGGTAATATGATGTCGATAAGATACTAAGATGGTAATATGGTAATATGGTGAAGGGTATCAAAGATTCGGCACAGCCGAAACTTTTTTCAATTTCATTTTTAATTTAATTTAATTTCACTACATGTGTTGCAGAAATTTGGTATTTCGAAGTATAACGACGGTCTAAAAAACTTTCCTTAATGCTTGTAATAGCAAAGAAAAGTTTTCTTATTGTAATCTTAAAAAGATTAAGTTAAAATAAGCAGGAATTTATTTAATTTTCTTAAATTTTGAAATAATTTTATAATTTATGAATGAAAGTTTTTAATTAAGACTTTGTGAACTAATATTTTCCTCTCATTTAAGAAGTCTATAATTTCACAAAGTTTGAAGAGTATTTTTTGAAAAAATACTCCTCAACTAAAAAAATCTGAATTTTTAGGACGCATTTTTAAATGAAATATATATTTTTCGTAAATAAAATTTTTTGTGTTGCTGGCCTTTGCCGGGCTTAAGGACATTCTACTTTGGGTATGTTGAACACCGGCTTCGCTAAATAAGTTTTTTTCGAACATAAAAATATGTTTAAGTTTGCACCTTTTTGATAAAAAATTTAAAATAAAAAAATATATATTGCCAATTTTTCATTTCAACTTTGGGGTAATAATGCACTTTTTCTGGGGCTTTATTTCCAAAAACTTTGAGGAAATATTTCATTATGAAAAATTGCAAAAAAAAAAATTATAAAAGTAATGAGAATGTGAACAAAAATTGTTAAAATTAAAAAAGGAAATTTTTTTCTCACTTCATTTTAACAAGGGCTTTTTTTATACCCTTCACCACAGGTGTAAAGGGTATATATAAGTTTGTCATTCCGTTTTTAATTCCCACAATTTTCGTCGGAGAACAAAAAAGTTTACATTTTCGGGATCCTTGTAAGAAATGATGACGATAGGACCATGTCCGTCCGTGTGTCGGTTGAAATGGCGTTTATGAAGCCCACCGATAACTGACATATATAATATATATATCAAACGATCGGAAATGCTTTCGAGAATTTTGCTATTGGAATTCAGCAAGATAGGTTCATACAATGCGGAGATATGTTCAAAAAACCGGTTTTTAGAACTGGTTTACCAGTTTCTGAAGCCTCTGTATATACTAGAGACTTAATTTTTACAAAGAAGTCTCGGACATTTTCTTCTGAATTTTTGTTCTGAAAAAATGAAATAAATCGGGTCAATAATAACTGAGATATCGGACAAAACGCATTTTTTATTTTTTGAAGCCCTGGTTTAAGCTATAGATTTTTATTTTTATACAGATCGGTTACAAATATTTTTATAAAATTTCGGTTTTTTGAATCAGGAAGATCGGTTTATAAATGGTGGAGATATGCTTTAAAAACCGGTTTTTAGAACCGGTTTTTCAGTTTCTGAAGCCTCTGCATATACCAGAGACTTCGAATTTTTAAAGGGGGCTCGGAAATTATTTTCTGAATTTTTGTTCTGAAAAAATGAAATAAATCGGTTCAGTAATAACTGAGATATCGGGGAAAGCGAATTTTTTATTTTTGAAGCCCTTGTTCAAGCTAGATTTTTATTTTTATATAGATCAGTCATAAATATTTTTATAAAATTTCGGTTTTTTTAATAAACCAAATTCGTTCATAATCAACAGAGTTATGGCCTAAACACAAATCTGTTAAGAATATAAATACACACACAAACATGTATATTAAGCATTGTAATGACTATTAGTGACGTTTTTGGTTTTTTGTATAGACAAGTAGTTTAGTTATCAACAGCACTTATATAATGAATAACAGTGTTGTTGTTGTTCTTTGTATATGCAGTCTGTACAAAAATAAATAGATATGGAATTGTTGTTGTTAATTTTTAAAAACTAAAACATATCTGTTAAGAATATACATAAATACATACACAAACATGTATATTAAGCATTGTAATGACTATTAGTGACGTTTTTGCCTATAAGACAAGTAGTTTAGTTAGCAACAGAAGTAATATAATGAATAACAGTGTTGTTGTTGTTCTTTGTATATTCAATCAGTTTGTATATAAACACATTCAAAAATAAATATATATGGAATTGTTGTTGTTGTTTCTTTTTTAAAAGCAAAGCCTGTTATGATTGTTTTTTTTTTTTTTTCATATTCAAATTTTCGTAGTTTGAAAAAAATTTTGATTTATATATGTGAAAATATGCAAGCATACCTTAAGGCGAAAATTTTATTAATTGTCGGTAATATAGTAATATGATGTCGATAAGATGGTAATATGGTGAAGGGTATTTTTTCAATTTCATTATAAGTTCAATTTAGCATATTTTTTCCACCTCCTGGGCTACATGTATGCAGAGAAAACTAAGGACAGATATAATGAGAAATACTGCGATAAGAATTTTTCTTGTTGGGATTCTTCACTTCATGTATTAATTTTTTTAATTACTTTTTAAATACTTAATTTTAACAAGTTATTATAAATGTTTTTTATTTTTTTCCCTACACTGTATTTCTTTTCATCATTATACATATGCCATCATAACGATGAAGCACTATGAAGTTTAGGGATTTGAAGAAAATGAAATTTTCATGTTAAATGGTGTCAAAATATTTTAAATAATGTGGTTTTTAACAAGACTTAATTCAATTTTATGTTTTGTTTTTAACCACATATTTACTATAATGGAATTACTTTGTTTTTCTTCTTATAGAACTGTTAGTGAGTGAAATGTTTTTTAAATAATGCAAAAATATAAATTATTTTGTGACACTGATAAAAAATGTGCTTAACCCATTTGTTACCACTACCCGATTCCGTTGAGATAAATTAATAAAATTTGATATGGGGTCTACTTTAGTGATTGTAATCATAAAATCGAAAGATTTGTAATTCTAGCTATTTTAGTTTCCGAGATATCGGGTGTTGCAAAAACGTATCAATGGTCAATTAGGGGTATGTTGTTTCGCTCATATAAGAAGTAGACGTTTAAACAAATTGTTTGGCAAAATGAGTTTTATTTGTCATTTAAGTCTAAACAACCAAAATTGGAGGTGGATCATTCCAATTGAAATTTAAGGCAACAAAATACTGACGTAAAAACGTTAAATAACTTACGGTGTAAGATTAAATAATTTCATATAATGTATAAGATAGCTTATATATTAAATAAAATATGTTACACGTTAAAGCATTTGGAATGTAATGTACATTGCATTCGATTATCAGTTTGCGCATCATCTCGATTAGGATTTCAATACGGTGGTCAGGAAAGCATTTTGGTCCTTCCTACAGGCTGCCTAACCACGTTGTGCTTCAAACACAATTGTTACGTAAATCGATTCTGTTATTATTGCAGAATATTCCCGAGTTTGTAAAATCGTAAATCCTGATAATGTACCAAATGCAGTGTCTCATAATATGATGCATTCCAATTGAAATAGGATTTGAAAATTGGGGTAATGTACCAATTCTCAAAGGACTAAGAAAAAAAATGTGTTTTAAAAACAATTTAAGAACCATTTCTTTATAAAATTTCCGTAAAATAGCATAAGTATCTAGTTTAGCGACAAATGTCTTATCGACTATATTCTACTCCCAATATAACAACGAAAAATCTCCTATTTTAAGGTAAATTTATAATAATAGTGTAGAAAAAGAAAAATAAGATTTGCAGCTTCTGTGGCTAAAGAAAACACTGAACTAAGGGATACTGAAAATGCAAAAAAGTATCACAAATTTGAAATATGCACAGAGTATGAAAAACATTTGTTTTTAATCTCTTTTTATGTTAGAATAATTACAGGATACATACGTTTAAATAAACGTATGTTACCTGTTCCAAATTTTTTACACAACTAACATAAAGGGTACTTATGTAACACCATCTCCGAAAGAGTACAAATATTGAGGTCTTTTCAGTTTTTACTTATTATTTTGAAGACAACGAAAAGTATTTAAGAACTTTTGCTGTTATTTTATTTAAATTGATTCATAAACCAAAAATCAATTGTTGTATTTTTCATTTTCATTATACGTCTTAAAATATTTTGAATAAAATTAGTGTTAGTCGTTTTGACTAACGAAGCCCTCAGAAGGGTAAAAATATCGAAGCCCTTCCAGGGTAAAAGGAATAAAAGTAACATTAAAAAAAAGAAAAAATCTAAAAAATATGAAAATCTACTGATGTACATGATATATTTGGCATTTTAAATTACTTCCAAGTGATGTATATATAAATATTAAAATTCTTATATTCCATATATTAAATATTTTTAATTAAAATAAGTGAAAATGTTTCCAAAAAGGAGTTTCTTTAATAAATAAAATATAAAGGAATATACTGTGTTTACCTTTTTTTTTTTTTTGCACTTAAGTACCTTACTCTTTTTTAATTAATAATAAAAGAAAATTTACATTAAAAATTAGTGTTTGTCAATAAATTATTCACAACAGCATTCACATTAAAACACCACTTAAAGAAAAGCAAGAAGAAGTCCTTCATCTTATTGAGGTGACATACACTTGACACTTTTTGTACCTTTTTGAATTTGAAAAGGAGATTTTTTAGTTCTAAATATTGCATTGAATTATTTTTCTTTAAATTTTATAGTTTTTTCATTTAAATGAAAGCAAAAATTATTTTTTTTTTTTTATAAATAAACTTTTTACTTGTCTATTTATCATTTTTTTCTCTTTTTGTAATTCTTAAACAATTTCTTATTCATGTTTTGGTCGAAAGGAAAAAAATTCCTCTTTTGTAACTTTTAGACCGCAAATCGAATACACAACTATTGCTATACTTATTGCTGGTACTTTATAGTTTTTCTGCTATGTTAACTTCCTTAGTTTGATTTGTTACCGCTGTTTACAGAAAGCACTTTTTCAATTAAAACTTTACTACCAACCACACAATTTCTGTAAGCAATTCTTTTTTAGTTTTATTTTTTTTAGTTGTAGTTTTTCTTTTATTCTTTAGCAATTCCATCAAACACATACACAATTATTTATACGAATATATATTCATTTTTGTCCAGTCCAATGATGGCAGAAAAGTATGTCAATTATTGTTAGTAGTATAAAATACAAATAGAGAGGATTGCAAAAGAAAAAAGAGAGGTTGAAAAAAAACTTTCACTAACAATTCTGGTAATGGTATTCAACCTCAGTCATCATTGTGCATATTGCGTGTCCTTTACTCACAAACAATCTGTAAAACCAACTTTAACAACAACAAATATAACAACTACAACGATAGCAAAACATAAACTATAACAGCAGCAGCAACTAAACCAACAACAACAACAGTTGAGAAAAAACCACAACTTTAAAAAGGATATGAGAGACAGATATCATACAAGTCCAGTAAAAACAAACTGGCATAAAATAACTACTACTTGGTTTTTGGTGTTTTACATGCATGCAACAAGTGTATCTTTATCAACATCATCATCGTTAACATCGTCGTCATCATTATATCATGCATTTTAGGTTCATTTCAATAGTATTTAAAAACATAAATTGTTTTTATAGTTCATGCACACACATACACACACCACAACGTATATATCGTAAAAGTATAAAGTTGTAGTTCTATTGCATATGTCGTTTTTATTTTATTTATATGGTTAAAACATGGTAGGATAATTACAAATTTTAATGGAACTATATGAGTTAAAAGCATAGAAAAAGGAAATAACAATAAAATAACAATAAAAAAATCATATGATTTTTATTACCAAATTGAAGATTCAACTAAATTGTAAAGTTATAGTTGGGTAATCAGATTTTAAGAAGTGTAATTAAAAGAGCATTTAGAAAAAAGATATTGGCAATTGGAATTGTTTCTCAAATTATAAAATTTTAGACTCATGTTCCTTTGAGATAAAAAAATATGACGGTTTTAAAATCAGAAAAAAAGCTAAAAAAATTTACAAAGGTACATTTGTTTAACCTAAATTGACCTAGCGCACCCATATGGTAACGCAAACAATGTTTACATAAAAAGCTTTATAGCGTTGAAAGTATTAAACATTTTTAAAAAATCTGAATTACATTTAATCATATGGAGACTTTTAAACCCTACGTTACATCTATATATATAAAAATTAATGTGTGTTTGTATGTATGTTTGTTTGAAGTCTGTAGCCGCCTAAACGGCTAAACCGATTTTCTTGAATTTTTCACAATGTGTTCCTATACGCCTAGAAGGAAAAATAGGCTACTTTTTTGCTTGTCAATACCAAATGCCGTAAATTTATTAAAATATTACAGTTACATTTCCCAAATTTTGTACAATAAAATTAAGTGTCAATGTGAACATTTTGTGCAAAAATAGGTGAAAAAGAAATAGTGGGCGTATCATCTCTCATATAAAGTTAATACCAAAATATTTATATCTGGGAAACTATAAAAGTTAGAGAGCTCAAATTTTGAACGACTAGCATTAGCTTCAATATGAATATTTTGGATAAAAATTGGTACACTAGCAATAGTGGGCGTGGCACCTCCCATATAAAGAAAATATTAAATTATCATATCTGAGAAAATATAACAGCTAGAGTTCTAAAATTTTGTCGGAGCCACTTTGGTATCAATATTAATATTTAAGAAAAATATGGGCGGACTAGAAGTAGGGGCATGGTACCTCCCATATAAAATAAATGCAAAGATTCGTATATCTGGGAAACTATTGGAGTTGGAATGCTCAAATTTTGCACAAAGAATTTTGACATCTATGAAAACATTTGTCTAATAAATTAGCGGATTATGGGGGTATAGTCCCTCCCATAAAAATTAAATACAAAAATTAGTATATCTGGGAAACTATTAGAGCTTGAATCAAATTTTGCATGGGAAACATATATCTATCTCTCTAATTTTTAAGAAAAAATTTATATTTTAATTACTAAATAAATATATTTTTTTAATCCTTTAATTACTATATATTTCATTTCGGGGGGTGGCGAAGCACACCGGGTATTAGCTAGTACCCAATAAAATTAACGTTAGTCAATACCCGTGGTACCTGGGTACCATAGTGTAATTTTCGTTGATTTTATTAAAAAAGCTATATAATTTTATACAAATTATTAATAACATCCATTTAACTGGTCATAGATATTAAACTCAATCAGTAAATAGATGTAGAAAAACATAATTAAGTATTTTAGCGACGTCCGTCCCTGTGTCTAGTCGCCCATGTTAAGCTTTTAAAGAAGCTACAAATCGCAGTTTTTGAAATAATTGTATGAATTTTGGCTTTATATGATGCAGACACGAGATCTGTTAAAATTAGTTTATAATGGTTACATATTAAAACCAAGTCCAGATACAATTTTTCTCCTAGAATATGGTTTTGACGCCCACACATTTTTTTAGTATTGCTTAATTTAGTACATTTAAAACTTTTATGGATGTTAGAAACCCTCTTAAATTTTATTAAATAATTTTTATAAACTTTAAAACTAATCTTTATCATTTTTATCACGTTCGCACGTGAAAAATCCATAGCTCCCATATGTGGCCTATTTACGAAAATCATCATAAAGTGCAAAAATTAATATATTGGTAAACATTACGTTTTTTTTTTTTTTAACAATAGTTTGTAAAAAGTATACATTTTAATTTGAAATTTTACAACAAGACTTGATCTATAATAAAACACACGTTCCGCATAAATTCTCTGAGAAAATCAGTCAAGACAGACTATAACGTTCTTGCAGACCTAAAGAATGTTAGCACTGACTTCATCCACTATTAAGCACAGGACGCATATATATATAATATTCTCACCAAAAATAGGTCACGTCCGAGAATAAGTTTATTTACAATAATGAGAAGTGTTATCATAGCGTCCTATTAAGTTTGGAGATACAATATAGAAAGTTTACGTTCCTTAGCATGAATATAGGAAATAATTTCAATATCTTGAGCTCTTGCATGATATTTTGGACTAGAAGTGGTGGCCATTACTGCATGATATTAACCCTTCGTCATACAGATGTTTCAATTGTCACATTCGTAACAAATATGGTCTGGCCAGACCAGCTCTATAATTCCATATATTTCAATGGAAATTTTGGTGATTTTTTTTTTTTATTATTTCAGTTGTATAACTATATTCTAACATCACTACCGCATAACTTTGCAAGATATAACCTTTTCCGATCGATACACTTCATGTTCTTCTCCCTGTTTTGGGTCTAAAAACGCATACAATATTTCTTTTCAAACATTTGAGGTTTTATAGGTATTACACTCACAAGACAAAATATGAAAGAATATGTAGAAAATCATAAAGTAATGTGTGTAAACTGGTGAGAGCTTTGTTTAAAAGGTTTTAATAAAATAATATACAATATAAAATAAACAGATAACATCTTCAAACTACATAATTTCGATACAAAATTTAACTGGTCCAGCCAGACTATATTTGTTACGAATGTGACATGTACACCAATTTATCCTTATAACTATGATTATATTAGTTTTATCATTCTGGTTTTTTCACATATATTTAGAAAAAAAATTTTAGGAGGGTATTTAAATATGCAACTGGTCTTGCCAGACCAGTTTTTAAGACAAATGGTTACAAAAATGAAATGAATTCCAAAAAACCAAAGTCAATGCGTTGAACTATGTAAAAACGGATAAAATGTGCTCTATCATTGTCATATTCATAAATACTGGCTCAAAAGAGCGATAATTCGAAAAGTTTTTAACTTTTCACATATTAAACTTTATTTCTTTTTCTGAAGTTCCTAAATAACTTAGAAATTTTAAAAACAAAAGCTTATTTCTGAAACTAGTACTCCTTCAAATCCTAATGCAGTCATTACTTATAATTTGATAATTTTGCCTGACATAGACATGCTTATTCCCTAGTTTAAGCAAAAAATTAGTAAAATTTTAACTCTGTATGAATCGAAGGACAATATAAATAAGATTTTCAATAATAAATAGTGCAAAAAGAAGTTAATTGTAGTGCAAAATACAGAAATTATATAGGGGTACCCGGGTGCCATAGGTATTGACTCTCGTAGGTGTCAATTCTAAAGCCGTTTTATATATAAAACAAATTAATATTTTTTTTTTTTTTTTCAGTTGTTATACTGTATAAACACCTTAATCATGACGATCTGAAGTTTCTTGGCTATATCTTTATTAACAAGGAAATGCGAGCACTTTAAAGTTAAAAATGGTACCCGGGTATCCGGTTATGTAGCGTAGCACGTTGGGGTAAAAGGGATCGAAAATGGCGCTTAATTCAGGGAGAGGTGATATCAATATTTTAATGATGAGGATCTATTATTATATTTATTATTAGGTAAAAAAATCTATTTTTTGAATTTTAGGATTTTTTTTTTTTTGGCAGAATGGTAATGTCTGTCCGTCCGTCTATACCTTAGAATTAAATGGGTCTTGAATCACCGCATTATTCAGAGAAAGGTGATATGAATATTTAAATGATCATGATTTAATATTTTATCAATTAGTTAGTAAAAAAAGATATTTTTAGAACTCTTGAGTTTGTTTTGGCAGAATAGTAATGTCCGTCCATCTGTCTATACATTGGAAAAAATGGGTCTAAAATTCCAGCATAATTCAAGAAAAGGCGATATCAATATTTTAATAATCACAACATGTTTTGTTTTTTATTAGTTAGTTAAAAAATATAAACTTTAAAAATACTCCGATTTTTTTTGGCAGAATGGTAATGTCCGTCCGTCTGTCTATACATTAGGATTAATTGGCTAGAAGAAAGCCGCATAATTCAAGGCCGCTTACTTCAAGGAAAAGTGAAATCGATATTTTTATAATCACAACTTGTTTGATTTTTACTAGTTAGTAAAAAAATGCATTACAAGAATCTTACAAATTTTTTCTGCCTGATATGTAATGTTCGTCCGTCTGTCTATACATTGGGGTTAAACATGTCAAAAACTAAGCATACTTCAGAAAAAGTGATATCAGTACCTTAGTGATCACTTTTGACTTTATTATTTATTAGTAAGTAAACAAATTCTTTTTTAGAATTCTAAGGCTTTCTTTGCAGAATGGTAATGTTTTCATACAAAAAAAAAAAAAAAAAAAAATCGTCATCAGTGAGAATAATCAACTGCGGATTGTGGTAGGTCTATATGTTTTATTTTATACTTTTTCCCCATACTTGATTGGATCGGAACTTATCAAAAGTATTAAATATATCTTCGTTTGATTTTTTGTCCGGTAATTTTTGAAATCTTTTTTTCTTGCTTCTTGGGTGTTTCAGAAAGTTGGCCATTTCGTAGAAGAGCATGTTTTATAATTTCTGGGCCATGAATAAAAAACTTGTGGAGGAACGTAGTATCTGGCTGTATTGTTCGCATAGTTCCTGAATTTTTCAATATTAAATACCAAGTACCAATATAAAACACATCACTTTGTAGAATATAAAAACATTACATGAAATCATGTTCATTTCAACTCAGTTCGACTGTATTAAGCAGTAAAATTATTTTGTTTATTTCAAATAATTTTACAAAACAATAACAAAAAACAATAGTGAAATAACGAAAAATAAAACAAAGTAAAAAAATAAAAAAAATCTTGAGTTTTTTCACAAAAATGTAATTTTCTAAAATCGGGCAAAATATGCGCACGATTTTATTTAAGAATATTTAAGTAGACAATATGTAATATTTTTCAGACAATTTTTCAGAACAAAAGTCTTGTTATATTTTTAGTTGCATTCCATGAAATTTGAAAATTAGTGCATTTTTGGACTATTTTCAAAAAAATAACAAAAAATACCAGGACAAAAAATAATTTACAAATTCTTGCATAAAAGTAAACCCAAATACCTGTAGTTGATGGTTCCATTTTGAAATTTTTCTTCAAAGCACTTTTTATTAAAGAAAAATTCACCGAAAGTTCATGAAAAGTTAATTTTTTCCTCTTTTCTTAAAATATAAAAAAATGTTGAAATTTGACAGCTCAGTACTCAAAAACCACGCAACCTACGTTAATGACTTTTATCGTTATTGATACATAATTTTGTCTATTTTAATTCGGTACCCAATTTTATTTACAATGAAATTGAAAAAAGATTCGGCTGTGCCGAATCTTTGATACTTTTCACCATATTACCATATTAATCTTACTATCTTATCGACATCATATTACCATATTACCGACAAATAATAAAATTTTCGCCTTAACGTATGCTTTCATATTTTCACATATATAAATCTAAATTTTTTTCAAACTACGAAAATTTGAATACATAAAAAAAAAAACAATCATAGCAGGCTTTGCTTTTAAAAAATAAACAACAACAATTCCATATTTATTTATTTTTTTATGTGTGTATATACAAACTGGCTGCATATACAAAGAACAACAACAACACTGTTATTCATTATATTACTTCTGTTGCTAACTAAACTACTTGTCTTATAGGCAAAAACGTCACTAATAGTCATTACAATGCTTAATATACATGTTTGTGTATGTATTTATGTATATTCTTAACAGATATGTTTTAGTTTTTAAAAATAAACAACAACAATTCCATATCTATTTATTTTTGTACAGACTGCATATACAAAGAACAACAACACTGTTATTCATTATATTACTGCTGTTTCTAACTAAACTACTTGTCTATACAAAAAACAAAAAACGTCACTAATAGTCATTACAATGCTTAATATACAAGTTTGTGTGTGTATTTATATTCTTAACAGATTTGTTTTTGGGCCATAACTCTGTTGGTTACAAACGAATTTGGTTTATTAAAAAAACCGAAATTTTATAAAAACATTTATGACTGATCTATATAAAAATAAAAATCTGTAGCTTGAACAAGGGCTTCAAAAATAAAAAATTCGTTTTCCCCTATATCTCAGTTATTACTGAACCGATTTATTTCATTTCAGAAAATAATCAGAAAATAATTTCCTAGCCCCCTTTAAAAATTCGAAGTCCCTGGTATATGCAGAGGCTTCAGAAACTGAAAAACCGGTTTCAAAAACCGGTTTTTAAAGCATATCTCCGCCATTTATAAACCTGCTGATTCAAAAAACCGAAATTTTATAAAAATATTTGTGACCGATATATATAAAAATAAAAATCTATAGCTTAAACCAGGGCTTCAAAAAATAAAAAATGCGTTTTGTCCGATATCTCAGTTATTATTGAACCGATTTATTTCATTTCTTCAGAAGAAAAATTCAAAAAAAAATGTCCGAGACTTCTTTGTAGAAACGGAGTCCCTAGTATATTCAGAGGCTTCAGAAACTGGAAAACCGGTTCTAAAAACCGGTTTTTTTTAACATATCTCCGCATTGTATGAACCGATCTTGCTGAATTCCAATAGCAAAATTCTCGAAAGCATTTCCGATCGTTTGACATACATATTATATATGTCAGTTATCGGTGGGCTTCATAAACGCCATTTCAACCGACACACGGACGGACGGACATGGTCCTATCGTCATCATTTCTTACAAGGATCCCGAAAATGTAAACTTTTTTTGCTCTCCGACGAAAATTGTGGGAATTACAAACGGAATGACAAACTGGTATATACCCTTTACACCTGTGGTGAAGGGTATAAAAAGTTAATTTTCAAAATTCAATTAGGGTTAAATGAAATATTTGCAATATTTATGATTAAAAAATGTCATTTTGTACGAAATATATTTATTTATTATTTTTTATTTTTTTAATAGGCTCAATATCTCCATAACTATTGAACAAATTTACAAATAATGTGAGTACGACTGGACGTAGTTTTAATATGCATTTTGTATACTTATATTGTATATAATTATAAACTGACCACACATCTTCAAATATTTTGTTACTGTAAAATCACTTTTGGAAACAAGTCTGTAACTTGCTGGATTTACATAAAATTGAGGTTTAGCACAGGAGAGTAGATGAGGTTTAGCACAGGAGAGTATTTGGTCTACTATCTCTTATAAAATTTGCTTAAAATAAACAAAAAATAACGAATTAAGCAGTTTTTGAGGCCACATGCTTATCAGCTGTTGAGTATTAATATTCTTATGAAAGTACCAAACAAATTATTGTATAACATTTTCTTTATGTTAAATTTCAAGTGTAGATATTCCAATAAAATTTAAGATATCAATTAAACCAGTTCCAAATATTAAAATAGGTGAAATATTTAATTATAATAAACAAAATACAGGGCTTAGATATCCATAACAATTAAAACCATATAAAAGTGCCACCTTTTCATTTCTTCTAAAATATAGAATATCTGTCACCAAACTGAAGGTATTTAAAGTCTTAACTCTGTGACATTAAAAAAAATGCATATATAGCTGAAGAAATTCAATGGTGTTCACCTACAGTAAGTGTTTTAAATATTTACAACAAATATAATTTAATTTAATATGTTAACGACATTGATAACATGACAGAAAACAAAGCCACACACTAAAAAATTCAATACTAATTTGCGTAGCAACTTACACATTAAATAATTCATTATTTTCCCCACCATTCCAATGCCATTATTGTCTTGATTTCCTATACTAATAATATATGTATAAAACAAAAAATATTTTCCTCTTCTGAAAAACAAAAAAAAACTCACAGTTCGCAAAATTAAACACCAAATAGCACACAGTCCAATATAGTCAATTTGCTGCAACCAAAAATTAGTTGTGGTCTATGCTTAACTTAATGTATGGTTACAAATATAAAGTCGAAATGCATGCACACATGATTATTCTTCCTGTCATTTACATGACCCAAATAAAAACATATAAATTTTTTCATCTTTTCAATGTTTAGATGTGAAACATTAAACAAACAAATAAACATTTTACTAGCAAAAACCAACCACTTGCAAAATCCTTTTTTTTTTTTTTTAATGCTACAGGAAAAATATATATAAAAAAATTTTAAAAGTTTTATATCAATAAAGTACGCATGCATGTACTTTAGCAAATATTTGATGGAAATAAATTTTATATATGAATGTGTATAAATGTGTTACTTTTTGTTTAACACGCACATACAAAATATGTGAATGTGAATAAATGTTTGCATACTAAGCTAACAAATGCATATAGTATACATACGTATGTATTTGTGTACATATACATACGTACTTGATTAGAAAAAGGAATTCACTTTGAAATTCAATTTTATTCGAAAACAAACTGAACTCAACCACAAAAACAACAGAATGCAATAAAACTCGCTTATATTTTTATCAATGCATAAACTTGGAGGAAGGAAGTGAAGTTGCCAGACAATACTTGTTGAAATTTTGTTTAATTTAGAAAATCTGTTTGAAATGCACTTTTTGTGGAAGACAAAACTGTGAAAAGTATAAGAAACTATACAGAGATGGAAAATTAGAATATATATTTTAGTTTTTAATTTTTTTGATAAATATTTATTATATTATTGACATAAAAAGTTATTAACGGAAACAGAATTTGTATGCATTAATATATTTAAGTAAATAGGTTATTTTTCAAATGCAAATTTTTCCCTGATTTTTGGCCTTGTATTTCCTTATAATTTTTTTTCTAAAGTTGGAAAATCTTTATTTAGACCGTAAATTTGGAAATAATAACTAGATTTCTTAAAAAATTCTAAAAAATATTGCCGCAAGAATCTATCTATCTGATAAAAAATTATATTAATCTGAAGTTTAAATTAAAAAAAAATTAAATTTTTGTGTTATTTTCCAAAAAGGTGCTAATATTTTTTCACTTCTAAAATATTTTTTTGTTTCGAAATACGGAATTTTTGCAAAGGTTTCAAAACAAATCATAACGTCAACGCCTGTAAAGTGAAATAGTAGGCGACTTAAAAAAAAAAAAATTTTATATCTTTTTTTGTAAAATTCTAAGATATCAAATCCAAGATCAACCACAAAATATATTGGCTATTTACCCCCGTTGCACAGAGAGCCAGGGTGATAGATATTTGTCCAAAACTGTTTATCGTTGCCGGATATGGCAAAAAATTTATATCTCAAGGTTATTAGGTTTACTGATTAAATGGCTGCCAAAATTTTTTTAAAATTTGCTGATCCAGCTAAATATTGAGTAAAGCCAGTTCTAGAGTCACTTAATTTGAAACTGAAATCAGAATTAAAAAAAAAAAATTTACTCAACATGTTTCTTTAAATTATGTTAACCCATTAATGCCCACGGAGATCTAGCCAACTTAGAGATTTGAAATTTTGAACAACATGTCAACTGAGGCATATGAACCCATCTACGTTGATTACCCACTAATTTTTGACACTTGTATTTTTTATATACACTGTCGGACAAAATAAAATGCGGTTTGTTACTCTTGCTATTTATTTCATAAT
This sequence comes from Protophormia terraenovae, assembly GCA_951394005.1. Taxonomy (NCBI): domain Eukaryota; kingdom Metazoa; phylum Arthropoda; class Insecta; order Diptera; family Calliphoridae; genus Protophormia; species Protophormia terraenovae. Next base: position 94,193,207 of record OX596076.1, read on the forward strand.
AATTGCCTTCTAGGTTCATTATGCTCTCCTTTTTTAGTGTCAACGTATTTGTCGTTTTATATTCTTTAATTTAATAAACAAAAGAAGTTTTTGAAATATGTGCATTTCGAGTTTGGAATAAAAGTGTTGTGTTAGTCATGGATTTTGTGCGACAAAATAAAGAGACACTTTACCTAATTTCTTAAATTTAGCTTCCAATTTTCGAATTTTTTCATACAAAATGGAAGGCATATGCTTAAAAAGTGCTAAATTTTAATATTCTATCCATTTTCTAATTATTATTACATTTGAAAAATAAGGATAGATCCGGCCATATTATCGGAAAGCCTTCGAACACAATCCAGTAAGATTTCTTGTTTCCAGATAGAGAAAATTAAGTAAGATTAATGTAATTGTCTTTAAAGTGCATCTTTTTAGAATTTGAGGCCAAAAGAACCATTCCATTATACAAAATTACAATTTAGAATGAAAATTAGAAGAAATGGAGGGGTCAGAAACTGTGTTGCCAGGACTTGAGAAAAAAAGAAGCTAAATTGGACTTAAAAAAAGGTCAGAAAATGCTAAATGTCCCAAAAAATAAAGCCAGAAAAAAGCTTTAATTTGTTTGTTCTCATTAAATTTTGGTATTTGTTAAATATATTTTAGTTAATTTGTAAATATAAAGTAATTAGTTTATATGGTTAATAAAGTTTGTCAAAAAATAATTGTAATATTTTTGTGGAATGAATATTAAATGTAAATAATTTCTATATTTTTGTAAAAAATTAATGTGTATATTAATGCTTAAATTGATGATTTTGTAATAATAAAATTTGTAAAATTTTAGCCTTTTTAAGGCTATGTTAAAAATAAAAAAGGCTAACAAAAAAGCTAGAAGCTAAAACGAAAATTTTGAGGCTAAAATCAAAATCAAAAAGCTAGATCTAGCCTTAAAAAGGCTAAACTGGCAACACTGGTCAGAAACCCTAATACTGCAAAGTAAAATCGTAGCTATATCGAAATTCTCGTCAAAAAGAATCTCATTTTTCCAAGCGGCGACATAAAGAGGAAGTAATTTTAATTATTACTAGCCTAACTGACCAGGCAAGTTTCAAACAAATTAGTTTCATATATACCAAAGTTAAGAAAATATTTTTCATACGATCTCCTATTACAAAAATTTAAAACTTCAGACTTTTTCATTGCAGTTTCCAAAATTTTCTTAGTTTTTTTTTAAATAACAGCATTTTAAAATGGTTCTGGGACTTTAACGATTATTTTTCTACTACGGTTCGCTTTATAATATTAGCACAACAATGATGTGACTTTAGCTTAGAATATGTACTTCTAAAACTCATATATTTGAGCTTTTTCCTGGCAGTAAAAGTTAGTATATTTATAATTATTTCTTCCTTTTTATAACTTTAGATGATGAAACTCATAATCTTTTGGCTACAATATTGATATCGTTACGATTTTATTTCGTAGTCTTAGGGTTTCTGCCCTCTCAATTTCTTCTAAATTTCGTTTTGAATTGTTATTTTGTATAAAAAAATGAATTTTTTAGCCTCAGATTCTAAAATGTTGTATTTTAAATTTTAACTTATTTTCCTTATTTGGAGTCAAAAAAAATCTTTCTGGATTGTGGTCGAAGACTTTCCGATAATATGGCCGTATTCATCCTTATTTTCTAAACTTAATAATAATTTTAATATAATTTAATTAATACAATATTAAAATTTAGCACTTTTTAAGCATATACCTGCCGTTTTTTGATTAAAAAAATTGAAAATTGGAAGCCAAATTAAAGAAATTAAGTAAAGTGTCACTTTATTTTGACGCACAAAATGCATAACCAACACAACACTTTTGCCCCAAACTCGAAATACACATATTTCAAAAACATTTTTTTGTATATTAATTTAAAGAATATAATACGACAAAAACCTGGACACCAAAAAATTAGACAATTATGCACCTAGAAGACAATAATTATGAACTAAATAGCAAGAGGAAAAGAACGCACTTTATTTTGTACGACAGTGTAAATCTTTTTATTTAATTATGTTATATAAGCAAAATTTTAAAAATGTTAAATGTTTTGAAAAACGCACAATAAAATTGATATATTTAATAAATCTTACAACATTTGTTCTAATTCTTCCTTTAAAAACTCTCCTAAGTTCATTTATGCGACCAAGTGACTACATCCGGTTACCGGAAATGCCTTCCTCTGCTTGATCGAGGATGGCATCTTCCTCACGATCTGCGTTTTCATGCTAATAAGTGGCACAAGAATAAAGATTAACAAAAAATCTGACCTGGATGCGTAAATAATGCCTAGGGCAAATTTTTCCGTATGACCCTTATTTATACCAACACTATATATCAAATTGCAAATAATAAACCAATACGGTTCTATAACCAGTTGTTTGAAAATGTTATCAAGTTTACTTCTCAAGTAGTATTTTTAGTTAAAAAAAAAAAAAAAATATTTTCATTTAGTCCTTTTTATATGGAAAAAAGAGAAGGCCAAAAAGTATTGGGAATGACCCAGTGTTACAAATACGTAACACTTTCTTTCTTCACTTTCTAATTTTCTTCGGACACATTATATTTATTTTTAAACACTTAGGGCCGTTATAATAACCTACCTATAAGGTATCCGATAGTTAAAGGTAGATAAACTAAAGTGATCTATAACGTAAACTTTATCTATTTTTAGTTATTACAACTTGGTTTTAAATTCAAATTTACAATTTTGATAATACGGCAATACTAAAGCAAAAACCGATTACTTTTTTCCACTTATCGTAGTGATAATATGTACTATTTGAACGCAACGGCCAGTAACGGCAATATAAAGAAATAAAAAACAAAGAAATTTTTAAAATAAATGAGATAAAACAAACTAAAAGACTACGCCGGAACAAATATAAATATAGACAGAAAAAATACTAAAAACTACAGCGGAATAAATTCGATTTTATTTATTTCTTTTATAAAGCAGAAAATGTGTCAGCTCTAAATGCACAAACCTTGCAATAAAAGTTAATGGTCAGGTGTTCTTACTTTTAGCTTATCGGACACTTTTGGCTTAACTTATACCTATAATAACCAAAAACAGTTAAAGTGACCGGTAGCATCCTATCTTTAGTTATTGAAAAGTTATAATAACGGGCCTTAAATAAACAAATTGGATTTGTTTTCTTTCAGTTTATAATAAAATGTTTCCATTAAAACATATGAAAGTCCAATAATAATCATTTTTGCAATCATCCTGACGTGAAAATCCAATTTTTGCATGCTATCAAAAAAAGATCTTTCTGAAATTTCTTTTTGCCACAACAACAAAAGTGAAAGTGGAAAAAAAAAACACTTCAGGACACAGAACGAATATTGAGTTACCAAATTAATAACAAAATTTAAGTATACATTATTCAGTTTTTTGAGAATTTAGTTTAAAACTTACACTTCGCCGCGTTACATATGTGTAAAATTGAGCATTAATGGGTTAATTCCTTCAAAAAATAAATTTCTTTATGATCGATAAATTTGTCACAAACAAAATACAATAAAACTTTGAAATCTGTATTCTATAAAATTATCGAAAATATTAAAACTTCAAAATGGTGGAAACAATATTGCCGTATCTTTCTAAAACTAAGTTTTCTGTTTTTGCTTTTGAAAATAATTTATGGCCAAAAATAGACTTTTCTGGCTTGTTAAACACACAAACATATTTTCTGATCCATGCTTTTTGCAAAGTCATTTTTTGAAAGAAGTTTTTCTTGGATTGGGATTGCTTTGGTACAAATAAAAAAAATAGTGGAAGTTTTTTAAATTTAAAACAAGTTGATTTATATTGTGGAAAAATTTTATTGGGATGCCTTTTCTTTTATAAATTTTAATTATTATTATATTGTTTTAAAAACGCATACGAAAAAAATTAATATAGGTTTCCTACCAATTCTCTTTTTACGTTTACCTTCAGCCTCAAATATTTATTTAAATTCTGATTTTTTTAATCATTTTTGATGCAATTATGTTAACAACACTTGGTGGTGTAACACAACAAAAATTTAAGACCTGAAACGGTTTCACTCACTCAAAGTAAAAAAAATACCAACAAATTTTTGAAACCAATATAATTCTTTCTTTTGATTTCTATAATCGCGGATTTGAGCATATGTGTCCAATTCTTCTAATGTTAACCACAAATACTTTTAGAAACAGGCCAACGTGTGTTCAATCAGTCTGTCGTTGATTAGCCAAAATGTATACCAATCTGTAGCTGTTATATTAGAATTAAATTTTAAGAATTTTGGATGTGTATTTTTGTCATTAGCACTTTATTTTATAGTAATATAATTAATATTGGCAGTTTTTTATTTTTAATATCATTTGAAGAGTAAGACATTAAAAACACATGAATTAAATGCAGTGAAAATAAAATCTAAAAATCTATGCATTCTTTGTTTTTTTACTCGATACTCGAAAGGAAGGTTTAAATATATTATTGCGATTATGTTCACTAATATAAAACTTATCGAACTTTCTTTAATTTATATTTTGTATACGTTTGTGTAAGTTTTTGCATTTTTTTTTAACTAGCAAAATATAAACGGTAATTATTTGGCCTTTAATATAAAATTAAAAAAAAAAAAAAATGTACCCAGGAAAAATTGTATTAGTTCTACAAATAGTTCCAGAACACATGAAAATAGCCAGTACTTGTTCTACTTTGGCGTTACGCCCCATTATTTTTGTTTGAAATTGTCACCTCCAGAACTAGTTCTGTAGAAGTGTTAGCTTGCCAGTACCCTTTCTATGGAACGGTTTTAGAACTAATTGATTATCAATGATCAATGATTATTTTTGAAATTGTCAAATTCAGAGCTAGTTCTATAGAAGTGTTAGGGAACGGTTTCAAAATTATTATTATTATTTTTTTTTTTTATTCTAATGGGTTATTTCCTAAAGGCCAATATTGAAATAAATTTAACTTTGTAAATACTGTTTTTTTTTTTTAATTTTTGGAATTTTGGAAGTATTTTAAAAAGTTCTAGGAAGTCATTCGATAACCAGTAATTTGTTCTCACCCAGCAAAAACTTCGCTTACCAAATAACGTGATTTGTAAGCGAAGTCGGTATGAAAAACTGCTTCCATTTTTGGTGCTATAACTGATGAATTTTGTTCGAGATGTCCAAAACTAAATAAGTTTTTTTTTGGGTTCCAAAAGAGCTGTTTTGGATGTTGCTTTTTTTTGCACCTCTCACCAAAATGATTATATCAATTACTAAAAACTATAAAAAATACAAAACAGAAAAAAATTCCCAATTAATAAATTAATTAAATCAATCAAGTAGATGATTGAATGAATTAAAAATGTGTATAGGAAAAAAATCATACCAAAATTTATTTTTTATTTTATTTTTTCTTGAACATATTTATTAAATTTTGATGCAAAATTAAATAACTGAGTTAATTGTAAAAAAGACGGTAATAATTTTTTCTGTGTAAAGAAATGTTTAAAAATCATAATGAAAGCGATTATCTTCAGCATATTAAACTATATCGTATCACCTTTAATTTATATTTTAGACACATTGATGTGGGTTTAACACGTGTCGTAATTTCATAACCCTTTAATGTCAACTGTTTGTTATAGGCAACTTCGAATTTAGCACTGTTTTATTTAAAACTAACGAAACTAATTAATATAGAAACACATCGAATTAGTTAATTTTTAGCTTTAGAATAAAAGAACTTTAAAAAAGTATCAATTGTACCGCTGTCAATATAACTATGATGCATTATACAGAGCAAAGTCGTCAAAATTCTAGGTGGTAAAATTTTAGTTGAAAATGTAAAAATTAAATAAAAATTCGTAAAAAAAATCGTATAATTAAAAATTTAAATCATAAAAGATAAAGTAAAAAATAGAATATGCAATTTTTGAATTTTAACACTTTTTAATGTTCCAAATCGGCCCAGGTTTGTTTAAAAATTACTTCCAATATCTACGGACCCTGAAACTCCAGAAATTTTAAATCTTCAGAAATCCTTAATTTGGATCTAATAAATATAAAAATGAAAAAAAAAAAATAGTTTTTCCGACAGCTGTTTTAGGAGATTAAAGGGTTAAATATTGCTGAAAATAGAATTTTGGAAATTTTTATAACTTTTAACACTAACTCCGTTCGCTAAAAGTCATTCACACGGAAAAATTTTTTTCGCATTAAAGCCAGTTGATATTGGTACAAAATAGCGTTGATATGTCATTAAAAAAAAATTTTAATTTTTTCAAACCCCAAAAGTAAACGAGCTTGAAGAATTCCCCATACATATTTGATATATTTGACCTATAATCTTATTCATGCTGCTTTTTAGATTTGCTTAAATTTTATTGGTCCAAAATTTCTTTCTAGTACCAAATGGATGAATAAGAATAACACAAAAATTTATATTAAATATCTATTATATCTTACTATTCAAAAACTAAAATATTTTAAATTATCTTCAAAATATATTATCGTTTGAAAAGTTTAATTAAAATCGAATTATGGAGCAACCAACAAATCGCTTAAGAGTATAGAATTTCTCGCAGGATGAAAATTAAATAGTATTAAAAAAACTTATATAGTATCAACTTTTCCTTCTTGGGCAATAACTTCTGCTATTGCCTCTTCTTACAGTGAACAGTTGTGTGACCATCGTCTCGTATTATAAACCAATTTTTGTATTTGAATGAATTTGTATTGGGGCTCGGAAATCAATACAAAAATATAAATTTCAAAAACTTTGTTCACAAAATTGTCTTTCTGGCAACATTATTGTGTCAGGGGATTTACTATCTATCTATTTGTATACTATTGTTCAACAACAATAGTGTTGTTAATATTTTACTGCCCAAAATATACACAAACACCTGCACATAAATATACAACCAACACCCACAAACTATTAGAGTACATTTAACAGCAAACAGTAGTTTGTTAATGCGGTAGAAGTTGCAAAGTTGCAACAAAAATATAGCAATAGCAACAATTTCCAATAATAATAATAAAAAAAACAGAAAAAATATGTGTTATGTACATTGGGGAGATGAGCGCTTTTGTAAAACCAATATATTCTCATTTCTCCTATTTGCGTGTATTGGTGACACTGTTTTTGTGTATCCATCTGTTAGTTCATTCGTTTGTTTATTTGCCAGTCTATGTAATATTTTGTGTGCTTAACAGGATCAACGTTTGATAAGAAAAACATGAAATAGTGCAAATTAAGTATAGTGTTTGGTCAGTAACCACGATAAAGCTGGGTGTGCGTGAATGTAATTGGAAGTGGTATTTTGATATTTGCACAATATATACAAAGTATTTTAGAATCATACAACCAAATGCATACATATTTGCCAAGAAAAACGGGAATAAGTAAACATAATGATCATTTATTAGAAAGTCGCTTAAATATTTCATAAAGTTTTTTAATTTTGTATTTTACAGAGATATATGTATGTATGTATTATTAAAATTTATGTTAGAGGTTAAATTTAAGATTATTATTTTTTTAAGTATAGTTAAATAAAAATAAATTACTTTTTGCAACTATTCGTAAAATATTTTCGTTTTTAATACTGTTAGATAGGAAATTATAGGAAATATTTCTTTAAAAGAAAATATGGCAGTTCAATATAAATTAAAATTCCTTAATTATCTTGTTAGCGTCTTGAGTCGAAGCGTGTCGACTCCCTGCTGCCACACTACCGTAATATGGCTATTGGTGTGATTTCATATTAAATTTTAAATTTTTTAGATAATTTTTGGATAATGAAATTTCTGTTAAATATTTTGTAATTTCAGTAGAAGTTCATTTCGTAAATTAGTAAATTAACTGTTCATAAAAAGTGTCTATTTGTATATAAATAAACCGATCAGATGAATTTAAAAAAAATAAGGCTCAAAAACACCGTGGTAATCTAATACAAGATTGTAAAAGCAGAAGAAATTTTGGACTTTTTTGGAAGTCATTAATAATTATTTACAAAAAACTTAAAATCAATGTATTTTTAGCAGGGAAAAAGGTTAATTTCTAAATTCGCAAATTTAAAAGTAAGTGTTTTTTTTATCTTTTAACAAACCTAAAACAATATTTTTATTAAATAATGTTATAAACATTCGTTTTAAGAGAAGCAGTTTACATAAAAAGATTCGTCATTGGTAGGACACTTTGGTTTCTATTCTACACATACTTCAGAAAATGAAAGATAATACAAAACATCTTTCATTCGTTTATATTCCATTCATACTTAAATGAAAGATGAAAGAAAAGAAAGAAATATTTCATTCAGTCGTACTGACCGATAACGAACGGATCACCAAAATGAAATATTATACCCAAGTCTAGCAATTATCAAATTTAATAATGATATCGACTTCAAATTTTCTTTATTTAATAAATGATTTGGTTTTTTAATATAATATAGGGAAACACTGATTCTGCGGCACGGGGTTTATCAGTCAATTCGGATACACGGTATTAAAAAGTCCTAATCCACTTATTTTAAATTGACTCAATTGAAATATATTTCGAAAAATATTTTCGAAAAATTATCTTCAAGTCGTTCTTAAATTACTTTTTAATACGGTCAACAGTTGTGGAGCTACTAAGCCCATTTGCTTTAGAAAAAATCAAATTTTATAAAAAGTTTGAATAAAATGTATATTTCATTAAAATCAATGCATAAGTTTTGATTTTATTAACAAATTAGTGAAAATACTCGTTAACAAGTTACATAAAAAATTCTAATAAAAATAAGTGCGATTTTTTTTAAATTTTTCTATTTCATTTGTAATCAGTGCTACCAGGACTTGAGAAAAAAAAGCTAAATTAGGTTTAGAAAAGGTTAGAAAAGGCTAAATATCCTAACAAATAAAGCCAGAAAAATTTCAATAATTTTTTAATGGCACATCTACGATATTTAGTACCAATAGTCCCTGGCTCTAGTGGAATACAAATCTGTTCGCGTGAATGACTTTTACCGAATGGTGTCAATGTTATGTAGGGTTGGGGATTAATGATTATATTTCCAACTAAATTACTTTACAAGTAATTGTAATTAAACATTTTCAATTACAAATACAAGTAATTGTAATTGATATTTTTTCAATTACAATTACAGTAATTTTAATTGAAAATTTCCAGTTACAAATACAATGTAATGGAAAATAATTGCAAATAATTACACTCTTAAATCCTTTAAAACTGAATTTTATCGATATGCTATTAAAAAAATTCAACATACGGTGTTTATTTCCGGTAATTTTGTGTATTTTGAATGCCACAAAATCATTATTTTTTAAAAAACTTTTCGAAGTTAATTAGTAATTGAAATTGTCAGTTACAATTACTTGTAATTGCAATTCGAACTTTTCAATTACAACTACATGTAATTGTAATTTAAAATTTTCAATTACAATTAACCTGTAATTGTAATTGTAATTGAAATTTTCAATTAATAGATTTAATAGATTACCTACACTAATGATTACTCCTAACCCTGATGTTATGGAGGTTTGAGATAAAAATTAAGAAAAAAAAAAAAAAATTCCAAAAATTCTATTTATAGCCCTAAATCAAAAATTATTGAATTTATATACTCTACAATGGTGTATCTTAAATTCAAATTAAAAATATCGCGATAAGTTAAGTATGCGTGGATATATTAGCGCTTAAATAATAATTAAATCTTCTTAAAAAATTTGCAAAGTTCAGTTTTTAGTGATGTAGTCTTGTTCATTCATTTGTTGCAAAATTCATCGTTTCTTAAATAAGTCATAAGATGATATCATTTATATACATTTTTTTAATGCACTTACTCAAATCACTAAATTTGCATTAAATACAAAATTTTACTTTCAATATGGATTTTGATATAGGGTATTAAAGCAGATAAAGATTGACATATATTATCGCAAATTTTAATTAGAGCCTTGGGTGTGCCTCGACGATTAATGTTAAACTAAAAATATCACGTTCTTAGCCCTTGAAAACCGTTTTTCAATATTTTTAGTGAAATTATATTTGCAAATATATGCAAATTTTCTGATTTTTTTTAGCAAATTAATGTTTTAAAATGTAATTTGGAAACCTTCTTTGATAACGCGATACTATAGCTTCATTGAAATAATGTTGCGAGTGTGCCTCGTGAAAAAGGCACCTCTTGGAGCCATTCACGTTTTTTCTCCCCAAGTTTGGGTACCTCCTACAGCATTTCTGTTGAGGGCACATTATAGAGATATATGTAAAATCTCTAGTGAAAAAACTGCAAAATTTTAAAATTTGGTTTCACGACTTTTGCACAACACAATATGACACTGGTTAATGGCACGCCAATTAAATCCATTCTGGAATTTTTTGCAAGTGTTTATAGCCTACATTAGAAGAATTGAACACTTATGCTATAATCCACGATTACATCAATGAAAAGAAAGCAAAAAACTTGTTCATTTCAAACACTTTTTTAGATTTTTTGACTTTGAGTGCTTGCCGGCACTACATGGAACCGTTGCAGGTCTTGAATTTTTGTACTGTTACACCATCAAGTTTTGTTAACACAATTGCACCAAAAGTTATTTAAAAAGATCAGAAGTTAAAAAAATATTTGAGATTGAAGGTAGTTTTTGATAGTTATTAAGGATATTTTAGTGAATTTATAATAAAAATATAAAAAATTTTTGTGCGAATTAATGCATAAAAATGCTTAAATTTATGATTTTGTAAAAATAGAATTAGTAAATTTTTAGCATTTTTAAGACTTTGTTAAGAATCAAGGCTAGAAAAAAAGCTAAAATGAAAATTTTGAGTTTAAAGGCAAAATAAAAAAGGCTAAACTGGCAACATTGCTTCTAATTGAGTATTTTGACTAATTTGTAAATAAAATCTAAACTTATGCATTGATTTTAATAAAATATATCTTGTTTTATTTGCAACAAATTTATCTTTATGATTAAAGAATAAACATTTGAATTTTAAAATTACCAGCAAAAACTTTTTGGTTTTCGGTAATGACGGCTACTTATTAAAGTACTTTCCTGGAAAGTGGGCGTCATTATTATTTGCCTTCTCTACATTACATAAATAAGTACTCAATAGTATAATTGCAGAGTAAGTTACAATCACATGGATCAGTTGTCTAGAGCGCAGGATTAGCAATCAGAAGGTTGCCGGTTCAACCCCATTCTGATGCTATTCGTTTTTTTAACAAAATGTTTTAAAAATATATTTTATGCTAAAACAAGTTTTTTAGCTTTGAATATTAAGTGCGAGATGGTGTACTGAGTTAGACGTTAGTCATTAAAAACGACTAGTTAATAGGGTCCCAAGTTCAAAACTCACTGACTGCAAATTTTTTCGTTTTTTGTTTTTATTTTTATTTTTGTTTAGGTACATATTTTTTAGTATCACTAGAGTCTAAAAATAACTACTAGAATTCATGAACAACTCGAACAAAAATAACTAGTTATTGAGACAAAAAATAAGTAGTTTATTTTTATTTCCAATTATACCTGCTAGCTTACCAGGAAAGCAAAGTTTTTGCTGGGTTTTTCGAGTTTTTATAGTTTATGCTTCATCAAATAGTGCAACCTGCTTAATTTTACAAATCGCTATTAATCAGGAGAATTAGAGTCAATTAGAAAAATTTGGATTAGAGAATTGCTATGGCGTCAGATACCCAGTTTGTCTATTATTTGGACTATATATCGTTTTTGTTTATAAACCGATTTTGGTTATTTTCAATATCAAACAAACCTTATACTTGAGTCAAATTTCATCTCTCTAGGTGGTTCCCCCGAGCCCTATCCTTCCTTCAATAGACACATAGACGGACGTACATAGGCAGATCGACTCAGGATCTTACCAAAATCCAGAATATACTCAAAAACCACCCAACTTTTTTTGTTAAGTATAAAAACACATTTTCATAAGAATGTAATATTATATCACTTAAAACTATGCATTTCATTATGATTAACAAACAATTTTAATTCAATCAGCTTGAAACACTGCGTGTGAGTTATAAGATATTAAGTATACGGTTCGTATATATATATGTACGTAGTTATGTACATTGTTATGAGCACACTGTCACTTTAAATTCGTACACATAATCTTACGCAATTTCCCATTATTTTATTAATTTATTCAACACGGTTTTTTTTTTAATAATATTAACCTACTTTAATGTAATTAAAATATATTTTACCAATATTGACCAAGATCAAATTATAAAAAGAAAAAAATTACAGAATACAAAACAATAATAAAATCCACATACTGAACAAAAGAATTTTAATAAGATAAACTTTTATAGCATGTCGTGCCATTTTATTTCTTTTCCTTTCAATTCAATATCACAATTCATACCATCATCATTGGTGGTAATCTTATTAAAGCTCAGCTTGCCATGAAATTATCGAACGAAAAATTGTTAAAATCAAGAAAAACAAATTACTTGTTGTTTGTAATTTTTTTGTTATTGTTGTAAGAATACAACATCAACAATAACATCAGTGGCAACAACAGCGGCTACAACAGATATAAAACTATAAAAATAATGGTCCATAAAGACCATACTGTTTTTTTTTTTTTTTTTTTTTTTTTTTTTTGTTTTATTTATTTTTATTTTTTTTATTTTTATTATTAGTTGTAAATACAGCAAGAAAAGAAAAATTAAAATAGAGTACAGAGTTTCAATGAAAAGAAGAGCAAGAGCTGAAGAGATGCGGTACTATATAAAGGATTTGTTTGTGTTTGTATCGGTACCCTATAGCAGGTAAGAAAATATTGGTCATTGTTATTTTGCTTCGACGATTTGCATGTAGTAACTAAATACTGTATTTTTTTAAAGAAATGTTTGTATTGATGGTGCGAAGGCGGATCAATAAGTCCGTGACTTTTTGAATGAAACACAGTTTTTTTTTGCAAAACAAAAATTTATTTTTCAACATAATCTCCATTTAACTTAATACATTTAGTCCAACGTTTCTCCAGTTTTTGTATCCCTTCCAAAAAATAAGATTTTTCGAGGTCCTTAAAATAGGCATTTGTTTGGTCAATAATTTCATCGTTGGAGCTGAATCTCTTTCCACCGAGCCATTTCTTTAGGTTTGGAAATAGGAAGTAGTCACTAGAGGCTAAATCTGGATAATATGGCGGATGAGGTACCAATTCGTAGCCCAATTCATAGAGTTTTGCCATTGAGACTGCACACGTGTGCACCCGTGCATTATCTTGATGAAATATAACTTTTTTCTTGGCCATATGGGGTCGTTTTCTTTTTAAATCCTCATTAAATCAGTCTAATAAGTTGGCATAATATTCGACATTTATTGTTTTTCCCTTTTTAAAGGTAATTGATGTGGATTATCCCACGTGCATCCCAAAAAACTGTTGCCATCACCTTATTGGCCGACAAACTTTCCTTGGCCTTCTTCGGAGCAGGTTCTCCCGGAGAAACCCATTGTTTAGTACACTAATGGATCCATTATTCATCCACTGTTACAAAACGTCACAAAAACTCATTCGGATTGCGGTTAAACAACTCCAAACAATCCTTTGAAGTTGTCACACTTTTACGTTTATGGTGAATGAGAGCATTTGTACTTGTGCGATCACAACGAAAGTCAGTAAACCATTTTTTTACCATTGAAATCGATGGTGCAGAGTCCCCGTAGTATTTATCGAGCTTTTCCTTGCTTTGATTGATGGTTTTTTTCGCAAAAAGTAATGTTTAATGAGCACTTGAAATTCACTTTTTTCCATTGAACATAGAAAAATACACGAGGTTGTTTTAAACAGCTGTTAACGCAAAGTAAATGACGACACTTGCTCAAAATTTGACAGTAGTCTATTAACAGGTGGTACTTGTAAGGAACAGTGTTGCATTTCATATAACTACGAGGGAAGTTCGAAAAGTCACGGAAATATTGATCCTCCCTCGTAATTTTAAGAATAGTATATTCAAAATTCATAGTTTTTATTAGTTTTGTCTCTCGTTCTTCTTTTTGTATCTTCTCTCTGGTCGACTTTTACCAATTACTATTTTGATAGCTTTGATATTTATTTTTTTATATTTTATTCTGTCAGTATTAAAGATTAAAAATAAGTGGCAAACTACAACTGTGATTTCTAATATTTTTTTTTTTTTTATATTCACATTGCTGTGTTATTCCTTTTATACAGTTTTGTTGGTATTGTATTAAAAACAAATGGAAATGAGAAAACCTACCTGCTATGAAAATAATTTTTCTACAAATATATATTTTATTCTATTGTGTAATGCTGCAAGTTTTAGTGTGGTTGATTGTTGAGAATTCCAGATGAGAACAACACCTTAAAAAATGTATTTGTTTAACTGAGAAAAATATTCAAATTATATTCTCAGAATAACTTAAAAATCAAATAAAAATAAGATTAAATTAAAAAAAAAGAAATAATAATATACTAAAATTTCCCATAAAATACAATAAAACTTTAAAGTTTGGACAACTCTTTTTCAAATAATGTATAGAAAGTAAAATCGAAGGTAGTCACATAAAAAAAAACATTTTTCTATATATCTATAAATACACACTCAGAGAAAAAAGATTGGTTGGATATCGCTTACCACCATATAAATTATAATATTGTCAAAAGCATGTTCTTATATAGATATGAAGGTACTAATATTAAAACTATAATATTCCTGTGATAATATACTTGGTTAACGCGATATATTCGTTCCCCTTTTTAAAATTAAAATAAAAATTCGGCAAGAGTAATCAATTTTAGTACTTTTACAATCGGTTTTATATCGAATATTTTTATTGTGGTAATCAATAAAGCGTTAAAAAATATGTATGTGAAACAAGTACAGAATATTTAGTTACAGTAATTTATTAATAATGTATTACAAACATTTATTGTACAAAATGATTTCAGTTATCTTAAAAGAAAAATAAATTATATGAAAATAAAAATTGTTTAAAAACAAAATTCATAGGAAGCAATATATTGTATAAAGAAAAATTTATTTATTAAGAAGGGAATAAGTAGTAAGTAATAGTGATTAGCAAGCAATTAAAGTTAGTTTTGATCCGATTCACGTTGGGGTAAAATATGTCAAAAGTGGCTTAACTGAATTTTTAAATTTAAATTTTTTAATAAAGTTGGGTACCTAATAAAAAATTCAAAAAATTATGTATCAATATCAATTAAATTGTTCAAGCTAGGTTGTGTTGTTTTTTTATAAAGAGCTGACAAATGAAACATTTTTTTTTTTTACATTTTTGAAAAAGAGTAAAAAATTAAATTTTCATAAAATTGTAGTGTATTTATTTAAAATAAAAAGTTTTTTAAAGTAAAACTTTCTTTTAGTATTTGTAAATTATATTTTTTCCTAATATTGTTGTTTTTTTTTTTTTTTGTTTTTTTTTTTTAATTGTCCTAAAATACACTCATTTTCATGGAATGCAACTTAAAATTTTATAGGACGTTTGTTCTGAAAATGATCTGAAAAGTAGTACATATTGTCGATATTAATATTATGAAAAAAAAAAAAATCGCCCGATTTAAAGAATTAATTTTTTTTCTAAAAAACTCTAGTAGATTTCAAACAAAAAACAGCTTAAGTGCAGACATTTTCTTTGCTTTATGAAACATTAAACAGTGTGGCAGAATCAAAATAAATCTATAACATCCAATCGGCTGGTAGGATTTACATGAAATTTCACAAAACCATACTAGAGTGCAGTAACATTTTGTGTTTAGAAGCATGATCCAATATACGCTTCAGGAGCGGTGCTATGGGTGTTCAAAATAAGGTACTAATGTTATAGAAAATGTTCAACCATTAGCGAATTCAACCGTTTTATATATATTTTTTTATATATATCACCTTAAAGCTACTGATAAATTCTTGGAAAAATATGCTCGCATGTATTATTCCTCTTATATATTCTTTGAGATATATTCGCTTTAAATTTCAACAATCTCATCTTTGCAAGATGTTGGTCAAGCCTTTTCCATATATATCCCAAAATTTTCAACCAAATTAATTATACTTTTTGCAGTTTATTAAAAAACAAAATTGTCTATGAAATAAAGAAAATATTAAGTCGACATTTTTATTGAGTAAAAAACTAAAAGATTTGGAGTTGACAAGTTTGCAAAAATTAATAAACAGATGGACGGAAGGACAGACATTAAAATTCTTGAAAAAAGTCTTTAAATTTCAAAAATGTATTATTTTTTACTTTTTGACTAATATATAACAAATTATAAAACTGAATTTTTTCAAATATTAGTATTATTTTTAGCCCAATGTGCGACTTTAGGAAAATTGTAGTGAGTGGCAACATATTTTTTCCTTTCATAATCTCAACTGAATGAAGATCAACCTAAAAGCGGTTCATGGAATGGAATCAGATACTTAAATATCTAATCATTTTGTAAATGTTGCCAAAAATTATACAAAAACCTAAATATGTAAACTGTTAATGGAATATATATTGTATAAAACAACATCAAATCAACATTGTTCCCATAAACATTAGTTGCCCTAGGACATTTTGTTATTTTATGTGTGTAATACACATATTATAATATGTTAAAATAAATCAATATTAAATAAATACACAAAGATAAAGATCGGTTAGAAATCGGTTAACATTCTTAACATAACATTTTTATTTTATTATTTCGGTAGGAGGAACCAAATTATAAGATGCAATTTGTATGTCCTTGTAACAATTATTTATCGTTTCAATTGATAATTGATTACTACAAACGATTTTCTAAATTAAATTATGCATTCAGACATAGTACCCAATAATTAAGCTTAAATAGTAAGTAATTTGATTGTAATAAAAGTTTTATTGCGAATAGAATATTTTCTGACAATTTTGATATATGATTTTGCACACCGAAATATATCTAAATTGGATGAGAAGTAATGACGAAAAATTACATCCATCAGATGTTAGCTTTGACAAATGGTAATATTGTATTCCAATAAGATTTCGGTTTTATTTTTTTCAATAAAGGATTTTGTTTTACAATTATTTTCAGGGTAAACAATTCATTTGTGGAAGTCAAGTAATGTAATGCTATGATGTAAGGATGATAATACCATGAAATCAATAAAACTACCGGAGAGTAACTTTTGTCTTTCTATTTTTATTTTGTATAAACTTTTGTTTTCCTTTTTTATTTTAATAAAAAAAAATAAAAGCATCAAAATATTTAAATTTTAATTATTTACAATACATTAAATGACTCCATCCGAATTGGTTTTAAATCGGTTGTATGCATCATATTATTTAATAGAAATTCAGTTATACGAATCGAATTATGAGATAATTCCTGGAACCTCCTAAATTCTATTGGCAAAAAATCGGTTGTCACAATGAATCTGCTTTCTGTGAATCAATGAATATAGTTTTATTTTATTTTCTTTCCAATCGAATAATTTGATTGCTAGAACCAATTTCTTTAATCTCACTTCGTTACTTTTATTGCTATTTTCTATCATACCTACTGAATTGTTGTTTTCTACTAAATATTTGGTAATAGGAACAGAAATATTTAGCAATCCCAATCGATTTTTTAAATAGTTGGTACAACCATCAAAATTCGATTGGCAGAAAAATCGGTTATCACAACGAAATCGTACTCTCTTTGTGCATTGAAAAAAAATTGTTTTCAAAATTTTATACAAATAAGAAAATTTTATTTATAATCTAAACAAGTACAAAAACAATATTGGGTCTACAATTAGTGTATTTAAAGAGTAATTGTTATACAATTGCAATTTCAACAATTGTAAATTTCTATTAGTCTGCCACTTTAAGTCTTTTTAAAATTTGTTTTTATACAATTTTAAATACAACTGAATTTTAGACCTAAATAGTTGCAACTGTAACCGAAAATAGACATAAGGTATTATAAAATTCGATTAATATTGAGTAAAAACTAATTCGGTGCTCCCAGAAGAATATTTAGTATATTTTTTTAACATTAAAAAAAATAACAATAAATTTAGTATGAAAAATATTTAGTTTCTAAATACAACATAAAATTTTAATTGAGTAAAGAACAGTCAATATAATTTGTGAGTTAAAAATATAGTTGATTTACGAGAACCATGACCCTGTCTGTATAGTCTACTTTTGTCCTACAAGAATTATCTGTCGCTAACATCCAAAACATTTTTTTAAAACAGTTTTTGGTACAATTATGTGATAGTTGTTAGAAACCGACTAAAGTCTATTGTAGAAAATTTCGATTGTGACAACGAACTATTTTCTGTGTGTACAATAACAAAATAAAAAAAAAATATATATCGATAGATATATTAAACCAAACGTATATGTGTACACAATACAATATGTTGCATTACATACTTTTATAGAAATTTTCATTATTCTGATATAAGTTTGTGCAAATATTTTTTCGTATATGTAACTAATATAAGTCACAATGTTAGAAACTGAGATTGTGTTAGAAATTCACACTACTTACACGTTTCAAATGACCATTATAAATATATGTATATGTATGAATGTTTATTTATATTAACACAAAGAGACACCTTTAGATACTACATATGTATGCTTTGTTGTTAGTAATATTAGACTCACATTTATATATTAAGTTAAGCATATATGGGGAATTTCAAATAATTTTGAAAATTTTTTAAATATAATTTAAGTGTCTAGTATTGCCAAAGTTTGTTTTAAAATTAGGAAAAGTGTTGATGATTTTTTATAGATCTTTCAAGATAACTATGAAATCCTAAATTTTAAATCATTTGAGTAAAATCTCACGGAAACTAAACTAAAAAATGTAAAAAAAAAACTAAATTGAAACCTACGAAGATTTTAGAATTAATTTTAGTTTTGCACTCACAATTTACATCTTTTTTATTTAACCAGTCGAAAGACAAGAATTACGAAATTCATTTCGAGTATAGCAAGTACCCGATTTATTATCCGTTGAAACAAAAAATTAAAGATTTTTGAAATTTTGCAGATTATTTATTAAAAATTCGAGCCGTTCAGTGAATTTAAATTTAGAGAGCCAAATTTTAAAGACGAAATGATTACCTGCAGATTAATGTATCGTTGATGTATACATTAATCCCAGACATGGGATAGCATCATCATAAACTTTCATATAATTCTCGTAAGTATTTCAAAAAGTGTCTTTTTTTAATGCCAGAAACCGCTTTTATAGAAATTGCCAAAACCATCGCTAAGTGGTGTTAAAAATTTTTACTAAAATTCATGATTTTGTTCCGAATTTTTTCAGTATAAGATATGATTTCAGACCATTGAAAAAATTATCCAAAATCCAAAAAAAATAATTTAAATGGTTAAAATTGATATTATAAAAAAATAAAAGAAACGTCATTTAAATCGGCTACACCGGCATTTATCTCTAAACATATTTGATTGATTGACAAATATCGCAAAGTACTTTTAATTTAATGGACCGAAAAAGATATTCCCAATGTCAAAAATCAGTCCCACATATTTTGCATTATTATTAAAATTTTGATATAATAAAATCTATTTTCGTTGTAAAATGTATCATTAAATGAGAAACAAGTTAAAATTTCTGCTAAATTTTACTTAAAAGAAATTAAAATCGTGAATATTGAAAAAATATTGAAAAATCTGTAATAATTTTTACATGGGCTGATAGTAATTTAGAAGTTCTATAAATTCACGTTATTTTGATTTTGATAAAGCTAAATATCTATTTTTAAGATATTTTTAAAAGTTTAAAATTCAAAGCTCCACAATTTTTGCGCGCTTTGATAAAAATGTTTGCATAAATAGTAATTAATAAAACCTCAACTCAGCATTAGTGTCAGATATTTTTTTTAATATTTTCACTTAAAATTTTTAAAATGTTCAAATCAAAAATATTTAACATGGATGATATGACATTAATTCTTAATAAATGTTGTGGTAATACTATATAAAACTAACATATCTGAATACCCAGCACATAAAACTAATAGAGTTAAACATTTTAGCACCACATATTTCTTTTTATAATCATGATTGCTATTCAAATTCCAAAAACTCTGAAATTTAATTTTCTTAATTTTATTTAATTTTTGGTAATAGCCCATATACACTTTTTCTGGAAGATAGAAACTATCAAGTTTAGTAGACATACTATATCTATATGAAAGTATATGTAGGTATTAACCCTTTATACAATAATTAAATTTATTTAATATTTTATTTTCAATAACAGCAACTTATTAATTTTATTAATGCTAATTGCAAATTTTTTTGCGATTTCCTCCAAATATACCTCTTTGCTAAAAATGATGTGTTGTAACATTTGGGATATGAACTAACTGTATATTACAATTACAATTTCAAAACTCTTATAGACTCTCATGTGTCGATAATCAAAGGGTTAACATATATAAATATCTTATATTGCATATGTTCAAGTATATAGGAATACGTTGTTACAAGTTGAAATTAAAACAGGTGAAAGTTAAAGATGTCCAACAGTGAAACTAAAGTAGGTCAATAAATTTATATAAATAAAAAAACTGTTCAATTTAAAATACAATTACAATTATACGAAAAACGATCGAATATGTTTTGTGTATCTTTATGAGGACCAGTGTTCGCAGGAGTTGAGGAAAAAAGAAGCTAAATTGGACTTTAAAAAAGGACAGAAAAGGCTAAATATTTAAAAAGAAAATAAATAAAAAATAAAGCCAGAAAAAAACCTAATATATTGTTTTATATTTCTTAAAGATATATTAGTGAATTTATTAATATAATATAAATAGTTCCTATGGGTAATAAAGTTTGTTAAAATATAATAATAATATTTTTGTAGAATGAAGCGTCGCAGGCTAAAATTTTTAAAAAATCTGTAAAAATAAAATGAGTAAATTTTTAGCCTTTTTAAAGCTAAAGAGTATGATCGAAAAATTTTAACACACGTTTCATAACGTTCTTATAACTTTTTTTCGAAGCAATATTTAAAATTTTTTTGATCTAGTTATCTTTGAAAAATATGTCAGCTATTATTTTTAATGAAAACCATGTTGATTTGTTATGAGTTTGATCAAAATGAGTTACGAAAAAGATGTACTTGCTATAAATTACACTGGTCGACAAAAACATTTTTTTTTCGTGTTCCTTCAAAAAAAATAAAAAATAAAAGGAATAGATGGAATTCCGCATGCTAAACTCGAATCTGCTTTCAGTTTTTTTCCAGACACTACATAGATATTTTTTTTGTGAGAAGAAAATCAGTAAGTTTTCCAAAAAAATGTTTTTTATTGACAAATTTTTTAAAAAGATGTAATTTAATATGAGTTCTAGTATGGTATAATTTATATATCAAACATTCTGCATTATGTACACCTCCATAAGTTGTCACAATCACCGATATAACGCCTTATTATAGCTGTTGGTACTAAAAAATGACTTTCATCACGATCATAAAAACTTATTGTGTTAGGAATCCACCTTTGAATATTGGAGGACATCCACTAAATATAATTTATTGAGTAGCAAATGACTTTTGGAGTCCTACACTATAATTATTTAAGACTTTCTTTCTATTTTCCCTAATGCTGACAAACAAATTTCAACATAAATGCCATTATATGCGTAAAAATTCTGTATAAATTCTAGGAATTTATACTCATTATGATAAACAATCACATTTTGGTTATAAGGAATGTATCAAGGATTTAATGTGAAATATTACTGCTAGAAACTGTACCAGCACCGACTTCGTCACTAATATCAGTATAATTTTTAGGACGTTCGATGAAAATTCTTCTGACGTATTCATCATTACCACTTACAAGCTCTTCAAAGCTACATTGACCGATAATTTACCGGAAAACAATTTTTTTACCAAAAAAATTACATTATTTGACCAAATCTTCAAAGAAATGTACTACGAAAAAAATTTCCATGTTGTGCCTGATGCACCCATATGGTAACGCAGATATATAGTCCATAAAAAAACAGGATAAAAACATTTTATATATTTTATTGATTTATATCACTATAATATAGTACTTCTTATTTATATAAAAATCATAAAAGATTTTTTCTAAAAATTAACACAGTGTCAAAAAATATATGAACTACTTTTTCATGTCGTTAATTTTTTTACAATTTAAACAATAATATCAAAAAAGCATTATTTGCTTCCAAACATATAATATTAATGACCTTTTAATTTATGCGCCAAAACAGAGTTCAAAAAGTTTTGAAAATTTCACAAATTTTTCAGAGCGAAAACTTTAGAAAATGTACTTTTGAAAATATAGCTTTTTATTTCCAAATATAATAATAATTTTCATACGTCAAAAAATCGTTTCATAGATAAAACTAGATACCACTCATGGTTTAACTGAGTACCGACTTTTTCTCCAATATATCCAATTTCCTCTCAAAAGGATTTCAAAATATCCAAGTATGCGCAATATAAAATATTTACATTGATTATCTATGTCAAATTAAAGCTACGAATCCCTGCGATATAATTATATTACACAGAAAAAAGTCAAAATGGACTTCAATTACGAAATTTGTAATATTAATTAATTTTTAATTGATTTTGCTCCAATCATCAAAATGGTAATATTAATAACTAGAATAATTGATATTATTATTACTTCTTTTCCTTAAATAGATACAATGAGCTGAAAATTTTTGAAAATTTACTTAAATTTATTTTATTTTTGTACTTTTATAGACAAATATTAAATTTTTCTTTATATTTTATTAACAGCTGTGAATTTATTAAAAAACAAAATTGAAAACCAATTAGAAAATTAATTATATTAATAAATCATATAATTAAATTCCAATAAAAAGTTAATTAATAATTTTATTAAAAAATTATTTGAAATATTTTTTTCTGTGTAGGTTCATAGAATTTTGATAATTATTTTATATTTTATTTTAAAGTTATGTGATTTTCCTTTTGGAAGAAAATTTGACGTCATGGAGAAAAAATTAATATGTAATGTGAGTTCTAGTTGGGCGCATATATCGATTTGCTCATGTGTGACAAATTTTTTGTGAAATTGTTTGCGGCGTAATAGATATTGCAAACCATTTAAAATTTGTCAGTTAAATATTATTTTCATCAACTAAAGTTTTCCATTTATAGATCCGATAAAAACAATATATTTAAAAAATTCACACTTGCGTTAGAAATTTTTAAGACACATACTTGACCACTGTTTTTATCCTTATATTTATATAAATGTTTATATGTGTAAAAACACCTACATATACAAAATAGGGTGTCCGGTTAAAAAATTTTTGAAAGATCACAAACGTTACGTGTCGATAAGCAGAATATGGGAAAAATATACAATCATTTTAAAAGTAGATCTTCAGTTCCCATCCTACTAGCAATTGAAAATCATGGATTTGGTATATTTTGTTAAATATTGAAAAGTTATTTTAAGGTAATTATGGTCTATGGTTTTGTTTTATATTTTGTCCATAACAAGCTCAAAATTAAAAATTTTTTGAAACCTATTTAAAAAATACTCAAAACTTTTTTGGCCAAAATATACTAAACTCGATTTTCAATAGCTAGTAGGATACTAAAAACGATTTCTTTTAATATCTTTCTGTATTTAGATTATATAAAGGCACCGTTTGATTGGTCTTTCTACATCAGCATGGCAAAAAAAATCTATTTCTCGGAACACTCTAGTAAACAAATATATACTACTATATATATACATTACAGTGCCTTGATTTGTATGGAGACAAAAAAAGTTGCAAATGTACCCCCCATAAAATTAAAGACTGATGTGTTTTAAACTCATTCCCAAAATATTTCGGTTCAATTATTTAATTTACGTGAGCTGAACCATTTTTAAAATACCTCCAAAAATATGGTATTCGATCGACAGTATATATAATTTTTAATTTTTTGTCGAAAAAATTACAACATATGATAGAAAAACTACGTCTTATACATATTGAGCAAAAAATATTTTAAAATTTGTTTTCATTCTCGCGAACAGTATTTTATTAAAGTTTGAATATTTTGTACATTTTCCATCGTAAAGTTTATTTATAGGGCATCATTGAAAAGATCTCATTAAATACTATTGAAATGTGCATTCATTTAACCCTTTAGTTGCACAAATACAATTTTGGAATTTCCGGTCCATAACTGGTTAAGTTAATTTTAACGGCAAATATGGTTAGATAAGGATATAAATGTCCCCGGAAGCATGAATTGATCAAAATAGCTGTAAATTCGTGTAAATTAGCGGCTAAATTCCAAAAACTTCTTTTTATTCTATTATTATCTTGATTTTAAATGAACTTATTATGTTCTTCATAAATTTATCAATATTTAAGTGTAATGAGTACTTCCATGCGACTTATTTGCAAAAATTGCAAATTTAACATTTTGGGAACTAAATGCATAAAATTGATCCTCTGGCTCTTAATGGGTTAATTACTTGTTATTTTCAATAGTAACAGGATAGACTGTTCCCATGGTACATTAAAACCCAAGATATTTTGAAAAATATTCGAAATATATAAAATTACATGTTTAAACAAAGAAAATATGATACAAATTTTAGTAAAATTTGAATATTCCGCGACTAAAAAGAGACTTAATAATTATTTAAATGAATATTATAATTTGAAGTTCATTTTCTTATAGCTAAAATTTTGATAATAATATTGAAGTAAATACCTAATTTCAGAGGTGTTTTGAAAACGGTCCAGCTCACGTAAATTTTAACATTGAGATGTAATATTTTGGGAATCATATAAGAACATACTAGTCTTCATTTCTAGAGGGGTACATTTGCAACTTTTTTCGTGAGGCACTTTAATATACATAAGTTCGAGTATGTATGTATTCACTTGTTCGGGATTAGTTGGTTGTATAAACGGTATTATCAGGTTAAATATTGATGGTGTTGCAATGAAATATTTTATTATTATTGTATATTAGGGTCACGTTATCTAGCAGTCATCTACGACCACATTCCCGCTCAGTCATACAAATACGCACACACACATATATAATATACATTAAAGGAGAGACTGTATATACATATATGTATGAAATTATATTTTTATATAATCGATAAAACCAAACTTTGTTGGCTTTTTAGATAATTGCATAGCAGAGTTTACGATTAAAGTAACATATAAAAAGATAGAAAGACATAAAGACAAACTAACACATTTAAAGCTAGATAATATTTCTATGTATGTGAATTGGAAATGTATGTATGTATGGTAGTTTTCTGAATGTAAATACGATTACACATGTACTAAACATGTGAAAATAAATTGATTTTCAATTGATATTGAAAGATGTGAAATTTAGACAAAAGGTTACACTATCTTAAATTGATTGATATTTAAGTATGTTTTTCTCTATGTTTTTTGTATTCTATGAATCTGTTTTGTATGTATTTTATTCAGTTTGCTTGTTTTGTTTTTGTATGGGTTGATAAATACACACTTGCAGTTTAATCAATCAATCAACCTTCTTTTTACTGAAGAACAACTAAATGACCTTTACATGGTAAAGTGGACACAGATAATGGTGTTTGTGATTGTAATTTTTAATCAATTTTAAATTAAGCATTTATACATTCGAAAGAACAATGTTGTTTACAAGAAAATTTGTCGTTAACAAATAGAGTTATTTTGTGTATTTTAAATTAAATTTGTTTTACTGTGTGATATGACAAATTAAAACAAATGTTAATGTTGTTTTAAAGTGAAAGGATTAAAGTATAAGGATTGTATATAATCTCCATTAATAATGAGTATTTTTGTATGAGAGGAAGACAATTTGATATTTATATTAAAAAAAATAGAAATAAACTAGTTACTCTTTATTTATCTCACATATACATACTATATCGAGCTCTGACCACGAAAAGAACATAAAACTTTACAGGAAAAGCATTTTTGTGATTGTTTACATATTGTTATATGTGTGAAAAATTGGTTTCATCATAAATCTAAAATTACACTTGATACATAGATGAAATTTTCTCAGGTGATGAAATGATTCTAAATTAAAAATTTTCATCAAAACACGAATTTCGAAAATGTTGTCGATTATGATAATACGGCGCACGATATGTTTTTAAAACACTTTGTTTAATTACCAGTAAAATGTTGCTTAAATAATTTCAACAAATAAAACAATTTTCTTTATTTCAATAAACTAATTTCTAAATCCTTCAAGTGCTTTATCTTTGTTGCCATAAGAATATTTGATATTTATATACATTAAGGCGACTCATTTAAAAAAGTGACTTGGTTACCCCCCAAAAAATGTACCATGATATATTTTATGATGTTCCCCAAAATATTTTGGTTCTACTGCTGACCGTTCGTGAGCTAGACCATTTTTAAAAATGGTATTTTTTCCAGTTTTTTTAACTTGTTTGTATTTTTTCCCAAAGCAACATATAGAAAATGTGGTATGATTTAAAAGGTATTTGGAAGGCACGTGCATTGGTATACAAAATACATCCAAGAGTGACCTCAATATGTTTTTATTCTACGAAACATCTTATTTTTTAAGTTTTTTTTTTTTCACAATATACCTTGTATTATGAAAAGTAAAATTTTTAAACTTTTACTTTCTTTTAGATATGAGTCACTGGAGTCTGTTAAATTTTTATTTCAAAATTCTTTCAATTTCGTGGTTTATCATACAATTAATCTGATTTGAAATTTTATAAAATCATAGTCAATATGGGTATCAAAATTCTTCTTTTGATAAGAACTAACCGTTTAAATTAACACATTTAGGGAAATTACAAAAATGTTAATATAGAAACAAGAAACATTAATGGAAAATGTAAAAACTAAAGTAATGTTTTATAAAAATTATTTTTCTGATTCAGTGTGAGCATAGAGCTTGTGCGATTCAACTATACAGCCTAAACGATCTTAATTGAGTTCTTTAAATATTCATAATTGTTCCTTTGATTAATTTAATTATAATCATGGGCTTTTTCAAGGACCGCAATTAATAATATTATTTAAGGTTTTACAGTCAATGAACGTATTCAATATATAAAATTGTCATATTTTTAGTAATTTTTGAATTATTTTTATCCACTGTTAATACTATATATCAATTTCATTAGAATTATTGCAATTTTTGTAAATATTTTAATTCACATTAGTAGCTCTTATCAAAAGAAGAATTTTAATACCCATAATGACTATGTTTTATAAAATTTTAGATCAAATTGATTGTCTGATAAACCACGAAATTTAAAGAATTTTGAAACGAATATTAAACAGATACTAAAAACTTATATCTAAAAGCAAGTAAAAATTTACTAATTTGAATTTACAAAAAAAAAAAAAAAAAAAAATAATTAACAGACAATGTTGTGAAAAAAAACCTTAAAGAATAGGATTTTAATGGAATAAAAAATATTGGATATGTTTTATATACCAATGAACGCACCTTCTAAATACCTTTTAAATGATACCACATTTTCTATATGTTGCTTTGGAAAAAAATACAAAAAAGTTATAAAAAAAAAAAAAAAAAAACTGGAAAAAATACCTTTTTTAACGAGAAAAAAAGGTATAGTCGGTCAAGACCGACCATATGATACCGTACACCATTATGTATGACTATCAAATTTCGGCAAGGGGACTTATATTACACCAACACTTTTACTAAATGTAAAATAAAATATACAAATACAGAATAATGCGTTGATACTATCATCTACTTGATTTTATGCACTTTAGGGCGATTCTCGGAAGTGGTTTTATATGGGAGCTATGGTAAATTATGAACCGATTCGAATAAAATTTGGCAATGTTGTTTCTACTTATAAAAAATTTATTTGTGTCGAACATTAACTTTATACTATCATTAGTATGGGATTTATGCACGTTAAAGTGATTTTCGGAACAGGGGTTTATATGGGAGCTATAGTTAATCGTAGACCGATCTTTATAAAATTTAGTGTTTAGATTAATACTTGTACAATACTTCTTTGCACCAAATTTCATTAAAATATTCTTATTTTTAAGGCATTTTTGAGTGTTGAAACTCAATTCCGGGGCTTCGTCCCTGTATCATAAAAGTCTCACGTGACAAATTTCATTGAATTATCTTCAAAATTGCGACCTGTACTTTGTGCACAAATTTTACATGGACAGCCAGCCGTCCAGCTAGACGGACGGACATCGTTAGATCGATTTAAGAAGTGATTCTGAGTCGATTGGTATACTTTAAGGTGGGTGTTGGATAACTTTTTCTACGCGTTACAAACATCAGCACAAACGCATATCACCCCAACAACCACCATAGGTAGGGGTATAAAAATGGTCCAGCTTACGAACGGCCAGCAATAGAACCAAAATATTTTGGGGAACATCATAAAACATATCAAGGTAAATTTTTAGGGGGGTAAAACAAACCACTCTTTTTCTTTCCATAGGGAGTGAGTCGCCTTAATATACATATATATTCCGTATGTACAAAACTTCATTATTTCATTTCTCTATTGCATATTTATATTTTTTAATAATTTTTCATTTTATTTTTACATAAGAGCTTAAAAAAGTTTATTTAAATTTTATTTATATCTCCTATAGGAAAATAAATACATAAATTGTTATAAACTACTAATTGAGCAAAATTTTATGATTAAATTATTCAGTTTAATTGGCAACAAATGCGTGAATATAAAATTATTTATCTCTCGACTTTGTGTTTATAATACAGCTTTAACGAATAATAATTGATAAGCAAATATAAAAATATATTTATTTCAATTTATATATTTTTTATATTAAAGTGTAAATGTATACATAAAATATTTATAAAACAAATTTTATTTGTAACTGTATATTTTATTTTTACGTTAAAAATCATATAATAAATTGTTATTTTAAATGGCAGCACTATTTGCTGTTATAATTGCAAATTATATAATATATATAAAATTTCGATCATACTGAAATTAGATGAAGACGAAATTAAAAAAGAATCTAAAAAGGTAAAACCTATGGAGATAGATATCAAAGCAGCCTTGCATTTTCTAGACTAAATAAGGACTGTGGAGCTTGGTTTTGTCGTCGGCTAAAGTAATTCAGTTATGTCTAGGGTCGACTTAATTGAGAACACAATTGGTTTACTTTTTCTGGGGGTTAAGTATACAGTGTATCTTTATTAAATAACACCATGATAGCTTTTGATATGTGTAAAAAACTCTCCAAAAGATTTTTTGCTGGTAGGCAAAACTTTTGTTTTATGACCACTTCAACTTTTCTATTTTCGCACCAAAGTGGTTTCAGATAAATAGAAAAAAATAATATAAATATAGTTCGAAACTCAAATATTTTAACATAAATGTTAAGAGCATTTAAATGGCAATATTTCATTAGAACTTTCTATTCATATATCTCTGATTAAATGCGGTCATTTCTAGTCAGTTTAAACAAAATTAAACAAAAGTCCATAAAAACTTGAATTTAATGGGTTAAAATATTCTACAGAAATTTTCTACGTCGAATTTCACTAGGGGTCACCGAAGGTCCAAAGTTCATACGGTGAAGCATTTATCCAAAGAAATGCAATTGATGAAATTATTATTAATTTTGTTTACGATTTGTACAAAACTTTTAATTTTATGTTATATTTCATTGCCTAGTTTAAGGAGTTTATATAAGAAATGTGGGAAAATTTCATAACTTTTGGTTTTTAACCACTCATGATAAGTCGTATGAATTTTTAAGCTTTGGAGACCCCAAGTTAAATTTGACGAAGAAAATATCTGTAGAACATTTTAACCCATTAAACTCAAGTTTAAATCGACTTTCATGTTATTTCTTGAAAAACGAACTAGAAATGACTCCTTATAAGGTAAGATTAATGAATTTAAAGTTCCAATGAAATATTCCCCTTTAAATGCTCTAAACATTTATACAAAATTATTTTAGCATCGAACTATATTGATATTATTTTTTTCGATTTATCTGAAACTACCTCGTTGCAAAAATAGAAAAGTTTAATTGGTCATAAAACAGGAATTTTGCCTACCAGCGAAAAATCCTTTGGAGCGTTTATTACACATATTAAGAGCTATCAATTGCACTTGGAACGATTCTGCCTCCAAAATACTGTTGCAATGTTGTTCAATATTTTAGATATCGGTAAAAAAAAAATCTGATAAATAATACTGGTAGATAAAGAGTTGAAGATTCGGGTACCTCATGTATTATGCAGCAAGCAGGATCGTTGATGGCACTTAAAGATATTTTACAAATACAGATTTAAATAATAAAATTTCTTAAAAACTACATTACAAAACTCAGACTTAATCTAAAAATATTAATAGACGATACAATTCTCTGTAACAAAACCGACGACCGAAGTGCCAAAACTTACAACCGATGTTGTAGTGACGAAAACTAACAGTCGAGATCGTAGTTCCGAAATTAACAACCGAAGTCGTGGTATCGGTACTGATGACCGAAGTTGAAGTGCCAAGACAGACGACCGAAGCCGCAGTGCCGAAACTAACAACCGAAATCGTGGTTCCAAAGCTAACAACCGCAACTGGCGAAACTTTGACTGATATTACAATATCAATATCAACTATCTTGGTAAATTATATTATAATATCAGCTGTCTTGGATTTTTGCAAATTTTCCTATAACTTGAATCGCAACTATACCATACAAACTTACAGTACTTATAATAATAATTAAATTTCAATAACATTTTTATAACAAAAGGAACCTTATAACCGAAGAAAAATTTAATTTACAAACTATAGGATCGAAGACAAAAAAAATACGTATTTAAAGGAAAAATCCGTACATATGTATCTGGATGAAATGTAACTCAGTTACTAAATTCATCAGCATTTTTTATCAAAAAAAAAAAAAAAAAAAAATTTCAAAAAGGTTACCCACATAATAAAGATAAGATCATATCTTTAATTTCATGTTTCTAAGTAGGTTCAGTATTATAGAAAATTCAAAAAGTACCATTGGAAAAACGAAAAAGTACCACAAAGTTCCCCCTATTGAATTCTTAATCCCATATATTTAATTTCATGTTTATATGTTTAATATTATACAAAATTCAAAAAATACCATTAGAAGAACAAAAAAGTACCACAAAGTTCCCCTCTTGTGAATTCTCACTCAATTCTCACTCTCACTCAGTTCGTTAATATAATAAAAACTGGATTACTTAATTTGAAAAAAAAAAAAAAAAAAAAAATATTTTTCCGATTTCATCCCCTTTTTGTTACTTTTTATTCTCCTTGGATGTGACGAAATTGTATTCCAATTAATTTCTAAATTGAACTGGAATCTAATTTTAAAATATTCATATGTATGTGTCAGTATAAAAAAAAAAAAATTGAAAAAAGTACCAAAATCAGGTACGATTTTTACCCCTTAAACGTTCGAATTTCCAAAAAGTACCAAACTTGTATTCGTAAATTTTTGATAAAGTACTAATTTGATTAAAAGATAGATGGGAATCCAAATAAGTACCAAGTTGCAATTTTTACCCTAAAAGAACCGAATTTCAAAAAAGTTCCAGACACCTACCCAATAATTTTTAAAATTAATAACGATAATTATTTAACTTTTTTGTTTACTGATTTAACCATTTTTACCCTTTTTTTTACCCCCTAAACATTCGAATTTCCAAAAATCCCATCTTAGTAGATCTATTCGGTAGGAGACCAATCTACAGTCCATATTTCATCTTTCTAAATTTAACCGTTTGGGCTGTGCGATGATGAATAACCAAGTAAGTCAGTCAGTCAATCACTCAGTGACGTTATTCTTTTATATATATAGATTTATAAATTTTTTACAATATACGATATTTAAAAGAAATTTCAAAAACTAATGCAAACAAAAAACGACTTAACTTTTAGGCCCCTTGAGCAGCGTAAAATATAACTAAACTGCGCACTGCGGATATGATCCTCCTTTTGGATTGCATTGGCCCACCATCATGTGGTATCATTCTTTCAAAAGCGGCTTTCATTTTTGCAGCCTTTTTTTGTAGTTTACTCGATTTATGTCTTAAAGTCAAGTATGGTACCTATATAATTCTCATATATTTGAGATGGAATTTTGATTCTCCAATCGTTATTTTTATAATTTCTTGCATTCGTCTACTAGTAATTAATACAATTTCTATTGGACATCTCCCATTTATCCTTCATTGCACTTTCCCACTTTTTCTTCTCTTCTAATATACGATTTTTTAAAAGTAATAGATAAACACATAAATTAAATAAAATTTAATAAATCAAAAATTAAAAACGAAATTACTATAGACAATATAAATTAATTATTTCTCAATTATATTATCTCTGAACATTTCAGCTCTAACAGATTGAATATGTATGTATAAGGAACTAAAATATCTACTAACAACGTTCATAAATTCCCTTTCCCCAAAAAAATAATATGCAGACAAAAATGAATAATAAAATTTCTAAAACCGAATTGATATTAGCTGCTTAACACATTCAGGAACACCTTCACTGTTTTTCCATAACAAAAATAAAAATAAAGAAATTATAATTTTTATTTTCTTTCAAACAGCTGCTTCATCTGTCATTTCATTTTTTAAGTGACAAAATATTTCATATTTTATTGAAATGTAAATGCATACACTTGTTTATAACGTTGTCACATTTTATGATTTTTTATTCTTATCTGCTTTCAATTCTACTTTTTAGATTTTATTATTGGTATTCTTAGGGATACGAAAAAAAGAAAAATAATAACTAATATGTTTGTCAAGTTTATGCATAAATATGACATAAAGTCATGTTGACAATTTTATAAATTTCCCCTGATTTATTGTCAGATAATTTTTTATTTTATAAATTTAACAAGAAATATGTTTTTTTCTTTAAACTTATTTGTTCTTGGAAATAAACTTTTTTAATAAAATAAAAAAAATTGTTATTTGTGACTAAAAAATTATTAAAGTTTAATAAACATAACTTGTAAAAAAAATTTTCTTTTCTATTGCATTTATTTCTTGTTAAAAAAAAAAAAATAATGTTTCAGTATATATTTTTAATTATCTATCAAGACTTCTTGTAGCTATATTTCAGACACTTATGGGTATACAAATTACATTAGTTTACAGCAAAGTTATAAAAGTCATAAAACTTAATTATTCAATTATATTACAAAGCTAATGGAAAAAACTAGTAGAGAATACTCCCTTGTAATTTAAAATCTGGCAAACATATTTCGATTTAACATATAAACAGAATTAGCTTTTATAAACATTAATTTCTACCTTTATAATTCCACTGTGTATTTTCCTCTTTTTTATTACCAAAAATGTTGTTTAACTATTTTGATTTGAGCATATTTACATTTTTTGGCTATATATTTAGTTACCCCCTGGGTGTTTTACACAAAGTTAATAAATTGTCTAGACTTGTAATTGCCCCCAAAAAATACAGAAATCTAAAAAAAAAATATTATGTCGACCTTTTGGCTATGTCACCTTTTATGTTGACAATTATTGTTAGTAAATCGATTTTTGTTGCATGATCCTTTTGTCAAATAGTTTGTTTTTTTGGAGTATTATTTGTTATAATAAAGACAAATTTAATCATTTTTTTTTTTTATTTTTTAAATTACAAAAATATTTAAAAGCAAAGACCGAGTAAAAAACGAGAGAAGAAGATATAGTCGGTCAAGCCCGACTATATGATACCCTACACCATTTCGATCCACATAAATTTGTTTTTACGTATATACAACTTACTTGTGTTAAATATTAACATAATACTAACATTTGTATGGGACTTTCGGGAGAGGAGTTTATATGGGAGCTATGGTCAGTTATGAACCGATCTTCATGAAATTTTGCAGACATTTTTGCTGATATAAAACTTATTTGTACTAAATTTCATTAAAATATTCCTATTTTTAAGGCATCTATAAGTGTTAAAACTCTATTCCGGGAGGACATTTGTACGGGGGCTAGGTGAAATAATGGGCCGATCATAACTAAATTCAATAGGCTTTGTCCTTGTGTTGAAAAAATTATATGTACCAAATTTCATCAAATTATCTTCAAAATTGCGACCTGTACTTTGCGCACAAGCTTTACATGGACAGCCAGCCAGCCGACCAGACGGACGGACGGACATCGTTAAATCGACTCTGAAAGTAAGGTGGGGTCCGAAACACATAGTACCACAACCACCTTTGGTGGTGTAGGGTATAAAAATAACTGAAATTATTTCATATTAATGCTGCCTGTTTAAATTTTCTTAAAGCAACACTATCGAAAATAAAATTTATTGTAATTTGGTTTCTGAAGTCTCTATTAAATTTGATGATTAGAGTCTTTACAAACTTAAACTATAAAAAAAATCAGGAGGTAATTTTTTATAATTAGGAAAAAAAATAAAAAATCCTTAAAAGTTACTAAATAAAATGTTCACATTTTAACTTCAATTCAAAATTATAAAAAAGGGAAATATATATTCCGGAAGACTGCGAATTGCAAAACAAATTGTCATTAAATAGTTTTATATTTTTATATTTTTATGAAACTGAGATGTACCTTTTTGGACATTTTCGCGACATATGAAATTTTAAAATAGTGTACTTTAGGCTTATAACTTTTGATATATTGACAAAATAGTAATTCCGTTAACTTGTATACATTTGTCATTATACTAAGTTTCGTTGTAATAGTAAAATTAGTTTTTCTTAAAATTTAACAAAAAATATATTACAAACTCGATAATCCATTTATTTTATTTCAGACCTCTATCCGGCTAATTTGATAATTCGCATTATCGAGGTTTGTCCTGACAAACTTTTGTTAAATAAAATTTATTAAAATTTAATATTGAGTCATTCCATTTAAAACCAATGCAAAAAAATTACAATTTTATTCTTTAAAGGACAATAATATTTTGTACAGTCATTATTCTTGTCAAAACTAAGACTAATACAAAATTTCAGATAATTTCATCATCCCCTATATATATTTTTCACGAATTTAAAAATACCACTTTTTCAAATACGCGACCGCGAAATTTAATTCGCGAATTATCCAACAATAAAGTTCAATATAAAAACATGTTTCAGGTATCATTTTAAAGGTAATTTCATTACCTTTAAATATTCGCCTCAATAAGCATTGTAGCGTAAATATTTTGGAAGATATTCGTATTTTTAAAAGCTCAATTTTTTCTCATTTTTGAGATATTATAAATCGCGAAATGTCGCGATAATCAAACTTAAATTCGGCATTTGCGTTACCTGCGTCAATATTAATATTCTTGCCGAATTTCATTAAATTCGGGTGATTTTTTGAAAATAATTTGTGATTTTTCTATTTTATTATAAACAAAGCAATACAAATTGAAATAAATATTTCGTATTTATTATGACATTTGTTGTAATAATTCGTAAAATATTGCGAGTCCCAGAATGCCACTTACCATCAGTGTTGCCAGTTTAGCCTTTTTAAGGCTAAATCTAGTTTTTTTATTTTGCTTTTAGCCTCAAAATTTTCGTTTTAGCTTCTAGCTTTTTTATTAGCCTTTTTTTATTCTTAACATTGCCTTAAAAAGGCTAAAAATTTACAAATTTTATTTTTACAGAATCATCAATTTAAGCACTTTTGTGTATTAATTCGCAGAAAAATATGGAAATTATTTATATTTAATGCAAATTTTCGCCTGCGGCGCTTCATTCTACAAAAATGTTACAGTTATTTTTTTGACAAATTTTATTACCCATAGAAACTAATTATATTTTATTTAATTTTATTTACAAATTTACTAAAATATCTTTAAGAAATACCGAGATCTAATGAGGAAAAACAAATTTATGCTTTTTTAAATAAAACAATATGTTAGCTTTTTTCTGGCTTTATTTTTTGGGGCATTTATCTTACTTTTTTAAAGTCCAATTTAGCTTCTTTTTTTCTCAAGTCCTGGCAACACTGCTTACCATGGTTATAGAAAACATATTCACCATTAACATATATTTTTTTTAATTTTTAAAAATACCATTTTTCGAGATATTTATCTATCCGCGAACGAAAAATCGCGAGATATGGACCATTTTGATGTTGAGAAAAAAGTCATGTTATGCGTCATATTAAAGGTAATTTTGATACCTTTAGTATGACATCTCAATAAATCTTATATAATAAATACTTTGAAAGATATTTGTAATTTTATGTATACAACTTTGTACATATTTTTAGTTATTTTACACTTTCAAATCGTGATATTTCGCGAACCACTTGATGAAATTATCTTATTAATCTTAGTTTTGAAGAGATGAGAAAATCAGCTGGTTGGTTTTAAATGGAACGATTGTATTATTTAATATATGAAACAGTTGAAATGTCAAGTCAAAATTTTTCGTCTAAAAACAGTCTATATTTAAAGTTTTTAAAAAATGTTTCATTTAACCCAAAAAATAGAAACACTTTTGCACTAATTTTACTGAAAAAAATTTGGGTCTAATACTTAACTGAAAATTACGGAATCCTATTTTAATAAACTCTTACATCATAATTCTTATAGTATTTTGTAAACTTTGTTAAAATTTAAATAAAAATGTATCTCTTTTATATTCAATCCGGATTACAAAGTTGCAATCAATCCGAATTGTTGAGTATGTACTGAATTGGGAAATGCCGTCCTGTAATTCATATTAAAATGCAAACCCAATTCGATTATATAAATTGCTAGGAAGGCAGGTGACGCACGAAATACAGTTTCTTGGGTCATAAAAGTATCATTTGAAATGTTGAAGTTTAGATAAGTAAAAGATTTTTATGAAAGGAATTCCACAATACCCAAAAAAAAAACCAACAAAACTTTATCTATAAAGTCCACATTTATTATAGGGAAACTCTTAGGAACACATTAACATTTTTGAAACTGCTTTCAGTTTTCAGAACTAGGCTTTGAGTTTTTAGAACATTATATTAAATTCAACATGTTGATACAAAAAAGATCAAACTTGGAAGTATCTGTACTTAGCCCTGTTGGGTAATACAAATAGTTTTAGTTCTAAAATCATCTTCGTAAAATTAACTTTCAGAAAAGTGTAAAACTATTTCTATGTTCATAAAAAAAATTATTTTATGAAAAAATTAGTGTTCT
Source organism: Protophormia terraenovae (assembly GCA_951394005.1). Lineage (NCBI taxonomy): Eukaryota > Metazoa > Arthropoda > Insecta > Diptera > Calliphoridae > Protophormia > Protophormia terraenovae. Next base: position 94,230,436 of record OX596076.1, read on the forward strand.
TTTTCGGAAAAAAAAACATAATTTTTGCAATTTTCAATTTATGAACTCAAAACAGATTAACTTCATGTTTCTTTTATTTCATAAATAAATTTGTTCTTTAATCAATTGTCTGAAAATTTTACAAAATCGTGTAAAAGTTTCAAGTTTTATTGACCCAAATATTTTTTATTACAATATCATTTTCTTAAAAGCTAAAATATCTTATAATTATTCTTTACATACTTATGTATTTTATAAAGACTTTCATATTTTTTCTTATATTGTAGATTTGCTACATCATTTTACATACAAAATTTCTATCTATATTTACCTTTTATTCTCCAAAAAAGGATTTAAAAAAGGTATACTTTTACAGAATACTTACATACTTACTAATAACAAAACACTTATAAACTAATAAACTTAAAAACTAATGGGAAACATATATACAAAAGCTTATAAACTACGCAAAGATAGATAAGAATTATTTATTGTACACTGTGTCACTAATATTAAGACTATGTATTCTCCTGTGGTAAAATAGGGGGTCTAACACTTTGTATAAGCTTGGACGTATCACTTTAACGTGGCGTTGGCATAAGAGGGAGAAATTCACCCTTTTTAACTAGTTTTGGGATAGGTCAGAGAACTAACCTAAAAGGGCATATTCAGTATTAAGGAGTGCGTTCGAAAAAATCATAACATGTATAATATTCAATAACTTGGAAACGGTTGATCTTAGAGTTTTCATTATTTTTTTATTTAATTGATAATTTAGTACAGATCACAGAAAAATAATAATAGTTCTAACGACTACTTATGAACTTGTGGACCATTTTTGGTAACCCTTGCGTTAGAGATTTCATAGTTGCTTCAGTCACTTTTTTGGAACTTCGGTATCTTGGGACACCTTTTTTGTGCTCTTCAATTCACTTTTCACAAGAGCTCAATATCTCTCCACTGGTCTAAGCTATGGACATTTTGGAAAATTGACCTCTCTTGGTACAAAAACTAAGTTATTGTTTTGGTACCAATCCAGTGCATTCTTACCGTAGTAACGTGATACCAAATCGGGCCAAAAATATGTGGACACGTTGTGCTCTCTTATGAAAAGAAGAAATATTTTTTGCAAATATTCTTTGATGTATATTTTGGTATTTATAGAGCCGAATGTATCAAATGACTTTCCTGTTTTGCCGCAACTGAAAAAGGCTTGTTATACAACGAATTTCGTAAGAAATTTTTTCCGCTTTTGGGTCCTAAACTTATCTTTAACACTTCCTCAAGCATTAACAATATAAAAGTTTTGACACAGAAGCTGTGAAATTTCGGCCAGCACATACGTTTCTTCGTCATTTATACAATATGAGTTTTTTCTTTTTTTTTTTGTATGGAATTTGGTTCTAATTTCCGTGTCATATTCTTGGCTTCTAAATTTTTTGCAGCATTCCAGTTTTATTCTTTTTGGACTTTATATGTTATCAACTATGCATTAGCTTTAAATTTCCGCACCAAATATTCAAAGCACCAGAAGTGTTTGGAGTTCCTTTCAATATGCTTTCAAATTTCTGGTCTTCCCAATACCATGTGGACCTTTTTTTCTTTCCTAACCAGGTTTTCTATCAATGGCCAAATTCTCCTGATACTGTTTAATAACATTAGAAACAGTTTGACAGCAGAAATTTTAATTCTGTTGCCAATTATTTGTAGGACCTATTTGGATTTTTTTGAAATTTTTTAATAATTTGTAGCACGTACATCTTTTTTGTCACTCATTTTGATCAAAATCACGACAAATCAACATGGTTGTTATTAAAAGTAAGAACTGAAGTGGTTTTCAATGATAACTAGATCAAAAGAAATGTTAAATATTGCTTCCGAAAAAAGTTATGAGACAAAACGTATGTTAAGATTTTTTCGATTGCACTCCTTAATAAATATAATACAATTTTGGAAAAACAAATTGGAAAATGTTTTATTTTTCAATATGTTCATTTTATATTATTTTTTTATTTTATTTTTTTGTTAATGTCAATGACGGCACCCCGAATCGAACCCAGGTATCTTTTACTTATCTCATGTTTTATAGTCTTACACGCTTATCACTCAGCCACAGATTGTTATTGCGCGCAAGTTGCTAATTGCTCATTTAACAAGCATGCTAAAAATTAGCTCTCTCTGGTTAAACTGGTTCTCAACTGGAACTTTGATGACTGTTAGGTGTCAATTGGTACTTAACTGGAACTCTGGTGGCTATAAGATGTCAATTGGTACCCAACTGATACTGAGGAACTGGTGCTATTGCACCAATTGCTACCAATTTCCCGCAGGGTATGTATTGAAGAAACTGGACTAAGATTTTGCATATTTAAATCGAATAAAAAAACAAAAATATAGCAAGCATTAAAAATTGTATGTCAGAGGTACACTATTTTAAGCTCAAATAGCTCAAACCTAAAATTCTGCACTCCTCTAATACGCCTATGTGAAATTTTAGGTAAGTCCAACCAATTGCAATGCAAAATTCATTTAAAAGCAATCAAATCAAAAATCTTATACTGGAAACAATCAGATTTTATCCAGAATGCTAAGAAGCATATATGAAATTTATTGACGAGATTACCGCTACTAAATACCTCAAAAAACTTTCACATTTAAAACTTTTTCTTTCAGCAAATTCTTTAGCAAAAACTTCCCCTTTTTTATACCCTCTTTCACTTAATGATCTTTCATTTTAAAGCAAAAATCTTCTTTACTACCATCTTTTCAAATACCACTTTTTATTTTACTTCATGCTGTTAATGCCAATTTTATGTCAATTCTTTTGTGCTTCTACTACTTTTTCATTTTCTATTGTTTAAGCCCACCAAGGTTTTTGTGCCTTCATTATCCTTTATAGTGTTTCAAGTGCAACTGTTCATATTGTTGATTCTGTTGAACACATTGTATACATGGAATTTTTATTTATGGTACCCATTATAAATCTCCAAAGACCAAAAATACATACACACATACATGTAAAATATCAAGCAAAGAAAGAAAAGCAAAAAGAAATCGACAAACAAACCATGAAGAAAAAATAAGAAAACTGGCAATGTAAATATATATGAATGTATGTGTGTATAAGAACAGTTAGGAGCAGAAATGAGTTTATAAATCAAGAATGTCCTTGAAAAGTTTCAAAAGAAATATGTATGCGGAAATTTTGCCACAAACCGTTTGCTCTTTACTGTACGTGCCAAAGTGCTATTAATGTTCTCTTGTATTGATGTTTTTATACTTATAGTCGTAAAACATCGAATAGTAACAACGATACATTGATGATGCTTGTGGTTACAGATGCATTTTATGTAAAGAGCACAAATTCATACACATATTCATTCGAATGTATGTACTATGTACGAGTAGATAAGTAGGTCTGTGTGTAATACCAATATCAGCAGAATCAATTGAAGTAGTTGTTGTAGTTAAAGTACACTTTTCTTAATAATTTTCTGGCATTCTTTTATTTTCTCTTTGTTTATTCTATGAAAAGCCATCCATTGTTTTATTGAGAAAAATATTCCATATTATGGCTATAAACATTGCTTATAGATGGATAATATTTCGATATTTTGCTTTTGTTTTATTCTCTTTTGGTTGATATTTACACAATATGACTTTTAATTATGGCAATAACTGTTATTTATTGAGCTGAGAATGAAAAATAGAAAATTGTAGTAAAACGAGGTTAAATGATTTAAAGAAAATTATCATTGTAATGACTATAATTTGTAAATATTTAAGTTTCTTATTTGGATTATGTATCTTATAATTATTAGGTTGGTATGGACATATTTTCCCAAAGGTTATTATTGTGATTTCGATAGGTTTTAGTAATTGATTTCATGCGTTGGACAAATAGTTTTTTAAATCAGAATATAAGTTATTGTAACTGTTTCAGCCATAAAGTCGTATAGAATAACAAGTAGATAGTTTTTTGAGAGAAATAAAAAACTTATTTTCTAAAAACTAATTCAAATACTAGTTTTTACTAATCAAAATACACACATAAACCTTGTTTAATTTTTTAATTTAGGAAATTAAATTTCAGTTCAATTCTATGTTAAGTCGAATCAACATACACGATGAAAATTCTTAGTCAAATTCCGATTTAAACACACTTTGTAAAAAATAATTTCAATTCTAGTTTAACCAAACCGGGCAAATTTTCATTTTTTATTTATAAAATAACGCTAAACAAGAGATTTTAATCCAGATAGGGAGTGCGATCGAAAAAATCTTAACACACGTTTTGCCTCATAACTTTTTTCCAAAGCAATATTTAATTTTTTTTTTTTTGTGGTCTAGGTATCTTTAAAAAATATGTCAATTATTATTTTTAATGACAACCAGTTTGATCAAAATGAGTGACGAAAAAGATGTTCGTGCTATAAATTATTAAAAAATTAAAAAAAAAAATCCAAATTGTCCTAAAAATAATTGGCCAAAGAATTAAATGTCTGCTGTAAAACTGTCTCCAATGTTATTAAACAGTATCAGGAGAATTAGTCCATTGATAGCAAATATGGTTCAGGAAGAAAAATGCTCCACATGATATTGGGAAAGTCAAACAAATTGAAGTCATAATGAAAAGAACTCCAAACACATCAGGTAGAAAAGCAGCCCGGTTAGCTCAGTGTTCTGACTATTTGGTGCGAAAAATTAAGAACATATAAAGTCTAAAAAGTTCCAGACTGGAATGCTGAAAAAAATGTATAAGCCAAGAATAGGGCACGACAATTAAAATCAAATTTCATACAAAAATACTCATGTTGTATGAAGAACGACGAAACGTATGTACTGGCAGATTTTTCGCAGCTTCCAGGTCAAAATTTTTATGTTGCTGATGGTCGAGGATATGTTGAAGATAAGTTTAGGACCCAAAAGCAGACAAAATGTCCTAAAGAATTCCAGTTTTGGCATGATTTATGCAGTTGCGGCAAAAGAAGCAAGTAATTTGTTACAGTGGGTTCTATGAAAACCGAAAAATGCGTTTGGAAAATAATCTTCTTCCTTTCGTAAGAGAGCACAATACATTTTTGACCCGGTTTAGCATCATGTCACTATGTAAGAAAGCTCTGGAGTGGTACCAAAACAATAACATAGTTTTTGTACCAAGAGAGGTCAATCTTCTAAATTATCTGGAGCTAAGACCAGTAAAGAGATATTGGGCTTTTGTGAAAAGAGAATCGAAGGGGACATAAGAGGTGTTTTAAAATATCTAAGATTTTGAAAGGAGATGGGCAGATTGTTCCATAAAAGTGACTGAAACAACTATCAAGGCTCTAATGGAAGGGTCACCAAAAAAGGTCTACAAGTTCATAAGTTGTGGTTGGAAATATAAAAGTTATATTTTTTTGTGATCTCTAGTACAATGAACAACCGTTTCCAAATTATTAAATTTTATATACGTTAAGATTTTTTCGATCGCACTCCTTATGATCATCATTGCACCCACATCACCTAGAGATTTTGGTAAAAAATAAATCCCACAATTTCCAAGAAAACCGCCAAAAATTCCTATAATATAGGTCTGGAAAAAGCCATTGACAAACAGAGTTTCCAAAAATAACATCAGGTTGTAGAAACATACTTTGGATAAGTGTTGCCAGTTTAGCCTTTTTAAGTCTTTTAACTTCTAAATCTTCATTTTAGCATCTATCCTTTTCTGATTCTTAAAATTGCCTTAATACTGATAAAATTTAGAATTTTGTATATTGTTATTATTACTTGTGTATTAACTACCATAAAAAATTGAGATATATTTAATTTAATTATAATTTTATTAAAAAAAAAAAAATAGTAAAAAATGAAAAAAAAAAAGAAAAATGTCTGCGGCACGGGGTTTTTCAATCAATTCGGATACACGGTATTAATAAGTTCTAAGCCTCTAATCTAAATTTTTTTGAATTGACTCTAGTTCTCGCTATTTGCAAAATAAAGGAGGTTGCATTATGTATTGCATAATATCTCGTAAACGACTTTTTTGATTTGGTAAAATAATATCGAAGAATTCGAATTAAAATTGTCTTCAAGTTGTTCTTAAATTACTTTTAAATACGGTCAGTAGATAAAATATTATTTTATCTTGTTTTACTTGCAACAAATTTGTCTTATTTTTAAAGATTAAAGAATAAAAAATAAAATTTTTGACATTTTCGACTTTTTATGATTTTTTGAAATTTTGTACTAAATTTCAGTTTTTGTTAGCAAATGTGCATAATATCTCTATAACTGTTGACCGTATTAAAAAGTAATTTAAGAACGACTTGAAGACAATTTAGTTAGAATTTCTTTTATATTTTCTTCAATAAAATCAGACAAAACGTTTTCGAGATAGGCTTCAATATATAATGTAACCTCCTTAATTTTACAAATCGCGATTTATCGCGAGAATTACAGTCAAATCAAAAAAATGGGACTAAAGGCTTAGGACTTATTAATACCTTTTATCCGAAGTGACTGAGAAATCCCGTGTTGCAGAATATGTGTTTCCCTGCGTAATAGATTTTAAAATGAAAAATTTTATCTTTATTCTGATTTTACTTTTTGGGACATTTATAATTTGTTGGCATTTTTTAGTCCAATTTAGCTTCTTTTTTTCTCCCCTCTTGGCTTTGTAACTTTAGAATATATAATATAAAATAAAAATTTCGATTTCAATTTGACAGAACCTGTATTTAGTCCTGTTGAATGTGTTGAGGAAGATGACGATGACAACCATCTCGAAATCGATATAGAGATTTTGCTGTAATAGGCACTCCAGCTCTGATTGTTGTAGTTTGTCCTATTGGGAATAGCACTTGGGCAGTTGAGAATTGATTTCGCTCTATTTCCTTTCAATCTTCCCAAGTGCCATTACAGTTTGGAAAAAGCTAAAATTTAAAAGTATAAAATTATTACATATTCTTAAAATAAAAGGTGTACCCACTTTGTCGACAAAAAAAATATGAATTCTTCCAATTTTCGAATTAAAAATTTATTATTGGACACGGTAATCTTTACCTTAGAAATAAAGATTTATTCACAAAAATAGTTAGCATACAATCCTCTTTTAATAAATTAAATTTCTGTACAAGTTTAATTGGACAAATTTAGGACGAAACGCATGGATCCACAAGTATTGACTTAGGTCTGTTAGACACACTAGTTTTTATTGTTGATAATTTAGTAAAAAACACACGTTCCCTTGAGAGATTGCTATGAGGAATATAATAATATAAATTAGAATATAAGTATTCATCGAACATTTTTTTTTACTTTTTCAATCGAGTTCAAAAGATTCGGCAACAACTATTTAATTTTTTATATCACTATACTATGCAATAATCTCAAAATGATTAATTTATTAGTCGAAATCAATATATAATGGGTCGATATATTTCAAACAACTCAGTTATTTGTCATAATAAATAAAAAAATTCATTAAAATATTGATATCACATTTCCCTGTGTTAACCCTTAAATGCACACTGTATCTTTAAAGATACAACCATTAAAAATGCTCCCAAAGTTTTATTTTAGGTTCAATAACGGTTAAAACGACGTTATCTCTTTTAGAAGACATTAGCTGTTTGTTTGGAATTCATTTCTTTAAAAAAAAATTTGATTTGTCTGTGTAGTTAACGATGAAACTCGAAAAATATGATTTTGTTAAAATTAAATAAACTACATATTTTGCAATGTAAAATCTAAGACCAGAGTTGTAATTAAGACTGAAAAAAAAATATGATGTTGTGTGGAAATATGTCTAGAAGCCATAAAAAATTATCTGGAAAAAACTCTTGCGAAACCGAGCCAAAAAGTCTTATTGTTTGGTTGTATCTTATAAGATACACTGAGCTTAAATTTTTCACTATTTTATTACATATAATTATTTAAATTTTTCCTATTTGGTCATTTTTTATGATCATTTTAAGTATTTTTATTATACATGGATTAATACTTTATTTATTTTAGATTAATTTAAGAATTTTTTTTAAGTTTATACAAGGTTTTAAAGGAGTTAACAGATAAAATTCGATGAATTAGAAAGTTTTCAAACTATAATAAGAAATTACTTAGCCGGAAATGTACAGGATTAGAAAAAAACAAGCATGTTTTATTTTAATTAATTAACCGTGGTATCTTTAATTAATCGCGATTGAAAAAGAGATATATATTTATTTTGGTGAACGTTTTTGGAATATAAGGTGAAAACTAAGAAAACTACTTTAATTAACCGGAAATATCATTCATAAGAAATGTTTTCGGTTCCAAATATACCTAACAGTCAATGCTTGAGTTTATTGCACAATTATGACGACTTTGCTACAAAAGCGGAGAGAAATGGTACACTAAGAACTGACATCCACCCTGTAAGAGGCCAAAATGCAGTTAATCGATGAAAACATATATAAAAATAATTTTCTCGTCAAAATTAATTATTATAATGATCTGAAATTTTTCCCAGATGTAGTCAGAGCACATCAGTGCAATTCTGTCCAAATATTTGGTCTTCATTTGCATCTAAGTTCTGTTGTCCTAATTTAAATCTCAAGTCAAATCAAATATTTTCTTTTTTTATGATGGTGTTTTCATACCTACCATCATCAGAAGGGGTCATACTGAGTTTGTCATTCTATTTGTAACATGTCGAAAAAGTTTTTTAAGATCATATTAAGAATATATATTTTGGGTCCTGGTAATATTCTGAATATATCTACCTATGTCCGTCCGTCTGTCTTTCTGGCTGTTGAAACCAGTATAGGACTCGAGGCGGACCACCTAGGGGAACGAAATTTGGCCTAAATATTTTTCTTATATAAGGTTTGTCAGGCACTAAAAATGGATAAAATCGGTAAATAAACAACAACGTTCCGGATCGAAAACTAAAAACACAGGGTGTCCATTGTAAATCCAGTTTATACTTTTTGGACGATATTTTTACAAAAAAGCACAATTAGTGTAAGGTTCAACATAAACTTAGAAACCAAAAATGGGCATGGTCCGACCACTATACCGCCCACCATCCATAAAGAGGTTAAATGTAAAATCTCAAAAAAATGTTATACAATTAGTTTAAGGACCAAAATAAGCTCGAAAACCAAAAATGGGCGTAGTCCGCCCATTTTTGGTTTGTTAAAGTTACACTAATTTGAGCACCATTGCTCCGATCTTGAGGGGTCTGTGGGATCCCATTTCCAAACTTAAAATTTTACTCATCTTTGCTACGCTGTAACTTATAGCCGATTAGATTTCCAAAACTTTTAATTCTGCTCATGTACAATATAAGATATATTCTTTTTCGAATTTGCAACAAAAATTTGCCTTTAAGAGTCCAATGTTGCATATGAGTACTGAGTTTTATTTGTAATAGTGACACGAATCGGTGTTGTAATGCACTATGTACTTTTTTTGGTTGTGAGTATGGCACAATCTACTTTCGGTCCGTAATTGACCATAGCATAGTGGTTCCAAAACGCTTTTTTTGGAAATAACTCAGTAAAAGAACCGTTAGAGGTATCTCAATAAAATTTCACATGGTCAGAGCTGAAGTTTCTTCGAGTTGATTTGGAGGAGTACAGGCCCCTAGCAGGTCAGGGGGAAGTGGGTGGCCCTCCAAAGTTGCCCATTTCGGCTTTGAAATTTTTTTAAAAAATCGCCAAAAATTTATTTATGATATAACATAAAAGAAATTTTATATATAGATAGTCCTACAAAACATACGCTCTTTTAGTTTAAGAGATATTCGGGTTGAAGTAAATTTTTACCTCATTTTTAGTCTCGATTTTTTTTTAGTTTTTTTAACTTGGAGGGCTTAATATTGCCCCTAGTTCAAAAGTTACACAAAATTATTTAAAAAAACACATTGAAACATACATACATCAGAGCACAGAAGTTTCAACGTGTTTTTCTTAAATAATTTTATGTAACTTTTTAACAATTAAATATATATTAATAAAATTACCCACAGTTATTTCTGAGGTTCTTTTTAATTGTTTTAGAGGAGCACAAGTATCTAGCTGGTCTAAATAAAATCTCCATTATTTAAGCTATCATTGTGAAATTTTAGCACAATATAAACAAATTTGTCTTTAAAAGAAAAAAGTATATAGATTCCCATTTTCTTATTCCTAAATACCCAAAATTCCAGTTCGGGGACAGCTTGCTTCAAAAATTTACTTTTTTCATTGAAATGGTCACCCTGTCGTTATAAGGGGCTTCCGTCAAAAAATACCTTTTGGGTGTATACCTTATATATGGGGCTAAAAAATTAAAATAATTTTAAGTCGATCCCAGATTTGAGAACATAACAAAAATTTGGATAAGGCTTGTGGGCAGACCTTTGTCCCAAACTCCTCCGGATTTACTTTACACGCATTTACATTAAGATTTCTTTTGATAATATTAAAAAAATAATAAAGCCCAGAACGAAAAACTAATTTTATCACTGAATAAACATTGCCACCTTTTTGGAAAAAAACCCAAAAAAATTTAATGTTTTTTAAAATTTCAACTTTAGATTAATATAACTTTTTTACGGATTCATATATTTATATGAGCAATGTTATTTAGGGAATCTGGGAAATATTTTAGAAAAATTTTAGGGGCAATATTAAGCCCGCAAAGTTAAAAAGAAACTATAAAAAAAATTGAGGCTAAAAATAAGGTAAAAATTTATTTCGACCCGAATATCTCTTAAACTAAAAGAGATAACCTACACATGTAAGCATATTTTTTGTAGGGATTTACAAGGACTATCTATATATAAAATTTTTTTTTCTGTCATATCATAAATTAATTTTTGGCGATTTTTTAAAAAATTACATACCCGAGATGGGCAACTTTGGAGAGTAACCCACTTCCCCCCTGTACTCCTCTAAATCAACTCGAATATACCTCATCTCTGACCATGTGAAATTTTATTGAGATACCTCTAACGGCTTTTTAGTTACTGAATTATTTCCAAAAAAAGCGTTTTGGAACCACTGTGCATAGTTCTCATATAAACCCCTCTTCAGAAAATCACTTTAACGAACATAAATCCCATTAAACTTTTAGTATCAAGTTAATATTTGACACAAATAAGTTTTATATTGAATATAAACTATTTTCAAAGATCGGTTCATAATTTCGCCTAGTCCCCCTATAAGGCCCACATTCGAGAATCAACCAAAAGTGAATAAATTAATATAAATGTTAGAATCGACGTAATATTTTGTATTTGTATATTTTATTTTGCACTTAATATCCAGAGGTCCAGAATTGACTACAGGTCTAGAAAGAAGAAGACCCCTCCCCGAATTTTGATGCATACAATGATGTAGTGTATCATATGACCAACTATAACTTTCTTTTTCGTTTTCAATGTTGATTTTTGTTAACAATTGCGTAAAAGATTAACACAGTAATCGAAAGAGTTTTTTAATGCTAGTACATAATTATTTTTATACTCAAAATTTAAAAATCACCATCTCCAACTGGTAGTAAAAATTTAATAATATTGGCTTAAAATAGTCGAAACGGTAATACTGTTTCCCTCAATATTTATTTTATTGAAAGTAAACAGGTATTTTCCGAAATTTATTTTATATTTTCCAATAATTAACTACTAAAAGTAACTAGGTAATAAAAATTATATAATTTAAATTAGGTTTTACTTTTAAGTGCTTAAACACTTTAATAAACATATTTATTAATAGAAGAAATTTAATACCTATTCACTTAATTTTTTAGCTTAATGAAGCATAAAGCAATTCCTTGTAAGGCGTCACGGTAATAAGCACTGCCCCCTCCCTATATGTTTTTTGACACCATACTTAAATATTTAAATCATATACAAATTTTCTGTTATAAATAGAATACATTTTTATTAGCCAACTTAATTGAGCGTTTTTTAAATTGGTCATTTAAGATTATTATCATAAGCTCACGACATAGACACCCACGTTTAATATTTGCTATTTTTTTTTTTTTTTTTTTTTTTCGGTACATAATTTAAGTAAATATTTTTGTAACATTAACATAATTTTGTAGACTTCTATAAATTAAATTCATTGTAAAAGTAGAGAACATATAGTAGACTACAAAAGTTTAAGGAAATTCTATATTTAAGAATTACTTTAAGCAATAACAAAAAGTCTGTGCTGTAGTTCATATTTCTATTAAACTACATGGTGGTTGTTAAATTTATTAAGTTACTGTAAATACAAATTTTACTTTTTAAACGCACTGTACTGTTACTTAGACATACAGTTTTTTCTTTAATATATTTATATTCGTGTTTTTATATAATCTAGTTACAAAAATCAGCAACAAACAATAAAAATACGAAGCTTAAGAAATTGTTGGATTTCCTCAAAAATTTTTTTTTTTTTTTTTTTCATATTAGTCTTGTTAAAAAAATTTGTTGTTTATTTTCTTCTTATGTTTTTTAGGTGCTTTTGTTGGATTTTGTAAATAAGTTTGTAAATTAATGTGTGTGTAAGTAAGTATTCTAAGTTATTTACACATTCGTATATATACATGCCAACATACCTAAACAGTTTTATATTATACACCTTCTAACACACACTTAGTCAAAACAAAGCCATATCACACAAGCAAACAAACAACACTCACCTCATTCTCACACCAAACAAAAGAATTCTCATACAATGGAAAAACAAAGCGAAATTAAGTTATAAACATAAAAAAGCGTTACCACGTGAAATCTTAAAAAGCCACTTAAGTTAAATGGAGTGTGTGTTTATGTCAAAAACAATTTGTAATAAAGAAATTATAAGGATTTTTCGATTTATTTCTTTATTTCATTCGTTGGTTTTTGTTTTGTGCTGTTAAATAAAATAAATGAAACAATAATGAGAGTTAATTTTTCAAAAAGAAGACAAGTGGCTTTAAGAGAAAACTTTAACAAAAAGTTTTTTGATATCTTAGAGAAAGTTTAAGTTTCGGCTGGTTAAATTTTATTTTTGTATTCTCTGAATTTGCACCCTTTCTTATATTATTAGTTTTAAAGTAACAGCAATATTCATAAATTTTGAAAGTTTAATATTTAATAGAACATCAATCATTTACGGTAAATTAATCATCTGAATTATTTTATATAACTTCCGTAAAACTTTTAAGAAAGTTTTGTTTAAAATTTTAATTGTGTGGTTTACAATATTGATTAAGGAAAATGATATTTAATGATATTATTAAAAAGATTTTCAGATTTTTTACTTTAGATTATTTGGTGACAATTTTAAAGATTTCGTTGATGTATTTAGTTTTCAAAAAATTTTAGGAATTTGCCAATTTTTTTGTTTGCTAAAGAAGAATCTCAAAAATTTTACACTACAAAAACAAAAAATTCAGTAATAAACTTTTAAAAATATCAATGTTTATGATTGAACGAAATCGAAATAAACCAAGAATATTGCTAAGGCAACCGGAAATATTTCTGAAAATATTGAATGAATTTTAATGATTTAAAATGCGTTTTTATTTTATTGTTATCTTTTTGCGAGTTTCAAATAAAAAAAAAATGTATTAAAATGAAACATTGAAACTTGAATGAAAGAAAAAGTTTGTATCCCACTTAGAAAAAATCAAAAATTAAAATCAGTCATATGTTAGTAAATAATTCATTCAATTAACAACTTTTTTGAATTTGCACCTCTAATCAAAATGATTATATAACTTACTAAAAACTGTAAAAGGAGAACAAACAGAAAAAAATTTCCAATTAAAAAATTAATCAAATCAATTAAGTGGATGATTGAATGAATTAAAAATTTAAATGAGAATTAAAATCTTACTTAAATTTAATTCTTATTTTAGTTTAATTTAAATATATTTATTAAATTTTGATGCAAAATTAAACAACTGTGTTAATTGAAAATATGTATATGGAAATAATTTTTTCTGTGCATTTAAAAAAGATATAAAAAAAAAGAAATAATAATAAAATAAATAAATAAATAAATCGTCCTTTTGTCATCACTTAGTTGTGTTTTAGATTTTTTTTGATCACAAACTACTTTTAAATTTATTTAATACTTTTTAATATGTCCGAAGCGTAACTTGCAAATAATATTTCTTTTTATTAAACTAAATTATGTGATACAGTTCTCTATTCAAAAGGTGATTTAAAGGCTTATAGCTCTAAGATCATGTATATGGTATAGAAAACTAATGGTGTAAAATCAGTACTGCTTTAAGTAATATTAAAAAATAAATTCATTCTTAATAAGCACACAAATTTCAAAAATTCAAGCCTTGGAAAATTTTTCTGTAGTCTGGCATGAATTCAAATATTAAAATATTTTAATATTTTGTCTAGTAAAATAAATTTGACTGGATTTTAAGTTTTCTTTTCATTGGAGAATGCTATTGAATTAAAGTGTAATACTATTTTAATTCAATGCTTGGTACTGGATTCAAGGCTTGAAATACATTTGGTTTCAACTTGAATTCCAGCGGAAATGCTTATTAATATTAATATTTTCTATATCCGAAACTAATTTAAATACTTGAAAATATATTCAAAGGAAAAACTGGCGATTGCAAAATAATTATAATAAGAATTTTTTTTTTTTAATTCTACGAGAATTCCCATTTTCCTCATCGCACAGTGGTCCCAAAATATTTTTAGGACCACGCTGAAATTCTTTCATGAAGATTTGTAGGAGCACAGGTAACTAACGGATAACGGTGTAAAGAGAGAACCCCAAAATTCGTTACCTCGGTATGAATGTAAAAAAAATTAAAGCAAAGAAAGATTCGGCTATGCCGAATCTTTGATACCCTTCACCATCTTACCGACAAATAATAAAATTTTCGCTTTAACGTATGCTTTCATATTTTCACATTTATAAATCTACATTTCTTTTCCAAACTACGAAAATTAAATTAATCTATCCGATAACACAGGGAAATACTCATTCTACGGCACGGGTTTCTCATTGAATTCGTTCAATCCAATTTTTGAATCGAGGAAGCTGCACCATATATTGTACAGTGGGGCAAAAAAAACACCAAGCCTATAGTTTTTCCAATTTTTGGAATCGAAAGATAATGTTTGTAAAAAATTGGCTTTTGGAGAAAATATAAATATTTGATATCTAATAAAGCCTTGGTTTGTTAAGATATCTTAATGGAATTTTCAGCGGTTGTTCACTTAATCATTTGAAGTAGTATTGCAAAGAAAAATTTTATATTTTTGTAACAGGAATCCCACAATTCCCAAAAAACCGACGAAAATCCCAAAAATTTATTTATTTTTAATTTTGCCCATAAAGTCCACATTTATATCAAGTTTGGAAAAAACCATTGGTAAACTCTTTGGAATATATTAGAGGTTTTGAAAGTCCATCGTTTATTTTTGCACTCAGGAGAGATTTCGACTATAGCTAATTGAGTAAAAACTTAAGAAAATCAAGTAAAAATATTAGCCTATATATTGAAATAAACTGGACCAACAATTGGGAAAATTGAGATAGTTGAAATTTCAAAAGCAAATAACTTGAAAACACATTTATATTTGTATTTCATAGATATTATCGAGTGTTTTAGGAAGATGTAAAAATATTTTAAATCATATAAGACACAAAAATTTGGTAAGCGAAAAGTTTTCTATGTCAGAGGTACCCTATTTTGAATTCTTATAGCTCCGCTCCTGAAGGTTATGTGGGCCCCTCATCCAAGCTTGTATTTTCCAAAAAAATTCATTTCTGCCTCACTGTATATTGAAGCATATTTCCAAAACAGATTCTCTCTTTTTATTAAAAAAAATTCTAGTTCAAATTGCCTTCTAGTTATTACTACATTACTTTTTAATACAGCGAACAGTTATAGAGATATTAGCTTATTTCAAAAAAAAAAAAAAAAAAGAAATAATAAAAAATAAAAGAAAATAAATAAAAATCAAAAAAATTCAAAAATATAAATATAAAAAATTATTACCATAAAGATAGATTTGTTGCAATAAAACTCCAAAACTCAACTCGCGCAAACAATTTTTTTTCTGCAGTGCAGTAGTATACACTTCAATTAAGCGAAAATGCATTTTGTTGCAAAAATGTTGTTGCTTAAAAAAAATTTTTTTAATGGAATGTGTTAAGTTTTTTAAATAGTTGTTTTTGTAATTAGAGGCACAAAATCACAAAACATTTAATACATTTTTTCTATAGGCGTCTTTTGTTTAAAAAATTATGTATAAATTGGATAAAAAAATATGCGAAAATGAAAAAAAAAAATAAAAAATAATTTTCAGTCAATATATTTTGAGAGTGTCGAAAAACAAAGTGATATTAGTTATATAATTATTTAAAATAAAAAAAAAATAATAATAATAACAATTATCTTCATTTTTATTTTTTGGTCACAAAATACATAGACATTTTAGAAATCAATAGAAATATAACTTTCAATATGAAAAATAGATGTATATAGTTTTGGGCAAAAAAGTGGTCATTCGGGCCTGCACTTGTGCAATGCATAGATATTTATTTGATTTACAAATTAATAAAAATAATCATTTAAAAATTACATAGAAGTATTCAAAAAACGAGAGAGGGACTATAGTCCGTCAAGATCGACCATATCATACCCTACACCATTGTGTATGAGCTAAAAATTAGACCTGTGGCCAATTGCAGATCAACACTTTTACTAAATGTAAAATAAATTATACAAATACAGAACAATGCATTGATACTAACATCTATATTATTTTTTGCCCTTTAGGGCGATTCCCGGAAGTGGGTTTATATGGGAGCTATGCTAAATTATGGACCGATTCTCATAAATTTTGGCAATGTTACTTCTACTTATATAAAACTTATTTGTGTCGAATATTAATTTGATACTATTATTCGTATATGATTTATACACGTTAAAGTGATTTTCGGAAGAGGGATTTATGTGGGAGCTATGGTCAATTATGGACCGATGATGGAATTTGGCACAAAGATTGACACTTAAACAAAACTCCTTTGTACCGAGTTTCATTAAAATATTGCTATATTTAAGGCATTTATGATCGTTAAACCCCTATTCCGGGAGGACATTTGTATGGGAGCTAGGTGAAATAATGAACCGATCATAACCAATTTCAACAGGCTTTTCCCTTGTATCAAAATATTTATTCGTGCCAAATTTTATCAACATATATTTAAAATTGCTACCAGTACTTTGTTCACAAGGTTTACGTGGACAGACAGCCGGACGGACGGACGGACATCGTTAAATCGACTCAAGAAGTCATTCTGAGTCGAACGGTATACTTTAAGGTATGGGTATGATAATTATTTCTGTGCGTTACAAACATCAGCACAAACGCATAATAACCCAACCACCTATGGTGGTGTAGGGTATAAAAAAAGATAAAATTCCAACCATCTTTGGTGGTGTAGGGTATAAAAATAAAGAAATTATTTTTTGAATGAAATGCATACACGTATGTCTTGTTTTATTTGAAACAAAATTTATCGTCATGTTAAAAGAATACAAATTTGAATTTTTGACATTTTCTAATTTTTGTAAAAAAAATGGAAATCTTGTGTAAAATTTCTTTTTTTTTAAGAAAATTGGCATAGAAAAATGGCTAAGAAAAATTTAGTTATAAATTTTTTTTATTTTTTTTTTTTTTTTTCGACATATGCCTCAATATATTTTACAACCTCTTCAATTTTTCACATTGAAGTTTATCGCGTGAACTAGAATCAATAAAAAAAAGTGGATTACTTTATCTGAATAAGCTGAGAAAAACCGTTCCACAGAATAAGTGTTTCCCTGTGTAATTAATAAAACTAGCACTTAAACAAAATATTTTTATTGAAACATATATTTTTAATTGTGCCTAAAATTGATGTCTGAATTAGAAGAAGTAAATTTCAGATACATTTGGAAAACAAGGAATAAAATAAAATTACAAAATTTATTTATATTAAAGTTCACAAATTTGGTACCACCAAATAGAAAACACAGAGCAATATATGATTGTAAATAATTTAATTAATACTTGTTATGAATTTCTTACAGCTGATTCAATTACAATGTGTTTATACCTGCAAATAATATTTAATTTCTAAGTCTGCGTTAAAATTTTTTATTATTATTTTCTTAGAACTAAATTGCTACTAAGCCAATTGCAGTTAAAAATATTGAAAATTGCTGAAAAAGTAATTTTCTTAATCAAAACATAACTTGCTCATATGTGCAAGTAATCTTTCATATTTATGGCTGCATGTATTTCAATTGCTTGATAAAACAACTCACGTATCTATCGCAGACATGTCGACATTGTAATAACAGCACAGGAATCAAGTCAAGAGAAGAAAAAAATTATTGAAAAAAAAAAAAAAAAAACTGTAGTAAACGTTGTGTTTTACATAAACGAATATATACAGTGACTGGTATGGTTTTGTTCGACATGGTTATTAGGGTTAAGAGATTGTTTTTACATACCAAACACATACTCACATACATATGTACAAACAACAAACGTACATTCATTTATTTTGAGGTGTGCATAAAAAGAAGAAGTTTGAATATTATATACATACATAGTGCGATTGGGTATGAGTAATTACTTATACGCACGAATCAACAAAAGATTGCTTAACAAGTATGTAAGTATATTTGTATTCGTATACAAATTTGTTTTTAGATACATATGTATGAATACTTGTTTGTCTGAGTGTTTACCATGCGGCGGATTTTGTTGGTTTTGTGTTAAATGTCAGTTCAAAAGACAACTTTTTAATGACCACAAGTCGTTTTATATACATGCACAGAAATACACACACTCATATACCTATTTACTTGAGGTATTTGTACTTATGCACTTTGATTGTTGTTGGTTTTGTATTGTGGTTGTGCGTAAGCAATATATTTTTTTTGTTTTATTATTTATAAAGTAAGCTTCCTCTTTTTTAATTAATGAGTTTATATCCTCATATATATATGGGCCATTATCAAAAATTTTTGATTTTAGTCTTCAAAAAAATATGAATTTTTTTGATGGCACATTAAAATCCTTTTGTATACATATGTAGAGTGCATGTAGAATCAATTCGCGTTAATCATTTCATGTGAGGGGCGCGAAAGTTATGGCGGTTTAAAGTCGAACATATACAAATTTTTACAAACTAGAAGTTTATGTACAATTTTGGTCAAAATTACACATAATATCAAAACCTACTGAGTTATTCAAATAAAATTTATGATATTTTCAATGTTTGATGGTATTAGTGCAATATATTTTAGGGTTTCATAGTAAAATTTTAAAAATTTTCTTTTCAATAAAAATCGCGATTTTTAAAAATTTTGTGAATGAAAATATATTTTATTTGAGTTTATTACAAAGAAATGCTATTTCATAAAATGATTCTTTTTTAACACAAGTAAATATTTTTTGGTCCATAAAATGTTTATCTCTCAAAATTTTTTGATGCGCCTCTGAATTTTTATTAAGCATAACAAACACCTACTAATTATGTCAATTATAGTTAATTTCATGCTGTCCACACGATGTGCCTTAGTGAAATGTGTTTTGACAAAAGTGTCCCGTTTTCAATTATAAACTACATTTGACTTAAATTTATGATCCCAGTCAATTATATTTATCGACACTCTTATATCTATATATCTAATATTTGTTTAAACTGCAATTTTCTATATAAAAATACAAAAACAAAAAGTGCAATTATTGCATAACTTTTAAAAAGTCCATAAAATTCTTGTATTAAATTTATTTTTAATGCTCCTCCAATTTTGTTATGTAAAATAACAAAAAACTAAGTTCACGCAGTAATACATGCTGTTTAATATGAAAATGTGAATGTGCCTCTCGAAAAACTGACTTTTTGAAAAATGTTCGCTCTTGTTTTCCAAGCTTTGAGACTATCTACTGCGTTGACTATTTCGGGCACATCAACAAGATATAGCGCAAAATACGTACAATTACAACAAGTATTATTCAAAATTTTGTATTCGGTTGAGGGGCGCTGAAGAATTTAAAAAACCAAAAAATTTTGTCATCAAAACATGACTACACTGTATTTAACTGCTGAAAGTCTGCAGAACAAAAAAGATGGCACAGAATTTATGTACAAAGTCCGATTAGTTTACTTGTGATAGAATGAGATCAAAAAGTATAAACGCGCGAACAAAAATTGTAGAAGAATGGTAAAAACTTATATAGTTTTTATCAGTTTTTCTATATTCTTGAACTTTGAACAACAATTATGGTTATAAAAAAAAAAACCTATTGTACTAAAATTTTGCACTCTATTAGTTTCAAGTCTTGTGAGTTCAGATCTGTAACTAATTTGTTTAAAATATCATTACCACAAAACTTATTAAGGATTTAAGTCAGTTCCAGCCAGATTAAAAATTTTTATAATTGCCCATATACATAATTTATTTACAAATACATACATATATTTAAAATTACTCCAACTTCAATAAAGAACCACAATTAATGATAAAGAAATGCAAATAAGTAGTGACAGTTAACAATTATATCATATATGTACATGAGAACAGTGATAAACAAAAATAACTTTAGATATATTTGTTTGTTTTAAATGAAGTAAAATTTTGTGTAAGCTAATAATCCAGAGAATATACTAAAATTGTAATTTTTATTGTAAGGACGCTCATGAATGTATACAAATTGGATCATAGTTTGAAAATTATCTTCCCTGAAGATTTACACTGTACATCCAATTTTAATGAAAAGTGATATGACCGGACGAAAAAAAAAAAAATAATTAATAAGAGACATCAGATGAAAAATGAGGAAAGAATAAATTTTATTTTCTTCCCACAGCTCATGTAGGAGTGCGTTCGAAAAAATCTTAACATATATAATATTCAATAACTTGGAAATGGTTGATCTTAGAGTTTTCATTATTTTTTTATTTAATTGATAATTTAATACATATCGCAGAAAAATATAACTTTTATAGTTCTAACCACTACTTATGAACTTGTGGAACATTTTTGGTAACCCTTCCGTTAGAGATTTGATAGTTGCTTCAGTCACTTTTTTGGAACATTGTGCACATCTTCTTTTAAAATCTTCAGTATTTTCGGATACCTTTTTTGTGTTCTTCAATTCATTTTTCACAAGAGCTCAATATGTCTCCACTGGTCTAAGCTATGGACAATTTGGAAAATTGACCTCTCTTGGTAAAAAAACTATGTTATTGTTTTGGTACCACTCCAGAGCTTTCTTACCATAGTGACATGATACCAAATCGGGACAAAAATATGTGGACACGTTGTGCTCTCGTAAGAAAAGAAGTCTTTTTTGCAAATATCCTTTGATGTATATTTTGGTATTTATAGAGCCGAATGTAACAAATGACTTTCCTGTTTTGACGCAACAGCAAAAATCTTGTTATAGCAGGAATTTTGTAAGAAATTTTTTCTGCTTTTGGGTCCTAAACTTATCATTAACATTGCCTCGAGCATTTACAATATAAAAGTTTTATCACAGAAGCTGCGGAAGTTCTGCCATCACATACGTTTTTTTCGTCAATTATACAACTTGAGTATTTTTGTATGAAATTTGGTTTTAGTTTCCGTGTCCTATTCTTAACTTCTAAATTTTTTGCAGCATTCCAGTTTTAATCTTTTTGGACTTTATATGCTATCAACTATGCATTAGCTTTAAATTTTCGCACCAAATAGTCAAAGCACTGAGCTAACCGGGCTGCTTTTCTACCAGATGTGTTTGGAGTTCCTTTCAATATGCTTTCAATTTTCTGTTCTTCCCAATATCATGTGGACTTTTTTTCTTTCCGAACCAGGTTTTCTATCAATGGTCAAATTCTCCTGATACTGTTAAATAACATTAGAAACAGTTTGACAGCAGAAATTTAATTCTGTGGCCAATTATTTGTGGGACCTATTTGGATTTTTGGAAATTTTTTAATAATTTGTAACACGTACATCTTTTTTGTCACTCATTTTGATGAAAATAAGGACAAATTAACATGGTTGTTATTAAAAATAATAACTGAAGTATTTTTCCATGATAACTAGATCAAAAGAAATTTTGAATATTGCTTCCGAAAAAATTAATGAGGCAAAACGTGTGTTAAGATTTTTTCGATCGCACTCCTTAAATTAATTTAAAGTTGTATCTGATACCAACACAGATATTGTCTATTTAAAATAATGATGACAAATATATGTCTCACATTTAATACTTACTGTCTTCCATTTTTATACAAGTATATGTATTTGCCTGTTTAAAAATACATATTTGCTCATTAAAAATAAATAAAATTGTATAAAGATTTTCACTAAGATATTTACACAAGTATGTACTTACATTAAATTAATTATTGAATTGCAATGAAAAATCATGTAAAGACAATTAAAGTAAATTTAAGTCAACTACAGATGATTTCCATAAGTACTTGCATGAGTTAAACACATATATGTATGTATATAGGTCATTATCAAAAATTTTAAATTTTCGTGGTTAAATTCAATTTAATTTTTTTTTTATGGCACATTAAAATTCGCATATGATTTTCGATCGTATTGATTAGGTCTAAAACACCATAAAATGAGTCAATTCTGTTTCCTTTTTAATTCTTTGTGATCTTTGTCAACTATATTATATCATTTTGTTCCAAATAGTTACACATATGTATAGTTATTAAAAGTTTTGTTAAAATTCTTGTAAATTAATGCGAGCAACAAAAATGCAACTCCTAAAAAATCAATTAAACTTTTTAAATTTTGATAAAAATAATTATTCAAAAATGCTGGAAAAAATAGTTTGATTGCAGTATAATGAATTACTACGAATATATTTAAGGTTATTTTAACTACGAAGAACATTAATAATATATATTAATAATAGGATTTTTAAAAATTGTCTTAGAGACATACCACGTATTATTTACTAAATCAAACTAGCACCTTTACTTTTGGAGACAAGTCATTTATTTATTTATTTTTTTTGACGAGTACACACGCAAAGAAAAAATATGGTGATTAATATATGTATAATATATATATATATATATATATATATATATATATATATATATATATATATATATATATATATATATATATATATATATATATATATATATATATATATATAATATGGTTGAATCACAATAAAAGTATCTTTGATATGCAACCATATTTTTGTTGTAGATGTACTTGATTCATGTATACAACAAAAATATGGTTGAATTACAATAAAAATATTGTTTATCTGCAACCATTTTATTCCTGAATATATGATTCATGTATACACTAATAATATGGTTGAATCACAATACAAATATCGTTGATTTGCAAACATAATTTTGTTGTATATGTATTTGATTCATATATACAACAATAATATGTTTGAATCACAAAAACCAAAAAAAAAAAAAATGTTACAACAAAATTTAGGCATTGATTTGAACGAAATATATCTTATTTTATTTGAGACAAATTTAACTTTATGATTAGAGAATAAAAATTTTAGTTTTTGACATTTTGTAATTTTTATGATTAAAAAATATATATCGACCATTCCAGGAAAGAACGCCCTAAAAAGTATATTTTTTTACTTGATGTCTTTCAATTAAGCCTTTTATCAATTTCAGTTTTCAGTTTTGTGATATTGCAAAAACTCGCGATTTAATTTCGTTTTTAATTTTCTCAAAAACCAAAAAAATTTCAAAAGTATGTAACTTTGAATAGCAATATCTCTGGAAAGACTGTGAATTTTAATGATTTAAACGGCCTTAAAATTTCGCATATGGTGGCTTTACGACGAACATTTTAAAAATAAATGAAATTGAAAAAAGATTCGGCTGTGCCGAATCTTTGATACCCTTCACCATATTACCATATTACCATCTTACTATTTTATCGACATCATATTACCATATTACCGACAAATAATAAAATTTTCGCCTTAACGTATGCTTTCATATTTTCACATATATAAATCTAAATTTTTTTCAAACTACGAAAATTTGAATAAATAAAAAAAACAATCATAGCAGGCTTTGCTTTTAAAAAATAAACAACAACAACAATTCCATATTTATATATTTTTTTATGTGTGTATATACAAACTGGCTGCATATACAAAGAACAACAACAACACTGTTATTCATTATATTACTTCTGTTGACGTTTTTTGTTTTTTCTACAAAAAACAAAAAACGTCACTAATAGTCATTACAATGCTTAATATACATGTTTGTGTATGTATTTATGTATATTCTTAACAGATATGTTTTAGTTTTTAAAAATAAACAACAACAATTCCATATCTATTTATTTTTGTACAGACTGCATATACAAAGAACAACAACAACACTGTTATTCATTATATTACTACTGTTTCTAACTAAACTACTTGTCTATACAAAAAACAAAAAACGTTACTAATAGTCATTACAATGCTTAATATACATGTTTGTGTGTGTATTTATATTCTTAACAGATTTGTTTTTGGGCCATAACTCTGTTGATTATAAACGAATTTGGTTTATTAAAAAAAACGAAATTTTATAAAAACATTTATGACTGATCTATATAAAAATAAAAATCTGTAGCTTGAACAAGGGCTTCAAAAATAAAAAATTCGTTTTCCCCGATATCTCAGTTACTACTGAACCGATTTATTTAATTTTTTCAGAACAAAAATTCAGAAAATAATTTCCGAGCCTCCTTTGAAGTCCCTGGTATATGCAGAGGCTTCAGAAACTGAAAACCCGGTTTCAAAAACCGGTTTTTAAAGCATATCTCCGCTATTTATAAACCGATCCTGCTGATTCAAAAAACTGAAATTTTATAAAAATATTTGTGACCGATCTGTATAAAAATAAAAATCTATAGCTTAAACCAGGGCTTTAAAAAATAAAAAATTAGTTTTGTCCCATATCTCAGTTATTATTGAACCGATTTATTTCATATTTTCAGAACAAAAATTCAGAAAAAAATGTCCGAGACTTCTTTGTAAAAACGAAGTCCCTAGTATATACAGAAGCTTCAGAAACTGGAAAACCGGTTCTAAAAACCGGTTTTCTTAACATATCTCCGCATTGTATGAACCGATCTTGCTGAATTCCAATAGCAAAATTCTCGAAAGCATTTCCGATCGTTTGATATATATATTATATATGTCAGTTATCGGTGGGCTTCATAAACGCCATTTCAACCGACACACGGACGGACGGTCGGACGGACGGACGGACGGACGGACATGGTCCTATCGTCATCATTTCTTACAAGGATCCCGAAAATGTAAACTTTTTTGCTCTCCGACGAAAATTGTGGGAATTACAAACGGAATGACAAACTTATATATACCCTTTACACCTGTGGTGAAGGGTATAAAAAGGAGTTTAAAAAGTTTAAAATTTTTCTTCAAATTTTTTATTATATTAATCTACTCTGAACATGTCCTCTTGGACCAGTTCTGTGACCTGACCCAAGAGACTAATTAGCCACCTCGAATGACAACCCCATGTAAAAGTGACAGATTCCTCCCATATAAAGTTCCGGAATTTTTTTCAAAAAATCTTCAAATTAGTTTATTCAATATATTCAAAATTGTAAGCGAAGAATTTTTAATACGATCTTTGCGAAGAATTTTTAATACGATCTTTACGAATAATTAATTGCATATGATTAAGATCATTAGTTTTGAAAATTATCCTATATAATATGATATTAACCATAAACATAAAATTAATTAACTTACACATGAGTTATTAAGAAAATAGCGTAACAACCAATACATTTTTTTTTTTTTTTTATCAAAACAACCCTTTTAAATGATTTTTGCTTTAAATACTTACAATCATGTTTTGCAATATTTTTCTTTTTGCAACTACAAAAGTCATCTCACAGACATAAGTATGTTGTTGTTGTGTATGAAACCAGGCCACAATTGCTTTTTATAGTGGTAGTTGAATACTTTTGATAGTTCTTGTTGAAAGTTAAAAAAGTATGGATTTTTTTCCTGTAAAACTGCTTTATATATTTACTTCAAGAGTGGTAAAGAAAAAAGTGCGGCAAGTATATACGTAAATATGTGTGTATATAGAAAATAAATTCAAGTGTCGAAACAGATGCAGATACAAACAACTACTTGAGTTTACAAAGTGCAATCAGGTATTTGTTGATTTTCAACAATAACAACAAGATCAACAACTGGAACACAATCTACAATCAAATTATGAAAATTATAAACGGAGAAAGTTATTAATGTGGAAAAGAAATCATTAAAATTAAATTTTATTTTTGATGTTTTAACTGAATTTACATTTAATTTAAAATATGTTATATTAAAATAATATAAAAAAATTATGGATAATACGGTTATGTTGCAATAAAAATACGTTTCGTCAAATATTAAGAAACTATATTTACGTCTTTAATTTTCCGTAAATGAAGTCCAAACAATATTTTTGATTTCTTTCTTTAGGTAGCAAAAATGTCTAAATTTTAAGATAATAGGAACAATTTTTTGGAAAATGGAATTTTTCAATTATTGAAAAATAGCTTTTGAATATTATACTCATAAAAGAAAAAAAAAGTACCCAGCTAAAAATATTATGTATGGATCTTATATATGATCAAATATGGAATTCCATATATTTTTGGATCCAAAAATTGAGGGTATATGGAAATATATGATCATATATTTCCATATAGGTACATACATACATATATTCATATACATATATGTCAGAAACTCGATTGTAAATGATAGTGAATGACAACTACATTTTTTTTATTTTATATACACAAAAGAACATAATTCATAATAAATAATTTTTAAATATACATCTTATAGAGCTGGAACAACAAATATACAAAAAATACCTTTTTTTAGTGCAGAAACGCTGTATATCTATCTACATAGAAGTCTGTTTATCAATCTTGAGAACTTCTTTAATATTGAACGTTTTAAGGGCAACCAACACGACATGTATGAAATTGACCCAAGGGATAAGGCAAGCAATATTTATCGTATTTTCAATTGAAATAATTATAGTCCTTAAAGATTTGTTTATAGTTTTCTATACTGAAACAAACATAAGAAAACCAAGGATTAGAAGATCAATCAATGTTATCCATGTCATTCAGATATTTACCTGCTTGTACAGCTACATAATTGTTCACAGATCTTTGAAGATTAGTTTAAAATGTTTATAAAATTTCTATATTTTATTTGAATTTTTATTTTTTCTATTTTTATTTTCTATTTTTATTTTATTTTTTTAATATGAATGTACCAAACAAAGTATATACAAGTAGTCCGACTCTTTGGCAGAAGTACCTAACTCTAAGAGTGTGTTAGTGAAAAAGTACCTAACTCTATGTATGTGTTAGTAACAAAAAATTAAATGTGTTGGTGCTTTTTTATATTCTTAAAACAAACAGAGTTATATAAAAATGTTTTAAATTTAAAATTGTTTGAATTTTCAATACTAAAAATAGAAACTCTGTTATACCAAATAATTTTTGAAACAAAGCAAAAGAAAATGTCAAAAATTAATAAAAATAAAATTTTTCGGTTTGTCCAAAATGGACCTGGTTTAAAAATAAATAACAACCTATAGTGTTCAAAAAAATTGTAAAATTATTTCAGTAAGTGTAATAGTGCGTAAAAATGCTTTAAAATTCGAAAAATTTGCATTTAAAAATTCTGTGTTTTTGTTTTTGTTTTCAGTTCTCTCAATTCACACGGCACCCGTATATGTGAGAGAGACATTTGAAAAATAGAGAGTCGGACTACTTTGTATACTTTGGTACCAAAGTATGTACATTGAAATTTTTTATAGTGCGAGCACCAATTTACTTACCTATAGGCATTTCAATCTATTAGTTCAGCCAAGAAATAATAGAGGATTATAAAAATTGATAGCGGCCAATTTTTATTTAAGAAACCGACAATTACGTAATAAAAGGTTACAAAAACTAGTTTGTTTTTTGCATATATTTAGCGTATAAAGCATCACACGTGCTTTAATGTTATTACTTATAGATAATAAAATTTCCTACAAATTTCCTCTAGTACATTTTATTATTTATATACATTACATTTCTCTATTGATTTATGAGTTATTCCGTATTTTAGATTTGATTTAATATTTGATATATAGTATCATATATGAAAATTGATTTCATATATATAACTATATATGATAAAAATTTTACAAGTACATTTCCATATATGACAAAATAGTTGATATATTTTCCCATATATGTATCCATATATTCCAAACTATTCCATGTATGAATCCATACACTTTCATATTTGAATTTAATATTCGTCCTGCATCCTCAAATGTTTTTTCTTCACTTTCTCTCCTGTTATTGCGGTAAAAAGTGATTTTGTAAAGTTCATTATTTGAAAGCTTGTAAAAACTCGATTTTAACAGCAGGAGGTTTGCAAAAAGGCTTATTATTTACGTTCAACATATTTCAACGAAAAAATTTCTTTGTATACTAAATGAAAACATATCCAGTTTGTTTATTTGATTGTTTAAAAATATATAAGGTGTGTCTGATAAAAATTAGAAAGTAGAAAAAGAAAGTGTTACGTATATGTAACTGTGTTTCATTCTCAGTACTTTTTGGCCCCTTCTATTTTCAATACAAAAAGGACTAAATGACAAAATTTTTTTTTCAATTAAAATATACTATTTGATCAGTAAACATGATAAATTGTTTAAACAATTGATTGTAGCACCGTTCAGTTTGATAAATATTGTAGGTATTAATAAGTAGGGGCCTAAGGAAAATTTCGCCCTGGGCACTATGCACGCATTCA
The DNA here is from genome assembly GCA_951394005.1 of Protophormia terraenovae. Classification (NCBI taxonomy): domain Eukaryota; kingdom Metazoa; phylum Arthropoda; class Insecta; order Diptera; family Calliphoridae; genus Protophormia; species Protophormia terraenovae. Next base: position 94,259,255 of record OX596076.1, read on the forward strand.
GTCACATTTATTTTTGAATATCTTTATTCTTGTACCACATATCTGTATGACAACGCAGACGTCGCGATCCTACATCAAGCTGAGGAAGGCATTTCCGGTAACCGGAAGTAGTCACTTCGTTCCATATATGAATTTAGAAATAAAATTAAGTGAAGAAATACTATAAATATTGTAAAACTTCTTTAAAATATCAACTTAATTGTGACTTTTTTAAAAAAAATAGCATTTTTAGGTTTTGCTTATATAGCCCATGATATTTATATAGAAAATACAAGGTCCAAAAATTATTGAGTAATGCCCACTGTTACGTATGTATATGTAACGGCTGATAGCTTCCTTACTAAACCAAATATAAACAATTTTTCACCGTCAATGTTTTTAATTGCCTCATTGCTTTTACCAATTTTATTTTTACATAATCATACATTTAATCATTTTTGTGTATTACTTCGCACAAGAAATAGATATTATTCATACTTAGCTGCCGCGGCGCTTCATTCTCCACATCAAATTAACTTAACTCATTTCATATAATCTTATAATTATATATATTTTTTTTTTTAACTTTATTAACCAGAGCAATAATTTTGAATATAAGGAGTGAGATCGAAAAATTCTTAACAAACATAATATTCAATAACTTGGAAACGATTGATCTTAGAGTTTTCATTATTTTTTTAATCATTTGACAATTTAGCTCAGATAACAGCAATATATAACTTTTATAGTTCTAACCACTAATTATAAAATTGTGGACCATTTTTGAAAACCCTTTCTTTGGAGATTTGATAGTTGCTTCAGTCACTTTTTTGGAACAGTGTGCACATCTTCTGTTAAAATCTTCGGTATTTTGGGACACCTTTTTTGTGCTCTTGAATTCATTTTTCACAAGAGCTCAATATCTCTCAACTGGTCTAAGCTATGGACAGTTTTGAAAATTGACCTCTCTTGGTACTAAAACTATGTTATTGATTTGGTACCACTCCAGAGCTTTCTTACCGTAGTGACATGATACCAAATGGGTCCAAAAATATGTGGACACGTTGTGCTTTCTTAAGAAAAGAAGATGTCTTTTTTGCAAATATTCCTTTATGCATATTTTGGTATTTATAGATCCGAATGTAATAAATGACTTTCCTGTTTTGCCGCAACTGCAAAAAGCTTGTCATACCATGAATTTTGTAAGAATTTTTTGCTGCTTTTGTGTTTTAAACTTATCTCCAACATTGCTTCGAGCATTAACAATAAACATTTTTGAGACACAAGCTGCGAAGATTCTGCCAGCACCAGCGTTTCTTCGTCATTTATACAGCTTGAGTATTTTTGTATGAAATTTGGTTTTAAATTCCGAGTCCTATTTTTGACTTGTAATTTTTTTTGCAGAATTCTGGTTTGGAATTTTTTGAACTTTATATGTTATCAACTTTCCCATTAGCTTTAAATTTTCGCACCAAATAGTCGAAGCACTGAGAAAACTGAGCTGATTTTCTACCAGATGTGTTTGGAGTTCCTTTCAATATGCCTTCAATTTTCTGGCCTTCCCAATATCATGTGGTCCTTTTTTCTTACCGAACTAGGTTTCACAACAATAGTCAAATTCTCCTGATACTGTTTAACAACATTAGAAACGGTTTTACGGACGACATTTAATTCTGTGGCCAATTATTTGTAAGACCTATTTGGATTTTTTGAAAATTTTTAATAATTTGTAGGACGTAAATCTTTTTCGTCACTTATTTTGATGAAAATAAGGACAAATTAACATGGTTGTTATTAAAAATAATAACTGAAGTATTTTTCCATGACAACTAGATCAAAAAAAATTTTGAATATTGATTCCGAAAAAAATTATGAGGCAAAATGTGTGTTAAGAATTTTTCGATCTCACTCCTTAATTAAAAAAAATCGTTAAAATGCGAAAAATCACTCCAAAATTAAAAAATAAATACTCAAAAAGGAATTACAATTCAAAAATAACGAAAAATTACCTCAAAACTTTGGAAACTTTTTGTATGAATTATTACCCAAATTTGTATGGGAATTTTGTGGGCGAATTTTTGTTCGATCATTTTATTGGCAACCGTTCTATGTTTTATTTAAAAATATTTTGCTATAGCTTAAAAAAAAAAAAATATCAAAAACAAATGAGAAAAAATGTTTTTAATTAAAAAAAAATTTGCATTTTTCTGGCTTTATTTTTTGGGCATTTAGCCTTTTCTGACCTTTTTTAAAGTCCAATGTAGTCTCTTTTTTTCTCACAAACTGGCAACACTGCTGTATACAGAAAAAAATATTTCAAATTATTTTTTAATAAAATTATTAACTAACTTTATATTGGAATTTAGAAAATTAATTATATTGATAAATAATATAATTAATTATCTAATTTGTTTATTATTTTTTGTTTTAATAAATTGACTGTTATAATAGAATATAAAGAAAAATAAAAGATTTGTCTATAAAAATACAGAAATAAAATAAATTTCCAACAATTTCAGCTTATTATATCTATTTAAAAAAAGCAGTAATAATAAACTCAATTATTCTAGTTACTGATATTATCATTTGGGTGATTAGAGTAAAATCAATTAAGAAATAATTAATATAAGCAATTTCGTAATTGAAGTCCATTTTTACATTTTTCTGTATACTTTCTGTTTGCATGTAAAATATTTTTCATTTAAAAAAGAAAAACGTTTTAAAATGAAAAATTTCATTAAAATTGTTTTAAAATCCTTTTTTTTTTAACCACAAATTGTCGTTAAAAACAATTATAAACTATTTGTATTTTAATTTAAAGTTTTGCAAAATTTTCTATCATAACAATTTCTATAAAAACAAATATATAAAAAAACTAAAACATTTTAAAACTATAATTTCCATCGAAATAATTGTTTAGTTTTTTTTTTTTTTTTTTTTTTCGTGAGCCAACACATGCAAAGTTGGAAATTTTTTCATTAAAAGTTGCACTTTTCAATAAAATTATACGATATTTTTGTTTCAATGGATTCTATCAGACGATTGTTTTTTTAGTCCTATTTGTACATTACAATTTTTTTAGTTGAGGGAATTATGTGCGACCTTTTGCATGTCAACACATTGTAAATGTATTTGAAATAAAAAAGAAGGAAATAGGAAAAATGTATTCTAATCTTGGAAAATCTGCTTTTTAATGCCATGTAATACCAGTGATATACATATGTGCATATGTATGCAGTTGTATGTATAATGTACACATTAAATAAGCTAAAGTGAAACATATACTATGTGGATTACTATTTTATAGATCTATAAATAGTATTATAGTGAATAATATAAAAAAAGCAAATTTTTATTTAAATATTGCCTTAATCTGGCTCATTTTTGTTCAGTAAAATATACTTATATTAAATTTAGCAAAATGGAAAACCTCGAATGATTATTATTCCTTAGGCTTGATATAGTGTAGAAAGTCAAATGAAAATTTTCCATAACTTTACATTTTTAACCCATTGAGGATCAAAGGAAATTTGCTTCCTTGGGGAGTTTTTATGTTATAAATTTTTTTCAAGTAATAGGAAGATTTTTTCTAATTTTTTGTTAGCTTTGTTATTTGAACTTGGATTTTTATTTTTTCATACTTTTGAAGGCTACGCATTATCTGTCAGTGTGATTTTAAAAATTCTTCCATTTTTGAGATCAACGGTCTTTTGTCTGTTACATGAAATACAAATTTACCCTCTTCACCCACTCCTTATCCCTTATGGTTTTATGGATGTTAATTGAGAAATACTTGATTTTTACAAATTTAAAAACTGCTAGGGGTTATGTGCGACAAATTAGAGACTTAACTAGTAGCACATTTTTGTAGTCCAATGTCTTGGCTATAAAATATGAGTGACTAATTTTCTCTATCTATTACCAGGAAACCTAACCTAAAAATTTCTCAAGGAGGCATATTTCCTTTGGTCCTCAATGGGTTAAAAATGTGACGTGATGAAGAAAAACCGAAATGTTCCTGGTGATTGGGATGACTATACCCACAATATCTGCGACATGATTTCCAAGATACTTTTTTAGTGTTGACCTGTGTAATTAATAACGATTGACAAGGTTAACCCTTAAATGCCCCTGGTATCTTTAACGATACAACCATTAAAAAAAAATCCTACGGCCACAATTTTCGTAAAAATTTCTTAAATTAGTTTTATATCGTTTAAAACATAACATGTCTTTGTAAAAGAAATATTTTCTGCTTCTTAATTACTCCGTATTGGCAATATTTCAAAATGAAGTCAAAAAATATTTTTTATTAAAATTAAATAAACGTCCAAAACGTTCAAACGTTCAAAGTGTAAAATCTGAGAAGCTATAAATATTTTTAAACAAAAAAAAAAATATTTCCGTACTTATAACTATGTTCTTTATAGATATTGAAAAATATTATAGTGATATAGGTCGACAATACTCTAGAAATTATAGTTTTCCGGTTGTATCTTCAAAGATACACTAGGCGTTTAAAGCTAAAGTTTGATTTCTGTTACATATCGTATTTTTGAATATTTTCAGTGGCATTTTCGTATATAATAATGACTTTGCTAGAGTAAGTTCACTTGTTTTAGGCTAAGTAATATGGTTTTTTAGATTTTAAGTAGTTTAATAACATTTTTTAATTAAAAAAATGTAGTTTTTATGCACTTTTGTAAAAAATTTTGACTTTTATTCGAGTAAATTTGTTATGTCTCATGATGGCGTATGTGAAATAATTTGTAATACTGAAATTATAGGTGATGATAGTATTTAGGATACATATAATAAAATTGGTGATCTAAATTTTGCTCATTGATATAACACGGAAGGTCAAATGCAGGTGATAAATAGTAGACAATGATAAGAATATAAATCAGAATGATATTGAAATAAACGTGACCGTTTAGAACGATTTTATATGTATATTCAATCATAATAAAAACGTGGGGAATACAATTGATGCAGAATCTGAGTATATTTTTCACAATTCAGTCAAAACCACATTTTTTATTTGTACAACTTTTTTACATTAGTAAAGTATGATGAAATTTTAACGTGGGACCAGTTTAGAATATATTGCGTATATAATTGGAATAGATGAAACTTTGCCCTCTTAGAAAGATAATATAGTGGTGAATTTAGTATCAATTCGGCGACAAACACTAGCAAATGCGAAAGCAAGACCCAAAATTCTCGTAGGTCAAACAAAAAATTTCCGCCTGGCTGCACTTAATACACGAGAGTTGTACCTCAACGAAGAGTTACTTAACGACTCAATAAAACCGTTAAAACTAGTCTGTGTCCTCAAATTATAAAGGACTATAATTGTCACATAGATTGAGTTGAATTAATGAATAGTTCAATGAGTCTTGCTAAAATTCGAATGACAAGAGGAAGTTAGATATATAAAATATCTTTAGGATACAACAACTGTTAATAACTGACAATTGTACAAGAAGGTACATTAAGATAAACTTGGATTTAAGCCCATGCGTCTGATTGAATTTAAGTTAGAAAATGCTTATAAACTATTATCCTGCGATGCACAACATTCTCTCCAAAAAAAGTGTCCACATCTTGAAGTATAAATACGAAAAAAATCGTCAAAACCGGATGTATATTTTGTACGCCCGCCTGATGCCAGATTTGACAGAATTTAATCCAAAATTAATTAATTTTTAAAGTAAAAAAGTACGTAAATGCTTCATAAATTTCATACTTATTGAATTTTTGTTAATCATTGGATTGATATACATTATTTCTGATCATTTTATTACATTTTATAGTAAAATTGATAAAGCTACTTCCTCTGTTTACCAATTTTTCTTAATAATTTTTGTTAGGGGTAAATGCCCAGTGTATCTTTAAAGATACAACCACTTTTCTCAAAATAACTTCTTAAAATTTTTTTTTTTTTTTTTTTTGAAAAACTAAAAACGTAGTTATTATTTTTTCGACATTTTACATATAATATATTTTTTTCATAAAAATCGGTGGTCTTGAGCATTTAAGGGTTAATTTTCAATATAGATGATTATACAAAATCCGATGACATAGAAACGTCTTCTCTCGTTCGGGTGCTTATGAATATGTATATAACAAAAATAGGTTGATGAAAAATATGATCCGACTACAGGTTTTGTTCACAAAATACCATCCGAAGAGGTAAAGGCTAACTACGGGCTCATCTACTGTTCATAAGAAATAACTGCGGTCAATGAGTAAGTAAATCAAAGTACTTCTTACTCTTATATCTTCTTACTCTTATATAAAATGAAAAGACTTAATTTTTATATAAAAATATTCAAAAAGTATCAGAATCTATTTTTCTCTGAATTTTTTGCATTTTATATTACTTATTTTATTCCTTATACAATTGATTATTCTAAAATCATTGTCTTAGGTTTTTCTATATTTTTAAAAATTACAGAAAATTTAAATTTTTATTTTGTTTTCTTATTTCATTTTACTGCATCACTTTAACATTTTTATTTGCTTTTTTTACAAAAAATATATAATTATTACTGTCTACTTTTTATTTACTTGTAGTTTTCTGTTTTTATCAACAATCAACTCATTTAAGTTTTATTCATAAATACTTTTGCTCAAATGTCCACTTTACTGCAGACAGTACTTGAACTTTTAATACCAACAAGAGCAAAACTTTGTTTAACCTTTTAATATGACATTTTTTAAAAACAAATGAGTAAATAAAAATCAAATAGTAAAAAATAAGGTAAATCTTAAAATTTTAAGTATTTGAGTAAAGATTTTATATTTCATTTAAGATAAAAATGTAGTGGAAATAGAAAATTGTATCCATAAATTCCAACTTATTGCAGGTCTGGTAAGAAATGTTGGCAAAAGATTTTGAAACGCTATACATTGGGATAAAAGGGGTCAAATATAGTGCTTAATTCAGAAAAAGATTATATAAATTTTAAAATGATTCGGTCATGGATAAACACTTTGTCAATAGTACCATTTTTTAAGGCCCATAGTTCTGCTACAAAATTGTATGCAAGATCCAAAAATAAAATTATACTTTACACGGCTATGTTTATATGAAATTTTATGTAAATCCATCCAAGCTATTAGATGTTATAGATTTATTTGCAAAAATTTTCGATTCCGCCCTACTACACGGTGGTAAATTCAGGCCAAAAATTCCGTAAATAAATGTGATTTTTAATAAAATTTTGATTTCATTGTAAAACCAAGACTTAAGATAAGATACGATTTTTTCGCTGCTTAGACATCTAGTTTGGAAGTGATATTGTCGCAAACTGGAATATTCTTCACTACTCATTGTTTAAAAAAAAATACGGGTTAAATTCTTATATACAAGTGTGTTTTTCTGCTAAATATATGTTTTGTAAAATTTGCTAAATTTGTTGAGAATATTGGTTTATTGTCAATGTTTTGGTATAAAATACTGGTCGAATTAATTCTCTTTTTGGTACATTTATGGACTGTAGAAAAGTTGGTTACTTTTATCATCACAAACATTTTAAACCCAAACTTTAATGGACTAAACATTCTTTTCAATATATTTCAGAGATTAATTCTAAACAGGATAGTATACTTCTATGTATCATGAGTTAGTATCTACTTGCTACCCTTCTTACCACAACATTTCTAGTAACTGCTTGAAATGAGGTATTTTGTATTAAAATTAATGTTGAAAATATTTATAGGATGAATTATGTAATATTAATGGAGATATAATCAGTATATTATCGGCAAGAAAATATATTTCTTAGAAATTTGAAGTAATTTTTAATATAAAAATCATAAAATAAAATTTGAGTACCTGTAATTAAATTTTTGTCAAATGATGGTCGTTCTAATTAAGATTTTCTAACGCAGTTGGCCCCCTTAAAAAAATCCTCTTTTTGGAGATTTTTTATTTTGAAATCCTCTTTTTTTGACACTTTTTAAAAATTTTCAATGATAACGCTGCAAAATACTTCTTATTCTACTTACTTCTCCCTATCTTGATCATTTATGTTACGTTTTACGTTTAAAATAGAGTATTAATAACTGTTATCAACAAATTTCAATAGAGTTCGTTGTTGCCTATGTCATCGAATATATCGAATTATCTCAAAAATTGCGACCTGTCTTACATGGATGGACAAACGGACAGACATCGTGAACATACACAAGCTTATGCTATATTTATTATTATAAAACAGAAAAAATTATTACGGTCTTTTTTTCAATTAACATAGTTGTTTCATTTTGCTTTGAAATTTAATAAATTTATTCAAGCAAAGATAAAATAAAAATAAAATTTAACTATACTTTTATATCCTATATACATTTTTAATTCATCCAATCAACTATTTTATTGATTCATCTAAACTGGTGTTTAACATAGAATCATCATATAAAATCTAAAGTTACACAAATAAAACTGAAATCTGCCCAATTTCATTTATTATTTGGTCCAAGGTCAGCCCTAGACTTGGAATATAAACTACTTTTATATAAAGCAGTAATAAAACCTATATATTTATATAGCATACAGCTCTGGGGAACATCGCCTTCATCAAACATTGAAAAATAACAGGGAAGACAGTCCAAACTCATAAGAATAATAACAGGTGCACCATGGTACGTCAGCAATTGTAACATCTAAAAGGATCTCAATATTCCTAAAATTCGTGAGAAAAAAGTAAGCTGAACATCCTTACATTCTTGCTAGAAGTTTGTTTTTGTTTTCGTTATCCTTTTTACAAGATAGCATCTTTGCGATAATAATTACAAAATAAATTTATTAATCATCAGTTTGCGCAAAAAATTTTTTAAATCAAAATTTCCCAGGAAAAATTGTATTAGTTCTACAATTAGTTCCAGAACACACGAAAATAGCCTGTACTTACGACAGTTAATACCAATGATTTTTGTTTGAAATTGTCACCTCTAAAACTAGTTCTGTGGAAGTGTTAGCTATCCAGTACCCATTCTATGGAACAGTTCTAGAACTAGCTCTTTAGTCAGTGATTTTTGTTCGAAATTGTAGGTTAGGTTAGGTTGAAAGAGGATCACACAGAACTGTGTGTATTCACAAGACCAATTATGCTGATCCATAGTGAATCCTCAAAAAAAAAAAAAAAAGAAAGAAAAGAGAAATAACAAAATAAAAAAAAAGGGAAAAACAAAATAAAATAAAATATATAGAAAAAAATAAAAAATAAATATATGTATATATATGTATAAGTATACAAAGTTCCTTTAGCTCCACTGTTGCTTATCTTTACAGTCAATCTTTTGATGCCTTGTCAATCCATTCGGGGTCTCGATTGTCTTGTTGCTGGACCTCCATTATTACTTTTTATATGCATCTTTGTTGCCTTAATAAATTTCAAAATCTTTAATGGACTTATCCCTCTTAAATCTTCCAGGTTCTGAAAAAAATAGGAATCAAAACATTTAAATCTATAACGCGATAGTGCAGCGCACTCGCAGAGGAAATGAAATGTATCCTCTTCCTCCTCGCTGCACCATCTGCAGTTGTTATTATCGCATAAACCAATTTTCTTAAGAAAATATTTTAAGTCGTTATGACCCGTAATAATACCTACATACATTCTCAGTTCATTCTTTTCCATATCTAGAACTTTCCTCAATGTATTGTTATCCCTTGGTTTCCATATGAGTTATCCCAGAGTGCATCGGCTTCCACTTTGAATTTATCTCTTATTTTTCGATATATATAATATAGTTCGAAATTGTTACATTCGGAACTAGTTCCGTAGAGCGTTAGGGAATGGTTTCAGAATCTGTTTTTTTATTCTTATTTCTAATGGGCTATTTTCTTAAGGCCACTTAATTTTGTAAAAACTCTTTTTTTAATTTTTGAAATTTTTTATACAAATATTTTAAGTATTTTAAACAGTTCTAGGAAGTCATTCGAGAGCCAGTAAATTATTCTCAGAAGTGATGTAGAAGTTACACAGAATTATTTCTTAAGCACAAGTTCTCTAAAACATTCCTTAACCCTGGAAGGGCTTCGATATTTTTACCCTTCTGAGGGCTTCGTTAGTCGAAACGACTAACACTTACTTTTATTAAAAATATTTAAAGACGTATAATTAAAATGAAAAATAAAACAATTGAGTTTTGGTTGGTGAATTAATTTAAATAAAATAACAGCAAAAATTCCAAAATATTTTCCGCTGTTTTCAAAATATTAAGCAAAAATTGAAACTGACCTCAATATTTGTAATTTTCCAGAGATGGTGTTACATAAGTACCTTTTGTGTTAGTTGTGTAAAAAATTTGAAATAGGCAACATAATTTTTTTTTAAACGTGTGCATCCTACAATTATTCTAACCAAAAAATAAATGTTTTTGCATACTTGTGCATATTTAAAATTTGTCATACTTTTTTTGCATTTTTTTTCAGTATCCCTTAGTAGTTCAGTGTTATTTTTTAGCCGCAGAAGCTACAAATCTTATTTTTCTTGCTTTACCTGGTGGTAGAAGGTTTTTGACATTTTTAAGATGCTTGGTTGTTATATTGGGAGTAGAACACAGTCGATAAGACATTTGTCGCTAAACTAGATCCTTATGCAGTTTTTAAGAACATTTTATAAAAAATGGTTCTTTAATTGTTTTTAACATAGTTTTTTAATAAACTATTAATACAATTAATGTTTAGTTTGATGCAGAAAATATATAGCAGCACCGGTAAGTCTTGATTTAGTGAATATTTCACTGCATATTTGGTCGAAATTATCAATCGCGTCCTTAGCTTTTATTATAGAACTAATAAGGTGAAGTCAATCTGTAATCGTTAGCACGTCAGCATGCCTTTTCTTTTGATATAGGAAATAGAGCTTCCTCATTATCATTGTATAATGTGACAAACAAATATAAATATGTTGTTAAAATTATTATAAATATGTGTTGTTAAAATTATTTCTGGAAGTTTATTGTGTTTATTTTCCTACAAAAAATATATTTCACATTACAGGAACAAATACTAAATACACTGCATTACTTTATTTACTAAATTACTTTATCGCTAAAAGTTCAAAAAGTCACACTAAGTGCTTCGTTAGTCGTTTCGACTAACAAGGTTGCTTAAAATATAAACTTCCAGATCGCTCTCAGCAACATACGCCTTATCATTTCAAGATCTTATTTGTGGCAGGTGTTATACCAAAATTCTCAAAAAAATTTGCAACGAATAAAGAAATATCACTAAAGATAGCATTGTTGTTAGTCGAAACGACTAACGAAGCCCTTCCACGGTTAAAACAAATTTAGAATCAGAATAAAATTCTGCTACATTAGTGTCAGAATTGGTTGTGATACCACTAATTCTGAGGATGTTATTAAAGAATCTGAAGTGGTTCTGATTACACCAGTTCTAGAAATAATGATTTTAAAACATGTTCTAGATTTTTCCTGGTTTCATGTATTTTAGAAGAAATTCTGGAAAAATTAAATTTTTAACTGCGATAAGAACTACTATACTGTATAATAAAGCAAATTAGAATATTTTGAAGAACTTAAATTTTGATAATTACGTAGTGAGTGTACCAAATTTCATCAAAATAGGAGATGGTGAGATATTCGACAATTTGTGGTTTTCTCCCTAAATATAAGTAATTAGTTTTCAATGCTATTCCTTGCAATTCATTTTAACATAATTATTTTAAATTTAGTTTTTAAGATGTTCAAAAAATTCTAAAAAATTCTTATTCAGCACATTTTTATAAACAAATTAAATCAAAAAAATTTAAAACAAACGAAATATTTTCTACATTACTATAATAAAATGTATATTTACTTGTCGATTTCTTTAACAGCGAAATTAAATGAAATTCTTGTTTGTTTTTTTTTTTTTTTTTTTTTGAAATGTATGCATTTTTTGTTGTTATGTATTTGATTTCCTAGAATTCAATTTAACATGTTTTTTGCTACATGCTTTTAGCAAACTTCACATTATTTCAACGAAATTTGTCTTAAGACATGCAAATCCACAAAAGTATAGAGTTCAATGTGAAACCATCATCATCATCATCAAGAACAGTGACATTACTAACATTACGACAAGTATACGAGTAAAGTGCAATAAGCCCTGATAGATGGAATAGAAAAAAATTGTTGTTGTTGGAATAGAAAAAAATTGTTGTTAGAAAAAAGAGAATGAAAGAAACCATAAACAAAATTTTTTTGCCTGCTACAAAAAGTGATTGTGGATTACATGGAATTGATTACGACTGATTTGGCATAATTTAGAATTGTTTTTATATTTGTTCACTGAAGGAGGTTTTGTTCACGCAAAGAAAAAATGTGGTTCGGGTGACCATAAACTAAGAGCAACATACTATGATTGTAATATATGATCTCAGGTTACAATAAGTATATTTGTACGTAATCATTTTTCTGATTCCATTTAATCATTTTCTCATCATTTAATGATTCGGTTTAATCATATTTACAACTTTTTTTTATAATATTTCTTCCCATTTCCCAATTTTTTTATCATTTAATAATCCCATTTTATCATATATATAAACCAATTTTATCATTTAATAATCCCATTTTATCATGTATATAATCCCATTTTATAATATATATAATCCCCTTTTATCATATATATAAACCAATTTTATCATTTAATAATCCCATTTTATCATATATATAACCCCCTTTTTGTAATACTAAATATATTTAAAATAAAGCACATTTATCTGAAATTTTTATTTATTCATTGAGAATATTGAACAAAAATTTTTCAGGTATAAAAATTTATTAATTTTTAATTATAAAATTATAAGTTATTAATAGTTTTTTATATAATATTTATACTCTACATATTAATTTTTAACATATGTTTACATATTCATTGTTTAAATATTATTTACATATTATATTTTATAATATTTACATAAGAATTTAAATCAACAGTTTTATGTTTTCTTTGGTAATGCAAATATAGCCAATAAGATTTGATTATAAAATTTTATTGGCTATAGAATAGATATTAAAAAATAAAAATCCTCATAATCCTGCTGAAAGGCTTGAAAATGTGAGTTAAATCCATGGTTTGAAAGCCTTTGACCGCAAAGATAGTAAGATTCATTAGAGCAATATATGTGGTTTATATGACCAAATAATGGAAGGCCATTTTCATACATTTTAATATGGAAAACCATTCCTGCATATCTCAGAACAGGACATATTTTTCATTTATTTTTTTTATTTTGTGGTTTTATTTCACAATTTTTTAAACTTAGAACACAAATAAATTGAACACTTTTCTAAAAACACACAGCTATACCGTTTGCCTTCTAACAAACTACTGAACTTATACACAAAAATGTGTATTCAATAGTTATGTAGAAAATAAATATGATTAACGATAAAAATACAATAGTTGTGTGAAATCAAATTATAGTCAAAAACAAATATTTTATATTTAAGGAAAACATAAACATATTCAGAAACAAACATTCAACAGTTGTGCATAAAAATACAATAGTTGTGTGAAATCAAATTATAGTCCAAAACAAATATTTTATATTTGAGAAAAATATAAACATTTTCAAATACAAACATTCAATAGTTGTGCAAAACAAAATATGACTTAAAATCAAATAAAAATATTAGCTAAATGGTTGTAGAATTGACTAAATTTGTAAAATTAAGTTAATGGTTATAGAATTAACTAAATAATTGTAGAATTGACTAAATGATTGTATTTATTCATAAATATGATTTCATGTAAACATATTTAAAAACATATTATAATTCAGTGAGCCATATTAAAATTTTTATTGTGGGTAATCATTAAATGATAAAACAGAATCATAAACGTTGCTATGATGATCACAGTATATTTAAATCAACGAGAAAACGGCTATATAATCATTGAATAGTTGTAGTGATCATGCTGTAACCATGTTTTTTCTCTGCGTGTTGCTTTTATGTTTTCTTGGAAATCACATTATTAGTTTTTGAGTTAACAAAAATAAGTAAAATTTTTATATAAGCGTTAATATAGTATTTCCATATTTTAAATAAAGTTTAAACTATAGATTATAACATAGATATGAAGTTCAATTTTCAAAAACCTAAGTCGTTTGTCAAAAAAACCTAAGTCTAAGAATGTGTTAGTAAAAAATTTCATTGAAAACAAAAACAATTGTAGTACGTGTGCCTTTTTTTTCAATTGAGTTTTTTTAAGCTTCATATCTATGTTATAATCTATGATTTAAACTTTTAGTTAATCATTATAATAGTAAAATATGCGGTTATATTACTATTTTTTATTTTATTATTTTCTTTGTAGCTCAACCTCATTTTTTTATACTAAGTAATTAAGTATTAAAAAAAAATAATACCAAATTTAATTTTGCATAAATTATATTTTTATTTTTTTTTTTACAGATTTCTTTTGTACTTTCTCTTCTTTTTCGGAACCTTAAAATGACATGATTTATACAAATTTTACGTGTTGCACTTTTAATTACTGACACAAAATTTGCTTTTCATTCTACAATCTCATAGTTACAATGAAAAGAGTTTACTTACTTATACATACATACACAAATAAGCAGCAAACTTCGTATACACATACATATAAAAAAAGAAAGCAACACACAAAAAGTCCTTGAACACGTTAATAATGAGAAATTTACTAATTGAGCTGTCAACGAGAAAGATTCTTTCTACCACCAGCGACAAAAGAAACTAAATGCACAGCGGACAAATGAACATGCTCTTTTTTGTTTTAATATTATTTTGTTTTCTTTGTGTTAAAAAATTAAAGAATTTTGGTTTAATTTAACAAGGCAGTGACAAAAAGAAAGTTATTTTTGTAATTATATTGTAAAATAGCAAATAATTTTATTACGAGCGTAAAGAAGTTATATGGAGGTGAAATTAATTAGAACAATAGAAAAGTGAATTAAGCAAATAGAGGTAAAAGTAAAACTCGTCACAAAGTTATTTTCAATTAAAAATGTGTTAATAAGATGTTTTTAAAATTATGTATAAGAAATTTAAAGAGCAGCTGGTAACATTAATATTTAACATTAATATAACATTAATGATTAATAACAGAAAATTTATAAACACATAATATTATATTAATATTGTTTATATATTGTTTATATGGATTCCGAAAGTATCCAATGCATTAATTTATGTAAGTTATTATATTTTTTAATTGTTACACTTGATTGATATAAATTTACTTAAATCATATTAATCAAATTGCCGATATCATTCCAAAAGTATGCAAAGCATTTTTATAAACTTGTATAGTACGTACGTAAGGTGTATGAGTAATATAAAAAAGTATTCGCAGTTTTTTGGAACATTAAACTTAAATTTTCTTTAATAAAAAATATCTAAAACTAATCAAACAAATATTAACCAGTTTTATCTACGACCTCATGTGTTTTATACGCATAAAAAAATGTTTTTAAACCGGAAATAAACCCTTTAAATTAAAAAAGTTTGCTCTTAAAATCTTATTTCATCTTGCTTTATTTCAAACTATCAAAAATTCATGCTAAAAATATCTTGATTTTTATTAGCAATTGGTATTTTTTTATTTTTTTGCATTTAAGAGCATAAAAATATTTCTGTCAACTTATATTATAAGAATTGTTAAGGAATCGGAATTGAAAAACATATGAGTAAAAAGAAAATTTTATAACACTGGTCGACAAAAAAAAAAAAAAAAATCCTCCCCCAAAGACGAATAGTTGAACTTGATGCATTTTAATGTGCTTAATGCGAATCTGCTTTCAGTTTTTCCATCAGTTCTGTATTTTTATTATGGGCGTGTCTAATATTTCGCCCATAGTAAGGCCATTACTCTAGTATATTTCCTCATAACTCAAGAACGGTGTGTACGATTGACATAAGTGATACAACAAAAGATGCGTAAAAAATCACCTAAATTTTATTTTTTTATTTGCTCAATAGTTTCGAAGTTATTTTAAAATAAGTGTCCAAAAAAATCTTTTTTATGCAAAATTTTAGATTTTTTGTTACTAAAATTTCTTTTAATAAATGGAAACATCAAAAATATTTCAGTTTATCATCTTTATGTTAAAGCTGGTAATGCTGCGAATAAAATAAGGCATCTATCTTCAAAATTGATGCAAAAATCTTGATTTTATTTACAGTTAAGTAAAAATACCCATGTTACATACAATTGAGTAGAAATACAGTGGTGGGCAAAAAAAATTTTTTTTATTTTTCTTGAAACAAAAATAGGTGGACTAGTTGAATTCTGACGACTTAAACAAGAATCTGCATTCACTTTTTTCTATCACATACTGATTTTTTTTATGGGCATGACTAATATCATTACTTTATTCAGTGGTCACACTATAAAATTCGAGAATGTTTTGTCAAATTTAGACTCTTTTACTCAATTTTGATAAATGATACACCAAAATGCATATGAAAATCTTAAAGGTATGTCAACAATATTTTTTATTCGATCAAGAATTTCAAAGTTATGGATCAAAATTTCCATCATTTTATTTTTTTTTTTTTTCAAAAATGTTAATTACCGAATAACTACGGAAATATTAATGGAACAACAAATTATGTAAATTCAGCTTAAAGATAACTTAAGTCGCTATATATTGGAATTTAATTTGTCTTAACCTTTATGTTTACAACCAAAAGTTTATACGTATCCATACAACCAACATACATATGTATGTCATACATTTTGTATGAAATTTTTGACATTTGAATATTTTCAAGTATTTTTACGATAGAAAGAAAAACACGTGGTATTTGTTAATAATATTTTCCTGTAAGGAATTATATAATTTAAAATTTTTATTATCATTTGCTAAAAAAAAATAACCGTTTTTACCTAATATTGACTGGGTTAAGCTAAAAATATAAGGGTTTTTTAAAAACATTTGAATTTTTCCCACTTAAATAAAATCAGGCTTTCCCATCATTCGAAGGCATAACGGTTTTATTTTTTTCTCGTGCATTCAAATTTCAGATTGCGTTTCCCATTCATTTATTGATCTTTGAAAAGTACCTGTAAATTTTACTCTTGAAAATTATTCCTATATGATTTGTTTATAATTTTTGAAGTGTTTTTTATGATAGAATTTTGATGTTTTTAAATTTTTATGATTATTTGCTAATTATTTACCTAATTTTGACTGAGTGTTAATAAAAATACAAAAAGAAAGATCTAAAAGGTTTTATAGTACCCTTGAATTTTTTCCCATTCAAGAATAATCCGGTTATCCCTTTATTCGAAAGTATAACGGTTTCATTTGTTCCATGTGCATTTGAAAACCTTTGCATTTTATTTATTGATCTTTGCTAAGTACCTGAAGAATTCACTCAATCAAATTATTTTTTATGAAATTTTTTGAGATTTTTACATTTTTATGATAATTTCCTAATTATTATATAACCGTTTTCACCTAATCTTGAATGAATGATAATAAAATGCAAGCACAAGACTAAAAAGGGTTTTTGTAAACTAATTTTAAGTTTTTCCAATTCAAATGAAATGGTACTTTTGAGATGCACCTGTTGTTGGTTTTCCTACCATTTGAAGCTAAAGCAATATTGAAGACAAAGAAGAGTACATAAGTCGAATGCTGGAGGAAGTTAGAAATACAGAAAGTGAAAATGAGCAGGAACATTTATCAATAGATGAAGATGCTAAAGATTACATGAGAAATGTAGATGATTCAGATGCAAAGGAAATACAGTAACCAGAATATGATCCTACATATGACACTGATTCGGATGAAGAAATGGATGCAGATGCACTTGAAGCCTCAATAAACACATATATTGGAAAATATGTCATTTCCTGCAGAACGAAAACGTATGTAATAATTTCTTCACGAGATACAATTTGGCCTCTAATTTGATGCTGGACTACAATTTGTCAATTTTGGGAACCGTCAACAAAAGGAGAACATTCGGATGTGGCTACTTCTGCTACAAATATTATATACATATGTATATGGAAAACAATCCACAATTTAAAACTTCAACAAATCGTAGAAGGTTATTCCTGTTGAAGCTGAGCGAATAATAAACTGTAGAGAATATTAAAAAAAGTTACAAATTATGCAAAATTTTTGCACTAAAAGTGGAATCGATAGCATGTTGGAAGGCCCAGTAATATTAGGAGATGAATATTTTTTTATCCTAAGACAAGAAATTCGAGACATTAGTGAAAGAATGAAGAATAAAGTGAATTGTTTTATGTGTTCTAGAAGAAGACCAACGCGAAAGGCATGTAGGAAATACCATAAACCAGTATGTGCTGAATATTCAGAAGATATTAAGGAATGTAAGGACTGCGCAGCCTAAACTACATTTTTTTTTTAATTTATTATTACATACATAGCTTTATTTACTCGTAGTTTTACCAGCTTTGAGATAAAGATGATAAACTGAAACATTTTTATGTTTTCACTTTTTAAAAGTAGTTTTAGTAAAAAAAAGAAATCTTGTATTTAGCGTGACACTTATTTCGAAATATCTCCTTAAATGTTGATTGGATAAAAATTTGATAGTAGAACGACTTAAAGCCAATTTTTTTCCACATAATTTGGTGTATTATTTATATAAATCGTGCATACCGTTCTCGAGTTATAGTGAAATATACTCAAGTAATCGGCTTATTTAGGACGCAATATTAGACATAAAAGAGATAAAAAAAAATCTGGACCTGATGGGAAAAAACTGAAAGCAGATTCGAGTTAAGCATACGGAATTCCATCTAGTCCACATATTTTTAATATTAAAAAAAAAAAAAATTGTTTGTCGACCAGTGTAATTAGGAAATTATGTTGGATGCAAAATATTTCTTTTAACGTTAGTCAATACTCGTGGTACCCGGGCAGCGTTACCGTTGAGAATTTTTAAAAAGTGTCCAAAAAAGGGGATTTCAAAATAAAAAGTCGCCAAAAAAGGGGATTTTTTGAAAAAAAGGGGCCAACTGCTTTAAAACCTAAAAAACTCTTTAAAATTTGTTTATTTGATAACAACAAAAACAAAAAATTTAAGAAAAACTACAAAATTCAGTTTTATTAATAACAACACTCCAGTCTTTCAAATCCCCTTCGGAAAAATTTAAGACAGAGCACATGGATTCACAAGTATTGGCTTAAGTCTGTAAGACAAACTACCTTTTATTATTGATAATTTAGTAAAAAATACGTTCCCCGAAGAAGGTTGAAATATAAATTATGATTCATCGAATCTTTTTTTTTATTTGTTCAATCCAGTGCAAAAAAATTCGGCATATGATGATATAAATAGCTGTTCATAAACTTTATTATTATTTTTAGTTACTAACAATTTCAGTTCATTTATAAATACTCCTCGGTTTTTTTTATCACTATACTATGAAACAATCTCAAAATGATTAATTTATTTGTTGAAATTAATATATAAAGGGTCGATATATTTGAAACAACTCAGTTGCTAGTCATTTAGCGCATAGTCTTAAAAAGTCGCCATTTAGTCGCCATTTAAAAAAGGGGCCAAAAAAGTGGCCAGGTGGTTGAAAAAGGGGCAAATGGCGACTAAAGTCGCCAAACGGTAACACTCTACCCGGGTACAATAGTGTAATTTTCGTTGATTTTTCAGGAGTGTTGGCAAAGCGTCCTATCAAGTTTGGAGTTACAATATCGAAAGTTTACCTTCCTTAGCAGAAATAATATGAAATAAATTTCAAAATCTTGAGCATTTGCGTGATATTTTAGAATAGGAGGTGGTTATTCAAAAAATGAAAGGAATTCATAAAAACCAAAGTCAATGCGTTGAAAGATGTAAAAACGGCTGAAAAGTGCGCTATCATTGTCATATTCATAAATGCTCAAAACAGTGATAATTCGAAAAGTTTTTAACTCGTCACATATTATCCTTTATTACTCTTTCCTAAATAAACTAGAAATTTAAAAAAAAATGCTTACTTCTGAAACTAGTTTTCCTTCAAATCCTATCTATCACGTACATGCTTTTTCACTAGTTTAAGCAAAAATTCAGTTAAATTTTAACTTTATATGAATCAAAGAATAATAAAAATTAGATTTTCAATAATAAATAGTGAAAAGAAAAGTTAATTGTAGTGCTAAACATAAAAATTATATGGGGGTACCCGGTACCATGGGTATTGACTCCCATAGGTATCAACTTTAAAGTCATTTTACATATACACCCAGTTAGTAAAATTTAGGTTTTTTTAGTTTTTATAATGTATAAATACCTTAAACATGATGATCTGAAGTTTCGTGGCTATATCTTTATTAATAAAGAAATGCGAGTACTTTAAAGTTAAAAAATTATTTTTTCAAATCAACTATATTTGGGTAAAAATGGGAATGTTGGGCTAAAAGGGAAATTATTAAATTTTTTTTTTTTTTGCTGCATAAAAGTCCGACAGACCATTTTATAAATAAAAATTATGATAACAATTATTATTTATTTTACAACATATATTGCTTTGTTTTCCGACTTCCTTCAAAACATATTGAATAAAAATTTAATTTTGTCTCACTTTTTAAAATACATTATTTCTAAAACAAACAAGTGAGAAAGATACAGTCTGTCAAGCCCGACCATATGATTGTCATTGTGCACCAAAATTCGGGAAGGGGCCAATTGTGAACCTATACTCATATAAAATGTAAAATAAAACATACGATTACATAATATTACATCGATACTTACATTCACATGTATTTATGCACTATTGGGTGACTCCCGAAATTTGGTCTTATATGGGAGCTATGGTAAATTATGAACCGAACCTCATAAAATTTTTCACTGTCATATATACTAAACAAAATTATTTGTGTCAAATATAAAGTTCTAGTATGAACTTTATGGGATTAATGTATTTTAATGTGATTTTCGCATGAAGGGTTTATGGACCGATCATTGTCGAAATATGGCATATGAATTTATACTTATTTAAGTTTCATTAAAATATTCCTATTTTTAAGGTATTTATGAATACAAAAACTTTATTCCGGGAGGACATTTTTAGCGCAGCAAGGTGGGCCGACCATGACCAAATTCAACAGGCTTTGTCCTTGTGCAAAAAAAATCTTATATAACAAGATTTTTTTCTCTGGGTTATAATATCTGCACAGACACATATACCAAACACACTTATAGTAGCGTAGGGTATAAAAATGATAATAGAAAAACAAATCTTTATTCGATTTGGCAAGTTTTTGGTAAAATAATATTTATAAATCAAAAGGCTAAAAAAATTATTTTAATTTCGGTTTATTGTTACACTAAGGGAAAAAATTCGGTTCAAAATCAACAACGGTTGTGCTCACATTGGTAATTTACGGTAACAGCTTTTTAATACCTTTCGTTAAAAAATTTAATAGAAAACATATGTAGTTTAACAATTTGATACCGAAATGGTTTTAACTTGGTGCCAATTAGGTATCGATTTTCAATAAGAATTGAACACGCAGTGTTTAATTTAAACACATACGGTGAAGATTCACTATTGACACAGAATGGTATCGTTTTCAACACGTATGTGATTGATATTTCTCTGGATGTAACAGCTAGGATAATGTGGATTTTTTTTTTTTTTATAAAATTTTTATAGAAATTTAAAAAATTTAATTTTTAAAATACGATAAAAACATAATAAAAAACTTTTTAAGTAAAGTTTATTTGCTGGCGCTAGAAAATCAATAAAGTTGAAAGTTTTATAGATAAAATATGATTTTGAAATGTAGTTTAAGAAATTAAATTTTTCTTTATTACCCATACACCAGCGTTACCGTTTGGGGACTTTAATCGCCATTTGCCCCTTTTTCAACCACCTGGCCACTTTTTTGGCCCCTTTTTCAAATGGCTACTTTTTAAAACTATGTGGTAATTGACGAGAAATTAAATTGTTTGAAATTAATTTCAACAAATAAATGCATCAATTTGAGATTGTCTAACAGTATAATGATATAAAAGTCCGCGGGGTACTTATGAATGATCTGAAACTGTTGGTAACTGAAAATAATAATAAAGTTTTTGAACAGGTATTTATATCATCATATGCCGAATCTTTTTGGACTGGATTGAAAAAATAAAAAAAAGATTAGATGAATCCTAATATATATTTTACATTCCGCATAGCAATCCCTGGGGAAAGTGTTTTTTTTTTACTAAAAACAGATTTTAGTCGATTTTTTGGATTCATGCGTTCCGTCCTAAATTCATCCGACAAGGATTTGAAAGTCTGGAGTACGAGTGAAGAACTCGAACAAAAGTACAGAAGTTTAATTAATAAAACGAGGATTATATGGTAACTATTTTTGTGAATTTTTGCAATAATAAAAATTGTTTTAAAATAATTATAAATTATTTTGCTATTAATAAAACTGAATTTTGTAGTAGTTACAATACAAAATTTTTTGTTGTCGTGTTTTTTTTTAGGTTTTAAAGCAGATGGACCCCTTTTTTCAGAAAATCCCCTTTTTTGGCGACTTTTTATTTTGAAATCCCCTTTTTTGGACACTTTTTAAAAATTCTCAACGGTAATACTGCCATACACCATAATACAGTGAAACCTATAGTGCTGAATATGGTTCATCCTATTAGTTTTAATCTTATACATATATTAAAAGAAAACCTGTTTACTTAACATATTATTACGTATTAAATTCAATATCAGATGAATTAACCCTAGAATACTAATGTACATTAGTTTAATGTATACATTTTTTCAAATCGTTATGCATAAACATAATGGTAAACATTTTCAGAAGTTCTTTCATTAAGTCTTTATAAATATATATTAAAAATAAAATAATTAATTTTTTAATGCCTATATATTCTAAATGCAAATATAAAAAAAGTTACTACGTATCGTTAGTATTAATAGCTTAAATTTCTATGTAAATTTACACATTGTTAGTATTAAGGACTAAAAAAATATCTTTAATATCTAGGGTTAAACATTTAATGACTCAAATTCACAAATACAGAGCATTGATAGCGAGTTTCATGGTTAGCCGGGTATTGGATTATCACACATTAAAAATGTGAAGGAGACGCGAATTCTTTTTTTGTGACGCTTAAACAAAGTCGCATTTCCACGTCTATGGTCTACAGTTTATGTTGCACCCTATTTCCTTGCTTTTGTGTGAATCCAAGTATTTCTAAAACCAATAATGATGTACACAGAAAAAAGTTAATAAATAAAAGTTATTAATTAATTTTTAATTGATTTTGCTCCAATCATCAAAATATTAATATCAATAACTAGAATAATTGATTTTATTATTAATACTTTTTCTCAAATAGATATAATGAGCTGAAAATTGTTGAAAATTTACTCAAATTTATTTTATTTCTGTATTTTTATAGAAAAATCTTTAATTTTTCTTTATATTTTATTAACAACTGTTTAGTTTTTAAAAACAAAATTGTAAACCAATTTAGAAATTAATTATATTAATAACTAATTGTTATTAATATAAAATTAATTAATAATTTTAATAAAAAATAATTTGAAATATTTTATCCTGTGTAAGTATTTTCTGTTTAGAAATATATTTTTTTAACTAGCCCCTAATTAATTTGTTAAATATGCAGCTAGAGATGAGTATTTCTACAATTCTAATAATAATTGTAAAAAAAAATCATCATTAATATGTTATTATAAAGACAAGAGAATTTTTTTATAAATAGTGCGCCCGTAATAGGGTTTTGAGTTCCTAAAAGGTTAGTGTTGCAAAAACTCAATGGTCATTAGGCGTTAATTTTACATCTGCTATACAAAAACGTATTTTTTTGCTATGGAAATTTTAAACTTGAGCTAAAAATTTTGTTCAGAAAAAATGGTACGATTTCTGAAGTTTCCCAGGTCTTGTATTCCGGAACCAAAGATATCTTGATATCTAGATT
Organism: Protophormia terraenovae; assembly: GCA_951394005.1. NCBI lineage: Eukaryota > Metazoa > Arthropoda > Insecta > Diptera > Calliphoridae > Protophormia > Protophormia terraenovae. Next base: position 94,283,186 of record OX596076.1, read on the forward strand.
TTCGGAATTTGCCATTACAATTATAAATGCCAGTTTTGTAAAGTTATCTCAACAGAATCGGGCAGAAGTCGAAAATGCGTTGAAGAAAACTTAAAGGTGAGTAAAAAATAAAATAGAGTTTAAAAAGAAATTCACCCATTCAAACTAAAAAAAAGTAACCTATAAAAAATTATTAAAAAACTGATTTAATTTTTATAAGCTGAAATGAGTACAATAATTTTTTACGGGCAGTCCTCATGTATGTACTGATTATACTTCTGCAAAATTTCTCTCACCACCCTTTATTCAAAACCAACACTTACTTAAATAAGGTAATTTAAAAGGTATTCATTCCTCTGCATATCATTAATTGATATGACCTTTCCATATAATAATGTTCATATGTATGTATGTATGTATACTAAGAATAAATATAATCTTTATAAATGTGATAAACATTCTGCTAAATAGGAAAAAATTCTTTGTTTTACACAGTCACTACAGTAGAGAGAAAGCAAAATATAAAGAAGAATAGCATTTTAAGTCAACATTAATATTACCAGGGCCATTAACAGGATATTAACAACACTTGCACAAAATAAATACATACACAAACAAACCATGATTTAATGCTGCTACAAGAAATTTATTATGTGGTTTTTTGTTGCTTATAAACAAATTGCCTTCAATGCATTGCATTTTACTCAGCTACAAACCTACACATTTACACAGCCTTTAACATTATATTACCATTCTTTTCTCATTCGTTTGTTTCGTTTCTCACTTTCATTTCATTATCGTATATATTGTTTGGCTGTTGTTTCTTAATGTTTTCGGCCAGACAGAGAAAGTCGAGAAAATAAACACACGTATTTATAAATACTTATACATATATATATCTATGTAAGTGTATATGTAATATTTAAGTAAGTATGAGAGTTTTGCCTTTTTATTTTATATGTAGTAGGTATGTATGTATGTACAAATATTGTTTTAAGTATTTGTGTGTTTGTAAGTATGTTGTACTTTACACTTGCGGTAAACAGTTACTAAAAACAATAAACATTTACAAGGTTGAACAAACAACTGTTTTTTATGACTCTCTCCCTCTCTTAAGTGTTCATGAATGTGTTTGTGTGCTGAGGCTTACAATGTTTATGTTTGTAATCGTAAGTATGAGTGTGTGTGTTTGTAAACAATAAAATTGCTTTTGTTTTAAATGTAGACATGTTGAAAAGTGACGAAAATTTCAATTAAAAGATAAAATTTATGTTTATTTTATGCTGGGGTCAAAAAGCCACTCGTAAATGAAATGTTTAGATTAACTAAAATAAATCTTTAAGTCAAATGTTACTTTTAAACGATTTAGAAGAAATTTGTTTATAAGATATACATAGATGGAGCTAAATGCTAAATTTAGAAAAACGATCTTAAAAAAAAATATATATATTTCTGAGCTACATTGCCTATATAAAAATGAATATATGTATATTAGAGGTTTAAAAAAAAGTAAACCAATTCTAACAAAAAAAAAAAAATAACTGTAAACACAGTTGAGCTTTTATTCATGTTATTTTAAAAAATATGAAATATTTTATTAAAAACAATTAATAAGTAATTTTTTTTTTTTAATTTTAAAACTTGAACACAATGATCAGAGAAAATTTTAATTGTTAAGATGCGGTACAGGAATAATTGCATCGATATATAATTATCATTGTAATAATTTTTTTTTACTATGAACTAAATAAACTGGCTTATAAAACATTCAATTTAAGTCATGAACAAATGTACTGTTCATGACTTAAATTGATTGTTTTTTAATTAAGTTGCCACTTCACCATATGGAGTACCCAGCAGAAACTTGGTAATGACATGTAATTACGGATGTAGTTACTTTTTAATGACAACAACATACTGTCAGCATTACATAAAAGTGTTTAGTAACTAATTAATTATTTATAACCCGAATGTATGTCAGGGTTCACACGCAGTAATTTTTCTTGCCGTAATTCTGACTTCGTAGGCGAGAGAGGTAAAGAGAATGTAAAATTTTATTATTTTCTTCTCCTCTATCTTCCATAAACTCAGAATTGCGGCAATTAAAATTGCTGTGTGTGAACCTCGACTAAATAATTATTTATGATCAAATTTTTTAAAATATAAATTTTTATTGATTTTTATAATACAGTTACCAATTCATATATTTGAAGAAGGGATACATAAATGAAAGGCAACATTTTCGTATGAATTAATTTCTAATCTAAAATAGTTTATTTTTATTATATTTATTTATTTTAATTTCATTTTTGGTTGTTGTTTTTTAAATTAAAATTTAAAAAATCTTTTTACAACAAAGCGCTATTTAACAGCCTGAATGTAATTAGTTATTGTAATGACATCTATGTAATGTATATGGTAAGTAGTTGCTTCTAATGTCATCACCGTGTTAAAATAATAACACGGTGATGCTATAAGGAGTGAGATCGAAAAAATCTTAACACACATTTTGCCTCATAACTTTATTCGGAATCAATATTCAAAATTGTTTTTGATCTTGTTATCATAAAAAAATACTTCAGTTATTATTTTTAATAACAATCATGTTAATTTGTCCATATTTTCATCAAAATAAGTGACGAAAAAGATTTACGTCCTACAAGTTATTAAAAAATTTCAAAAAATCCAAATAGGTCTTACAAATAATTGGCCACAGAATTAAATGTCGTCCGTAAAACCGTTTCTAATGTTATTAAACAGTATCAGAAGAATTTGAATATTGATGTGAAACCTAGCTCGGTAAGTAAAAGGACCACACGATATTGGGAAGGCAAGAAAATTTAAGGCATATTGAAAGGAACTCCAACCACATCTGGTAGAAAATAAACTCAGTTTTCTCAGTGCTTCGACTATTTGGTGTGAAAACTTAAAGCTAATGGGAAAGTTGATAACATATAAAGTTCAAAAAATTCCAAACTAGAATTCTGCAAAAAAAAAAAAAAAAAAAAACAAATTACAAGCCAAAAATAGGACTCGGAATTTAAAACCAAATTTCATACAAAAATACTCAATTTGTATAATTGACGAAGAAACGTAGGTGCTGGCAGAATCTTCGCAGCTTCTGTGTCAAAAATTTATATTGCTAATGCTCGAAGCAATGTTGGAGATAAGTTTAAGATCCAGAAGCAGCAAAAAATTCTTACAAAATTCATGGTATGACAAGCTTTTTGCAGTTGCGGTAAAACAGGAAAGTCATTTGATACATTCGGATCTATAAATAACAAAATATGCATAAAGGAATATTTGCAAAAAAGACTTCTTCTTTTCTTAAGAAAGCACAACATCCACATATTTTTGGACCCATTTGATATCATGTCACTACGGTAAGAAAGCTTTGAAGTGGTGCCAAATCAATAACATAGTTTTTTTTACCAAGAGGGGTCAATTTTCCAAATTGTCCATAGCTTAGACCAGTTGAGAGATATTGAGCTCTTGTGAAAAGTAAATTTAAGAGCACAAAAAAGGTGTCCCAAAATACCGAAGATTTTAACAGAAGATATGCACACTGTTCCAAAAAAGTGACTGAAGCAACTATCAAATCTCCAAAGAAGGGGTTTTGAAAAATGATCCACAATTTTATAATTATTGGTTATAACCATAAAAATTATATATTTCTGTGATCTGTGCTAAATTATCAAATGATTAAAAAAATAATGAAAACTCTAAGATCAACCGTTTCCAAGTTATGGAATATTATGTATGTTAAGAATTTTTCGATCTCACTCCTTAATTATAGCCTTGTGCTATTATAATAGCACAAGGCTTAATCAAGGATACAAATATTTAAATCGGATAAGGAACAAATTTTCTCAAAGGTTATATATCTTAAGCCACAATATATCTGCTCTTGAGGGGTATGTTGGGTCCCCTTTTCCCAAATTAAAAATGAACGCTCCTCCACTACACTTACGTAAAATTTTTTATAAATCCACCGAGCTTACTCGAAGTTACAGGTCCTTTATATTTAATCTTGTATGTGCCTCCCTATATACCCAGCAAAAACTTTCGTTTTCATATAATGAGTTAAGAAGCTAATATAATGGCTCTTCATTAGTTACACATTAGCTTAGAGACATCCCACATTTATCCAAATTAGAACGACAAAAATACGTAAATAAAAACTTATTAATTGAAGTAATTTTTTTTTTTTCGCATTTATTAGTAAACATATCATATATGGTAGTATACTACCCGCCCATTTTTAATGGGAATGTTTTAGGCCTTATCTATTAACAGAATATACAATTACAGATCAATATCTTCACAATTGGATTTTTGTCGATCTAAAACTGCCAAATGTGACACTGTTCATTGTTAGGCTTATACTCTCGTTTTGTATAAGAACGTATAATAATTTTAAAATTCTCAGAAAGGCATGTAATGTGATTTTGTCGTTAGAAGAGGTAGTTCAGTTATGTCCAGGGTCAACTTACGGGATCTACGAACCTTAATTAAGAACAAAATTGCTTTACCCTTTCTGGGGTTTAATATACAGTGTTTCTTTATTCAATAATTCTGTGTTTTATTTATCGGTAACAATAAATTATGACAAATACTTTTGTGTTAAATAAATTACTAGCAGTACGATTATACGTAGGGATTCCTTCGGTTACTTCTCAAGTAATTCGTAGAAGCGGATTTGAAGATTCGGTTCCCCGGGTATTATGCTGCAAGCAGGATCATTGATGATACTTAGAGATATTTTATGAATACAGATTTAAATAATACAGTTCTTATAAACTGGATTACAAAATTTAGACTTAATATAATGAGAGTAATAGGCGATACAATTGGCTTTGCCAAAACCGATGACCGAAGTCACGATGCCAAAATTAACAACCGAAGTTGCAGTATCGAGATAGACGAATTCGCTGTGTCATAACTGATGACCGAATTCACGGTGCTAACAACCGAAGCGGGGACAGACGATTATTCGCTGTTAAAAACTGTCAAAACCAAATTCACGCTGCCGAAACTAGCAAGCGAAGTTGCAGCGCCGAAACTAACAACCGAGATTGCGGTATTGAAACTAACAACCGACTTCGTGGTATCGGAAATGACCACAGAAGTTTTAGCTCTGACACAGACGGAGCAAAGCCGTTGAGTCCAAAACGAGCAACTAAAATGCTGTACAAGGTATTTCTCTGACGTTCGGACTAATCCGACTACCCGGGGGATTATTATGTATTTCGATTCGAAAAGAAAAGCTTTCGAAATTTTATTTAATATACAAAAGAACTTTCTTTCGAATCGAATTACACAATAACCCCCCAGAAAAACAGTGACTATTGTTACTATATCAATTGTCTTGGAATAAGTCAAATTATATCGTAATATCAGCTGTCTTGTTTTTTTTTGTCAAATTCTTCTATAGCTTGAATTGCAACTATACGAGTACCATACAAAATTAGAGTTCTTATGATAATAATTATATAAACTTAATGAGAATTATTAATCCCAATAACATTCTTAGAACAACAATAAGGGAGTTCACAAATAAGGTAGAATAATAATGAGGTGTATAATATAATATAACGAATGAATAAACAAAAAAAAAATAAATAAAAATAATCCGGATAGAAATAATAAAATTTAGGTAATAACATTTCATGGCATAAATTCATTTAATAGCATACAACTTCTTAACAGGCACCTTCACAAAGAATATTTTTAATGGAAAAAAGGTAAATATTGGGAGGGCGTCTTTAAAGTCCCGACTTTAAAAGTAATATGAAATCATTAAGTCAATATTTACTAAAATTCCAAATCATATTTCTTTAAGTGTTTTAAATCGTAATCTACAGGATATCGGGTAAAAGTGATTTTTAAGGGCGAAAATGTAAAAATTATTTATTTTTTTTTTTTTATTTTACATTTAGTAAAAGTGTTGGTCTACAATTGGCCACAGATCTAATATAAGTCCCCTTCCCGAATTTCATTTGGCTTAAATATTTATTTTATATAAGGTTTGTTTGGTACTAAAAATGGGTTAAATAGGTTAATAAACAAAAAAGTTATAGACCAAATACTGGAAACACAGGGTGTTTGTTATAGCTTCATTTCACACTTTTCTTCTGATATCTATTAAACAAAAGCATGTAAATCAAAGAAATTTTGTACAGATAGTTCCATATTCAAAATAAACTCGAAACTCAAAACAGATTGAAGATATGAAAGTGGCATTGATTTAAATTTCCACATCCTGAAGAAATATTATTCTAGGTGATTATAATGGCGATTTTAAGAGAGAGAAAGTTCAAATTCAAAATACAAGCTCAACTAAACCTGAGCTTCCGGTATGAAAAGTTTTAGTAAATTGTTAATTTAAATTAATCCTTCTTCATTTTTCTGAACTATTTTTCTTATAATTTATAACACATTTATAAAATAGTTATTCACTCTTAAGACATTAATTTATAAATAAAGATTTTTTAACACCAATCTCTATGTTTATTATGAATAAATAAATCACATTAATAAATAATGACATCATAAAAAATTTAATTAAATAATCCGACAGAAAGAGAACATTTTGAATTTATTTAATCTTCTTGACACATTATAAAACAAATTATAATTAGTTCACGCCCTATTTTTGTCTTCATGTTACTTTTTTTTTAATATGAACAAGTGTTACATTTACAAAACAAACTAATTTCGATTAAAATAACAGATATAATCATATATACATTCGCACACAAACAACTGAATTCAACATTAAGTGTGCAACTCCCAAACTAAAACCACTAAACTAGTGTGTCATTTGATACTTGTCAAGCCTTCTTTCTCCGAGTGCACTGGGAAATGTTATAGAAATGAAAGCCACACAAAACAAACGAGAAACAAAACGGACATAGACAACAAATAAAAAAAAGAAAAAAAATTAAACGTTAAAAAAGCAACATTAAACTAGAACATGGATTTCACTCATCTAGTAATAACAGCCACACTAGAAACATGGTTGTTGGCTATAACTGACTGGCTTCGTATGTTCGTTCCTTCGTTAGTTAGTTCGATGGCTGGTTGGTATGTTTGGTCAGGATGGCATAGTTTAGACAATAGTGTAATGCAAACCGAGAAATAAAAAAAGACTAAATAAAAAAAATAAATAATAATGAAATAGAAAAATAACAAAATTGCCAAAAGGGTTTTTGGCTCTGTGCCAGAGTATATAAGTAAGCGGCAGCAGTAGCAACAACAGCAACAGTAGCTATGAATAAAAGAAAATACAACGGAAATGAGAGGCAGAATTACAATTTCAAATAAAACAATTAACCACGGTATTTAGAGACGCAGAAGGAATAAAAAGTATATAGTAGGAGATTCCAAACCAGATAAAGTCATAGATACTAAAAACACACACACACAAACAATAAAGCCAACAATAATATGGCTGCAAAGTAACCAAGGAAAGAGCTAGCCAAGTCATTAGATGTTACTAATGTTGCCACCAAAAAGAATGATAAGAAATTATTTTCCATTTAAATACTTTCATTTTAGTTTGTAGCAAATATTTTTTTGTGTTGTAAAAATCTTAAAAGAAAAAAAAAAAAAAAAGAAACAATGCAAACAAAATATTGCAAAATGTTCATTAATGAAGCAGAGCTTATTTTTTCTTCCTAGCATTTGTCTCCACAATGTAATTTGCATAACTCCTACCTCCAAAATAACAAGCAATGAATAAATTGTTACAGCATAAGTATTGTGCTCATTGATAATGAGTCTTGGATTTTGTGTATGTATGCTGTGGAATTGCATGGATTTATATTTTCTTTTTTCTAGTTTATATCATGAATACAATGAACTTATTTATGAGTTAAAGTGTTGAATAAGAAAATAATTACTTTTTCATATAGATACACATGCATATAGACATAAATGACTACATTTGTGAACTTTTATTTTTATTCATTAACCTTAGGATTACTATTTTGGTCTGGCCAGACCGAATTTGACTTTGGAGTTCGATATCTTTTATTTTAAGCAAAAATCAAAAAATGATGAACATGATGATATATGAACATGAATTTTAAAAACTATCATGACGTGTTCTTGAAATTATAAGATATCAGAATAAAACAGAATTTATCCAAATTTATCAGAAAATTATCTGCATCCAGTTTTGAGTATAAGTTACAGAAAATGCATAATTAGTTCAAAAAATTACTTCTTGATGCTAAAATATGTGGGAGTGGATATTATATATGCTATAAATGTCGCCTTTTAGAAAAGATAGAGGATGAATAGGAAATAACGTCTTGAAACGTCTTTCTTTAAAATCGAGATAATGAACAACTGTCAAAATATTTAAAAATGTTAAATGTTTTAATTATTATTATTATTTTTTTTTCCAATATAACAGTTTGGCATTGATAATACTATTTCGGTGGACACAAAAGTTGAACATTCCAGATAGGGGCATAGGTATACCAAACGTGGCATTAAATAAACTGCGGTATTTTGACTAAGTGATTGGTATCGTTAAGAATATAATTTTCTCTAGATTTTAAATATGTTTTAATATTATAACCCATCGAACAATTTTAATGAAAAAATATAGATTTTTTTATTATCATTATTATTTTAAATACATGCCAAAAATTGTACCATTCTGAAGTTTATTCAACAATGAAGGAAATTATAAATTTGAGATTTTTTTTATGCATACCATAGAGTTGCCTCCGTTTTTGATACCCCTAAAATCTTATAAATAAAAGCTAGTTGTGCCAAACTTGAACTTAACGTTAAAATTATTATGTGGTTTATGCACTTTAAGTGAATTTCGGGAAGTACTTTATATGGACACTGTGGTCTAGTGTGGACCAATTATTTGAAATTTGGTAGAGTAATTTATGGTTACCAAACAAGTGGTATTTCAAAATTTCATCAAAATCTGACTTTAAATATGTCATATATAATCATTTAACTTCTATTCCGGGAATATCTTTGCATGAGAGCTAGGTGAAAATATGGACCGATCATAAAAAATTTTAGTAATATTTTTTTTTGTGTCAAAAAAACCATTCATGCCAAATTTCATTCAATTATTTTCAAAATTGTGAGCTGCAGGTCTAAGAGATTCAATGATCCATCAAACATTTCAATATGGTTTAAAATCGAAATTCGCAAAATGTTAAAACAGAATATATAAATGAACATTCCGATCTTTAAGGCTTATGTAATCGGTATGGATAATTATGGATATTTATGTTACATTTTTGCTTTCAAAAATTTTAAAGCTTTGAAAAAAAAAAAAAAATATAGTAATTATATTATTTTGATAAATTGTCGACTTGACGACTGCATTTTAATGCAACATTTTTTACACTTATTCTTAACATAATTTGCCATCATAAATAGAAAGAAAATCCTTATTTCTATTATAATATCAGATTATATTTTCTGACTCTAATGTGTATCAAAAAACAAAATTATAAGTTTAATATTAAATTTTTCTTTCACTTTGGACTTCAGTCACGACCACGCATTAGCGTTGACCAAAAATACTTTTGGAGAAACATTGTGTAGAAAAATTTCCTCTTTAAAGTTATATAGAAATTTTATCTAAACTACTGCACTACATGTCAAAGCAATAAATGTGATGTAATTCTTCGGCAGCATCATTTGCAGTATGGGCATCTCCCCGCTGAAATCGCAACCATACCAGGAACTTCAACAACAGTCGCACCTGGGCAGGGACCGTAACCGTTATGTCTTTTATTATAAAAATCAAATAATAACTAATATTTTTTTATTTTTATTTTTTCGGGCAGAATTACGGGTTATTTTTTTATTTTTATTTTTTTTTCATCAAAAATAATTTATATCTTTGATTTTAATTTTTTCGGGCAGAAATAAAAGTTATTTTGTGATTTTTAAGAGAAAACAAAATCACTAAAATAAGAAAAAGTAAAACGCAAAGATACAAATAGAAAAAATATACTCCTAAATGAAATAAACGCAAAAAAAAAAAAAAAAATAAAAAATCCAAAATTAAAAAAAAAACAAATCAAAAAAGAAATTATCTATTAAAACCCATATAAACAACAAATTAATCAAATTTGATGTTTCAGAAAATGACTTCTATATCTGCTCAAAAAATCAAAATCTTAATATAACTGTTATTTATGCTCGAAAAAATAAAAATCAAAAATAAAAGTCATTTTTGTGAAAAAAATAAAAATCGAAAAATAACATTTATTTCTGTTCAAAAAAAAAAAAAAATATAAAATAAAAATTGTAAAAAGCATATCACTTTATGAAAGTAGATTCCATACAGATCACAATGATTTATTTGAATCAGTTTTTCGACATTTGGATGCTACTGATTTTTTTTATTTTTTTTTTTTTTTTTTGTTAAAAATTTCAAAAATAACAGTTATTTTCCGTCCCTGCACCTGGGGGATATTTGTATGTACATTTTACGCGAATGTTATTCCCAAGTAGTTAGCACAATCTCTGTAGAAGCCATCGACTGAAAATTGTTAAGAGTTTAATACGTTTACACAGAAAAAAATATTACGGTCTTTTTTTCAATTAACATAGTTGTTTAATTTTGCATTGACATTTAATAAATTTATTCAAACAAAATTAAATAAAAATAAAATTTAACTATAATTTTATATCATATATACATTTTTAATTCATCCAATCAACTACTGGAGTGATTTAATTAATTTATTAATTGGGAATTTTTTTCTGTTTTGTATTTTTTACAGTTTTTAGTAATAGATATAATCATTTTGGTGAGAGGTGCAAATTTAAACAAGTTTATAATTGAATGAATTATTTTCATACATACATATTTGTTAATTGGTGACTTTTTTCTGTGTAACATATTGTTTCAAGATAACCAATAAACTTTCTTACATTTAACTTTCTCCAACTAGTTATTATAAATGTATGTCTAATACAAAAAGAACAATACAAATTGGTATATATTTTTTAAACTTTCTCATGCAAAATTTTAGATTTTTTTGTTACAAATTTTTTTTTTTAATAAATGAAAACATCAGAAATGTTTCAGTTTATTATCTTTGTCTTAAAGCTGATAATGCTGCGAGTAAAATAAGGCATGTATCTTCAAAATTTATGAACAAATCTTGATTTTATTCACAGTTAAGTAAAAATACCCATGTATACATACAATTAAGTAGAAATACAGTGGTGGGCAAAAAAAAAAATTAATTTTATTTTTTCTTGAAGCAAAAATAGGTGGACTAGATGGATTTTGACGAGATAAACCAGAATCTGCACTTATTTTTTTTTTTTTTCTATCACGTATTGATTTTTTTTATTGGCATGAATAATATCATCACCTTATTCAGCGGTCACACTATAAAATTAGAGAATAGTTTGTCCAATTCAGACTATAACTCAAGAACATTTTACACAATAAATGATACAGCAAAAGATGCATGCGAAAATTATCTTCTAGGTATGTCAACAATATATTTTTTTTAATTTTATTTTTTTTTTTTTTTGCTGCTAATTACCGAATAAAATTAGGAAATATTAAATGAATAATAGATAATTTAAATCGCTATCTACTAGATTTTAATTTATCTTAATTGAACAAACGGTTCTCGAGTTATAAGAGTGTGACTGTCTAAAGGCGGGGTCGTAGTAGTCATGCCCACATAAAAAGAAAAAAAAAATGAATACGTGATAGAAAAAAAGTGAAAGCAGATTCTTGTTATTAAGACTTAATTGTAGTTATGCATGGGTATTTTAACTTAACTGTGAATGAAATCAAGATTTCTGCATCAATTTTGATAACACGTGACTCGTAATTTTACCAGCTTTGATATAAAGATGATAAACTGAAATATTTTTCATGTTTTCACTTTTAAAAAGAAATTTTAGTAAAAAAAAATCTTCAATTTAGCATAAAAAATTTTTTCGGACACTTATTTCCAAATATCTCCTAAACTATTGAGCGGATAAAAATTTGATAATAGAACGACTTAAAGACAATTCTATTCTACATATTTTGGTGTATCATTTATATAAATCGCGCATACCGTTTTCGAGTTGTAGTGAAATATACACGAGGAATCGGCTTATTTAGGACGCAATATTAGACACGCCCATAAAAGAAATCTCGATCTGAAGGGAAAAAACTGAAAAACTTTCATATAAACACCAATATATAACAATATATCGTCATACATTAGCCATATATAAAAGTATATTATAGTTTTTAGCTGGGACATAAACAATTTAATATATTCAAATTACAAAGTTCAACAACATAACTAAATTATAATTTTTCATGAATGAATTATCATATATGTGTAGAGTGACCCAAAGGATTTGTTGACAATAAGCTATTCTGTCTACCTTACGTCGTGGGTTTGACTCCACCGGAGACTGGTTTTTGTACGATTACGAGCGATATTCTTCGTTACTGTACTATGTTAAAATTTGATTATAATTTGAAACTGAATTTTCAAATTGAAATTTTCGTTCGACATAGAAAAACAAGTAATTAATGTATTTTTATATTTTTCCCACTCTTAAAATATATAATTTTAATAATATAAATGAAAAGGTTGATAAAAATTAACCTTTCCAAAAATCTGATCTTAAGTAATTGATTACATATCAAGTTAAAAGTAAGTAGTTACTAATCTATTTTCATGTAATACAGAAAGTATGTTGTTATCATTGAAATGATATGGGTAGATAAAAACTATATGAAAAATTAATTTAAATATAATACAAACAAAAGTTATTTTTTTTTTATTTTCATCAGGATTTTTATATAAAGTAAGTATACAAATTCTAAAAACAAGCATAGTATGGATCAATTTAAGTATGAATTCGAGCTTTAATCAAGCTAAATTTTATCACAATTAGGATTGATTCAAGACATACATTTGTTAAATAAAGTAGATTTTTGGATTAATTGTGATCTGAATATGCTTACATAAGTCGCTTTTATGCACAATTTAAGTATGGATTTAAGCTTAAATCAAGCCAAGATTTCTAAAAAAAAAAAAAAAAATTGGAATTAAGTTAATCCAAAGTAGGCTTAAATAAATCTAAAATTAAGAACTTCTTCCCATTCATAAATCAAGAAAATCCTCTTGGTTCAAGAAAATTAGTATTTACCGTACTTTACACCGCTACGAATTGATATAAGTACGGATTACTCAGTTGATTTTTTGAGTGTATATAATACAATAACACTCTCAATACACTTACTCATATTACTGTAAAAAAATAAAGCAACAATGGATATATTTAGCATCAAATGTACAAGTGCTTAGTAATTATTAATTTTATAAATTTTACATAATAATAATGGCATTAAAAATTTATAATGGCGTTAATGTGTAGACAAATTTATCAACTTAACAGCCTCTATGGAAATTGAATAATAAAAAAAATATGGCAAAATGTTTTTATACCCTATACCACAAAAGGTAGTTGGGGTATTATCAGTTTGTGCTGATGTTTGTAACGTGCAGAAAAAATATCCCAACACCCACCTTAAAGTATACCAATCGATTCAGAATCACTCTGATTTGATTTAACGATGACCGTCCGTCCGTCTGGCTGGACGGCTGGACGGCTGCCTGGTTGTTTGTCCATGTAAATCTTGTGCACAAAGTACAGGTCGCAATTTTGAAGATAATTTGATGAAATTTGGCATATATGTTTATTTTGGCATAATAACAAACGCTATTGAAATTAGTCATGATCGGACCATTATTTCACTTCGCCCCATACAAATGTCTTCCCGGAATAGAGTCTTAACATTTATAGATATCTTAAAAATAGGAATATTTTAATGAAATTTAGCACAAATAAGTTTTATAAGCACAAATCTGTTTGGTAAATTTCATGAAGATCGGTCCATAATCCACCATAGCTCCCATATAAACCCCTCTCCTGAAAATCACTAACGAGCATAAATCCCATATTAATATTTGACACAAATAAGATTTATATAAGTAAAAACAAAATTATGTGGATTAGAATGGTGGTCGGTCTTGACCGACTATACTTTTCTCGTTTTTTTTTTTTTTTTTTTTTTTAAATCGACCAAATGGGAAATAAAAAAGGCACAAAAAAAAAAATAATAATATGTTTTAAGGCTTCTTATAAGACATTGAAGACTGAAGTTGTCTTTTTCAATTAAAATAAAATGTTGGTTTTACTTTCACTTTTGGCTTCTAATATATTTTCTTATATTTACATTAAAACATCTTTGAGTTTTGGCATTGCTGGTACTTCTTTTTTTAGTCCTGTTTTTTATAGTCAATATAAATAATAAATTTTATTGATACATATTCGCATACAACAATTTATTTTTGTAAGTATGATACATGTTGTAACATTCCCATACTGCGTATGATTGTCATCGTTATTGCCATCGCCATCGTCAACTACATCATGATGGTACGTTCATTTGCTATTACTGTACTTGCTACTGTTGCTATTGCTATTGCTGTTGTCGTCAACATATCCCTTGATAGCAATAAAAATTTGACATATACGTGACACTTTATCTGATGACTACAGTATAAAAATAAAATGAATAAATAATACGAGAAAAAATAAAATAAAAATTTGGGTTTTTGCATTATTTTTTTCTTTTTCCAAACTCATGCTATATAACCATGCTCTATATTTTGACATGAACATTAAACTTGTGCAGTATAAATTTATTTTACATCAAAAAGTGGATTAGTAAGATTGCTTGAAGTGCACAGTAAATTATTGACTATTAAAATTTAACTTCTTCAAAGAACATTGAAATAAACTCTTACACTACTTGTTGTGAAAGCAATTTTGTGAGAAAATTAAAACAAGACATTTTTAAGAAATGAAAGTACTCAAATACACAAAAAAAAAAATTAACATCATTAATTGAAATTGAGATAAAAAAGTATCTCAATATAAAGTAAATATTAAATGCTGAATTTGTCATCATTTGTGACAAATAAGAAAAAATTTAAATCTCATTAAAATTGTATACACAGAATTTATTTATACCATATCTTTTTTTGGAATCAAAATGTAAAGCTTTGAAACTATTTTAAACAAAAATAAATGTAAAATATTTTATAATCAGAGTAGGGCAACAAGTGGTTGCTCTGATTCCAGTTTTAAAAGTCAGTTTTAATACAATTGTTCAAATGTAAGTGTCGGAGTTTTAATGCTGTTTAGTTTAACGCAATGTTAATTTTTGTTTCAATTATCTGTCATACTGAACTGAAGTCTGGGACTCTATAAATGGTAATTGAGAAGACGTTTTGGAATAATATCCAATATGTTGTAGCAAATGACTTTTGGAGTCCTTAACTATAATTATTTAGGACATCCTTTCTAATTTCCCAGCTGCTGACCAAACATTTCAACACAAATGTCATTATATTCGTAAAAGTTCTGCTTTTTGATGTTCCTATTTTATAATCATGATAAACAATCACATTTTAGTTTAAAGGAATGTATCAAGGACTTAACGTGAAATACTATTGTAAGAAACGTTACCAGCATCGCCTTCGACACGACTATCACTATCATTTTCAGGCCGTTCGATGAAAATCCTTCAAGCATATTCATAATTATCACTTTCAAGTTCTTCCAAGCATCATTGATGCACAATTTTTCGGAAAAACATTTTTTTTTTTTTTTACCAACAACATTACATTTCTTGACAAAATTTTCAAAGGCATGCACTACGAAACAAATTTCCATGTTGGGCCTGGCGCACCAATATGGTAACGCAGATGTATAATCCATAAAAATCAGGATAAAAACATTTTATATATTTTGTTGATTTATACCAATATAATATAGTACTCCTTGTTTATATAAAAATCATGAAACATTTTTCTGAAAATATACACTGTGTTAAAAAATTTATGAATTACTTTTTCATATCGTAAATTTTTCAAATTATTAACAATAATTTTTTTAAGGGTTTCAAAAGGGATCATTTGCCCTCCAAACACATAATATAAGTGGCCTTCCAATATCCTAATATTATTAATAAGTTTCCATAAGATGAAATGTAATTAAAATTTTCTCAAAATTTTGAATATTTTATGTGCTATATAGCTTTTATCTAACCGTTGTTTGCGTTACCATATGGCTACGCTAGGTGAATTTGGGTTAAACTTCTATACTTTTTAGCGAAACTGAACGTATGGACTCACAAGTGTTGACTTAAGTTTGTTTATTTTTCATTAGTGATAAAGTAAAAAAAAAAAAATTTCCCCATTGCATTGTTATGAGGAATGCAAAAATATAAATTAGGATATATCGAATCTAATTTCTAATTTTCCCAATGTGGTTCAAAAAGATTCGGCATATGATGATTTAAATAGTTGTTCATAAACTATTATTATTTTCAGTTTCTAATTGTTTCAGTTCGTTTATAAATTCTCCGTGGTCATTTATATCACTATACTATGAAATAAGCGCAAAATAATTAATTTATTTGTTGGAATTAATATGTATATTCTATTCTAATAACACAAGAAAAACTGAAGAACTTTTTTTTAATAACAGAAGAAAAACACCGTTATAAAATTATAGCAATTTTTCATTTCCAACTGTGCTAGTTCTATTCTGATGACGAGGAGTGTATAAAACATTGTACACAGAAAATTTACCTTATATTTTTACATAAAAATTTAATTAATATATTTAAACAAAAATAAAATTAAAGAAATAGCAAAACAAAATCCAAGTAAGATTTTTCTTATTTAAATTTTTAATTCATTCAATCATCTACTTGATTAATTTAATAAATTTTTTTACTGTAAAACTCGTGTTTTTAATTTTTTACAGTAATGGATAAGTCAAAGGTCAAAAATAGAAGAAATTACAATTTTTAAGGATTTCTATGATATTTAATGGATATATAACTGAAGGTTACATAACACTAAAAATGCAAGTTTAAACCTCAACTGAGCCAGGGGTCTGCTTTTTTTAAACGTCCTTATTCATATACATATTAAAAGAAAATTTTATTGATTAATATCTTGAAGATGTAAAATTACAATTACCTCATTCTTTCAAGCAAAACCATGACAAACTGTCAAAATTAAACATAGAAATTACTGCATCAAAATCCATACAAAAATAAATTATTTTCATTATGTTTTCCTTACAAATTGAAAATTTTTCTAATTTTGACTTTTGACCTACGTATTTTAAAAGTTGTCCTAGTCCAATGTTTTTAAAAACTTCAGAATGTATTTCTCGACATATGTTTTACCTTATTACATAATAATTTTGTTTAGTTTGAACATCAGTTAACAAAAAAAAACAAAAAAAAATTGACTTTATAAATGCAAGAAATATCTTTTTGCCAAAATCCACAGAATTCAAACCGAAGGTACGTCTTAGTCATACAAGGTATTGACCTAATTCTTTTTTAATTTTATTTTCTATAGTGTTGTTTATAAACCTGCAAAGTTTCTTTTTTTTTAACTGTTTTGAAATTTGTTTAACAAACCTTTTTCAATTTTTTTAAAGTTTGATCTTACCGACATATAATAAAATTTTTCCCTTAACCCAAATTGACCTAGCGCACCCATATGGTAACGCAAACAACGGTCAAATAAAAAACTATATAGCGTAGAAGATACTAAAAATTTTGAATATATTTTAATTACATTTCATCATATGGAATCTTGTTAATATTATTAGCATAATAAAAGGACATTAATATTATATGTTAAAAATAAGAAAAATTAACGACATACATTTTTTGACACTGTGTTAATTTTCAGAAAAATCTTTTATGATTTTTATATAAATAAGAAGTACTATATTATATTGGTATAAATCAATAAAATATATATAATGCTTTTATCCTGTTTTTTATGGCACAACATGAAAATTTTTTTCGTAGTACATTTCTTTGAAATTTTTTTAAAGAAATGTGATTTTTTCAGAAAACTTTTTTTTTTCCGGAAAAAAAAAAAAGATTTTTTGATTTTGATATCTCGGATACTAAACGAAGTCGCTAGCTTGTATTGGAGCCTAGAAAAGCCGACAACAAATACGATTTTTTGGGAGTATCTTCGAGTTTTTGCCAAATTCTCAGTTATTTATCAACCGATTTTGCTCATTTTTATTAGCGATTTTCTAAGAAATATTTCCTACAATTGATATATAAAACATATATATCCAATAACTGCTGCTTTCTAAAAACAGATTTCAACAGACAGAAGGACAGACGTACATCTTTATATCGACTCCTCTATCAATAAGGATCCAGAATATATATATTTTTTGGGGTCTTAGATGAATATTGTATAAATTATAAACGGAATGACAAACTTATATATACCCTTTACACCTGTGGTGAAGGGTATAAAAATGTAAACAATTTTTAACCGAGCATAGAAAGGTGTTTGGATTATTCTGCGGAAACAAAAATATATTTTTCAGTAAATATGGTTCCAATTGAATTGAAAATAACTATTTATTTAAACATTTATCAAAAAATTAAAAATTTCGTTGTACACTCCTTCTAAAACACATTAATGGTCTGGGGAGTTAGGGTCGAAATTCAAATGTTGGTAAATTTTGGTGCAGCCAAGTGGAGATACATAAAAATCTTAATATAAAATTTTAAAAGCAACAGCACCCCAAATACATTACATTATAGAGTCATTCCATTTAAAACCAACCAGCTGATTTTCTCACCTCTTCCGAATTTGATAATATTTGGTACAATTATTATTATTGTCAAAAGTAAGACTAATTCAAAATTTCAGATAATTTCATCAAGCGGTTCGCGAAATATCGCGGTTTGAAAGTGCAAAATAGCTCAAAATATGTACAAAGTTGCATACACAAAATTACAAATATCTTTCGAAGTATTTATTATACAAGATTTATTGAGATGTCATATTAAAGGTCTCAAAATTACCATTAATATGACGTATAACATGACTTTTTTCTCAACATCAAAATGGTCCATATCTCGCGGTTTTTCGTTCGCGAGTAAATATCTCGAAAAGTGGTCTTTTTAAACATTTAAAAAAAAATATATGTTAATGATGAAAATGTTTTCTATAACCGTGGAAAGTGGCATTCTGGGACTCGCAATATTTAAGGAGTTATTGCAACAAATGTCATAATAAATACGAAATATTTATTGCAATTTGTAATTTATGTTTTGTGCAACTTTGTACATATTTTGAGCTATTTTACACTTTCAAACTGCGATATTTCGCGAACCACTTGATGAAATTATCTGAAATTTTGAATTAGTCTTAGTTTTGACAAGAATAATGATTGTAACAAATATTATTAAATTCGGAAAGGAAAAGTCAAAAATTATAATTTTTCGTGTTGGTTTTAAATGGAATTACTCCATAGTCTTAATCGCCACTCCCAGCTAGTACTTCAATAAGTAGTTTTTGAGTACGAAAAGAAAATTCATTTTACGTAGCTCAGTTATCTAGAATATCAAACAAAAAAAATATTTTTACTTATCAAATCACTGTTGATTTCACCAGTTTACCTTACTTCCTTTTCTTTAGCTTTCACACCACATTTTGAGGAATATAAATCAATTACTGCCAATACTCTAAAATAATTTTATACTCGTATTGTTTTGGTTTTTTATTTTCCAGAATATCTTCTTTTCTTTTTTTTTTTTTGTTTATTTCATGGCTACGTGAGCTTAAATCTAATCAAGCAATATTGTGATAGGCTTAGATTACTCATTATTTTTGGCTTCAACCTAAATTTCTATTGTTATTGCAAGTACGATGGAAGCGTTTGTTTGTCCTTGTTCTATATTTTAGCTTATTTTTTTATTACTACTTTGTTTTTGTCAATTGATAAAGGTGTTCAAATACGAAATGAAATCAAATAAAACAAAATTTAAAAAGAAAGTGAAAATAAAATAAAAAACTTGTTATACTAACGACAGTATACCGTAATCACTACTCGTGACATTATCATGATAAAAATCTTTTAGGGGAAATCCATCACAATAAATAATATCACTCATTTTGTGAAGCATTTTGGGAGGAAGTCATCAGAGATCTATACGAAGATTGAATTTATGTATTTGTGTACGTGTAAGGGAGGTGTTTGTTTGGTTATGGGCTTTTTCATAGCAAAGGTGTTGTTGTGGCAGTAACATTACAAAATTCTAAATTTTTTTCTTTTGTTGTTGTTTAGATTTTTCTTTTGTACATGCTTGCAAATAATCTAACTTGAGGTGAATAATAATAAGTTGTTGTTTTGTTATTTAGGTGTTTTTTTTTTTTTCGTACACTTTTTTCAGGTTGTAAATCCAATATAAACGTGTTTAGAATTAATGTAATTGTTATATTCACATTTACCAAAAAAAAAAAAAAGAAAAAAAATATAAAATATTTTTGCCACATACTTTTACAAATCCTTGAGGTAAAGAAAGGAAACAAATAGTGTTAAAAGTGAAATTTTCTGGCGTGATAATGTTTATTATTAATCAGCATGATTTTGTTAAATTTACACAAAACTTTTCTATTACTTTAAAGTTTTTTTTTTTTTTTTTCTTACTTGAGTTGGGGTAGGATTTTGTTGAAAGTATTTTGGGTTTATTTTACTTTGGTATTCCCTAGGTGTTGCTTTATTTTATTAATAAAGAAATATGTAAATTTTTCTTGAATATTTGTCAGCTTATTTTGTAAATAAAATTGAGATCAAATTAAACCTAAAATAAAAACACTAATTTAGGAAAATCAATTTAAAATTATTTTATTAACTATAGAATGTCAGACATGAATTTACTCTATGAATTTTTAGTTAATAAATTTAGAAAATTTTAAAGTTAAAAAAAAAAAATATATATATAGTATTTTAAACTATTTTGAACTAGTTCTTTACAGTATTAATTTCTTTGCAATATCCATTAGCATAAAATAATTATTTTTTCCAATTTCTTTATTTTTATTTTACTTAAAATTTATTTAAACATTCACATAAATTTTTTCACCTTTTATCACTCTACCATAAAAACTGTCAAACACTAAAGATTGTTTAAAAAAATTTTATATTTTGTCAAATATGCATAAATTTTAAACTGTCTTTATACCCTTCACCACAGGTGTAAAGGGTATATATAAGTTTGTCATTCCGTTTGTAATTTACACAATTTTCGTCGGAGAGCAAAAAAGTTTATATTTTCGGAATCCTTGTAAGAAGCGATGACGATTGGACCATGTCCGTCCGTCCGTGTGTCGGTTGAAATGGCGTTTATGAAGCCCACCGATAACTGACATATATAATATGTATGTCAAACGATCGGAAATGCTTTCGAGAATTTTGCTATTGGAATTCAGCAAGATAGGTTCATACAATGCGGAGATATGTTCAAAAAACCGGTTTTTTGAACCGGTTTTCCAGTTTCTGAAGCCTCTGTATACACTACGGACTTCGTTTTTACAAAGAATTCTCGGACATTTTTTTCTGAATTTTTGTTCTGAAAAAATGAAATAAATCAGTTCAGTAATAACTGAGATATCGGACAAAACGCATTTTTTATTTTTTGAAGCCTTGGTTTAAGCTATAGATTTTTATTTTTATACAGATCGGTCACAAATATTTTTATAAAATTTCAGTTTTTTGAATCAGGAAGATCGGTTTATAAATGGTGGAGATATGCTTTAAAAACCGGTTTTTAGAACCGGTTTTTTAGTTTCTGAAGCCTCTGCATATACCAGGGACTTCGAATTTTTAAAGGGGGCTCGAAAATTATTTTCTGAATTTTTGTTCTGAAAAAATTAAATAAATCGGTTCAGTAATAACTGAGATATCGGGGAAAACGAATTTTTTATTTTTGAAGCCCTTGTTCAAGCTATAGATTTTTATTTTTATATAGATCAGTCATAAATATTTTTATAAAATTTCGTTTTTTTTAATAAACCAAATTCGTTCATAATCAACAGAGTTATGGCCCAAAAACAAATCTGTTAAGAATATAAATACATACACAAACATGTATATTAAGCATTGTAATGACTATTAGTGACGTTTTTTGTTTTTTGTATAGACAAGTAGTTTAGTTAGAAACAGCAGTAATATTATGAATAACAGTGTTGTTGTTGTTCTTTGTATATGCAGTCTGTACAAAAATAAATAGATATGGAATTGTAGTTGTTTATTTTTAAAAACTAAAACATATCTGTTAAGAATATACATAAATACATACACAAACATGTATATTAAGCATTGTAATGACTATTAGTGACGTTTTTTGTTTTTTGTATAGACAAGTAGTTTAGTTAGCAACAGCAGTAATATAATGAATAACAGTGTTGTTGTTGTTCTTTGTGTATACAGTCAGTTTGTAAATACAAAAATAAATATATATGGAATTGTTGTTGTTTCTTTTTTAAAAGCAAAGCCTGTTATGATTGTTTTTTTTTTTTTCATATTCAAATTTTCGTAGTTTGAAAAAAATTTAGATTTAGAAAATATGCAAGCATACGTTAAGGCGAAAATTTTATTAATTGTCGGTAATATGGTAATATGATGTCGATAAGATGGTAAGATGGTAATATGGTGAAGGGTATCAAAGATTCGGCACAGCCGAATCTTTTTTCAATTTCATTTTACTGCAATTCATTAGTAGTCTCATAAACATGTGTCACATCTAACCAGCAAAATTTTAGTTTATAAATATTATACATATACATACGTATATAGTAAAGTACTACCCAGTCGGAAAAAGAAGGCCTAAAGAGGCGTTCCAAAATGCTTTATTTTAGATCCACAAGGCATGCCACTTGCATTCCAACATTATTTCTCTTTTACATGGCGTGTCATTGTATTCCCTTCTCCCTTCCAAAAAGAAGAGAGAAGGCAAGGACTCTTTAATAAATAAATATGCTCTATTATATGAGAAGTGTTAGCGTTTGGCGACTTTAGTCGCCAAATGCCCCTTTTTCAATCCCCCGGACACTTTTTTGGCCCCCTTTCTTAAATGGCTACTAAGTTGTGACTTTTTAAGATTATGAGCAAAATGACGAGAAAAAAGTTGTTTGTAATATATCGAACCATTTTATATTAATTTAAACAAAAAAATTAATTATTTTGATATTGTTTCACAGTATAGCAATATAAAGAACAGCGAAATATTTATAAGTGGACTGAAACTGTTAGTAAATAAAAATAATATGCCGAAACTTTTTGGACTGGATTGAGAAAATAAAAAACAGATGCGATGAATACTTATATCCTAATTTATATTTTTACATTCCTCATAGCAATTCCTCGTGAGAATTTGTTATTTTTTTTTTTTTTACTAAGTTAGCAATAATAAAAAATAGTTTGTCTAATAGACTTAAGTTAATACTAGTGGATCTATACGTTCAGTCCTAAATCGGTTCGACGGGGATTTGAAAAATTGGAGTTCGAGTGAAGACTTCGTGCAAAAGTACAGAAGTGTAATCAATAAAAAAAAAAAAAGAAGTGTATGTCAGCTATTTTTGTGAATTGATCTTTATTTTTGTAATAATAAAAATTTTTGTTAAATAATTATAAATCAATTAATTTGTTAGTAATATAATTATATTTAGTAGTTTGTCTTAAAACACATAATTTTTTGTTTTTATCAAATAAAAAAATTTTAAGGATTTTTTTAGATTTCTAAGCTGGCCCCTTTTTTTAAAAAAATCCACTTTTTTGGCGACTTCTTATTTTGAAATCCCCTTTTATGGACACTTTTTAAAAATTCGCAACGGTAACGCTGTATGTGAGTTTGAAAAAGAATTTTTAAAAAAATACATGCGGACTACCATCTTTGCCGACACTTAAAATAAGACTAAATAATTTTGAGCTTTGTATGTCTCGCAATTACAATTTTTTCTGTTTGTAATGAGAAATTTTATAAATGAGTAATGGATATTCTTTTTAAGGAAGGCGAGGCATTCTTTGAGGAATTTTTGTAGAAGGCAAAATAGATTGTGTTTAAAATTTGTTCGGAAAGATGAAGGCCTGCAGCGAAAAAGCACTAATATATTTTCCTGCTGGTTAGATGCAAAAACATATACACATACATACATACATACTTTCATACATACATACATACATACATACATACATACATACATACATACATACATACATACATACATACATACATACATACATACATACATACATACATACATACATACATACATACATACATACATACATACATACATACATACATACATACATACATACATACATACATACATACATAGAAACTTATTTTAAACTTGCAATAAACCATAAGTTTGTGACTTGTGTCTGGGCCACAGCTTATAAGTATCATATGAGCATATGAGGTATTAAATAAAGTACCTGCTTGTTCAAATGTTAATGTCGCCTTTGTATACATATGTACATATGTATGTGTGCAATTTTGTGGGTAAGTGTACAAGTGTGATGATAAGCTTATAAAACTAATGCAGCGTGCAACATTTGCTAAACATCAAAGTACTAGAGTACAAGTTTTAAGTTTATAAAATGTTTGTATGTATTTCTTTTTTTCAAAAACTTATTCAGTCATTTGGAATAAAAATATATTGGTAGTATGTCAGTTAGATAAGATTAGAAGGTATTATGAGACAATTTATTTAAACAAAAAAATAAAAATAATTAGATTATATATCGTTAATGGTTTCGTATAATGTTTTATATTTCAGAAATTATTCAACTAGTCCAAATTCCGACTGTGATCCACCCAAAGATCCTGGGGGTCACTTTCGATAGCCGTTTTACCTCCTCAGCTCATGCCATTGCAATCACGCATAAATTGCGTGGTAGAAATAAGGTCCTCAAAGCGTTAGACGGCAGCACTTGGGGTATGGATAAAGAAACCTTATTGGCTACATATAAGATGATTGGTCAGTCAGTGGTAAATTATGCTGCTCCAGTATGGACTCTTTCGCAGAGTGACACCCAGTGGAGAAATATTCAAAGTTTCCAAAATGCAGCCTTAAGAATCTTAACAGGCTCACCACACCACCTATACGAGAAAACGAAGATTCGTCAGGTTAAGGAACACAACGTAATGCTAAGTCAACAGTTCTTTGTGGGATGTCATCGGAGGGTTCATCCAAACTACGACATCACACAGTTGGAGACTCCCCCGAGGCATGACAGAAAAGACCTTCGTATATACGAGGAGAACATACAGAGGTATGTGCAGGATCATTTTGATCGCTCCACGTATATGGCAGCTTTAAACGACATTCATAGAGACGCTACAAATTCCACGGTTGCAAGCTACCGTATGAATGTCGTACTTGGAGGTCGCCCACCGCCTAACGCAGACAATGAGAAGAACTTGAAGCGGAAAACAAGAGTAGTTCTGGCACAACTAAGGTCGGGATGTAGCAATAGGCTTAAAGTCTACTGGTTTCGCATAGACCGTGCCGTTCCCAATATATTCCCAGCATGTGGACAGCCAACCCTAATTCACTCAGTCCAATGGTTTTGTGAGTAGAATTGGCGCAATTTCTTGGCCTTGACCTTCAAGCAGAACCTCCTGATTAGAAAATTGTAGCTGTTACAACAACAACAATGAATCTTTCTGGTATGAAAATGAATTCATTATATGATAAAATTCTGGACAAATTCAGTCATATTCATAATGAAACAGGCAGGATTCTGGTCTACATTAAAATGGTTACCTAGACAGGAGGCCTTCGGCCGAACGCAGTGGTATTCAAATCTGCGTTTATGAATTTATGTTTACATCTGAGTCAATTTATCGATGTCCATCCGTCCTTCTGGTCTGCTTGCTAACTGTCTGTCTATTTTATCTTTGTGAACAAAGTAACGATTGCAATTTTAAAGATATTTTTTATGAAATTGGTATGAAGCTTATTAAAATTAGTTATAATCGGTCCATTATTCCACATTGCCTTTATACAAATGTCCTCCTGGAATAGGGATTTAACGGCCATAAATGCCTTAAACATAGTAATACTTTAATGAAATTCTATGAAAATAAATTCTGTGTATCATAACTGACCATAGCTCCTACCTCTGTCAAATAATTATATGTGCAATATTTGTTTTCTGGTTTTTATATATTCCAAGAGTGATATACATTTCTTTAGTTTACAATTTTTTTCATTCTTACCTAATGTCTCTATTTACAAATTTTTGGTTTCCTCTTGGTATTTAAAGTACCGTTAAAATAAACACATCATTCTCTAAATTTTAATAGAAAATAATTATATGTGCAAGTTGAAATTTTTACTCAACAGACTGACATGAAGTCCACAGTTTGAACCGTTTAACCAATTAAAGTTAAAATTAAAGTTATTTGGGGAATATTTAAAATGATTAGACCTAAAATACCAAAAAAAATTTTTTTTTTTTTTTTTAATTTATAGCCAAAATATGTCACCAGGTCATGAACTGTCATTTGAAGTGCTGAAATCATTAAAGTAAGACGACAGTTTACGTAAAATTCCAAAAAATGGTGTATACAGAAAATGTTTATCATAATACTGTTGAAAATTTTCAAAAAATCTGAGAAATTGCTATCATTCTAGGAGCGGTAACCCATAATCAATTGCTGATTAGCGGGGATTAAGGACATTTTTCACAGAAAAACAACATGTGTTACAGAAAAATAACGGCCAAATGAACGGGTTTTAATAATTGGACGTGAGCATAAAATAATAAAAGAGGTTTTAGATTAAAATTATGACCTTTGGGTGGCAAAAACATAACTAATAGAGCGGTACAAAAATCCACAAGCAGGATTTTATGATAAATATAATTTTTTGGTTAAAAACTTTAATTACACCATGAGTTCATGTACATAAGGGATGAAAAATATTATATTTAAATTATCCAAGTGTTTATCAAAAATATTACATGGGTATTCGACGTCTACAAAAGACATGCTTGAAGCGTAATCATAGTGTCGAATCGCATATAATATATGTCAATTTTAGTTCTAGATGAAAATAGTTGAAAATATTTATTGGACGTAGCTAAATTAATTCACAGCACAACATAAATTTACTGGACAAAAAATGTAATAGGTTCGTTGATGAATTTCCTACAAAAATTAGATTTTTCAGTAAATTAATGTGAAGATGTTACTATATGGGGCCTCAAAATCGGTTTTTAAGTCACAAAATATTATATTTCTGCAGCGACCAGTAATGATCCTCAGACCTTCATGACATAAGGATTTCCAAGGAATACTGTATGCTGAGATATATTTAGATTCAGAGCTATATGACAATATCAAATGTTTCAAATTGATTTTGTATAAGTATACTACAGCTTTGACCTATATATATGTAAAGCAAAAAGGACAAATCTGTATAACAAAGGATGCATCTTGCAACGTTATATTAGGATAACACAATTCCTTAACAACTTTCATGAATATTGAAAATTAACTTTATTTAAATAAAGGATTTTTATAAAATTCTTGTCGTGCACATATAATTATTTTCTATGAACAATTTTAAAATCAATTAAGTTTTGCTACAAAATACACAAAAGAAATAAATTTTTCATTTGACTTATAAAGCTCTAATAAACATTAAAAATATAAAAAGATTTGAATTTAAAAATCCTATTTTTGAAGAATATAAATTACTTTATAGGTATGCACATATAATTATTTGACTGAGGTATATAAACCACTCCTCTGAAAATCACTTTAAGGTGCATTAATCTCATAAAAATATTAGTATTAGCTCAATTTTTGACACAAAATTTATAAGTTTAAATTACAGTACCCAGTTTCGCGAAAATCAGTCCATAATTTACCTTTGCTCCCATATAAGGCCAAATTTCTGAAATCACTCATAGCGCATAAATTCACAAAAATGTTAGTATTAATATTCTTTACTCGTACTTTTTTATTTTACACTTAGTACAAGTATCGGTCCACAATTGGCCACCGATCTAATATGATACCCTTCACCGAATTTTGATGCACATACACAAATGGATTGATCGACTATATCTTTCTTACTTGTTTTTATTTTGTAAATCTATAAAAAAAATCAAAATTTCGTCGAAAATTGTGATAATAACGTAAACAGATGTGTTTCTTTTAAGCGCTTTTGTTAAACAGTATTAAAAATTGGACTCAATATTTTTTAGTTAGATACAATTTTTTGTAAAGTAATTCCAAATATGAGTCATTCTATTTTATACCAAAAATTAAGAAAAGTTTAAATGATGAATTTTGGAATAAAAAATTACAAAAATATAGAAATTTACCATTTAATAGAAATATAGCAAATTTTCTTATATATAATATTTCCGAGAAAAATTTAAACAAAATCTATTGTTATTATCTTGATTTTCTATAACATAATAAATATTAACTAAAATATAATGGAAAATTACTTACAATAATTTGAATACTTACCTATTACCTATACATTTTATTTAAACTTAAGATTAATAGCCCAAATTTAGTGATTACTTTTCAAAATAGCATTAAAATAATTTTGCTCGTTTTATTC
Source organism: Protophormia terraenovae (assembly GCA_951394005.1). Classification (NCBI taxonomy): domain Eukaryota; kingdom Metazoa; phylum Arthropoda; class Insecta; order Diptera; family Calliphoridae; genus Protophormia; species Protophormia terraenovae. Next base: position 94,311,703 of record OX596076.1, read on the forward strand.
ATGAATTGAAAATATATTTTTCTTAACCTAGAGTACCCTTGAATAAATTTACTGAAGACTTCCTTAATATTTCAATTAAATCACTTTAAGCTCTTATTCGCCTTTCTCAGCTTTACTAAGGAAATAAAAAGTAAAAAACTTTTAGCAAGTAGAATACAGATAAATATAAACAGGAACTAAAAAAAACAGCAGCAAACAAACGTTATTGAATATGAAGATGAATGCTTTATACAGTCTGTTGATTTTTAATTATACTTTGGATTTATTCAAAACAACATAACAATTTTATAATTAAAATTTTAATTATTATTGTATAAATTACAGCAGCAAAAGAAATAAAAAAGTACACAGTAAGTTAATGTTATTGAAATACCTTAATACTATTATTTTGAATTCTTACTTCTTTTTTTAGTATGTAATTAGTTTTACCTTAATTTTCAGTCAGTGTTATTTAATTGGTTATACTTATTTGTTTACAAATTTGTTTAATTTGTGTTATAATTAAAACAAGTTAAATTTTAATTAATTTGATTTTATCAATATCCCGATAAAACCAATTAATATTGTCAAATTTGTTTGCGGTATAAACGTCAATATAACGACGACTAAGGAGTGAGATCGAAAAATTTTTAACATACATAATATTCAATAACTTGGAAACGGTTGATCTTAGAGTTTTCATTATTTTTTTTTTAATCATTTGATAATTTAGCACAGATCACAGAAATATATAATTTTTATGGTTAACGTGTGCACATCTTCTGTTAAAATCTTCGGTATTTTGGGACACCTTTTTTGTGCTCTTGAATTCACTTTACACAAGAGCTCAATATCTCTCCACTGATCTAAGCTATGGACAATTTTGAAAATTGACCTCTCTTGGTACTAAAACTATGTTATTGATTTGGTACCACTCCAGAACTTTCTTACCGTAGTAACATGATACCAAATGGGTCCAAAAATATTTGGACACGTTGTGCTTTCTTAAGAAAAGAAGAAGTCTTTTTTGCAAATATTCCTTTATGCATCTTTTGGTATTTATAGATCCGAATGTATCAAATGACTTTCCTGTTTTGCCGCAACTGCAAAAAGCTTGTCATACCATGAATTTTGTAAGAAATTTTTGATGCTTTTGGGTCTTAAACTTATCTCCAACATTGCTTCGAGCATTAGCAATAAAAATGTTTGAGTCACAAGCTGCTAAGATTCTGCCATCACCTACGTTTCTTCGTCAATTATACAGCTTGAGTATTTTTGTATGAAATTTGGTTTTAAATTCCGAGTCCTATTTTTGGCTTGTAATTTTTTTTTCAGAATTCCAGTTTGGAATTTTTTGAGCTCTCCCATTAGCTTTAAATTTTCGCACCAAATAGTCGAAGCACTGAGAAAACTGAACTGATTTTCTACCAGATGCGTTTGGAGTTCCTTTCAATATGCCTTCAATTTTCTGGCCTTCCCAATATCATGTGGTCCTTTTTTCTTACCGAACTAGGTTTCACATCAATAGTCAAATTCTCCTGATACTGTTTAGTAACATTAGAAACGGTTTTACGGACGACATTTAATTCTATGGCCAATTATTTGTAAGACCTATTTGGATTTTTTGAAATTTTTTAATAACTTGTAGGACGTAAATCTTTTTCGTCACTTATTTTGATGAAAATATGGACAAATTAACATGGTTGTTATTAAAAATAATAACTGAAGTATTTTTCCATTATAACTAGATCAAAAAAATTTTGAATATTGATTCCGAAAAAAGTTATGAAGCAAAATGTGTGCTAAGATTTTTTCGATCTCACTCCTTAGTTATAATGCATGCACAAATACAAAATCAATTAATTTGCGAATAGGAAGTGCACAGTAGTTTTGGTTTTGGAAAATTATGAAAACGTTAAGCTTTAAGTTCAAGAAAGTTTGAGGCAAAGGTAGTTTGAATTAGAAAGTATGAAAAAATGTATACAAATCTTTAAAACCATTAAATTGGGGACTGGTTGTTTTTCTCTAACGTAACCACTGTTTAGCAAATTCATGTATGTAAATAGAATTTCCATTACTGTTTAACTGTATATTTGCCTCTGTGCTTTGACACACATATTCTTACATATATAATATTTTTTGTTACATACAAGTGTTAGACTGTATTTACGTTTAAACTTTTATAACTATTATACCTATACATACACATTATTGTATTTATGTAAATACATATACACTAAACACTCATAAAATTTCATCAATATGTACAAAATATAAATGTTAAAAATCTCAGTCACGTTTTAACACAATTTTAATATTAACAAAAATATATATATAAAATAAATGAAAATAGTATGACAAACAAAATCATATTTTAAAATTGTTTTAATATTAAACGTGTTGAATTGTATGTGTGTTAAATATTTTATTAAAAAAAAACTGCTCTAAAATCATAAAATTCAATTTAAGTGATTGACATTATTGATTTTTTATTTTTAAACATTTATAGTTTAAATACATTCGATACTTAAAACTAAAAGGGATTTTTAATAAAGGAAAATGTAAAACTTTAAAAAATATTTCAACATAAATATTTAAAAAAAATAATATTGAGTGATTCCATGTCAAAACAAACAGCAATCGGATTTCACATCTCCGATTTCAATGAAATTCACTACAAGCATTGACCATTGTAAGTGTTTCCGAAAACATGAAATGTCAGACCAATATTTCTTTTCGGTCCAGAAATATGGCGGTTTAAAAAACTAAAAACTTAACTATACATGGTAGACAAATATATTACCTGCATAACGATATATACAAAGTTTTTTACATCAAAAGTTCATAAATCAAAGTTAGACATACAAAAATTCAAACTATTATATCTCAAAAACCAGTATTTTGGAAATTCTTAAAAATTAATATATTGTAGACACAACTTTTCTCCATATGGATATAAAATTTCAAGTTGGAGTCTTATTTAGTTTAGTAGTTATAGACAAAAATAAAATCTAACTATTAATAACTTCTAAGCTATAGAAAATAAAATGTTAATTTTAGTGTAATTTTAAAAACAAAGATATTACCTTTAAAATAATATATAGTGAGTTACTTAAGTTCGAAAGTTCAAAGGTCAAAATAAGACTTACAAAAAATAAACCATTATATCTCCGAAAACGATATCCTTAAAATGCTGAAAAAAAATGTATAATATTAATACAAATGTTCTTTATACTTGTGCAAAATTTCATGTTCGACACTCCTTTAGTTTAGAAGTTATATAACAAAATATAAACTGAAGTCAAATTTTGTATATAAAATTTTATTATTATTTTTTTTTTAAATATGTTCTCCTAGAAAAAAATAATTTCAAAATAATTTTTGTAAATGTTTTAAATTTTATATACAAAAAATGTACTTTTTACCGTATTTTGCTTCATAACTCCTAAACCAAATAAGGCTCCAACTTGAAATTTGGCACAAATATAGAATAGAGTTACATTATCAATATACATATTTTTTAATAATTTAAAAACACAATTTTTTGAGATATTAAACTTTAAACTTTATATTATCGATTTTGACCTTTGAACTTTCGAATTATATAAATGTTTTACTTGTCGCTTTAAAGTCAATGTGTTTTTCTATTAAATGAAATAAAAATAAGAATTGTGCAATGTATATTTTAGAAGTTATGACCAATAAAGTGTGATTACTTTTGGAAAAAATTCAACAACTTTTTAATTTTTGAAACGTCATATTTTTGGACTTGAAAGAGTCTTTACTCAGAAAGTTTATGATTTGAGCAACATTTGCAATACTTAATATCTGTGGCGAATTTCATTGAAATCGGAGATATCAAATCCGAAAATGTCAGTTTTTTGTCCGTTTTGATATGGAATCATTCTATTGCCTTAATAAGACTGCATGGAATTTGATCAAAATATGATGGCGGATCAATAAGTAGACCAATACACTTAGTCCAACGTTTCTCCAGTTTTTGTATCCTTTCAAAAAAATAGGATTTTTCGAGGTCCTTAAAATAGGCATTTGTTTGGTCAATAATTTCATCGTTGGAACTGAATCTCTTTCCACCAAGCCATTTCTTTAGGTTTGGAAATAGAAAGTAGTCACTAGAGGCTAAATCCGGATAATATGGCGGATCAGGTACCAATTCGTAGTCCAATTCAAAGAGTTTTTCCATTGAGACTGCACACGTGTGCACCCGTGTATTATCTTGATAAAAAATAACTTTTTTCTTGGCCATATGGGGTCCTTTTCTTTTTAAATCCTCATTAAATCGGTCTAATAAGTTAGCATAATATTCGCCATTTATTATTTTTCCCTTTTGAAGGTAATCGATGTGGATTATCTCGCGTGCATCCCAAAAAACTGTTGCCATCACCTTATTGGCAGACAAACTTTCCTTGGTCTTCTTCGGAGCAGGTTTACCTGGAGGAACCCATTGTTTAGTAGAGTAATGGATCCATTTTTCATCCACAGTTACAAAACGCCGCAAAAACTCATTCGGATTGCGGTTAAACAACTCCAAACAATCCTTTGAAGTTGTCACACGTTTACGTTTATGGTCAATTGAGAGCAAACGCGACATCCATCTTGCAGACAACTTTCTTAAACCCAGCTAATCATTTAAAATCGAAACCACACTGCCATATGAAATGCCTATGGCATCAACAATCTCACGCACTTTTACTCTTCGGTCGGCCAACACCATATCGTGGATTTTTTCGATATTTTCGGGTGTACTGACCTCAGAACGTTCAGCGTCATTTGTACTTGTACGACCACAACGAAAGTCAGTAAACCACTTTTTTACCATTGAAATCAATGGTGTAATATATATAGTATATAGTCCCCATAGTATTTATCGAGCTTATCTTTGGTTTGATTGACGGTTTTTTTTTCGCAAAAAATAATGTTTAATGAGCACTCGAAATTCACTTTTTTCCATTTTTAGAAAAATACACGAGGTTGTATGTTTTGAACAGCTGTTAAACGCAAAGTAAATGACGACACTTGCTCAAAATGGGAACAGTGTTGCATTTTATATAACTACGAGGGAAGTTCGAAAAGTCACGGAAATTTTGATCCGCTCTCGTATTATTTATTCATCAGACTTTTATAGAAAAAATGTAGAACTGATTATCATTTAGCTTGACAAATTTTATTGATATGATTATTTCGATATGTTACATAGGAAAAACAACTTATGAATGATATGAAACTGTTAGAACAAATACCGAATCTTTTTGTCCCATATTAGTAAAATTAAGAAAGAGATTCAATGGAACAGACAGTTAATTTATATTTTTATTTTACCTCATGGCAGTGCGTTAGCTGAACTTTTTTTTTTTTTTTTTTTATTATCATTGACGGAATATAAATAATTCTGCAGACTTGTGAGTCTGTGCTTTCAATCCTAAATTTCTTAGATGGGAATTTTGAAGACTGAAGATCTCATACAAAAGTATAGAACTACTAATTAAAAGCCTTCGAAATAAGAAGAAAAAAAAAAAAACATTTTTTATTCAGTATGATGAATGTACCACATATCGTGGTACAAATGAATATAAATATGAAAATATGGGATCATATATATGATAAAATGGGATTATATATATGATGAAATTAGTTCATATATATGATAAAATGGAATTATATATACGATAAAATGGAATTATTCTTATGATGAAATTAGTTCTTATATATGATAGAATGCAATAATTTATATGATAAAATGGAATTATATGTATGATGAAATTATTTTATATATATGATAAAATAGAGTTATTAAATGATAAAAACATGATGAAATTGAAAGCAATACTTAAGAAAAGGTTATAAAAATTACTAAAAATTAATAATAAGGTTATGAACCTTACTAATAAATTATAAATTGTAATCATAATAATGATTACGTACAAATATACTTATTGTAACCTGGAATCATATATTACACTCATAGTATGTTGCTCTTAGTTTATGGTCACAGGAACCACAGGTGTACGAACAAAGCTTTCTTTTACAAACTTAAATATTCTTTTAACTTGGTGTGATGTACTGTGTAGGCTTCTAAAACAAATTGTTCCATTGGGATAATATTATGGTCGCTGATAAAGTTTAAAAGTTTATACTGAATTACTTTTTCAAAGATTTTACCCGTGCAACTTAGAATACTAATAGGTCTGTAACTGTTAACATCTTTAGAAGGCTTTCCATTCTTTAGAATTGGAATAACCTTTGCTCTTTTCCATATAGTTGGAAAATATTGGAGTTTTATACAACAATTAATAATAAACGTTAGGAATTGAATAACGACTTTAGGTGAATGCTTAACAAGAATCATCTTCATTGTATCAGTAAGAAATTTTATAACTAAAATTTTTGTTTCATTCTTTGAACACATTGAAACAAACTATTTTTTATAAAAAATGTTTTTTAATTACTATATATATTTTTACCATAAAAACTTTTCTAAGTTAGAAGTTTTTTATATTTTTTCTATATTTAATAAAAATTACAATGAACTTTATATTTGTAAACTTTCTGCCTAATGTAAATGAACTCTAAATGATGCAACATAAGTAGCTTAACAGATATGGGCCATTTTCAAGGCACAACATACACATACAATGACAAATAATAAATCTAGTTTTTTTTTTTTTTTTTAAACTTCTGCAACTACTTAATGTTGCTACTGAACTTTCTACAAATCTCATGCAGCTTCTTTTTGCAACATTCTCAAGTGCTTGAGACAACAGAGTATGAAAGACACTTTTTTTCTACAAGTGCCTTATAAAAAGCCTTATAAATATTTGTTAAGAACTTGAAAAAAGTTATTTTTTTGTATTGGAACTTTAGACAAAGAAATACTTTTTTTGTCTGCTTAATTTAGAAGAAAAAAAATTTCAATCCTTTAACAATTTTATTTCTCATTTTCCATGCATTTGAATTTCCTAGTTATTGCCTTATTAAAAAGATTTTAAGAGAAATGAACAATATCATGCAAATTAAAACTACAAAACGTTTTTGAAAACTGTCAAAATTTAAGTGTTTGGATAAATGAATTTTAAGTGGCCCACCGAATGTGAAAATACATGCTAAACTAAAAAATGGCACAAAAAAGCTGTAACTCCATATTGCAATCTATCTACTAGACAAACATCTTTTAAAATTTATTTTTTATTCCAAATTCGGTATTTATTGCTCCAAATCATTATTATCACCTTCGGTTGTTTATTCTAGTCTTTAAACTTCATTAAAATTTCGCAGCACGTGTTCAACGTCGCATTGTAGCTTGCATTTTTACTTGTCTTAAATCTTTAAGTCAACTGTATTTACTTAAAATTTTAATAATCCCAAGTAAAAACATTAAAACGTAAAAGTTTTTATTTGTTTTTTTTTTAGTTTAAGTTTAACTTAAGGTTTGTGTACCTGAAAACTATAATTTAATGCAAAAACGTAACTTCAAGGTAAAACAGCGAAATCAAAACGAAGGGAGAGGGAAAGAAACCCAAACAATAACAAAAAAGTTTAACTTAACTGTACAGCGGTAGCAAGTAGCATGTTGCAAATAGAAAAAAGTTAAAAATAAACAATTTGTTTAAAGTTGCTGTTTGTTCGGTGCAACAGTAGTGGCAGTACTAAGTATATAGCTGTACAACTTATAGGAGTTGTTAAACTTAAGTTTTGTCGTCAATGCCTCTGCTACACTGCTGCTTTAAAAAAAATTGTAGTAGTAATGCTAACTTTTTCGCACGTTTGTTGTTTTAGTTGCTGCTATTGTTATTGTACTTGTTCGGTTAAAAAAAAAAAAAAAAGTTGTTCGGTATTTACCACCTGTAACCACGTTTATGTATTTTATGCTCGAAGAAATATTAACAGTGATTAACAAAGTTAGTTCCCCTGTTATTCATGTTTTTACTTTTTTTTATTTTTTTGCTTTGTTTTCTTAATGCTGTTGTTGTTTTTTGGTATTTTAAGTCTAAACAAGTATATAGAACAACAACAGAAAAACCAAGAAGAATATAAACTGTGAACAAATTTATAACATTAAGTAAAAGTTAAAATGAAAAAAAGGTTAAATAAGTTTCAAATTTACCGGGGCAATAACGTCAATTATGTCAAAAGGCAGAATTAGTTTAATAACACGGTATTACTTAGCATGTAACAAAGACTATTTGAGCATTTTTAACGTTTTATATAAACCACCAAATTCGGGAGATAATAAAAAAAAAAACGCTGTTAAACATAACCACACATACTATGTATTAAAATAAATTTTTAATAAAGAATATAGAGTAAGTGTACCGGTAGTCGGCAGTTTAACTTTTTTTCTTACTTTAAAGTTGTCAGCAGTGTTGCCAGAACTTGAGAAAAAAAGAAGCTAAATTAGACTTTAAAAAGGTCAGAAAAGGCTAAATGTCTCCAAAAATAAAGTTAGAAAAAAGCTAATATATAGTTTTATTTAAAAAGGCATTTATTTTTTTGTTCTCGTTAGTTTTTGGTATTTCTTAAAGACATTTTAGTGAATTTGTAAATATAACATAAATAATTTCTATGGGTTTGTTACAAAATAATTATAATATTTTTGTAGAATTTTTCATTATATATAAATAATTTCGATTCTTTTGTGCGAATTAATACACAAAAATGCTTAAATTTATGATTCTGTAAAAATAAAATGAGTAAATTTTTAGACTTTTTAAGGCTATGTTAAGAATCAAAAAAGGCTAGAAAAAAAGCTAGAAGCTAAAACGAAAATTTTGAGGCTAAAAGCAAAATAAAAATGCTAAACTGGCAACACTGGTTGTCAGCTTACAAATGCGATCGTAGTTTTTGAAGGATAAATAGTTATTACACCTCCGTAAATGGTGTTGTTTCAGATTTACCAAGACTTTTGTTAAAAAAGATATTGCTAAATATGCCCAATTAATATATTTTATAAAAAACTTCGAATTAACACGTAGCCGGCATGTATTTCCAATAGTCGACATGGCATTTTTTATTAATAAAATAAAAAGTCACTGCAATGAAAATAGTTTTTTTATATCCATTATTCTATGAAATGGGGATAAATTTAATTTTTCATAATACTTTTGTTTACTCAAACATATTATGGAAGAAAAATATATACTTAAATTAGGTACAGCATTCCGTTGTCCATGACCAATATTTAAAGTTATAAAGGACAAAGCAAATTACATAGGTCTTTAATATTGATATCAGTAATTTTTTGGACCTATATCTGTGGCCAAAGACTTAAAAAAGTCACCAATATAAATAATTTGACCATCAAAGGGAAACGATTTCGGTTTACAAGAGAATTTTTTAGGAATTCGGACGAAAAATTTGTTTACAATATTTTTAGATCGATTTTTTTTTACAGTTTTGCAAATATTTGCCTACGTTGTATTAAAAAGTTCTCTAGAAGACCAAAATGATTAATATTTTTTCATAACAAGTTAAAAATTACGAATGTTTGAATCATTCTAGAGAAATAAAATGTGAAGCATTTTTGCCAAATATACAAGACTCGTAAATTTCATTCGTTGGTATGAAAATTAATACTTATTTTTCAGTAGGCAGCATATCTATTTTTTGTAACAGCATACTTTTGTAGTACTGATGGCATTAGAATTTAAATAAAATGAAAACCATAAGCTTTGATATTGAGCTTGAATATTGTCAAAAAACTTTACATACCCCAAAATAGCATGCTATTTCGAGACCTCTTGGTATATTAGTTTTAATAAAATAATAAATAGAAGCTGATGCCGACTTTAGGATTCATGGAAAATATCGAATTCGCCTGTAGTCGGCAGTCTATACCTACTATAGGGATATATGAAAAATTTTTGTTCCTAAAGTCGGCAACCACTAAAATATGAAATGCAATCATTTTCCACTACGATATACACATTCAAAACATTGTTTGAATAGATATCTACTCTCAAGATAAATTCTTTATAAAATATAAAGTAAATTATTATGATTAATTGCCTTTTTAAAATTGGTCTATACACTAATTTTTTTCTAAAAAAAAAAAAAAAAAACTATCCAAAACGTGTTGCTACAGATTGAGGAAAAATTCTACAGAAGTACTCATCTTAGCATAATTTAATCATTAGAACTAAAAATAAGAATATGTTGACAATGTAACATTGACAATCGCTTATTTATTTATGTTTAAATTAAAAATTGCCGACTACTGGCACACGCCGAACTTACGTGCAGTTACCCTATAAATATTTTCATAATAGTAAAAATCATATAAATCTGTTATGTTAAATGTATTTAGTTATTATATATTTATGATGCAAAATGGCCGCAAAATATAATAATATCAACAAAATTACAAATATAGCAACAAAGTCGGACATGATTAAATTGAAATTTTAATAGTGAAGAACGCATTTAAACTTAACATTCGTGCAAAAAGACGCAATATTTGAAATCTAACTCTTTTAATTCGATTTTTGTCATTCCTTATCAAAATCGATATCCTCTAGGAAATATTAACTACCTCTTCTAGTTACCTTTTAAAATGCAACTTTATATTTTCATATAAAAAATGGATATAAAAGGAAATATAAGTGATCACAGGATTTGGTCTTTTTGCTCTAGCTCTTCTAATTTCCTTTTTAAAACGCAATTTTATATTTTCATATAAAAAATCGATTTTTGATGGGAAATATAAGTGATCACAGGATTTTGTCCTTTTTGCTCCAGCTCTTTTAGTTTCCTTTTAAAATGCAATTTTCTTCTCTTCTAGTTTTCTTTTAAAATGCAATTTTATATTTTCATATAAAAAATCGATTTTTGATGGGAAATATAAGTGATCACAGGATTTCGTCCTTTTTGCTCTAGCTCTTCTAGTTTCCTTTCAAAACGCAATTTTATATTTTCATATAAAAAATTAATTTTTGATGGGAAATATAAGTGATCACAGGATTTTGTCCTTTTTGCTCTGGCTCTTCTAGTTTCCTTTTAAATTGAAATTTTATATTTTCATATAAAAAAATCGATTTTTGATGAAAAATATAAGTGATCATAGGATTTCGTCTTTTTGCATCTAGTTTTCTTTTAAAATGCAATTTTATATTTTCATATATCAAATCAATTTTTGATGGGAAATACAAGTGATCACAGTATTTCGTCATTTTTGCTCTGGCTCTTCTAGTTTCCTTTTAAAATGCAATTTTATATTTTCATATAAAAAATCGATTTCTGATGGGAAATAGAAGTGATCACAGGATTTCGTCCTTTTTGCTCTAGTTCATCCAGTTTCCTTTTAAAATGCAACTTTACATTTTCATATAAAAAATCGATTTTTGATGGGAAATACAAGTGTCAGAGCATATCGTCCTTTTTGCTCTATTTCTCCTAGTATCGTTTTAAATTGCAATTTTATATTTTCATATAAAAAATCGATTTTTGATGGAAAATACAAGTGATCACAGGATTTTATCCCTTTTGCTCTAGCTCTTCTATAAAAAATGCAATTTTATATTTTCATATAAAAAATCGATTTTTGATGGGAAATACAAGTGATCACAGGATTTCGTCCTTTTTGCTCTAGCTCTTCTACTTTCCTTTTAAAATGCAATTTTATATTTTCATATAAAAAATCGATTTTTAATGGGAAATACACAGGATTTCGTCCGTTTTGCTCTAGCTCTTCTAGTTTCCTTTTAAAATGCAATTTTATATTTTCATATAAAAAATCGATTTTTGATGGGAAATACAAGAGATCACAGGATTCTGTCCTTTTTGCTCTAGCTCTTCTAGTTTCCTTTCAAAATGCAATTTTATATTTTCATAAAAGAAATCGATTTTGATGAAAAATATAAGTGATCACAGGATTTCGTCCTTTTTGCTCTAGCTCTTCTATAAAAAATGCAATTTTATATTTTCATATAAAAAATCGATTTTTGATGGGAAATACAAGTGATCACAGGATTTCGTCCTTTTTGCTCTAGCTCTTCTATTTTCCTTTTAAAATGCAATTTTATATTTTCATATAAAAAATCGATTTTTAATGGGAAATATACAGGATTTCGTCCTTTTTGCTCTAGCTCTTCTAGTTTCCTTTTAAAATGCAATTTTATATTTTCATATAAAAAATCGATTTTTGATGGGAAATACAAGAGATCACAGGATTCTGTCCTTTTTGCTCTAGCTCTTCTAGTTTCCTTTCAAAATGCAATTTTATATTTTCATAAAAGAAATCGATTTTGATGAAAAATATAAGTGATCACAGGATTTCGTCCTTTTTGCTCTAGCTCTTTTACTTTCCTTTTAAATGGCAATTTTATATTTTCATATAAAAAATCAATTTTTGATGGGAGATATAAGTGATCACAGGATTTGGTCCTTTTTGCTCTAGCTCTTCTAGTTTCCTTTTAAATTGCAATTTTATATTTTCATATAAAAAATCAATTTTTGATGGGAGATATAAGTGATCACAGGATTTGGTCCTTTTGCTATAGCTATTCTAGTTTCCTTTTATATTGCAATTTTATATTTTCATATAAAAAATCAATTTTTGATGGGAAATACAAGTGATCACAGGATTCTGTCCTTTTTGCTCTAGCTCTTCTAGTTTCCTTTCAAAATGCAATTTTATATTTTCATAAAAGAAATCGATTTTGATGAAAAATATAAGTGATCACAGGATTTCGTCCTTTTTGCTCTAGCTCTTCTACTTTCCTTTTAAATTGCAATTTTATATTTTCATATAAAAAATTAATTTTTGATGGGAGATATAAGTGATCACAGGATTTGGTCCTTTTTGCTCTAGCTCTTCTAGTTTCCTTTTAAATTGCAATTTTATATTTTCATATAAAAAATCAATTTTTGTTGGGAGATATAAGTGATCACAGGATTTGGTCCTTTTGCTCTAGCTATTCTAGTTTCCTTTTATATTGCAATTTTATATTTTCATATAAAAAATCAATTTTTGATGGGAAATACAAGTGATCACAGGATTTGGTCCGTTTTGCTCTAGCTTTTCTAGTTTCCTTTTAAATTGCAATTTTATATTTTCGTATAAAAAATCGAATAAATATAAATCAATTTTATATTTTCATTTAAAAAAATCGATTTTTGATAGGAAATGTAAGTGACCATAGGATTTTGTCCTTTTTGCTCTAGCACTTCTAGATTCCTTTTAAAATGCAATTTTATATTTTCATATAAAAAAATCGATTTTGGTGGGAAATATAAGTGATCAGAGGATTTCGTCCTTTTTGCTCTAGCTCTTCTACTTTCCTTTTAAAATGCAATTTTATATTTTCATATAAAAAATCGATTTTTGATGGGAAATATAAGTGGTCACAGGATTTGGTCCTTTTTGCTTTATCTCTTCTAGTTTCCTTTTAAATTGCAGTTCTATATTTTCACATAGAAAATCGATATTTGATGGGAAATATAAGTGATCACAGGATTTGGTCCTTTTGCTCTAGCACTTCTAGATTCCTTTTAAAATGCAACTTTATATTTTCATATAAAAAAATCTATTTTGGTGGGAAATATAAGTGATCAGAGAATTTCGTCCTTTTTGCTCTAGCTCTTCTACTTTCCTTTTAAATTGCAATTTTATATTTTCATATAAAAAATCAATTTTTGATGGGAGATATAAGTGATCACAGGATTTGGTCCTTATGCTCTAGCTAATCTAGTTTCCTTTTATATTGCATTTTTATATTTTCACATAAAAAATAAATTTTTGATGGGAGATATAAGTGATCACAGGATTTGGTCCTTTTTGCTTTATCTCTTCTAGTTTCCTTTTAAATTGCGGTTCTATATTTTCACATAGAAAATCGATATTTGATGGGAAATATAAGTGATCACAGGATTTGGTCCTTTTGCTCTAGCACTTCTAGATTCCTTTTAAAATGCAACTTTATATTTTCATATAAAAAAATCGATTTTGGTAGGAAATATAAGTGATCAGAGAATTTCGTCCTTTTTGCTCTAGCTCTTCTACTTTCCTTTTAAATTGCAATTTTATATTTTCATATAAAAAATCAATTTTTGATGGGAGATATAAGTGATCACAGGATTTGGTCCTTATGCTCTAGCTAATCTAGTTTCCTTTTATATTGCAATTTTATATTTTCACATAAAAAATCAATTTTTGAAGGGAGATATAAGTGATCACAGGATTTGGTCATTTTTGCTCTGGCTCTTCTAGTTTCCTTTTAAAATGCAATTTTATATTTTCATATAAAAAATCAATTTTTGATGGGAAATACAAGTGATCACAGGATTTGGTCCTTTTTGCTCTAGCTCTTCTAGTTTCCTTTTAAATTGCAATTTTATATTTTCACATAAAAAATCGATTTTTGGTAGGAAATATAAGTGATCACAGGATTTCGTCCTTTTTGCTTTATCTCTTCTAGTTTCCTTTTAAATTGCAATTTTATATTTTCATATAAAAAATCGATTTTTGAAGGGAAATATAAGTGATCACAGGATTTGGTCCTTTTCATATAAAAAATCGATTTTTGATGGGAAATATAATTGATCAAAGGATTTGGTCCCTTTTACTCTAGCTCTTCTAGTTTCCCTTTAAAATGCAATTTTATGTTTTCACATAAAGTATCGATTTGTGATGGGAAATATAAGTGATTACAGGATTTCGTCCTTTTTGCTCTAGCTCTTCTAGTTTCCACTTAAATTGCAATTTTATATTTTCATATAAAAAATCGATTTTTGATGGGAAATATAAGTGATTACAGGATTTCGTCCTTTTTGCTCTAGCTCTTCTAGTTTCCTTTTAAAATGCAATTTTATATTTTCATATAAAAAAACTATTTTTGATGGGAAATAGAAGTGATCACAGGATTTCGTCCTTTTGGCTCTAGCTCTTCTAGTTTCCTTTTAAAATGCAATTTTATATTTTCATATAAAAAAACGATTTTTGATGGGAAATAGAAGTGATCACAGGATTTCGTCCTTTTTGCTCTAGCTCTTCTAGTTTCCTTTTAAAGTGCAATTTTTTTTTTTTTCATATAAAAAAACGATTTTTGATGGGAAATAGAGGTGATCACAGGATTTCGTCCTTTTTGCTCTAGCTCTTCTAGTTTCCTTTTAAATTGCAATTTTAAATTTTCACATAAAGTATCGATTTGTGATGGGAAATATAAGTGATCAAAGGATTTGGTCCCTTTTGCTCTAGCTCTTCTAGTTTCCTTTTAAAATGCAATTTTATGTTTTCACATAAAGTATCGATTTGTGATGGGAAATACAAGTGATCACAGGATTTCGTCCTTTTTGCTCTAGCTCTTCTAGTTTCCTTTTAAATTGCAATTTTATATTTTCATATAAATAATAGATTTTTAATAGGAAATATAAGTGATCACAGGATTTCGTCCTTTTTGCTCTAGCTCTTCTAGTTTCCTTTTAAAATGCAATTTTATATTTTCATATAAAAAATCGATTTTTGAAGGGAAATATAAGTGATCACAGGATTTGGTCCTTTTCATATAAAAAATCGATTTTTGATGGGAAATA
The DNA here is from genome assembly GCA_951394005.1 of Protophormia terraenovae. Lineage (NCBI taxonomy): Eukaryota > Metazoa > Arthropoda > Insecta > Diptera > Calliphoridae > Protophormia > Protophormia terraenovae. Next base: position 94,327,225 of record OX596076.1, read on the forward strand.
CAAGTGATCACAGGATTTCATCCTTTTTGCTCTAGCTCTTCTAGTTTCCTTTTAAAATGCAATTTTATATTTTCATATAAAAAATCTATTTTTGATGGGAAATATAAGTGATCACAGGATTTGGTCCTTTTTGCTCTAGCTCTTCTAGTTTCCTTTTAAAATGCAGTTTTATATTTTCATATAAGAAATCGATTTTTGATGGGAAATATAAGTGATCACAGGATTTCGTCCTTTTTGCTCTAGCTCTTCTAGTTTCCTTTTAAAATGCAATTTTATACTTTCATATAAAAAATTGATTTTTGATGGGAAATATAAGTGATTACAGGATTTCATCCTTTTTGCTCTAGCTCTTCTAGTTTCCTTTTAAAATGCAATTTTATATTTTCATATAAAAAATCTATTTTTGATGGGAAATATAAGTGATCACAGGATTTGGTCCTTTTTGCTCTAGCTCTTCTAGTTTCCTTTTAAAATGCAGTTTTATATTTTCATATAAGAAATCGATTTTTGATGGGAAATATAAGTGATCACAGGATTTCGTCCTTTTTGCTCTAGCTCTTCTAGTTTCCTTTTAAAATGTAATTTTATATTTTCATATAAAAATCGATTTTTGATGGGAAATATAAGTGATCACAGGATTTCGTCCTTTTTGCTCTAGCTCTTCTAGTTTCCTTTTAAAATGTAATTTTATATTTTCATATAAAAATCGATTTTTGATGGGAAATATAAGTGATTACAGGATTTCGTCCTTTTTGCTCTGGCTCTTCTAGTTTCCTTTTAAAAAGCAATTTTGTATTTTCATATAAAAAAACGATTTTTGATTGGAAATACAAGTGAACACAGGATTTTTCTTTTTGCTCTAATTTTTCTAGTTTCATCTTAAATTACACCTTTTTATTGTTATTGTTTTTTTTTTTCATACCAGAATTGGGTTTTTGATGGAGAACTTAAGTTATAATAGGATTTTTTTTAATACATTTTTTTATTAAATTTCTAACATATAACACTATTTTTATTCTGACCTACATTATCGGTTATTAGTAAGTAAAATATTTCGCCCACAAAATAAATTTTAGTTTAACTTTGAAATACTTGTTTCGATAAATTTATTTAATTTTCTGAAACTTCTTTGTTAATCTTTTTTTTGCACCATAAATATCGAAGTATAATGAATAAATGAGGAACAATTTTTGCCAAAGAGTTATAGTTACAATTTTTGTTTGTTTCTTTTTCTTTTATTTTTTTGACATTAAATTTTATGTGAACGTCAGCACTTGAGTCTAGAGGAAGGGGAAAGTTGCCAAAAAATTCTATATTGTACATTTGTGTGAGCAAAAGTTTTTTCTTTATAATGGCACTAAATTCTATATATGTAAAAAAATTTTTCATACATATGGTTTTTGTACCATATTTGTAGATTCATAGAGTTCTATGTTAAGTATATACATATTCATTCGGTAGTTGTGGTTTATACAGTGGAGATTTAAAAGAATATTTGAAAAAGTACAATTTTTTCTATAAACAAACATATTGTAAAATTGTTTGTCCTTTTCTTTTATTTATTAAAATGTTTTAATAATATAATATAATTTTTGTTGCGACTGTAAATTTTTATGTGAATGTTTATGTATGTGATTTTTTTATATATATATATATAAAATCATTGTAATCATACTTTATGATTGTGGTTTAGTAACTCTACATTTAGTTTCTTTCTACTTGGCAGAACTGATTGTACTTTATTACGACATTAAATCGTATGCTCACATATGACGGAGGGTGTGAGTTTAAAACTTAACCAGTAGAAAAAATGAAAGTTTTTCCAAAAATATGGTCTTTACCAAATTAAGACATTATATTGTAAAACTTATTTGGTATAGAGTAAATTTGATTTATTTCTTTATTAAATTTTGTTGCTTTATTTAACTTTTGACTTTTCTATTTCCTTTTTAAATTACTATATTATTAAAAAGAGAAATTTTGCTGATATTAAGAATTATAAACAATAATAGCAAGTATTTCTTTAGCAACAGTGTTCATAAATATATAATAAATTTATTTTTCTTTTCCACATTTACTTGTTGTTGGAAAATTTCAATTGTTTGCCTACACCTTGTTCTGGCAATTGATAAAAGTAAAATCGTAAACATTTTTATTAATGTCAGCATATGGGGAGTTTTATACGCTATATCTATGTATGAATATAATTGTTTCATTTATTACAGAACTTTAAAATATATTATTTAAACCTTTATGTTTTAAAACCAAATGATTTTGTAGCTTAACCAGTGATTTTTTATTTTTAAATTCATTTAAGTTATGCTGCCATCTAAACAATTAAAAATAACTATACCAATATTTACTTTTACCAATATAAATTTCCCAAATAAAACTTTATTTCTTGTAGAAAAAATATGAAAACTTTTTCTTTCTTACATCATAATTAAAAAATATTTTCTATTTAGGTTTCAGTTTTGCTTTGTTTACATCAATTTCCTTCTATTCCTTTTTTTTTTTTTTTTTTTTTTTGTTATTTGTATCTCAGTTCTATATGTGTGTCCTTTGTTTAAAAGAGGCTATTTTGTGGTGTTTATTTTGCTGTTGTATCTAGTTGTATAAAACATGTAAAGCACGACTTGGACATAAGAGGATTATAGAGAGAACATGAGTGCAATTTAATGCCAATGCCAAGGAATCAACAACCGTAGTAAACACTCAAAATGTCTGACATGAATTTTTGATGCTCTAGTATGTGTTCGAGTAAGAAACTATGGGATTTGGGTAAAGCAGAAAAAAGTAACATGAGAAAACAATATGAGAAAAATTAAACAACCAGCATTAAAATTTAATCAAAGACAAAAATGTAGAATACTGAAAAATATGATGTAGGTTAGGGTTGTCCAAATTTTGTTTTGCGGGCTTCATTTAAACGTACCTAAAATTATAGAGGGGGATGTCATTTAGAACATACTTGTTAAATTTCAACTACCTACGATGATTGCAACAGGAATGCTACACGGCCATTTATCAACACGCTTCGTCCGCGGTCTATAAGAAACCTGTGTGAAAAATTTCATTAATTTATATTCAAAATTACGACCTGTAATTTGGGGTAAAATGGTTCGAAAATGGCGATTAATTCAGGGAAAGGTGATATCAATATTTTAATGATCATGTTTTATTTTTTTTATTGATTATTAGTTAAAAAAATCAGTTTTATAATTTTAAGATTTTTTTTTAGCAGAACGGTAATGTCTGTCCGTCATTAGAGTTAAATGGGTCGAAAATTATGCACAATTCAGAGAACGGTGGTATCAAAACTTTAATGATCACGTTTAATTTTCTTATTCATTAGTAAGTAAAAGAATATATTTTTGAATTATAAGATGTTTTTTGGCTGAATAGTAATGTCCGTCCATCCGTCTATACATTTGGGTTAAATGGGACGAATATAACGCTTAATTCAGGAAAAAGTGATATCCAAATTTTGATGATCACATTCTATTTTTTTTTTTTTTAATTAATTAGTTACTAGCTAATACCCGGTGTGCTTCGCCACCCCCCGAAATGAAATACGTAGTAATTAAAGGATTAAAAAAATATATTTATTTAGTAATTAAAATTTTTCTTAAAAATTAGTTCTTATTATAAATTCTTTTGATGTACAATATATATAGTTTTCATACTTGACCTTATTGTAATAAAATATAAGCATTTAACATATAACATTTTTCTTATTAAATAATTCTTATTCTAATGCCTTGGGATGCACAATATTTTTTGTTTTTCTTTCTGGTGTGTATGCATATAAATCTGCGGGCTTTCCCACTCGCGAACATGCGACGTAAAGTTGTCCGTGTGAGAAACATGGATTTCCTAAATTTAGGCCACAAACTTGCAAAGACTGACCTTGAGCTTTATTAATAGTCATTGCAAATGCTAAGCGAATAGGAAATTGCAAGCGCTTGAAATCGAATGGCATTTCCGATGTTGTCATCGGAATACGTGGCAGCAATACATCTGTTCCCTTAAACAAATACAATCAAATACAAATTTGAGCATTCCAACTCCAATAGTTTCCCAGATATACGAATTTTTGCATTTAATTCATATGGGAGGTACCATGCCCCCTACTTCCAGTCCGCCCATATTTTTCTTATATATTAATATTGATACCAAAGTGGCTCCGACAGAACTCTAACTGTTATATATTCTCAGATATGATAATTTAATATTTTCTTTATATGGGAGGTGCCACGCCCACTATTTCTAGTGTACCAATTTTTGTCCAAAATATTCATATTGAAGCTAATGCCAGTCGTACAAAATTTGAGCTATCTAACTTTTATAGTTTCCCAGATATAAAAATTTTGGTATTAACTTTATATAAGAGATGACATGCCCACTATTTCTTTTCCGCCCATTTGTTCACATTGACACTTAAGTTTATTGTACAAAATTTGGGAAATGTAACTGTAATAGTTTCCTAAATTTACGGCATTTGGTATTGGCAAGCAATATTAGGCGTGGGATGTGCCACACCCCCTATTGCTAGTTCGCCTATTTTTTTCCAGAATATTCATATAGGTGTCAAAGTTGTTCGTGCAAAATTTGAGGACTCTAGTATTACCAATTTCCGAGATATATTACTTTAGTTATTTAGTAAATGGGCGTGGCATCTCGCCCACATGGAATTTCAAAATAAAAAGTAGCCTATTTTTCCTTCCAGGCATATAGGAATACACTGTGAAAAATTCAAGAAAATCGGTTTAGCCGTTTAGGCGGCTATAGACTTCAAACAAACAAACATACAAACAAACACACATTAATTTTTATATATATAGATTAAAAAATGCGTTTTTAGAATTGTAAAATATTTTTTGGCAGCATTGCAAGGTCCGTCCGTCCGTATATATTTGGGTTAAATGGGTCGAAAATGCCACTTAATTTAGAGAAAGGTGATATCAAAATTTTAATACCTTCATTTGATTTTCATATTGTTCGAGAAGCAGAAAAAATTGTTTTCAAATTTTAAGACTTCTGTCCGTCCATCTGTCCGTCTGTTTGTTAATTTTTGCAAACTTTCCAATTCAAAATCAGTTAACTTTTGACTCAATAAAGACAACGACTCAAAATTTTCTTTGTTCGATAGCTAATTTTCTTGTAAAATTGAGATTTTTGATTTTTCAATTGTATATAACTCGAAAATTTTATAAGATAAGTAACACATGCAAGCATGTTTTCTAAAGAACTTATCAAGGACTTTAAGGATATATAAAATTCTCGTAAATCGGGTAAGGAACAAAAATTCGCTAGTTGTTAAACATTTTCCATTAGTACCGTATTTTGAACTCCCATAATTCCGCTCTTGATGCGTATATTGGACCCTGCTTATAAACTCGAAATGCTACTGCCCTCTACTACGATTTTGTGAAATTTCATGCAAATCCAACATGCCGATTAGAAGTTACAGTGTTATTTCGATTCTTCCCCACTGTTTAATGTTTGATAAAGCAAAGAAAATGTCTGCACTTAAGCAGTTTTTTGTACGAAATCTACTAAAGTTTTTGTGAAAGAAAATTATTTTCTCAAATCGGGCTATATATGCACACGATTTTTTTTTCATAATATTAAAGTGGACAATATATACTATTTTTCAGACAATTTTCAGAACAAACATCCTGTAACATTTTAAGTTGCATTCCATAAAATTTGAAAATTTGTGTATTTTACGATTTTCAAAAAAATAACAAATATATTAAGACAAAATATAATTTACAAATTCTTGAAGAAAAATATACTTAAATATCTGAAGTTGATGATATCATTTTAAATTTTAACATTAAAAGACTTTTTATTTAAAATAAATTGAAAAAATGAAAATTGAATTTTTTACTATTTTTCAAAAATGTAAAAAAAATCTTAACTTTGACAGCTCCTAATAAGAAAACAGAACAACCTAGCTTAAAGATTTTAATTGATATTGATGATATTGATACATAATTTTGTCTGTTTTTATTCGGTACCCAACTTTATTACAAAACTTTAAATTTTAAAATTCAATTAAACGCCACTTTTGATACATTTTGCCTCAACGTGAGACGGACGGACGGACATTGTTAAATCGACTCGGCGCCAATTGGTACTAATTAAGGTGTGTCTTAGAGCAATATTCTTATGTGTTACCAACAACAGCATAAACGCATAATACCCTCCCCACCTATGGAGGTGTAGGGTATAAATATTGTAAGAAAATAATCATCAAAAATGATATTAACTTTTACATAAACAAAAACCATGGATTAATATGGAAAAAGCCAAAATCAATTTTATTGAAACGATTCTTTAGTTAAAATTTTTAATACATCTTTGCAAAGTGAAGAATATATTGGATAAAAAAAAAATACAACACTTAAATTAGGTGTAAAAAAGTGGATTAGAGGAGTAGTATATATTAATGCCGTGTATCCGAATTGACTGAGAAACACCGTGCCGCAGAATTTTTTTCTCATTTTGTAACTCTGTGTAATACTTATGAATATTAAAAAAAAAAAATTTTCATAAGTTTCGATTCAAATATCAGTATTTAGTACATTTTTTTTTAAATAAAAGGATTTTTTTAAAACTGGTTTTTTGTGTTGAAAGAAACTGGTCTATTCGACATTCGAATAATTAACATTTTGAAAATATTTTTGGAAATGCAGTGGGAACACCTTTCGCTTAATGTTAAAAAATAACATAACATATACAATTAAAATTATCATATTTAATTATTTAATTATCGGTCGAAATTTCGAATTTTTGGAACATAAGTGGCTTCATATAATAAACTGTGAGGTAAAAAATGTAATGATTTTGTTTTCTTATTGTGTTATTTAACCCATTTCGTACCACTGTTTCGTTTTCGCATCAGTAACCTATACCCTAGCTATTTTTTTAAGATTGGTGATAATATTATACATGTACATTTACCATGGAATGTTAACTAACTAAATTTAGGGGAAAAAATCAATTCAGAGGACAAATAATTCAGGGAGATAGAAACACCAGCCTACCAAAAATTGGTACTGCGAAAACGCATCAATGGTTAATTAGGGGTAGTGTGATTTAGATACTTTACGCAAGGTGGAGCACTTAAAATATGGAAATTGTTAAGGTACTAATATGTTAAAATTATGCAAAATAATTAAGATAAATATTATAGATAAACGAATAGATAATTTTTTGAACTAAAGCTTCATGTGGAATAGATTTTTTTACTGTAGACTTATAAAAGTTTTATTCTAGATTATTTATGACTTATGTAGCAAAAAATAAGCAATTGTCATCAAGTTACAAGTTGTTAAAAATTTTACAATCATTGAAAACAAATGTAAGTATAAGAATTTCTAAAGGATCGATGCTACCTGAATATGAAATGTATTTTTTGAAAGAATTATTATTCATATTGAGTTACCAGAAACTGGTGAATAAAACCAATGAAATCACGTAATCTATTGCTTAATTTTTCCAATTTTCAAAAACAAAGGATAAACAGTTTTCTTCAAAAGTCATAAAATTTGCTAAAGAAAAACATAAAATATTCAATTTGTATGCTTATACATTATTAGTTTTTTGTTCAAAATATTAAAATATTTTGAAAACCAAAGTAACTAGATAAAATTTCATAATTTCCAAACAGCCTTTTCTATAAAACGCTGTGCTATCTACTCAAAGTGTTAGTTCACTTTGTTATTTTAATTAAGTGAAATTAAGTGGATATTAAAATATAAAAAGTGTTGAAATTGGAACATATTACAGAAACAATGAGTCATTTAAAGTGACAGCAAAATAAAAAGTAAATAAAAGCAAACAATTTTTTTTTCTAAAGTTGCAGAATTATTTCCAAAAACAAAAAAGCGTTTTGGAAAGAACCACTGTGTTCACTTTAATATACATACCGTATACTTAATACACCAATCATAACAAAAGTTAATTAAATATCAATAATACGAAACCATACAAATACACAGAAAAAAATATCAAAAGTTATGAAGTAATTAAAAAGTATTGTTGACTCACTTCCAAAAATGTTAGCAATATTTTTTATTACTTTGATTGTACGTTGTCATAATTACAAATTTATGAGTTGATTCTCAACTATTTCAGTTGTTAAAATTTTAATTAAAATTTTGTGTTGAAAAAACAAAAAATATGTGTCAAAAAATTAAAAATTACAAAATATTTTTACAATATTGTTTTAAAATATTTGTACATTTTTGGAGGGGGGAATAAATTAGTTATAGCAGATGATGTAGTGGTATATTAATAGTTAAAAATTAAGCCCATCTTCATGAAAGGTAAGTATTAAAATGTGAAGTTACTGCAAAATTTGTACATATAATTTATTATTTAATTTTTAACAGTTTGCCTAAAAACAGAAAAGAGAACAAATTTGTGCAACCGGGTTCAACCTTTGGGCTTTTTTGATTCTAACAATGGTAACAATAAGAAAATCTCTTTAATTAAAAATACTTATTCCCTTACTTGTAGAATTTAGAAATGACTGATTGCAAATATTCCGAACATCGTGTGAAAAATAAATCATTGGACACAAAGAAAATGAACCACCTCATATCTGGAATTTATTTTTAATCTTGTAATACAAACATATTTTGTAATCTAACACTTATTTTAATTTTGAAATTTTTACAAAATAAATGATTTTGAAAAAAATTTATAAATATTGACAACATTATTATTTAATAGGACTAACCTGTTGTTGAAATATAGTTCTTTACTTGCTAACAACAATTTTATTTAATATTACAAATTCGTTGTTGAAAAATTTGTTGACTGTTAACAATTTTAAATAACAAAAGTTGTTTTTAAATTTACAAAAACGGTTGTTGGTGCCTTTTTAATTAAGAAAATAATTGTATTGACGAATTTGGTAATTAATAAAACAATTGGATTGTCGTAATTTTTTTCTGTGTACATTGTTGATCACCTGCTGTTTTTGATTTTTAGTAAATTAAACTTATTGTTAACTGTAATATTTTAATTGTCAAGGATTGACTATTTAAAACAATACGCAAAGAAAAAATATGGTTCTACTGACCATAAACTAAGAGCAACATACTATGATTGTAATTATGATTACAGTTAAAAATAAATTTATTTGTACGTAATTATTATGATTCCATTTTATAATTTTTTATCGTTTAATGATTCGACTTAGAAATGTTTATAACCTTTTCTTTTAATATTGCTTCCAATTTCATCACCATTTTTAAATTAATTTCATCATATATATAATCCCATTTTATCATATATATTATTCCATTTTATCATATATATAATTCCATTTTATCATATGTATAATCCCATGTTTTCATATTTATATTGACTTGTACCACGATATGTGGTACATTCATCATACTGGCTTAATGGCTGTAGAATTAACCAAATTTGTAAAATTAACTGAATGGTTGTAGAATTAACTAAACAGTTTTAGAACTGACTAAATGTTTAGATTTTTCATAAATATGGTTTCATACAAAAATATTTAAATACATATTCAAATCAATGAAAAACGGCTATACAAACATTGAATAGTTGTAGTGGTCATGCCGTAACCAGCGTTACCGTTGAGAATTTTTAAAAAGTGTCCAAAAAAGGGGATTTCAAAATAAAAAGTCCCCAAAAAGGGGATTTTTTGAAAAAAAGGGGCCAACTGCTTTAAAACCCAAAAAAACTCCTTAAAATTTGTTTAGTTAACAACAAAAACAATAAAAATTTTTGTATTTTAAGAAAAACTACAAAATTCAGTTTTATAAATAACAAAATAATTTATAATTACTTTACAACAATTTGTATTATTGCAAAAATAAAATTTTATTTATTCTGTATTTTTGTACGAGTTCTTCACTCGTACTCCAGTATTGGCTTAAGTCTGTTAGACAAATTATTTTTTATTATTGATAATTTAGTAAAAACACGTTTCCCCGAGGGATTGCTATGAGGAATTTAAAAATATAAATTAGGATATAAGTATTCATCGTATATTTTTTAAGCCAGTCCAAAAAGATTCGGCATATGATGATATAAATAGCTGTTCATAAACTTAATTATTTTTAGTTACTAATAGTTTCAGTTCATTTATAAGTACTCCGCGACTTTTTATATCACTGTACTGTAAAACAAAATCTCAAAATGATGAATTTGTTTGTTGAAATTTATATATAATAGGTCGATATATTTAAAATAACTCATCATTTAGCACATAGTCTTAAAAAGTCGCCATTTAGTCGCCATTTAAAAAAGGGGCCAAAAAAGTGGCCAGATGGTTGAAAAAGGGTCAAATGGCGACTAAAGTCGCCAAACGGTAACACTGGCTGTGACCATGTTTTTTTTTTTTTTTTTCTTCATGAAATTAAGCTAGAATAAATTCAAAATATGATTTCATTCAAATTTTAAACATTTTATTAGTAATAAATTGAAAAGGGGTATATTTTTATAAGTATATTTTTTCTCTTTTACATAATTTTCCATACAATATCATAGAACATTTAAATTTCAATTATTCTTCTAAAATACTTCCTAAACTATATTTTACACATAATGTGATATATTTTTATATTATCAAAAGTAAAAATAAGTACGTGTATTTTAATGTCATGTAAATTTGTAAATAATAATATTTTCATAATTAAAATGTTTAATTTTTGTAGTTTACCGGAGTGTTCCTTCCTTCACTATATACAAAATTTCGCTAATTTTTAAATCTTGATATATAAAGATGTTGTCTTCTAAAACAATATTACAGAAAATCATTTTAAAAATATAAAAAATTTAGTTTTTTCTTTATTTGCTCTAACTTCTCTACTCAATAAAAAAAAGAAGCAAATAAATTTATAAAACTTTGTCCGAAAGTATTTAACTTATTAACTTTCACTTTCAAACTACTAGCAAAAGTTGTACCTAATAAAAAATTTTGTATTTTTTTCTTTTTTGCCATCACAACAAAATCTAGTAGATGCTACTTTTAACGCGTGCACACACCACACACATGGACAATCAACGAACCACATAGAAAACCTGATGCAATATTAGCTGCCGTTGTGTTGTTTGTTGATGCTGACATCAAATCTGTGGTTGTGTTTTTATGTTGAGCATTTTATCAGTTTTTTTTTTGTCAGAACAAGTGTAAGTATATTAAGTTTGTTAGTTAATTTGTGTGCGTGATCATATTTGTTTTACTATTTATGTGGGTGGCTGTGGTATACATACACGCAGAGAAAAAATATGGTTCAGGTGACCATAAACTTAGAGCAACACACTATGATTGTAATTTATGATTCCAGGTTACAATAAGTATATTTGTACGTAATCATTATTCTGATTCCATTTAATAATTTTCTCATTATTTAATGATTCGGTTTAATCATATTTATAACTTTTTTTTATAATATTTCTTCCGATTGCACAATGTTTTTATCATTTAGTAATCCCATTTTATCAGATATATAAAATAATTTTATCATTTAATAATCGCATTTTATCATGTATATAAACCAATTTTATCATATATATAATCTCCTTTTATCATATGTATTTATACTCCATATATTAATTTTTAGCATGTACACGCAAAGAAAAAATATGGTTCCAGTGACCATAAACTAAGACCAACATACCATGATTGTATTATATGACTCCAAGTTACAATAAGTATATTTGTACGTAATCATTACTATGATTCCAATTTATAATTTATTAGTAAGATTCATAACCTTATTAATAACTTTTAGTAAGTTTTATAACCTTTTCTTAAGTATTGCTTTAAATCTCATCATGTTTTTATCATTTAATAACTCCATGTTATCATATATATAAACTTATTTCATCATATATATAATTCCATTTTATCATATATATGATCTCATGTTTTAATATTTATATTCATTTGTACCACGATATGTGGTACATTCGTCATACTGAATAAAAACAAAACTTGTCAATTTGTTGATATATAAACTAAATTAATATACTAACAAACTACTGGACTGATAGACAAAAATGTGTATTCAAAGGGCATTAAAAGTTAATGGCTCAATGGCTGTAAAATTAACCAAATTTGTAAAATGAAATGGTTGGTAATGTAATAAACTAAATTGTTCTAGAATTGACTAAATGATTGGATTTTTCATATATATGATTTCATATAAACATATTTAAATACATATTATAATTCAGTGAACCATATTCAAATTTTGATTGTGGGTAATCATTAAATGATTAATCAGAATCATAAACGTTGCTATCATGAACACAGTATATTTAAATCAACGAAAAACGGCTATATAATCATTGAATAGTTGTGGTGTTCATGCTGTAACCATGTTTTTTCTCTGCGTGTATTTAGATATTCATTGTTTAAATATTGTTTTTTTATTTTGTGGATTTGTTTCACAATTTTAGCATTTATTAAAAATATTATCCTTAAAACTCAAAGAAATTGAACACTTTTCCAAATTTTTTTATTTTGCCGCTTCCAGATTCAAACTGCTTTGTCTCTTTTGACTTCTTTACAGGAAATTAATTTTTTTTTTAGTTTTTCAAATCCTCCGTTCGCCCACGAATGTTTCTATGCCACTTGAAAATTAAATTCTATTACCTTTACATTTATATGCATTTTTATTTTCACAAATATTCATTCTGTTTATTCCACTTACTGCACACAGCTATACCGTTTGCCTACTAACAAACTACAATAGTTGTGTGAAATCAAATTATAGTTAAAAACAAATATTTTATATTTGAGGAAAACATAAACATTTTCAAATACAAACATTCAACAGTTGTGCAAAACAAAATATGACTTAAAATCAAATAAAAATATTGGCTAAATGGTTGTAGAATTAACCATATTTGTAAAATTAACTTATTAGTTGTAGAATAAACTAAATGTTTGGATTTTTCATAAATATAATTTCATACAAAAATACTTAATACATATTATAATTCAGTGAACCATATTAAAATTTTGATTATGGGAAATCATTAAATAATTAAACAGAAACATAAACGTTGTTATCATGAACACGGCATTATTGAAATCAATGAAAAACTGCTATATAATCATTGAATAGTTGTGGTGATCATGCTGTAACCATGTTTTTTCTCTGCGTGTAGGTATATGTAAGTATGTAAATAATGTGATTGAGGCAAGGTTTTTGCCAAAACATTCTAGAGAAAATACAACATGAAAGAAAAAACACATTTGTTGTAGTTTGTTAAGTTGTTAATTTTTTGCATGTTCATTGCAGCTGTCTAATGAAATTGAATTGAAAAGCAAATGCAGAAATTTTCAAAATTAAACGTTATTTTTTTATTGCACATTTTTTGTGTTGTTGCTGTTAGTTTTGTTATAGTTGCAAGTGGAATTTTTAACCGCGCGACATGTACGTTCATGTAGTAAATATTAGCGTTAGTGTTTTTTTTAAATTAAACATGCACATTTTAGCTGCTTAAATATACTATATGCTTACATATTTATACAATACATACAAAATTAGGTCAGTTATGTTCTACACCATGGTGTTAGTTACCATACGCACACACCCATAAACACATGCATTTAATGCCATATGCAACTAGACACGCATTACCATTTTTCACATAAAGAAACAAGACATAATAGAACATGTCGAACGTGTTATATACGAGTAAAAAAGTTTTCTGACAAAACTATGAATGTTATTAGAGATGAGCTAATTAGTGGTTGTTTCTTTCACTTTATTATGAGTTCTTCTCTTTTTTACATACAATAAGGTTTAGGTAATTTTGTAATATGAAATTTGATATTCGAAGGAATAATATAAACGAGTATAATTAAAGGTCTTTTTAAAGATGTCTTATCAATCAGAAACGTATGATGTTTATTTTTGAATTGTGCTTTAGTTTTCAACATAATATGAGAAGAGATAATGTTCCAATTAGGCAATATTAAGCCCACCAAGTTAAAAAAAAAAAAAAAGCGATGCTAAGAATGACCTGAATACCTCCTAAACTGGAAGAAATAAACTACACATGTAAGCGTATTTTTTTGTAGAGATTTGCAAGGAATATCTATATAAAAAATTTCTTTTCTGTCATATCATAAATACATATTTAGCGATTTTTCAAAAAATTACATACTCAAGATGGCCAACGTTGTAGGCTCACCCACTACACCCCTGACCCGGACTCAAAAACACCTTAACTCTGGTGTGAAATTTTATTGATATATCTCCAACGGTTCTTAAGTTACAGAATTATTTCAAAAAAAAAAAAAAAAAAGAAAAAAGCGTTTAGGGATCACTTTGTGCAGTTTAATTTACATATAGCGTACACTTAATATACCAATTATAACTAAAGTTAATTAAATATCAATCATATGCTACCACACAAATACATTGCTGGTTACTTGCTGTTTTTGATTTTTAGTAAATTAAACTTATTGTTAACTAAATATTTATTTAAATGAAAATAACACAGTTAATTGCCAAGGATTGACTATACTTAAAACAAATTAAGCTAAAATTCATTCAAAATATAATTACATTAAAATTTTAAACATTTTATCAATAATAAATGGAAAAAGGGAATATTTTCATAAGTACATTTTTTTCTCTTTTATATAATTTTTCATACAACATCATAGAACATTTTAATTTCAGTTATACTCCTAAAACACTTCTTTAGTTTTTAAAAGGAATTGTATACAAAGAATTCAAAAAATGTATAAACAGATTTTTGTATATCTAGAGTTATGTACTTTTTCTTTGTTGCCACAGATGTGGCATAATTAAATGTTCGAAAGAACTAATTCTTAAATTCACTTTTTACAAAAGAATTAAATCGCATAAAATTATAAGAACTTTCAAATAAATTCATCATAATTAATTCTGTAACTTAATTCCTAAAGCTTTTGATACAATGGAATTAATTCATTTATTAATTATTTCTTTAGGTATTCTTAATTCTTTTGATTTCATTAAATTAAAGCTAGTTTCTCGCTAAAGAGAAACTAGCTTTAATTTAGTTTTAAGATTTAATTACTTATTGTGAGGCCTATAAAAGGCAGATTCAATAAATAAATTAAAAGTTAAAAGAAAAAAATGACAAATTGAATTAAAAAATGATTCAACCATTTAATTTGTACTACATTGAATCAAAGTTTTATTATTTAAGTATTTTAATATAATTTTATGGTAAGCCACATTTTCGTGACGCATAATGGGCCCAAACGTGAATTTTTTATTAATAAATTTGTATCTAATGGTCGGATTAAATTTAAGTGTATGGAAAAGTTATAGAAGAAGACCTAAGCTTTCAGAAAAAATATTCCGTAATTTGTTATATATTTCAAAAAAATATGCAGAAAGAATTTTCAAAGTCAACACTCTGAAATTATTATGAAAATGGAATTTTTTTTACAAAAATATAGTAACATTCTTTCACCTTTTTCTTCAAGTTCCGATAATAAATTTTTTTCTTTATACCTTTCAAAAGATAAGGCTTCACAAATGGTTAATAAAGAAATTTTGAATTGATTGAATTTTGCACCCTACATCCAGCATTGGTCGAAAATGGCGAATTTTAGACAAATGTTTCATTTTTATCGATTAATTAATTTAATAAAATAAATACCAATCTTTTATTTCAGTGAAAGTCGTTAAAAAATCTTTACAAAACGATTTTTTGTCAAATTTTCAAAAATAAAAAATATAAAAGAGACAAACCAAAAACTAATAAAATATTACAAGAATATGAAAAAAATATATATATTCATATATATTTACCATTTCACTGATGTATAATATGTATATATAGATAGTTTTAGAAGCATTATATCATGGTCTCAAAGTTGACGACTAAAGTCAACTCTCACCAAATTCACTGTTTTACAATATTTCCATATGTGCGTTAAAGTGCCTCACGTTTTTAAAACACCACCGTATTTCTTTCAATATCATTAAAAAAATTTTAGTTATAACAAAATTAACGTCAAATTAAAAACTATCCTGATACTATTGAAGATAACAGCTAGAGGGTCAATTTTATGCACTTAGTTCCTAAAAGGTTAAATTAGCAATTTTTGCAAATAAGTCGCATAGAAGTACTTATTACACTTAAATATTGATAAATTTATGGAAAACATAATTAGTTCATTGAAAACTGCGATAATAATCGAATAAAGAGGAGCTTTTGAAACTTAGCCCCTATCTTGCACCAATTTACAATTTTTTTGATCAATTTATGTTTTGGAGATATTTACATCCTTAACTAACCATTTATTTGCCGTTAAAATTAACTTTACCAATTATGGACCGGAAATCGCAAAATATTATTTGTGCAACTAAAGAGCTGATACACAGTTGGTTCAAACGCAAATTTTTTGGTAATAAATCTGTACCTCCAAAACTACTGCTCGAATTAAATTGAAATGTATCAAAGAGTTGTAGGGGAGGGCTTAAGCTTTCAGAAAAATTATCTTGTGGTCACCCTGTGATAACACAAGATAAACTACAGGGTATCAAATTTTACTACCTCGAGTATGTAAAAGTTTAAAAAAATCGTAACTTCTACAAATAAAATCCGATTTTAAAGATTTTTATATTTCTGTAAAATGCTTGGCCAGATAAAGAAAAAATTAGTTTATTTACCTAAGTTATATCTTACAGTTAAAAAGATATTTACTTTTGAATTTTGAATTTTGATTTTTTGCCTCGACTTTCTTTCGTTTTTCAGGAATAAGTCCGGAGAAATGAGGTAAAATTTTGTTTAAAAAAATATTTTGTAATTTGCTATATATTTCAAAATAATATGCTGAAAGAATATTTGGATTATCTCAATTCGTCTAGACGTGAAAAATATTCAAATTCGGCACTTTGAAATTAGTATGAAAAACTGCTATTTTTTACAAAAATATAGTACAATTCTTTCACTTTTTTCTCAAAGTTCCGTTAACGAAAAAATTCTTTCTTTATATATTTCAAAAGATAAAGCTGCAGAAATGTTTAGTAAAGAAATTTTGAATTAATCTATGTTTGCACACTACATCAGGCATTGGTCGAAAATGGTCAATTTAGGAAAAAGGTTAAAATTTTATCGATTAATAAAAAAAATGTCATGCAAGCCTCTTTAAATTTATTGACGATATTTTATCAAGAAATAGATTAAAAACGATTTGACACTAAACTGCTTCAGGTCCGACCAAAAACGAATGTAGGTCAGCAGAAAATTTAAATTGCATAAAAAAGCATACTAGCATAATATTTTCGCCATTATTTCTTATGTAATATATACATTATATATCGATCTTTCATTCTTGCAAAAATCATTAAAAAATCTTTAAAATCCGATTTTTGGCAATTTTTCAATCTTTAAAATCGGACTTCATTTGTAGAAGTTACGATTTTTTGAAACTTTAGCATACCCCAGGTAGTCAAATTTGATACCCTGTAGCTTATCTCATCTTATCGCAGGGTGACTACAATATGATTTTTCTGAAAGCATAGGTCCTCCTCTGCAACTCTTCCATACATTTCAATTTAATCAGAGCAGTAGTTTTGGAGATACAGATTTATTACCAAAAAATTTGCGTTTGAACCAACTGTGTATCAGTAGTATTCCAATGATGCCCTAAAATATAATTTACGTTGGAAAACGTCCAAAATATTGAAACTTTAATAAAATACTATTTAAAATAAAATCATTGAAAATTTTACTAAAATTTTAGTTACGCGAGAATGAAAAGAAATTTTAAAATATTTATTGCTCAATATGTTTAGACGTCGTTTTTATGTCATGTGCTGTAATTTTTATGACAAAAAGTTTAAAATTGAGTATACTATTAATTAAAAACTATATTTTTGGAGGTATATTAAAAATAGTCCAGCTCACGTAAATGAAATAACTTAACCGAAATATTTTGGGAACTAGTTTAAAACATATACATTTTTAATTTTAGGGGGGTACATTTGCAACTTTTTTTGTCTCCATACAAATTGAGGCACTTTATTGTGCGTATACGTAACATATAACTGTATTGGCGCCTTTTGGTTGTTGAACGAGATATTATTCATAATAATCGCTTATATTTATTAAATATTTTATATTTTTGATAAATTTCCAAAAATTTATTTGTTTTTTAAATAATTTTTTCAGGAGTGAAAGATCGATATATATTTTATACATAACATAATAAATAATTGCGCTAGTATTATGCTATTATATTATTTTTATACAATTAAAAAAATTCGTTTAAAAAATTTAATTTTTTAACAAAATCTGCACTACTGCATTCGTTTTTAGCTGCGCGGGAAACAATTTAGTGTCCAATTGATCTCAATATATTCCCTGAAAAAATATCGTCAATAATTTTAAAAACAATCGCGTGACATTTCTTTATTAATCGATAAAAATGAAATTTTTTCTATAATTAACCATTTTCGACCAATGCTGGATGTAGGGTGCAAACTTAAATCAATTCAAAATTTCTTTATTAACCATTTGTGAAGTCCTATTTCTTGAAATATATAAAGAAAAAAATTTGAGAAAAAAGTTAAAGAATTGAACCATATTTCTGTTAAAAAATTGCCATTTGTCATACTATTTTCAGAGTGCTAAATTTGAATATTTTTCACGTCTAGACGAATTGAGATAAGCCATAAATTCTTTCAGCACAATATTTTGGAATATACAGAATATTTTTAAAAAATGTTTACCTTATATATCTCAGTACTTATTCTTGAAAAGGAAAGAAAGTCAAGGCGAAAAATCAAAAATTCAAAATTCAAATATATTATTAACTGTAATAGATAACTTTTTCTTTATCTTGATAAGCACTTTACAGAAATATAAAAATCTTAAAAATCGTTCTTCATTTGTAGAAGGAACGATTTTTTGAAACTTTAACATACTCGAGATAGTAAATTTTGACACCCTGTAGCTTATCTTTTGTTATCACAGGGTGACTACAGGATAATTTTTCTGTAGGCTTAGGTCCTCCTTTACAACTCTTCTATACATTTTAATTTAATCTGACCAGTAGCTTAGAAGATACAGATTTATTACCAAAAAATTTGCGTTTGACCCCACTGTTTGGCGTGCACTTAATTTAGTACCAGATATCTAGTATTTTTATTAGTTCTGCGTTGAACGTATAATAAATTTCATCTGCTACATACACTTAGGTTATTGTGAATCATAGCATTTATCCCTAGATCTCACATATCACATATTGTGAGTAATATTTTTTTAAAAAACTGTAAAGTGCAGATTTTGTACAAAGTTTATTTGGGCACAATAATCTTTAATTTTTAGTGGAGTTTTAGCTGGATATTAACATGTTGATTTTGTAATGATTTTAGAAAAATATTTACGTCTCTTTTAATACTAGTTTTCAAATTATATATAAACATAGAATTAAAGAAATACCCAGCAAAAACTTTGATTGCCATGTAATGAGTTAAAAAACTAATATAATGGCTCTTCACTTATACATTAGCTGAATAACTCATTATTTTAACACGGTGATGACATTAGAGGCAACTACTTACCACATACATTACATAGATGTCATTACAATAACTAATTACTTCCAAGCTGTTAAATAGCACATTGATTTTAAAGCATTATTGAAGTAATGATTAGTAATAACAATAGGACTAGTTATATTTTAGGTTATAAATAAGTATCGAAATGTTAGGATATAAAATATTTCTTATTTTTTTTTTTTTCAAATTTAATCAATAAAAATTAATATTTTTAAAAATATGATCATAAATAATTATTTACATTCGGGTTATAAATAATTAGTTACTAAACAACTTCTATGTAATGCAGACAGTATGTTGTTGTCATTACAAAGTAACTACATTCGTAACTACATGTCATTAACAAGTTTTTGCTGGGAGAGAATGAAAGAAAAAAAATATGTATATCATTCAATTAAATATATAGAGAATTAGTTCAAAAATTTTTTTTTTTTTTTTTTTTTTTGGAAAATAATGGAATTAAAGAAAAATTGAATTTTAATTCTCTAAGGAATTAGCTCTCTAGGCAATTAATTCAATACAAAGTTAAGCCTAAAGAATAAAGTCTAAAAAATACTTTCTGAGAAATGATTTTAAGGAATGCTAAATTATATTTTTATAAGCTGAATGAAATTTATATATGAATTAATTCTAAATAGAATTAATTCTTTCGAAACTCTGGGTATAAGTATATAATTTGAAATCAATTTTAATGATTTAAATTATTTTTTGAACTCAAATTTTAAAACAAACAAAATATACAATTCAATTTTATATTTAATTTAAATGACATTTAATCGTGCGTGAATAATAACTTTTTAATGATACTTTTAACAAAAACAGCAGCAAAAACTACAACATAATATATAATTAATTAAACTCATTTTGGTGGAAATTTTTAATGTGTAAATATTAATTATAACAAATTTATTTAACAGTTTTGCTTTTTTGTTTTCCTTACACTTCTTTGCACTTTTGTGCATAAATTTGGAATGAATACTTATTAAAAATTAAATAAAAACGTTTAAAATTTATATTGCATGACGATGGAAAAAATTAAATTGTTAAAACTAATTTCATATATGTATATAGTGTAAGCCATTTAAAATAATATTATTTTAACACAAAATAGGTGCGAAAAATATATGAGTAAATTTAAATAATCTAATGCGATTAAAGGTAAATTAATTTAATATTTAATTTACAAAAAATATTTTTTATGTTGTGAGCGAATTATAAAATTGTTAAAAATAAATATGTATAATATAATTTTCCGAGTAGAAGATTATTAACAAAAAAGATAAACCATTATTTAAAATTCATAAATTATATATTTTTTATTTATTAACACATTTAGTATGGAAAAATACTATATGGCTCAAATATGATTTATTTAATTTTCTCTTTTCAAACTTTTGTTCTAGATTTTTATAAAAAGCGTCAAAAGCGAAAAAAAAACTTACTTTTATTTTAACTTTTTAAATCTTGCAAAAATCAATTGAGAAATAATTTTCAATTTAGAACTTTATATTCATTGTTAACAAAAACTAAAACAAACAACAAAAAAAATATTTAGTTACTTTTAAGTGGAGACACTTGTAACATATTTGGCACAAAATGTGTAAAATAAAAATGAAATACTAAACTAAATTAAAAAAAAAAAAACTTGACCAAACACTCTTCATTTATGTTCATTTGAAAAAAACCAAAAGAAAAGTAAAAAGTACCAAAAAGTTTTGCAACGCTACAAAACTTTACTATAGGGTATCCAGTTATTTTAAATTGATTTGAAATATGATTTTAATAAATTAACTTTGCAATCGTACAAAAAGTGTAAAACTTAATTTTAAAGAAGGAAATTTTTAACTGATCAGGATAGTTTTATGAGTTAACCAAAGTTAACCAAATTCTTGATTCTAATGAAGTACTAACCCAAATTGACCTAGCGCACCCATATGGTAACGCAAACAATGGATAGATAAGAAGCTATATAGCACAGAAAATATTCAAAATTTTGAAAAAATTTGAATCACATTTCATCATATGAAAACTTGTTAATAATATTAGGATAATTGAAGGTCATTAATATTATGCGTTTGGAAGCAATGATCCTTTTTGAAACCCTTAAAAAAATTATTGTTAAAAATGTGAAAAATTAACGACATGGAAAAGTAAATCATAAATTTTTTGACACTGTGTCAATTTTCAGAAAAATCTTTTATGATTTTTATATAAACAACAAGTACTGTATTATATTCATATAAATCTATAAAATATATAAAATGTTTTTATCCTGTTTTTTATGGACTATATATTAGCGTTACCATATGGGTGCTCCAGGCACAACATGGAAATTTTATTCGTAGTGCAATCCTTTGAAAATTTTGTTAAGAAATGTAATTTTTTTGGTAAAAAAAATGCTTTTCTTTAAAATTGTCCGTAAATGAAGCTTGGAAGAACTTGAAAGTGACAATGATGAATATATCTGAAGGATTTTCATCGAACGGTCTAAAAGTTATGGTAATATTAATGACGAAGGCGATGCTTGTAACGTTTCTTACAGTAGTATTTCACGTTAAGTCCTTGATACATTCCTTTAAAGTAAAATGTGATTATTTATCATAATGAGTATAAAATAGGAACATTGAAATGCTGAATTTTTACGTATATATTGGCATTTGTGCTGAAATTTTTGGTCAGCATCAGGGAAAATAGAAAGGAAGTCTTAAATAATTATAGTTTAGGACTCTAAAAGTTATTTGCTTCTCTATAAATTATATTTAGTGGATGCCCTCCAATATGAAAAAGCAGATTCCTAACACAATCAGTTCTGATGATCGTGATGCAAATCATTTTTTAGTACCAACAGCTACAATAAGGCGTTATATCGGTAAATGCTCCAACTTAAGGAGGTGCACTTAATGCTGAATGTTTGATATATAAAGTATATTTCTCAATAACATACTAGAACTCATACTGAATTACATCTCCTTAAGGAATTTGCCAATAAAAAACATTTATTGGCAAAATTAACTGATTTTCTCCATACAAAAAAAATATCTACGTAGTGCCTGGCGTGACCATATAGTAACAGCCCATTCTGCCCGACCTAAGAACCGAAACAAAATTTAATATAATAGGTAAATTTTCTAAAGCCCCGTAGACCACATTTGAAAATTTCATCATTATCTGAAACAAAAAACATTCCCGATCAATTTGGGTTAAGTCAAAACCTTAGTTGGTCTAAGATTTATTTTTGTTCAATATAGACAAATGGTCAGTCTAATAATTCAGAGAAATTTATATTAAGTTTTAAATGTTAAACTCAGATCAAAGCTTCTGCGATACAAAAAGCTCAACAAGTACACTCTGCTACAAGAATGGACTTTTTATTTTCACTCAGAAAACGATTTAATGTTGAGGACTTCACAAAATAATTATCAAAAACTTCAAAACACCCTCAAATTTCAAAATATTGTGAAAAATCCATACTTAGGATATTTTCTGCACTATAGAGCTCATATCCTTATAAATATTAAGTAAATTCTAGAATTTTAAATTGATTTAGAAAGCAGATAGACGTATCATTTTAACTAAAATATGTTTACTTGTGCTATTTATCTGTTACAGTTTTCGAGTTATTTATATTTGAAACTTTAATTATCCTAATTTTGCTGGTTGTTGGTCCAATTTTTCTCATATATATCCCAGTATTTCTTTAGTTGATTACAAAATAAAATTATCTACCGAATAAAGAAAATTTTAAGTCGATATATTTCCAGTATAAAGATAAACGATTTTGAATTTGAATATTGGAAAAATTAAAATTGTTTGTGTTTTTTGGCCGAAAAGTTTTAATTTCCTTTTACAATATATAATAATTTTATACCCCTCTGAAAGGTATCTCCACAAAGATGTTTCTAAATTAGAAGTCAAATCCAATAACCCAAACGGTCTAGTTATAAAACCTTCCCGAATTTAATATATTTTGAGTGAAAGTTTTGATTTTAGTCTATATTTCCTAATATCTCAAAGCAAAAATATGCAAATAGAATGCCGTTAAGGAATCTACAATATGTTTTTAAAAGTTTTTAATACAAATCTCCGGAAAAATATAAATTTAATTTTTTTTTTTTTTGTTAATTGGGTAACTCAATATCTTGTTTTTGTGGCAAAAAGAAATTTTATAAATACCTTATTCGATAGCACGCAAAAATTCAATTTTCATGGCAGGAAGATTACACAAATACTTATTATTTGCCTTCCATATGTTTCAGCGACAAAATTTTATTGTATATTGAGAAAGAAAATCCAATTTGTGCAGTTAAGTGTTTAACCCTTCGTCATACAGATGTTTCAATTGTCACATTTGTAACAAATATGGTCTGGCTAGACCAGTAGTGCGATTCAGTAACTTATTTTAACGATAATCGAATCGTTTAAAAAATTAAACAACAAAATTGTCGATTTTTCTATTCTGTAACACTTTTTAACGACATTCGTTGTCTACTTCTGTCGTTAACTAAACCACAATATTTTTTGTGTTGTTTATTTTATCGACAAAAACATATGTTTAACATTCAAAAGCAGTAAGTATACATGTGCACAGTTTACAAATAATTCCCATATTCTTTTTTATTTTTACTCCTATTTAAGTCTTCTGTTTATTTTAACAGAGATGCCACACGAAAACAAAAGTTGTCTACTGTTGTTTAAATGTACATAGTGAATCATATAATCGTTATTACAAACAACAAAAGGCATCGACATATTTGTCGATTGTCGAATCGTTAAAAGTTACTGAATTGCACTACAGCTCTGTAATTCTTACATTTCAATGGAAATTTTGGTGCTTTTTTTATTAGTACATTTATATAACTATATTCTAGCATCACTACCGCATAACTACCGCATCGGTACACATCATGAACTTCTCCCTGTTTTGGGTCTAAAAAATTCTACAAGCAGTGTGCTTGTAGAATTTTGCCGAAAACATATTACCAGTGTTGCCAGGACTTGAGAGAAAAAGAAGCTAAATTGTACTTTAAAAAAGGTCAGAAAAGGCTAAATGTCGCTAATAATTATTTAAAAACGTATTTATTTTTTATTCTGATTAGTTTTTGGTACTTCTTAAAGATATGTTAGTAAATTTATATATATAACATAAATAGTTCTTATAGGTAATAAAGTTTATTAAAAAACAAGTATAATATTCTTGTAGATGAAGTGCCGCGGTCGAAAATTTTCGCTAAATATAAATAAGTTGGATTTTTTTTTTTGCGAATTAATACAAAAAAATGCTTAAATTTATGATTTTGTAAAAATAGAATTAGTAAATTTTAAGCCTTTTTAAAGTTAAAAATCAAAAAAGGCTAGATTAAGCCTTAAAAAGGCTAAACTGGCAACACTGCATATTACACACTAGTCAGTGTTTTTTTCTTATGCTGGATATTTTTCTCTATTTGAAAATTTGCGCTTTGATTTTTCTGCTATAGTAGGTAATTTAGCAGTCTTGTTTTTGCAATTTCGATGCTTTGTGTGTAAAATAAAACACATAAGGGTTGAAATGTAACCTAACGTATATATGTATGTTGGTATGTAAGTTTGTATATACATATGTAGTATGTATGTTCGTAAGTATGTTTATGTTTTTTATCTTTCACACAAGAATGTCTAGCAGCAATGAAATTGTCAACAAAAAGGCTGCTAAATATTGTACTATAGCAGTAAAATCAAAACGAAAATAAATAATACTGCGCAATATGGGTTCAAAAAAATTGTGCGTGCGCAACTCTACAGAAATATATTTTACTTCGTGTGCAATGGTTTGTTTTTGCTGCTGCAAATCGCAGAGACGAGTCACAAATTTAGTAGTATAACGATGTTATAGTGTGGATATTTCTAGTTGTTGTGTATTGTATAAAAGAAACATTTGTATATTTATTGCACAGCCGTAACTGAAAATTTTTTAGCTAGAACTGCATATTTAAACCTTGATGAAAACGGCTTTAAACGGCTTATAACTTTCTTACTAAACCAGATATAAAAAATTTTTCAACGTCAATGGGTTTATATGCCTCAGTTGACATGATGTTCAGAATTTCTTTAAGTTGGCTAGATCCATGGGCATTAATGTGTTAAATTACGATTTTTCATTATATAGAAAAAAACTTAATAATTTTCTTGTATAGAACTGAAACTCTTCCACTTTAATAAGTCACGGAATTGCTAATGTATTATGTAATAAATATACATATTAATTTTCATTATTAAGCAAAATTATTTAAAATCTAAATGAAAAATTAAAATCGAAAGAGTAGAAGTTTTTTAAGGCCGCATTAAAAACTGCCATTGCATTACTAGTAAATTTTGCATAGTAAACTTTGTATTATGGCCTTTAAGAAGCTTTATTTGTCCCTTATTTAAGCGTTGATTACGATTACGTATTTTGTAAAGTATACCAATCGACTAAGAATAAGAATCTTTTCGTCTGGCTGGCTGGTTGCCTATCATCAGTGTTACCGTTTGGCGACTTTAGTCACCATTTGCCCCTTTTTCAACCACCTGGCCACTTTTTGGCCCCTTTTTTAAATGGCGACTTTTTAAGACTATGCACTAAATGACGAGAAACTAAGTAGTTTGAAATATATCAACCAAATATATATTAATTTCAACAACTAAATTAATCATTTTGAGATTGTTTCACAGTATAGTGATATAAAAAATCGCGGAGTATTTATAAATGAACTGAAACTGTTAATAAATAAAAATAATAATAAAGTTTATGAACAGCTATTTATATCATCATATGTCGAATCTTTTTGGACTGGATT
Source organism: Protophormia terraenovae (assembly GCA_951394005.1). NCBI lineage: Eukaryota > Metazoa > Arthropoda > Insecta > Diptera > Calliphoridae > Protophormia > Protophormia terraenovae. Next base: position 94,353,623 of record OX596076.1, read on the forward strand.
GAAAAAATAAAAAAAAAGATTCGATGAATACTTACATCGTAATTTATATTTTTACAGAAGTTTAATTAATTAAAAGAGGATTATATGTTTGTGATTAAATATTTTTTTTGCAATAAAAAAAATTGTTGTAAAATAATTTTAAATTATATAATAAACTGAATTTTGTTATTTTTCTTAAAATACAAAAAATTATATTTTTGCTGTTATCAAATAAACAAATTTTAAGGAGTTTTTTAGGTTTTAGAGCAGTTGGCCGCTTTTTTGGCGACTTTTTATTTTGAAATCCCCTTTTTTGAACACTTTTTAAAAATTCTTAACGGTAACGGTGCCTATCATTGTAAACTTTATACAAAGTATTGATCGCAATTTTAAAGATAAATCGTTGAAATTTGGCACAGTGTTTATTTTGGCATACCGACGAACGCTATTGAAATTGGAAATGATCGGTCCATTATTTCACCTCGCCCCCATACAAATGCCTTATTTATGTCACTATTTCAAAAAATCTATACAAAGATAAATTGGAGCGCAAAATTTCTGGAAGATCTGTTCAAAATTAGGCATAGCTCTCATATAAAGCCCACTTTCGAAAATCACTTTAACTCGCAAAAATTCAACATAAATTACAGCATCATTGTTATTCATAACACAAAAAAGTTTAATATAAGCAGAATTCATATTAACTAATTTCATAAGGATCGGTGCATAAATTTCCATAGGTTATTAGGCCCATTTCCGAAAATTTTGGAAATCATTTTAGTGTACAAACGCAATAGTGCAGATTATATCTTTCAGTGTATATCTAAATCGGACAACCCATTCTCGAGTTATGATAAAATATATTTGTTTAATAGCATTTTTAATCGGAAAATATTTTACATACCAAAAAAAGTCCTCGCATCCTCATAGTCAAATTATATTACATGTAATCAGAAACTCATGGGAACTCCCTAAAAATCGCGTTAATGTTTGAGAATATCAGAATAAATGCATGTAAGCCTTTGAAAAAGAATTTTCTACAACTCCAGTAACACACATAGCTACAAAATTAAACACATACATACATACATACAAACTAACACTTACAATTACATAAAGGTATATGCAATAAAAACTTATTGTTTGAATATCTGTTTTGTACACGGCTCTTTTTTTTTCATAGCAAATATTTTCATACACTTGAATGCATGTTATTGCCGCATTTGCATGTAGTATGTACAAATATACATACACACTCAAATGTCTAGCACTTATATCAGGCAAAGGCGCCCATAGCACTCCAGAGCCGAGTGTTTTCGGCATTTTCACATACACGACACGAATGTTAACGAAGCTAAACAAATGAGTATAAATATAAAACAAAAATCATTTAGTTGTGGTTTAGCTTTCAACAAAGCAAGATCATGTCGCGTGGTTAAGCAGAAACAAAAACAAAACTTAACAAAGAGCACAAGAAAATATTATTATTTTTTTGTGTGCTGGATATAACAAACACATTCGCAACAAAGAGCGTAAACAAATAAAATACACAAAGACATTCAAATTTGTTGTATGTCCCTCTTTCTGCCTTTGGCTGACGTTCATATTTGTTGCTATTGCAATAGCTTCTGTTGATTTTACTACTACTACTAGTAGTACTACTGCTGTTGTTTTTTTTTTTTTTAAGTACTTATGAGTTTGGAAAAAAAGTTGCTCAGCAAAATATGAAATTGATTGGATGGTTAAAGTTTAATATTTTTCCTTTACTTTTGTTTCTTTTGTGCATTTTGTACATTGATTTCAAGGTTGAAATAAAATGCATAATTTATGCGCAATGAAAACGAAAATTGTTTAAAAGCACAAAAAAAAAAAAAAAATTGGCCTACAATTGCATGTGAGCCTTATAGTTGAAATTTCAAATGCTCAAAGACAAGCCGGAAATCAAAAAAAAAAAAAAAAAAAAAAAAAAAAAAAAAATAACGAAATGGTTGAATGTTATTTTCAGTTAAATGTAGGCAAAGAAATAAAAAATAACACTTTGTTGATTGTTTGAAATTCTACGAAAATAGGTAAATTATTTTGTGTTTTTGTAGATAATGTATTGTACATACTTTACTTTTTTCACCTAATTCTTTTAATATTTGTAGGCCATTTTTTACAAATGATTTTAAGAAATTAGAAACAACCACAAAAAGATAAAACGAATTAATTTTGAGTTTAAAGGAAAACACATAATAAGTTGTGAAAAGTCGAGGGCTTATATTCAAAATGAGTCATATGCAGATTTCCAAAAAAATGTTTGCGTCATACTCTTTAGTTTTTTGTTTTTTATATATGGTATTAATTTTGGAGCCAAAAGTTAATCCCAACACTACGTTTTTCAGTTTTTGTTTTTGGGCCAATATGATTAGAAGCAAAATATCTTGGATACCAAAATCAGTTTATTAAAAAAAAAAAAATAAATAAAAAATTATAAATAAATAAAAATTTAAATAAACATTGTCCTTGAAGGTTTTAATGACATTTGAGTTGTTGATATGCAATTTAATACAATTTCAATTAGTTCAAAACTTGTATGAGAAATATTTTTTCCAATTTTTTTTTTTGCATGCAATTTTTTTTCTAAAATTTAATTTTGATTTTGAACACATTGCCTTTTTTGAGTTTAAATGTGGTTCTGCCAACCACAACATTTTGCTTTATATATCTCCTGATTGATATATAAATTTAACATATTGTAATTTTTTTGCAAAAATTATCTTTTACTTCTTTAATTTCCGACAAACAAAACGGGCTATATGAACATTTTATAACACACATTAAAAATAAATTAAGATAAAACGGGCTACAACTTTGCGAATAATAACCCCAAAGATTAACAGCTGTATTCAAAAAAATTTAACACGCCTGTACTAAGCATTGTTAAGCAAAATTCCTTAAAAATGTATTCAAAAGCGATGATTTGCTTACTATAACTTTTGTAAACCATTGTAAACTTTAAATATTTTAATATTGGTTCGATCCTACTTTAAGACTATATTTTAAGATTATTTCCGTTACATTTTTCAACAAAAAATAATAATAAAAATAAATTTTTTGATTCATTCTTAAATTTTTGACAAAAACTCCGTATTTTTATACGTCCGGATGTTAAAATTTGTTATAAAAAAAAAAAAATGTCAGTATAGCTATTTAAAAACATATTAAATTAATTACGGGACGGAATAATATTTTCTGTAATTATTTTTAAACTAAGGAATGCGCACGAAAAAATCCGTGCATGCTATTGGGCTTATAAATATTGATGTGGCAAAAACTAAATAATCCTGTTAACTGGTTTACATTTGTCTGTGTGCTTACTAGCTATGTGCTAAGTTTCATGGTTAAAGCGAAACTAGTTTTCCTTAAAATGGAAATTGAACAAAAAACACCAAAACACATAATAGAAATTGTTCATGAAATCTTACATCGGTCATATAAAACAATTGCTAGGAAGGCAGTTGTGTTAAAAAATACAGTTTCTTGGGTCATAATATTATACCAAGAAGTCATGGTCACTCAAAGGAAATCAGGTAGTGGCAGAAAAATAGTATCTTCAGGCTGTAGGACTCAGACAAAATAAAAAGGATTTTCAGAGAAATTCCCCTCATCTCTGGAAGAAAAGTGCCACAAAAAGTTTATTGCTTTGAATTTTTATTAGGAAAGTTGAAAGGAAATCTAGCTTGAAGACATATAAAGCACAAAAAAATCCTAATAGAAACGCAAAGCAAGAACTTGGAGGTAAAAAAATAACGTGAAATTTCTTCAGACGAATTTTTCCATAATAATGATTAGGGTATAATAGACGATGAGACGATCGTACAGTCTAACTTTTTTCAACTTCCTGGCCAAGAATTCTATGTAGCAGATGCTAGAGGGATAATGGCAGAAAAATATCGCCTATCAAAGAAATCAAAATTCCCAAGAAAGTATTTGTTTTGGGAAGCCATATGCATATGCGAAAAAAATCACTTCATTCATAAAAAATAGAAATAAACGTGAATGAGTGTTTTTGGAAAATATTTCTCCCTTTCCTAAGAAAATACAGTGTATCTACTTTTTTCTGGCCTGTTCTCGCGTCTTCTCATTACAGCAACAAAACAATGTAGTGATAATAAAAAAATTGTTAGTGCTTGTACCGAAAGATGCTAATCCATCAAATTGTCCGGAACTCCGAGCAATTGAAAGATATTGGGCTCTAGTAAAAAATAATTTAAAGATCATTAAAAGTTTAGCTTAAAATGAAGCGGAGTCTAAAAATAAGTGGACTTATTCGAGCAAAAAAGTAACCGAAACACAATAAAACCTGTAATTGGAAGAATTCTGGAAAATATCAGATATTTTCTTAAAAACCAATAGAAAATAATTTTTTTTTTTTTTTTTTATGTTTAAAACCTGAACATAGCAGTCATTAATCAGAATAAAATAAAAAAAAAAATCTCCTATTGGTTTAGTTTCTATAAGCAGATTTGCATGCACGGATTTTTTCGTGCGCAGTTCTTATATACATATTTTAAACTATTTTGTATTAAAATCATAAACATACACAGGAAAAAATATATTCTGGGTGCTTTTGGATTAAAATACCATCATTCCGGCTGCCAGCATTTTAACCTAATGTTCGTCACAATCGCATATGTTCAACATTTTCAATGCTTGCTGTTTCCACATAAATTCAAATAGTACATTAATATATACACGTCTTAGATTAAGGTGTAATTAATCTATCATATCAATTTCGGATTAGAAAAGTTATCAAAATTTCAACAAAAATGATGTAAACAAAACAAAATATAAAATAGTGATGCTAATTTTAGCACAGCATATTCTATATTCGGATACATTTAATTACATCCAACAAAAATTAAATAAAATTATTTCTTTTATACATATGTATAATTACATAAGCAAAATTAAGGTTTTTTCCAAAATAAAAAAACTTATTTATCATAAAAAACATACTAGAACATCAAAATAATCTATATATATAAAAATTAATGTGTGTTTGTTTGTATGTATGTATGTATGTATGTATGTATGTATGTATGTATGTATGTATGTATGTATGTATGTATGTATGTATGTATGTATGTATGTATGTATGTATGTATGTATGTATGTATGTATGTATGTATGTATGTATGTATGTATGTATGTATGTATGTATGTATGTATGTATGTATGTATGTATGTATGTATGTATGTATGTATGTATGTATGTATGTATGTTTGTTTGAAGTCTATAGTCGCCTAAACGGCTAAACCGATTTTCTTGAATTTTTCACAGTGTGTTCCTATATGCCTGGAAGGAAAAATAGGCTACTTTTTATTTTGAAATTCAATGTGGGCGTGATGCCACGCCCACTTACTAAATAACTATTAAAAGTAGTATAACTCGGAAATCGGTAATACTAGCTGTGTTGCCAGTTTAGCCTTTTTTAGGCTAGCCTTTTTATTTATCTTTTAGCCTCAAAAATTTTGTTTTAGCTTCTAGCTTTTTTTCTAGCCTTTTTTTATTCTTAACATAGCCTTAAAAAGGCTAAAAATTTACTAAATTTATTTTTAAAGAATCATAAATTTAAGCATTTTTGTGTAGTAATTCGCACAAAAAATCTAAATTATTTATATTCAACGAAAATTTTCGCCTGCAGCGCTTCATTCTACAAAAATATTATAATTATTTTTTACAGACTTTATGTTTTATTTATAAATTCACTAAAATATCTTTAAAATATACCAAAACTAATGAGAACAAAAAAATAAATGCGTTTTTATATATTTTTTGGGACATTTAGCCTTTTCTGACCTTTTTTAAAGACTAATTTAGCTTCTTTTTTTCTCAAGTCCTGGCAACACTGAATACTAGAGTCCTCAAATTTTGCAACTTTGACACCTATATGAACATTCTGGAAAAAATAGGCGAACTAGCAATAGGGGGTGTGGCACATCCCACGCCTAATATTGCCTGCCAATACCAAATGCCGTAAATTTAGGAAACTATATCAGTTACATTTCCCAAATTTTGTACAATAAACTTAAGTATCAATGTGAACATTTTGTGCAAAAATGGGCGGAAAAGAAATAGTGGGCGTGTTATATCCCATATAAAGTTAATACCAAAATTTTTATAGCTGGGAAACTATAAAAGTTAGAGAGATCAAATTTTGTAGGACTAGCATTAGCTTCAATATGAATATTTTGGACAAAAATTGGTACACTAGCAATAGTGGGCGTGGCACCTCCCATATAAAGAAAATATTAAATTATCATATCTGAGAAAATATAACAGCTAAAGTTCTAAAATTTTGTCGGAGCCACTTTGGTTTCAATATTAATATTTAAGAAAAATGTGGGCGGACTAGAAGTAGGGGGCATGGTACCTCCCATATGAATTAAATGCAAAAATCTGTATATCTGGGAAACTATTGGAGTTGGAATGCTCAAATTTTGCATAAAATTTTGACATCCATGAAAACATTTGTCTAATAAATTAGCGGATTATGGGGGTAATCCCCCATAATAAAAATTAAATACAAAAAAATTAAGAAAAATGTTATATGTTAAATGCTTATATTTTATTACAATAAGGTCAAGTATGAAAACTATATATATTGTATATCAAAAGAATTTATAATAAGAACTAATTTTTAAGAAAAATGTTATATTTTAATTACTAAATAAATATATTTTTTTAACCCTTTAATTACTATGTATTTCATTTCGGAGGGTGGCGAAGCACACCGGGTATTAGCTAGTAATTGAATAAAACAGTTAACGAATAATTTATTCTTACTGCTAACAACATTGACAATAAGAATGCGAGAGAAACCAAAAACAGTTTATTAGTTAATATAGACAGTAAATAGTTTTTTTAATACGATTTTCTTAATAAATACATTAAAAGCCAAATTGTGCTTAGCTAGTATAATACACAATTTGACATAAATTAATAATTTTTTTTGAATAAGGCTGTTATTTGTCAGTGTAAAGTTTAGTAGACGTAATGTTAATAAGTCGTGGAAGAACGGATTACAAAATGTTGGCATATGAGTGACCAATTGGGATTTTGCATATGCCCCGTTTGGAATATAAGATCCTTAATTTATCATTATCCAAAAAATTGCTTAATCTGTATTTATTACATTGTCTACAACAAAGGTTCGAAAGACTCAATTCTTTAATCCACTACTTTTTAAGCATTCATAACAATCAACTCATAGATTTACATGCCAATTCGAAGAAAAAGTCTTAAAAAAGTCATAATTTTGTTTTAAAAAAAGTTATAATTATGATTCAGACAGTTTTATATTGTTTTATTAAAAAAATATGCTTAACATTTTTTATGTAATTATTTTTTTCTTGTAAGCTAATTTAAAGAAATTAAAAGTGTTTTTTTTTTTTATACAAACGTAAAATATTTTTAGAAAAATGACTGCCCCGAAAAGAAGACAACAAGAATTCTGCAAAGAATTACCCGAAATTGACCTATCGCACCCATATGGTAACGCAAACAACGGTTAGATAAAAAGCTATGTAGCGTAGAAGATGCTAAAAATTTTGAATAAATTTGAATTACATTTGATCATTTGGAATCTTGTTATTAATATTAGCATATTAAAAGGTCATTTATATTATAAGTTTGGAAGCAAATTATCCTTTTGTAAACCCTTAAAATTATTATTGTTAAAAATGTAAAAAATAACGACATTAAAAAGTAATTCATAAATTGTTTGACACTGTGTTAATTTTCAGAAAAATCTTTTATGATTTTTATATAAATAAGAAGTACTATATTATATTGGTATAAATCATATATAATATATAAAATGTTTTGACTATATATCTGCGTTACCATATGGGTGCGCCAGGCACAACATGGAAATTTTTTTCGTAGTACATTTCTTTGAAAATTTTGTCAAGAAATGTATTTTTTTTTTTTTTTTTTTTGGTAAAAAACTTGTTTTTCCAAAAAATTATCCATCAATAGAGCTTTGAAGTGCTTGAAAGTGACAATGATGAATATGTCTGATGGATTTTCATCCACCGACCTAAAAATTATAGTGATACTAATGACGAAGTCGATGCTGGTAACGTTTCTAGCAGTAGTATTTCACATTAAGTCCCTGATACATTTCTTTAACAAAATTTTATATAATAGATAAATTTTCTTAGTCCCCATAGACTTAAATTTGAAAATTTCATCATTATCTGATACGAAAAACATTCCCGGTCAATTTGGTTTAATGCAATTTTTCTTTAACAAAATTATATATCAAATCATTTACTAATATTATTGGTGGATGTTGACTTTTTATAATTTATTAATAAATTTTACTTTCTTTACTTGAACTTAATTATTTTTTACGTACATACTGTAACAATTTCAAAACTTTTATATGCTTAATTTTCCTTACCAAAAAACAACTTTAAGAAATTTTTGTCTTCCTATGCCATTTCTTTTCATTTAAAAATGCTTCACTAAATTTTCAAAGCTTTTATGTTATTTGAAAACCTTTGATTTCTTTGTCGATCTGTTTAACTTTTAAATTACGGACTTCCTCTAATTCGCTTTTATTTTATGCTTTATAATGCAAAAACAAAATCATTATTCTAACTATAACCTCCTTTGCTCAAGGTTATAATAAATAAATGTTATATTCTCGAACATATTCTTGTCTCTACTCTGGTACACACAGACAGACAAGGTGAATATGAGAAATTCCCTTGTAATATTTATCTATAATTTTTTTATTTTTAATATAAAGTTAGTCAATTGTATGTCAGTATTTTGTCACATTGCATGTTCTTTTCCAGCTAAATTGAGCGCCAGAGTAATTTGTTCATTTCAGTACTGTTATTTGTTAACAAAAATATTTTTTTATATAAGCTTGAGTGTATGTGTCGCAAAATTTTATAATGGCTTTCATGTAAATATAGTGCAAGTGGGTCGTAAAAGTTTCAAGTTATTTGGAAAAATAAAATTATATTTAATACTCACATGCTTCTAAAATTTTCAGCAAGAAAACATAAAGAAACATATTTCATCTTAAATTCACGTATTTTATAAATGAACATTTGAATACTGCGATTTTTTTTTTTTCATACATGCTTTCTTTTTTTTTTCTAATCACATATATTTATATTAAAATTTCATAGCGAAAAAAAAAAAACGTATAAAAAAAAATATTAACGTAATAATATCCATAATTTTTATGAGTGTGTGTGGTGTCGTAAATAATTACATAAATTTATTATTTTATTTATATTTATATAATTATTATGAGTGCTATTTATTATTTACATATAATATGTATGTATTTTATTATGTGGCTTTTTGTTTAATAAAATTTAATTTTTATTTAACATTATTTACTCAGGAGGTCAGGTATTTAAGTATTACATTTAATGTATTACGATTAATATTAATTATTGTTTTTTAAATGCAATATGAACGTTAGAGTGTCACGAGAAAAGCCTTTTTCCAGATTTCGATGTAGGAAGACCCCTTAAATGATGCCTAAAAATTTGCTTAATACGAAAAAAATTATTTAAACAATTTTTTAATTTAGTCTTCTATTTTTTAATTTTTTAGGCGATTGAAAAATCATGGGGTTTAGGTCAAAAAAAAAAAAATGATTTTTTGATCGAAATGGGTATCAAAAAATTTATAATTTTATGCTGATTATGGAAAAAATATTTTAAAAATTTGTCCCATGGGAATTTCTTACGCTAGAAGACTTTTTAAGGCATTTTGAAGAAGAATTTTTTGGAAAAATTTGGAGAATTATATATTATAAACAGTACTTACTACAATGTAAATTTTTTATATTTTAGCCATAAAGAGAAAAAAATTATAAAATTCTTATCAATTTTTTAAGAAAAATATCGATTTTTTTTTTGCATGATGTACTAAAATGACGGTTTATGGACCAAAATTTCTGCGAAAAGTTTTTAAAATTTTTTTTTTATAATTCGCTAAAAATTACGAATTTTTTGATACCCATTTCAAGACAAAACTCAATACTATTTTTTGGACGAAATGTTCTAGACCCGTGATTTTCATTCGCTGTTAGAAACTGAGGATACATTTTTTTTTTTTTAATATTTTTCTCACATCAAGCTAATTTTTATACATAGTTTGAGGGGTCTTCCTACAAAATTTTTGTCTACGGGACACTCTAATGAACGTATGATTAATATTTTAAATTGATATCACTCATACGTAATTTATGATTGTGATAGCAAGAGAATTTCAATTTTAAATAAAATATTGTGTTGTAACAATTATTTAATATATTATATTAATTTTGTTATTTAACAATTGAAGATCTTTTTTTTATTTTACACAGTATTAGTATACAATGCTGTAGCAAAATTTTAACATACGTATTAGATAAACAACTTTTTTATTTAAAAGTTTATTAAAAATTATGTTAATGACGATTTAATCAGATTTAAAATAAAAGCTTATATCACAATCAAATGTTCAAGAGTATTGTTAATCGATGGTAATTTTTTTAAATGAAATAAAAAACAATATTAGATTTTTTAAAAACCTTTGTTAACTTATTAATTACCCTACGAGAAAAGTTTTGGGTCGTCAAATATTGCCCCAATGATTTTAATGCGAATTCAGTTCGAATTTAGATTTTATGGAGTCTTTAACTTCGGGTATTTTGGAGCACTTTTTCATCATTGGTGTAAATACAAATAATACAGGTCAACACTATAAAATTATATAAAAAAGTAATCATGTTGCATATATTGTAGGTATAGTCACTACACTCACCAGGAATATTTCGGTTTTTTTTTTTAATCACCTCACATTTTTAACCCATTAAGGATCAAACAAATATGATTTCATAATGAGTTTTTAGATTATAAAATTCCAAGTAATAGATAGAGCAGATTAGTCACTCATCTTTCATAGCCAAGACATGGGGCTATAAAAGTGTAGTACTTAGCAAGTATCTAAGTTGTCACACATAGCCTTAGAAGTCTTTAAAGTTGTTAAAATCAAGGTTTAATTTCTCCACTATAGTAGCTTTCATTTATTATGAATATCAACTACTAACAAACGCCATAATAAAATTATATTCACTGTTTAACATTTTGTGTTCCATACTACTACAAACTGCAATCAGTGTTACCGTTTGGCGACTTTTTCAACCACCTGGCTACTTTTTTGGCCCTTTTTTTAAATGGCGACTTTTTAAGACTATGCGTTAAATGACTAGAAACTAAGTTGTTTGAAATATATCGACCCATTATATATTAATTTCAACAAATAAATTAATCATTTTGAGATTGTTTCACAGTATAGGTGATATAAAAAACCGCGGAGTATTTATAAATGAACTGAAATTGTTAGTAACTAGAAATAATAATAAAGTTTATGAACAGCTATTTATATCATCATAAGCCGAATCTTTTTGCACTGGATTGAACAAATAAAAAAAAAAAATTCGAGAATCCTAATTTATATTTCTACCTCCTTCGGGGAACGTATTTTTTACTAAATTATCAATATTAAAAAGTAGCTTGTCTTACAGACTTAAGCCAATACTTGTGAATCCATGTGCTCCGTCTTAAATTCTTCCGAAGGGGATTTGAAAGACTGGAGTATGAGTGAAGAACTTGTTCAAAAGTATAGAAGTTTAATTAATTAAAAAAGGATTGTATGTTAACTATTTTTGTGAATAAATCTTTATTTTTACAATAATAAAAATTGTTGCAAAATAGTTATAAATTATGTTGTTATTAATAAAACTGAATTTTGTAGTTTTTCTTAAATTTTTTTGTTTTTGTTGTTATCAAACAAACAAATTTTAAAGAGTTTTTTTAGGTTTTTAAAAAAATCCCCTTTATTGGCGACTTTTTATTTTGAAATCCCTTTTTTGGACACTTTTTACAAATTCTCAACGGTAACGCTGACAGCAGTATCATTTTCATGTGGTATACTAAAAATTGCAGTGTTTGTTCACAATTTAAAGCAACATACTTAAACAGTATTCAACTTGTTATGCTGGATATTTTTCTCTATTTGAAAATTTGCGCTTTGATTTTTCTACTATAGTAGGTAGTTTAGCAGTCTTGTTTTTGCAATTTCGATGCTTTGTGTGTAAAATAAAACACATAAGGGTTGAAATGTAACCTAATGTATATATGTATGTTGGTATGTAAGTTTGTATGTATGTATGTATGTATGTAGAGTGTATGTTCGTAAGTATGTTTATGTTTTTTATCTTTCACACAAGAATGTCTAGCAGCAATGAAATTGTCAACAAAAAGGCTGCTAAATATTGTACTATAGCAGTAAAATCAAAACGAAAATAAATAATACTGCGCAATATGGGTTCAACAAAATTGTGCGTGCGCAACAGAAATATATTTTACTTTGTGTGCAATGGTTTGCTTTTGCTGCTGCAAATTGCAGAGACGAGTCACAAATTAAGTAGTATAACGATATTATAGTGTGGATATATCTAGTTGTTTTGTATTGTATAAATGAAACATTTATATATTTATTGCACAGTCGTAAGTGAATTATTTTTTTTTTTTTGAATCCCAATGTGGGATTCCATATGCGTTGATATAATTTCTCAGGTGTAAAACTTCCCATTGTTCTTCGCTCATTTTTCTTATTTTTTCAGTGGTTTTTTAGGTGATATGAAGTGCATATTAGAGACATGGCATATTCTACACTTTTGTTGCATTATTCCTTCTCTATAAAATACAGATCCATAATTTGCTCTATCTATTACCCAGGAAATTATATAACCAAATTATTTCTCGGAGGTACATATTTCATTTGGTCATCAATGGGTTAAAAGTGTGATGTGATAGAAATGTTTCTAAAAACTCCTCAAGGAAGCAAATTTTCTTTGGTCCTCATTGGATTAAAAATGTGACGTGATGGAAAATTTTCGTTTGACTTTCTACACTTTATCAAGACAAGAAATAATAATTTTGCAAAATTATTCGAGATATAAAACTTTTTTGCTCCCACTTTTCATAATAATGTTTTTTGCAATATATGAATATTTGCATTATTCAATATTTAGGACGTACATATATTTTGAGTATCCACTGGAAAGAAATATAGGATATAATATCAATCGAAATGCTACACCCACTTTTTGTAAATAATTTTCTTTTTGAATTTTCAAATTAAATTTAGCACCAAGTATTGTATGTCATGACAAAATTTGTAGCCCTCTTTCAGTAAAAATCAATTCTACTACTTTCTTAAAGATACTATAAGACAATTCCTATAAAATTTTACATACACTAGGAATTTATTAAATTTAATCTGTATGGGTGTCAAGCCTATATTTTTGCCCTCTTTTAATATAATGTAATTTTTTTACCACCGGCATCAAAATGTTTATAAAATGTAAAATTTACTTACTATGAAGCAAAGCAATTCTATCTTGAAAAAAGTGGACGTAGCATCCAGTCAGTACTTCCTTTGAGGATATATATATATGTACCTTGTCTCATTGTTATCAGTACTTAAGACATAAGGTCAAGTTAAATAAAGTTAACAATATTGTGACACAAATGGGTTGAGCAAGAAAGTAAAAATCAACAAAAATAATAATAATTTGTTTTAAAAAAATTAAAATTTTCCCTCAATCCAAATCCATATTTTTCTATACAAAACAAATCATAACCAATAAGAAATAATGTCCACAAAATCGATTACAAATCCGAGTACTCGAAATATAGTGGTCTTCGAACATATATTTTTAATTGAGAAATAGAATCATATATTTGTGTACAAATTATATGAAAGATATAGTTTTTTCTTGAATGTGATAAAAACTTTTAATAAAATTTTAATATTTTGCAAATAAAAAGAAATGTAAGAATTATTTAAATGTATATTCCAAGCGTTAATATGTCTCTATCATATTTTGAAGTTAATTTTCTTATAACAAAAATTTTTATAAATCAGTTGAAAGAAATCCCTATTTTTTGTTGTTTTAAAAATAGTCCAGCTCACTTAAATGAAATCATTCAGACGTAATATTTATAGAATCATAGAAAGAAATTCTAATCTTCATTTCGCAAGGCACTTTAATATACATGTAATAAATATCTTGATTCTTGTCTGTTTCGTAGATCTAAATTAAATGAAATCAATGATGTACTACACCGAATAACGTTTACGCCAAATTCTTAAATTTGTCAATACTATTTAGAGAACTTGTTAAAGCAAGTTGTTAAGGCTTTGCTCTTGATCAGGTTATACATATGTCTCACTATACAGTCCTTAGACAAAAAATTTTGAATTTCTCTGTTGATCAGTTTAGCTACTGTTCATTAATATTTTCTATTTTCAAATTAAAACATCAACAATTTTTTTTCCTTCCTTTTTTATAAACAATTTTCATATATGAATATATTTTACATAACATTTTCACAGGAAATTTTATAAACAAAAACTTAAGCAAAATCATCATCACAATTGTATTATTTACATTTGAGCTCATAAATCACAATTTTTTATAATAAATATTTATTTATGGAAAAAATAGAAAAAAATCTGCATAAATTAAATAATTTATACATAAACAAATGGGAATAAATTATTTAATTTTTTTCAAAGGTATCTACAACTATTTGTTTGTTAAAAATATTTAAATATTATATAATTTTTTAAACGGCCACAACTTAAATATTTATTTATCCTGGGAAAATATTTGAAACAATTATGAAAAAAAGGTATAAAATATTTAAATTCAAAATGTGTATTTGTGTCTGTATGTCAGACTTACTGAATAAATATATATTTGAATATTTTGCTACGTTTGCATGTATATCATGGTTATTATTGTTGCCTGTATTTTCTATGGAAAATGAAAACAAATTAAGTATTATGTTCATTCCATGTACATACTTTTTGTTGGCAAAGGTATCTGTATGCAAGAATAGAAAGCATGTTGATACGAGTACGCTGCACAGTATCACATTTGGCAGTTTTAGAACGACAAAAATCCAATTATGTAGATATTGGTCTGAAATTCTATATTCTGTTAGATGATAAGGCCGTAAACATTCCCACTAAAAATGGGCAGGTATAATCACCGCCACTCCCATATTAAAAAAAAAATAATTTATTTGTATGAATTTCCTGCATATTTTTGTAAATTTTAATAAAATAAGGGACATTTTAAAAGTAGGCGTGGCAAGAACTTATCAGATTAATCATAGTGTAACACTTGCATAACAAATTTTCAGCCATTATCCTAAGATGTTTAAATAATTCTTAAAAAATTGCTAAAATTTAAGAACCTTATTTTTTTCTAATATTTTTAAAGATCGCAAAAAGTCGCAGCCAAAATTCTCAAATATAATTTTACAGACATTATTTTATATAACAATCGTATTCTTAAATTGGAACTCGTTGGAACTTTTTTGTTCCAGTCCATTAAAAATGGAATTTTCCCAAAAAAAAAAATTTATAATATAATTTCTGTTAAATAAAACTATAATTTTAATACCTATTTTTTAGCCTAGCAAATTATAACATTATAATTTGAATACAGAAAAAATCATATCAATATCTGCATTATTTACTGAGATATGTGAAATTAAAGTTAACATACTTCTTTACAAAATTTGTAAATGCAATTAAAATATTTTTAAAAGTTGCAACTTTGAAAGTCCATTTTTCGCGCTATAGACACTTACCAATACTCTACGTATTTTTTCCATTATATATAATATCTTTACTAATAAATGCGAGAAAAATTGCAGCAATTAATAAGCTTTTATTTTCGTATTTTTGTCGTTCTAATTTGGATAAAAGTGACACTGTGCGCTGATGAGCCAGCAAAAATGTTGGAATGTTTGTCTGGTTTTAATATTTCCAATATATAGTTTTTTTTTTTACATTTTAGTTAGGAATTTTCATTCTACTGTTACCTTTAATAACTTTTACTATTACTTTTATTTTATTTGTTTTTTTTTTTTTTTTTTCAAGTTCTTGTATTTTACTCCTGCTATACATTTGCAACTGTGATGGATTGAAATATTCTTTGAATGTAAAGTTTTCTATACTATTTTCTATATCAGATTAAATTGTATAAGTATATTTTTTATATATAATATTGTATTTTATGTTAAATAATATACATAAATTTATGCATATTAACGTATATTTATGTCTGTGGAATCATTTGTATGTAAACAAATTCAAATTATTTTTTACTTAAAGTGTTATCATAATTTTTTGTAGTAAATCCCATAAATTAAAAGTAAGAAACTATATGAATTTTATAAATTTATTAAAAAGTAAAAGATATGTTTGTATTTTGTTTGATCAGATAACTTTAAAGTATTCCTATAGCATTGGGAGCAGTGTAGTAAACAACGTCATAAAAAAGGATAAAATGGACTTTAAAGTTTTAAAAGGTTTAATTCCCTACAAAGTAAAGTAATTACCATTTCATTTCCTGAAAGAATATTTAAGGAAAAAAATATTAAATTTTACAAGAAAATAATTTTTCGTCAATAACTTGTTTCAAATCAAAGGAATTGAGTTTTTAGAACTCCACGATAGCTAAGAATTATCATCTTTTTGAGAACTACTTCGAAAAAAATTAAAAAATTTGCTTTCGACAAAATTTAATAGGGAACTGCAGGCAAAAGACAAAAATTATAAATTTATCAAAACTTTCAAATCGATCTGGTAATATTTTATATTTAAACAGCGTTAATAAATTTAAAAAATAATCGTGTAGCATTATTTGTATCGAATATTAACTTGATACTATCATTCGTATGAGATTTATGCACGTTAAAGTGATTTTCGGTAGAGGGGATTTATATGGGAGCTATAGTCAATTCTGGACCGATCTTGATAAAAGTTGGCACAAAGATGGACACTTGCAAAGAAACTCGTTTCATTGAAATATTGCTATATTTAAGGCATTTATGATCTTAATCCCCTATTCCGGGAGAACATTTTTTTGGCGGCTAGGTGAAATAATGAACCGATCATAACCAATTTCAATAGGCTTCGTCCTTGTGCCAAAATAGTTATTTGTGCCAAATTTCATATCTTATAAATTGCGACCAGTACTTTGTTCACAAGGTTTACATGGACAGGCAGACAGCCAGACGGACGGACAGACGAACATTGTTAAATCGACTCAAAAAGTAATTCTGAGTCTAACGGTATACTTTAAAGTGGGGGTCAGATAATTTCTTCTGTGCTTTACAAAACATTAGCACAAACGCATAATACCCCAACCACCTATGGTGGTATAAGGTATAATTAAGGAGGTTGCACTTTATATTAAAGCATACTTATCTCGAAAACGACTTGTCTGGTTTTGTTAAAAAAAAAAATCTAATCAAAATTGTCTTCAAGTCTTTCTTATATTACTTTTTAATACGATAAACACGTATGGAGATATAAAGAAAAAAAAAATGAAATTTTATTACAAAATATCCAAAAAAAATTTTTTTTTTTTTTTTTTTTTTTTTCAAAAAATCTTAAAAATTCGAAAGTGTCAAAAATTAAAATTTTTATTCTTTTCTCATAAAGGTAAAATTGTTTCAAATTAAGTGTAATGGAAATAAACTTAAAATATGGCCTTAAAGTAGGGTCAAACCAATGTTAAAATATTTAATGTTTACAATGCACAGTGTTGTCAAACGCAAATTTTTTGGTAATAAAACGGTATCTCCTAAACTACCGCTCAGGAGATACAGAAAGACCTAAGCTTTCAGAAAAATCATTTTATAGTTACCCTGTGATAACACAAGATAAGCTACAGTGTGTCAAAGTTGACAACCTCGATTATATAAGTTACAGAAAATCGTAATTTCTACGAATGAAGTCCCTTAAAAAAATAAAAAATATAAAAAAGTTATAAAAACCAAAAAAAAAAAAAAAAAAAAAATAAATAATAATCTTTTGTAAAGCAAAACTCCGTCTACTTACAAAAAACTAATAAAATATTACAAGAATATTAAAAAAACAAAACCTATTTACCAATTCATGTATAATATGTACATATAGATCATTTTAAAAGCTTTATATCATGGTATCAAAGCTGTCAACTTAAGTCAACTCTCACAAAATTTACTGTTTTACAATATTTCCATATGTGCGTGTACGTAACACACAACTATATTGGCGCGTTTTGATTGTTGAATGAGATAATATTCGTAATAATCGCTCATTTTTATTAAATATTGTTTATTTTTGAAAAATTGCCAAAAATTGATTTGTGAAGCTTTTGAAATGATCTTTGCAGGAGAGAAAACCCAACATACAGTGGTGGCCACGAATTTAAGACACGACATGTAACGAACTAAGTTGTGATAATTATTACAACCCTGCAATATAAAATTAGATTTTGTTAATTTTTCAGTGTACCCTGTAATGTTAAGATCAATTACCGTTATTTGGTTTTGTTTGTGTATACATTTTGTTGCTGTTTTTATTATATTTTCGTAAAAACGTGCTTTTGAAGCTGGTCACGAATTTAAAACATATAAGAAATATTTGGTTTTTAAGTGATTTTTTGGTGTTTTTTGAAGCTAAAAGGTAAGTAATGAATGTTTTATTCCATTTAATGTTAGAATACATCAAAATATTTAGTTAGAAATGGCCAGAGGTACTTGGAGTTCGGATGCCGAGCGAAAATTGATCCAACAAATGAATACTGATGGAAAAACAGTAATGGAAATTTCCAAGCTACTAAAATGTTCCAGATCCAAGATTTACAATGCACTGGAACACATCAAGCAACATGGCACTACCAAAAATGTCAAACAGCACCCTAGAGCCCGAAAAACTACACCCAGGGAGGATAGCTTAATTTATAAATCAGCTGCTAAAGATCCTTTCAAGAGCTCAAGTAAAATTAAAAATGAGATTTCATCGGATTTTGGTATTAATATATCGTCCAGGACAATAAGAAGACGTCTGAATGAGAAGAACTTACGTGGGTGTATTGCACAACGTAAACCACTTGTGTCAAAAAAAAAATATTAAATCCCGACTAGCGTTTTCAAGAGAAAATCTCAATAAGCCGATGACATTTTGGAAAAATATACTTTGGAGCGACGAGTCGAAGTTTTGTCGCTTTGGTTCTGATGGAAAACAGTACGTATGGCGTCCTCCAAACCTGGAGCATCACCCAAAGTACACCCTTAAAACGGTTAAGCATGGTGGTGGAAATGTCATGGTGTGGGCAGCATTTTCCTGGCATGGTGTAGGTCCCATTCAGAAGATTATCAATAAAATGGACCAGCATATTTACAAAAACATACTGACAAGCATCATGATACCATTCGCTGAAGACAACATGCCTCTAATGTGGAAATTTATGCATGATAATGACCCTAAGCACACTTCACGCCTAGTGAAGAGTTGCTTAGAGGAAAATAATATCACAGTTCTGAAATGGCCAGCTCAATCCCCGGATCTCAATCCAATTGAGAACTTGTGGAATGATGTTGAGGAGCATGTACGAGCAGTAAAGCCAAAAAGTTTGACTGATTTATGGGAAGAAATTCAAAAGGCTTGGTATGCCATTCCAAAGGAGCGCTGTATGGCCTTAGTTGAAAGTTTACCCAGGAGATGCGCTGCTGTGATTCAAAATAAAGGATTTCCCACCAAATACTAATATTGTTTTATGAAGCTGAGCTTTACTTTTGTGAATTAACTTTTATTTTGCCTATGTCCTAAATTCATGACCAGGCTTAAACTTGTATTAATCTGTATAATATGTAAATAAAAATTGGAAACTAAATATAGGTAACAAACTATTGTTGATTTTTTTTCATAACATTACTAGGATCTTTAAAAAATAACATGGATCTAAAATTTGTTCGATAAGATGTAAAAATTATCAGAAATATATAAGTGAAATGTCGTGTCTTAAATTCGTGGCCACCACTGTACATTTTATATATTTCATAAGAAAGAATGGCGAAAATATTATGCTAACTTTTTTCAAAAAATCCTCACTACTGCATTCCTTTTTAGCCGGGCGGGAAACAATTTGGTGTCAAATTAATCTCAATGTATTTCATAAGTAAATATCGCCATGCTTTTTTAAGCAATTAAAAAAAGTTTAAAAAATTCAATTTTTTCATAAAATCCTCACTGCTGCAACCGTTTTTAACCGGGCGGGAAACAATTTAGCGTAAAATTAATCTCAATATATAAGTAAATGTCGTCAATAAATTAAAAAAAAAAAAACTCGCGTGACATTTCTTTTATTAATCGATAAAAATAAAACTTTTTTCTAAAGCTAACCATTTTCGACCAACGCTGAATGTGGGGTGCAAGACTAAATCAGTTCAAAATTTCTATATTAACCATTTATAAAGTCTTATCTTTTGAAATATATAAAGAAAAAATTTTTTTTTTTTTTATTAACGGAACTTTGAGAAAAAAGTTAAAGAATTGAACTATATTTTTGTTAAAAATTTCCATTTTTCATACTAATTTCAGAGTGCTGACTTTGAATATTTTTCACGTATAGACGAATTAAGATAATCCAAAAATTCTTTCATTGTATTATTTTGGAATATATGAAAAATTACAGAATATTTTTAAAAAATTTTTACCTCATATATCTAAGGACTTATTCCCGAAAAAAGAAAGTCGAGTCAAAAAATCAAAAATTCAAAATTCGAGCGTAAATATCTTTTTAACTGTAAGCACTTTACAGAAATATAAAAATCTCTAAAATCGGATTTCATTTGTAGAAGTTACGATTTTTGGAAACTTACATACTCGAGATAGTCAACTTTGACACCCTGTCAAATGAATTTTTAGCGGGAAAAAGGTTAATAATTTCAAAGCAAATTTAAATTTTGCAAATTTTAAAGCATTTTTATTATATCTTAATAAGACTAAAACAGAATTTTTGTTAAAAAATTTTATAAACATAGTTTTAAGAGAAGTACTCCAAAAGAAATGAACGAGAAGAATTAAAGAAGAACATCCTACCAATGACAACCATGTGTTAAAAAAAGAACTTCTGCAGCTCTTTTTCACCACTAAGAACTTCTTTGGTTAAAAATGGTTAGTATAGCTGTTTTACGTTTTTTTTTTTTTTTTTTTGCTAGTATTTAATCACTGTTAAGTAAAATTACGTTTGAATACAGAAACAATATTATCATCTCTAAGTAAAATTATTACATCGCTATTTTATCTATTACTATCTTATAGACCAACAGAAAAGTTCTAAAATCTAGCATTAAGCCCCAAGTAAAATAAGTAATCTGCCACTGAATTAATTAAAAATTAGTTCATATTAACCTTAGGATACCAATGTATATAAATTTTATGTATACATTTTTGTATTCACTTTTCTTTTTTTATCTTTATTATTTTCGCGTGTGGAAAACTACGGTTATGAAACTCATGAAGTTTATTCTAAATGCAAATACAAAATATTTACTATGAAAGAGTTGCATGGTTAGTACGAGGGTGTTATTTATGTTTTATGAAACAGTAAAAATACGCAACTTAGATTGATTGAAAAACAATATATTTTTTAACTCTAATAAACTTTTAGAAATCAAGCTCTATAGGGGGCCATCTTATATCGCTAGTATACGGAATCCAATCATAAATACAATTAAATTAAAAAAAAGCACTGATACTGTACATCAGTGTTATGTTACACTGACATATGTCATATTGTTTGATCGAGAAATTCCAGGGCACTAATTCCACTAAAAGATATTTAATAATTCATAAATATTTGGGCGTCTAAAATAATTTTTCTTATTTAACCCCATATATGTAAGTTTATAATCGTTTAAAAGAGATGCGCATTGATTTTTGCAAGAATAAAAAGAAAAAATCATACTACGTCCTTCAATTCGTGTTTATGAGATTGTTACATATTGCAAAATTTGTATCTGTGCGCAAGATTCTGAAACAAAATATCAGTTAACAGTCCCTGCGGGAAATTTGTGGCAATTGCATTAAGGAACCTGTTCCTCAGTACCAGTTGATTACCAGTTAAGTACCAATTGATACCTAACTCTTCACCAAAGTTCCAATGAAGAAGCAAATTGACACAAACATACTCACTATTTATAGGTTGAGAGTCAATTTATAACATACTTGTTAAGTGTACAATTAGCAACTCGAGCGCAATAACAATCAGTGGCTGAGTGGTTAGCGTTGAATACTGTAAAACATAACACACGACATTAACGGAAAATTATAAAATAAAAAAAAATATAATTTAATAAAAATAATAATGAAAAAAAATAAAAGTAAAGAATTATCAAATTTTTATCCAATTTTTATTATATTAATCGACCCTGAACCTGACCTCTTGAACCAGTCCTGTGACCTAACCTGTGACCTGTCCCAAGGGGCTAATTAGCCAACTCCAATGTCAACCCCATGTAAAAGTGATGGGTTCCTTTCATATAAAGTTCCGGAACTGGGACCGGTCACTAGCCCTGAGAACCTATTATGTAACGGTTCGTTTTACTCTAGATGTATTACTCCTTCAATGTTTGCGCAAAGCAAATAACAGTTTCAACCACATGAAGCATTAAAAATCAAACGGTTGTTTCTTGAGAAATCAGGACACTTTGTTAGTATTCTTTTGGAGTATAAAAGTGCTATTAGTTGTGAATAGGGATGCCAATCCCGATTCCGTAAATCCCCGGATTTTTCGGGATTACAAAATACCGAATCCCGGGATTGGACGAAAAAATCCCAGGATTTTATTTTCAGGATTTACGGACAGAAATCAATCTAAAAATTAACTCAAGGCAAGATAGAAGATTCAAATATTTACAGAAAATTTACAAAAATATTGTAAATCGATTACGTAGATAAAAACATTATAGGTCTGTTCGTTTGTATGCTATTATTACTAGTTTTACTCTTTTTGCAAGTATTTTACTCGATAAACGTTTCTGTGTACATAAAAATAGTAAAAGTAGTTAATATTTCAAGAGAAAATAAATGGAAACCTAATTTTTTCAATTGATCAGTTGTGATATTTATATGAAAAACGTAAATATCAATTGTTATATTCTGAAATTAAAAGAGAAATATTATTTTAATAACATTTTCAAAGTTTGAATTGGAAAATCTCATTCTTAATTGTTATTTTCTGAAACTGAAACTGAAATAAAAAACCTCATTTTAAATTGCTGTTTTCAGAATATCATATGGAAAGTTCTAATTTTAACTTAAAAATGGTGTAGTAAAATATTTTATTTTCAAATTCCTACTGAATTTTGACAATAATAAAATATGTTTAATTATTTTTAAAGTTTTTGTTGAAACCTGTGTTCAATTTTGAACGAAGTCTTGCAAATTTTAGATTCATGATTTATACTTTTATAAAACTTACGTATGAATAATTCTTTTGTGATACTAATTTATGCACCTTTAAATGATCTTTGGGAAGGGCCTTTTTATGGGAGCTGTGGTCAATTATGGACTGATCATTTTAAATTTGGTACATTGATTTGTATTAAATAATATATTCCAATTCGTCTACACATTGACATTTTCGCCTGATTTATGAACGGTTAAGTAAATTAATTGAGGTCCTTGTATGAGGCTTATGGTTAATTATAGTCTAATGTTAAAAAATTTGAATTGGTAGTTTAAGGTTACAAACGATTTTATTTGTATTAAATTCTAATACATTCAGGAGATTTATAAGTGTCACACTCTATTCTGGGAAGACATTTGTATGCAATCTAGATGAAATATTGGATTATAAAAGTTCTAGATACCAAAATGCATTAAGTCATCTTCCAAATCAACCTGTAGTTTACATGGATAGACATTAAATACTATATATATACTTATGTAGATAAAAGAAATTTTCTAAGAAAATATATGAAAAAATATCTGCAAAGGAAACAAATATTCCCTTATTTTTGAGATTTGTCCAGGCTTTCATTTAATATGAGTTAAAAATAAAAAAAATATTTTATTTTTTATTAACACTAAAATTTATTTAACTATTTTCCGTTTTCTTACTTTTTCAAGTAAAAACTTGTTTCTTAGATTTTTTTTTTTTTTTTTAAATTTCTATTTTTTTTTACTAGTTTTATTTGAATTTCAAAAGAACAAACCTTATGTTTAGTTTTTAAAAATACGAATGGATTTCTTTAATTGAAATATGTATACAAAATTTATTTTTTACTTATATTATAATGGGTTTTCATATGAAATATCAATCCCGAAAAATCCCGGGATTTGAAACTACAAAATCCCGAATCTCGGTATTTGCAAAATCCAGTCCCGTTTGGCATCCCTAGTTGTGAATAATATGCCTTCATTTGTTTGCCAAAAGTATTCCAAGATGTAAGGTAAATTATATGCTAATACCGAAACATTCTCCACAACGATCATTCTAGCTATTATAATCAGCGTTACCGCTTGGCGAATTAAGTCGCCATTTGCCCCTTTTTCAACCACCTGGCCACTTTTTCGGCCCCTTTTTAAATGACGTCTAATTGGCGACTTTTTAAGACTATGCACTAATTGACGAGAAACTAAGTTGTTTGAAATATATCGACCCTTATATATTAATTTCAACAACTAAATTAATCATTTTGAGATTGTTTCCTATTATAGAGTATATAAAATATCGCGGAGTATTTATAAATGAACTGAAACTGTTAATAAATAAAAATAATAATGAAGTTTATGAACAGCTATTTATATCATCATATGTTGAATCTTTTTGTACTGGATTGAAAAAAAAAGATTCGATGAATACTTATATCCAAATTAAAATTTTTACGTTCCTCAAAGCAGTATCTTTGGAAAAACGTATTTTTTGTACTAAATTATCAAAAATAGGAAATAGTTTGTCTAACAGACTTGTGGATCCATGCGTTCCATCCTAAATTTGAAAGACTAGAGTGCAAGTGAAGAACTCCTACAAAAGTACAGAAGTTTAACTAATTAAAAAAGAATGGTATGCTAACTATTTTTGTGAATAAATCTTTTTTTTATACCCACCATCAAAAAGATGGGGGGTATATTGATTTTGTCATTCCATTTGTAACATGTCGAAGGAATTATGTAAGATCCCACATATATTTTCTGGGTCCTGGTTAGATTCTGAGTCGATCTAGCTATGTCCGTCCGTCTGTCTGTCTGTTGAAAGCAGGATAGAGCTCGAACGTGGTGACGTAGGGAGATGAAATTTAGCACAAATATTTATCTTATATAAGGTTTGTTTCGTATTGAAAATGGGCAAAATCGGTTAATAAACAAAAAAGTTATGGGCTAAAAACTAGAAACACAGGGTGTCCCTTAAATACTTTTCTGCTGATATTTCTTCAATAAAAGCACGTACGACAACGAAAATTTGTACGTATAGTTCGGAGGTTGATATAAACTCGGAAACAAAAAATGGGCGTGGACCGCTCACTTTAACGCCCACCTCCTATATAAGGTGAAAATCAACGAAATTGTGTTCAAATAGTTCAAGAACCAATGTAAAGTCGGAAACAAAAAATGGGCTGGTCCGCCCACTTTACTGCCCAGTTTACCGCCCCTTCTATATAACGTAAAATTTGAAAAAGTTGATGGTGGGTATATAGATTCGGCCGGGCCGAATATATTCGCGCTTGTTTTTTTTTTTTTTGCAATAATAAAAATTGTTGTAAAATAATAATAAATTATTTTGTTATTAATAGAACTGAATTTTGTAGTTTTTCTTAAAATACAAAATTTTTTGTTTTCAAATAAACAAAATTTAAGGAGTTTTTTAGGTTTTTTTTGGCGACTTTTTATTTTGAAATCCTCTTTTTTAGACAGTTTTTAAAAATTCTCAAGGGTAACGCTGATTATAATTGCTTGAAAAAAACGCCAATATTATCAGTGCAAACATCGAATCGTAGGATTTTCAACGATGCAACTTTGCTTTATTATTCAATAATTTAATTGTATTACCGTTTGAAAAATGTTTGAAAATTATAATATTATCCAAAAAACGAAAGGTTAGAATATATTGTCATATTTGATAAATATCTCAAATCTCCGGTGAACATTAGATCACAATTTATTATGATTTTTCGTAAAAGAAATCTTGGTCTAATTTTAAGCAATTTGTAATATTTTATTCTTATTATTGAATTTTAACGTTAAGCCTTTTAAAAGGCAAATACGTAATAAAAATGCACTTAGCTGATATAAAAACAACAATTAAAGTGTCTTTTAGGAAGAGCCATGTATATGTAAAATTAACGTATCGTTACTATTCTAGGTTAAATTCTAGGTGGCGCCTACATAATACATATATTTCCTTCAATTCATTGAAGCCATTTGTTTTGACCTCAATTAAAATGTTTTATTTTCAAAAGAATTTAATTACTAAATAATATTTTCTAGAATTCTAAATTTCTGCTTTATTAAATGAATAATTCAAAGAATAATATAAAATATCTTTGTTAAATTTCTTTTTTATTATTTCCTTTAATTCAAAATTCTAAGTAAACTGTAAAATAACATAAGTGCCTTTAAAGGACAACAAACAGCAAAAGAATAACAAAACAATTTTTTAATTTATTCTCAGAAGAGCCACAAAACCTACAAATGAAATTGCAAGTAAAATATGTTCTGTGCACTTGAATGAATATTTACAAATTTTAAGTCGAAGTTTTCGGTAAAACTTAAAGAACAAAAAACAAGAAAAACGTAAAAAAACATAAAATGGAAAAACCTCTAGCTGCTGGCAATAGCTCTAGTTAACAACTAACTTGTAAACAAGTTATTAAAACTATTTATGAAAATTTCTTTTTAAATTTTGCTAAAGACTTTCCAATAGAAACTCTTATACATATATAAAGAACGCAGACGCAGTGAGTCATATAAATGTATTATACATTACTCTTCGACTAGAGGCCAAAATCAAAAAAACTTTATATTAAATTGAGTTAAAGGTTAAACATTAATGTTTTATAATAAATTTAGCTAAAGCACATACTTACATGGTACTTAGAGTACTGAACTAGTGTTTATTGATGAATTTAGCACAGATATGGTTGGTTTTTTTTTTTTTTTTCGTGGGAGGTCAAGATCTTTAAGGTTGAAAGTAAATTTATATAAAAATGAATACAAAAAGATATGTTGGAGTTAAATAAATGTATTTAAAGAGTTTAAAAGAAGTTATTACAGCATTGCAAGTTATGTCTACTGCAAAAAATTTTATAGAATTTACAACAAATATAATTTTTATTAGTTGTTGACAGGAAATCAAATATAAAATATTTTGATTGCAATGTATGTATGTTTCTGAACATCTGCTGAGTATGTAAGAAATTAAAAAAAAAATAATAATAATAAATAAATTGATCTTCAGTTTCCTACCAGCGAATGAAAGTCACTGTTTTTGAACATTTTATTCAATACACATTAAATAAAGAAAAAATTATTACCATATATTTTTTATTTAACACTATTGTTTAATTTTGCATAAAAATTTAATAAATATATTTAAATAAAACTAAAATAAGAGTAAAATTTAATTTTTACTTAAATGTACTTGTTTTTGTTTTTTTTTTTTTTTTTTTTTTATTTAAATTTTTAATTCATTGAATCATCTATTTGATTGATTTAAGCAATTTTTTAATTGGAAATTTTTTTCTGTTTTTCACTTTTTACATTTCTTGGTAATTGATATATTGCAAATTTAAAAAAGTTTTTAATTGAATGAACCCTGCGGGAAATTTGTGGCAATTGCAGTAATGGACCGGTTCCTCATGACACCTAATTCGTCACTAAAGTTCCAGTTGAGAACCAATTGGCATCACCACACTCACTAAATATCAGTTAAAAGTCAATTCTAACAGATATGTTGAGTGCACATTTAGCAATTCGCACGAAATAACAATCTATGGCAGAGTTGTTATAGTTGGATACTATAAAACATAAGATACGTCAGAAGAACGTCAGTTCGATTCAGGGTGCCGCCATCGACATTAACGAAAATTTATAAAATAGAATTTAGTTAAAAAAATTAAAAATAAATAAAAAAAAATAGTTTATAAAAAGTTAAAATTTTTCTTCAAATTTTTATTTATTAATCGACTTTGAACATGTCCTCTTGTACCAGTCCTGTGACCTGTTCTAAAACCTGTTCCAAGGTGTTAATTAGCCACATCCAATAAGAATAATTTACAAAAAGTAGGGATGGCATTTTAGTTTATATTATATCCAATATTTCCTTACAGAAAATGCTCGATATATATACGTCCCAAATATCAAATTAATCGGTTGAATAATGTGAGTACTCATATATTGCATAAAATTTTGTGATGAAAAAGGGAGGATCATTTAGCAAAATCCTTACATAATACCTAAGAGAAGCCTTGTACTCTATTAAACAACAAGAACCCATAAATATATTGAAATTTACTGAATTAAATATTTTTTATTTACACACATAATGAAAAAAGTACTCCAAAATATCCGAAGTTTAGGATCGAACTAACTTTGAAAAACCCTTTGTTGATTTAAATAATCTGATGGTATAGTTTCATTACCCATAAGAATCTTTGAGGCAAAAAAAGCGTTTCCACAGGACACTCAAATTAATACATAGTCTTATAATCCACATTTCAAAAGCACAAACTTTTAAGATGGTACTATGAAAAAATGTATGTTGCAACTCAGACTTCATGTCTAATTTGAGACTGAAAAGTTTTAAAAGGTTAGGAAGTAGCTCTTAATTATATAGCGTAGTTAACCCTCAAACAGCTTACAATTTCGGGGTATACAAATCTGTAAACCAAATTTTCTTCGATAGTTTATATAATAATAGAGTTACATACTAAGATGCTTTGATCTGCACTCTTAAAGAGAGGACAAACAAATACTCTTAAAGGCAGGACAATGAAATGTTTTTTTCGCCCATAAAGCACCTTGTATCGGCTTTATGTTTCGGAACCTACTCTAACTCAACAAAATAATTTAATGTTAGTCTAGAGAATGTTTTTGATAAGATATTTCGATATTTTTGACGAAAATAACAATGATCTACAACTCGTTATGTAAGAAAAAAATATGTGTGGAGAATCGACTTTAAAGAATCTTTAGAAGTACAGCTTATCTTTTCAACCATGAGAAATGAGATTGTAAACCCTTTCTTAATATACTTAATATTGAAGTCTATAAAATATTAGTTTTTGTCCGACTACATTCACAGAAAAAATTATTACCGTCTTTTTTACAATTAACTCAGTTGTTTTATTTTGCATCAAAATTTAATAAATATGTTCAGAAAAAAAAAAAAATAAATAAATTTTGTATGATTTGTTTTCCTATACACATTTTTAATTCATTCAATCATCTACTTGATTGATTTAATTAATTTATTAATTGGGAATTTTTTTCTGTTTTGTATTTTTTATAGTTTTTAGTAATTGATATAATCATTTTGTTGAGAGGTGCAAATTTAAACAAGTTTATAATTGAATGAATTATTTTCATATATATTTGTTAATTGGTGACTTTTTTCTGTGTTATTTATTTTTATTCTGATTAGTTTTTGGTACTTCTTAAAGATATGTTAGTAAATTTATAAATATAACATAAATAGTTCTTATAGGTAATAAAGTTTATTAAAAAACAAGTATAATATTCTTGTAGATGAAGCGCCGCGGGCGAAAATTTTCGCTAAATATAAATAAGTTCGATTTTTTGTGCGAAATAATACAAAAAAATTCTTTAATTTATGATTTTGTAAAAATATAATTAGTAGATTTTTAGCCTTTTTAAAGCTATATTAAAGATAAAAAAAGGCTAGATTTAGCATTAAAAATGCTAAACTGGCAACACTGGGTATTCCATAAGTACCTTTTGTGTTAGTTGTGTAAAAAATTTGGAACAGGCAACGTAATTATTCTAACCAAAAAAGAGTTTAAGAATAAATGTTTTTGTATACTCTGTGCATATTTGAGATTTGTGATACTTTTGTGCATTTTTTTCAGTATCCCTTAGTAGTTCGGTGTTTAGCTGTAGAAACTGCAAATCTTATTTTTATTTACACTATTGTTATAAATTTACCTGAAGATAGGAGATTTTTGACATTTTTACGATGCTTGGTTGGGAGTAGAACACAATCCTCGCTAAACTAGATTTTTATGCAGTTTTTAAGGAAAATTTATAAAAAAATATTCTTTAATTGTTTCTAACATATTTTTTGAATAAACTATTAATATAATTAATGTTTAGTTTGATGCAGAAAATGTAGAACAGCACCGATAAGTCTTGATTTAGTGAGATATTTCACTGCATATTTGGTCGAAAGTATCAATCGCGTCCTTAGATTTTATTATAGAACTCATAAGATGAATTCGATCTGTAATCGTTTATTCAGTCTTCAGAATGCCTTTTCTATTTGTGTAATGTAACAAAAAAATATACTTATGTCTTGCTAAAATTATTTCTGGAATCCATATGGTATTTATTAACCCCCCCCCCCCCCCCAAAAAAAAAAAAAAAATATTTCTATTAATAGTACACTAATAATATTACACTATAGGAACAAATATTAAATACACTGCATTTACTAAATTACTTTATCGCTAAAAGTTCAAAAAGCCACACTAAGTGCTTCGTTAGTCGTTTCGACTACCAAGGTTGCTCAAAATACTAACTTCCAGACCACTCACTGCAACATACGTCTGGACACTTCAAGATCTTATTTACGGCAGGTGTTATACCAAAATTCTCAAAAAAAAAAAAATATGCAACTAATAAAGAAATAACACTCCAAACAACATTGTTGTTAGTCGAAACGACTAACGAAGCCCTTTCAGGGTTAATGTTGACTAAAACATTTATCCAACTTAATATTTAAAGAATAAAAAGTTAAAAAATTATAAAAACAAATGTTATGTTAATGTTGTAGCAAAATTATTTTATTGATGTAGTAGAGACAATATAATTTATAATTTCGAAAAATTTTAAATTCAAGACTTCAACGCG
The DNA here is from genome assembly GCA_951394005.1 of Protophormia terraenovae. Classification (NCBI taxonomy): domain Eukaryota; kingdom Metazoa; phylum Arthropoda; class Insecta; order Diptera; family Calliphoridae; genus Protophormia; species Protophormia terraenovae. Next base: position 94,384,617 of record OX596076.1, read on the forward strand.
TTTAGCACGGAAACTTTTTAAATATCGCATATTTTTTCATGCCCTATAAGGATTTATCCTGTGAATTTTATTATTCGTAAAAACAACAAAAAAGTTTTCAGTGGAGAATGGAAAAAAAGGGGAATGTTAAGGAAATTAATTTTCAAGTAGGGGACATATCTACAAACGTAGAAAGGCCAGAACTCCGATTATTAAGTTGAAGTGTATTATATAGGTCAGAAATTTGTTTTGAAGATTTGTTCTGGAATCATCAATTTAAACAGCCTATAGCATCCTGTTTAAATCATCGTAGAAAGTTGAAATTTAGCAAATACGCTCTAAATGATGTCTCCTTTCATAATGTTAGTTAATGTTAAAATGTTAATGTTTAAATGTGACATACTCTTTTGTTTTCTTCAAACAATGATAGACCACCAAAATATAAATTTGTCATTTCGAAGTGCATTAGAGACTTAAAATTTTTTTTATTTCTCTGCCGCTTAGTTTATTTAAAGTATTACAAAATCTTTTATCAACATAAAATAAGAAGTTTAATATAACTTATTTTTTTAAAACTTCAACACTTCAAAAATAAACATTATTATAAATAAACTAATAATTTTATTGTTTTTCTATTGACCTTGTGTCTAAGTGTTAGGAAAGATTGCATTTTTTTTTTTTTTTTTTGTGGCATAAATTGAGTGCATTCATACAGATTTTTGCTTCTACTAAATATACTACTATTGTTTTTGTTCAATTTTTTTTTTTTTTTTTTGGCATACAATAAATATAACAATCATCATCATGTTTAACAAATGTTTTATAATGTTTGTTTTATGTGTGCACACATAAAATGTGTGAATGTTGTTATCGTATTTGTTGAATAGTATCATGCATAAATGACTCGAATATAATAAATAATACATTCAGTTCATTTCATTTCTTTTGCTTTTTATACAAAAACAATGTTTTGTTTGTTTTTTTATAATAAAAGAGATCTATAACAAAAAATAAAGAGGAAACAAAAACTACCAGCCTAAAATTAATTACACTACAGTGCAAATAAATAAAGCCATAGTGCATACATATCTCAGTGTGTATGTTGCAGTATTTGTTTTTTAGATTTGTAAGTGTAGGTGAGCCCATTATACTATATTTATATCTCAGTATTATATACATATGTATGTTTGTATATAAAATGAAAATGGGTGATATGCACGAGTGATTGTAGTAAAGTGGTATTGGAACTAAATGAAGTGTAGCTTATTGTAGTCAGTCAGTGTTACAATGTAAAGGATTATCTATAGACAACAACAGCACTGGCTGCAATAATAACAACAACAGCAAAAGATATAAAAGCGAAAAAATTTTGCTGAAAATAGCAACAATGACAACAAACCGAAATATTGGAAATGTGCCAGCATATGAAAGGGTTTGATGAATTGTTGTGTAATTGAAGAGGGTCTATGATAGGATATTAAACTTAAATTAAAAAAGTAGTATTTTTAAAATGATTCAAAATAAAATTTAAAATATTATTATTATTATTTTGTCTAATATTTTACTATTTTCAAAAGCCATATTATTTGTACATTCTCATAATTTATATGTATAACACATACACTAAAATTATAGAAGGCGTTTTGAAAGTTCACTTAAACAGATCGACAAAAAGACAGGCATTGATATGGTTACGTTAATGTTATTTCATTTAACTAAAGCTCGCTATTCTTTTACTTGCCAGTAATAAGAAGTCAGTATATTTCGGTCCTAAAATCATATAACTCTTTACTTATGCCTTAAAACATACACCTTAAAATGTTATGACAACTTAGCAACCCAACGACTCAGTATGAACTACTAAAGTAGCAGTTAGTAGATTCGTAACGCAGACACTCACGTGAGAGTACGTAAAGATCTAATTGAAATAGATACTTACGATGCTGATGCGTTAATGCACTTTACGAATCTATTATATATGAGGCTTAACCTACTACTTAGCAACGACTGACTAAATAAACAAACTACATTTCCTTGTATACCTACCAGGGATGGAAAAGTTTATACTATAGTATCTTTTTCGATACCATTTACTCCCTTGAGTCATTTGATATTGTCATACGATAAGCTGGATATTCCACAATTAAAATTAAAAATAAAATTTTTAAAAAAATATATATTTTGCAGATATATATTCTTATAGAACTCGATGTTTTGGAAGAAATAATGAAATTGTAATAAGCACTATCTTTGACTAAATGCTGGGGATTCGAAGTCGAAATTAGAAGTCGAAATTAGACACGTAATTAGGACAATTCAAATAAGTTTATAAGGCAAATAAACTAAAATATTTAAAATATTTTTTTTTTAATTATTATTAATTAATTTATAATCATTACTAAAACTATAAGCTTCTACGCTCTGTAAATCAAATTGAAGTGAAAATGAGTGCTCGATTTTGTGGAACTGATCTTGGACTTTTTTCGCCTTAACTATAATATTTAATCGGAATAAAATCAATTATAAAATTAGTATCGTATTTACTTAATCCATCGTTTAGAATATAAAAATTACATTATTTGAGTTATGGACTAAATAAAAAAATAAATAACTATCATAAATTTGAATTTTAGTACTCAGAGGGTGAAAAAAGTACTATTTGATATTTATTTTGATACCTAAAAATATTTTCATATTCCATCACTGATACCTACTAGTAATTAACATCAAGAACCGTATAACAGCTTACTTATAAAGAAAAGCCTATCTATTCACTAACACACTAGTAATAACTTATAACAGATTAATTAAAATACTAGTATAATATTGACTTCAATCTTTTTGTGTATATAGAAGAATTATATCAGAATAAATATATTTTTTGTAAAAAAAAATGTCTTGGGAGAAACTATAAATATTATCAACCGTATTCAGAAATTTTTTTTAATTTATGTTTAATGCACATACTAGCTAATACACAATTTGGCTCTTAAAGTATTTATTAAGAAAATCGTATTCAAAAAAACTATTTACTGTCTATATTAACTAATAAACTGTTTTTTGTTAATGTAGGCAACCCTTCTCAGTTTCTCTCTCATTCTTATTGTCAGTGTTTTTAGTAGTAAGAATAAATTATTCGTTTCATTATTTGATTTTCTAGTACGTTTTTGATTATAAATAAATTTTTTTTATTTTTTTATTTTGAAAAAAAAAAAAATATATATATATTATTTCGCTTATGTATAAAAGAAATAATTTTATATTATTGGATGTAATTATATGTATCCGAATAACTAATATTCTGTGATCAGCATCACTATTTCATATTTTGTTTCGTTTACATATTTTTTGTTGAAATTCTGATAAAATTTAAATATTTTAATAATTTTTTCTGTTAACATGCATACATTTTAACCCGGAATTGATATAATAGATTAATTACACCTTAATCTAAGACGTGTACATATTAATGTACTATTTGGAATTACGATTGTGGCGAGCATTGGGTTGACAGCCGGAATCAAGGTATTTTAATCCAAAAGCACACAGAATATACTGTTTATGATTTTAATACAAAGTAGTTCAAAATATGTACATTAGAGTGTCCCGAGGAACCCCCTTTTCGAGATTTCGATGAAGGAAGACCCCTCAAACGATGTGTAAAAATTTGCTTTAGACAAAAAATTTATTTTTAAAATTGGTCTTCAGTTCCCTACCTGCGATTGAAAAATTTAGATCCCATTCATTTTGGTAAAAAAATAGTTTCGATTTATTTATATTTTAAAAATTTTTCTCATGGGATTTTGTTTCGCTTGAAGAATTTTTAAGGCATTTTAATGAACAATTTTTTGGAAAAATTTGGAAAATTATATATTATCAACAGTATTTACTACAATTTTAAATACTTTAGCCTTAAAGGGAACAAATTTATAAAGAAAAAATCTATCTTTTAAAAAAATATCGAAAAATTTTTATGAACGATGCACGTTGGGATAAAATGTGTCAAAAGTGGCGCTTAATTGAATTTTAAAATTTATAGTTTTGTAGTAATGTTGGGTACTAAATAAAAATACATAGAATTATGTATTAATATCAATTAAAATCTTTAAGCTATGATGTTTTGTTTTCTTATAAGGAGCTGTCAAAATTAAGATATTTTTTTAAATTTTTTAAAAATAGTAAAAAATTCAATTTTCATCAAATTTCAGTGTATTTATTTTCAATAAAAAGTCTTTTAAGGTAAAAATTTCAATTTCAGATGTTTAAGTGTACTTTTCTTAAAGTATTTGCATTTTATATTTTGTCTTAATATTTTTGCAATTTTTTAGAAAATTATCCTAAAATACACTAATTTTCAACTTTCATGGAATGCAACTGAAAATGTTACAAGATGTTTGTTCTGAAAATTTTCTAAAAATAGTACATATTGTCCACTTTATAGCCCGATTTGAGAAGATAATTTTTTTTTTTTTTTTTTAAACTCCAGTAGATTTCGTACAAAAAACAGCTTAATTGCCAGACATTTTTTTTGCTTTATCAAACATTAAACAGTGGGGAAGAATCGAAATAAATCTGTAACTTTTAATTGGGTGGTTAGATTTACATGAAATTTCACACAAGCATAGCAGAGGAAAGTAGCAGGATCCAATATTCGCATTAAGAGCGGAACTATAGGGGTTCAAAATAGGGTACTAGTGTTATGGAAAATGTTTAACCCCTAATGAATTTTTGTTCCTTACTCGATTTCCAAGATTTTTATATTACCTTAAAGTCCTTGATAAATCCTTTAGAAAACATGATTGCATATACTACTTATTTAATATATTTTTCGAGTTATACACATTTGAAATTTAAAAATCTTAATTTTACTAGATCTTAATGAAGATTTTTCCATATATAGCCAAATATTTTCATCCGATTTTATAATATTTTATGCAGTTACTTAAAAAGCAAAATTATCTATCGAACAAATAAAATTCTTTGTCATTATTCAGTCAAAAGTTACACGATTTTGAATTGGAAAGTTTGCAAAAATTAACAAACAGACGGACAGATGGACGGACATCAGAATTCTTTCAAAAAAATCTTAAAATTCGAAAAATATTTTTTGTCTACTTCTTGATTAATATGAAAAAAATTAAAGTTTTAAAAAATTTTATATCACCTTTCCCTGAATTAATTGAAATTTTCGACATTGCCATGCTGCCAAAAAATATTCTAGAATTCTAAAAATGCATTTGCTTATTAACTAATAAATAGAAAAAATAGGAAATAGAAAAGGTGATATCAAAATTTGGATATCACCTTTTCCTGAATTAAGCATAATTTTCGTCCCATTTAACCCAAATGTATAGACGGAAGGACGGACATTACCATTCAGAAAAAAAAACATCTTATAATTCTAAAGATACATTTTTTTTTACTTATTAATAAATAAAAAAAATTAAAAGTGATCATTAAATAACCACCCTTTTTTGAATAATGCATAATTTTCGAGCCATTAACCTCTAATGTATAGACGGACAGACATTACCGTTTTGCTAAAAAAAATTCTTAAAATTCTATAACTGAATTTTTTTTACTAATAATCAATAAAAAATAACACCTACGTGAAATCGTATGTAAATCCAACAAACCGATTAAAAGTTCAAGATTTATTTTCAAAAAATGTTGATTCTGCTCTAATGATGGGTGCTGGCGTTACCGTTGGACTTTTTTGGCCCCATTTTTAAATGAAACTAAATAGCGAATTTTTAGCTTAACAACTAGAACTTTTGAAGACAAATTATTCCTCTATTTTTTTTTTTTTGTATTTAATATAAGGTAAAAGTTATTGAGCTATAAACATAGTCGTTTTTCTTTACATATGAGATTTTTTTAACTTTTTTTTTTCAGATAAACAAATGTTAAGTTTAGATATTAAAGCAGTTGGCGCCTTTTTTAATCCCCTTTTTTAAAACACTTTTTAAAATTTTTTAACGTAACGCTGATGCAAACGTTTAAAATGCTTGCAATATTTTTGTTTCACAACAAATTTAAAAGACTTTAATTAATGCCTCTAAAACGATTTTATTTAGCTATAGAGTTATTCGTACCCGAACATCTTTTACCAGACAAGCAATAAATAAAAACTTTGTCTACAAATTTCGAAAAGACCTGATTTTTGGTATTTTCTTCAGTTTGTTAGGAGAATACAAACCCCTCAGGAGAGGAGCTATAGCGTTTCATATTATGGCACATCTTAAAAGCAAATCTCATGCGATTTTATATAAATCTTTAAAATACTTACTAAAATCGTTAAGATCTTTGACGAACACGCTGATGTGTGGTTTTTATCTCTAATGGATTTTTTTTTTTGTTCAATTATTGTCCGAATTGCTTTTTTATTTAAAGCATATTACTCATGCCTTTTTAAGAATAATATGTGCGTTTAAATAAAATATAACACAAAATTTTCCTAATAACTGTCGATACCGTTATGTAACAAATCTTGGTAGTAATGGAAAAAGAGCCTATATATATTTTATTACTGAGACACCCTTTACCACGCACACTATCACCACTAACATCAATCGAATAGTATGTATTTTTGTACTGAAAATTTGCCAACAACAAACATTTTATTGTAAAACATAGAACAAAAATGTGCTCACACAAGACTTGAAATAAACGAAACTATATTTGAAAGGGTTATAAATAAAACAAAAATTTAAAGGATTATTAAAAAAAATCACTATATAAAATATTTATAAATACACACAGAAACAAATACAATTACACAGGAGTATATACAACACAATTTGTTCTAATGAAGTGTACATTGGATACTCAATAAAAGATTAGTAGTTTTAATAATGATTTATACTGAAACTAAAATAAATAACAAAATGAAAGTATAATAGATAAATATAGGACATAATTAAGAAAAGTTGTATATAGAGAATTAAATAATGTCATCAAATAATTAAAATAACTTTAATTTTTAGTGCAGCTTCTTAAAAATTTGGCATTAAAAAACATTTAATTATAGGCTTTCATTCATTCTCTTATATCAATCTTTAAAAATTATAGCTAAAAAATTTCCTTTATCTCAACAAGACAAAATTAAACTTATTAAGAACTATTCTTTAGAAACTTGTCTTACTTGACTGAAATTTATTCACTTCATATTAATAATTCTAAAACAACTAAAAAAGTTTTTAACACTATGTTAAATATTTTACAAGGAAGTTGTTAAAAATATGTATTCCACTCAAAGGAAATGCAAAGTATTTAGTTTTAACTTCTCTCAAGGATCTGTTGAATACCACCCCATAAAAGTTTGCTGTTAAATGTTGTTTATTAAATCCGAAAAATATTTATATCTTTTAAAAATGAAACTAATGTTTGAGTTTAGTTTTAACTTCGAACAAAATCAAATTTAATCATTCTTTAAGGAACAATATTAAAATTTATTAAGACAAAAATCACAGCAACACATTAGTTTCCACTAAATTGTGTTTGTTCACGAAAAACACAAGGAGAGAAAACACAAGAAGAAACTGTTTGTTGAAATCCATTCATTATTACGTTACCAAAATGATAGTTTGTGCAAAATAAGTTAATTTAACCTATATTCATATGAAATACACACAATCTCACATAAACATTGAATAAATCTTTACACACACTAACTTAATAGTAAAAGCAGAAGTTGAAGTTTTAACCCTGTTATGTGTGTTTGTACCAACAAGGAAAAAATAAAAAGCGAAAATAAAACAAGAAGAACTTAAAAGACAAAGTTCTTACATTAATGTGCGCAGTCACATGTGAACTTGTTTTATATTTTCAATGATTTTTCTTCCGTTCAAACATGCACACGCACACACACACACATATACTTAAATAAATGCATTGTATACACACATATACATAAATTTATATGTTTGTGTGTACTTATGGCTGTATTGGGGTACATTGTATAGACAGACACTCTTGCACAAATAGTATTCCCTACAAGCAAAATGTTCTTTTTGTTTTATTATTTCTTTTTACTTTCAGTCTTATATTTAGTAGAAATTCAATCCGTATTAATCGGATTTTCAGCGCGGATTTAAAGTTGTTCGTCTTTTATTTCTTTTTACTGCTGTTATTTTTATTTTTTTCTTTAACATGTAATTTGTTCTATATTTCTTACTTAACTTACTACTTGCAACAAACTTTTATATATGTATGTGTATATGAAATTTGTTAGAGTATGTGTAAAAGTTTTTATATACTAGTAGGGAATGTCTGTGTTAAAGTTTTCATAAAGTTTAGCTGAACAGTTTTTGTTTTAATACCCTACTGTCTGTATATTAATATTTATCTTTTGTATGGACGTAAAAAATGTAATTTTTATAAATCAATTTTAACAGACTAATTTAAATAAATAAACGAAAATTTAATTTTATACATTTTTCGAAAATTATTAATTTTTTTTCCCGAATCAAAGAGTTGTGAAATTAATGTTATTATATATATAATATATAATAAAATAACAATTAAAATAAATAACCGTTATTCAGATTGTGTACTCGTTCAAAATATAAATATTACTCATACAACCCGCAACCCGTATTATGAAATAAAATATACGTAAGGCCAGTGGATGGTATGAGTAATTTTTAATGATAAATGTTCAAAATGCTTAGAAAATTTATATGTACATTAAAGTGTCCCGTAGGCAAACATTTGTATGGAGACTCCTCAAATGATATGTACAGTGTTACCGTTTGCCCCTTTTTCAATCACCTGGCCACTTTTTTGGCCCCTTTTCTAAATGGCGACTAAATGCGACTTTTTAAAAGTATGTGCTAAATGATGAGAAACTAAAATGTTTAAAACATATCGACCCATTATATATTAATTTCAACAAATAAATTAGTCATTTTGAAATTGTTCCACAGTATAGTGTTATATATGTATTTATAAATGAACTGAAACTGTTAGTAACTAAAAATAATAAGTTTATGAATCTTTTTCTTTGGATTGAAAAAAAAAAAAGATTCGATGAACATTTATATCCTAATTTATAGTTTAACTTTCCACATAGCAACTAAATTATCAATAATAAAAACAAGCTTGTCTAACAGACTTACGTCAATACTTGTGGATCCATGCGTTCCATCCTAAATTTGTCCGACGTGGATTTGATAAACTGAAGTACGAGTGAAGAACTCGTACAAAAGTACAGAAGTTTAATTAATTAAAATAGGTTTATATGTTAACTGTTTTTGTTAATAAATCTTTATTTTTGCAATAATAAAAATTGTTGTAAAAAAATTATAAATTTTTTTGTTGTAAATAAAATTGAATTTTGTATTAATACAAATTCTTTTGTTTTTTTTTTTTTTTTTTGTTATCAAATAAACAAATTTTTAAGAGTTTTTGTAGGTTATAAAGCAGTTGGTCCCTTTTTTTTAAAAAATCCCCTTTTATGTCGACTTTTTATTTTGAAATCCCCTTTTTTGGACACTTTTTAAAAATTGTCAACGGTAAAGCTGGATATGTAAAAATTAGCTTAATACGGAAAAAATAATGTATAAAAAAACGAGATAGAAAGATATAGTCGGAAAAGTCCGACCATATGATATCCTACACCATTGTGAACATCTTTCTAGATATGTGGCCAATTGTGGACCGATACTTATATTAAGTGTAAAGTAAAACATACTAATACAGAATATTGTGTCGATACTAACATTTACATTAATTTATGCACTTTTGGGTGATTCCCGAAAGTAGGCCTTATATGGGGGCTCGGTGAAATTATGGACCGATAAAGAGTAACTTTACTGACTGACTGACTGATTGACTGACTGATTCATCATCCCACATCCCAAACGGCTGAAGCTAGAGAGACGAAATTTGGAACGTAGGTAGGTCTCTCTTCATATACATAGATCCACTAAGACGGGATTTTTAGAAATTTGAATGTTTAGGGGTAAAAAGGGTTTAAACGGTGTAGTGTCCGAATAAATAAACGACACGATGGTGGTTAAAAACAGACTGAAGAATTTATTCATTTATTAAAGTCATTGATAAAACGGTTTACTTAAGAACTAGACTTAAAGAATATAAGCTAATATATTTCCTCCCCAAATAATAATTGAAAAATATATAATTATAAATGTACCAAAAAAAAAAATATGATTAACAATATCATAATAACAACTATACGTAAACAAAATAAATATATATACAATGAAATATAGTACTACAAGTATCAGAAACATACAAATTTAATAATTACAAAACACTAACAATTTTTTTTTTTTTTTTTTTTAATTACAAGTCATTCTGATTATCTTCTTTTTGCTTTTTAATTCTCTCAAAATGTCTTAATTCAATTTCACAAGGTAAATCAATACTTCTTCTTCGTTTTTTTTTCTCTCTTTTATAATATGTCATAGTATCCGACTCCAACTCATAACTTTGCCAACAAATTTCTTTAATTGATTGATATAAGCGACTCTTATATCGCCATTAATACTGATACAATACCTAACATTGCTTAATTTCTTGATAATTTTAGCACTTATAAACTTAGCATAATTGTTTAAAACATTTCTATATAATACAATTTCGTCTTTCTTATATTCTACTATTTTATTATTTATGTAGATTTTATAATTAGATTCTAATTTAAAATGTTCCGTATTTTTACATGTCTTACGTTTACAGTTTGAACTGGAGCTTGGATTCAATGTATCTAATAAAGTTTTTGGTTTATAGCAAAATATTAAACTTGAAGGTGTGGTGCCTGTTACTGTTGTTGGAGTTGTTCTATATTTTAATAAAAAGATATTTATTTTAAAATCCCATGATTTATGGCGAGTTTTTGGATCAAAAATATAGTTCTTTAAACTTTTCTTTACAGTTTGTACCGCTCTCTCTGCGCTTCCATTAATATGAGGGTGGTAAGCAGGCGATTTTAAAATTTCAATGTCATTACTTTCACACAACTGTATAAATTTTTTTGATACAAAAGGTGGACCATTGTCGCTTACAATTTTCTATGGTAACCCAAAAATAGAAAACAATGGCCGTAAGGCAGTTATCAGGTCTGAAGCAGTTGTAGTTTTTAGAATTTTTGCATCAATCCACTTTGAAAATGTGTCAACTATTACTAAAATAATAACACTTTCAATTTTACAAAAATCCAAGTGAATTCTTTCAAATGGATAATTAGATTCAGGCCATTCATTTATTAAAGTCACTGATAAAAATAACGGTATACTTAAGAACTAGACTTAAAGAATATAAGATAATATAATGAAAATAATTTTACAGGGTACTGTATTACATATGCATCAAACGGGTAAAATCGGTAACCTTATAACTCCCAAACTAATAAAGATACAAAAAAAAGTATCGGACAGGTGTCTGGTACTTTTTTGAAAATCGGCCCTTTTAGGGAGAAAACGGGTAAAAAATATATTTTGGTACTTTTTCGGCACCATATGTTTCTTTGAAACCAATCAACATACAGATACAATTTATGTCGTATTCATAACTTATCAAAAAATTAGAAATACAAATTTGGTACTTTATAGAAATTCGATAGTTTATATCCATGTGGAAAAAAGTAAAAAAGAGGGTTAAATCAAGAAATTATATTTTATTCAAACTCAATAATGAATTTTCAATTATATTAAACCTAGAAACATGAAATTAAGTAAATGTAGTCCTATGTGGATAAGAATTCACAAGAGTGGAATTTGTGGTATTTAACGATTTATGGTCTTGTGGGTAAGAATTCAAAAAGAGGGATTTTGTGGTACTTTTTTGTTCTTCTAATGGTACTTTTCGAATTTTCTATAACATTTAACCCAGAAACATGAAATTAAACATATGTGGTCCTAAATTAATAAGAATCCATAAGAAGGGACTTTTTGGTAATTTTTAATTCTTCTAATGGTATTTTTTGAATTTTCTATAATTATGAGCCTAAAAGCATGAAATTTAGGACATGTGGTCCTAAATGAATGAGAATCCATAAGAGGGGACTTTTTGGTACTTTTTAGTTCTTCTAATGGTAATTTTTGAATTTTCTATAATTATGAACCTAGAAACATGAAATTGAGGACATATGGTCCTAAATGAATGGGAATCCATAAGAGAGCACTTTGTGGTACTTTTTTGTTTTTCTGATCATTTTGAATTTCCTGTAATATTTAAGCTAGAAACATGAAACTAAATATACATGGTCCTATGTGGGGAATAATTCACAAAAGGGGTCTTCAAGGTAATTTTTTGTTCTTCTAATGGTACTTTTTGAATTTTCTATAATTATGAATCTAGAAACATGAAATTAAAGATATGTAGTCCTAAAAGAGTGAAAATTCACTGGGGGTGTCGTTGGTATAACCTTTTTTCTTTTTGAATTTTCTTTAATTATGAGCCTGGAAATATGAAATTAAGAATATGTGGTCCTAAGTGAATGAGAATCCATAAGAATGGACTTTGTGGTACTTTTTTGTTCTTCTAATAGTACTTCTTGAATGTTATGTAATCAGTATCCTAAAAAAAAGAAAATTTGACATCCTAGAGAAAAACTCGGTACACAATTGTATAATGCATGCTCTCTAGTTGTATTTATGTAACGATTTTTTGACATGTGGGAATGATTTTTGCATTTGGACATAAATAGAAAAAATAAACATTTCCTAAAGGATATTTTCTTAAGTTTTTGCGGTGCAACATTTAAATAACAAATATAATTGTATTGCAGGGATTCTTAGCTTTCATTTGATACCCATATTAATATAACATGCATAAATATATTATAATTTATTTCAAAAATGCGTATCCTTCGAAACTTTGAAGTCTTTTCAAGAAGAAAATTTTACGTCCTGAAGAAAAACATATGGTCTCAAGTTTGATGCACATATAAATTTTTTCATATGTGGAAATGATTGTCACAAGGTGTTATAAGTGATTAACCAGAATTGATATTTCATTTTTAGAGTTAATATTAACCAACAAATTGAAATTCATTTTAGAATATATTTTAACATTTTGACGATTATGATTATTCAAATTTAATTTGTTTAATTTTCTCTTTTTTTTTTTCTCGATTATGTGATCGTATAAAAAATGTAAAAACTTTACTTGACGAAGCCAGTTTTTTTAATACTACAAAGGGGGAAGCCCTTTTGTATATTCTGAAAAACTTTTCTTAGCAAATTGGACTTTTTCCTCTGTAGTACATAAAACACCAGCTTCGATAAGAAAACTATACGAACTACAACTTACTATTTTATTTGATAATTTAAAAATGGGGTTTATTTCATTTATGTTGAGACTTATTTCGTTGGGAGTTATTTCATTAAATTGGGTACTTTTTTGTTATAATATAACTCCCAAACGCACAGTATGGCAAAATTTTTGTGAATAAAACTTATAGTTGGAGTGTACAATTTAAAATTTGCTATTGAGGCTTAAAATAGGGTACCTCTAACGTAGAAAATATCAACTGCTTGTTTCTTTTCCAAATATTTTTACACATTCTTAAAGCTCTCGATAATACCTGTCAAAAACATGCTTGCATTGAACTATTTTTTGCAGAAACAAAAATTTGATAAGCGTTCAAAAACTTTCTATGTCAGAGTTACCCTATTTTGAGCCTCAATAACTCCACTCCTGAGAGGTCTTAAAGGCTCTATTTCCAAGTTTAAATTGTAAAATCTTATGATACTTCTATATATTTCATATAAATCCAACTTGTCGATTTGAAGTTACTGATTTATTTACAAACATTTTTGATTCTTCCCCACTGTGAAATGTCAGGAATTATTTAATTTATCCCTATGGATTTTTTTTTTATACCCTACACCACCATAGGTGGGGGGGGTATTATGCATTTGTGCTGATTTTTGTAACACCAAAAAATATTGGTCTAAGACCCACCTTAATTTATACCAATCAGCTTAGAATCACTTTCTGAGTCGATTTAACGATGTCCGTCCGTCTGACCGTCTGTCCGTCTATGTAAACTTTGTAATCAAACTACAGGTCGCAATTTTGAACAAAAATTTATGAAATTTGGTACACAGGTTTCTTTTGGTCCAGGGACGAAGCCTATTGAAATTGGTTATGATCGGTTCATTATTTCACCTAGCCCCCCTACAAATGTCCTCCCGGAAAACTGTTTAACGATCATAAATCCCTTAAATATAGCAATATTTTAATATTGTTTGGCACATATAAGTTTCATATAAGTTTAAATAAGTGTGCCGATTTTTAAAAGGATCGGTCCATAATTATCCATAGCTCCCATATAAACCCCTTTTCAGAAAATCACTTTAACGACCATAAATCCTATTTAAATGTTAGTATCAAGTTAATATTCGACACAAATAAGTTTTATATAAACATAAATGACAGTACCAAAGGTTACAAAGATTGGTCCATAATTTACCATAGCTCCCATGTAAGGCCCTCTTTCGGGAATCGCCCAAAAGTGAATAAGTTCATATAAATGTCAGCATCAACGTAATATTCTGTATTTGTATGTCTTTTTTACACTTATGAGTATCGGTCCACATTTGACTCCAAGTCTAATAAAAGATCCCTCCTCGAAGTATACTGTACACAATGGTGTAGGGTATCATATGGTCGGGCTTGACCTACTATATCTTTTTCTCTCGTTTTTTTTTTTTTTTGATTTGGGGGTTTCTTCATTTTCGTTGAGACTAATTTTATTTGGACTTATTTTATTTGAGAGTTAATTTATGGTACCTAACTTAACTTGTAAAAGATATTAATGAGTCCTCATTGAAACCAAATTTAAATTGTGAAGTAAAGGACACTATACTTAAAAACTAAAAAATATAATGACATCAAGTTAAAAGATGTATATGAGATCCTGCTGAATTAATCGTTTTGTTGTGACAAATATAGAGTGATCTTCATTGGACTCTACGTATTTTTAAGGTGTTGAAAGAAGCGTTCATATACCTCGGAATTTAAGGATATTTGAGTGTAATGTCCACATAAATTAAACTCTCCTTTCTTCTATCTATTTTCGTAGCACCAACAACATTATGCTCAGCATAAATAGGGATCAGAGATCCAAGGTCGTCGGAAGAATACCTGAAACTTTTCTTGTAATTACACATCAATTTAAGAACTATATTATTTCAATATTACTTTTAAAAGGTGTACAAAATTCGGACAAGCTTCATAATTTAATAATCTCATTAACACATTCAATACCTCAAATTATGTATATACATACACTGAGAATATAATATGATTATTACACACCAATTGATCATATTATTAAAATTTTTATTAAACAAATATATTCAACAAAGTTTGATTTTCTTTGAAAGCATCAACTTTTTCTTTCAATTCCAACCTATTAATATTTTACGCCTCAACTTCTAAAGAAATTAAACTTTTTCTTCAAATGTAAGTTGTGAACGTGTGTAAACGAAAAGTTCACTCCTTTTTTTTCATAATCCAAAATATATAGTTAAATAAAATATAACAAATATTCCTCCCGTTATTTTGTACAAAATTAACGCGTTACATTTATAGTGTGAACTATATTTATTTTCCGACAATATTTGTAAGAGTATGTGTTTGATAATTTGACACTATATGAGAGGGTGTTTATACGTCTTTTTATTGCTAGATTTCTATGTAACTATATTAGTTGTAACTGTAGTAGTTTGTATAGAATTTCGTTGAAATTTGAAATGAACAAGTACTAAACTAACGAAATTATTTGCGCCATATATTTTTCTCTCTTTTCAAATAATATTTAAGTTAATTAAATAATCTTATCACGAAGTTAACGCAATTTTTCGACTATGGCATACAAAAGTTTGATTTGAGCAAACAATTAGTATTTAACAGGAATAAATGAAAAGACGAGAACAATGACTGCAAATAAGAATGTAAATAAATGAAATTAAAGGTCGTAGAGTGTTGGTGCCAAAAAAAAGAACGTGAAAGTGTTTAATATGTTAAACAAAATAAACAAATTATATGAAAAAGGAAAACAAATTAATTTTTAATTAAAGGAGAAATCAAAGGCTGTCTGCTGTTATATGTGGAGTTAAAATAAAAACTATGAGGGAACAATTTAAGATAAAAAAGAAAAATAATGTCAATTTGGGAATATAATGATCTTGAAAAAACTGAATGGAAATATATGAGTTTCAATTAAACCAGAATTAAGAAAAAAAATTTAAGAGAAAATCTTGAATACAAGTTAAATTGGGTTTAGGCTGGCAAATAAAGTCAAAACAGAACTACTTTAAACCAAGAAATGTCATATAATATAAATCCTATTGACCCTGTACAAAATTTACGTTTAAAACAAACACAATTAAAGCTGACCTGAAACTAGACTGAAACAATATGAAGACTTATGATTTAAGATAATTTAATACTAATAGTATATGAAAAGAAACGATTGAAGTATATTCAAGGTTTTTCTTAAATTTTTTCTGGATTAATTGAAACTCAGTATATAAAAACCAACGATTAAAGTTTTACGATTAAGCTATGACTTAATAAATACCTAATTAAGATTAAATACCTAATTAAGATCAAAGACAAATTAGGACTACATAAAATCCTCCGATTTGAGCTAAGTAGAAAATTTAGAAAGAGCTGTGATTGAAACAACACACATTGGGGTAAAAGGGGTCGAAAATGGGGATTAATTCAGGGAAAGGTAATATCAGTATTTCAATGATCACGTTTTATTTTTTTATTAGTAATTAGTTAAAAAAAATCAGTTTTAGAATTTTAAGATTTTCTTTGGCAGAATGGTAAAGTCCGTCCGCCTATACATTATAGTTAATTGGGTCGAAAATTATGCATAATTCAGGGAAAGGTGATATCAACACATGATCAACACATGATCACGTATGTAAAAAAATTTATTTTTATAATTATAAGATTTGTTTGGTGAAATGGAAATGTCCGCCTCTCTGTACATTTGGTTTAAGTGGGTCGAAAATGGCGCTTAATTCAGGAAAAGGTGATATCCGAATTTTGATAATCACATTCTATTTTTTCTATTTATTAGTTAGTAACAAAATTAATTTTTAGAATTATAAAATATTTTTTGACAAATTTTACCCCAACGTGCGACATGAGGACTATATAATGATGAATTTATATAAATACCAAAGCTTGAAGCTAAAATGAAAATACATAAAAACATATGATTAGAGCTAAAGTAGGACTTAATAAAGATCTACGATTGAGGTTAAACTGACACTTAATAATAACCTACAATTGAAGCTTATGTATAACGCATTAAGGGCTACTATATAGAAAATTTGAGGCTTAATAAATAGCTACAATTAAGAGTTAATTAAGACTTCATTCTAACCTATGGTTGAGACTAAACTAGGTCTAAGTCAAGACCTACGATTAAAACTAAATGTGTAATTAAAAATATGGCAGATGTTAAAATAAAATTTAAAAAAAATTTAAGACCAAAAATTAAAGTTAAATTTGGACTTAGTAATTCTATCAGTTGAAGCTTAATTATTACTTATAAAAGCCTATAATTGAGGATTATCAGTTTATCCTCAATCATTTGATTAAAGCAAAATTTGGTCCATATAGAGGCATATAATTGCAGCCATATTAAGACTTTATTAAGACCTACAATGGAAGCAAAATTTAAATTTAATTAAGTACTGTGATTGAAGCTAAAATAAAGACCTACCATAAAAGCTAAGTTTGGACTATATTCATACTAAACTAAAGAAGATAAAATTAAAGACACCTGTAGACCAACGCAAAGAATTATAGTTAAAGCTTAATTAAATCTATGTCCGAGCACTAACTAGCACTACGGAAAGATCTCTAATTACAGCAAAATGAACTCTAATATTAAAACCAAAGTTGAGCACAATAAAAAGCTGCAATTACACTGAAAAAAGTAATTTTAATGAATGAAGTACATTAAATGAAATTCAATAATTTTTTTCAAGAATTTATTAATTTAATGTACAAATTCATGGTTTCAATGAAAACATTCATTCAAATTCAACGAAAAAATTAAAACTATTAAGAACATTACATTGAAGCCATTCATTAAATTTATTTCTTAATAAAATAAGTAAATCAGTTATTTAATGTATAAGTTTATTGATTTAAAATATATACAGTTAGGGACAAAACTATTTGTACACCCATGCATTTCGTATATCTTCAATAATTTATAAAGAATAAAAAATTATTATATGTAGTTTTAATTCAGGTCCATTTTTATTGAATTATTTGATAAAAAATAAATTAATATATAACACATTGTTAAAAAAAAGTACAATTTAAGTAAAAATCTTTGGGACAAAAGTATTTGTACATCAGTACTTTGTACAATTATTTGTACGTTGGACTCTTGCATGATGATTTTTTTAAATACCGTTATATTTTCTTCGTTAATCGAGTTTTATTTTACAAAATAAGAAGTTGGTTTTAACGTTTTGAATAATAAGCACATCAAAAATGGGAAAGCGAAAAGAGTTGAGTTTGGATATTAAAAATTTAATTATTGATGAACATAAAAAAGGAAAATCTCTCCGGAATATAAGTTATTTAGTAAATTTGCAACATTCCACAGTACAATACATTGTAAGCAAGTATAAAAACAGCGGATCTGTTGAAAATGTGCGTGAAGGTATACGAAATATATGAGGTGTACAAATAGTTTTGTCCCTAACTGTATAAAAATATTAATTCAATGTATTAGTACATTGAATTCGTTTAGTCAATGTACTAATACATTGATTTAATTAAGAAAAAGCATTGCACAATGAACAAAAACATTGAATCAATGAAATAGTTTATTAAATTATGTTAAAAAAATCTAAGAAAACAAAAACAACCTAATTTGTAATATATCTCTTAGCAAGAAATTAAGATGCAGAGGAATATATTATTAGCCTCAAATAAGAGGGTTTTAAAATATAACGTCAATTTAAAACCAAGAGGATTTTATTCGTAGGTATTAATAATTTTATATAGTATACAGCTGGTGTCATAAATAAGTAAACAAAATAGTATCTTGAACTCAATTGGTTCTTTTTCAAGTTGTAGATCGAAGATATCAAAAGTAACATATAATTATAAATATATAATGTATTGTTAGCAAAATAAACAGCAAAAGATTCAATTCAGCACATTACTACTTAGTGAATCTGGCTTTTTTTAAAGAAGTGAAAAAATCAATGTTCCATAAATAAGTAAACAAGGTTTTTAATAGCCCCGGCGACCGACTATATTTTGATACATTAGTGCCAAACATGTTGGAATAGTGACTAAATATATTCTGCATATTCCTGGACAAAATTAAAAGGTTTTAGTAATAATTAAGTCCATTAGTTTGGTCAATTATGAGGACTCTATATTTTTTATTAAATTTCATGCAATTTCTACTTGTGATACATCTGGACTTTGAGCAGGTCACTCTGAAATATTAACTATTTCCTTAGCTATATATTTTGAATCAAATTAACCCTAATTTATAGGCGAAAATAGGCGATATAGGATAAAATCTACAAAAATTAAAAAAAAATTGTTGGAGCTTTATACCTTTTAACAGATTAAGGTTAATCTGGGATTTTATTTTACCATTGTGTACCACTTTTTTTTTCCTATTTTATAAATAGAAATATATTTCCAAACCATTAAGCCTTTTCTGCTTGACTTAAGTATTGGTTTTCTATAATTAAAAGTTAAAGTTCAAACATTTTAGAGTTCAAACGCGTTCATTGTGTTTGAATCATTTAACCACCTTGAGAATAAAGTGGCCGTTTTATTAAAGATTTTTTATATATTTCTATATATTTCACCTTTTTTGTATTGTATGATAGTTGCTCTTAGTTATTCTACACTTAATTGGGCGTTATTTGCCATCCTTTAGGTCAAAATTATGGTTAAATAAAAATTTTCTAATTTTATCAAATTTTCTAATATAATCGAAAAAGCGATATTCCTCTCATAATGTAACAAAACACTATCTCTGATGTGCTAAAATCATTTTACAACCATAAACTTCACTTACTTTTAACAAAAAATTAAAGAATTTAAGCTGAAAGTCACTTGTTTATTTATTTTTGACTCGCCGGGAAACGACTTCTTTTCAACTATCTCTAGAAAAAAACTTAAAATAGAATAATATTTGAAAAATTTGTCATCAATGTAAAAGAAAACAAATTGACTTCATCAAAAACATGTAAATTTTTAAAAATAGACCGTTACATTTGCCGCTTTTTAAAGCGAAACGTAATAGATAAGTTTGTTTACTTATTTATGACACCTGCTGTACATATGTATTTGAATTTAATTATAATAATGCTATTGCCATATTAATGTCGGTCCTAAATTAATATTTAAAATCATTTAATTTAATTTTAATAATAATATGGTTAAATCACAATAAAATTATTGTTGATCTGCAACCATATTTTTTTGTATATGTACTTGATTCATTTGTACAGAAATAATATGGTTAAATCACAATAAAAATGTTGTTGATCTACAACCATATTTTTGTTGTATATGTACTTGATTCATTTATAAAGAAATAATATGTTTAAATCACAATAAACATTTTTCGATCTGCAACCATGTATTTGTTGCATATGTACTTGATTCATGTATACAATAATAATATGATTGATTCTCAATAAAATATTTATGTCTCGAGAAAAATTATTATGCCAAAAATAAAAAGATGGATAGATTTATCACCGGTGAATGATGAAATCTGAGAAATTTCTTAAATACTCATAAAAAGTGACACAATAATATATTCAGGTAATGAAAATAATTTTTTGCACATGGTATGTTAACAACAACAATGTGGTTCTAATTTAAACATATTGCTTGACATGTTGTGGCAAAATTTAATTGTGAATTGAGAAGAAATGTATAATTGCTACAACGAAATTGTTTTTAAAATAAAATATATTCAACAATAACGATGTTTGCGATGAAAATATATCTTTGCAATGAAATTAATATTGTTGTTGCAACCATATTGAGAAATTTTTTTATCCCTGCATGCAGTTTAATTGGGACAAAGTATGAGTTCATTGATATCAATATTAATTGGAATTATTTATTTCATTTAACATAGAAATACATTGTTTCAGTGAACCTGTACATAAGGTCAAATTCAGTGTACTTTTTCATTGTATTTATGTACCTTTTTTGGCTCGGTGTAAAGCTAAATTAGAATTGTACCATGATCTACAATCGTAGTTGAATTAAAATTTAAATAGAAATTTATCCGGTAATATGTAAAGTTGATTTTTATTAAGTTATAAATATGCTTTTTAAATTTATAAATTTGAAGTAAAATATATTATTTCTTTAACTCTACTTTTTACTCAAATTACAAATGTTTAATTATCTTTCCTTACTTTTGTAAGCAAAAGTAGCTATACACATACCTTTTTTCCCTCTCAATCTTTAAACAACTTTTTTTCCTTTTTCTGTAATCTTTTAGTATTTTTAAATTAAAACTTGCAACCTCATTCTTGCACTTCTATATGCAACACCAAAAGCAAAATGTAAACCATTTAATAGAGGAGATACTCGAGGTAATAGCAATTGTAGACAGTAGACAGTTATCAAAATGAGTGACATAAGTTCACTTCAAGGGATGTGTATGTACACATACATATGTAGAACTAAACAAAAATACAGCGAAAACAACAAAGACAAAGTACGATAAAATAGTGACACTGACAGCTGCCATGATAAATTAAGTTTCTAACTACAGGTGGCAGTATCTCTCTTGAAATTTCAAGCGTGCTCTCATTTTAATAAAACAAGCAAGGAGTTAGAAAATTTTAATCAAAATAGTTTTTTTCTTTCTTGATTTTAAATTAAATATTTTAAGATTTATTAAAGTTGTAGCCATAAATTAGTTACATTGAAAAGAAATTAAGTTAATTTCATTTACATTGTTTTTTTATATCTTTTTTTGTTTTTTATCTCTTCCTCTTTTGTTTTTATACAAACAACCAAATAAATTCTCAAATTATGTGGCCTAAATCTGCAAATTCCTTCACACAAACACACATACACATAGTTAGTGTGCAAAAAATATGACAGCTGGAAAAAAATAAGAAAAACTTTCATTTAACATAATTAAGAGACAACTTTTTACCATTTATAATCTAGTAAAAAGCATTTTGTAAATGAAACAAAAAACTTTGTTACCAGTAACAAAAACTAAAAGAAACTATAATAGTATGAAGGAGAAGTAAAAAAAAAATAAATGAATCTCTAAGAACTATGATTTCAAAACTAACTAAATTCATTAGAAAAAATAACAATAGAACTTTTTGTGCAACAGCAAAAACAAAATACTTAAAACATGTACCACTATAAATATACTTACATTATTTCATTGTACACAGTGGGCTATAAAAAAAGGAAAAAGCTCACATGCAGAAGATTTACTTTGAAAATAAAATTAATATTTTCATTTTGAAATGTATACTATTAGTTTATTCATATTAAGTATTCCAAAGAAGTTTTCCAAAAAGATTTTATATGCCGTCTGAAGAAATTATAGTAGTTAGTTAGTTGTTCATGACTATAATAAGAAACTAGCATAATTAAATATAGTAAATATTTTCACTAGATTTTTATTATGTTATGCATTTGAGTTTCGTTCAGCTAGTCTCATAAAATTTCAGCCAGATTAAAATAACTAAAAATATTAACTATTTTTATAAAAACTATCGAAATATATATTTCCTTTTATTACCACCACTGTACTCTTATGTCAACTACTACAAACAGTAACCAAATGGCAAACGACTACGACCTCCCTGTTAAATACTTAGTTGGACACTTTAAAACATGCATTTTTTTCTTTTTGAGACGCACAACTTTTTTTCACAACTATAGGCATTGTGTTTTCATTCATTCTTTACATTTCTGTTTAATTTCTATTTTATTTTGTTCTATTATTGTTCATTTTTTTGCATTGTAGTTGCTTCTTTTTTAATAATATTTCTGAATACACAAAGACCATAATGGCAGGCGGTACAAAAACTTATCTTCCGTTACAAGGCAACTACCACGACATACAAATGAGAATCGTCTACTCGTATATAAGTCCAACTGTGTGCGGTCTTTTTGGTAGTGTCATGCTACAAATGAATCTGATTTGGGTCGTTGCACATTAATACCTCCTGTTATTTTTCACATTTATTATAAATTTTTACAACAAACTATTTTTCTTTTTTTTTTTTTTCTGGTATAACTAAAAGTGTATAAATGGAGGCTTTGAAACAAGACAATAAAAATATTTATTTGAAATGAAAGGCTTAAGGGGAAAGTAAAGGTATTTTTATGTTATTTTTTTATTTTTATTTCTTAATATAATTAAAACAAAAATTATGTACTATTTTTTAGCATTTAAAAATTAAATTTCAATATTTAGAAAAACTTAGGAAAATATTGTTTTCATTTGCAGTTGTTTTAGCCCAAATTGACCGGGAATGTTTTTTGTTTCAGATATTGATGAAATTTTCAAATCTAAATCTATGAGGCTTAAGAAAATTTGCATATTATATAAAATTTCGTTTCGGACCCTAGGTCGAGCATAATGGGCTGTAACCATGTGGTCACGCCAGGCATTATATAGAAATTTTGAAATTTTGTAAGAAGAAAATGAGAAATTAAAAAAGAAAAAAAATGGAAAATTTCTTAACCCTTCTTCATACAGATGTTTCAATTGTCACATTCGTAACAAATATGGTCTGGCCAGACCAGTGCTGCAATTTTATATATTTTAAAGCAAATTTTGATAATTTTTCTATATAATTACATTTGTATAACTATATTCTAGCATCACTACTGCATTGCTTTGCAAGATACAGCATTTTTCCATCGATACACTTCATGTTCTTCTCCTTGTTTTGAGTCTACAAATGCATATAATTTTCCCTTTCAAACATTTTAGATTTTATCGGTATTACTGTCATGCTACAAAATGTGAATGAATAGGTGGAAAGTCATAAAATAATATGTGTAAACTGATGAGAACTCAGTTTAAAAGGTTTTAATAAAACAATATACAATATAAAAAGAAAGGATAATATCGTCAAACTATATAATTTTCTATATAAAATATAACTGGTCCAGCCAGACCATATTTGGTACGAATGTGACATGTACACCAATTTATCCTTATAACTATCCTTGTGTTAGCTTCATCGCTCACAGATTGTTAGAAAACAAAATTGTAGGAGGGTACCTCAAATTTCAAGTCTCTAGCTTAATTAGAAATACATAAAAATAACTTTTAAATCTGCAATTGGTCCGGCCAAACCAGTTTGTAAGACGAAGGGTTAAGGAAATGAAATTTAATATTTGTTCTAGTATTGTACTAAGAACAATTTTAACATATCGAACATCTACCATTATGTATACCTATTTAATTTGAAGAAGTCACCAATATAACGTTTTATTTTATATTATTTTTTTGGTACTAAAATATGACCTTCATTATGATCGTGAAAACTAATTGTGTTATAAATACGCTTTTGGATGTTGGAAGAAATCTGTTCATTATGATTTTCACAGTAGTAAATGGCTTTTGGCCCATAACTCGGTTGTTTAAGAACAAATTTGGTTGAATAAAAAAAATTTTAGAAAACTATTTATGACCAATCTGTTCAATAGCGAAACCCGTAGTTATGCGTTTTGGCCGATATCTCGGATACTAATGGACCGATTTTTTTCATTTATTCAGCAAAAATAATTTGAAAAAGATTTTGAATCTTTGATGTAAAAACGAAGTCGCTAGCTTGTATAGGAGCTAGAAAGCCCGACAATAAATATGAATGTTGGGAGTATCTTCGGCTTTTCGTCGTTATTTCAATTATTTATCAACCGATTTTGCTCATTTTTATTGGCGTTCTTCTAAGGAAAATTCTCTACAATTTAATGTATAAAACATATATATACGATAACTGGGGCTTTCTAAAAACTGATTTCAACAGACAGACGGACATCTTTATATCGACTCCCCTATCAATAAGGATCCAGAATATATATACTTTTTGGGGTCTTAGATGAATATTTTAGAAATTACAAACGGAATGACAAACTTATATATATATATACCCCTTACACCTGTGGTAAAGGGTATAAAAAATGTTTATTCTAACTAATTGTATATTTGAGTAATTGATTATACAATAGAGTGTCCCGAGTAAACGATGCATAAAAATTTGCTTAATACGAAAAAATTATTTAAAAAATTTTTTACAAATGGTCTTCATTTCTCTACCTACGATTAAAAAATCATGAGTCCCGTAAATTTTGATCAAAAAAATTGTTGGGTTTTTAATCAAAATGGATGTCAAAAAATTATGATTTTAAGCAGGTTATGAAAAGTAAATTTAAAAATTTTTTTCACTGGGATTTTTTTTTTTTTGCGGGAAGACTTTTTGAGACATTTTGATGAAAAATTTTCTATTATCACAGCACTTACCCCAATGCAATTTTTTTTTATTTTAGTCATAAAGGGAAAAAAGTTATAAAATTTGTATCAATTTTTCAATAAAAAATACCGAACAATTTTTTTTTTTTTTTTGCATGGAATAATAAAATGATAATGATATGGCTTTATAAAATAAGGTCATTAATATTAAAAAATTCGTTTTCAATTAAGAAAATAATTTTCAGTTATTTTGAAAGCTTATGAATATTTTGCTTTCATAATTTTATAATAAGAGTGTGTGCCAAACGGTAGCAAAGTATGTAGAAAAGTAAAATTTTGAAGTATATGAGGTGAATAAAATTTCACTAGCTCATAGGGCTACATGAATTTTTGACAAATGTATAGGAAATATTGACAATCATAAATTTTAAAATAAATAAGAACAATAATAACATATTTCTCATTTTTTATGTGTTTTAATGTTTTTAAATTAAATTCTTATTTTATAATAAAAACAAATTGTATTAACAAATATATGTTGAAAAATTCTATGAAATTGTGTGTATTTTTGTTTTAAAAACTTTCAAAATTTACAATTGAAAAAAGTTTTTATTTGGCACAACAAATTTATAAAATTTATTCACCATAAGAAAATTTTAAATTTTCTTAGAACATTGCTACCGTTTGGCACACACTCTAATAAAAAAATATTAAAAAATTTAATGTATGATCTTTAACTGTTTTTTTTTTTTTTATTATAATGATAAGGAAAACACAAAAAAAAAAAGCCTTCTCACTTAAGTTATCTCTTACAGTTAAAATTATATTTATACCTGAATTTTTTTCAATAACTTTTTTTTTTCCTTTTTTTTTAATATTATCATTTTACTTTTATTATCAATCTATCAATTTTTCATTCCTTAAAAAAATTTCTAAATAGCTTAATCAACTAATTTTTGGTAATTTTTCAAATAAAAATGATGTTTACAATAATTAAAAATCAAAAAGAAAAAAATAATAATCATAACAATAATGAAAGTGATAATAATAATATTTAAAGAAAAACTCAGTCTAATTTCTAAATAGTTATAAAATCTCAAAAGAATTGGTTTCGCGATCACATACACTATGCAGCAGTATTTTGGGGGAGGAATCATTCCAATTGTAATTGATAGCTCTTGATATGTGTAATAAGCCCTCTAAAGCATTTTTCGCTGGTAGGCAAAATTTTTGTTTTATGACCACTTAAACTTTTATATTTTTACACCAAGGTAGTTACAGATAAATCGAAAAAAAATAATATCAATATAGTTCGAAGCTAAAATAATTTTCAATAAATGTTTATAGTATTTAACGGGGAATATTTCATTAGAACTTCAAATTCATTTATGTGTCCTTATAAGAGGTCATTTCTAGACCGTTTTAAGGACATGACATGAAAGTCGATTTAAACTTGAGTTTAATAGGTTAAACTATTCTAGAGATATTTTCGTCTTCGAAGGGGTCTCCAAAGATAAAAAAATTCATCCGACTTATCATATGTTGTTAAAAAAGAAAAATGAAATTTTCCCACATTTCTTATATAAACTCCTTAAACTAGGCAATGAAATATAACATAAAATTAAATGTTTTGTACAAATCGTAAACAAAATTAATAATAATAACCGTGTGAACTTTCGACTTTCAGTGACCCCTAGTGAAATTCGACGTAAACAACTTCTGTAGAATATTTTAACCCATTAAACTCAAGTTTTAATGGACTTTTGTTTAATTTCGTTTTAAAGGACTAGAAATGACCCCATATAATCAGGCATAGATGAATAGAAGATTCTAATGAAATATTGCCACTTAAATGTTCCAAGCATTTATGTTTAAATACTTTAGCTTCGAACTATATTTATAATATTTTTTTATATTTATCTGAAACTACTTTGGTGCAGCGTTACCGTTGAGAATTTTTAAAAAGTGGCCAAAAAAGGCGACTTCAAAATAAAAAGTCGCAGAAAAACGGAATTTTTTGAAAAAAAAGGGGCCAACTGTTTTAAAACCTAAAAAAACTCCTTAAAATTTGTTTATTTAACAACAAAAACAATAAAAAGTTTGTATTTTAAGAAAAACTACAAAATTCAGTTTTATAAATAACAAAATAATTTATAATTACTTTACAACAATTTGTATTATTGCAAAAATAATGTTTTAATTAAACTTCTGTATTTTTGTACGAGTTCTTCACTCTTTCAAATCCCCATCGGACAAATTTAGGACGGAAAGCATGGATCCACAAGTATTGGCTTAAGTTTGTTAGACAAATTATTTTTTATTATTGATAATTTAGTAAAAAAAGCACGTTTCCCCGAGGGATTGCTATGAGGAATGTAAAAATATAAATTACAGTATCCATTTTTTTAAACCAGTCCAAAAATATTCGGCATATGATGATATAAATAGCTGTTCATAAACTTTATTATTTTTAGTTACTAACAGTTACAGTTCATTTATAAGTACTCCGCGGCTTTCTATATCACTGTACTGTAAAACAATCTCAAAATGATGAATTTGTTTGTTGAAATTAATATATAATGGGTCGATATATTTCAAATAACTTAGTTTCTCATCATTTAGCACATAGTCTTAAAAAGTCGCCATTTAGTCGCCATTTAAAAAAGGGGCCAAAAAAGTGGCCAGATGGTTGAAAAAGGGGCAAATGGCGACTAAAGTCGCCAAACGGTAACACTGCTTTGGTGCAAAAATAGAAAACTTTAAGTGGTCATAAAACAAAAATTTTGCCCACCAGCGAAAAATGCTTTGGAGGGTATATTACACATATCAAGAGCTATCAATTGCAATCGAAATGATTCCGCCCCCACGCGATGATCATCAATTTGTTGCATAATGATATCTAAAAAAAATTACAGTTTGGGACTTGAAAAAAACATTTTAAAATAAAATTTATGTTTTAAAGTATTTATACCCTACACCACCATAGGTGGTTGGGATATAATGCGTTGGTGCTGATGTTTGTAACGCACAGAAAAAATTATCGGACCCTCACCTTAAAGTATACCGTTCGACTCAGAATCACTTTCTGAGTCGATTTAACGATGTCCGTCTGGTCGGCTGGCTGGCTGTCTGTCCATGTAAACCTTGTGAACAAAGTACAATTCGCAATTTTAAAGTTATCTTGATGAAATTTGGCTGCAAAGACGATACAAGGACGAAACCTGTGAAATTGATTATGATCGGTCCATTATTTCACCTAGCCCCCATACAAGTGTCCTCCCCGAATAGGGGTTTAACGATCATAAATGCATTAAATATAGCATATTTCAATGAAACTCGGTACAAAGGAGTTTTGTATAAGTGTCAATCTTTGTGCCAAATTTCATCAAGATCGGTCCATAATTGACCGTAGCTCCCATATAAACCTGTCTTCAGAAAATCACTTTAACGTGTATAAATCCCATACGAATGGTAGTATCAAGTTAATATTCGACACAAATAAGTTTTTTATAAGTGGAAATAAAATCGCCAAAATCTATGAGAATCGATCCATAATTTACCATAGCTCCCATATAAAAGCACTTTCGGGAATCACCCTAAAGGGCATAAAATCATATAGATGTTAGTATTAATGCATTATTCTGTATTTGTATAATTTATTTTAAATTTAGTAAAAGTGTTGGTCTACAATTGGCCACAGGTCTAATTTTTAGCTCATACACAATGGTGTAGGGTATCATATAGTCGGTCTTAACCGACTACAGTTTCTCTCTCGTTTTTGTTTAAATTTTATCTGGTGTAACTTTTTTAATAACTTAAAATGGTTGATTCGGACAAAACAATATTATTTCTTTTTAAAAAGGACATTATGGTATCCTGGAGTAGTATTCATGACAGTCAATACCTTTTCTAATACATTTTAACCAAATCTTAAGGCATTTTTTCCACCTTTCATGTATTTTTCTTCCAAAATCATGCATTTTTGTGGCAATAATAGTTTTTTGTGGCGAAAGTGGCGAAATTAGTTGCAATGAAATTATTGGATAAGAAAACAGGGCTCCATGGGGGAAAATCCTATAAAGCGTTGTTTACGCTGATAATATTGTCGGTTTTTTTCAAACAATATGTAAAACCTAGAAATAACATAGTGAAGATTGATCCGGATTTGGCAGATAATTTTTCTTATTTCATGGAAGACTTTTGGCAAACATATGATGGCGTATTATTCACAACTAACAGTACTTTAAAACGTACACTACCAAAGTATACTGACTTCTCAAGATACAAATGACCGTTTGATTTAATGCTTCGTCTGGGTGGATCTTTTATGGGGTTGCACAAATTTATAAGAGATAATATTGTGATAAATTTTTTGTTTCAATCTCATAAACATGACATTTTTTCCTTCTTTACTTTCAAAAAACAACGAAGATCTTTTTTCGCAAAACATACTCGTAAATAGAACCCGTCGTATTTTGAACAAGCGCGAATTATATTCGGCCCGGACGAATCTATATACCCACCATCAACTTTTTCAAATTTTACGTTATATGTGAGGGGGCGGTAAAGTGGGCTGACCACGCCCATTTTTTGCTTCCGAGTTTACATTGGTCCTTGAACTATTTGAACACAATTCCGTTGATTTTCACCTTATATGGGAGGTGGGCGGACCACGCCCATTTTTGGTTTCCGAGTTTATTTCGATCCCTGAACTATACATACAAAATTTCGTTGTCGTACATGCTTTTGTTGAAGAAATATCAGCAGAAAAGTATGAAACGGGCACCCTGTGTTTATAGTTTTTAGCCCATAATATTTTTATTTATTAACCGATTTTGCCCATTTGCAATACCAAATAAGCCTTATATAAGATAAATATTTGTGCCAAATTTCCTCCCACTACATTGCCCTATCCTGCTTTCAACAGACGGACAGACGGACGGACATAGCTAGATCTACTCAGAATCTAACCAGGACCCAGAAAATATATACTTTGTGGGGTCTTAGATGATTCCTTCGACATATTACACACGGAATGACAAAATCGATATACCCCCCATCTTTTTGATGGTGGGTATAAAAATATTTAACGTTATGAAATACGTTAAAACTGTATGTAATAAAAAACTGATCATGTTTGTAAAAATGCTTTTTTAAATTTTTTACTGATGTACTGTAGAACAAATTTATTTTAATATTTTAAACCAGATATACTTTTGGGGACATGAGGTTTGGCAACACATAGACTATCACTGATCTCTACTAAGGT
This sequence comes from Protophormia terraenovae, assembly GCA_951394005.1. Taxonomy (NCBI): domain Eukaryota; kingdom Metazoa; phylum Arthropoda; class Insecta; order Diptera; family Calliphoridae; genus Protophormia; species Protophormia terraenovae. The sequence goes on from OX596076.1 coordinate 94,415,339, forward strand.
TCATCATATCGACTTTCGAACAATCGACTTTTCGTTGAAAAAAGTCGGAAAGTTGAAATCGAATTTTTAGTTTGAAAATTCTCGACAAATCTTTTTTTTTTCAGATATTCGAAAAGCTGAAAACAGTCAGAGAGTCGGAAAAATCTGTATCTGTATTGTTAAACTTTCAATTGGTGAAGCAGTCTTTTCTCGACTTTTTCAATAATTCATAGTTTATAACTTTAGCTGACTTTAAATATTTTGTAAAGTCTCGTCATAATTGAAAATTTTCATACATATGTTATATTGTATGCTTTTCCTTTTTTTCTTAAAAAAAAAAAAAAAAAATAATAATAATAAAATTCTAACTCGGAAATTTAATATTTAAGGTACCATGAAATTAAAAATAGTAGGTACTTTATTTATTTTTATACTATTATATTTTTCTTTATTTCCATATCAAACTTACCCCTTTTACAGTATTTAAAGAGTCACATCCTTCATTTTACATGTTCACTTTTTGTAATCACTTCAACAGAACAAAAACCAACAATATGTACAAATTTAGACCTTAAGATTATTTTGAAGCCTTTGTTGTGTTTTTCTTTTTTTTTTATAAATTTTTTAGATTTTCAACACAACACAATATGTAAAAAACAATAAAAACAAGTGCACTTGACTTGCTCAAAAGTACTTTCATATATTTTTTTTTCTACCTTTGAATACGAAAATAACAATACCAACAGACTTAGAAGGGAGCAGCATGAAACTGCAAAAGTGTTATATCATATATGTAAACATATTTACATACAGGTGTATGTAAAGGCATGTTTGTAGGTTGCAAGTACAAGTACAATGAGTATGGGCATGTAACACATGCAACTTTGCTTTTATTCATAAAAAAAGAAAATACATCTTTAGAAATTGTTTATTACAGATCCCTTTTTTGTAGTCTTATTGGCCAAAAGTTAAAATGCGAAAAAAATATAAATTTTTTAAATATTCATTTAAATTGTAAGTTTAATATACATTTTTTCAAATTAATTAAATAACAAACTTCAAACTTTTGCTGACCTTAAAAAAAACTCATATTTGTCAAACTAAATACTTTAAGAATTTTTTCAACACATTATAACAACTACTTATCACATTATCTGTCAAGCATAAATTCTTCTTTAATTCTAAATTAAAAGGGGTATAACATTTACAAAAATATTGCTAATTTTATTTATTTTTATTTAATTCTTTGCTATCTGACCAAACATTTTATTCGATGACCTCAACTAAATTTAGCCTACAATTGATGCAAAAATATTCGTGATGTACAACATTAAGAAAAAATAAAAAAATAAGCAAATAGACCGAAAATAAATTCATTCATTAGTTCACTTCATTCATGACTATAATGAAGTGCTTTAAGTCTAATGTTGAATGAAAAATAAAAAAAAATAAAAAACACAAAAAAAGAAGATGAATCTAAATCGTGTATAGAAGTGCTGCAATTCAACTTCCACTAAAATATAATCATTCATTAATGTGACTTGCAGGTTGTTAATGTGGAGAAGAAAAATTTAAAAAAGCTGTGCAAAATGTTAAACACATTTGTAAAATATATTAGGGCTATATATTTCAGTAAGAAAAATATTTACAATGGTAGATATGTAGTAAATATGTATTATAGTATTCGGTATATAATTTGTGTTATAATTTTGACTAAAAGACTTTCAAAAAATTCCATTACAATTCACAGTGGATCAAAATCGAACATCCCACAATTCCCAAAAAAGCTACAAAATTCTCAAAAATGGTGTTTTCACATTTTCGGGAATAAAATCCACAATTTTTTGAAATCCCGCAAAATTTTGATTGAAAACTTTTAACAACATATTATAGATTCCTAAACTGCTTTGGGATTTTAGAAAATATAGCCTAAAGTAAAAACATTGACTTTGGGTCAAATTTGGGAGGGTGTGCACCTTGAACGCTGCGGTTATTGGGATTGTTTTCTATTTCGGAGTCATTTCTGTGGAAATACCTTTCAGAAAGGTATAAAATTATTATAGGTCTTATAAGAAAATTTTAATTTAGAGAAAAAAGATTTTAGACACTTTTTCGATAAAAAAAATTTATCATAATTTTTGCAATTTTCAAAATCGTTATTTTTTGGACTCGGTAAAGATATCGACTTCAAATTCAAAGAAAAAACTAGTAACATCTGTCGGATATACTAAGATCTCGATCAAGAACTTTGCAAAATTGAGGTATTTTAAAAGCAAATAATTCGAAAACTATAAGAGATAAATAGTACATACACACAAGTTTTTTGTAGGTCTTATTAAAGCCTACAATTATATATAAAATAGTATTTAAAGTCGGACGAGAAACAAAAATTTGGCAAGCGATTAAAAAATTTTATATGTTCTCCCTTCCAAACTATATCAAATTTCAGGAAAATCCATCCAGCAGATTAGAAAATAATTTTTATTTCCAAAAATTTTCGATTCTGCCCTACTGTGCGTTGCTAATTATTGACTAAAAAACAAGAATATTTGAGTGTTTTCTTGCAATATGCTTAAAAACTTTCATAATTCAGAGCTTAAAAAATTGAATTTTTGTAGTTTTTATTTTTTTATTTAAGAGTGATTCCATGTCAAAACAGACAGCAATAGGACTTGACATCTCCCATACAAATGAAATTCACTACAGATATTGGCAATTGCAAGTGTTTCTCAAATCATAAAATTTTAAACTCATGTCCCTTCCCGGTTCAAAAATATGACATTTTGAAAAACGAAAAAAAGAAAAAATTTACAAAGGTGCATTTGTTTAATTGCTCATAAATTCTAAACTATACATTGTAGATATCTAGTTTTAGTTTCATATTAAAGTCAAATATAACCTTTATAATGATATTTATAAAGTTTTTTTACATTAAACGCTCAAAGGCCAAAGTTAGGAATATACAAATCAAATCATTATACCTCAAAACAAGGTATTTTTAAAATTCTGAGAAAATATATAATGTGGACGTAACTCTTCTTCCTAAGCACATAAAATTTCAAGTTGGAGCCTCATTTATTTTAAAAGTTATAGACCAAAATAAAATCTAATTACTTACAAATTCTGAACTATACACAATAAAATTTTAGTTTTTATATCAATCAAGTCAAATTTTGTATATAAATTTTATACCCACCATCAAAAAGATGGGGAGTATATTGATTTGGTCATTCTGTGTGTAACATGTCGAAAAAAACAATTAAGACCCCATAAAGTATATATTTTCTGGGTCCTGGTTAGATTATGAGTCGATCTAGCTATGTCCGTCCGTCTTTAGGTCTGTTGAAAGCAGGATAGGACTCGAACGGGACAACCTAGGGTAATGAAATTTGGCTCAAATATTTATCTTTTGAAATGAGCAAAATCTATTGATAGAAAATAAAGTTATGGGCTAAATACTAGAAACACAGGGTGTCCGCTGTAGTTTTATTTCATACTTCTCTGCTGATTTCTCTTAAACAAAAGTATATACGGCAACGAAATTTTGTACAGATAGTTCAAGGATCAATGTAAACTCGAAAACAATAAAAAGGCGTGGTCACCCACTTTACCGCCCACCTCAAATATAACGTAAAATTTGGAAAAGTGGGTATATAGATTCGGCCAAGCCGTATATAACATTCTCGCTTGTTTTTTTTTTTTTTAATATGAGCTCATAAAAAAATACTTTAAATAATCTTTTGTAAGTATTTAAAATTTTTACATAACAAAAAAAATTGCTTTTTACCATATTTTGCTTCATAAATCCTAAACTAGAAGAGACTCCAACTTGAATTTTGGCTTGAGTATAGAATAGAGTCAAGTTATTAATTTTTGTAAATGATGAATATTTTTTCGAACTTTTTATGATTTTTTTTTTCAAAAATGATTAAATCAAGTTATTAATATATAATCTTTTTAAGAATTTTGAAATCGCGTTTTTTGAGATATTCAGCTTTTATCTTCACATTATCGATTTTGACCATTGATCTTTCGTAGTAATTGCATTTTATACAAGTCATGTTAAAGTCAATATTTTTTATTTTTTTTTTTTATGAAATTTGGTTTTAATTTCCGTGTCATATTTTCGGCTTTTAAATTTTTTGCAGCATTCCTGTTTGGAACTTTTTTGACTTTATATGTTATCAACTCTGCATTAGCTTTAAATTTTCGCAACAAATAGTCGAAGCGCTGAGATAACTGAGCTGCTCTTCTACCAGATTTTTTTGGAGTTCCTTTCAATATGTTTTCAATTTTCTGGCCTTTCCAATATCACGTGGTCCTTATTTTCTTTCCAAACCAGGTTTCATATCAATGGCCAAATTCTCCGGATACTGTTTAGAAACAGTTCGACGGCAGAAATTTAATTCTGTGGCCAATTATTTGTAGGACCTAGTTGGATTATTTTGAAATTTTTTAATAAATTGTAGCACGTAAATCTTTTTCGTCACTCATTTTGATGAAAATCACGTCAAATCAACATGGTTTTTATTAAGAATAATTACTGACGTATTTTTACATGATAACTAGATAAAAAAAATTTTAATATTGATTCCGAAAAAGGTTATGATGCAAAACGTGTGTTAAGATTTTTTCGATCGCATTCCGTAGGCATAATTTGCAGATTATAAATCCGATCCAGCGTTACCGTTGAGAATTTTTAAATAGTATCCAAAAGAGGGGATTTCAAAATAAAAAGTCGCCAAAAAGGGGATTTTTTGAAATAAAGGGGCCAACTGCTTTAAAACCTAAAAAACTCCTTAAAATTTGTTTATTTGATAACAAAAAGAAAACAAAAAATGTTGTGTTTTAAGAAAAACTACTAAATCCAATTCAGTTAAATACTGACAAAATTTATTTATTTTACAAAAATTTCTTTTATTGCAAAAATAAAGATTTATTCACCAAAATAGTTGACATACAATCCGCTTTTTATTTATTTCACCTCTGTACTTTTGCACGAGGTATTCACTAGTACTCCAGTCTTTCAAATCCCCGTCGAACCAATTTAGAACTGACAGTATGGATCCACAAGTATTGACTTAAGTCTGTTGGAAAAACTATTTTTTATTTAGTAAAAAAATACGTTCCCCGAGGGATTTCTATGAGGAATGTAAAAATATAAATTAAGATATAAGTATTCATCGTATCTGTTTCTTATTTTCTCAATCCAGTCCAAAAGAATTCGGCATATGATGATTTAAATAGCTTTGCATAAACTTTATTATTATTTTTAGTTACTAACAGTTTCAGTCCATTAAAAATATTTCGCGGATTGTCAAAGAATCTTGAAACAATTAATTTATTTGTTGAAATTAGTATATAATGGGTTGATATATTTCGAACAACTTAATTTCTAGTCATTTAGCACATAGTCTTAAAAAGGGGCCAAAAAAGTGGTCAGGTGGTTGAAAAAGGGGCAATTGGCGACTAAAGTCACCAAACGGTAACGCTGATCCTATTGAAATTTGATGGGCTTGTTTTAGGAGAAAACACACATTTAGTTTCAAATTAACATGAGACTAGATGGACGGACAAATTCAACATACCCAAACATTTGTTTATACCCAACTTCAAAAAAGAAGAGGGTTTGTCATGCCGTATGTAACGTGTCGAAATGGCCACCAACTAATCAATAAATTATATTTATATTCTCATCGAAATATAAAAAGTTCTAGCTATGTCCGTCTGTCTGTATGCTGAAAACTGGATGAGGATCTCAAAGATTTTATTGGTATTAAAAAACGGCAAAATCAGTCCATAAAAATTAAAGTTATGGGCCAAATACTAGAAAAACAGAGTGTCCGTAGCAACACTACTTCATACAAAATATTATTCTGTCTACGAAGAATCTTGAGGCTCCCTATTGTCACGATGGACATAAATATTTTCTACGTAAATAAGCACTAATTGTAAATAAAATTATTATAACAGACAAAGCCGAATTTTATTTGACTTATAATTGAATCAACTTTAATTAATATTTGTAATTTAATGAACCGAAATTTTAAACCGATTGTTTTGAAAGGCGCATTAGAGAAATTTTTGTGTAAATGAACCACTAAGATTTTTAAGAAATATGTTCGATTTATGATTTTTATCTTTTTAGTAAAATATTAAAAAGAACTATATATTATTCTAACTACACCTCTTGTATATTCAATACTGCGCCACATACAGATATGTACATGAAAGTAAAAGATGATGCTAAAGCAACAAATATTAATCATTTACACGCGCTGAACATTTAAAATTTATATCACAAAATGATGTTTGTATAATTAAACCACTGGGTACGTGTGGATGCTTGGCATCTTCTTCTGCTGCATATGAATGGATGTGAAAGTTTGTATGTATGTTTTGTACGTGTGTTTGTTTATAAATAATTACAAAACAGAAGATGCAAAAGAAAAAAAACACCTAAATGTACATCAAGAATGAATATATATATATATATATATATACATATATATATATATATATATATATATATATATATATATATATATATATATATATATATATATATATATATATATATATATATATATATATATATATATATATATATACTTGTACACATTCAGTCACACATTTGTTTGTACAACTTGCAATACTCGCATCAATTAATCCACAAACAGTTAAAATACAACAACAACAACATATAAAAGTGCAATTGCCACATTGTAGATTGTTGTTGCTGCCGTAGATGTTGTTGCCACAGCCTGACGTTTAGCGTTTGTACAAGAAGACCGGAAGACCAAAAATTCCACAAAACGTCAATTTAATGAGAATTCATGCAATGCCACTTTTACGCCAAGTACCAAAAGGCAAATAGAGTAAAACGTATGTGTTTTGCTTTGGGAAATCAGTCAGCCAGGCAGGTTTGTAAAGTAATGAAAAGATTTTGGAGGTAAACAAATAATTCGTTTTTAAAATATATTAAATTGATATTCTCTAGAACCGGCGCACAGTGTGGCCAATCGCAAAATTATTGGACTTAAACTTTCAGAAGGATCATCTTGTAGTCAATCTGGTGTCAAAATTTACCAGCTGGAGTATTTAAAGGTTAAAAAATCATAATTTTTGCGAATCAAGTCCGATTTCAAAGACTTTTATATCGCAAAATTTCCACGCAATTAAATTAAAGTTGCCAGCTGTGATAATAAACAACAGAGGATTTCAGAAAACTAAACGAGAACGTAAAAATTCGTGGAGGGCTTTTCTTTTTTCGTATGTAAAATTAAACATAAGAATACAGAATATTACATCGATACTAAGACAGTCAGATGGATGGACGGACATCGTTAAATCGACTCAGAAAGTGATTCTGAGCCGATTGGTAAAAATAAAGGTGGGTTCTAAACCAATACTTTTGGGTGTTATAAACATTAGTTCAAGCGCATAATACTTTACCCCCTATGTTGGTGTAGTTTAGAACAAGTGAGAATGTTACTAATACATACTCACGATCCGCAACTTTTTAAAATTTTAACTTATATGGGCAGTGTTACCGCTTGACGACTTTAGTCGCAATTTGCCCCTTTTTCAACCACCTGGCCACTTTTTTGGCACCTTTTTTAAATGGCGACTAAATGGCGACTTTTTAAGTCTATGTGCTAAATGACGAGAAACTTAATTGTTTGAAATATATCGACCCATTATATATTTATTTCAACAAATAAATTCATCATTTTGATATTGTTTGACAGTATAGTAATATAAATAATTTTTGGGGTCTTAGATATACTTTTTATTGCATAGCTTTCCAGATTATTGTTTTTCATTATAGAGTTATTTTTTTTTAACTTATTAATTATGCGCATATTTTCAAAAATAAATGCACCAAAATCCATCCCCTGCTATTTACTGAGAATATATTTTATTAAAAATATATAAGCTAAATTTAAAGAAAACATTATTTAAAACATCTTTCTCACTTAAATATCGCGAATTTCATGAGTATGTTTTTATTGGTTTTTGAAATTTTTCAACAGGGTTTCATATTTTTTTTTTTTTTTTTTTTACATTTGATTTTTTTCGCGTTTCATTGGCGTTTGTTTGCTATTGTTGATATTAGATGAAAATTGCCAGTTTTTTTAAGTGTTTGGAAATTGCTTTGCAAGTGGATAAAATGTTTACGTATTATATGTTGCTGTACAACCAACTGGTGTTATTGTTCTTCTTGTTATTTTTTTCACTTAGCATTTTTGTATCCACTAAATGCCATGACAATCATTAATCTTGTCTAGTAGCTAGTACTATTCCAATAACGACAGAAATTGCTACAACTAACAGCGCCATTTATTCATTCATTCAGTACGATTATTCAGTTCCTTAGAACTTTTGGTTTAGATTATTGCCACTGCCAGATTATTTGCAATTTATTCATTCTGTATGAAATTATTTAACTTTTAATTTTTTTGTTCTCGTTTCTGCTGTTACTAAAGAATTTTCTATATTCTCGCCTTTGAGTTGTTGTTTTTTGTTTTTTTTTTTTAATAGTTGCTCATACTCTTCTTCAGTGCTGTGTTGCATTCTCCAAAAAAAAAAAAAAAAAAAAAAAATAGAAAACTTGTCTTGCATAGCTGGCAGTGATTTGTATTTGCAATCCCCAGCCGTTGTTTGTATGTTTCTTTATTTCATTTGTTAGTTCTTTCGTTTTTGGAATATTTAGGGAATATTTATTGATGATTGATGAAAATTGAGTTATAATTCAACATGAACTAAACAGTTGTTGCTAAGTTTTTTCTATACTAGATTAAATGCCATTTAGTTTCTCTTGTGTATTGAAAAGAATTATGTAGGACAAAAAAAAAATTGGTTTTATGGTGTTTCTTCTTTTTGGAGGAAAAAAGATATTTGCAGAGGAAGTTTATGAGAGGGTTATTGTTGAGAAATATTGTATATATGAGGAGTTAGAATAGGACTTAAATTTAGTAAAATAAGATAAGCGATTTAATGTAGTGCTGTATTTATGAAGACTATTGAATAGTAAAAATATTTATGAAACGATTAGCAATGTTTTCTCTACAAATCTTGGTACTTATTTATATCTCGCCAAATGCTTTTTTAATTTTAAATAAATGAATTTATATTTTAAAAGTATTAACGTTTTCTGAAAAGCTTCAAAAAAGCATTAGCGTAAATTTACATTTCATTTTTGCTGCAGAATACACACAGAAAACAAATTTGTTGGAAAACAGTTACAACGATGTAAATTTCATAACACTAGCCAATATTTAATTACAATTATTAAAAAATTATGAACCCAGCAATCTCTTAATAATTATAGCAATTTAACAGTTAATGTGCTAGATTTGAGGTCACTTTCAAAGTAAATTTAATTAGATAAACCAATATGTGCTTTTTTAAATAATTTAATCAAGGCAAACGAATTTTAGTACTACGAATTGGTAACTTCAACCATTTAGTTTATGAAATGTAGGGAATTTTTCCTTTAATAAAGATAAAAACCTAAATTCGGTATTTACAATCAAAATTCGTTTATAGATTGTTGACATTTTATAAATTATTAAATTATTATAAATTATAAATTTCTTTAAAAAATATTTTAAATTTTTCTCTGCTTTTTTGTTAAAAAAAAAATAAATAAAATTCTTAAAATATATACACGTTCTATTGACGTAGTTGCTATATACAGATTTGGTTGTAAGTATAAGACCCAATTTAATTTTATACTACAAAAGATATAATGTAAGCTACGTTTTATAGTTACAAGATCCTGAATTATATTTTTCAACGTCAATGGAGTGGCGAAGCACAATATGCGGAATATATATCCAAGTACTTGAAAGTCAGCAAGAATAACATCAAGCCGTGGTTGTATCAGGATCATTAAATTAAAACTATTACTTAACAAGAATTGACTATATGAAGGCATTATAATCTAGAAAAGATTTTATGGCAACTATCCATCGACAGTTCCATTATCAAGAAAATTTTAATTTATTCTACTACGATGTGCTTATTGTAAAATACCTTATAAACAAGAGTAAGAAACCATCAATAAAGTTGTTGTAATCATCCCTTTGATATTATTATATTAATATTTTGAAAAACTAATGATATCGATGAACTAAATTTCCGCCATGACAACCAACACCATTCCAAAATTAATTATTACAAGATATTTTGATAAAAGTAAGTGTTATCAAGATTACTTTTAAATTCGTTCACTTATTTGTCCTATATTCCTAGATTTTCTTAGCAGCAATATCCTTTTCGAGGCTTTAATATGTAAGTTTTCCTGGAAAACCTTATGTGAAATTTATTATACAAATATAATTTTCATAATAAAAAATAAAAAAAACATATTATTTAAAAAAAAAAAAAATTGAGCCGGCCTAATATTCTTATTTATATTTTGTGGAATATAACCCTTGTCGTAACCGAATTGCCTTTTATAATTCAGTTGTACCAACCCTAATATTCAGTATTCCCAATCGAATTATAAGATAGTACGTGCAACCTACAAAATTCGATTGGCTAAAAATTCGGTTGTCACTACGAATCTGTTTTCTCTGTGTACTATTGAAGTAAATTTTAATTCGAAGGTAACACTGGAGTTAAGCATATTATAATGTTTAGTTTAAGCTAGAACTCCAGCAAAAGCGCTTACTGAAGGGACATGCAACTTGCGTTGTTTTAAGCATACTTTTGTATCATTTGTTTGTACTAATAAATAGTTGGAGGAGGCTTTAACAATTCTTAATTGAATTTTATGTTAAATAAATAAAAATTTAATTAGTAATGCAGATCCAAAATCAGAACTTTTTATAACTAAGGACTGCACACGAAAATATCCAAGCATGCTCTTGGTTTTATAACTTTTAATGTGGTAAAAAATAAATAATTCTATTAACTGGTTTACATTTGTCATTATGCTCACTAGCCATGTGCTAAGTTTCATGATTATAGCGAAACTTGTTTTTCTTAAAATGGAAATTGAAGAAAAAACACATAAACACATAATTCAAATTTTTCATGAAATCTTATATCGGCCATATAAAACAACTGCTTAGATACATTTTTTGTTCATATTGAAAAATTTCTTTTCAATTTAAATAAATTTTTTTATCTAATTCTAATAAGTTTTTGTTGAATTGAATAAAAACTTTATTCAAATTAACTAATTTTTTTCTTCAAATTGAAGAATGTTAATTCATTTTAAAATTTGAATTTTATGCAATTTGACAAAATTTTTTGTTTAAACCCCTGTAGGATAACTCTGGTCGAAAAAAAAATCCTCCCCCAAAGACGAATATTTGAACTTAATGCACTTTGATGTGCTAAATACGAATCTGCTTTCAGTTTTTTTCTATCAGGTCTGGATTTCTTTTTATGGACGTGTCTAATATTTCGTCCATAGTAAGGCCATTACTTTAGTATATTTCCTCATAACTCAAGAACGGTGTGCACGATTGACATAAGTTATACACCAAAAAATGCGTACTAATAATATCTTCAAATCACTCATTTTTTTATGTCCTCAATAGTTTCAAAGTTATTTTAAAATAAGTGCCCAAAAAAATCATTTTCATTCAAAATTTTAGATTTTTTGTCATTAAAATTTCTTTGAAACATCAAAAATGTTACAGTTTATCATCTTTATTTTAAAGCAGGTAATAGTGCAAACAAAATAAGGTATGTATCTTCAAAACTGATGCACAAATCGTGACTTTATTTGCAGTTAAGTAAAAATACCCATGTTACATACAATTGCGTAGAAATAGAGTGGTGGGCAAAAAAAAAAAGTATTTTTTCTTGAAACGGAAATAGGTGGACTAGGCGGATTTTGACGAGTTAAACAAGAATCTGCATTCACTTTTTTTCTATTACGTACTGATTTTTTTTTATGGTCATGACTAATATCATCTCCATATTCAGCGGTCACACTATAAAATTAGAGAATGTTTTGTAAAATTTAGACTACAACTCAAGAACCGTTAACGCGATTTTGATAGATGATACATCAAAAGATGCATACGAAAATTGTCTTCAAGATATGTCAACAATATTTTTTATTCGCTCAAGAATTTAAAAGTTGTGGATCAAAATTTTCACCATTTTTCAAAAAAAAAAGGTCACTATATATTTGAGTTAAATATATCTTAATTGGACAAACCGTTCTCGAGTTATACAAGTGTGACTGCCTAAAGGCGGGGTCATAGTAGTCATGCCCATAAAAAAAATCTATACGTGATAAAAAAAAAAAAAAATCTGATCTGATTCTTATTTAACACATCAAATTCCATCTAATCCACCTATTTTTTTATTTAAGACAAAAAAAATAAAATTTGTTTGCCGACTAGTGTATTTCCACTTAACTGTAGGTATGGGTATCCCAACTTAACTGTGAATCCAATCAAGATTTGTGCTTCAATTTTTACAGTACGTGGCTTTATTTAATCGTAGTTTTGCCAGCTTTGAGATAAAGATGATATACTGAAACATTTTTGATGTTTCCACTTCTAAAAAGAAGTTTTAGTAAAAAAAGAAATCTTGAATTTATTATTTTGAAATATCTCTAAAACTATTGAGCGGATAAAAATTTGTTAGTAAAACGACTTAAAGCTAATTTTATTCCACATATTTTTGTGTATTATTCATATAAATCGTGCATTCCGTTCTCGAGATATAGTGAAATATACTCGAGTAATCGGCTTATTTAGGGCGCAATATTAGACACGCCCATAAAAAAAATCTCAACCTGATAGGAGAAAACTGAAGATTCGAATTTATCATGCAGAATTCCATCTAGTCCACATTTTTTTTTTTTTTTTTTTTTGAAAAAGCACGAAAAATTTTTTTTTGTTGGCCAGTTATTACTTATTATCAAAAATAAAACAAATAACAAATTTTAAATACTTTAATAAAACTTATTGTATAATAAAATAAGTTTCATATTTGAAATGAGCATTTAAAAATGTATATAAATATATTTTAATTAAATTTAGTACAAACTTACGTAGCGAAAGTTTTATTTATAAGTAATTTTATGATGAAAGGTCTAATTTTAATAAGGTAATAAACCAAATAAACCACCGTCTGAAATATAAAAATTATTTATAAAATAAGAAATTCTGTTAGTTTATAATTAAGTTGTTAGCTTTAGGTATATTTTCCATTTGTTTCACATTTTGTAGCAAAAGTTTGTTTGTTAGATCCTTGATATGATAATTAATTCGAAAAGAAACAATCCACATTTTAGTACAAGTGTTTAATAAGTTAATTTAATAAAAAATTTCAGTACCATTTATTACGTACATTAGGTATGCTCTAGTTACATATCAATGGCTTTAAATTTCTGCTCACGTAGATTTATAACTCAATGTTACCTCAATATCCATCAAGTCCAACTATCCTTCTATAAGGTAGGTTTTATTTTTTTTTTTTTTTTTTTTTTTGTTTTAAAATATCCGAAAGTGAAAATCCTCTTTGACTCTAAAAATAACTTAATTTTAATTTATATTTATTTCTGACAAGATTTATTTAAACTAATTAAATTTAATTTAATCGTTGTTGTTTTCCACTTCCTATAAAACTTTATGATATGTTTACTTTAATACTACGTTTTCTTTATTTTATAATTTTAATTGTGCAGATTAAAAAGAAAATGTTTAGAGATTTTAAAATTTTCTTCTATTTTTGTCACCTTTTAATAAACAGAATTTTTTGTTAATAAAATTCAGTAATGAGTTTATTTTTACTTTCGCATTTCTTTGATCTCTTGAGATATAATCTCCTAATTTAACCCTTTAGGAACTGCATATAATATATTAAATATGTAACATAACATACAGATAGGACAGGTTTACAATTTAAAAACTTTAAATGTAAAGTATTTAAAAAAAATGTCCAGTGTTTATCTTGTTTACTTTCCTCCTTAATGGGTTAATTTATAATACAGTTGTGCTATTATTTTGCAAACCATGTGAACATAATTTCATTTGGCATTAACCGGAAAATCCTGTCAATTTAGTTTTCAAACTTTTTTTATACTTTCTGCAGTTCTTATTTATTTTATAGTTTTGAAGTTTTTTTCCTTTTCAAATGGCAATATTGTCATGCCACACGTACATTGCACGTAAAATGTGTTTGAAGAATTTTATTTGGCTTATTGCCAAACAAGTGTGTGTACATGATTTTTGGATGGATATAGTTGTTGCTGCATTTATGTTTCATTTTAGAAAAACGATTAAGAAAAAATTATGATTTTTAAAATATAGGATTTTGTAGGCATATAGATAATTAAAATTTTGTGGAAATTTTTAGAAACTTTGCAATTATTTTTAAAGTAATATGAAAGTGATTTAAATGGGATGTGTTCTAAACAAAATTCAAAAATATACGATAGAAATAACTGAAACAAAGTTTTTAATATTAACATTTTCTACCTCAATTTTATAGGTATGGCATTAAATTTTTATTAAAGTCTTTATTTTTCAGCTAATATTTTTTTGCAAATGCTTTTCATTTTATTATTTGATATAAAACGTTAAGGATCTACTGATTTAAATAAGTTATGAAAATTAATCTGGCCATTAAAAAACAGCAGCTAACTTTCACTACACTAAAGACTTAAAGCAAGGATATATAAAAACAAATATTTTGAAAATTATCACATACTATCTTATGTGTTCTACGAAGTTTTGGAATCATTTTTCTATTCTATTGGACAAAGAATTGATTTATTTTCACAGTCTTCCCAGAAGTATTTTTAACAAGAATGTTGCAATTTTTTCTAAAATTCATATTTATTTTAATGAATCATATTATGATATAATTTTCTAGATCCAATTGAAGGATTTCAATTGAAATTTGACCCAGTTATTGACTTGTTTGGTCCAGTTATTGACTTGTTTATTATTCTCTTGTAGGATTCATACGATCCTTTAATATTACTAAAATAGATTTTGATAATGTAAAACCCTTATTCTTGATGTGCAAAAATGATGTGTAAATTCGAAAGTGAAGGGACATAACAGGACATATGATTCCAAAAAAGATGTTAAATGACTAATAGGTCAATATTTTACTAAAATATTTACAAAATAAAGATTCACCATAATGACTAAAATGGTATAGATTAGTAGTACAACACCTGTGACAGAAAAACATTTAAAGTAATCTTGAATAAACATTTAGTTACGTTATCCTGAAGAAAGTATTTAAGTTTGGTGGAGTTTCAGCAAGTAATGGTCCAAAATTATACCCGGTGAATGATTAACTCGATAATTAATGTTAAACTAAAAACATCGCGTTCTTAGCCCATAAAAACTGTTGATGAATATTTTTAGTGAAATTATATTTTTTGCGTAAATAAAACTTTACACAGGAACTTATTTCAGTTTAAAATTGATTTATAACACCTGTGCTGAATTCTTTAAAATAGCTATACACGTTTAGCAAATTAATATTTTAAATTGCCACAATGATTTTTAAATGTCATTTAGAAACCTTCTTTGATAAAGCTATACTCTAGCTTCATTGAAATAACGTTGCGAGTGTGCCTCGCGAAAAAGTACCTCTTGGAGCCATTCACGTGTTTTCTCTCCAACTTTGGGTAGCTCCTACAGCATTTATGTAGAGGGCATATTAACGAGATATATGTCAAATGATGCAAAATTTTAAGAGTTATTAGGCCCTGTTTTGAATTTCTAAATATCCGAAACGGTGTAAAATCCCCAGTGAAAAAACTGCAAAATTTTAGAATTTTTTAAAATTTGGTTTCACGACTTTTGCACAACAATTTGACACTGTGTTTATAGTCTACATTAGAAGAATTAGACATTTATGCTAAAATCCGCGACTACAGCAATAAAAGGAAATAAAATAAACTTGTTAGTTTCAAACACTTTTTTTGCAATTTTTGAATTTGGGTGCTTGCCGGAACCACATGGAACCGTTTCAGGTGTTGAATTTTTGTTTTGTTACAACATCAAGTCAGAAGTTAAACAACTTTTTGAGGTTGAATGTCCATTTCATAAAGGCAAACGAAAAAAGAGAATTGCCCATATATATTAGTATCAATGCATTGTTCTGTAATTGTACAATTTATTTTACATTTAGTGAAGGTGTTGGTCTACAATTGGCCAAAATGTAGTATTTAGCTCATACACAATGGTGTAGGGTATCATATGGTCGATCTTGACCGACTTAGTTTCTCTCTCGTTTTTTTTTTTTTACTAAAATCCTACCAATCACGATATTTGTAAATTCAAATATTCGAATTCGTAAAAGTTTTATTGAAAAAATTTTTTTTTTTATTAAAATGTACTATTTATTAAATACAATATTTAAAAATTACACAAATTTCAATTATTTTAAAAATAAAAAAAAAAATTGTTTAGTTTTAAAGTGATAATCAAACAAAATTTATTTTTGATTCAATAAGCATATTTATAATTAAGTTTTATTTTTTAATCTTTTTTTTTTTCAATCAGTATTCCAGCAAAAACTTGGTAATGACATGTAGTTACGGATGTGGTTACTTTGTAATGGTTGTTAAGTTTTAAAATTAAGATTTAAGAAATATTTTTACAACAACGAAAAAAATATTTTATATCATTACTTTTTATGATCTAAAATGTTACTAGTTCCTATTGTTATTACTAATCATGACTTCAGAAATGCTTTAAAAGCAATGCGTTATTTAATAGCTTGAAAGTAATTAGTTGTTGTAATGACATCTAAGTAATGTATAGGGTAAGTAGTTGCCTCTAATGTCATCACCGTGTTAAAATAATAAGTTATTCAGCTAATGTGTATGTAGTGAAGAGCAATTATATTAGCTTCTTAACTCATTACATGGCAGTCAAAGTTTTTGCTGGGTATATTAAAATTATATTTTATATGTTAAATTAATGATTAAATTACTAGTATTTTCGTCCTCAGCCCTACTTTGCTTGCTTCGCTGATTTATTTATCTCTCCCAGGGAAATCGTGAAGAAATATCAATCGATCTGAAATTTCAGAAAGTTTTAATTCAGTATTATATATATGTACTTATATTATACATAGCTTTTATACAGCGTTGTCAACTTTTTTGAACCAAAACGCGCCGGTCATCATTTAAAAACGCGCTAAAAAGCGCTAAATTCTATTTGAATAAAATTTGTTTTTATCTTTTAGTTAAATATGTATTTTTTATTAAGAGCTAAACGACTTATTACATATATATTTGTTATTTTAAGTTCATGTGCAAATATTTAGTAGTTATATGCAGTGTTGCCAGGACTTGAGAAAAAAAGAAGCTAAATTAGACTTTAAAAAAAGTCAGAAAAGGCTAAATGTCCCAAAAAATAAAGCCAGAAAAAAAGATAATATATTGTTTTATTTAAAAACTCATTTCTCATTAGATTTTGGGATTTCTTTAAGATATTTTAGTGAATTTGTAAATATAACATAAATAGTTTTTATAGGTAACAAAGTTTGTTAAAAAATACTTAAATACCATTCATCTACCATTCCATTCATCTTTGTTTGGAACATTTGAGTCACAATTTAAAATAAGAAATTCCAACACAATATGATATGTGTATGTTTCACAAACATTATTTTCATTAAAAATTCTATATTAAGTACACAGAAAAAAGTCACCAATTAACAAATATATATGAAAATAATTCATTCAATTATAAACTTGTTTAAATTTGCACCTCTCACCAAAATGATTATATCAATTACTAAAAACTGTAAAAAATACAAAACAGAAAAAAATTCCCAATTAATAAATTAATTAAATTAATCAAGTAGTTGATTGGATGAATTAAAAATGTATATATGATATAAAAGTATAGTTAAATTTTATTTTTATTTAATTTTTGCTTGAATAAATTTATTAAATATCCATGCAAAATGAAACAACTATGTTAATTGAAAATAAGACCGTAATAATTTTTTCTGTGTATGTATAATAAAATTAATTATACATTTGAAAAACAAAATTTAAAAATGTTTAAAAACTTAATTTTCCTTTTATTGTTTATATTTTGCATAAAAAAATAAAGTTTCTACATTTCAAATTCAGAAAAATTTAGAAAACATGATTAAAATCTACAACTAAAACCAACCGAATACAAAACGCGAAAAATTTAGCGCCTTTTCAAGAAAAAGCGCTGATGTAGAAAAATGCGTCTTTTGGGTTGCTGAAAAGCGCTGAATCTAGCGCGAAAAGCGCTTAATTGGCAACGCTGCTTTTATAGACCTCCACAACAGCTATGAAAATTTTGGGCTATGGATAAACGCTAAAATGTAATTTACGTTTCTTGATAAAAATCTACCGACAAGCTAAATAAATTTTTTTTATTTGTATAAAAACATTTTATTTAGCATGTCAAAATATTACATTGTTTTTGTTTCTTTGCTGGTTTACAAATTATTTAAAACCAATAAAACTAATTTTTAAACTCAAATATATTTTTTTATTAATTTCAAATTTAAATTTAAGAAACAGTTTAATAAAAAAAAATTCTGTTCATAATTTTTTCTGTGTTAAGACAATTAATGGTACACTGCACTGTAATTGTTCCGTACCTATTTTAATGGCCAAGTGTATTTAGATTATTGGTCGATACTAGTAGATACTTATAGATTTACTTGAAAATTGAATCATTTGGTAAATTTTTCCTAATATATACTAAATAACTACACAGAATAAATAAGATTTCGTATTTTATTACTAAATTTATAAAACCAATTATATTTTTTACTGAAATTGGACCTAAAACTGAATTAGTAAGATCGAACATTATAATTACTATTTATAAATTTGAATATTTGAAAATTCTCACAATTGAAACAATAAAAATAACGTTTGGTTTTTAACAGATTTTCAAACAATATTTATTTTTGAAACAATAAAATATAATACAAAAATACATATATATATATTTATTACAACTAATACATTTAGATAAAATAATGTGATTTCGGGAAGTGGGCATTATATGGTAGGTATGATTAATTATATACCGGTTTTAACTTAATTTGTTATAAAAAATTTTAATGACGTAGCACCGCATTTCATTTCAATATATTTAAAACGTTTAAACTCTTTTCCAAGTGAACGTTTAAACTCTCTTCCAAGTGAATATGTATGGGGACTAGGTCAAACAGTGGATATACCATAAGAACTTTCATGCCAAATTTCACCAGATGTCTTTAAGAATGCGAGTGCTCCGACCAGGCGGACACATATAGTTACGGTGTACTTTAAGACATATTACCCCAACCACCTATGGTGGTTTATGGCAGGAGATCCACAGAATTATACTTCACGGTCATACATACATTTTTCTTAGTGATTAAACATGGAAATAAAATTTGTAAGAAAGCTCTGGAGTGGTACCAAAACAATAACATAGTTTTTATACCAAGAAAGGTCATTTTTCAAAATTGTCCATAGCTTAGACCAGTGGAGAGATATTGAGCTCTTGTGAAAAGTGAATTGAAGAGTACAAAAAGGTGTCCCAAAAAAAATTAAGATTTTAAAAGAAGATGTGCATATTGTTCCAAAAAAGTGACTGAAGCTACTATCAAATCTCTAACGGAAGGGTTAACAAAAATGGTCCACAAGTTCATAACAAGTTCATAAGTAGTGGTTAGAACAATAAAAGTTATATTTTTCTGTCATCTGCAATAAATTATCAATTAAATAAAAAAGAATGAAACTCTAAGAACAACAATTTCTAAGTTATTGAATATTATATATGTTAAGATTTTTTCGAACGCACTCCTTATATTTTTTTATCAAATTTTATTTAAATCCAAATAATGATTTGTTTAGAAATATTGTACCCATAATTTTTTCTGTGTAGATTAAATGGATATCAATAAATAGTGTAAAAAAAACGTTGTTTTTATATAGAAAAAAAATTGGAGTACCCATTTCAATGACCACATTTGTACATACCTATTTTTTCACTACCTATAACTATACGTAATACAAGTAAATTTTAAGGAGCTTCAATTTATTGTAAAAATATTACTACCTTTATTTTTTTAGCTACTCCTATTACACTGATCTTTTGTTTAGAACAGTGCTAATTATATACGATTTTAATCGCAATACCACAAAGATACGAATCTCAACAAATTGTTAACGAAACTGGTTAAATCGAGTTTAAGAGTGAATTTATTATGTGGGCACCTCAGCTACTGATAAAGTGCAATATTAAGCACCTATAAAAGTGCAACTTTGATGCTAAAAAAATAAAATTAACTAAAATGTTATCGCTGCTAACACATCTAGGTGGTAATAACGTTTATTTCATAGTAATTTTCTTTTCTTAAGTATAATTTATCTATGCAGGTAATCTAAATTACCAAACAACAAGTAAAACTAGATGCCACCAAACTAAAGGTGATGTAAAAATTTATGTATGACGATAAAGTAGAGAGAATGAAGAAAAATGCTTGTAGAACTTACAGTACAAACTTCTATGGCATAGTAAAGTTACCACAAATCCCACTACGCTTACATATTCCTTAAATAAAATAAGACAATTCATGTTTTATGGGTGCTGTCTGTTTCATATTTCCTGAATCTTTCATGTATCTTTGAGCACTTAACAAAAACATTTTAATTTTATAAACTGCTAAAGAGTATACGAACTCATTAAATGCAACAGATTTTTATTTTTATTTTTTTTTAGTTTTTATTCAATATTTTCTTCTGTTGTTTTTTTCCCCCCTTTGCAGTGTATATACTTTTGTGTCAGTTTTTCGTTTCTTGGTATTTTTTCAGTTGTTCGTTTGCCAAGATCAACACTGATTGTCATTTATATATATATTTTTTTTTAATATTGTTATTTCTGTCATTCATTTGCAGTTTATTATTTTAATATGTTGCACGTTTTGCTTTTTCATAATTTCATATTGCCACAATACCATATGCAGCTGTTGCATGTCGTAAGACTATTTAAATATTTAGTTTGCTGCAAACATTTTTGTAGAATTTATGAATGAAAATGGTAGATATTTAAGAAAAATTAAATTTCAAATGAGGAAGAGTTATTGAAGACCAAAGGATGCTCTATAAACAATTAAATTAATTTGGTAGAAATCTCATACACCTCTTTTATTAATGACATTCTAAAAATAATTTAAAAGAGAGTCATGTGTAAGCCATAAAAATAAAGAAATTGCATTCATTTGCAAAATCTTCATTAAATTAATTATGCTTTCAAACTTAAAGTAGCATGTCTGTTAATGAAATAAAAAATAAAAATAATGCTTTAAAAAATAATAATGATGCGTTGAATGGAATATTTTCACATCAAAATATTTTTATAACATTTATATGTAATTACTCCCTGAGATTTTAGTTTTATTTATTTTAACGCTAATTGTCCGTTGGCATTTTTATGGCTCAAAATTTTTTGCTTGTGAAACGGAATAAAAAAATCACCATTATAACGAAAAGTACACAAGTTTATATAAATAGTAAAGAAACTCACGAAAAAAATGTTGCTACAAATGAAGATTGGTCTGTTCTTATATGATTCCCAAAATAGTACATCTGAATGTTTAAATTTCCGCGAGCTGGACCATTCTAAAAATGCCTGTAAAAATACGTATTTATTTCAATATAATTATCAAAATTTTCGCTAAAAGAAAATTAAATTTTAATACAGGCATACTAAGCCCTGGAATATTCATTTAAATAATTCTTATGTCCCTTCTCAGTCCGACCCTAGGTGAGGCAGAATGGCGTTACAATATGGTCAAACCAGGCAGACATGTTTTTTTTTTTTTTTGTAGGAAGAAAATTTTTCAAAAAAAAAAAAAAAAATGCTTTTATGGGCAAATTGATAGACATATTTAACATATCGAATATCCATCATTAATTAAACCCACTTGAGTTGGAGAAGTCACCTACATATACAACGTATTATTTTAGCTGTTGGCACTAAAATAACAACTTTCATCATGATCATGCAAACTTATTGTGTTATAAATTTACTTTGGGATACTTAAAGATCTAGTAAATAGCCTTTGGACTCCTAATATCCAATAAACTAAGACTTTTTTTTACATTTCCTGAAGCTGGCCAAGAATTTCAACACAAATGTCATTTAAATACGTAAAAATTCTGCTTTACACTTTTTCTCTTCTATATTTAAAAATTGGTTTAAAAAATAACAATAAAATTTTGGTTTAAAGGATTATTTCAAGGACTACACGAAGAATACTTCTATCGGAAACGTTACCAGCATTGCCTTCGTCATTAATATCATTATAATCTTTAGGCCATTCTACACTGAAAAAAGTAATTTCAATGAATGAAGTACATTAAATGAAATTCATTATTTTTTTCCAAGAATTTATTAACTTAATGTACGAATTCTTTGCTTCAATGAAAATATTCATTAAAATTCAATGAAAAAATTAACGCTATTATCAACATTACATTGAAACAATTCATTAAATTTATTTCTTAATACAATAAGTAATTCAGTTGTTTGATTTAATGTATTAGTTCATTGAATTAATTTATTCAATGTAATAATACATTGATTTAATTAAGAAGAAGCATTATACAATGAACAAAAGCATTGAACCAATGAAATATTTCATTAAATTATATTAAAATAAATGCTTTCTAACGGCAAATAAAGTAAAACGAAAACAAATACAACTTATTTTTATTTTATCTCTTAACAAGAAATGACGCGTTTTAAACAAAAGACAGAAAATATAAAAAATCAGTGTTGTGTTAAAAACAAAAAAATTTAAAAAGTAAATAAGTTATAAATCGAATTATTTAAATACAAATATAATTTATTCGGAAAGAATAAGTCGAGCAGCATAATTGAATACACCAAATTAAATTAATTACCCAAAAGAAGGAATTTGGAGACTTGCCTTCCTAACACGTAAGTTTAATAATGTTTATTATTTTAAACAGTTTTTAGATATTACATTTCATTTATATTTATGTAGATATAACAACTAAGACACAGAGGAATGTGTTATTAGCCTCAAATACAAGGGTTTCAAAAAATATTGTGATTTCAAAACGAAGAGGATTCTATTCGTAAGCATATACATAATTATAGGAAATATTTTAATTGAATTCTTAATAAAAATATATTATAGACTGATCAAGATTTGGATGCTACATCTAGACAAGAAAAATTTAAAGGTAACTAGTTCAAATATTTTAAGCAATTGAACGAATTTTAAAAATTTTATTTATAAACTTTTTTTGTTCAGGATAATGCTGTTGTTATATTAATGTGGCGTCTAAATGGATATTCCATACCATCATTGAGCAATGGAATTGAGCAACAGGAATTAGTATATTGTAACATGCATTTTGTTTACTTACATTTTTTAGTGATATGTAATATTTTTGTATTTATATTTAATTTTTGCTTATATTAACTCAATATCATATAATTTAAAATAAAATAAAAACCAAAAATACAGAACAAGCCTATTATTATAATACATTTTTAATGTATAGTTTCATTGGGACAAAACATGAGTTCATTGAAATCAATGTACTGTTCACTGGAATTATTTATTTTATTTAATGAACGTGTTCATTGATTTAATGTAAGAATAAATTTAATCAATGAACTTGTACATTGAATTTTAATATTAATGTATGGCAATACATTGTTTCAATGAACCTGTACGTAGGGTCAAAATTAGTGCACAAATTCATTATAGCAATGAACTTTTTCATTGTATTTATGTACCTTTTTGCTTCAGTGTATAGAAATCATAAAATATATTTCTTAAAGGGCACAAAGTGAGAAATAATAAGTATAGTGAAAGCTCCCATAGGTGGACAGCTATCGTCACGCTGATTTTGTCCGTTATCGGAAGATGTCCGCGTATGGGATATGGTACATAATATTTTTTTAGAAGGGGTAATTTCGTACTATATCTTTTTATTCCAACATTCAAGATTGATTGTAATGAATTAACTTTTAAATATACATATTTTTATTTATACATATATATCGTCAATAGAGTTTTTCTTTTCCCGGACTTTTTCCGCTCCCGGGAAATCGGGATTGATTTTTAAATTTCCCGGGATCCCGGGAATTTCCGCCGAAAATAAATAATTAATAATTTTAATATTCAGTTAAATAAAAGATAAAAAATATTAAAATAAACTAATTAATCATAAAATTATAAACTAATTCTTTTTGAAATATTGAATGAATACTTTTTATTATATAACAACTCATACGAAAGTCGAATCAATACCTTGGTTTTCATTTACCCCATTTGGAAAAATCTCTAAATATTTATACGGAAGTAAGCTTGTTGTTAAGAAAACCTCAGGTAATTTTACAGTTTGAATACTTTTAGTCTCACGTTTTCGTTGGGGCATTAAAAATGTAAGTTGTTGTTTGAGGTTTTCAGACATTTTAAAAAGATTCCTCTTACAACTTTCACATGCGTGGAAATTGCATCTTCAAATCGTTTAATAAATATAATTCTTAAATATCGAATTTTAAAAATATTATTTTTGACCACAATGAAAAAAATTGAAAATCAATTTTTTTTTTTTAATTATTCAGCAAAAAAGAAAACGATATTTTGTTTTCAGACTGTTATACGAAAAATATCAAACAAATTGAGAAATTTCCTTAAAAATATTTAAACTTGTAACAAATCAAATTAAATAAATAAAAACAAATGTAAAAACACATTATATAATAAAATATCCATATATTAGTTGTTAAATATAAACATTTTGCATACACAAGAAATCCCGGGAATTCCCTCTTGATTTCCCGGGATTACGGGAGTGAAAATTTGACGGGATTCCCGGGAATTCTCGTCCCGGGATTTCCCGTGTAAAACTCTAATCGTCAACTAAAATACAAAAGGCCATAACAACTTAAAAATCAAATGTTAGATTTATTTACTGGTTTATTTTTGCATTAAGGAAATTATTGAAGAATTTTACTTGATGGCTCAATTTGAAGCAAAAAGCTAAAAATGTTGGTTTCTCTTGCTTCTACGACAAACGACGTTTTGCATTTTAATTTAGGCATTTGCAATAAATTATGATTTTATGAAATTTATTTTATGGAGTTTTTGGCTACAGTTCGTTTCTCTCTGTTTTCATTCCATTTTCCTACTTTCTAAATTTAGTAATTTTTTGTACGCAAAAAAAAGGTCAGACTTCTTGCCACAGCATTTTTACTAATTATTTTTCCACTAAATTTTAAAAATAAAAAGCATGTTGAGGACAGGTTTGACAACAAAGTCATCAATGGCATGTAACTCCATTTAAAAACGACAGGATTAACTTGCGAAAATGATGACTGATGACAATGTCGCCCTTCTTGTTGTGCCCTTTGTTCAAAAAAGTTGTCAAGATTTATAGAAATCTGTTGCCATTGTGTTCTCATCAAGACTGTGTTCAGGATATAAATAACTGGAACAGCATCTGTTTTTAGGGATCAAGATTCATTTTCTCTCTTTTAGTATGAAGAGTTTTTAATCAAGTGTAAAAGTCAAAGTTAAATTAAACGAGAGAAGAAGATATAGTCGGCTAAGCCCGACTATATGATACCCCACACCATATCGATCCACATAATTTTATTTTTACTTATATACAACTTACTTGTGTTAAATATTAACATAATACTAACATTAATATGGGATTTATGCACGTTAGTGATTTTCAGGAGAGGAGGATGAATTTTTGCTTATATAAAAATGATTGGTGCTAAATTTCATTGAAATATTCCTATTTTTAAGGCATCTATAAGTGTTAAAACTCTATTCCGGGAGGACATTCGTATGGGGGCTAGGTGAAATAATGGGCCGATCATAACCAAATTCAACAGGCTTCGTCCTTGTGTATATGTACCAAATTTCATCAAATTATCTTCAAAATTGCGACCTGTGCTTTGCGCACAAGCTTTACATGGACAGCCAGCCAGCCGACCAGACGGACGGACATCGTTAAATCGACTCAGAAAGTGATTCTGAGTCGAACGGTATACTTTACGGTGGGGGTCCGAAGATTTTTTCTCTGTGTTACAACTTCTGCACAAACACATAATACCCCAACCACCTATGGTGGTGTAGGGTATAAAAACTAGTTTTTGCTCAAAACCAGCAACAAGTTAACTTCAAAAAACGTAAATAAAGATAAAATATGAATGCAAACACGGACACAAATTAAAATATTTCTTTTACCGTTTATGATTTTTGTCCGCCTACGAGAGATGTTTTCTTTAAAAACATGTGTCCGCGTCCGCCTAGTGGAGATTAGTTTATTCTAATAATGACACCTAAACCATGGGACATAAAAAATTGTCCTCCTACTGGAGCTGTCCGTTAAGGGAGCTTTTACTGTATATTAATTACTTTTTCATGCCGTTAATTTTTTACATTTTTAACAATATTTTTTTCAGAGTGTTAAAAATTATCATTTGCTTCCAAACACATAATTTAAATGATCTTCCATCATACTAGTATTATTAACAAGTTTTCATATGATGAAATGTAATTCAAATTTATTAAACATTTTGAATATTTTGTATGTTATATAGCTTTTTATATAACCATTGTTTGCATTGCCATATGGGTGCGCTAGGTCAATTTGGGTTAACTCATCACTTATTTGGTCCAGAAGCAAAACAAAGGTATGGAATATACTATAAAAACAGGGTATACGTAGTAAATCAAGTTTGTTGTAATGACATAGCATGATATACAATCAACGAATTTCCAAAAATAATTGGAACAGCAATGTGAACTCAAAAAAATAAAAATGGACGTGCTTCGCCTACTTTACTGCCCACCTCTCATATTAGGTGAAAGATTAAAAAGTTGCAGATAGTGGTTATATTGATTCTGCCGAGCAGAATACAACATTTTCACTTGTTATAACCTACACCACCATAGCCACTTAGAGATAAATTTTTGACCAAAACCCTTTATCGTTGTCGAATATGGAAAAAAATTCATATTTCAAGGTTATTGGACTAAAAAATTAAAAATTCAAAATGGCGGAACCAAAATGGCTGCCAAAATTTTTAAAAAAATTTTCTGATCTAACTTAAATTTTATGTATAGGCAGTTTTAGAGTTACTTAATTTGAAACTCAGAAATCAGAATTTGAAAAAACAAAATGGTGGACTCAACATGTTTCTTTAAGTTATGTTAACTTCTTCAAAAATATTATTTTTTTATAATCGATGTGTCAAAAACCAAATACAAGAAAACTTTGAAATCTGTATTCTATAAAATTATCGAAAATATTAAAAGAAATGCAAAATGGCGGAAACAATATGGTGTTCAAAATTTTTTTGTTGCAGTATCTTTCTAAAATTAAGTTTTATGTTTGCTTTTGATGTTACTGAACTCAAGAACAAACATAAAAAATCAAATAAGAAAGTTATAGTCGGTCTATCTCGACAATATAACACCCTACGCCATTCCGTTTGTGCATTAAAATGATTTCAAAAACTAACATTCTATTAGATATAAAAATAGACAAAAATAGCTTTTATTGTACTGAGGATTCGTGTGGGTTTCTTTGGATGAAGGTTAATATCAAAAAATTGTAACTGATTTGATTTGATTAAAATTAAAAAAAAAATATATATATATATATATATATATATATATATATATATATATATATATATATATATATATATATATATATATATATATATATATATACAATAGGTACGAGTAAATAATTTAAATTTTTTTTATTTTTTTTTTTTTTTTTGTTATAATTACCGATTCAGATGTTAATTGATGCGAAAAAAATTTAAACTTTTGTCGTAAAAACCAAAAAGACTTTTTTAATTTTGGTTCGATACAGAAGGAAATGGTGTAGATGGATAACAAAAAAAAAATTCGGGAAACATGCTTTTAAATGTTCCTAATAATTTACCATATTTGCTGTTTTCAAATTCTTAAAAATGACATGGCCAAAAATCTATTTCTCTGGCCCTCTGTGCATAGGTAGTTGGGGTAGTATAGTATATTTTGTCAAATTTCGTGAAGATCGGTCCATAATTGACTATTTATTCTGAAAATCACTATAACGTGCACAAATCCCATACAAATTTTAGTATCAACTTAATATTTCACACTGATAATTTTTTTATATGCATTTATGAAGATTGGTACATAATTTACGATAGCTTCCCAAATTCGGGAATCACCCAAAAGTGCATAAATTCATGAGAATGTTATTATCGACGTAACATTCCACATTCGTATAATTTAATTTACACTTAATAGATTCATAATTGACCACAGGTCTAAAAAAAACCCCTCCCTGAATATTGGTGAACATAGAAAATGGTGTAGGGTATAATATGGTCTGGCTCGATCGACTATATCTTTCTATCTCATTTTGTCAGTGAAATTGGCGGATACATCAAAGTAGTTTTGTATAAAGAGGTATATTTTTTTACCAGAAATATCACAGAAAAATTATTTCAAATTATTTTTTTTATACCCTTCACCACAGGTGTAAAGGGTATATATAAGTTTGTCATTCCGTTTGTAATTTCCACAATTTTCGTCGGAGAGCAAAAAAGTTTATATTTTCGGAATCCTTGTAAGAAGCGATGACGATTGGACCATGTCCGTCCGTCCGTCCGTCCGTGTGTCGGTTGAAATGGCGTTTATGAAGCCCACCGATAACTGACATATATAATATGTATGTCAAACGATCGGAAATGCTTTCGAGAATTTTGCTATTGGAATTCAGCAAGATAGGTTCATACAATGCGGAGATATGTTCAAAAAACCGGTTTTTTGAACCGGTTTTCCAGTTTCTGAAGCCTCTGTATACACTACGGACTTCGTTTTTACAAAGAATTCTCGGACATTTTTTTCTGAATTTTTGTTCTGAAAAAATGAAATAAATCGGTTCAGTAATTACTGAGATATCGGACAAAACGCATTTTTTATTTTTTGAAGCCTTGGTTTAAGCTATAGATTTTTATTTTTATACAGATCGGTCACAAATATTTTTATAAAATTTCAGTTTTTTGAATCAGGAAGATCGGTTTATAAATGGTGGAGATATGCTTTAAAAACCGGTTTTTAGAACCGGTTTTTTAGTTTCTGAAGCCTCTGCATATACCAGGGACTTCGAATTTTTAAAGGGGGCTCGAAAATTATTTTCTGAATTTTTGTTCTGAAAAAATTAAATAAATCGGTTCAGTAATAACTGAGATATCGGGGAAAACGAATTTTTTATTTTTGAAGCCCTTGTTCAAGCTATAGATTTTTATTTTTATATAGATCAGTCATAAATATTTATAAAATTTCGGTTTTTTTAATAAACCAAATTCGTTCATAATCAACAGAGTTATGGCCCAAAAACAAATCTGTTAAGAATATAAATACACCAACAAACATGTATATTAAGCATTGTAATGACCAGGGCAAGTTTTTATATGCACAAAAATAATTGAAATATGCGCTTGAAAAAGCACGAAAAAATGGTATAATATGCACAGAAATATGCAAAAATAGCATGAATATGTCTATAAAAACCAACGAATTTATGCATTCTTATATATTAATGTGTAGAAAATATGCATAAATATTCATCTTTTAACTTCAATCTCAAATAGATTTCGATATTTATAAAAATATAACTATTTTAATTTTAGGTATCATATTTGACGCTTCCGAATTTTTTTTCTTTACAATATTTACAATGTACTCAAAATACTCACAAAAAACTTTTTAGAAATCATTTGATTGAACTCCAAAAAATCACCAAAAAATTGTGTTTTTGTTAAGAAAACTAACTTTTGTATCCATTATATGCAAATTTATGCAAAGATTTAAAATATAAGCATTTTTTGTGAAATTCTTTTGAAATATGCAAATGCTTACTTTCCAAGCGAAAAGCTTGAAAAACTTGCCCTGGTAATGGCTATTAGTGACGTTTTTTGTTTTTTGTATAGACAAGTAGTTTAGTTATCAACAGCAGTAATATGATGAATAACAGTGTTGTTGTTGTTGTTCTTTGTATATGCAGTCTGTACAAAAATAAATAGATATGGAATTGTAGTTGTTTATTTTTAAAAACTAAAACATATCTGTTAAGAATATACATAAATACATACACAAACATGTATATTAAGCAATGTAATGACTATTAGTGACGTTTTTTGTTTTTTGTATAGACAAGTAGTTTAGTTAGCAACAGCAGTAATATAATGAATAACAGTGTTGTTGTTGTTGTTCTTTGTGTATTCAGTCAGTTTGTACATACAAAAATAAATATATATGGAATTGTTGTTGTTTCTTTTTTAAAAGCAAAGCCTGTTATGATTGTTTTTTTTCATATTCAAATTTTCGTAGTTTGAAAAAAATTTAGATTTAGAAAATATGCAAGCATACGTTAAGGCGAAAATTTTATTAATTGTCGGTAATATGGTAATATGATGTCGATAAGATGGTAAGATGGTAATATGGTGAAGGGTATCAAAGATTCGGCACAGCCGAATCTTTTTTCAATTTCATTTTTTAATAAAATTTTTAACTAACTTTATACAGAAATTTAATTATATTATTTATTAATATAATTAATTTTCTAATTGGTTTATAATTCTGTTTTTTTAATAAATTGACAGATGTTAATAAAATATAAATAAAAATAAAAGATTTGTTTATAAAAATATCAAAATAAAATAAATTTAACTCATTTTTCAGCTCATTATATCTTTTTTGAAAGAAGTTGTAGACATAAAATTAATTATTCTAGTTATTAATAAGCCATGGATATATGTACGTTGTTATATTTGCTTTTGTTATTATAATTCTATATTAATTACTATTATGCTCCAGTAATGTAATTTAATTTAAACAATCCAATTAGAAATGTCAATAAGAATTTAAAATAAATTTACTGTATTGTGGTAAAATTTTCCTTAATAATACCTTCAAAATACAACTCTGTTACTTAGTAACTAAATTTACAAGCCTTTTATATAACTTAATGCAACTAAGAAGTAAGAAGTATCTTAGCAACGCAACAACCACCAACTTTTAAACAAACTTATTACCAACAACAAGTTTAACAATAAACAAACTAATTTCCTTTTAAAAGCATATTTTCGTAGAAAACTAACAAGTCATAAATATAAGAAAAAATAAAAAAAATCAAATAAAACCACATATATACATATTATTTAAAAGATACTATTCCTATGAATGTAAAACAAAATTCATTATTTCATTTAGAATAACTATTTAATTAACACAGAAAATGATTGTAATGACAATTAATGAACTAAATGGGTTTAACTTTGTGTAAATATTCCTGCTGCTGTTGTTGTTGTCTGTGCAAATGTTGTAACAGAAAACCACAAAATAGGTAAAATACTTAAACAGAATATACAAAATTTAGTACGAAGCCAAAACTAAATAATATTTCTTTTCATTGTCAGTTTGACTAGTGAGACAAAATGAAAATTTCTATCCTAAATAAATGAATCTTTTGTTGGGTTTTTTTCTGTTTTTCATTTTAGTGTTGGCATTGTTCCAGATAAAAAATTAAAATTTTTGTTACTGGGTTTGAGTGGCAGTGGAAAAACCGAAATTGCTCATTATTTGTCGAAAGCTCAGCGTCTAGACTACGATTCAACAAATGGTGTACATAATTATAGTTTCAAGCTGATGGATAAAATGTGTTCACTAACGGAAATTGGTGGTAATGATGATATGCAAAGGATATGGCATCACTACTATGTGGGAGTAAGTAGAAGAAAATTTAGCAAATGTTTTATTATTAAAACTGGTAAAGTGTTTAAGGCGGTAAGAAGGAATTTGTTAAACACTCTATTTTAGAGTATTAATTTTTAAAAAATATACCTTTAACAAAAATTGCCTACCATACATTTACTTCTGTGTTTCCATTAAAAAACGAGAAAAAAAGTCGGTCAAGCCCGACCATATTATACCCTACACCATTGTGTGTGAGTATAAAAATTCAAGAAGGGGACTTATATTAGACCTTTGGCCAATTCTTGGCCAATACTTTTATTAAGTGTAAAATAAAATATACGAATACGAAATAATGCCTAAATACTAAGAACTACATAATTGTATGTACTTTAGGGCGATTCCCGGAAGTGATCGATTCTCATAAAATTTGGTACTGTTGTTTCTACTTATATAAAACTTATTGTGCAAAATTTCATTAAATTATTTTCTATATTAAAGGTATTTATTTGCATTAAGCTCTATTCTGGGAGGGCATTAGTATGGGTGCTAGGTGAAATAATGAACCGATTATAACCAATTTCAACTTCGTCCTTGTACCGAAGTAACTATTCGTGCCAAATTTCATTAAGATATCTTTATAATTGCGACCTGTACTTTGTTGACAAGGTCTACAGGGACAGGCAGCCAGACGGACGAACATCGTTAAATCGATTGAGGAAGTGATTCTGAGTCGAACGATTTACTTTAAGGTTGGGGTCCGATGATTTTTTCTGTGCATTACAAACGTCAACGAAAACGCATATTATCCCAACCACCTATGGTGGTGTAGGGTATAAAAAAAACTTGCAAGTTTTTGCTAAAATCTAAAATGCCTTTCTACTTAATAAGTGCGATAATGTCCTTTCAACCCTGAATTTCTCATACTATCATATTAACCATAATAATTTTCATTGTTTTTCAAAAACATCTTTTATATTTTAGACAATGGGTATCATTTATTGTTTCGATATGTCCTCGAAATATGACGATTTAAAGAAATCCTTTAAACTTCTACAAGATGTATTGAAAAATCCCTATATAATGTCTAAACCCATTTTATTGGTTGCCACCAAAGCCGACTTAGCCGATGAAAGTATACAATTGTATGACATTGAAAATGTTTTTCATATACAAAGGATGGCTGTTTCCTATGGCAGTAGCACTAAAATGTGTTGCTATGATCCGAGAACAGCAAGAGGAGAAGAAAATATGAGCACAAGTTTAAAAAATGGTATGCAATGGTTGGTATCCTACCTAATAAACAATTATAATATAATACAAATGCGCTTAAACTGTGATAGAAATATGCAGGTTAGTATAATTTTATAATTGAAATTAAAGTCAAATTTAAGTTAATTTTTTATTTTCTTTTCAGAATTGGGAGCAACAACGCAATAAATTGGTGGCTGAGGGTAAATTAAATTTTAAAAAATATCAACGTTTTCCCAAGCCCTCTACTCGCCACAAATTGTGGCGTTTATCACGAAAACGTTTAGGACGTAGTCTAATAAGGCCACGTACAGCTCCTGCAAAAATTTGTTGCATTTCCACCATAGAACAATCGACAACTATAGCAATGAAAGATTTATCTTCCATTAAAACAACAACTAATACTTCTAGCAAAGTGCCAAATGGTGAAGTTCAATTACGGAGTAATGAAGAGGAAACAAATATTTAAGATTAAAAAAATGTTAAACCAAATTAAGTAATTTATTTAATAAGAAAATAAATAGAAATTTAGTAAAACATATTTTAAATAAATTCCACGTTATAATGTTAAAGAAGTATCCTGACACGTACAAACATATTTCTTATATGTAGCAGCAATGGCAATGCTGTTTTAACATTCTTATAATATCGTATGTTAGTAACATTACAGTCTCTTCATATGGTTTAATATTCACCCTGTTAGGTTTTTATCTTTGATTGAAAAGGATATTCTAACAGTAGTACAGTTCATTCTATTTTCTGTTATATAGGACTAATTTTCCTAAACGCGTTTAAATAGTAAAAGGCTTTATCCATTAGATTTTAGTTACAAAAATTGTCGTTAGTCTTGTGAAATTACTTCAAACCTTATATTAAAGCTTACAGTAATTTACAACGTTTTGAATTTACGGGTCTAAAAAGTTATTATCCTTAAATCTTAAAATAATTTTAATTTTTTAAATTTGACTTTTTAAATATAAAAGTTAACAAATTCATTTACACATACAAATTAAAGTGTAAGCATTCATAAATTGTGTAAATAGTTTTTCAAACAAAGTTTAAACAATTTTTTACTATCTTGTATTAATATAATTTCGTCTGAAGCAATATGAAAATAATACAAAAAGTGAACGATATGAATGAAAAAGAAAGAACGAGTCAACATTTTCCATTTTACTGATTCGTTCAATTGAATCTATTCGTTAATGAAAGACAAAACTCTAGTATTAAAGTAGACGACAAAGTATACAAAGTAGTCCGACTCTCTTTTAGTAAAATTTCTCTCTCACATAGACGGGTACTGTGTGAATTGTGAGAGAACTAATACAAAGAAAAAACATCGAAATTTTAGCACTAAATTATGAAATTAGTAAGTAAGTAGTATTTCACTTGCACACAGGTTTTTACAATTTTTTCTTACACTATTAGCACCATTTTATTTCTAAAAACGGTAAATTTTAAGCAAAACACAAATATTTTATTTTTACTAATTTTTGACAATTTGTTTTGTTTTCTTTTATAATTAAATTCTTTAACAGATTTTAAATTTTTGGTATTGAAAATTCAAACAAATTAATATTTAAAACATTTTTTTATAACTCTGTGTGTATAAGAAAAATATAAAAGCACAAACACATTAATATTTTTGTTACTAACACATACTTAGAGTTAGGTACTTTTTTACTAACACACTCTTAGAGTTAGGTACTCCTGCCAAAGAGTTGGACTACTTGAAAATACTTTGGTAGACGATATGTACTGTTTGTAAGAAAATTTTCATAAAAAACATTCTGTAAGAGTTTAATTTTCTTCCAAAAAGAATGAGAATTTTCAAAAAAAAAAAAATAAAATAAATAAACAAAATTAATAATAATAAAATAAAATATAATTTACAAATACTTGAAGAATAGATATATAAATTGATTAAATTCTGGAAATTTTCCAGATAGTGTATTCAAAAAACCGAAATTTTCAGAAAAACGGTTTTCGAATTATTCATAATATAAAAAAAGTCATATCGCTCTTCTGCAGCTAGGTTATCATGCTGAATTTTTTTTTTTAGTTATTTATTAAGGTTGTTCACGATGGGCTGGTTATCAGGTTATGTGATTATCTAGTAATATTAAAAACAACAAAATACATTACTTGTTAAAATTTTTATTATTTTCCAACACTACAAATAAACAGATAATCATATAATCTATAAACAAGGGTATGAGTTGGGCAAAGTTGGTTATTTTTTAAATGAATTTTTTTGTTTTTAATATAACCATATAATCACATAACCTGATAACTAGCCTATCGTGAACAACCTTATTGAGTTTTTTATTTTAAGGTGGATAATTATTTCTTGTGACAATCGTCAAAACTAAAATTTACGTTTACTTTGTTAGCAAAAATTAGTGTTAATAAATAAAAAAAAACATACAAATCTCAATTGTCAGTACATCTGTTGTTACTTAAATTACTATCTGGAAATTTAAAAAATCTAAACTTAAAGCTATGTCTGACAATAACGTAAATTAAAAATACTTTCATATATTTTAGGTCTTTATTCAAAACAACAAGCGAATTGCTTAAAAATGAAATTTATATGAAACTATTCAAAAAACACTTGTTAAAATTTGTAATTTTCAAACAATTTTATTTGTTTAATGAATAGGCACTAAGTAACGTGCCCCGGGCAAATACAAAAAGTGCAAAATATGGGTTGCTTAGTAAAAAAAGTAATAGAAATAACATTTTCAAAAAAAACGGGTTAACCTATAGAAAAAAACCGGCATGTCGAATAATTCAAAAAATCAATTTTTTTACTCAAAAAATAACTTTTATTTTTGATTTTTATTTTCTGCTCAAAATATAATGAGTCATTTTTATTTGAAAAAAAAAAAATTGTTAATAATTAAAATTTTTTTATAATTTACCAATTTAAGCTAATAGGGCCTATAGTTCCAATGTAAATAAAAAACAAACTTTCTATTACAATTTTCCCAACGTTTCGTCGATTATTTGTCGACTTCTTCAGGGGATTCGTCTATTTTAAAATATATAAAAAACATAACATATTATATAATGTTTCTTAATTATACCACAATTATATAACTTACAATTTGGACATTAATTAAGACATTATATTATACAATTTAACATGAAACATGAAAATTAAAACAAACAAAAATAAAAAGTACAAAAAATACATCTTAACTTCTAAATCACAGATTTTATTATGGCAACTATGTAGCTATTGTTTATGTTGTCCGTGTCTTCTTTCAAGTTCATAGTTTTCTTAATGTTTTGTTGTATTCGTAGACTTTCCTTTATATATCTTTTCTTCTCAGTTTTTTCCTTGTCCAAGATTCTTACTTCGACAAAATCAGCTGTGTGACCTGTTTCTAGTATGCGTTTCGCAAGTGCAGGTGTTTGTTTACCTTTTGTTATGTCTGTTTTGTGTTCGTTCATTCTTGTAATAAGTGTTCTCTTTGTTGTGCCTATATAAACAAGATCACAATAATTATCATCGCTCCCATTACATTTAATTTCATAAACAACGTTGTTGTTTGTCAATTTTGGTTTTTATATTGGTGAATATTGTATAAGCAAATTGTTGTCCTTTATTGTTTTTCTTATTTGTTTATTTCCAGTTAGACCAGGGATGTATGGTACACTGTAAAAATGTTTATATTGTGTATCTTTAGTTTTGTCATTATCATTTCCTTACTTAAGCGGGTTTTTGTTTTCTTAATGAGGGAGTCAATTAGATGTTTAGGGAAACTATTTTGCATTAAAATCGATGTTATTTCCTTGATGTTATGTGTTTGAAATTGGTTATCACTAATTTTCAGAACTCTTTCAATAAAATTAGTTGCAGTGTTAATAATTTGGTTCTTTGGTTGGGTTGAGTAAAAATTCATAAAGGTATGTATACACGGTTGTCAGATCTAACAACGTTGGCAGAAAAATGTTCAGAACATTTCTAACAACCGTGTAAACTTACAATTTATGTCTTACAACGTTGTTAGAAAAAGCATTGTCAGTAAATTGTAACCCAATAATATTGTTAGACTTCTGACAATCGTGTAAACACATAACGTTGCCATTGCCAGATAATTGTCTGACAATTTTTATTGTCAGCTGTGCGAATTTTATGCATCTGACAATGGCGCCATTGTCAGATAAATCATTTGTAATGGCAACGCTGCACATTAAACAGCAAAGTTTATTCGTCTGACGACGGATCTGGTAACTTTTGCCATACAACAACCTGCCAACAGTGTAAACAGACAATTTTTGTTGGCAGATAAATTTATTGTCTGACAATTGACTGGCAATGAAATTGTAAGGATTTCTTACGATCGTCTAAACTGGCAATTTACAATTTTTCATTGTCAGTACATTGCCATCACATTGTCAGATCTGCCAATATTGTTAGATCTGACAACCGTGTATACATAGCTTAAGTCTACCAGATAATGTGATTTTAGAATACCAGCCAAATAAAATATTTTCTCCCCTTCTCTTTAGTTTGGCGTCTAAATATGCAACTTCACCATTCTCCTCCAATTCCATTGTGAATTTAGGATTATATCCCGATCGTCAGTAGGTTTTTTACGTTTATATATTTAAAAAAATATCAAATTAACATTTAATAAATGTATATCTCCTTTTAATTTACATTAACAAATAAAGCTTTTAACAAAGTATCAGAAAACTTATTATATCACTCAAAATGATCGAAATTTATGAGCAAAAAAATAAAAATCAAAAATAAAAGTTATTTTTTGAGCAAAAAAAATATAAGTCAAAAATACTTTATTTTTTGAGCGAAAAGTAAAAGTCGAAAAATAATCAATTTATTTTGAGCAAAAAATAAAAATCTAAAATAATTGTTATTTATTGATTTTTTTATAAAAATCAAAAAATAAAAATTTTTTACATAATTCGAAAGCGCGTCCAAGAAAAGTATTTCTAAAATTTTTCTATCATTTTGATTTTTTTAGTTTAAAAATTTGTAATAATCGTTTTTTACGGTCCCTGGTTTAAATAATTAAAATCTGTTAATAAATTTTAGAGATATTAGTGTTTAAGGTTAGACATAATAATAAAAATGGAGATATTTAAATGACTCCATAGGGTATCCGTATGAAAAATATTATTAAAATGGGAAGACATATAAAATATTCTTAGGCGTTCTTTCATGGAATGGACTATATATATATATATATATATATATATATATATATATATATAGAAAGTATGGGTCTAAAATGAAAACCTTGCTCCCGCCGAGAGACATGAAGATTTTATTTTAAGATTTTTCAAAAAAATGTCATAGATTTAATGGAGAACAACATGTTATCACTAAATCCAAACATAATATTATGGTGGGTCAATTCAATTGAGCAAAAAACATTTAGAAAAGTGTATTTTGGTAAAAAAGTCTTAAAGAAAAAATAAAATAAATATAATGTTTTATTTACTTGCAACTATTTTTTCAAATATCTCAGCAACCAAGCAACTCTCTATTCTAAAATCTTAAGTGGTATAGGAAATCTGTATTAACATACGGATTTTGGCAAAATTTTGAAAATAGCGATCGTGATATAGCTTTCCAAGACTTAAGATATGACCAATGACCTTTAACCTTTATTTTTAAAAAGAATCTGGAATGCCATTTTGAAGGTGCTTTCATTACCTATTATTTGAAACCTAATTCGGATCTGTATCTTGAGTAGTTTTCGAGATAGCAGCAATTATATCAAGAAATTGAAAGATTTTCCCCAATTTTCATGTCTCTCGGCGGGAGCTAAGTTTTGATTTTAGACCCATAGTTTCTTAGACAAGTTTTCTTAGAATTTATTGTAGATTACATTTTTGCCTATCTATATATATATATATATATATATATATATATATATATATATATATATATATATATATATATATATATATATATATATATATATATATATATATATATATATATATATATATATATATATATATATATATATATATATATATATATATATATATATATATATATATATATATATGTTAATGAATTGTTAGATTTGGGTGCGAAGGGTAATCATCTTGTCGCGATGCGAGGACTTGTGATGGTCGGACTGACGAGACAGTCAAGGAGGAAACGACTAAGTCGTCCCTCAAGGCAACTTCCCATATGTCAGGTATGCAGAAGGA
The DNA here is from genome assembly GCA_951394005.1 of Protophormia terraenovae. Lineage (NCBI taxonomy): Eukaryota > Metazoa > Arthropoda > Insecta > Diptera > Calliphoridae > Protophormia > Protophormia terraenovae. The sequence goes on from OX596076.1 coordinate 94,454,531, forward strand.
ACTAGTGATAGAATCCTTCTGTCCCTTACTTGCACCTCCTCCAACCAGAACAGGTGACAAAACTTCTGCTCGAGGGGTCTCAACCACAAGGCGCTCCACCAAACGTTTCATTGAACAAATGGGCTCTAAGAAGGTTAAACAACCTTCTTCGGTTCTACAAAAAATTAAAGGTCCGCCGTCAAACTATTTCAAAGAAACTTTCACAATTGAGAAACCTGGTTCGGGAAGAAAAAAATGTTAACATGATATTGGAAAGGCCAAGAAAATTTAAAGCACATTGAAAAGAGCTCCAAACACATCTGGTAGAAAAGCGGCCCGGTTATCACAGTAATCTAGATATTTGGTGCGGAAAGTTAAAGCAAATGAAGGAATAAAAACATATTTTACAGATAAAATATTTGACGAAATAATTTTCTAAAATTCGTTTCTTTCCACCAAATGCCGAGGTTACACAATGCTGTTATATTGTTAAAAAGATTTTTTTTAATAAAAGTTTTATCTAGCATTTAACAGAACTCACTGATCAGAAAAAAGTCTTCTATTCCAATACTACATTTACAAAAATATTCAGATTCCTTACCAACACTAGCATAAAACATAATGCTGAACTAATAGAAAATCCTATTTGCTTGTTGTATGTCAGGCAGATTTAATGCTCGTGTGAATTTTAACAACAATTTAACACCTGTTCAGAAGATATACGAGTAACATATATGTGTTGCATAAATACATTCATACACATACAGCCCTTAAGCCCACTCATACAAATTCAAACAAACATTTATGTTCGTAAAAGGGCAATTGTATTTTTTGGTTGGTTGGATCAATTACACAAAACTTTTACGTCTGCGGCTTGCGGATTAATGCCAACTCTTACCATTCATTCAATATTGGCATGCATAAAATCAACAATAACTACAACTACAGCAACAAACATCAATGAAAAGGTCAGTCAAATGGGCAAGACAAACTTTTACCAAAAACAAAAGCAATTCAATATAAAATTAAAAGAAAAATAACAAAGAAAAACAATAAAATAACATTTGAGGTGGAAAAAAAGGGTTCACAATCAGGATGGACGGATAGACCGATAACCATAATCTGGTCAAAACAAGAAAAACATTTCTGTTTTGTAATTCTTGTTTTTATTTTTTTTTTATTTTGTACCTTGTTGTTAAACGCGAATTGGCACTCAAGATATTTAATGGCTCAATGAATAAACGTATACTAGGAACAAACCAATCAACCATTCATCCATCTATCGATTAATTTATTTCCTCAGCTCGTTTTTCATGAGCGTGTGTTTAAAACTTGTTTTTATTCTTTGTAAAAATCACACCCCCCCTGACACGCCTGAGTTAATTTAATGTTCTTTATGTTGATGATGATTTTAATCATTTTATAAATTTTTCTGTTATGTTGTAGGCATTTTGTTAAATTTTTTTATGCTATTTAGTGGTTAAGAAGGGGTTGTCATTATAGAAAATGGGGTTGTTATTGTTTTTTTTTAACAACTATCAAAAATTTTTTAATATTCAGAAAAAATATACACACACCCTTTCTCTTGTGTAAGGGTTAAAAATCAATTGATTGATCATTTTTATTGTTTTAGTAGAAATTATACGCTTACAGTAGAAACAAATAGAAAAATAACTTAAACAGCTTATGTGTGACTTGGAAAACAAATTATTTGTGGCACATGTCTTCTTGTGGATGTGACAAGAATGTTTAATTTGTATTAACTACTTTTGTTTAAAATCAATTTGACTTAAGCGCTAAAATTAATTGGATTAAAATAATATAAAAACACTATACATTTATGTATTTACGTATGGATGACACATTTTACCAGATGGTGTCCTTTTGTAAAAAGCAAGACCAAAAAAATTTAACATAAGAAAAACCAAATTACCATACTCCATAGTAGAAAAAAAAAATAAAAATTACAAATATTAATAAAAGTTTGAAATTGTGAAAACATGAAAGAACAAAATATTCTAGTAAAACATAGAATCACAAACTTTTGCTATAAAATGAGTTTATTCTTAGTGGAAAATCAAAATGTATCTAGTTCATTAAAAAGTAATTTATATTAAATAGACAATAACCAGACTAAGGTTTTAAAAGTTAGACAAAAACTGTAGGACTTATTCGATTTTATCTAGAATAATTTATTTAAACGTTCCTTTCTAATTGTTGTCCCAAAAAGTATGAAACAAATAAGACATTATATAAAATACTTTATCTTAAAACATATAAAGAATTGTTTGATAAAGTTTATCATAAGTTTCTAAGTTTTAAAATTTACATTAAAATTGAGGATTATTGACTTAAATGGCAGTGTAGCATCCTGTTCCCATCATCGTATGAATTTGAAATTTGGAAAATATATTTTATATGACACCTTCTTTCATAAGTTTATGCACGTTTAAATGTGGGATACACTTTGGCTTTTTTTATTCAATGTTGGGCCTTCTACTCGTATTGATGGATATCTCGAATACAACTTGTCTGATCATGAATTATGAAGATATTAATAACATGTTTCTCTATGCCAAATAAATGCTTTCTTTCGCCATCTAAGCGGACGAAAACTGATTTGGGTTTCTCTAACTCAATTCTATGCAAACGACAAGTCGAAAAAATCTTAACATATATAAAATTCAATTATTTGAAACGGTTGATCTTAGAGTTTTGATTGTTTTTTATTTAAATAATATTGTACTACAGATCACAGAAAAATATAAATGTTATACTTCTGTCCACTACTTAGACCTTTTCTGATAAAGATTTGATTAGAGATTTGATATTTGTTTCAGACACTTTTTTGGAACAGTCTGTCCATCTCCTTTTAAAATCTTTGATATTTTGGCACAACACTTTTGTCCTCTTCTATATATATATATATATATAGAAGAGACCCGTGGAGAGATTTTGTGAGAAAAAAATATATATATATATATATGTATGTATATATATATATATATATATATATATATATATATATATATATATATATATATATATATATTATATATATATATATATATATACATACATATATATATATATATATATTATATATATATATATATATATATATATATATATATATATATATATATATATATATATATATATATATATATATATATATATATATATATATATATATATATATATATATATATATATATATATATATATATATATATATATATATACATATATATATATATATATATATATATATATTTTTTTTTTTTTCTTTTTTTTCTCACAAAATCTCTCCACGGGTCTTAGCTTCGGACAATTTAAAGAATTGACCTTTCTTGGAACAAAAACTATGTTATTGTTTTGGTACCAATCCAGAGCTTGCTTACGTAGTGACATGTTACCAAATCGGGCCAAAAATATGTGGACACATTGTGCTCTTCTATAAAAGGAAAGAGATTTTTTTGCAAACATTCTTTGATGTATTTTTAAGTATTTATAGAGCCCACTGTAACAAATGACTTGCTTCTTTTGCCACAACTGCATAAATCTTGCCACACCACGCATTCTTTAGGAAATTTCGTCAGCTTTTCCATCCTAAACTTATCTTAAACATATCCATCGAACATACATTTTTGACCCGGAAGCCGCGAAAAATCTGCCAATACTTATGTTTCCTTGTTCTTTATACAACATGATTATTTTTATATGAAATTTGATTTTATTTTTCGTGCTCTATCCTTGGCTTCCAAATTTTTTGTAGCATTCCAGTCTGGAACTTTTTTATATGTTCTTAGCTCCACATTAGCTTTAACTCAGAGCACTAGCTAATCGGGATGCTTTTCTACCAGATGTGTTTAGAGTTATTTTCAATATACTTTCAAATTGCTAGGCCACCCCAATATCATGTGGACCCTTTTTCTTCCCGAACCGTATTTCCTATCAATGGCCAAATTCTCTTAATACTGTTTAATTACATTGGAAACAGTTTGACAGTGAACATTTAATTCTTTGACCAATTATTTGTAGGACCAATTTAAATTTTTTTTTAATTTCTTAATCATTTATAGCACGTACATCACCTTCGTCATTTATTTTTATAAATTAAAAATAATAACTGTCATATTTTTCAAAGTTAACTAGACCAAAAAAAAATTTAAATATTGCTTCGGAAAAAAGTTATGAGGCAAAACGTGTTGTGTTAAGATATTTTCGATCGCACTCCTTACAAAATTGGTTTTCTGTATTTCCAATGATATGAAACAAAATTTTAAAATCAGTTATATATTTTTTTTTCATGTTCCTTCAAAAAAAAAAATATGTAGACTAGATGGAATTTTGCATGCTAAACTTGAATCTGCTTTCAGTTTTCTCCCATCAGGTTGAGATTTTTTTTATGGTCGTGTCTAATATTGCACCTTAAATAAGGCGATTAAGGAGTGAGATCGAAAAATTCTTAACATACATAATATTCAATTACTTAGAAACGGTTGATCTTAGAGTTTTCATTATCTTTTTAATCATTTAATAATTTAGCACAGATTACAGAAATATTTTATGGTTCTAACCACTAATTATAAAAATTGTGGACCATTTTTAAAAACCCTTTCTTTGGAGATTTGATAGTTGCTTCAGCCACTTTTTTGGAACAGTGTGCACATCTTCTGTTAAAGTCTTCGGTATTTTAGGACACCTTTTTTGTGCTCTTAAATTCACTTTCCACAAGAGCTCAATATCTCTCCACTGGTCTAAGCTATGGACAATTTTGAAAATTGACCTCTCTTGGTACTAAAACTATGTTATTGATTTGGTACCATTCCAGAACTTTCTTACCGTAGTAACATGATACCAAATGGGTCCAAAAATATATGGACACGTTGTGCTTTCTTAAGAAAAGAAGAAGTCTTTTTTGCAAATATTCCTTTATGCATATTTTGGTATTTATAGATCCGAATGTATCAAATGACTTTCCTGTTTTGCCGCAACTGCAAAAAGCTTGTCATACCATGAATTTTGTAAGAAATTTTTGCTGCTTTTGGGTCTTAAACTTATCTTCAACATTGCTTCGGGCATTAGCAATAACAATTTTTGAGACACAAGCTGCGAAGATTCTGCCAGAACCTACGTTTCTTCGTCAATTATACAGCTTGAGTATTTTTGTATGAAATTTGGTTTTAAATTCCGAGTTCTATTTTTGGCTTGCATTTTTTTTTTTTTTTTTTTGCAGAATTCCAGTTTGGAATTTTTTGAACTTTATATTTTATCAACTTTCCCATTAGCTTTAAATTTTCGCACCAAATAGTCGAAGCACTCAGGAAACTGAGCTGATTTTCTACCAGATGTGTTTGGAGTTCCTTCCAATATGCCTTCAATTTTCTGGCCTTCCCAATATCATGTTGTCCTTTTTTCTTACCGAACTAGGTTTCAAATCAATAGTCAAATTTTCCTGATACTGTTTAGAAACGGTTTTACGGACGACATTTAATTCTGTGGTCAATTATTTTTAAGACCTATTTGGATTTTTTGAAATTTTTGAATAACTTGTAGGACGTAAATCTTTTTCGTCACTTATTTTGATGAAATTTGATGACAAATTAACATGGTTGTTATTAAAAATAATAACTGAAGTATTTTTCAATGATAACTAGAAAAAAATTTTTAATATTGATTCCGAAAAAAGTTATGAGGCAAAATGTGTGTTAAGATTTTTTCGATCTCACTCCTTACTCGAATATATTTCACTATAACTCGAGAACGGTATGCACGATTTATATATGTAATGCACCAAAGTATGTGGAATAAAACTGGCTTTAACTCATTCTACTAACAAATTTCTATCCGCTCAATAGTTTTGGAGATATTTCAAAATAAGTGTTCGAAAAAAAATTGTTCATACTAAATTCAAGATTTTTTTTTTACAAAAACTTATTTTTAAAAGTGAAAACATCAAAAATGTTACAGTTATTACCTTTATCTCAAAACTGGCAAAACCATGAGTAAATAAAGCCACGTATCATAAAAATTGATGCACAAATCATGATTGCATTCACAGTTAAGTTAGGATACCCATGCATACCTACAGTTAAGTGGAAATACATTAGTGGCAAAAAAAAAAGTTTTTTCGTCTTAAATAAAAAAATAAGTAGTTTAGATGGAATTTAACGTGCTTAATAAGAATCAGCTTTTGCTTTTTTCTATCACGTATTTTTTTTTTGTTTGTCCACCACTGTATTTACTTAACTATGAATAAAATCAAGATTTATGCATCAATTTTAAAGATACATACTCTATTTGATTCGCAGCATCGCCAGCTTTAAGATAAATATTTTTAATGTTTTCATTTATTAAAAGAAATTTTAGTAACAAAAAAATCTAAAATTTTGCATGAAAAGTTTTTTTTACACTTATTTTAAAATAACTTCGAAACTCTTGAGCACATAAAAAAATGATGTTTGGAATATTTGAAGATATTTTTAGTGTGCATCTTTTGGTGTATCACTTAAGTCAAGCGTGCACACCGTTCTTGAGTTTTATACTAGAGTAATATACTAGAGTAATGGCCTTACTATGGCCGAAATATTAGACATGCCCATAAAAAAAAAATCAGACCTGATGGAAAAAAACTGAAAGCAGATTCGTGTTTAGCACATCAAAATACATGAAGTCCAACTATTCATATATGGTGTTGTATTTTGTGTCGACCAGTGTAATTTGTTAATATCAGTCACCTTTGTAATGACTTTTTATTAAATGAAATCAAATTTTACTATAAAAGATACGAATAATTAAAATTACATTCATAGAAAAATATTTTAATTTTTAACAAAATTAAAAAAGTTAATAAAAAAACGAATTTGTTTAAATTTCAAAAAATTAAAATAGATAGTTGTAGTATTACAAAGCACGGTAAAGTTAAACATCACCAACGATTTCATTAGGATTTCATAACAACGATTTTATTAAAGATAAAATATTTGTGGTTTCTTCAAAATAAATTTTTTATAAAAATCTTGAAAAATATATCAGCCCTTCTAAATTGTAGGCTACTCTGATACGCTGACAGATTTATTTCCGAAAATGTTTGATTCTACCTCAATATACAGTTAAACTAGCTTCATCAAATGCGGAAATTTTTGTTTAAAGTACATTATGGCTTTACGACGCATAACCTTCTTTTTAACGATTGTAAAAATTTAAGAAAAATCTTATTTTTATTCCCCTACTAAAGTTGTTTACAGAAATCCATCAAATTGATATATAAAAAACACTTAATTTTACTGCTACCAAAATTTCCGCAAAACACGCGTTAATATTTATTTCCCATAAAAAACACTCATAATCGCAAGACGCAAGCGAAAACACACGTTTTATCCTTGAAAACATAATGTACATATTAATAACTTCACGTGACGATGTCTATGATTCCATCTCTATAACCGCTGTAAATCAAAGATACAATAAGAACTATAACGTTAAACAATGGTTGGTTGCTTTACAGGATACCAAAAAAAGAAAACATAGAGATAAAGATAAAGTAAAATAAGTACATAACAATAACTACGAAACTCGTACTTATTGTGTTTCCCAATGTAGTTGTTATTGTTGTTGCTATTATATTTCTTCTTTTGGGTACATACGAATAAACACTTCTAACGTAAAGTACTAAGGACTCTGACGATGATGAGACGAAAGGATGCAAAAATGTGTGAAATAAGCATCAATCATCGCTTATTCGAAATGTCATCAATCACTGTACGTTAAGACTGATACGAGTATGATGAACAGAATTGAAGAACAGACACATGTAGCGAATAAATGAATGAAACAAACGTGTAGAATTGTACAAATATATGTTTGAGTACAGGAGTGTGTGTAAATGTGTGAAGTAACATGAAATCAAATTCAGGCAGTAACAGCGTTTACGGGTGTATGTTTTTGCTATTTGTAGATTTTAACGCTGTTGATGTTTGTGGTTAATATTACGAGTACAATGGCAGCCAACAGAGACAAGAAAATAAGAACTACAAAATTTCACATATTATAACGGCCAAATATTGGTAAGAAAACTGACAGTTGTACACGGGAAAAAATATATAAGTTATGAAACAAATCTGTTTTGTTTTCGCTGAATAATCTCGATATCATTTAAAAACATTTCTCATATTTTGCTGTTGTTGAAATTTTTTAATTAAAAAAATTTAAATCGAAATTTTCTTTAAGTGTATTACAAAAGCATATACGAAATATACAGTTGCAATTTGTTGGCTCATTTTCAGTTGTCGTGTGTTATATTACTGATAGTATTTTGATATTTGCAAAATATACGCACACTAATACGATATTTTCAATTTTTTTCATTTCTCAGCAAACACTCATAACCATAACTATATATGACATCAACCACCCTTACATACATACATAGATATTTATCTGTAAAACATATTTCTTGTCATCAAATGTCCAAAATTGTGGGGGTGTAAGTACCAAAAAAAAAAGGTCACCACAAATTTCTATTACATTTTATTCCGCCAGACTTACTGGGGTGTAAAATTAAGATTTTAATCAAGTCTCTTTTTCTCTCTGCTTACTTGGTAACACATTTATGTATGAATATGATTTATTTAATACTATTTGTTTAACTTTTTGTATACATTTTATAAATAATAACATTATTTTATTATCATATTTGAAAGGAATTTGTAAGCATGTTTTACAACTGTAAAAGCATAAATTGGCTTTTGAATAATGAATTAGGTGTAAATTAAATACGTCGGCTGATAATGATAACTATGAAATACATATATATTTCATAAAAAAATAACATTTAAGCATAATAAGCTACTTTCAATAAATTAATTACAATAAGTTCAAAGCAAACTCTCGCCATACGTGCGGTTCACAAATCGATTCTAATCGTAATCAAAATAGTGATTAATCGCAATCACAAACTTTTCAAACGATTACTTTTATAATTATTCTATGTTAAAATAAAATCGACATATAATAACTGAATAATAATACCGACGTGAACTATGTCCATACTGGCAAATCACAAATGGAATATTATTCCATTAGAGAAAAAATTTTAAAAAGAGATTTCATTTATTTCATTTATGGAAGTTATAGCCTGACTCAGAAAAACATGTGGCTGGAAATTTTTTATAAAAATTACTCTAAAAATATTTAAAAGCTCCAAAAGTATTTGAAAGCTAAATTTGTCAATTTCTTACACCATAAATTTTATTTGGATAATGTGTTAGGTAAATAAATAATAAACATTTTTTGTGAGAAATATATCATTTAAAATCCTAAATAATTACCGGAAATTGCATATTTTGCGAGAGAATATCTGTGGTCAAATGGATAAACATTCTCGCGAATTTTAAAATTGTACATATAATTTAATAGAACTTATGTGTGTAATTTTAAGTGATGGCAAATTTTATGAAAAATATTGACATATTTTGACATATGGTGTTAATATAATACCTGGGAAAACCTTTGAATGCGGTCAAAATATGTTTACACAGACAGATAGACATACAGGCGGTTGTTGTGAAATAAAATCAGAATATGTTTTAAAATTTCCCAGAGTACTTTAATGACAGTTGCGGTAGGCGAAATACCTTAACCTAATACGATATTCAAGGGTATGAAAATAGCGTCCAATTGTCGAAAACAGGAAATTTCAAAAAGCCAAGAGCAAAAAAAAACTGTAAGCCATTGACACTAAATAATAGCGGTTTGGATGTAAACGGTCCACAGTGGTGCAGAATTGAAATTTTTTGGAAATAAATCTGTAACTTCTGATCGGCTAGTTTGATTTGCATAAAATTCGGTATAGGCATAGCAGAGGAATGTATAATGTTAAGTTTGGAAGAGGGTCCGTACAGACCCCTCAGGGGCGGAGCTAAGCGGGCTCAAAATTGGGTACCTCTGACATAAAAATGCTAATCGCTTGCCAAATTTTTATTTCTTGTCCAATTTCAAATACATACATTATTGTAGGCACTGATAAGACCTACAAAAAACATGTCCTTTTTATCTCTTATAGTTATTGAGTTATGTGCATTTGAATTTTTAAGTACCTCAATTTTGCATGTTCTTGGTCCAGTTTTTTTTTCATATATGTCCTAGTGTTTCCGACCGATTTCATTTGTTTTTCCTTTAACTAATTAAAAAACTAAATTATCTATTGTATAAAAGAAATTTAAAGTCAATTTCTTTATCGAGTTCAAAAATAAACGATTTTGAATTTGAAAATTGCAAAAATGACGACTTTTTGTGTTTTTTGGCCGAAAAAGTATCCACACTCTTTTTTCTCTAAAACAAAATTTTCTTTAACAACATATAATAATTTTATAATTTTCTTAAAGGTATCATCACAGAGAAGACTGTAAAATAAAAAATCAAATGGTCAAGGTACACACCCTCCCGAATTCGACCCATTTTATATGAAAGTTTTTAATTTAGTCTATATTTTCTCAAATCTCAAAGCACGATTCGGCAAACGGAATGCAGTTTAAGAATCTGTAATATGTTGATAAAAGATTTCAATCAAAATCTACGGGACTTCGGAAAAATGTGGATTTTATAGCCGAAAGTGTCAAAAAATCCATTTTTGGGATTTTCGGCGTTGTTTTGAGAATTGTGAGATTCCTTTTACAGAAATCTTAGTTTTTTTCACTTTGTCATTTTATACGATAAAGTCTACAACCACCGAAAATTTCGTTAAGATATCTTTAATAACAAAGATTTTATTACAGATAAAATATTCGTAGTTTCTCAAAAAAAAAAAAAAACAGATTTTTACCAAAATTTTACTTTATTTTAAAAAAATTTATTTTTTTATACCCACCGTCAAAAAGATGGGGGGTATATTGATTTTGTCATTCCTTGTGTAACATGTCGAAGGAATCATCTAAGACCATACAAAGTATATATTTTCTGGGTCCTGGTTAGATTCTGAGTCGATCTAGCTATGTCCGTCCGTCTGTTGAAAGCAGGATAGGGCTCGAACGGAGCAACACAGGAGGACGAAATTTGGCACACATGTTTATCTTATATAAGGTTTGTTTGGTATTGAAAATGGGCAAAATCAGTTAAGTAACAAAAAAGTTATGGGTTAAAAACTAGAAACACAGGATGTCCGTTAAATACTTTTCTGCTGATATTTCTTCAACAAAAGCATGTACGACAACGAAATTTTGTAAGTATAGTTCGGGGATCGATATAAACTCGGAAAATAAAAATGGGCGTGGTCCGCCCACTTTACCGCCCACCTCCCATATAAGGTGAAAATCAACGAAATTGAGTTCAAATAGTTAAAGGACCAATGTAAACTCGGAAACAAAAAATGGGCGTGATCCGCCCACTTTACTGCCCACTTTACCACCCCCTTCTATATAATGCAAAATTTGAAAAAATTGATTGTGGGTATATAGATTAGGCCGGGCCGAATATAACATTCGCGCTTGTTATCTAAATTACATTGCTTAGCTGATATAATTCTTCGTTATACAGAAAAAGATTAAAATCAATATCTTTTACAGAACCGAAACTATAATATGAAATAATATGAAATAAAAAATATATGGTTCTATGTGAATGAGAATTCATAAATGGGGATTTTGAGTTAACATTTATTTGTTATAAAGACACTTCGAAATTTTTTAATAATAATCTTGGAAGCATGGAATTAAAGATATATGGCCACATGTGGGTAGTGGTCTTGTGGTATTTTTTCGTTCTTCTTTTGAATTTTCTATAATAGTAATTGTGGAAGTATAAAATAAAAATAAAAAATCGTTCTCTTACGATAATTTTCGAATTTTCTATAATATAAAACACAGAAACGTACGAACGTTTTATCGTCTACTATACACTAATCATAATTATGAAAAAAGTTCGTCTGAATTACTTTAACGTTATTTTTATACCCTTCACCACAGGTGTAAAGGGTATATATAAGTTTGTCATTCCGTTTGTAATTTCCACAATTTTCGTCGGAGAGCAAAAAAGTTTATATTTTCGGAATCCTTGTAAGAAGCGATGACGATTGGACCATGTCCGTCCGTCCGTCCGTCCGTCCGTGTGTCGGTTGAAATGGCGTTTATGAAGCCCACCGATAACTGACATATATAATATGTATGTCAAACGATCGGAAATGCTTTCGAGAATTTTGCTATTGGAATTCAGCAAGATCGGTTCATACAATGCGGAGATATGTTAAAAAAACCGGTTTTTGGAACCGGTTTTCCAGTTTCTGAAGCCTCTGTATACACTACGGACTTCGTTTTTACAAAGAATTCTCGGACATTTTTTTCTGAATTTTTGTTCTGAAAAAATGAAATAAATCGGTTCAGTAATAACTGAGATATCGGACAAAACGCATTTTTTATTTTTTGAAGCCTTGGTTTAAGCTATAGATTTTTATTTTTATACAGATCGGTCACAAATATTTTTATAAAATTTCAGTTTTTTGAATCAGGAAGATCGGTTTATAAATGGTGGAGATATGCTTTAATATCCGGTTTTTAGAACCGGTTTTTTAGTTTCTGAAGCCTCTGCATATACCAGGGACTTCGAATTTTTAAAGGGGGCTCGAAAATTATTTTCTGAATTTTTGTTCTGAAAAAATTAAATAAATCGGTTCAGTAATAACTGAGATATCGGGGAAAACGAATTTTTTATTTTTGAAGCCCTTGTTCAAGCTATAGATTTTTATTTTTATATAGATCAGTCATAAATATTTTTATAAAATTTCGGTTTTTTTAATAAACCAAATTCGTTCATAATCAACAGAGTTATGGCCCAAAAACAAATCTGTTAAGAATATAAATACACCAACAAACATGTATATTAAGCATTGTAATGACTATTAGTGACGTTTTTTGTTTTTTGTATAGACAAGTAGTTTAGTTATCAACAGCAGTAATATGATGAATAACAGTGTTGTTGTTGTTGTTCTTTGTATATGCAGTCTGTACAAAAATAAATAGATATGGAATTGTAGTTGTTTATTTTTAAAAACTAAAACATATCTGTTAAGAATATACATAAATACCTACACAAACATGTATATTAAGCATTGTAATGACTATTAGTGACGTTTTTTGTTTTTTGTATAGACAAGTAGTTTAGTTATCAACAGCAGTAATATGATGAATAACAGTGTTGTTGTTGTTGTTCTTTGTATATGCAGTCTGTACAAAAATAAATAGATATGGAATTGTAGTTGTTTATTTTTAAAAACTAAAACATATCTGTTAAGAATATACATAAATACATACACAAACATGTATATTAAGCATTGTAATGACTATTAGTGACGTTTTTTGTTTTTTGTATAGACAAGTAGTTTAGTTAGCAACAGCAGTAATATAATGAATAACAGTGTTGTTGTTGTTCTTTGTGTATTCAGTCAGTTTGTACATACAAAAATAAATATATATGGAATTGTTGTTGTTTCTTTTTTAAAAGCAAAGCCTGTTATGATTGTTTTTTTTTTCATATTCAAATTTTCGTAGTTTGAAAAAAATTTAGATTTAGAAAATATGCAAGCATACGTTAAGGCGAAAATTTTATTAATTGTCGGTAATATGGTAATATGATGTCGATAAGATGGTAAGATGGTAATATGGTGAAGGGTATCAAAGATTCGGCACAGCCGAATCTTTTTTCAATTTCATTTTATCTCAAAATTCTTGCTTGCGTTTCTGTTGCAATTTTTTTTTTTTTATATTTTATACGTCTTCAGGCTCAATTTTCTTTCAATTTTTCTTATAAAGATTCAAAGCAAATATCTTTTTGTGACACTTTTCTTCCAGAGATTTCATTCAGTGATCATGAGTTCTTTATATAATATTATCACCCAAGAAACTGTATTTTATAACACAACACCCTTCCTAGCAATTGTTTTGTATGACCGGAGTAAGATTTCATGAACAATTTTTATTATGTGTTTTGCGGTTTTTTGTTCAATTTCTATTTTAAGAAAAAATAGTTTCGATATTACCATGAAACTTAGCACATGATTAATGAGCATAATGATAAATATAAACCAGTTAATAGAATTATTTATTTTTACCACATCAAAAGTTATAAGCCCAAGAGCATGCACGGATTTTTTTGTGCGCAGTCCTTATGTACGGATATGGTCAAGTATGTACAGAATTATTTACGGATGTACTTTATAGAACTAATATGTACCAAACTTCATTAAAATATTGCTGTATTCAGTTCAAGCTCGGTATCCCATTTTCGCGGCGGCCCGGTTATCGCGACGGCTTAATTTTTATACCCACCATCAAAAAGATGGGGGGTATATTCATTTTGTCATTCCGTGTGTAACATGTCGAAGGAATCATCTAGGACCCCACAAAGTATATATTTTCTGGGTCCTGGTTAGATTCCGAGTCGATCTAGCTATGTCCGTCCGTCTGTCTGTCTATTGAAAGCAGGATAGAGCTCGAACGGGGTAACGTAGGGGGACGAAATTTGGCACAAATATTTGCCTTATATAAGGTTTGTTTGGTATTGAAAATGGACAAAATCGGTTAATAAACAAAAAAGTTATGGGCTAAAAACTAGAAACACAGGGTGTCCGTTTCATACTTTTTTGCTGATATTTCTTCAATAAAAGCACGTACAGCAACGAAATTTTGTACGTATAGTTCGAGAGTCGATATAAACTCGGAAACAAAAAATGGGCGTGGTCCGCCCACTTTACCGCCCACCTTCCATGTAACGTAAATTTTGAAGAATTTGATGGTGGGTATATAGATTCGGCCGGGCCGAATATAACATTCGCGCTTGTTTTTTTTTTAACCCTTCTTCATACAGATGTTTCAGTTGTCACATTCGTAACAAATATGATCTGGCCAGACCAGTGCTGTAATTTTATATATTTTAAAGTAAATTTTGATAATTTTTCATTTGTATGACAATATTCTAGCATAACTACTGCATTGCTTTACAATATATAACATTTTCCCATCGATACACTTCATGTTCTTCTCCTTGTTTTGAGTCTACAAATTCATACAATTTATTTTTTCAAACATTTGAGGTTTTATCGATATTACTGTCATAATACAAAATGTAAATATGAATAGGTGGAAAGTCATAAAATAATATGTGTAAACTGATGAGAACTCAGTTTAAAAGGTTTTAATAAAATAATATACAATATAAAAAGAGCGGATAACATCGTCAAACTACATAATTTTCTACACAAAATATAACTGGTCCAGCCAGACCATATTTGGTACGAATGTGACATGTACACCAATTTATCCTTATAACTATCCTTGTGTTAGCTTCATCGTTCTGGTTTTTCCACTAATTATCAGAAAACAAAATTGTAGGAGGGTACCTGAAATTTCAAGTCTCTAGCTTAATTAGAAATACATAAAAACAACTTTTAAATCTGAAATTGGTCTAGCCAGACCAGTTTGTAAGACGAAGGGTTAATTGCGACCTTACTTTGACAGCAAGGTTTACGTGGACGGGCAGACATCGTTAAATCGACTCAAAAATAATTTTATACCTATTAGTGGGTCTTAGCCAATATTCCTGAGTGTTACAAATATTACCACAAACGATTAAATAATACTCCCCCCACCTATGGTGATGTATGGTATAATTACTCTCCCTTCACACGTATAAATTAGTTCTGTGGAAAATTCACATACAAAGAGTTGGGTTTTTTGAGAGCAAATTGGACTTCTAGTTGTTTTTATAAATTAGGCTCCCTCTTTATTAAATGAAATTTTTGTATATCATGAATTGACAAACTAATTGTCAAATTTTCTTGGTTCATTTTTCTGTACATTTTCCGAAACTTTATGTACATTAGGGTGACTTCAAAACATTTGTTTATGCATATTTCTTTAACTTTCTTCAAAAAATAAACATTAATATATATTAAATTAATTATAACCAAGTATTATGTATTAAATATTACTTCTCTATAGGGAAAATATTATTAAAAGCTTTTAGTTAATTTAAAAAACATTCATCTTAGAAAATGATCTGGTGATATCTTAATTTTCAAAATAAAACCATCAGTTGAAGACTTAATGACAAATCAACAAACAAAAAAATTTAAGTTAAAACAATACAAATGTTAATTCAAATGAATCATACAGTCGCACAGGAAGTCATCAAATCCTGAATACAATTTTTATTGTATTATTTTTTTTTTTTTTTTCTTGATCATCAACAAAAACAAAAAAACATTTAAGCATCATTAGGCGGGTGTCTAATTTAAACAAGTTTTTGCCTCCACTTGATTTTGCCCTTTGGAAAACAATGTGCGTTTAGGGAATAATACATTCTAAACTTGGTCAATATAAAGGCACACATTTACGCACACACAAATTGTGTTGTAAAGTTGTTCCGATGCTCTCAACTTTTAACTAACTACAGCAACAATACAAGTCGTTTTGAAACTACCAAAGCCAATCAATGTAAATCACAAAACAGACTTTAAAACCAATTGACATTTAGGTTCAAATGACTTTATTATCGTTAAATGTATGAATATGTAGTTTATTGAAGAATAAGAAGGCAACATGTATATGACTATAGGGGGGATATATACAAGTTGTTGTTGTTTTTAGTCTCTATTCGTGTGTATGTATGTGTGTGTGTTAGTATCTATGTTTATTTGAGTTTTAGTTTTGTAAAGTGTAACGAACTTTTCGAATTTTCCAAAGTCAAACAAATTAACCGAAACAACATTATGGAGAAAAGAAGATACAATAATGTTTAACCATTTGGTATTGATCGATTAAACTAAAATACTTCTAAGGGAATAGACAACAACTTCTATAAGCATCTATTTAATATTAATTGGTTGCATATTAAAATATTTAAATATTAATGTAAACTGTTTTACTTAAAATTATCTTTTGTCTTTATAGTTTCTATGCTGGTTAAAATTAACAATTATAAAGATTGTTACCCTTCTGTATGTCTGGAGTTAAGTATGTTTTTTTTTAATAGGGTCTCTTCCTGTTTACCTACCTGTAGTCCAGTAGTAGTGACAAGTATGTTGTTATCATTTGTTGTTAATGAGCTACCTGACATCAAATGCCTTACATGGAAATGTCGGGTGGTTGAAAATAAATGTAATGTATTAAATGAATCATTAGAGTAGAGAAGAAATGACGATTTTATAAACATTGTGCTATACTATGCTTCATTTTATTTAGTATGTAAAAGTATATATGTAATTTCATACACATTTCATTTTAAGTATGTGCAATAGAGTGTCCCGAGAATGGCGTTTTTCGAGATTTCAATGTAGGAAGACCCCTCAAACGATGCGTAAAAATTTGCTTAATACGAAAAAATTATTAAAATTGGTCTTCAGTTCCCTACCAGCGATTTTAAAATCATGGGTCTCATACATTTTGGTCAAAAAAAAGTTTCGATTTTTTAATCGAAATGGGTATCAAAAAATTCGTAATTTTATGCTGGCTATGGAAAAAATATTTAAAAAATTTTTCCAATAGGATTTTCGTTTGCTAGAAGACTTTTTAAGCTATTATGATGAAATTTTTTTTTAAAAATCTGGAAAATTACATATTATCAACAGTTCTTACTACAATGGAATTTTTTAAAATTTTAGCCTTAAAAGAAACAAAATTATAAAATTCTTATCCATTTTTTTAAGAAAAATATCAAAATTTAAAATGACGGTTAATGGATCAACATTTTTGCGAACATTTTGTAAAATATTTTTTCTATAATTGGCTTAAAATTAAGAATTTTTTGATACCCATTTCAAGACTACACTCAATACTATTTTTTGGACGAAATGTTCTAGACCCGTGACATTCAATCGCTGGTAGGGAACTGAAGATCAATTTTAAAATTTTTACACATCGTTTGAGGGGTGTTCCTACAAAATGTTTGTCCACGGGACACTTTAATGTGCAAGTATATAGATTTTAAAAAAATTATTCTAAATTTAAGTTTTGAGAAGAAAAATTAAAGACGTTTTAAAGTGAGAAAAATGACATTAAAAAATCACTTATTTCTGCATGTTAGATATTATAAAATTAACTGTAAGCACTGACATTTCATCTTAAATTTACACACTACAAATAAGTAAATCTATTTACACACGAAAATAATTTAATTCTTAAACTAAAATTGACAAGTTTCCTATTGAAATTGAATGCACTTCCTATTCAACAACTAAGTAAACTCTAGAATATTTTAAAGTTCCCAGACAAATAACCAAAATACAGCAAATTCAACAGTTTTATTAAAAACAAAATAAAATCCCTTTAAATTTTCTAAACAAGAAATTGTATACAAGATATAAGAATATTACATGAATTAAATAAAAGTTAAAAATGCAATGGTGTGACTTTGGTAAACTTGAAATTGAGTATTGTTGCAACAACGATAACAGCAACAATAATAAAAAAACAATAACAACAAACGAAATTAACTTTAACTGCAGGGCACAATTATGTCAAAAAGTAATTGCTGGCAATGCTGACGATTTTGTAGACACAAACAGATTTGGACGCGCAAACAGGAAAAATTTTAAACAATGAAATTGCATTAATTTAAAATGCATCAAGAAATAAAAAAACGAACAAATTGGAAACCTTAATATAAAGCAAAAAAATTGAGACAATCATTTAAGCAGTGATTTACAATTTTAATTCGTGTAGAATACTTAAGAAAAATGAAAACAAGTTAAAGTCTAAATAAAGAATTTAAAAAAGCGAGTTATCCAGAAAGTAAGTTATCTAGTAAAGAAAATGGACACACTGAACCAAAAAATAGCAGTAAATACGGTAAAATAAAAAAAGAAGAAACTGTTTTCGGACTGATTCAAGTTTACGAATGTAAACATTATATTGTGGCTCCAAGATTACTGAACTGTATTCCAAAATAGGCCTAACTAATGTCGTAAATACTTCTATCTTCGCACGTAAGGATCAGTGAATTTTTTTGACCACCGTTTTATAAAACTTAAAACACCATATGCCTTGTTCACAGTCATAATTATATGATTATTGAAGTTGACTTTGATAAAAAAAGTTTACTCTAAAACAATGAAGGAATAAACCGGGGGAAATGGTACTCACATATAACGAAAATATTAAGTATAGTATTTCTTAGAAACTTATACTGAAAAAGTTTTTTCATTTTGTAAGAAAAATTTACGCTCATCCTTGGAGTAATTACCTATAATTTTCTGATTGTTATCTCCAAAAATTTATTTACTTTCATTATGGTCTATTGTTTTTTTTTTTTTTTTTTTAATTATACCCACCATCAAAAAGATGGGGAGTATATTGATTTTGTCATTCCGTGTGTAACATGTCGAAGGAATCATTTAAGACCCCACAAAGTAGAAAATGTCCTGGTTAGATTCTGAGTCGATCTAGCTATGTCCGTCCGTCTGTCCGTTTGTTGAAAGCAGGATAGGGACAACGTAGGGGGAAGAAATTTGGCACAAATATTTGTCTTGTATAAGGTTTATTTGGGATTGAATATGGGCAAAATCGGTTAATAAACAAAAATGTTATGGGGTAAAAACTATAAACACAGGGTGTCCGCTTTATACTTTTCTGCTGATATTTCTTCAACAAAAGCATATATGACAACGAAATTTTGTACGTATGGTTCGGAGATCGATATAAACTAGGAAACCAAAAATGGGCGTGGTCCGCCCACTTTACCGCCCCCTCCCATATAACGTAAAATTTTAAAAAGTTGATGGTGGGTATATAGATTCGGCCGGGCCGAATATAACATTCGCGCTTGTTTTTTTTAATTAATTTTTCTGAATAATATCTATACTCAAAAAATTGCAAATAATGAAAGTTTAAAGTTTGTAGATAAATGTACAAACCCCTAGACCAGTTTCGGTCCTACATCCTTAGTTTTCTATGATGCAATAGCAAATCGTTACTACTAGTAAACAAAAAATAAAAGAGTAAAAAATCTGCTACACCCGTAAGGCTTCAGAACATCCAAAACAATAACAAAGCGAAATACAGCCATGAGACACAAAGCCAACAAATACACTCCCGCCTGACCTGAGTTTCGTTATTAGCGAATATTCGCTAAAAGCGAAGAATTCTCGAAACAAATATGTTCGAGAAAATATCGAGAATTATATTAATTACGAATGTTCGTAACTTCGAACTTTTATCGATAATTTCTCGATAGTAAACATTCGCAGAATTTTAGAGAATTCAAAAATATTGATATCGCTATATTCAACTCTTCTAAATAAAATATCGAAAACAAATGTTTCGAGAAATTGTATAGTCTCTTAAATTTCTCGAAGAATTCTTATGTAAATATAAAAGCGACTTATTTTCTAGTTTGTGCATATATTTATATTTTCAGAAGAGTTTAATAAAAAAGTAATATGATAAAATTTTAAGAAAAATGGTAAGTAATGTTTCTATTTGTCTAAATATGTACATAGATTTGGAATATATCATACATATTTATTTATCTATCTAACATATTTTCTTTTAGGTTTATTCAGAAAACGTTTACGTTAAAAGAAGAGGATTTGAACAACAGAAAAATTAAAAATAATGGGAGAAAAGGCATTTATGGCTCTACTCTTGGCGAAATTTAAATTTTGTTATATGGCTTTATTATTTTTATTGTTTATTATAAGAATTATTATTTTTGTAATATATTTTATTATTATGTAAACAATTTTTTTAATATTTGATATATTGTGATGTTTGAAATAAGACATAAGTAACTTTAGAAATAAAATCAACTTTTAATTTTAGGTTGGGAACATAATGGAAATGAAACCAAATAAAAAACTATCGTTTTCGAACTATTGCTAATGATAATAATCACAAGTGATTAGTAAAATCAGTATCGAATAATTTTCATCAGTTTTTGATATCGAAAACGAATCATTAACGAATATTTTTACGTTTCGCTCTTGATATCGCTAAAGGTTCACTGTTAATACGAAAGGCGAAGCTTCGAGATCGAAAGTGAGCCACAAAGTGAGCGACGAGTGAGCTCAAGCAGCTCGTTTTCGGGTCGCCAACGATAGTCGTTTTTGAATGTTTTGTCAGAGAAATGTTCGCGAAATATTCGAATGGGATAGCATTAAAGAAGTTTGTGGTCAGCTGGGGCTACCCGCTTGACCTGATATAAGAAATTAGTGAATGTTCGCAAAAACGAGGAATTTTCGAAACAAATGTATTCGAAAAATTATCGAAAATTAACATGCCTATTCATAGAAAAAGTCTTAAAAAAGTCACAGTTTTATTATGACTAAAAGTTACTACTATACTTGTGACTCGGTCATAACTTCATATTCTATTAACATAGTCACAAAACATGCTTAACATTTAAAATTATTGACTTTTCTTGTCAATTAAAAATAAAAATTATAAATAAAAATTTTTGTAAAAAATTTGAAATTTTTAGGGAAGAATGATAATTTGCAAAGAATACTGCAAAATTTGATGAAAATCTGCAGGAAATGTGAGTAAGAGTGTGTTGTATATATACTTTATCGCTTTTTGGCCCTTAATTAATTAAAATATGTATGTATGCATTGTTTTTTCTACAACACATTTTTTGATAATTTCATATTTTTTATTTTCAATTAAAATAATTTCTTATGATAGTCACAATTCTTATGACTGCCTACATATCAGGTCTTAATTTTTAAACGAAATATTAATACATTTTTGTTTGTGAATAGAAAATTAAAGACTATAGTCACAATTTGTGTTTTATGACTATTTTTCAGTCACAATTTTTCTGTGAATAGGCATGTAAATAAAAAGTGAATGTTCGTAGCATCGTAACTTACTAGATAATTTCTCGATAGTTAAGGTTCGAGAAATTTTCGAGAATTCTTAATATATCGGATTATCGCAATATTAAATTTTTTCGATAAAATTTCAAAAGTAAATGATTCGAGAAATTATCTTTTCTTCTCATTTTCTCGATATTTTGTTACTTAAAAAATACGCATATTCTTGTTTGTACATGTCATTATTTAGTCATAGTTCATACTGATCGATTATAAATTAAACTAAAGTTTAGGATGTAAATTTAACTTTAAAAACCCTTTCTGAAAAATAGTAAAAATGGTAAGTAACATTGCTACATGTCTAAAGACATTCGCTAAATAACATATTTATCTAAATGATAATTTTTTTCTTGCAGATTAATTCAGTAAACTTTGACCAAAAAAATGTGGATTTGGGCAACAGAAAAACTAATATTATTGAGACTTCCTCTGGGACCATCGACATGTATCACTATGTTCTAATTGTATTAGAAAGTTGACATTATAATGTATTTTTGAATATTTGTTTTATTAAGTTCAAAATAAAAAATAGCTTTAAAAATTAAAAGAGCTTTTAATTTTAAATAGGAAACAAAATTAAAATGAAACAGAATAGAACTATTGCCAACGATTCGTTAGTAATATCGATATCGAACAATTTTCGATATCGAAAACGAATATTTTTCCGTTTCGCTAATGATATCACTTATTATCCGATATAGATATCATAAACGAACTTTCGATATCGATCGATTTGCTGCCACAAACTGAACGACAGGTGAACTCTACGAGTTCATTCTCGAAACGCCTTCGATAGTCGTTCTCGAAGGTTTTGTTAGAGAAATCTTCGTGATTTATTCGAAGGTGATATCTTTATCGAATTTTGTGGTCAAGCGGGTATATACATACATATTCTACTATATTTGTGCAATCTTCATTTGCTATTTTCATTCGTTATGCTGATGATCATCGCAATCTTGACGCTAACGTTAGCATTGTAAATGATCGTGATGCTTGATTAGGAACCTGTTTCTTTTGATTTTGTTTCTTTTATCGCACAAAACTCTTTCATGCATTCAGACCATACTAAGAGTTAGGTAGATGTATTCTCAATAAACGAAAAAATATATACTTTATATATGGCTCTTGATTCAAAAGATTTATCGGTTATTGATGGGAGAGCTGATAAATTAATGCAATTTAACGCAAACACGAAAATTATGTTGCACACCATGAGACTTGTTTTTGTGCTTGTTAGGTTGAGTGTGTGTGACTTTGTTGTATTCATTAAATTCTTGCTACTTTATGCAACATGCCGCAAGCATCAATTATCTGTATGATTTTTAGTTGTTGTTTTTTAGTTATTTTCTGTGTTATGAAATTCAGTGTGAGTGGGATGTTGTTACAATTCATCAATTTAGAATACTTTTACTTTCAAATTGACCTTAATATATTGTTGTTTTTTTTTTACTTTTTATTAATTGTAACAATTTATAACTCTTTAACTAAAAACCTATTGAAGTACTTTAAAAGTATTTTGTTTGATTAGAACTAAATTTATAACCACAGGATCTGCTCATTGAAAAATGAGAGTAAATTAATGAACTAACAATTGAATCATTCTGCTAATTTAAAAACAAACACTTTCATTCTTTTAATAGATTTCTCATAATTGATTCTTATAGAAGTCGATTATTTGTATGGAACATAATTGATTACGGCTTAAACGTCAAGTTCCAATGTAGTTCATCTATACGATATTTTTTTTTAATACGATAAATCATGGTCGAGTTATAAAGAATTTCAGTTTTTATTGAAATTTCCTATAAAACCCAAATCTAAATACACTTTTTTTGATATTTTGCTGCTGTTGTTCAGTAGCCAGCCACTGGCAACAACTAAAATAATGCAATCTGATATATGAAATGTAATGATGCAGTTAACTAATAACATTGATTATAAATACAAAACATAACTCCAACATTTAAACACATGTGTTTATGGCTTAAATGCAACAACATGTAAAACACACATAAACATAAAGAGAAGATAACTTAAAAGTAGCAACATTTGTCAGTAATTATGACATTTTAGACATTCAATAATACCGCAAAAATGTATTGCAGTTTGTGTTCTTTGTTGCGCCTTAATTCGTTAACTAAAGATCCATATGAAATCCATTTTAAATACAACAACATGGTTCCTATATACTGCAGCAGTGTAAGAAACGTTCAATTGTAGGGATATTTGTAGGAGGGAGTGTAGAATCCGATAGTTCGCAGAACAAATTATGAGCCACAAGAATCGATTTTCTAAATGAGATTACAACATGTTGTAATATGATGGCATGGTATTACTATTTTGAATGAAAAATATTTCATTGGAGAATGAAGAGAGATTGTTGTGTTGTTAGTCTGTCTGTCTGCCAGTTTGAGTAGATGACATGCATCAGTAATTATTGGGTAGGGAGGAAAATTATTTTGAATATTCCATCGAAATAATTTATTATACTAAAATTTTATTATTAATTTTGGTTTTAAATATTACAATCGAGGGCTTTTATTCAAAAAGGGCCATATGCAATACTCCCACTGTTCAGGAGAGCAAAAAACTGTTTATTTCTCTCGTTTTTCAACATTTTGCAATCCGGTCTTATTAATAAATAATTACTGCCTGTTTCTCTATGTCGAATGAAAAATTCGTTTCGAATAAATGTATTGAAAACAACAAATAAATTTAAAATTTTGTTTTTGTTTTCTGTATATTTATTCGAAACGAATTTTTCGTTCGAGATAGAGAAACAGGCAGTTAGTAAATAATTATAAAAATAATTCTTTTAATTCCATTATTCGTGAGGTTATGGTAGATAGTAGGGTATCCAATCGATTAACCGTCATTCGGTTATCCGCTTAATTTTTGTCGATTAACTGTCTGAATAATTTAAAACTGTCTATTTTCGAATAACGAATAAACCGAATAATTTCTATCGAATAACCGGTTAACCGAAATGAAGTTTTCTTGAGTTATAAATTAGAACATTTTTTATTTTTATGATAAATTTATGTAAACTACATCTAATTTTTATTGAGATACTTGTTCTTATGCTTTAGAAGTAATAAAACAGGATCCAATATATATAGAAAGATTTAAATGAATTGTTCTGCTATAAGACGTTGATATTTGGATGTTATCTTTACAAAAAACAAATGAAAAACAATATTATACATAATTTTCTTTATTAAAACAATAATAAAAATTAAAACTAATTTCCTTGATTCGTTAAAAAAAATTGGATATTCATTGCAATTTTGCACATCGTGAACATGACATGACATAAAACAGGTACCAAAAAATGCAATTCATTGAAAAGTATACGAATTTGTACTACTTCTGGATCACAATTTCAGTATCTTACTGACTTATTTGGATGCATTTTTTGTTGGGATAGAATGTTTTATAAAAAGCGATAAGAAAAGGCAATAATATTATATTCTCATAAATAACTAAACTTGTATCAATAGAAATTCGTAAAACATTACTTGTTTAAAGTAAATTCAAAGTTACACAAGTCATAATACTTTTAATTGTCATCTCCTAAATTTACCCAAAAAATATTAATTTAGACTCGATTATCAAATTGTCATTCTTACACAGAAAATACACTTACGTGAAAAATGTATTAAATAATGCGGAATTAGGAGAATATTTTATAGTATTGACTAAAAATTATTATTATTATTTTTTTTTTTTCATACAAATAGGAGAAAATAAATACGAAATGATCCCCTTGTAAAAGAATTTTATTTTATATTATGTTTCTAAGTAACTATAGATTTAATGCTATAATATGTGTAATTTATATTAATTTATATATAAATAAGGTTATTCGGTTAATCTAATAATTTCTTAATAATCGGTTATTAACCGATAAACTTTTAACCTCGAATAATTATTTGTCGAATAAACCGATTAATATGAACGCCCGTATAATTGGATACCCTAGTAGATAGCCACTTTTTTAAAATATATTTTAATAAAATTTGTATATATAATTTTTCACCTACCCAATATTTAAACGTTTACCACATGTTCATGTGTTTTATATTTGATATTTTTACATACATATGTGCGTTTGTGTGCATTTTATTTTGAATCCATCATCTGAATTGAATGACTACTTGATACCAGAGAGATATGCTGCACACGATAATTGTATGAAAGCATGCTAATTGAAATGACAGCATTGACAAGTTGCCTTTTTTTGTTCTCTTTTGCCATTTATTGTTATAAAATTTTCACTTTGATGTTTAACGCTGAAAATTAAAAACATCATTACAAAAGAATAAAGTATTTAAATGTTTTATTTATAAAATGAATCAATCTATTGTTTCTTACGTATTATTAGATTAAAGAAAAAGTTTTTCAAAATATAAATAAATATGTATGTAGGTATATCACAACCATGGATTGCGGCCCCAGAAGGAAAAGAAACAACAATATGAGATTAAAAAAAAATTATTTAGTAAACTATTATAATCAAAATGTATTGAACTGAGTTAAAATTTATTTATTGAGTAATAAATAAATTTTATTTATTGTAACAACAACTATATATTCTTTATTTAGATTTTGAGAATTATTCATGAAAAATTTTGTGATGATGGGTGCATAACTGATTATAGATAGAAAATTTTTTTAAATTGTCCCAGTTGTTTCAAAAATAGAAATTAATTTGCAGCTTTTTCTACTTATTAGCATTTCTTCGCAAAACTAAGGTTGCAGCAACGAAATGATATTTATTGTTTAAGATTTGTTTGTGTTTACAGTCTTGTCCTTGAACATAAAGAAATATGAACGCGGTCACAATTTCTTACAACTTAATAACTTTATGAAATATTTATTGTTCCATAAAAATCATAAAAGAGTTTCTATGATTTTACTGATGTCCACGATGATTGGTTATGTTTGTGGTGGAAGTTGAAATATAATTAGTTACTTGACATCCAATAGAAGACCCCAATATCAAAAAAACAAAACAAGATCCTTAAAAACAATCTCAAGAATAATCTAAACAATGACAAAAAAAAAAATGTTATAAAAAAATGTAAAATTAAAAATAATTAAAAAAAATATATAAAAGAATATATAAAAAAACTTGACACTGTTGTTTCTATTTAAGTTATTTATGCCGAATAATAACCCTTAAATGCCCCTGGTATCTTTAAAGATACAACCATTAAAAAAATTCCTACTGCCAAAGTTTTCGAATATATTGCATATATAATTGGAATATATGAATTTTCGCTATCTTGGAAAGATAATATAGAGGTGTATTTAGTGTCAACTTACATCGGAGCAAAACATGTACTCTGTATTGCTAAAATTAAGGCAGAACAATCAACAACTGTAAAAACGTTTGACAAAATGAATATAACCGTTTTTATTTTGAGAGATTTTGAAACTAAATGGCTAACTATTATGATATATTATCAGTGTATGACACAATAGAAATCTCCTTCGAAAACTGTCGCCAATCTATAGCTTCGTATAGAAAGTAAGAATTTCCGAATTCAGTTCTTGAGTTTATGGTCTTCATCAATACCAATTCTGAGTTTTATATAAACCGAATGGATATGACAAAAGAAAAGCCTTGAAAACTGTGAATGTATTCGACGACAAACCCTAGCCAATGCGAGAGTCAGACACAAAATTCTCATAGGTCAGACACGAGTGTTGCTCCTCAACCAAGAGTTACTTAACGTCTCAATAAGACCGTTAAAATTAGTTTGTGTTCTCAAATTATAAAGAACTACAATTATCACATCGGTGGAGTTGAATTAATGAATAGTTCAATAAATCTTCATAAAATTCTAATGAAAAGACGAATTTTGGCATATAAAGTATCTTTAGGATATAAAATTGTTAATAATTGGCAATTGTACAAAAGGATACATCAACATGAACCTGGATTTAAGCACATGCGTCTGATTGAATTTAAGTTAGGAAATGCTTATAAAGTATTATCCCGCCATGCACAACAGTCTCTCCAAAAAGAGTGTTCACATCTTGAAGCATAAATAAGAAAAAATCGTCAAAAACAGAATATATATTTTGTATGCCCGCCTGATGCCAGATTTGACAGAATTTAATTCAAAATAAATTCATTTTTAAATTCAAAAAGTACATAAATGCTTCATAAATATCATACTTATTGAATTTTTGTTAATCATTGTATTAATATACCTTATTTCTGATCATTTTATTACATTTTGTACTACAATTTATAAAGCTACTTCTTCTGTTTACCAATTTTTCTTAATAATTTTTGTTAAGGATGACTGCCCAGTGTATCTTTAAAGATGCAACCACTTTTTTTAAAATAACTTCTTTTTTTTGTTTTTTTTTTTTTTTTTTGAAAAACTAAACACGTAGTTATTATTTTTTCGACATTTTACATATAATATATTTTTTTCATAAAAATCGCTGACTTTGGGCATTTAAGGGTTAACTTTATTTGTATGGAATGTGATTTTCGGAAGAGGGATTTATATGGGAACTATAGTCAATTATGGATCGATCTTTATGAAATTTGTTACAGATAAACATTTTTCTAAATTTTATTAAGTTATTTACTACATTAGGGGTATTTATGAGTGTTAAGCACTAGCCCTAAAGGCTATTTGTATGAGAACTAGGTAAAATAATGAACCGATCATATTCAATTTCAATAGGTATCGTCCTTGTGCTAAAATAAGTATTCGTACCAAATTACATGAAGATATCTTAAAAACTGCGACCTGTACTTTGTTCACTAAGTTTACATAGACAGACAGCTAGACGGACGGACATTATTAAATCGACTCAGGAAGTGATTCTGAGTCAAACTGTATACTTTAAGGTGTGTTTCGGGTGATTTTTTCTGTGCGTTACAAACAACAGCACAAACGAGTAATATCCCAAACACCTACGGTGGTGTAGGGTATAAAAAAGGAAATAAAGAAAACCAAGATAATGTATTTTTTTTAATTTCATTCCGTTTGACTCAATCATTTACTTGATTGATTTAATTAAAATATTTATTTGATTTACTAAACACAATGTTCAAATTAAGTATTTTTTAATTATTATTATTATAATTATTATTTTCTTTTAAATTCAAATCTTAAAATTGTTTTCCTGTTGCACAGTGGTTCCAAAACTATTTTTTTTTTTTTTTTTAAATAATTTTGTAACTTTTGAACCGCTGGATTTATCTAAATAAAATTTCACATGGTCAGAGGTGAGGTGTTTATGAGTTGATTTGATGGAATACAGGCCCCTAGCGCGTCAGGGGGTAGTGGGTGGCCCTCCATATTTGGCGATCTCGGGTATGTAATTTTTTGAAAAATCGCCAAAAATGTATTATGGACTGTAGAATGGTCTCTTATCAAATAGATCCACCAAGACGGAATTTTTGGAAATTCGAATGTATGAACGGGTAATTTTGGTAACCTTATATCAGTTAAACTAATAGAGATACAAAACAAGTTTAATAGTCATCGTTATTTATTCAAAGAATAAGCAGATAGGTGTTTGGTGCTTTTTTAAAATTCGGCTTTGTTAGGTAGAAACCGGGTACCTTTTGAATCAGTAAACAAAGAAATAAAATGTACCAAAAATATAAGTTTGGTACTTTTGGAAATTCGAAAGTTGAAAGGCTAAAAAATGTACCTTTTGCTTGGTACTTTTTTCACAGTTTTTTTTTTATTTATTGACATATTCATATGAATATTTTATTATAGAATCCTATTAGCCACATAGGTGGGGAAAAAAGTACCAAAATGGGCCAATTTTAAGAAAATTTTAGTCATACAACATAAATAAATGGGACGCTATTTTGAACTCGGATACCAAGACAAATTCGGGCAAATAGTTTGGTACCTCTTTAAAACATAATTTTTCTTAACTAATTGAAGGCAGAATTTTAAATTTTAAGTTTAATTTGTTACATGCAAATTAACCCCCTGTTCGTTTTATAAAAACAGGGGGTACGTCACATTGGGCATTTCGAAAATTTGCGTTTTATTTTAAAACCAAAAAAAAAAAAAAAAATATATCCAAATAATAACATTCATATCTTCATGTACTTTTGCATGTCCTTGTCGTTATACATAAAATTACATCATATTAATTTTTATAAAAGTTCATTATCATACCGCCTTATTTTTATTCTTAAAATTTTTATGTACAAATTTTGTCAACATGTCTGTGTAAATGAATGAATTAATTTCTTACACGTTCATCATATACAAATTTATTTACAAATTTAAGAAATCACAAAAAAGTAAAAAACAAAAATGAAAATAAAATGGTCTGACGGCGACATAATTAAGAAAATGTCATTTAACATTCTTTATATGCAATCAATCGTAAAATACCACCAAACATATCGTTCAAACGGGATATACAAATATATTCATATATACAATATTGTTATACATACATATACAAGAATATCCTTATACATAAAAGATACAAATTGTATTATATACATATGTAAAATGTCAAGAATTCCAATGTGAGTCTTTTATTTTTTACATCGAACATTCAACCAACCAAGAAAATTTCCAACCATCCTGTCATCTCATGTGCAAGTTAGTATAACATGTGTCAGGTTTTATATACTTATATAAAAAATATGTATTTTAGCATAACTTTAAGATTAATAGAGGATAATATTATACAAATACGAAAAATGTTTAAAAATAATGCTGATAGGGCTAAACTTTTCATATTTATTTACTAAAATACATAAATAATAATTAAAATATACTCGATAATTTAATGGGTGTGGCAGTTAATTCTACTTTTAACACCCTCAAATCAACACACTTTTAGTTTTTTGCTTGAACTAACTAACTGTCAATAATGAAAGTTTTCCTTTCATTTTGATGTATTGAAATTGGGGAAACATATGTAAGAGTGGCATCGAACATTTTGTTAGATTGCTATTGGGGAAAAGTAACTATTTTGAATGACAGTTGATTAATTACTATTAATTTGTATTTTATGTTAAAATATCGGCTTTAATTCCAATAAAGTATTTCTAGAATTAAAAAAAAAAAAATTAAGATGAAGATGGAAAATGTTATTAGTTTTTATTAATTATACATATGTCATGTGTACTAAGATATATGTATGTGGTCAATATTATTGTGAATGAAATAGTAAAAGTACAATTGAAACTAGTTCAATGATTTTTAATAAAACAATAAAATACAATACAAGTTTTTCTTTAGAAACTTTTACCCATTTCAAAAATAATTTAGTAACCATAATATTTGTAATAATCGTGCATATAAATGTAATATATGTAATGTCATTGAAAAGTAACTACATACAATTATCAATTTCGCTGAGTAGTATTATTTTTGATATACTAATATATCTGCAAATTCGAACGTTTTTGGAAAAATACAGTTTTATGGTTTTAAAATTCTCTTAATTTTACAGAAAAGTTTATAAATTTTTAATATATTTACTAAAAATAAACACAACTTTGGTTCGTATGTATTTTATTTTTTATGAAGGTTATTTGTAGTATTTTTCTTTTTTTATATACATATATATATGTATATAAGTATATGTACAAACTATTAACAAACACTTTAACTTTGTAATTTTTTGCAACTAAATGCAATTTACTGCTGGTCACTAGCACTCATGTATTATTGTGTAAAACTGCAAAAAATTATTCATAACATGAAATTTGATTTTTGCACTAATAGAAGATAAATTTAAATATAAAAATCGAAAATAACTTAAATTTACTTTATATTAAATAGTGTGATCCACAGAATTTTTTGTTAAATTTAAAACTACTTTTCAATTATGTGTTTTTATATTTTCATACATATTTTTTATACCCTACACCACCATAGGTGGGGAGGGTATTATGCGTTTGTGCTGATGTTAGTAACAACCAAAAATATTGGTCTAAGACCCACCTTAATTTATACCAATCGGCTTAGAATCATTTTCTGAGTCGATTTAACGATGTCCGTCCGTCCGTCCATGTAAACCTTGTAATCAAACTACAGGTCGCAATTTTGAATCAAAATTAATGAAATTTGGTACACAGGTTTCTTTTAGTCCAGGGACGAAGCCTATTGAAATTGGTTATGATCGGTTCATTATTTCACCTAGCCCCCATACAAATGTCCTCCCGGAAAAAGGTTTAACGATCATAAATCCCTTAAATATAGCAATATTTTAATGAAATTTGGTCTAAATAAGTATGCCGATTTTTAAAAAGATCGGTTCATAATTAACCATAGCTCCCATATAAACCCCTTTTCAGAAAATCACTTTAACGGGCATAAATCCAATTAAAATTTTAGTATCAAGTTAATATTCGACACAAATAAGTTTTATATGAACATAAATGATAGTGCCAAATTTTACAAAGATCGGTCCATAATTTACCATAGCTCCCATATAAGGCCCTCTTTCGGAAATCACCCAAAAGTGAATAAATTCATATAAATGTCAGCATCAACGTAATATTCTGTATTCGTATGTTTTATTTTACACTTATGAGTATCGGTCCACATCTGACTCCAAGTCAAGACCCCTCCCCGAATTATAATGAACACAATGGTGTAGGGTATCATATGGTCGGGCTTGACCGACTATATCTTTTTCTCTCGTTGTTATATAAAAATATATATTTTAAAGCAGTTTACAGAAAAAAAATACGAAGCAAAGCACAGTGGCTACAATTTTTTTGGAAATAACTCTGTGGCTCCTACTCTTGGGTCACAAAATTGGGTAACTCTGATATATCAAATTTTAAATCTCTTGTAACCTTTTTATCCGATTTGAAATATTTTTACATCATCTTAAAGTTCTCGATAAGACTTATGAAAAACCTTCTTCCACGTTATTCGGATTTTTGGAAAATTACAATTTTTTAAATTAATTTTTGGAGAAACTATAAATATTTTATCTCTTATAAAATCGTGGTTTGTTAAGATATTCTAACAAAGTTTTTGGCAATATTTGATTTTATCATTTAAAATGGTATAGTGTAGAAAATTTTAAGATTTCTATAAAATGAATTCCATTGCACAGTGGTCAAAATCACTGCTCCAGCATCATTAAGTTTAAATAGATAAGATTTCTTTTTTTCTCAGACGATGGGTTTAATATGTCCATAACTGTTGACTGTATTAAAAAGTAATGTAAAAACGACTTGAAGATAATTTTAATTGAAATTTTTTGATATTTTTTTGAACAAGGTCCTACAAGTTGTTGTCGAGATTTGCTTCAATGCAACCTCCTTAATTGTACAAATAGCGATTAATCACGAGAACTAGAGTCAATCAAGAGTCAAAACAAGCGCGAATGTTATATTCGGCTCGGCCGAATCTATATTACCCACCATCAACATTTAAAAATTTATCATTATATGGGAGAGTGGTAAAGTGGGCGGACCACGCCAATTTTTTGTTTCCGAGTTTACATTGGTCCTTGAACTATTTGAACACAATTTCATTGAAGTTTCACCTTATATGGGAGGTGGGCGGTAAAGTGGGCTGAACACGCCCATTTTTGGTTTAAAAGTTTGTATTGACCCTCGAACTATCTGCACAAAATTCCGTTGTCGTACATGTTTTTTCTTAAGAAATATCAGCAGAAAAGTATGAAACGGACACCCTGTGTTTATAGTTTTTAGCCCATAATATTTTTATTTATTAACCGATTTTGCTCATTTTCAATACCAAATAAGCCTTATATAAGATTAATATTTGTGTTAAATTTCGTCTTCCTACGTTGCCCCGTTCAAGCCCTATCCTTCTTTCAACAGCTAGATCGACTCAGAATCTAACCGCGACCCAGAAAATATATACTTTGTGGGGTCTTAGATGATTCCTTCGATATGCTACATACGGAATGACAAAATCAATATACCCCCATCTTTTTGATGGTGGATTAGAGGCTTAGTACTTATTAATACTGTGTATCCGAATTGACTGAGAAACCCCGTGCCGCAGATTCAGTGTTTCCCTGTGTTATTAATTTTAAAAACTAAAGCTTATTTTGAAAGTAGAAGGTATTTATGTACTAATATAAATATGTGTATTTGTTAGCTGTATTTATCTAGTTTAATAAAAATGTATTACTGAAAGTAACAGTTGTGACAGCACATTTTAAGTGATATTGCCATAGTTTCGTAGACTGCAACTCTTGGGATTCGATGGGATTCGGTCCAATTCTTGTTTCGTTAATTAATTTGAAGTATTGTTGTTGTGAAGTGTTCAAAATAATCTTCCCGTTCTTATATTTATGGTACAAAGAAAAAGCTTGTTGAAATTTGTTATAATTAGACCATTATTTCACCTAGTTCTCATACAAATGTCCTCTCGGAATAGCGGTTAATCGTTCATAAAAGCCTTATATGTTAATACATGAATGAAACTCGGCCCAACTAAGTTTTATATAATTATAAATATGTCCGCCAAATTTAAAGAAGATCAATCCTTAATTAGTCATAGTTCCCATATAAACCCCTTTAGACGAAAATCACTTAAACGTATACAAATTCCATATAATCATTAGTATCACGATAATGTTTGACACAAACTATTTTTATGTAAGTATAAAACACAGTGAGAAATTTTTGAGTATATGACCATAATAAGCTATAGCTCCCATAAGCAATCAATACTAACTTTCGGAAATCATTCTAAAGAGCATATTTGAGAGTATCAAGATAATATTATGACTCATATATATTTAAAAGTGCGTGAAATATGGACGAAGCATCCAAAACGTGTGGCATATCTTATAGTAAAATTTTATATTTATAATTTCTAAAATTTTAATGTAACATTGTCACAAATATAGCAACATAGTTGTGTCAAAATGGGGGCGTGGTTTTCAGTAAACAAACTGTTTTAATTATAGAGAATATTTTGTGTTATATGAGAATCGAATTTGACGTATTTCGCTTCATTAAACACTTGAAAAGTTATTGTTTTAACAAATTGGACGTAAAATATGGGTGTAGCATTCTATCAAGTTCTAGCTAAGCACAAGTTGTGGAACGAACACATTATAATTTTTGGAACTACATTTGGTTTGTAGAACTAGCCTTTAGAAGTTTATAACATATAGAATAAATTCAAAATTTTGATTTAAAATATATAGCTCAAATTCAGGAGTCTTTTGTATGTTTGGACTTGTCTTTAATTCCAAAATCATTTGTATGAAAAAACTTTCGGAAAATGTTTGTATGTTCTTAACTAAAGTTTTATTTTAATGAAAAAGAGCGTGAACATAAAAAATCATAATTTTTGCAATTTTAAATTTCAAAATTATTTTTTTTATTTTTGGACTCAGAAGATATATCTATTTAAGTTATATTATTTAAGTTATTTTTATTCGATAGATTATTTTGTTTATAAACCAGCATTAAACATTTTAAACATTACGTAAAAATGCTGCGAAATATATTGAAAAAACTGGACTAAGATTTTACAAAATTTAGACAGTTGCAAGTATGTTTTTCATATCGTCCCTGCGCTGACTAAATTACCTATGTAATTTTTAATAACTTTTC
Organism: Protophormia terraenovae; assembly: GCA_951394005.1. Lineage (NCBI taxonomy): Eukaryota > Metazoa > Arthropoda > Insecta > Diptera > Calliphoridae > Protophormia > Protophormia terraenovae. Next base: position 94,489,954 of record OX596076.1, read on the forward strand.
AGAAAAGCTGAAAAACTGTTTAGTTTTGCAGTTTCTTCGTTACTTCACTAAATTTTTACAAATTTTCTTCGTTTATGAATAGGCTTATTAACACAAATTATATGTTTTATGAAAAAGAATGAAATTTTTGGTGTGTTTTGGGAAAAATCAACGAAAACTTTACATAAGTAATTTTGTGGAGCAATTTTTTGTTAAGATATGATTGTGCTTTTCTTTTTGCAGGTTCTTAAGTTCATTTAAATATAAGTTTGAACTATGGAAGACGGTATTATTAGTAATATCTTGGTCAAATTTCAACTTCATAAGATAATTGGAACATGCTATTAAACGGTAATTTGTTGATGATCCCAGAAAAATCTTCAAAAAAATTAAAAAAGAAAATTCACCAATATTAATATTATATGTATCAAACGATAGCTAAAGAAAAATTAATGATTATTAATGATTTTAAATAAAATAAAATTAACGATTTACTAAAAATTTCTGAACTCAATAAAGTGCCTCGATTTGTGCGAAGACAAAAAATGTTGCAAGTGTACTCTCCTAAAATTAAAGATTTATATGTCTTAAACTAATTCCCAAAATATTAGAAATCAATTATTTCACTTTCGTGAGCTGGACCAATTTTAAATTACCTCCAACAATATTATTTTCGATCAACACTATACACAACTTTTAATTTTTGATTAAAAGAAATCCAACATATAATAGGTATCGCTCAGATGACATTGACAGTACGGTCTCCCGAGCTTTTTCCTATTCTGATTATTAAAAAAAAATAATAAACTTTATAATAATCTGAAACTGAAAGACAGACGGACAGACATCATCAAAGCTTAAGTTGACGTAAGTCTGTGTCAGTTAATTTTGGTGTGACTAGTCTTGGGATGTACACTTTCAGGCGGCATATCATAAGTATACAATATTAAATATTTTATGTTTAAATTTTAATATTACCATTTTCTCTAAGAATATTAATAATATTAACTTGTTTGAAAAATTATGAACATAAGTAATTTTGTTGGATCATTTTTATATGGTTTTACATAGGTAATTTGGAAATCCTAAACTAGTAGAGATATCGACAAATGCTTTGGTGGTCATATGTATAATTAGAAGGGGATCTAAATGCAGCAATAAAAAAAATTTCCAAAATTTTTACTTAGGTAATTCAGTCAGCGCAGGGACGATATATCTTATTAAGAGCTTTAAGAATATTTGTATCGGATCAGAAACAAAAATGTACGCTATTTTGAACCCTAATAGCTCTACTCCTGAATTATATGTGGGCCCCTTTCAAATTTAAAATTTGAAACTCCTAGGCTACGTCTAGAATTTTATGTAAATCCAAACCGATTACAAGTTACAGGCTTAATTATTTCCAAAATATGTCGATTATAACCCACTGTGTAATAGTTTAACACACAATTGATGTAATAAAAAAAGTTATGAAGGATGTCTTCAGCTTTTTTTGATAGTGTAGAATGTGTCACATATAAAGTTTTTAACACTTTTTTGTGAGTGCGTGTTTTTTTTTTTAATTTAGTATGTTAAAAGTTTCTTTTATATTAAATTGCTAACTTTTTTAAATACAACTATTTATTCTTTTTTTTTTTTACAAACAAATAAAAAACTGTGTAAAATTGTGCTTATGCACTGATAACTATTGTACTATTTACTCCTTTTGGCGATAAAATAAAGTTTAATTTACATAAAAACACGTTCATTATCTTTTAATGCTAAAAATTGCAAGGATCCATATTAACAATGATAGCCCTCACAAAAGTGGAGCTTAAGTTAGTTGAAATTAGATGTACTACTTAAATCAAAATTGCTCGACAATATTAAAAACAATGCGACATTTTCTATTTTATGCTGCAATTAAAATTCCATAATATTTATGTTTTTGTCTTAAAAATCACAATATAGAAAGAAACAAATTCTCCATGACGTCAACGCTTTTATAATTAACAAACATCTGATAAAATTCCCACAGAAATAATATTCATTCATATCATACAATTCGTTGGTCAAATAATTTTTATTTTTTACTTTATCCTCTGTTTTTATAATTTTTTTGTTATTTTATTTTTTGTCCATTTTTTCAATATAAAAAATCCACCTAACAATTTGCAAAACGTAGCCAGGCATGTGCCTTTATACCAACACACTACATGGTATGTATCCGTTGAAATAATTGTCAATATTTTTACTGTAGTCCTTGTAGGTACTATGCCTATCAGATCATCAAATGAACTCTTTAACATTCTGTTTATACGTCCCACAAATTTTGTTCAGATTTACCAATACTGAACGGTTAGCAGGACGGTCGGTCAGCAAACAGCATCAACAACAACATCATCATTGTTATCTACATTCAGAATTCTGTGAAAAAGTTATTCACATGTGAAATGAAAAAAAAAAAAAAAAATATATAATAATCACCACCAACACAAAATTGCCACAAAACATATAAAAAAATGTAAAGATCAACGAAGAAAATTTCCATTTGAGTGTATGTGTGTTATTTTTGAAAAAAAAAAAAAAAAAAATATATACATATATTCTTAAAATTCAATAAATATTTATGAGCTTTATAAAAATCAAATAAACAAGATACAATTTTTTCTTTTAATATATTGGCCACATATGGATTTATTTAAAGCAAAGTTGATAAAAAATATTTATTTATGCATATTTCATAAAAATATGTATGTATTCGTCATCATCAACTTCTTCATAGGCCAAAAGGGAAATTTTCTTTAATACTTGTTTTCTTTTGAGTTGTTGATGGCTTTTCTTTTATATCATATTTGTAAAAAAAAGAAAATATTTTCTTTAGTAAGTATTTATACACCTACATAAATTTAATTTATTTATTTTCTCCGTTTTTATTTTTCTTATAAAAATAAGTGTTAGTTTGATGGAAAAGGATGTGACATAATTATTTCAGGTCAAAGCAGGTTTTATTTTTATGCATTTTAAATTAATCTTATGAAAACTATTTTTAGTTTGACAGAAAAACATAACCGTTATAAAAAATATGCAAACTGTATCTTTAATATAATATTTTTAGGCCAAAGAGGAGCACAGTGCTTTGATCCCATACAACGATGGGACAAAAATAGAAGGAGTTGTCGTAGCAAACTGAAACTTGGTATGCATATTACTTTAGGTCTATAGCGAATAAGTACGAAGCAGGCACACGCCTACCACCCATATATACTGAAGTTAAAAATTTGAATTTTTTCTAAAATACTGGTCTAAACTACAACAAAATTTGTGACAGCCATTAAAAATAGATTGCATATAAGTCTGCTAATTTATTTTTTAATCGGAGTAAGGACACGCCTACCTCCCATATATTCTGGAATTAAAAAATTTATTTACAGCTGGAATTTTGGTCAGAATTATAGAATTATTTATGAGAAATATAGATTACACTGGTCGACAAAAAAATCCTCCACCATAGACGAATAGTTGGACTTGATGCATTTTGATGTGCTAAACACGAATCTGCTTTCAGTTTTTCTCCATCAGATCTAATTTTTTTTATGGGCGTGTCTAATATTTCGCCCTCATAACTCAACAACGGTGTGTTCGATTGACATAATTTATACACCAAAAGATTTGCATTAAAAATATCTTCAAATCTCCCAAACTTCATTTTCATAGTTTCGGAGTTATTTTGAGATAAATGTAAAAAAAAAACTTTTTTAGGCAAAATTTTAGATTTGTTTGTTACTAAAATTTATTTTTAAAATAAAAGCATAAAAAATGTTTCAGTTTATCATATTTATCTTAAAGCTGGTAATGCTGCGAATACAATAAGGCATGTATCTTTAATTTTTGATCAATAAATCTTGATTTTATTCACAGTTAAGTAAAAATACCCATGTATACATACAATTGAGTAAAAATACAGTGGTCGGCAAAAAAAATATATATATTTTTTATTGAAATAAAAATAGGTGGACTAGACGGATTTTGATGAGTTAAACAAGAATCTGAATTCACTTTTTTTTCTATCACGTAGTGATTTTTTTTATGGGCATGACTAGTGTCACTACTTTATTCAGCGCACAGTGGTTCCAAAACGCTTTTTTTTGGAAATAATTCAGTAAATAAAGAACCGTTAGAGGTATCTCAATAAAATTTCACATGGTCAGAGCTGAGGTGTTTTTGAGTAGATTTGGAGTAGTACAGACTCCTAGCTAGTCAGGGGGTGAGTGAGTGGTCCTCCAAATTTGCCTTTTTCTTTTTTTTTGTTATGTTCTCAAATCGCAAAGCTGGGATCGACTGAAAATTATATCAATTTTTTAGAACTATATGTAGGGTATAAACCCAAAAAGTATTTTCTGACGGAGGCTTTTTATAACGACAGGGTGACCATTGCAATGAAAAAAGTAAATTTTTGAAGGAACTAGAATTTAGGGTATTTTGGAGTAAGAAAATGGGAATCTGTTTATTTTTTTCTTTTAAGAACAAATTTTTTTATATTATACTAAAATTTTGTAATGATAGCTTAATTATATAGATTTTATTTAAGTTCAAATATATTTTTTTTTTTTCAAAAAATAACACTAAATACAAAAATTTTTTGTTTTTTGATCAATTTAATAAAAAAAATTAGTTCAAATACTTTACTATTTACATATTATTATTTTTCAAGTAATATCCTTTCCAATGGTACCAAATACTTGCATAAATCCTTTACACAATAATTTAAATACTTACTGAAACTTGACCCCCCTTCAGCGAAATGTACACATTTTCCTTAATTTCCATAGTAAATGTGTGCTGCGGCCAGCGTTACCGTTTGGCGACTTTAGTCGCCATTTGCCCTTTTTTCAACCACATGGCCACTTTTTTGGTCCCTTTTTTAAATGGCGACTTTTTAAGACTATGTGCTAAATTACGATAAACTAAGTTGTTTGAAATATATCGACCCATTATATATTAATTTCAACAAATAAATTAATAATTTGGGACTGTCTTACAGTAAAGTGATATAACAGTACAGTATAGTGATATAAAAAACTGAAACTGTTAGTAATTAAAAATAATAAAGTTTATCATCATATGCCAAATTTTTTGGACTGGATTGAAAAAATAAGAAAAAGATTCGATGAATACTTATATCCTATTTTAAATTTTTACTTTCCTAAGAGCAATCCCGCGGGGGAACGTGTTTTTTTTACTAAATTATCAAAAACAAGAAATAGTTTATCTAACAGACTTATGACAATACTTGTGAATTCATGCGTTCCATCCTAAATTTGAAAGCCTAGAGTACGAGTGAAGAACTCTTAGAAAAGTACAGGAGTTTAACTAATTAAAAGAGGATTGTGTGCTTAATATTTTTGTGAATAAATCTTTATTTTTGCAATAATAAAAATTGTTGTAAAATAATAATAAATTATTTTGTTATTAATAGAACTGAATTTTATAGTTTTTCTTAAAATGCAATAATTTGTTGTTATCAAATAAACAAATTTTAAGGAGTTTTTTTAGGTTTTAAAGTAGTTGGCACCTTTTTTTCAAAAAATCCTCTTTTTTGGCGACTTTTTATTTTGAAATCCTTTTTTTGGACACTTTTTAAAAATTCTCAACGGTAACGCTGGCTGCGGCATTCTATATACATAAGTGCATAGCAGTTTCAACGTGTTTTTTTTAAATAATTGTGTGCAACTTTTGAACCGTTAAATGTATTTCAATGACATTTCACATAGTTATTACTGAGATAGTTCCCAACTATTTTGGAGGAGCACAAGTTTCTAGGTGGTCTTGGGGCAGGTGGGAGGACCTCCGAATTGGGTCACCTCGGATATTATATAAGAAATAATTAAAAGAGTTTACCACTTTCGGAGTTTGTCCTCCTGCCCACATACCAGCTAGAAACTTCTAATCTTTCAAGATATTTTAGAAAATACCTCAGTAATAACTGTTTTAAATTTCATTGAAATATTTTGAACGGTTCAAAAGTTAAACAAAGTTATTTAAAAAAAAAAACACATTGAAATGGCTGTGCTCTTATGTATGTATGTTTCAAAGTGTTTTTTAAATAATTTCGTTTAACTTTTGAACCGTTCAAAATACAACTGTTTTCCTTAGCTCTGACCATGTGAAATGTTATTGTGATACCTCTAACGGTTCTTTAGTTACTAAATTATTTCCAAAAAAAAGCGTTTTGGAACCACTGTACAGCGGTCAGACTATAAAATTCGAGAATGGTTTGTACATTTTGGACTATAACTCAAGAAACGTTTACACGATTTTGATAAATGATACACCAAAAGATGCACAGGAAAATTTTCTTCTAGAATCGTCAACACAATTTTTTGGTTAAAGAATTGAAAAATCGTGATCAAAATGTTTACGATTTTTCAATTTTTTTTTTTTTGCTACTACTGAACAAAAAGTTACATAAATTCTGCTTAAAAACAATTGAAGTCGCTATACATTGGAGTTTGATTTATCTTAATAGAACGAACCGTTCTCGAGTTATACAAGTGTAACTGTCTAAAAACGGGTTCATAGTAATCATACCCATAAAAAAAAAATCGAATCGTGATAAAAAAAGTAAATGCTGATTCTTATTTAGCACGTTAAATTCCATCTATTTCAACTATTTTTTATATAAGGCAAAAAAAAAATAAAAAAAATGTTTGCCCACTACTGTATCTCTACTTAACTGTAGGTATGCATGGGTATCCTAACTTAACTGTGAATACAATTAAGATTTTTACATAAATTTTTATGATACGTTGCTTTATTTACTCGTAGTTTTGCCAGCTTTGAGATAAAGATGAAAAACTTAAACATTTTTGATGATTTCACTTCTAAAAAGAAGTTTTAGTAAAATCCGAGTTTAGCATGCGGAATTTCATCTACGTCACATATATATATATTTTTTTTTGAAGGAGTACAAAAAAAAAATTGTTTTTGTCGACCAGTGTTTTTTGTGAGTCTGCCAATTTTATTTTAATAGAACAAAAACAATAAAAACTCATTTCTGGCTAACATACAGTTTTTAATTTAATAAAAATAGAAGGAGGTGTCGCAGAAAATTTAAACTTGGAACGTATATTACTCTGGATTTTAAGATTGTAGCACCGCAGACAAAACAAAAAGAATTTTTAAAGAAATTCACCGCATCTCTGGAGAAAGGTGCCTCACAAAGATAATTCCTCTAAATCTTTTGTCAGAGAAGTTAACAAGAAATCTGACCTGAAGACGTACGAGGTACACATAGTTCCTGGTAGGAATGTAAGTAAGAATTTGGAGGCAAATGAGAGAGGAAAAATATTTCAATCGAATTTTTTCAGAATTATGATTGCTGCTTATTAGATGATGACACGTACAAACTGTCATTCCTTTTGCAACTTCTTGAATATGACAGGGAAATATCGTGTACAAAAATTTCCCAGAAAATGTTTGAATTGCAAGCCATTTCTACGTGAGGCGAAATAAGCACTTTATTCATAACAAATGGCTCTATTAACACAGAAATATATGTACGTGCCTTCGGAAAATACTTTTTCCTTTTCTAAGAAAACACATTGTGTCCGCATTTTTCTGGTCTGATCCCACTATTTTCCAATATACCCACAGTGTGTGATTTTGACAATTTAGGTGTTCAAGCCCCTAAAAATTCTTTTCGAGTTTTGAAAAAAAATTTATTGTTTCTCATTAAAAACCTTCCAAATAACTGAAAAATTAAGAAAATATTAACTAATTTTAACCTTTATTGAGTAAAGGAACCTTGAACAGGACTGTTGTTGAATCTTTTTTTGTTTGTTGAATCTTTTTTTATTTTAAAAAGATTATCAAAAAAAATCTTGAGCATTTTTCATCCGATAACCACCAAAAACTAGGAGGTCAAATGTAACAACAGCAATTTTTGTTTTTGTTTAAAAGCCTTATATATCAGGTGAATCATTTTTGTTAATTAAAATTTGTGTAAAATTCATATTACTTTTCCTTTATCATTTAAAAACACTTACCGTGCGTGCACCATCTCACAATATTGCATTGAGTTATATGGAAAGTAGGCGTGGCAGTTGTCCGGTCACTCCCATTCCTTCACAAAACCAGCCTTGTGTTAAGAAAAAATGATATGTGCCAAATCTCATATTTTTTAATTACAAAAATATAGACTTTTGACCACTTAGAATGAAAAAATCTCACACTGTGCGATGGATTAGTTTGTACCGAATGTGTCAAATCCACCAAATTGTCCAAAACTCCACCAAATTGAAAGATATTGGACCCTAGTAAAAAAGTGTTTAATGGACACTAAAAGATTAGCAAGTTATATATTTTTCACATAGAAATGGTTTCAAGAATGGATAATTAAATTATTATACACAGAGAAAACACTTTCATTGTGGCAACCGATTTTTTTGTCAATCGAATTCGATTAGTTGCAGGAACTACCTCTCAATTCGATTGAAACAACCGAATTTATATGGTGCTCTCAAATATTTGTTTATATGACTATTGTGAATTAATTTAAACATTTCTTTTTAATTATTTTTATTTTAAATTTTAAAAAATACAAATTAGTGAACAAATTTATAATAAAATACCAAGCACCCGAAAACGTTTTATTTTTATTTTTCAATCAAAATAAATATCTTTAATGTTCAAAATATTTTTTCATTTGTTGAAAAAAATATGTGAGGGATTTTTATTTTTAAAATAAATATCCATCAATGATGAAAAAAATAAATATCTTTTACGATAAATATCTTTAACGATAAATATCAGTTCGAAAAAAATTTCAAATGATTGTTTTTTTTATTCATACTTTTGTTTTGTTATTTTTTTTATTCAAATGAAATTGTTGTTGTTTAGAATTTTTTCCATCCGATGAAAAAAATAATTTTCAACTTTTGAAATAAATATCACAAAAGATATTTATATTTTTATTTCCATCATGATGAAAAAAATTAAAATATTGATGAAAATAAAAAAAAATCATGATGGATTTTTATTATTTTTTTAAAATTAAAGATTGTTTTTCGATTGAAATAAATATAAAAAGATTGTTTTTTTAGTATTAAAATCCGGTCTCTGTAAAATACATGTAAATAAAGAAATTTTAAATATTGATATGATATTTAGCACTGATGATATATTGGTTGCAGCTTCGCGCGTTCAAGGTTTATTCTGTTAAATTCGAGAGTTTTGCAGAAATCAAAAGCTTTATTCAGAAAACTATGCATTTTCAAGGAATCACATATTCATCCAACGAAGTCCATTTTAATTCCCGCTTTGCGATTCGAGAAATTAAGGCGAAAATTAGAAAATTATGAAAAAAGTAGGTCAACTTTGGAAGACCGTGGTTCTCTCAGGAATAAAGTTATTGAATTTTTTTCCTTACACAATTTTCTATAAAATTATCTTTCAGAAAAGTAAAAATATGTTATAATTAAAAACAATGCAACTAAGTAGTTTTTTGATAAAAAACAATGTCCCAACATCGACTTTTTTTCAAAATTTAAATGCATATAACTTTTGATTCCGTAATTTTGTTATTTGTTGTTATAAAATAAAAGATAGTTCCAGAAAATCGGGTGAAATTTGAACCAGCTTTAGTGGAAAAACTTCACCAAGGTAGGTTAAAATGTAAAAATTTTAATCTTTGGACCCCCAATGCTTTTATATATTGACCAGTAGAATCCATGAAGAATCAGATATAACGAATCAGGATTGGTTTTTAAAATGTTCATACCCAAGGTGTCTAAATTTGGGACCCTGTAAAGTCGTTCCAGGTAGGCCTATATGACCCAAGATCAAAACTTAAACTCACTTGCACCTCTACTGTCACTGTGAGAAAGTTTATTAATATCGCACCAGCCGTTCTTAAATTCCAGATTTATTTCTCTCTCATTTTTCTGGTTTCTGGTAGATGGGGCTAAAAAGTAATATGTGTGCAAAAATTGGGTCGTTCGGTCGTAAACCGGCCAGTCAACTTTGATCTTTGTCTTAAAACTAAACTAACTAATATCTTTATTGCGCTATAACTCTTTAATTTAACATTCTGCGAAAAATAACTACATAAGCTTTTTTATTCAGAATAAAATGCAGATATTTTGATATATAATTTTTTAGCCTACTATGACTTGTTGTGATGTTATAAGCAATCAAAGTAAAAATGTATACATGGACTTTTTTCAAAAATGCCTTCGTTTTAATATGGACCTAGACTGTTAGCAAAAGCTTTTAGTATTTTGAAGAACAAGATTTATAGTTTTTATAAATCGATACATTTTGTCACATGTGCTAACTACATAGATGGACGATAATCTGAATTTGGGATATCGATTTTTTTTTTTGTAAATATATATATTTTCTTTCTAGTAATGTAACCTGTTCCAAGGTGCTAATTAGCCACCTCTAATGACAACCCCATGAAACTCCAAATCTCACATGAGAAATTCTATGAAATATTTATTAATTCAATCACTTGTAAAATTATTTCTTCGAATAATACTTAAACATTTCATAGCAAATTAAAAATAATTAACCATTAAGATTAAATTCATAAATAAATTAATTTCAAAAAATAATATGCAAAAGCATTTTATTTATTTGTTTGAATTTATATTTAACCCACATATAACATCAATAAATATTCAGAAAAATCCTTGAAATAAAATTTATACTTTTTGCATACATTTTATTTTTTTATTTATTTAATTTCGCTTTTTGTTTTTTTCTTCATAATCGTATTTAAACTTTTAAATAAATTTATTTGTGTTAAAGAAAGAACAACTATTTTAGTTAAATAATGAAAAATCTCTACTGACACCAATTTTCTCTTTAATGAAGTTTTCCCTCTGTTTTCCACTAACACACATACATTTACATAAATAAAGAAAAAGTTTAGTTTCGTATGTAAGAGTTTATTTTTTTGGTTAAGAGCAAATATGTATGTGCAAATTATATAAATATACTATGTATGTAGTGTGAGTATGTGGTTGTATCTCTGTGTGTAAGTGTGTAAATGTTTTGTATTCAGTTACTTTGATAAATGGCAGGATTTGATGATAAACTGAAGAGTTGAACTAAAATGTTAGTCAACAAAGAATAAGTCACATGTGCGTTAGAGATTTAAACTATTTATTTTAACGATAGTTTATTCTTTTCTTTTTTCTTTTCCCCTCGCTTTTGTTAGAATTTGTATCGTTATTCCTTTCTACGTTTTTTTTTTCTCCTTTTTTTGAAGTTGTTGTCGTTTTTTGAAAATTGGTTGGTTAAAATTATCAATAGTTTGTGTCAAACTTTAAATAAACTAAAAGTAATATTTCTTGTTGTATAATATTTTAGCTTCAGTTTAATTCTGAGTAGATTTTTTTTAGCAAAAAGAAAGGATTATCATACAATTTCGTTTTGTCTAAAAATAACTTTAAAAACTGGATAGTGTTTATATTTATAGTATAACATAATCTATATTGAAAGAAAGTTGTTTTGGTTGGCAGTATTCGTTATTTTATTTTTTAAGTTTATATATTTATACGTAAATATATTTAGTTTGTAAAATATTCACTTTCCTTTTTCGGAAACAGTTGAAGAAAAGCGAAGTATAAATGATATTTTATATACAAAAATAAAAAAATTATTAATTCCAACATTATATTCAGTAGTTTTTGTAATGACAAAATATTGGTACACAATCTTACTGCAATAACAGAGTACGAGCCCGCACAATTCAGTCAGAAGTGCCATATAATAATAAAAAAAAAATGTTGAATATGCACCCTGATCTAGAGTTCCAATAAGCTTTGAAGATAAAACAATTATCAAAGATATTTAAATTTTTAGGACTGACCCCGATTTAAAAATAATATTAAAATAATTTCCGGTCCCTCGTCGATATATAAAAGTTAAACACCGTTAGAATTTTAGAGAAGATTATCTTTTTAATCCGAATTTAAATTTTTAAAGTCATCTGGGAGCTTCAGCAAGGCTAGATTATAGACCAAAATATAATATACTTCGATTAGACTATTTACTAGACTGTAGACTACACTGTAGATTATTTCATAGAATGTAGACTAGACTACATATTACACTTTAGATTAGACTATACTTAAGAATATAGAATACAAACTAGACTAATTCTCCATTAAACTTTAAGTTATTTTTACATTTTACTTAAACAATTTAGGACCTGAATTTCCACGCCTTCTTATTTTTGTCCCACCCTTATTTCCATTCCTGCCAAACAAATATGTGCTACTTGTAAACAGCTACTAATCCTGTCAATTTAAAAATTTTGTTTATCCTGTCAAATATAATGCCATGTTATTTTTACTTTTTTTTAATAGTTACATTTACAGTAATACAAAATGAAATAAAAAACAAAAATAGCAATACATTATCTTACACACAAATGTATAAAAAAATATGCATATTTACAAAAGCAAAAACCCCATTAAATGGTACAGAAACCAAAAAATAACATGGAAAAATTTATAATGACAAAAAAAAAAAAAAAAAAAACGTTATAAAAAGATAAGACCTTCAATGCAATATATTGACAAACGAAGACCAGACAGATATTTAAATTTTCAATGTAAACAATTATACATATAAAGTTTATACATAAAATAGTATTGAGTGTAAATTATATAAATATGTTTTGTAAATAAAGAAATGTACATACTTATATTTTTTTTACACTAAACATATTACTAACAAAATAAATAGCAACAGTAACGAAAAGAGCTTAGGAATAAAAATAATAAAATAAAAATATTATAATATACACAATGGTAACATTTACTGATAATCATGCCAAATATATAATGAATGCAGAACTCACTTCTCAAATGTTTTCACACATGAAAAAATCGATATATGTATCAAACTGGAGCCATAGGGGGTGTGGCACATCCCACGCCTAATATTGCTTGCCAATACCAAATGCCGTAAATTTAGGAAACTATAACAGTTACATTTCCCAAATTTTGTACAATAAACTTAAGTGTCAATGTGAACATTTTGTGCAAAAATGGGCGGATAAAAAATAGTGGGCGTGTCATCTCTCATATAAAGTTAATACCAAAATTTTTATATCTGGGAAACTATAAAAGTTAGAGAGCTCAAATTTTGTACGACTGGCATTAGCTTCAATATGAATATTTTGGACAAAAATTGGTACACTAGAAATAGTGGGCGTGGCACCTCCCATATAAAGAAAATATTAAATTATCATATCTGAGAAAATATAACATTTAGAGTTCTATAATTTTGTTGGAGCCACTTTGGTATCAATATTAATATTTAAGAAAAATATGGGCGGACTAAAAGTAGGGGACATGGTACCTCCCATATGAATTAAATGCACCTGGACAGATTGAGTCATACCTTGCCATGAAAATTTAACTATGTTAGGATCCCCGAAAAATCATTATGAATTACCATGGTTTTTATCTAAAGAAAATACCACCAAATTTAAGGAAAAGAAAACTGAGGTAATCAGTTTTGAATAGCACCTAAACAAACTCAAATCTTTACGGACTTATTGAATCGTCTTGGTAAGCAAATACTTAATCTTATGTCTTGGCAGTAGAGTTGGTTCTATAATTTCATCACCTGCAAAAAAATAATCGATTCGTCTAAATCAAGTCAAAGATTGTGGTCATGTCATTTAGTCTATCAGTACAATTTAAGAGATTTTTTTTTTAATTTTTTAAAAATTAACTAAATATAATAATTTGGTAGCAAGTAAAGTTAGTAGAAAAATTGAATCTGCTTATCATAATCCTACTATAGAAAATATGTTATTTTATCAGACAATTGTCTAAACATTAATTTTAAAAACTCACTAAACTTTAAGCTAATATTAAATATCTGTTAGTAGAACAAATAACAAAAGAAAAAACAGATGCTAAAATAAAAGAATGCGTAAATTTATCGCATTTTTAACAATGCAGGTATCGTAAGTAATAAATAAAGAAATATAACCAACAATGAAATAATGATACATTTTCTACATTCCTCCTTTTCTCACTGTTAAAGTGGCAAATAATCACAAAATAACGGCAGACAAACACAACAGTTAAAATTTCTTACATTCTAACATTGACATCTTTAAAAACAAGACACAAATTTTAAGAATAAAATCACTTAAACATTTACAAACACATTGATACATTCATATAAAACTATAAGTATAAGGAAAACATTCTTAAATCAAATGGCATTTTCTTACTTTGCCATTAATGTCATCAATGAAAGATTTATGACAAGGTGAAAGTGTATACAATTTATAAACTTTTATATTATAGCAACGAATAAGTGCTAAAACATAAATACATGACAATAACAATAATAACAACAACAATAAGAATTTTATAAATACATACTTGTATACATACATTTACACGTTTATAACTACCTACCATTATTATCGCAGCCATCATTATCAATGTCTTTTTTTTTTAAGAAAATGAAGACATCGTTATAACGATGAATGTGAATGAACGAATAAATGAATGAATGAATGTCTTTATAATGAAAATGTGAAAATGTTGCAATAATCGCATGTCACATCTAACAATGGCTTTATAATCATTGATTTGTTGTTATTTTCCTTGTTGTTCTTTTGTTGTAGCTATTGATATTATCCTTTATATGTTAAATATTTCATTTAAATTCCCTTTATGGCAAAATGCAAATAAAGCTTTAAAGAACTTTTAAATTTATTTGTAAAAACATATGGTTAAATTTAATTTAAGGTTAAATTTTTTGTTTAAAATTCTTTAAAAAAAAGTTACAATTTTTGGAAAAATAAATTAATAAATCATGGCCCAACATTTTTCTAATAAATATATTAACATTTAATTTATTAATTAAAAAAATTTATTGAAAAAATTTTTAATTGGTTATACTTTATTTGAATAGAAAAACGAGAGAAAAAGGTATGGTCGGTCAAGACCGACCATATGATACCCTACATCATTATGTATAACCATAAAATTTCGGGAAGGGGACTTATATTAGAACAACACTTTTACTAAATGTAAAATAAAATATACAAATACAGAATAATGCGTTGATATTAACATCTACTTGATTTTATGCTCTTTAGGCCGATTCTCGGAAGTGATTTTATATGGGAGCTATGGTAAATTATGGACCGATTTTAATAAAATTTGTCAATGTTTTTTCTTCTTACATAAAACTTATTCGTGTCAAATATTAACTTTATATTAACATTAGTATGGGATTTATGCACGTTAAAGTGATTTTCGTGAACCGATCTTCATAAAATTTCATTATAATATTCTTATTTTGAAGGCATTTTTGAGTGTTGAAACTCAATTCCGGGGAGACATTTGTATGGGGGCTAGGAAAATAGTGGACTGATCACAATCAATTTCAAAAGGCTTCGTCCCTGTATTATAAGAGTCCCACGTGCCAAATTTCTTTGAATTATCTTCAAAATTGCTACCTGTACTTTGTGCACAAGGTTTACATGGACAGCCAGCCAGACGGACGCACGGACATTGTTAGATCGATTTAAAGAGTGATTGTGAGACGATTGGTATACTTTAAGATAGGTGTTGGATAAGGTTTTCTATGCGTTACAAACATCAGCACAAACGCATTACATCTTTTAAATTTTATTTGGTTTATTCTATCTTCTCCAGACAGAAATGAAGTTGCAGAAAGTGCAATAAGGTTTCATAACTATTTACAGTATTAAGTATCAGGTTTATCTTCTACGAGTTAAATATCAGGATAATAATGTAGTGTCATTACTTTATGTAATCTATTACATGCACAATTATAATTAAGCAGTAATTTGTAATTGAAATTTTCAATTACAATTACAGGTTAATTTTAATTGAAAATTTTAAATTACAATTACATGTAGTTGTAGTTGTTGCAATTACTAATTAACTTCGAAATGTATAAGTTTAAAAAAAATAATGATTGTATGGCATTAAAAATATACAAAATTACCGTAAATAAAAATCGTATGTTGAATTTTTTAATAGCATTTCGATAAAATTTAATTTTAAAGGATTTATGAGTGTAATCAATTACAATTATTTTCAATTACATTGTAATTATAAGTGAAAAAATATCAATTAGAATTACTTGTATTTGTAATTGAAAATGTTCAATTACGATTACTTGTAAAGTAATTTAATTGAAAATGTAATCATTAACCCCCAACCCCGATAAATATTACGTCTACTAAACCTCACTCTGCAAAATAAATCTTTTAACCTCATTATTCGCGAAGTTATGGTAGATAACACTTTTGTCTTAATTTATTTTTAGTTTGTGTTATAAAATGTTCATATAGCCCGTTTTAAAAATTAAAGGCGTTAAAGATAAAATTTTTTTAAAAAGTTTGACAATATGTTAAATTTATGATATCATACCATTCAGGAAATAAAAACGAGAGAAAAAGTCATAGTCGGTTAAAACCGACCATTTGATACCCTACACCATTATGTATGACCATCAAATTTCGGGATGGGGACTTATATTAGACCAAAATGTTTACTAAATGTAGAAAAAAAAAATATAAAAATCAGAATAATGGTAAATTATGGACCGATTCTAATAAAATTTGAAAATATTTTTTCTACTTATGTAAAACTTATTTGTGTCGAATATTAAATTTATACTAACATTATTATAGGATTTATGCATGTTAAAGTGATTTTCAGAACAGGGGTTTATATGGGAGGTATGGTTAATCGTGGACGGATCTTCATAAAATTTGCTACAAAAATTGATGCTTGTACAAGACTTCTTTGTACTGAATTTCATTAAAATATTTTTAAGGCGTTTTTGAGTGTTGAAACTCAATTCCGGGGGCACATTTTAATGGGGGCTAGGTAAAAAAATGGACCGATCACAATCAATTTCAATAGGCTTCGTCCAAATATCAGCACAAACGCATTATACCCCAACCACCTATGGTGGTGTAGGGTATAAAAAGCGAAATTTTGTGGTTGGTAGGATCATGTTTAAACGTTAGAACTGTGAAATTACAGGTTTGTTTACTAAAAAAAAACGGAAATGTGTTCATAATTAAAATTATGAATTAATAAAATTGGAAAAAAAAAAATTGCAAAAGATTGTTTGCAAAATAAATTTCAAACCAATTAAAATTGTATTAAATTGCATAACAACAACTCAATTGTGATTAAAACCTTCAAAGACAATGTTTATCGCACTTTTTATTTAATTTTATTTTTTTTAATAATCTGCTTTTGGTATCTAAGATATTTTGCTTATAATTACTAATTTTATTTCAATTATTTCATTCCTGTCTTTGAATCTAAAGTATAATGCTCCCACTAAGCCTTTATAAAATGTTGATGACGTATGGCCTATAAACTTCCAAAAAAACTTAAAAATCTAACTTTAATGACTGTTTCCTTCAGCCTGCATTGAGATAACGTAACGAAACATTTTAAGATTCTAATTCAAAATGTTTCAAAAAAGTTTAAAACTCAAAGAGACTTCTCATTATTTATCAATTTTTATATTTACACTACTTTGAAAATCAAAACCCGTTTTTTCTTTAAAAAAATATATAATTCAAAATTTCCTGTAAAAAAATTAATATTTTTAAATTGTGCAAAAAACATATTTTTTCTGTAATACTTAGCTAGTTAGGATAATATTATGAGTGGTGATAGCTCTTCAGAAGATTTATAAATGTATGTGTATATAAGTAAAATTTTAAATTTTGAGAGTTTTTTTAGATTTTCAATCTTAAACCGCAATAAATTTTGGTCCTCTCGCAAAAGTGGTGCACACCAACAGAATTTTAATCCTGAAGTACAGCTATTTATTCGTTCAAACCAGTGTTAATGTGCCAAGAGAAAAATATCCGAAACTAATTTAGTAGAATTTAAAAATGATTGTGTTTTTGCACATATAATAACTTTAATCGTTTTACAATAAACACAAACACTTATTAATTGCTGAATAAGGTTTTAAGTATTTTTCCTATTTTCTATAAAATTAGAAAGTTTAGTCAATTAATAAAGTATGCATAGGAAAATGTTTGAAATTAAGGTCTTTTAACATTATACAGTTCATTAAGTGCAAAAGTAAATACTTAAGACTCTTTTAAAAATTATATATACTTAGGCAAGTATGAAAAGCTTTATGAACTAAATAGTTTGTATGAAACAAAGTTTTAATATGTAGTTATGCCTACACATCTAAAGGCTAGACTCAACAACACTTGAAATACAAATAACAACTTGCCACAACAACAAATATTTATACTAAATATAAGTTGCATCAATATATATGTTTAAACTGACCATTTGCTTATACAACAACTATTTTGCAATATAATGTTCCTTACAATGATTACAAGTTAATTAGATGATGCTCACAGATTAACTTGAACAAGATTATTACTGAATAGACATCATCATCATCAGCAAAATACCAATACATTCTCATACACATGACCATGATGCAAATATGCATCAACATAAAAAAAAGAGGTAGAAGGATCAAATTAAAGTCAGTAGTTTTAGTAGTAGTGATATCTATAGCATTGAGTGGTTAAATCGTAAAATATAAGTATTTATTAGTTATTTCTACTGTATGAGTGCTTCAGCTGCTGTTGTTGCTATTTATTCAGCTGTTGTTGTTATTTCAACAATATCAACACAATTGAACAGCAAATGTATGCAATACTAATTGCAATAACACTATTAAAGTACAAACAAACAAAATAATGTTTTATACCAACGCACAATAACTGAAACGTAAAAATACATCTAGTTATACATTAATAAGTTTGTATTAGTTAATATGTATTCATGAGTATATGAATATAACTGTTTATATTAGGGAGGCTTCACAATTAAATAAAACCTGATTCTGGAAGAAAAAAAGGTCCATATGATATTGGGAAGGCCAAGAAACTTGAAAGCATATTGAAAAAAGCTCTAAACATATCTGATAGAAAGCAGCCCGGTTAGCTCAGTACTCTGCTAACTGGGCTGCTTTTCTACCAGATTTTTCTTCCCGTACCAGGTTTTATTTTAATTTATTTAGAAGCCTTCCTAATATAAACAGTTATATTCATACCATAGTGAATAATTGCAAGCTTGAAAACATACAAAGTCCAAAAAGTTCCATACAAGAATGCTACAAAAAATTTAGAACAGCAAAGAATAGGGCACGGAAATTAAAATTTCAATCAAAAATAATTATATTGTATAATACTTAGATGACAAAAACGTATGTACTAGCAGATTTTTCGCAACTTTCGGTTCATAATTTGTATGTTGCTAGTGCTCGAGGAAATGTTGGAGATAACTTTAGGACCCAAAAGCAGACAAAATTTCCTGGTATGGTAAGCTTTATGCAGTTTCTGCAAAAGAAGCAAGTCTTTTGTTACAGTGGACTCTATAAATACCGGAATATACATAAAAGAATGTTTGCAAAAAAAGGTTTCTTCCTTTCATAAAAGAGCACAATGTGTCCACATATTTTTGACCCGATTTGGCATCAAGTCACTATGGTAGGAAAACTCTGGAGTGGTACCAAAACAATAACACAGTTTTGGCAACAAGAAAAGTCAATCCTCCAAGTTGTCCGGAGCTAAGACCAGTGGGGAGATATTGCGCTCTTGTGCAAAGATAATTGAAGAACACAAAAATAGTGTTCCAAAATATCGAATATTTTAAAAGGAGATGGGCTAACTGTTCCAAAAAAGTGAAAAATCTCTAATGGAAGGGTTTTTAAAAAAAGGTCCACAAGTTCATAAGTAGTGGTTAGAACTATTAAAGTTATATTTTTCTGTTATCTGTAATATAACATCAATCAAATAAAAAAATCAAAACTCCAAGATCAACCGTATCCAATTTATTGAATTTTATATATGTTAAGATTTTTTCGGTCATACTCTTTATTATATGAACTTTAGGGTAATATATGGGAGCTATAGTCAATTATGATTCTGCGATTTCTACTTACATAAAACTTAGTTGTATTAAATAACTAAGTTAAAGGGATTTTCAGAAGGTGTCATTTAAGAATCTATCTTGAAGAAATTTTGGATTTCTTCATAAGCACATTGTTTTATAATCGGTAATCGACATTGATAACTTGTAGCTTATCTCGCATTACTACTAAAATTTATGATTTTCCAGAATGTTTAGGTCCTCTATATCTATCGATCCGATCAGTTGTTAAGGACGCACATAAGGGCAACTATATGGAGACCTTTGGCAATAAATCAGAAATTCGTTTTATGATAAAATTTCCATATATAATTTAATATAGGATATGCTTGGTCGTGATTGAAGTCCAAAGTGAAAAAAATTTAATGCTTTTAAATGAAATTTTTTTTTATTTTCATTAGAGTCATAAAATATCATCTGACATTATAATTGAAATAAAGATATTTTTCATGTTGACAATTTATCAAAATAGTATAATTACCATTATTATTTATTTTTTCTTTTTTTGAAAGATTCAACATTTTCGAAAGCAGAAAAGTAACATAAATATCCATTATTATCCATAGCATTTACATACACCTTAAATATCAGAATGTCCATTTGAATATTCTGTTTTAACATATATAGTTTTTCGAATTTCGATTTTAAACTATTTTGAATTATTGAATTTTTTATACCTTCAGCTCAAAATTTTTAAAATAATTGAATGAAATTTGGTATGAATAGTTTTTTTTTTGACAAGAAAATTATTACAAAAATTTGTTATGATCGATCTATATTTTCACCTATCTCCCATACAAAGATATTACCGGAATAGAAGTTTATTGGTTGTATATGACATATATCTAATCAGATTTTGATAAATTTTGGCAATATTACATATCTGGCAACCATAAATTACTCTACCAAATTTTAAAGGAAGTGGTTATTACTAGACCACAGTGTCTATTTCTTAAAAAAATCTATATGTATATTTTCGTTATTTTTGTAATACGAAAATATATTTTTATAATTTAGAGAAAATTATTTTTTCAATGATACCAATCACTTATGTTAAAATACCACGGTTAATTTAATGCCACGTTTGGTATAACTTTGCCCCTATGCACAGTGGGGAAGAATCGAAATTTTTTGGAAATAAATCTGTAACTTCTGATCGGCTGGTTGGATTTGCATGAAATTTGGTATATGTATAGCAGAGGAGTGTACAATGTTAAGTTTGGAAAGGGGAACGGAACAGACCCCTCAGGGGCGAAGCTAAAAGGGCTCAAATTTGGGTATCTCTGACATAGAAGTTCTTTAATCACTTGCCAAATTTTTGTTTCTCTTCCAATTTTAAATATTCTAATACATTATTATAGGCAGCGTTGTCAACTTTTTTGAACCAAAATCATTTAAAAACGCGCTAAAAAGCGCTAAATTCTATTTGAATAAAATTTGTTTTTATCTTTTAGTTAAATATGTATTTTTTATTAAGAGCTAAACGACTTATTACATATATATTTGTTATTTTAAGTTCATGTGCAAATATTTAGTAGTTATATGCAGTGTTACCAGGACTTGAGAAAAAAAGAAGCTAAATTAGACTTTAAAAAAAGTTAGAAAAGGCTAAATGTCCCAAAAAATAAAGCCAGAAAAAAGATAATATATTGTTTTATTTAAAAACTCATTTCTCATTAGATTTTGGGATTTCTTTAAGATATTTTAGTGAATTTGTAAATATAACATAAATAGTTTTTATAGGTAACAAAGTTTGTTAAAAAAATACTTCAAATGAAGCGCCGCAGGCGAAAATTTTCGTTAAGTATAAATAATTTCGATTTTTTGTGCGAACTAATACACAAAAATGCTTAAATTGATGATTCTGTAGAAATAAAATGAGTAAATTTTTAGCCCTTTTAAGGCTATGTTAAAAATAAAAAAAGTTAGAAAAAAGGCTAAAAGCTAAAACGAAAATTTTGAGGCTAAAATCAAAATAAAAAGGCTAGATTTAGCCTTAAAAATGCTAAACTGGCAACACTGGTTATATGCAATATTGAACATTAACGTTTTATAAAAACAATATTTAAGGTACAAAGAAATGTTATACATTTGATAATAACTTTCAGTTCAAAGCTTTTAATTTTATAAATATGTTAAACTAAAATATGAAGGTTTTAGGCCCAGTATTATACTGCTCACTTAGTCGCCAAATCCTGTTTTAAAACTTTTTTTCATCGCTTAAGCTTTTCCTAAATATGAAAATTGTGTCTGAAAAAAATATTTATTGAAAATAAAATAAATAGAAATACAAAATGCATATCGATGGCTGCCCTTTTCGTAATTTTACGGAAGGAAAATACTGAATAAAACCTAAGAAACTTTAGAAACTTTTAATTCAAACCAAGTACCGAATCGAATTCTAACTTTTATTTCTGGACTTTTCTACGCCTTAGTATGTTATCTTAGATAGGGATTTTTTCAGCAATTTAAATTTTGAATAAATGAATAAATTAATAATTGGTGCTTTAAATTACAAAAATTAGTGTTTCAATAGATTACTGCAAAAAAATTACGTCTTTTAAAGTTCTTCATCTGGAGGCAGGATTGTTTTTAGATATTGGAAATCGACTCTTCCTGATATTTGAGATGTTTTTGATTTGGAAGACTTGTTACAAAGAGCACTTTTAGAAATACTCAGATATTGCTATTTTTTATTTCCATTTTCATTCCATTCATCTTTGTTTGGAACATTTGAGTCACAATTTAAAATAAGAAATTCCAACACAATATGATATGTGTATGTTTCACAAACATTATTTTCATTAAAAATTCTATAATAAGTACACAGAAAAAAGTCACCAATTAACAAATATATATGAAAATAATTCATTCAATTATAAACTAGTTTAAATTTGCACCTCTCACCAAAATGATTATATCAATTACTAAAAACTGTAAAAAATACAAAACAGAAAAAAATTCCCAATTAATAAATTAATTAAATCAATCAAGTAGTTGATTGGATGAATTAAAAATGTATATATGATATAAAAGTATAGTTAAATTTTATTTTTATTTAATTTTTGCTTGAATAAATTTATTAAATATCCATGCAAAATGAAACAACTATGTTAATTGAAAATAAGACCGTAATAATTTTTTCTGTGTATGTATAATAAAATTAATTATACATTTGAAAAACAAAATTTAAAAATGTTTAAAAACTTAATTTTCCTTGTATTGTTTATATTTTGCATAAAAAAATAAAGTTTCTACATTTCAAATTCAGAAAAATTTAGAAAACATTATTAGAATCTGCAACTAAAACCAACCGAATACAAAACGCGCCAATTTAGCGCCTTTTCAAGAAAAAGATCTGATGTAAAAAAATGCGACTTTTGGGTTGCTGAAAAGCGCTGAATCTAGCGCGAAAAGCGCTTAATTGGCAACGCTGATTATAGGCACTGATAAGAGCTACAAAAAGCATGATTACATGTCCTATTTATCTCTAATAGTTTTTGAGTTATTTCCATTGAATTTGTGTAACAAAAAATTACGTCAGCTATGCAGTGTAATTTAGATGGCGGTTTTTTGAGAAACTCTAAATATTTCATCTGTGATAAAATCTTTGTTATTAGAGATATCTTAACGAAATTTTCGGTGAATGTAGACTTTATCGTGAAAAATGAGAAAGTGAAAAAAAATAAGATTTTACTAAAAGGAATCCCACAATTCCCAAAAGAACGCCAAAATTTCGATAAATGGGGTTTTTCACATTTTCGGCTACAAAATTCACATTTTTCCGAAGTCCCGTAGATTTTGATTGAAAACTTTTAATAAAATATTGCAGATTCTTAAACTGCATTCCGTTTGCCGATTCGTGTTTTGGGATTTGAGAAAATATAGTCTAAAATCAAAACTTTCATATAAAATGGATCGAATTCGAGAGGGTGTGTACCTCGAGCATTTGCAACTTTCTTTGGACTCGGCAAATATATCGATTTTTATTCGATAGACAATTTCCATTAAAAATTCAAATGGAAATAACTCAAAAACTATAAGAGATAAATAAGACATGAAATAAGACATGTATTATAGGCCCTTATCAGTGCCTATAATAATGTATTAGAATATTTGAAATTGGACGAGAAACAAACGATTTTGCAAGTGATTAAAAAACTTCTATGTCAGAGATACCCAACTTTGAGTCCCTTTAGCTCCTCCCCTGAAGGGTCTGTTCCGTCCCCCTTTCCTAACTTAACACTGTACACTCCACTGTTATATATATACCAAATTTCATACAAATCCAACCAGCCGATCAAAAGTTACAGATTTATTTCCAAAAATTTCGATTCTGCCCCACTGTGCTATGTGAGATGTAGAGATTTAATACCACAATTTTTTGTGATCTGATATTTCTTAGTGTATATAATTTAAATTCGGTAATACGGATAAATAATATAATCCATTATTGACAAACCTATTTTTTATGTATTCCAAAAGGTGAATGCCGGTTTAACTGTAAAATATATTCCAGTTTAGAAAATACAGTCGTTTATACATTACCACTCATGATACTATTCCTAATAAAAAGCGTGAATTTATTTATTTATTTTTTAGTGAAACTTATACATACTCGAGATAGTCAACTTTGACACCCTGTAGCTTATCTCGTGTTATTACAGGGTAAATACAAGATAATTTTTCTGGAAGCTTAGGTCGTCCTTTACAACTCTTCCACACATTTTAATTCGATTCTTGCAGTTATTTAGGAGATACAGATTTATTACCAACAAATTTAATCAAAAAAAATTTTTTTTTTTGGCCGGAACTTAGCACGTGCGCAAGAATAAAAAAATCCCTAGACTTTCTTTATTCACTTTGAAAATTTTTTCTGGATTGAATTGTTTTATTTAAGAAATATGAAATTGAATGCTTATTTTTATATTTCGCTAAAAACTTTACCATTCATGTAGTATTTGTGTGTATTATAAAACTTAAACACTAACACTATTAATAATATTGAGAACGTTAAAACGAAAAAGCATTAGAAGGGAAACCCAAAAAGTATACAAGAAAAACATAAACAAAACAAACAAATTTCTTCATGAGAGGTTTTAAGTATGGCATTCCAATTAACAATCGTATGTGTTATGATTACTAACTAATGCCACAAAAGTACACATTTACCAATAGATATATACGCATACACTTAATAGACAATACAAATACTAAGATATATACCCAGCAAAAAAAGAACTGAAAAAGTCATGATTTTAACATTGTGTTGTCATTGGAAGGAAGTACTTAGTGGTGAAAAAGAGCTGCAGAAGTTCTTTTTTTAACCCATGGTTGGCATTGGTAGGATGTTCTTCTTTTATACTTCTTGTTCATTGCTTTTGAAGCACTTCTCTTAAAACTAAGTTTATAAAATTTTTAAATAAAAATTCTGTTTTTGCCCTATTAAATAATAACAAAAATGCATTAAAATTTATAAAATTGGAATTTTGTTAGAAGTTATTACCACTTTTTCCCGCAAAAAATTAATTTATTTTTACTTTTTTGGAAGTAATTATTAAGAACTTCCAAAAAAGTTAAAAATATGTGCATTGTTCCACTTTTGAAGTTGTGAAAATGTTCTTTTTTATGAAGAACTTCATCGTTTTTTGCTGGGTATGGTTATTTGCACATACGAACACACACTTGCATGCGTTTTTTCTAATATATAGAAGAAGCACAGAATATAATGAACGTTTTAAAAAATTATGGAAAATATTCTAATAGCTAGAAAAGATTTCATGTCTACTTAGCACAAGATTAAGAAGATCAATTCTGTAACGTTTATGTCTCTGATCTTCTACCAGACTACCACAAATATTTAAGAGAATATTCATTTGATTTTTTTTAATTTAGAATGATTAGATATGTAAATAAAAATTAAGTCCTTTTAAATTCAACGTCTGATATCGAATTTCTATAAGAGTTCAAGATCATACTAAAAATCAATTTCTTCTTATTTAAATTATTTCCCAGTATTTAAACTTATATCGTTCTTGATAGCTTGACCATATCTTCTATATGTAAATACCAAATGTTGATTCAAACAAACGAACACCCACATAGCCACTTACTTGCACACGCACTCGTATATACTTAACAAACAATAACAGTTAAAGATCCTTTTGTATTTACGCGCATTTACATAAACACCACTATATACATACATATGTATATTTCTATGTATATATGTATGAGTACAAAATATTGAAAGCTGTTGTAATAGCTGTAGTAATAGAGAAAATCTTAAGTATTTTCATAACGAATCAAATGTCAATTGTGCAAAACAAGCGAACAAATTAACACAAAACTTAAATGCAATTACAATAAACTTTATATTACTTGTTCATCGAATTGAGTATTCATATATGACTCTTAGTGCGTGATTATGTTTTCGTATGTGTGTATTTGTATGTTTGTAAGTATGTAACTGTATAAAAACACTCACGTATACAAATAAAGTAATTAAGCCATAATTAGCTTATTATTGATTGTTTTATGATAAAATCTATTCTGTAGCCAGACATCATATGAATTTAAGAAACGAAAGGGACAACAAAAGAACAACTTTGTAAAACTCATAATTTATTGGCAAGAAAAAAAAATTAAATAAAATAAATTTGAAAATGGATATGAATTGTAATTAACAGAACTTTAATTTGAATATTGTTTTTTATTTCTTTATTAAGAGGCTAATTTATCTTTTAAAATTGAATAGGTAAATATTTATTCTGCGGCACTAGATTTCTCAGTCAGTTCGGATACGATTTTTTTTTTTTTTACAGAAAGTAGGCTTAATATACTTTTGAGCGTATTAAAAAGTAATGTAAAAATTACTTGAAGATAATTTTATTTAGAATTTTTTTTGAACCCAATCAGGCAAGTCGTTTTCGAGATATGCTTGAATTTATTGTGCAACCTCCTTAATTTTACAAACTGCTACAACTAGAGTTAATTAAAAAAAGCGGTTTAGAGGTAGAGTTTTTTTTTTTTTTTTCATTTTATCAACCTATGCTATTGAGATTAAATAATTTATAATTTTGAACTACATTTAATTTAATTAATATATTTAAATATCTCCCAAATTATAGCATTCTTTTTAAAACGTCTTCTATTTGCTGGTAAAAATTACACAGAAAAAATTATTACTATATATTTTTCAATTAACACAGTTGTTGAATTTTGCATCAAAATTTAATAAATATTTTCAAATAAAACTAAAATAAGAATAAAATTTTAGTACAATTTTATTTCTTATTTAAATTTTTAATTCATTCAATCATTTACTTAATTGATTTAATTAATCTTTTAATTGTAAATTTTTTTCTGTTTTTAGTTTTTTACAGTTTTTAGTAATTGATATATAATCATTTTGCTGAGAGGTGCAAATTTAAAAAAGCATTTAATTGAATGAATTATTTACTAATATATTTGGTGATTACTTTGATATTTTCAGTGTATTATTTGTTTAAAATTTCTAATTGATTTTTTTATTAATTGCAAATAAAAGAAAACAGTTTAGTGTAAATAAATTCTAAAAAAGTTTTTAAACACACTCAACCAAAGCATGGTAATGGCATGTAGTTACGGATGTAGTTACTTTTCAATGACAATAACAATAACATACTGTTTGCATTACAAAGAAGTGGTTTAGTAATTAATTACTTATAACATTGTATGTAAATACTTATTTATGATCAGAGTTTTAAAATTACATCTTTTTTCTGGATTTAATTCAGTTTATCAATTCATATAATTAATTTAAAAAGGGATAAATTTATGACAATTTTCGTTTTTGTCTTAAGACAGAACTTGCGTACTAATTTTAAATTTAAAATTTATGGTTAATAAAAATAAAACAAATAAAAAAACTCCTTCTTTTTTTTTGATATTTTATTATTAATAAGTTATGTGTAACCTATTATGTAACTAGTTCCTACTATTTCACTAATAATGACTTCAGTAGTACTTTAAAATCAATGAGTTATGGAACAGCTTGAAGGTAATTAGTTATTGTAATGACATGCCATTATATTATCTTCTTAACTCATTACATGGCAACCAAAGATTTTGTTGAGACAATAATGAAGATGGAAATTGGATCATAAATAACAGATTTGGTATGAATTAATTGTAATTGATTTTGCAAATAAATACATCAATTCTCCATTTTAATGCAAAAAATATTTTTTATATATCACTAATCAAAGCTGACAAAAACAATTTTCTGTAGAATTATACATTCATCTATTATACATTAATCATAATTATGAAAAAATTCGTCTGAAGATCTTTCACGTTATTTTTTTTACCTCCAGATTATTATTTTTCGTTTCTATTAGAATTTTTTGTACTTTATACATCTTCAGGCTAGATTTCCTTCCAACTTTTCTAATAAAAATTCAAAGTAATTAACTTTCTGTGACACTTTTATTCTAGAGATTTTGTCTGAGGCCTACAGCCTGAAGATACTATTTTTCTTCCACTACCAGGTTTCCATTCAGTGACTACGACTTCTTTGTATAATATTGTGACCCAAGAAATTGTATTTTTTTACACAACTGCCTTCCTAGCAATTGTTTTATATGACCGATGTAAGATTTCATGGAAAATTTCAATTATGTGTTTTGGTGTTTTTTATTCAATTTCCATTTTAAGAAAAACTAGTTTCACTATGACCATGGAACTTAGCGTATAGGTAGTGAGAATATGACAAATGTAAGTCAGTTAACAGAATTATTTAGTTTTCACCACATCAAAAGTTATAAGCTCAAGAGCATGCACGGATTTTTTCCTGCGCAGTCCTTAGTGTTCATACAAATTTTGACAAATGTAAACATAACTTAAGCAAAAGAGTGTCCCTAGCAAAAAGGAAACAAGTTCAACAGTACCCATTTCCAGGTAAAATTTACTGGAATTGTTGTTTTTCGGGACACTCCAATAAACATGTGTATATTTTTTACTTCTACACCTCAAACATATAATCCTTTTGAAATTTAGATATCCACATGTATACGCACATTTTCACATATATATGTAGATTATACTACATTAAGGAGATGCTGTAATGGTAATCTAACTTGTTATTTGAAAAACTAAACAGATTCTTATATTGAGTCAATTAAAATACTCTATAAATATCTATATTGATTTTAAAATATATTCACGATATTAAAAAATACTTCATTGTATAAATAAAATGAATTAAGCCTCGAGGAAACAGTATGTATAACTGAACTTATGATTTTAGGTCAAATTCTAATTCTAAAGATCTAAGTATTTTTTCTATGCGTTACAAACATCAAATGTAATTCAAATTTTTTTTTTTTTTTAATTTTTAATATTTTCTGTGCTTTTTATCTAACCGTTTTTTGGGATCAAAGCATTGTGCGTGTGTAGGGTATAAATAAAAATTTTTGTTACATTTATATTTCTTTTATATTCTCACCAAAAGTAAATAATTTTAATTGAAATACAAAATAACTTTTTAATATGAAACTATTAGAAAAAACACGAAAATCTGATATCACTTATATTTCCCAGCAAAAAACGATATATAATATAAAACGCTTTTTTTTAAATTCTGTAACTTGTGAACCCTTGAAGATATTTCAATAAAATTTAGACAATTACCCTAAAGACGGTAATAAAGATTTGAGGCGCTTTTTTTAAATAATGTTTATAATTATATCTAAATAAAATTTAAATGAACAAAAGTATCTTATTGAGATTTTGATGTAATATAGAGGAGAAATACTCCCACTATTTTGTACCAAAATGCACAAAATCTTAATCCGGGAAAAACATTTCTCAAAAATTGTCTTCTTTCATTGAAATCTTCACTTCTTTTTTATGAGAGGCATTTGCCAAAAGATATTTTTTATTTATTTACCTTGCATTTGGAGGTATTTCATTAAAATAGTTTTTTGTTGACCTCAATATCGCAATTTGAGAATTTAAGGAAAAAAAATTAACAAAGTTTGGATAGTGCTCTTTCGGATTAAGATTTCTTTTGAAAACATTAGAAAAACTAAGTATATAGCCCTAAATAAAAAAAAAAAAAATATAAGTAAATAAATAGTGTCACCTTTTTGGAAAAAAACCCAAGACTCAGATTAATATGACTTTTTATCGGAATCATATATTTATATAATTTTTGTAGATATATTATTTACAATTTTGTAGGAAATCTAGTGAATATTAAAAAAAAAAACGATTTAAAAAAATACATACCCGAGATGGCCAACTTTGGAGGGCCAGTCGCTACCCCTGACCCGCTAGGAACCTGCACTTTTCCAAATCAACTCGAAAACACTTAAGCTCTGAGCATTCTGACCCCTCCTATTTGCATGGTTTTATGATTTTACAACTTTAAAGACTTCTAGGAGCTACGTGTGACAAGGTATAGACTTGACTAGACTACATTTTTGTAGGCCCTCATGAGTTTTGTAGCCAAGACAAGGTTACAAAACTCATGAACTAAAAACTTCAAGGAAACACATTTTTATTGGTCCTCAATTGGTTAAAAATGTGACGTGATGGAAATTTATGGAAAGCCTAAAAAATAATAATTTTGCAGAATTATTCGAGATATAATTTTTTTATTTTGTGATTTTGTTGACCTGTGTTATCGGCCAGAAAATATACATTAAGTGTTTTAATTTGAGTTGATTAAATAATTTTGATATATATCAATTAAGAATTTATCATAATTCTTTTTTGTCCTCAGTTATCTGGCCATCCCCTTTAGGTATTCCTTAGTAATAAGGTTCGTATATAAAGCACTATATTTTTTGTTAGCAAACTAAATTTAAATTATATTCACTGAGAAATAACGGAGTTATTAATTTTTAGCGAGAATTTAACACCGTGTACAGTGAGATATAGATTTTAAAGTTCCAACGAATTCTAATTAGAAAATACGATTGTTATATAGCAGACTATCTACAACATTATGTTTGTAATTAAAAAAAGTGTGATACCTTATAGTAGAAATTTAAGAATTATGCAAAAATTTAAGTTTTTTTTATAAAAACACTTGCCGGTAACCGTATATCTCCCAAACTAATAAAGATACAAAAGGCTGAATATTTTCGCCCTTTTAGGAAGAAAACGGGTAAAAACTGTATTTTGGTACTTTTTTTGGCACCAATGCATCTTTGAAACCAATCAACATACAAATACAATTTACATTGTATTCATAGCTAACCAAAAGAATGACAAATACAAATTTGGTACTTTTGGAAATTCGAACGTTTAAGGGGTAAAAATTTTACCTATTTTTGCTACTTTTTTCATAAAACTTTTTGTTATATTTATTGACATAAACATATTCGTATTTTAATATGGGATACCACTATAATTTAGAAATTCATTGGAATACATTTTTCGTTATATCCATGGGGGGAAAAAGTTAAAAAAAAGGGGGTAAAATCGGAAAATTTCATTTTATTAAAACTCAATAATAAATTTTCAATTATATTAAACCTAGAAACATGAAATTAATTAAATGTGGATAAGAATTCACAAGAGTGGAATTTGTGGTACTTTAAGATACATGGTTCTGTGGGTAATAATTCAAGAGAAGGGACTTTGTGGTACTTTTTTTTGTTCTTCTAATGGTACTTTTTGAATTTTCTCTAATTATGAACCTAGAAACATTAAATTAAGGACATGTGGTGCTAAGTGAATGAGAATCCATAAGAGTAGACTTTGTGATACTTTTTTATACCCACCATCAAAAAGATGGGGGGTATATTGATTTTGTCATTCCGTGGAAGGAATCATCTAAGACCCCACAAAGTATATATTTTCTGGGTCCTGGTTAGATTCTGAGTCGATCTAGCTATGTCCGTCCGTCTGTTGAAAGCAGGATAGGACTCGAACCGAAAAACGTAGGGGGACGAAATTTGGCACAAATGTTTGCCTTATAAGGTTTGTTTGGGATTGAAAATGGGCAAAATTGGTTAATAAACAAAAAAGTTATGGGCTAAAAACTAGAAACACAGGGTGTCCGTTTTATACTTTTCTGCTGATATTTCTTCAACAAAAGCATGTACGACAACGAAATTTTATACATATAGTTCAGGGATCGATATAAACTCGAAAACCAAAAATGGGCGTGGTGCGCCCACTTTACCGCCCACCTCCCATATAAGGTGAAAATCAACGAAATTGAGTTCAAATAGTTAAAGGACCATTGTAAACTCGGAAACAAAAATGGGCTTGGTCCGCCCACTTTACTGCCCACTTTCCCGCCCTTCCCATATAACGTAAACTTTTAAAATTTTTAAGTAAAATTTTAAAAGTTGATCGGCCGGGCCGAATATAACATTCGCGCTTGTTTATTCTTCTGATGGTAATTTTGAATTTTTCTATAATTATGAACCTAGAAACTTGAAATTATAGATATGTAGTCCTAAAAGAGTGAGAATTCACAGGGTGTGGGAGGGGGGTATGAGTTCGTTGGTATACCTCTTTGTTCTTCTAGTGGTATTTTTTGAATTTTCCATAATTATGACCCTGGAAACATGAAATTAAAAATATGTGAATAAAAATCCATAAGAGGGATTTCTTCTAATAGTTTTTTTTTTTTTTTTAATTTTATATAATATTCAACCTAGAAACATGAAATTAAAGATATGTGGCCCTTAGTGAGTAATAATTCACAGGGGGGACTTTGTGGTACTTTTTTGTTTTTCTAATGAATTTACTATAATATTTAACATAGAAACATGAAATTAATTATATGTGGTCCTAAGTGTATTAGAATCCATTAGAACTTTGAGCTACTTTTTCGTTCTTTCTAATATTACTTCGTGAATTTTATGTAATATTCATGTAATATTCATCCTCTAAACTAAAAGCATATAAATAAATTTAAAATATTATTATTTTTTTTTTTTATCAGAAACATATCAAACATACCTTTTGTACTTTTTTTATTGTAATTT
Organism: Protophormia terraenovae; assembly: GCA_951394005.1. NCBI lineage: Eukaryota > Metazoa > Arthropoda > Insecta > Diptera > Calliphoridae > Protophormia > Protophormia terraenovae. The sequence continues at coordinate 94,522,925 of OX596076.1, forward strand.
TTGGTACTTTTTTAAGTAAAATATTAAAAAAAAATTTTTTTAATGCCGACACAGCACCATTATTAAAAATGTTAGTTTAAATTAATTTTATAGTATGGTTTTTATAAAAAATTTCCGCTAACGAAGTAGCGGGTTTACAGATCGTAGAATATAAAATACCACTTAAATATCTCCAAAACCTAATTTTTATTGTTCTAAAACTGTCAAATGTGACACTTTGCACCCTAATACAATGCACACATATCGGTTTTCCAATAATGCCCACGCAAATTACAATAACAAAAAATTTTTTGCAAAATGTAATCATTATGTTGTAAACTAATTTTAACCACATGTCGAACTTAAAATGTTGAGTGGCATGAGTATATTACTATGTAATGTATTCATAAACATTTATATATAGATACAAGAATATGTGGGTGTGAATATATTTATAAATCCTTCTCCTGACCCTCTGCTGATGTTCTATAATATTTGACAAAATTTACATAAGTTTATATAGAATTTTACGTATGTAAATTTATGGACAAGTTTTATGGTTGATTAAGTATTAGTAAATGAGGGAAAACGTATGGTAGGCTAAGTGAGTGTATGCAAGTGTTATAATGCATTTCATATACAAGTGTATATATGTATTATATTAGGTATATTTGTCGGAGTGTGTAGTAGTGTTTTGTGTCTATTGATGTTTATTCATCATCAACACATTATCATCAACTTCAAAATGACAACAAACGTGTATATTATGCAATTATAATTTAAACATAATTTAGCTTTTGATACTTAAACACAAAAATACATACAAAATACGCACACACATACATATGTATTTTATTATAATGTTTATATGTATGTATTTTAAATCATTTATCCAACCATTCATCCATTTACAGACAAATATACCTACAATATTTATGCGAATATATGTATGTATTTAAATGTGCACATACATATGTATGTATATTATAAGCTTTAATTTTCAAATTAGCGTTGATTTAGTATAAGCATAATTATTTTATATAAACAACAACAAACAATTATAATATAGTATGTAAATGTATTAGTGAATTGTTGTTGTTGTTCATTTCTATAATATGTATGTATATGTTTATGTGTGGATATCTACTAGCATATGTGTGTTTGTTATATGATATAAAAATACATCAACCATTAATAAGTCACGTTTCACAAGTCCATAGTTTATGTTTTAACATTGATAATTTAATTAACGCTTAAATTAAATTAACATTTTACACTATCACGTTTATTTAAAGTGTTTTAGTATTAAATTCATTTTATATGCTATTGCAAATTATATTATAAAAATAATGTATATCCATCCTTTGGGAATTGTAGTTATTTTATTATAATGTTTAATAGTTTTTTTTTTTTTTTTTTTTTTTTCAATAAAGTAAAAATTAACGAAGGGGATATTGTTTGTACATGTTAACTTTATTTTTTATATATATGAAGATCAGCTTAAATTTAAATTTTATTTTGTAAAGGATGTGTTATAAATGTTCAAAACTAAAAAATCACAAACTGGTGTAAGTATCCTAAGTTAAATTTTAAATTTTTATTTTCAGGTTTTTAAAATTTGAACTCCTTTATAAATAAAGCGTTCTAGAAATTGCATAAAGAAACCTTTGAAATTAGCTGTAAAGTTAAAATTTCATATATAACACTGTGAAACACATGAGAAAGTCGATATATGTATGTGTTAAACAAGAGGCCATACAAAGTAAAACTGCTTACTCATTTTTTCCACAGGACATAAAGTTATTACTATTATTATTTTTTTTTTTAATTACTTCAAAGTTTCGAAAAATACAGAAATTTAAAATAAAATTGTAAAATATTTACCAAAACTATTTCGACCTAATATGGATGTCAAATGAAAGCTTCGAATCCCTGCAATATAACAAACGTTTGCAAGGCTTAAGAAAAATCGTTTATATAAAGTATATAATTTAATCTTTCTAAATTTTGAAGTCCTTTTGAGAGGATATTTGACATCCTGGAAAGAAACGGGATATACAGTGGATCATCATCGATATGATGATTTTTCCACGTGTGAGAATGATTTTTGCTGGTATATATTTTAAAATAAATAGTAAAATTTAACATTTGTAAAAGGATATTTCCTTGAGCCTTTTTGCTTCAATATTTAAATAAAAATATTATTGAATGGCAGGGACTATTAGCTTTTATTTGACATCCATATTGGGTTGATATAATAATTGTAAATATTTTTTTATTAAATTTTTTTTTTAAATGTGTTTCTTTCGAAACTTTTAAATCGTTGAAATCATAATTTTTTCCATTTTCATACTACAGATAATTTTATTCTGTATTCTTGGGTAAAAATTTTAGAAAATCGAATAAAATATATTTGGCTACATATTGAAAAAAAACTGGATCAAGATTTATCAAAATTGAGAATTTAAATGCAAATAACTTGAAAACTATAGTAAATAAATAGCACATGCAAGCATATTTTGTATTGATGCTTAAACAATATTTGAAATCGGATAAGCTCCACGTCTGAAGCGTATGTGTCGCCTTCCTTCTGTGGCTACGCCTCACAATGCACAGTGAGGCAGAATCGAAATTTTTTGGAAATAAATCTGTAACTTCTGATCAGCTGGTTAGATTTGCATGAAATTTGGTATAGGCATAGCATAGGAGTGTACAATATTAAGTTTGGGGCGAAGCTAAAGAGGCTAAAAGTTGGGTACCTCTGATATACAAATTTTTTAATCGCTTGCCAATCTTTATAGGCACTGATAAGACCTACAAAAAATATTCGATTTTGCCCCACTGTGCAATGTACTTTTTTTGGGGTATGAGTGATCAAAAATCAATAAATAAAATATTAAAAAACCAAATAATGCACATCAGTATCACAATGCCGTAACTTTTTAACTACAAAAATTTGTCTTTAAGTATCTGTAGTCAAATTTTACCGATAACAATAAGTTTAGGTAATCTTACTAATAAAAAATAATTCTCATAAAATCATAACGACAATAATAATGTTGTTAAGTTTTTGAAAATGTATTGTAAACTAGAAAAGAAGATATAGTCGGTCAAGACAAACTATATGATACCCTACGGCATTGCGTGGCCAATCTGTAGACCAACACTTTTACTAAATCTAAAATAAAAAATACAAATACAGTATAGTGTGTTAGTAATAACATCTAGATGATTTTATACACTATAGGGCGATATTCTGGGTCCTGGTTAGATTCTGAGTTGATCTAGCTATGTCCGTCCGTCTGTCCGTCTGTTGAAAGCAGGATAGGGCTGGAACGGGACAACGTAGGGGAACGAAATTTAGCATAAATATTTCTCTTTTGGTTTGTTTGGGATTGAAAATGGGTAAAATCGGATAATAAACAAAAAAGTTCTGGCCTAAAAACTAGAAACACAGGGTGTCCGTTTTACACTTTTCTGCTGATATTTCTTCAACAAAAGCATGTACGACAACGAAGTTTTGGACATACAGTTCCGGTATCGATTTAAACTCGAAAACCAAAAATGGGCGTGGTCCGCCCACTTTACCGCCCACCTCCCATATAAGGTGAAAATCAACGAAATTGTGTTCAAATACTTCAAGGACCAATGTAAACTCGGGTACAGAAAATGGGCGTGGTCCGCCCACTTTACCGCCTCCTCCCATATAACGTAAAATTTGAAAAAGTTAATGGTGGGTATATAGATTCGGCCGGGCCGAATATAACATTCGCGCTTGTTTCTACTTACATAAAACTTATTTGTGTCGAATATTAACTTGATACTTACATTCGTATGGGATTAATGTACATTAAAGTGATCGTGGACTAATCGTGGTCAATTGTGGATAAATTTTCATAAAATTTGGCACCGAATTTCATTAAAATATTCTTATTTTTAAGGCATTTTTGAGTATTGAAACTCTATTCTGGGAGAACATTTGTATGGGAGATAGGTGAAATAATGCACCGATCATAACCAATAGGCTTCGTCCTTGTATCATAAAAGTCCCACCTGCCAAATTTCATTGAATTATCTTTAAAATTGTACTTTGTGCACAAGGTTTACATGGACAGCCAGTCAGCCAGCCAGACGGACGGGCGGATATTTTATACTTATTTTAACAAAAGCAGTCTCTACCAGTGTTACCGTTTGGCGACTTTAGTTGCCAATTGCCATTATGTGCTAAATGACGAGAAACTAAGTTTCTCATCATTTGTCATTTGTCTATTGACAAATAGATTAATCATTTTATGATTATATAGTGTCATACAAAACCGCAGAGTACTAATAAATGAACTGAAATTGTTAGTAACTAAAAATAATAATAAAGTTTATGAACAGCTATTTATATCATCATATGTCGACTCTTTTTGGACTAGATTGAACAAATAAAAAAAGATTCGACGAATACTAATTTATATTCTTACATCCTCATGGCAATCCCTTGGGGGAATGTGTTTTTTTTACTAAATTATCAAAAATAAACGAGAAGATATAGTCGATCAAGCCCGACAATATGACACCCTACACCATGGTGTACATCAAAATTCGGTGAGGGGTCTTTTGTTAGACTTGGGGCCGATTGTAAACCGATTAAGTGTAAAATAAAACATACGAACATTTATATGAATTTATTCACTTTTGGGTGATTTCCAAAAGAGGGCCTTAGATGTGAGCTATGCTAAACACGAATCTGCTTTTAGTTTTTTTTCCAATCAGGTCTGGATTTTTTTTATGGGCGTGTCTAATATTTCGCCCATAGTAAGCTCATTACTCTAGTATATTTCCTCATAACTCAAGAACGGTGTGTACGATTGACATACTGTATTTCTACTAGAGTATCCAAAAACCGACTTTTTGAGAAAACCGAAATTATAATAAAATAAAAAAAATTATACGTTCATATAAGTTTTACTCAAAGGTTCGAAAGGCTTAATTCTTTAATTTACTTTTCAAACTCGAATTAAATGTATTATCCTAGTCATTACTGTAAAGCATTAAAATTAATTTAATTCATAGACTTAAATTCTTTGTACTCATATGAATTGCATTATTTCTGTAAAAAATTAATTCCGTAAAGAATTAATTCGTCAATTGTACAATTCAGGCTTAAAAATTATATAGAAACATTAAAATTTCCTTCAATTCAAATCTATTACAAACTAGCTTTAGGAAATATTTTTTAATTCATTTTGTAAAAGATTAGAAAAATATTTCCATTCAATTTGGAGATTTGAATTAACAAAAAAAAAAAAAAAAAAAAAAAAAAGATTTTTTCTGAATAAATTCAATAAAGAATTAATTCTATTCAAACAAACATAGGTAGACTAGATGGATTTTGACGAGTTAAACATGAATCTGCTTTCACTCACGTACTGATTTTTTTTTTTATAAAACTCGAGAATGGTTTGTTCACTTTAAGCTATAACTCAAGAACCGTTTACACGATTTTGATAAATGATAAACCAAAAGATGCATACAAAAATTGTCTTCAAAATATGTGAAAAATATTTTTTATTTGCTTAAGAATTTTAGAGTTAAAGATCAAAATTTTTACGATTTAAAAAAAAAAAAAAATATATATATATATATATATATATATATATATATATATATACATATATATATATTTTTTTTTTTTTTTTTTTTTTTTTTTTTTGCTACTAATTACCGAATAACTACGGAAATATTAACTGGTCAAAAAAAAATTATGTAAATTCAGCTCAAATGTAAACTGAATCTCTATCTATTTTATCTTAATTAATTTATCTTAATTGGACAAACTGTTCTCGAGTTATACTAGTGTCACTGCCTAAAGGCGGGGTCATAGCAATCATGACCATAAAAAAAAAAACAAAACTTAATAGGAAAAAAGTGAAAGCTGATTCTTGTTTAGTACGTTAAATTCCAACTAATCCACCTATTTTTTTTTTTTATATAAGACGAAATTTGTTTTCCCGCTAGTGTATCTCCACTGTAGGTATGAATGGGTATTTTAACATAACCGTGAATGAAATCAAGATTTGTGCATCAATTTTGATGGTAGATGGCTTATTTACACATACACTCACCGGCTTTGAGATAAAGATGATAAACTTAAACATTTTTGATATTTTCACTTATTTCAAAAAATCTCCTTAACTATTGAGCGGATAAAAATTTGATAGTAAAACAACTTAAAGCAAATTTTATTCCGCATATTTTGGTGTATCATTTATATAAATCGTGCATACCGTTCGCGAGTTGTAGTGATATATATTCGAGTAATCTAGTTCACATACTTTTTTTTTTTGAAGGAGGACGAAAAAAAAATTTTTGGTCGACCAGTGTTATGGACCGATCTTCATAAAATTTAGCACTATCATTTATGTTTTTGTAAAATTTATTTGTGTCGAGTATTAGCTTGATACTAACATTTAAATAGTGATTTTCTGGAAAGGGGTATATTGGGAGCTATGGTCAATTATGAACTGATCTTTCTGAAATTTGGCACAGGTTTAGACTTATATAAAGCACTTTTCCCGGGCTAGGTGAAATATGAATCGATCATAACCAGTTTCAATGGGCTTCGTCCTTGAACTGTAAGAAACCTGTGTGCCAAATCTTATTCATTTATATTCAAAATTGCGACCTGTAGTTTGATTACAAGGTTTACACGGACGAACAGACGGTCAGACGGACGGACATCCTTAAATCGACTGACATAAATTAAGGTGGGTCTTAGATCAATATTTTTGGGTGTTAGAAACATCAACACACCTCCCCACCTATAATGGTGTAGGTTATAAAAATAGTTTGTCAAACAGACTTAAATCAATAATTGTAGATCCATGTATTCCGTCATGTTTTTCCGATGGGGATTTGAAAGACTAGAGTATGAGTGAAGAACAGAAGTTTAAATAATTAAAAGAGGATTGTACGTTTTTATGAATAAATTTTTGTGAATTTTTGCAATAATAAAAATTGTTGTAAAATAATTAAAAATTATTTTGTTATTAATAAAACTGAATTTCGTTGTTTTTCTTAAAATACAAAATTTTTAAAATTTTTTTTTTTTTTAGGTTTTAAAGCAATTGGCCTCTTTTTATTTCAAAAAAATCTCCTTTTTGATTACTTTTTATACCCTACACCACCATAGGTGGTTGGGGTATTATGTGTTTGTGCTGATGTTTGTAACGCATAGAATGAGTTATCCAACACCCATCTTAAAGTATACCAATCGACTCAAAATCACTTTTTAAATCGATCTAACGATGTCCGTCCGTCCGTCTGGCTGGACGGCTGGTTGGCTGGCTGGACGGCTGGCTGTACATGTAAACCTTGTGCACAAAGTACAAAGCAATTTTGAAGATAATTGAATGAAATTTGGCATGTGGGACTTTTATGATACAAGGACGAAGCCTATTGAAATTGGTTATGAGCGGTCTATTATTTCACCTACCCCCCATACAAATGTCCCCCCGGAATACAGTTTCCACACTTAAAAATGTCTTAATATTAAGAATATTTTAATGAAATTCGGTCCAAAGAAGTTTTGTACAAATACCAATCTTTGTACCAAATTTTATTAAAATCGGTCCACGATTGGCAATAGCTCCCATATATGAAACCCCCTTCCGAAAATCACTTTAACGTGCATAAATCCCATACGAAAGATAGTATCAAGTTAATATTCGACACAAATAAGTTTTATTTAAGTAGAAACAACATTGCCGAAATTTATGAGAATCAGTCCATAATTTACTATAGCTCCCATATAAACCCACTTCCGGAAATCGCCCTATAATGCATAAAATCATCAAGATGTTATTATTAACGCATTACTCTGTACTTGCATGCTTTATTTTAGATTTAGTAAAAGTGTTGGTCTACAGGTCTAATATAAATCCACTTCCCGAATTTTTATGCTCATACGCAATGGTGTAGGGTATCATATAGTCGGTCTTGACCGACTATATCCTCTTCTCTCGTTATTTTGAAATCCTTTTTTATGGACACTTCTTAAAAGTTCTCAACGGTAACGCTGGACTCTACGCCAAATTTTATGATGCTTTCTCATTATATTTATGACAAATTTTATAATGATAAATTAAAATTACGATCTGTACGTTGTTAGTAAAAATGGGAATATTTTATACAAGTCTTGGATGTATAGATATAGAATTACTGATAAATATAATTGATCGGGAACATAAATTTAAGTTAAGTGTCATTCATAATTTGAAAACGGTGCATTTTTGTCATGGACATTACAAAATTTACCACAATTGACACAAATAGGTGGTGTTTGTGATGCTTAACTGAAATGTAGAGATGAAACTAAAAATTTCATAAAAATAAAGCAAAAGGCTTGTAAAAACCGAAATAATTTTGTGCTAAATATTATAAAATATATACAAACTGTATGTAAATCAGCATGCATGTCCATATACTTTAACAATAGAGCCAAAATATATAAAAATTGTATAGACACCATATGGATGATATTAATTAATGTTAAATTTTCTGTTAATTTTTATTATGGTAATTATGTATGGGGTTTTCAACAGATAAAATCCAAATTATTTCATCTCATGCTTCTGCTATAAAACTTTATTTCAGATATAAAAATTTGTATTGTAAATCTAAAGAACTTTAAGATAACATTTACATTAGATTTTATTATACTATGTAAATATGTTCTACACATTACATTGAAAACCTTACCTTATATTACCTTACATACATATGGTATCAAAGAGTTTTTAACATTGAAATAAACACATCTGAGTTTCGACCAGTTGATATGTTAAAACCTCCTTAAATATTCCACACTCTGTAGCCAGCAATTGAATATGCGCACATTAAGTCTACACTAGAAAACAAGAGTATTTAAACTGTTATACAGCACTAAAATCACAAAAAATACTCTTAAATATGAAGTTTATATTAAAAAGAGAAAAATATTTATCTAAATATTGTTTGTGTAGACGTTTTCAAGGTTTGTAACTTAAATTTACAAAATTTTACATTAAGTGGATTGTAATGTGCTCTCTCTTTGGACTCAATGTAGCTAAATATATATTTTGTATTGTATTTTATCTGTTAGTTAACATCATATTTTCATTAGATACTTTTATGAGTTAATGTGTACTGTTTGTATCTCTCTTTTTTTTTATTATTTATACCTACAACACATTAACATTTCATCATAACTTTCTTTTCCCCAAAACATAAAGTTAAGAGTTTATTTTATGTTAACATAACTGTTTGTGTGTAATCAAATGAGCGTATCTAGTAGTGCTTGTATATTTATTTGTAGAAAAACTACCCCTACCACCATCATCGTCACCAACATCATCACAAGTATAAACATTTTATATAAATAAATCGATTTTTACACCAAACAACTTTCATGTTCAAGGATATTCCAAGTGGAAGAATGCAATCAGCATTATCTCATCATTTGCTCTTACTGAGTTCACAGTAAATAATACTATAACATCAATAGGAGGCTTGAGGGTGTTGGTATCAAAAATGTAAATGTTTTCTATTTTCAGGTTGATGGAGGAGACTCAATGATTTTAATGTTATCATCGTTGGTTGTTTTTGTAAAGACAAAATATAGAATATTTTCTTATATATTTTTTGTTTTGTATTTTGTAGTAAAAATTGTTTTTGTTTTTATATTTTTTGCTAGATATTTGTATCGTAAAGATTGTCATTTATTTGACAGTTGTGTAAATAATTGCATATGCATGCATGAATTTATAACATAAATTTTAATCCAGT